>JAQPPZ010001988.1:2400000-3783713 GCA_028583015.1 Wollemia nobilis | reverse complement strand
TAATCCGTTGCTATAACTAAAGCATATGCCAATTTAGATATTATTTCCCAACATTGTAGTTGTTTTCTAACTGGATTCGAGGCTTTTCACAGGCTCACGATACTTTTTCTTTCTAAAACGGAGGAGAAAAGGATTTAGGTCGAAGATGGAGAGAATCTAGTATTAAATTGATTTTAATACAGTCTAAGGTTAAAACAATAATTTTTTTGAATTTGTTTTATACTATTAAAGAATAAGGGTTTTGAAAGGAATCCTACAACATTTTACAGCAGCTTTACAAGGGAAAAAAAACCAAGCACATCCCAACAGACCATCTCTAAAAGAAAACTGATAACCGATCATCTCAAAAGGGTTAATCAACCATCAGTATAGCCCAAAATAAGTACAACAATCACATCCAAGGCACCCTCGAATACAATAAAACCAAAAGGAGGCGGAAAATTTTAAAAACCCGCACAGGCTGCTCCTCCACGAAAAAGGTGAAAGAAATAAAATTCAAAATTTAAAAAGCCTACCTCTTCAAGAATCAAGTAGACCCCCACGGCCCAATCAACTGGAACAACGGGCCTCATATCCAATGGATGGGCATCAAAGAGAAATTAATGCAATTAAAACCCACAAGTGGGCACTAGAGAGAATAGTAGAGAGCAACACTAGAGATCAGGATCTCGGATCACTACCCACAACATCTCATTCACCTTTAGGAGGAGGAGATATTTTAATCACATCCAAACTGAGTTGTCTAATGTGAACCTGATACTCAATTTTTTTTCAAATTCAAACCGAGAAGGTCTCCATAGGCTGATACAGAGACGCACTCACACTTCTTCGGTCTTCCCACTTTTATTTTGATTCTTGTGGCATTACAGGACTTTCAAACACTCTCGGTATTAGGGCCTTGGGATCCCTTCTCCATCCTCAGAGAAGAAAAGGAACTATCACCCCTTAGCCCTACCCTACACACTTTTGGGGAGGAAGGAATAGCCTTGCACTGCATACTTTTGGGGAAGGAGCTGGCAGCAGATCCTTACCCACCTAAATACTCTTCTTCGAGAACTCCAAAGGAGGGAAAGACCCCAGCTTGAGAAGACACAAGGCTCTTCCTTGACACAACAAGAGATAATGGAGGAAACTCCACTATTTGCTGGATAAGGGACTCTTCCATCGCCATGCATCCGAAGGAATTATGGACCACAGGAGGATTAGAAATGTCAGCAAATAGTGTTATTATTGCTTGAATGATTATAAATAATTTAGTTTGATTGTATATATCTTTATAAACAAAGATGATAAGTAGAGATAATTGTTTTGGTAAAGATATTATATTTGTATGGCATTGGACTCTCATTTGGGAGATCAAAGTTTAAATGAGGAGGGGGTGTGTGAGCATGTAAAAAAAACCATACTATTAGAATATAAAAATAATTATAATGATGAGCATTGCAAAAGAAATGGCATAATCCTATATTTAGAATTTTATTCCATTATAATAGCTATTTTTAATTAGTTACTATAGCGTATGTGTTCATAAACAATAATCCCACATTGATTCCCATTACTTATCACATTTTTCAACAATGGCATACCAATCTTAAAGGTGCAATTCCTTGATGTTTTTAATTGTTTAATGGTCTACTTTGTATACATATCCTATGCAAAGTCCATTAAAAGAAGAACAAGTCAATCAAATGCTCATGTATAAATTGCTAGACAACTTTCATATTGCATAGAATATGAGAAAATAAAGTTTTATTAATTTTCTATCAAATTTTATTTCATGCTAACTATTCAATCATGCTTAGCAGTTAGTTTTATTGTTAACTACCCATGGGGAAGTTGAGAGCCTAATTGTTCTCAACTTATAAATCTATATGATAACTCAAGAATATCTCCATTGTTCCTAGATAACTCAAGAATGTCTCTATTGTTCCTAGATTCTAAATGTATATGATGACTCAAGAATGTGTTATACTTGTTTCATTAACATTATGAGGATGTTAAAAATAATGCTTAATGTAAAGTAGAAAAATCATGTTATTAAGAATAGTGCTTAGTGGAAAATGCATGAAAAGTGCTTTTTTTTTGTAAAGCATATGAAAAAAAGTTTATACAATGACCAATAAAAATGTAGAAAGAGAAAAGGTAGTAGTTGTAAAAATAGTCAAGTAAGATAATTATAGAAAAATAGGTGAACTAGACATAGAAGATTTTTGTTATTATTAGCATATAGGATATTTGTATATTAAGGTCTAAGCACTAGTTGCAATTTCATTCAATGGATGTAATCATTTCATAGGAGTTGTATTGAGTGAAAAGAGTTGTAATTCACATCTTGAAGATGAAATAAAAAAATTAAAGATATATTGATTATGGTGATTGTTTTTTTAATTTTTTGTTGAGAATAATTATTTTTAAGATTGTATTCTAGAATTCTACTTTTATAAAGTTATGGGTAATCATAACATATTTTCTTCATTTGGTATCTTAGTCAAGCTCAAGTGAATTAGAATATTTTTAATGGCAGTAGTAAATTCACAACTAATAATCCCTTTTTCAATGGAAATCATTATGAGTATCGGGAAATTAAGATACAAACCTTAATTGTTCATAAGATGTATGGAGATAGTTTAAATAGAATAAGTTGAGCCCCTAGATTTGAATGTGTTGTTAGTAGATAAAAAATAATAATATGAATGAGAGGAGGAAGAAGAATTCTTTGGCCATATTTATAATATAGAGTACTCTAAATGTGAGCAACTTTCTCAAAAATATAGACATTAAAAGTGTAAAATAATCTTGTAAGACATTTTTTCTTATCAAGGCACAAAAAAATTTAAGTTGATTTGATTGTAAAAGTTTCAAAGGAAATTTGGTAATTTTCAAATGAAAGAAAATATAAAAATGATTGATTTTTATTTTTGAGTACAAAATATAATTAATCAATTGTGTAGCAATGGAGGAAGCATCACAAAAATGTGATTTGTGAAAAAATACTTAGAATTTTACAATGAAATGGAATATAGTTATGATTGAAATAGAAGAAAGAAAATATTTAACAAAATTACAAGTAGATTAGCTCATGGGATCATTGTTATCCCATATATGTAGATTGGATAGGACTCAAGAAAGTTTAGATCAAGCTTTTATAATGAAAGCTAAAATTGATGGAGAAAGAAGCAATTGGTATAACCTCTATAAGAAAAATGGGAGTCATAATATCTTATTCCATGTGGGGAATATTTTCCATCGCTATTTATTGCATCCACTTTCTGATTCCAGCTAGCTTTCATAGCAAATTGATCTAGTAATTAGGGGGGCATCCAAGAACAAAATAAAGGGATGAAAGAGAAATATTAAAGAGGATGAGGAAGAGGTCTTTATGGAGGAATAAGTCATGGATGTGATATTACAAATAAGAAAAATATCGAATGTATTATTGTAAAAGATTTTTTTACTTTAAGAGAGTGCAAAGCAAACACTTGATGTTATTGTTGTAAAATATTTGGCCACTTTGAAAGTGATTATAAATTCAAGTAAAGTTACATGCAAAATAGAAGATAAAATTTTTTTGAAGATGAGGAAGAGGATTTTACATCTAACATGTTTTTTGCTCATCACTTAATAAGAAAGTCTAAAGATGAAGTTTGATATTTTGATTGTAGTTTCTCTAATCATATGATAGGTAACAAAGATTTATTTTTAAAAATTGATGAATCAAGGAGGAATAAAGTGAATCTTGGATATAGCAAAACAAAAGCTCTAGATAAAGGTATAATGGATGTACATAACAAGCAAGGTGAGCTAAATATGGTTAAATTTTCTTTTGAAAAAGAAGATTTGTTTTTTGGTAAATTAAAGGATTTCATTACTAAACAGGTCTTAAGGATCCCAAAATCTTAGTACAAAAACAACTCTTATTGTTGCAAGCAGAACGGATCTTCAACAAGGGACACAACCTCGAGCCTAAACTAACAAAAAGAAAAGCAGATGACGCAGCCTTAGACAAAAAGAGATAAATGAGGAGAGGGGGCACTACCTTAGCAGGATAGGCCATAGACAAAAAGAATAGGCTCTATTCCTGTGAAATAGAATATTTGATTATTGTAGTGGTTGATGATATTCATAAGGTCACCAATAATCAAAGAAATAATTATATTTTATATGTCACACATATTCAATAAGCAACTCAAAAGGATGATAATAGCAAAAATAATAGATATAAGGATATTAAACTAGAAATTAAATGGAACAAAAATAAAATAAGGGCATTTGAAAGTCTTGTAAAATCAAAGTAATAAGTGAAGGGGGATTTTAATATTAAGAAGACTTCAAGAGGATATTTTATACAAAATATTGTCTAAAAAGAGGACATATCCACAGTATTTGAAGAACCATTCTTACATGAAAATTCTAAGCCATAGAAATGCTTATATAATTTCCCTCTTCAATGTAATTCCTTAGGTTAGAATCATGAATTATCACTAGATCTCCTGCACATATCAAAATTAGAACATATGTATAATTCTATATGCAAACATCTTATATTTTTCAAATATAATTTTTTTTTATTGATAGTAGAAGGAGTTTTAAAAGGGTACCCAAATCTATTACAAGTAGGGTTTTGAAAGGCACCCCCAAACCTTAGATCTAGCAATAATACATCAAGAAATTTTAAGCTAGATTTTGTGAATCAAACCTGAAAATCCAATGAAATAACCTCCTAGCAAATAAGCCACAGATTTTTATCAAGCAAATACAAGAGATTGTCCCATGGTCAAACCACCATGTGCTCTGAATCTAAAGCAACAAAGAAAAATAGTAGAATAATAAAAATGTTACCATTTAAAAATAAATTTACAAATAAAAACTGCCCAAACTAAAGCATTTACTATTGGAAAAAATATTAGTTAATTTTCTACAGTTCAATTAATTACCTCCATTTAATTTGTCAACTCAGGGTAGCTCGTAGACTTGTGAGCATCACATAGTATATGCCTATAGTGTGAGGAATGAGTCCCTCTGTACCTATTGGTTTTGGGGGTTTTTGATATTCATTGAAGTTTTTATTATAAATTCTAAACCAATAATCTATCCTACGTCTATTAAAATAGGATTGAATGCATACAAAAATTAAAATGGTACTTTGTTGGAAATGATAGAAAACAGGAAAATCAACAAGGAAATAAATAATCTAAAAAAAATAGTAAATAGTTTAACTACAAAAAGTAAGGTAAAAGGGGGAGGATTATTGTTTAGAGTAGGCCCAAGCTCCAACAATATTTCCACCCAATCAATTCATTCACCAGATGCTAGTTGAGATTAATAAAAACTCTCAAATGAATATATTGTAGTCTTATAAAATTACAAAATAATTCTCACATCCAAGATATCTTTATCAGGGGTGGTATGCATATTTATAAGATATGTGGCCATGCCCTATTACATTTGAGAGTAAATAAATTCTTAATTTTTTGGTTACAACAGCATGTAGGAATTATGGAGATAAAGCAAAATATTTAATTTTTGACTGATTTAACGTATTTTGTTTTTATCAAAATAGAATACGTTTGATTTTATGCTTTATCTATTTACATTGTTGTTTATGTATTGCTGAAAAATAGATAACACATGGTCTTTGATATTGTCCTTCATCCACATCCCTTGCTGAAATATCATCCGTATCTGTTGCTAAAATATCTATTCTATTCTATCGACAACAGGTGTCATGCTGTAATTTTACGTCAATGGGAGTTGGGCTGTAATTCTATGTCAACGGGAAGTAGGTACCATAACAGGAAGCAAGTGCATAATGGGAAGAAGGTGCCTAACGAGAAGCAGGTGCCTATGGGAAGCAGGCACCTAATGGGAAGCAAGTGCCCATTAGTTAAGCACCAAATGGAATTTGGGTGCTTCAAAGGGAATCGAGGCTCCTAACTTAGTACTTCTCATCGGTGTACTATGGATGTTTTACCTTTATCAAATTGAAAGTGCCAGGTCCAAATGGAACCTTGACGTAAACATGCTAAAATATCATGAAAACCACCAAATCTGCACACAATTTACTTAAAAACAAATATTAGATAATATACATAATTTATTATTAAATATATATAAAACTTTCATAAAACATACATTCTATAATAATAATTTCGCATAATATGTTAGATATCCATGTATAAATATGAGCATTTTTGGTGCTCATCATCCCCCTATGCTTAAAAGAGTGGCGCATCCTCATGAAACCCTCCATGCTTATAGAGTGGCATGCCCTTGTGACACTTGGTGCTTATATTTCTATTTTTAGCAACAGTTTTCCAATAGGCTCTATTTTTATTTCTCCTCTTTTTGTCTGTGTAGCTCATTCTTTTTTAGTAAATGACTCATGGATTTCCCCATGGTAAATCTCTGTGTTTTTTCTACTTTCTGATTTTTTTTAATCCGGAAACTCTGTTATTCTGCATAGATTCTTGCTAACTTATAGTTTTTCTGAACCAACTACATCTATGAATGCAAGCAGTCATTTACCATAATTAGAAATAATTAAAGTTATCTGTGCAAGATATCTTTAAAGCATGTGCCAGATTTTAAGTGGATGATGACCATGAGTGTTCTCCCAACAAAATATTTACATGTGGATAAAATACCAAATGGGGTAAAATGGTTGGATGAAAAATTTAATGAGGATCATGTCGACACTATTTTATAGAAATATATTTCTATGAAAACTATATATACAAAATAGAAAATTAAGTACACACCTATATTATGTTTTGTGCATGTATAATGTGCAAATGTTTGTGGTGCACTTGTATTAGTTGTTTGATAATGACCATGTGTACTAGAACAAAGAATGATGGGCACTTTTCCCATGTGACAAAATTTTTCCTCTGTATGACTGGTTCTTGGTTGCTGCAATTTATTCATTTGAGGTTTCCTACACAAAGTCAAGAAAATATTAGAAAAAGCATTTCTTCGTGGGATGACACACATCCCTTCCTCGAAAGTTGTTCATTGATGACCTTGGAACATGCATAAATCTCTAATGGAAAAATTAAGATAATTTTATCCATGAGAGATTTTGACTTTATGCATGTGGATGAGTTGTTGACATGGCACGGGCCACTTTCCAATGCTAAAGATTATTCATACAAGGCACAAGCATCCGTGAAAATAGAAAGCAAGCACCTTCTTATATGATAATCAGACACCTTATTTTTTTACGGAACATAGGCGCTTGTAAAACAGGACGTAGGTGCCTTTTACTTGCAATCTGGCACTAAACTTAACAATGGAAATCGAGTGCTTCTTGCTTGCAATTGGGTGCCTTATGTAAAGCAAACTTTATACAAACTTTTTTTTAACCATGTTTAAGAGATTTAGTGTCGCTTTCCCAAATATGGAAATTGGATGCCCTCTTTTTTGAGAAGCCAAGAATCAGGTGTCGAACTGCTAGAAGATGGGTTGTAGGTACCATATTCTTAACATGTTGGGATTCAGGTGCATTATATCGTATAAATGGGAATTATACACCTTCTACCATAAAACATGAATCAGGCACATTTCCCATAAGAAAACAGAAAATAGGCACTTCTTTTTATTCAACGGGTGTTGACTTATCCTCATATGTGCATTGTAAGGTTGATCAGGCCCTTTAGTGCTTCTGATTGAAGAACAGGAACAAAATCAATATCTATCCCTGAACTAGTAGTTGAGTGTTTTATTATCCATAAAGACCAATCCAAACACTCTTATGCAAATTTAGGTTTAGTATTCCCCTAAGTGGGGATGAGCTACTCCTACTCCTAGAAATATGGAAATGCATAGGTTCATGGATAATGTGACCGTTAGGCCTAGATTTCTCAAGCTACCTAACAATTGCACTCACGGAATCATTCCTACAAAATAAAAATTCAAAGCAGTAAAACATAGGCTCATGGAGTCTATGCCTGATAGGCCTAGGTTTCCTAGGTTGCCTATAGATTGCATTCAAAGTATGATACCTACAAAATAAAAACACAAATAAAATAAAATTTATGTTAAGCAAAATAGGTCCATGTCATATTTCCTTTTTTTAAATGACGAATACGTAAACATTCATCAAATGGCTGATATAGATTTAAAAATATGGAGTCTCCCCCATGCTTGCATTTGATTCAATATCACAAATATGAGGTGCATGACAAGGCTATAAATGGAGCCCATTGATTGTTACTCATGTTGTTTCATCATGTAATGTTACAAAAATATCTCACTTTGTGAAATCCTTATAGCCATTTTTTTATTTCATGTGTTTTTTTATGAGAAAAGATGTGTTGCTCAATAGAGTATTGTGAACCATCTAAGCTCATATTTTATCCACCACAATTGGTGTTGCCATGGCCGAGTGTTGCACATCTACCCGTGGTGCCAAACCGTATGCAACATATGTGTTTTATTGAGCACCTGGTAATAGATCCCATAAAAACTCTAAAGTTAAGCATTAAGGAGTAGAACTGGGATGGGTGACCACCTGGGAAGTCCCATGGACTGCACCATTTTTTTTCAAAAACTTTCCAGATTCTGGAATTTTTTGAAATTTTCTAGAATTTTTCAAATTTTGGAATATTTTTTTTTTGGAAAATAGAATGAAACAACACATTTTGGTAGGTCGGATTGCCTTGGATACCTACAATATACACTGAGTCTCTTGTTGTCTGCAAAACATAACAAAATAAAAATAAAAACCTAAAGTAATAGCATTAAATAAAATTTTAATTTTTTCTTTTAATATTTGAACATTGTAATAGTGTTCTTCGTGTTGTGGGTGATAGCATTGAAGGTGGGGTCTCCCCCATGCCTGAAATCGAGCAAGCCTCTAAAATTTGGGGCTTGTGATAAGATCTTAATTTGTGTCTAAAATTTGATACAATTAAAACTTCATTTGTCACATCCCCTTCTTTATCCAGTTTTATGATATATTGCAGCATGGGAAGAGAATCTTCCTAGTTGACCTCAAAACCATATTTGTTCAACTCATTTGCATATTGTGCAGGTAGGTGGATGACTATTATTTGTATATTTTTTTCATTAACTGTCATTTTTCCTATTTTGCATCTAATGTCAACGTTAAATTTTACCAACGTGTTGGAAAAAGGTAAACCTAAAATTTTTATCATTAAAGCTGGGCTTTTGAGATAGGTTTTATCTAATATTAGATCAACATGTTGATCTATCACCTTCATTATTTTTTACTGTGGTTCCCATCTCGATCTCTTGAGGCAAAAATCCCTAATGGCTTCTATGAAAATAGGTACATAACTGATAGTTTGAGGAATGTATCAATAAGATTTCTCAATTATTTCATAATATTAAACTCAGGTGGTGTCATTTCTCTGGTTTTCCATAACCTTTCATAATACGATGGAAGTCCTTCATTACTTGATTTTTCAGCAACACGATTTATTTCTACACTATTATGGAACATTGGATTTATTCCTATAATTCCTTGATAAGCTAGTGAATTTAAACAGTTGCTACTGGGGTTTAGCTCTAGTTGAGCCAGCAACTATTTTGGCCTTGTAGGAGGTGAAACTGGTAAACTAGGATTTTTTGATAGTTGTGTCAGTGGAGGTAGATCCACAAAGTAATTTTCTACTTCTTCTGGATTTTATTTTAATATTTTTGGACACAACTTGGTCTAATGATCCAGGTGATAGTTTCCATAAGCTTCTACTGTATTCTTCGAACATTTATTTTTTTCATGATTTTCTCTACACCTCAAACATAAAAAGATAGACATTGCTTCAGATTCTTTCTTCTTCTTCTAGAATGTGTCTAACTGTGAAGCAAGAGATAAAATTTTACTCTTCACACCATAAACAATGTTCCTATTTCTATTTTAATTATGGAGGTTATTCCTCATATTGGCAGTTTTTCCTTTTTGCTAGAATACTTCTGGAATATTTGTTGAATTTTCTGCACCCTGATCACTAAAATATTCTGTAAAATAATTTTTTTTGATAACTCAAATGGATGGTATTTTCTCTTTAATAACTATTTCCATAATATACTAAGCTTGAGGTGTTTTTTATTTTTTCAATAAATGATCCGTTGGATTTTTTTAGGCTCTTGGTGGACTCATGCTTCATAGGTAGATGATCTATAGGCAAGGAAATATAAAATTAATTTTCAAACTAACTTACCTATGGATCATACACTATAGTTGTGACACTCCCCGACAACAACGCTAAAATTTTGGGCAAAACATTGGTTAATTTTCTACAGTTCAATTAATTACCTCCATTTAATTTGTCAACCCGAGATAGCTCGTAGACCTATGAGCATCATGCACAGTATATTCCTGTAGTGCGAGGAACGAGTCCCTCTGTACCTATTAGTTTTGGGGGTGTTTGATGTTCATTGATGTTTTGATTCTAAATTCCAAACCAATAATCTATCCTACATCTATGAAAACGGGATTGAATGCATACAGAAATTAAAATGGTACTTTGTTGGAAATGATAGAAAATAAGAAAAATAACAGGAAAATAAATAAGCAAGGTAAAAGGTGTAGGATTACTATTTAGAGTGGGTCCAAGCTCCAATAGTATTCCACATGATCAATTCATTCACCAGACGCTAGTTGAGATTAATAAAAACACTCAAATGAATATATTGTAGTTTCAAAAATTTACAAAATAATTCTCACATCTAGGATATCTTTATTAGGGGTGGCCTACATATTTATAAGATATGTGGCCATGCCCTGTTACATTTGAGAGCAAATAAATTCTTGATTTTTTGGTTACAACAACACGTAGGAATAATGGAGATAAAGCAAAATATTTAATTTTTGATTGATTTAACGTATTTTTTTTATTATAACATAATATATTTGATTTTATGTTTTATCTATTTACATTGTTGTTTACGTATTGCTAAAAAATAGATAACATATGGTCTTTGATATTGTCCTTCATCCACATCCCTTGCTAAAATATCATCTGCATATGTTGCTAAAATATTTGTTTTGTTCTATCGACAACAAGTGTCACGCTATAATTTTATGTCAATGGGAGTCAGGATGTAATTCTGCATCAACGAGAAGTAGGCACCATAATGGGAAGCAAGTGCCTAATGGGAAGGAGGTTCCCATCAGTTAAGCACCAAATGGAAGTTGAGTGCTTCAAAGGGAATTGGGTGTCTGACTTAGCACTTCTCACCGATGTACTGTGGATGTTTTTTCTTCATCAAATTGAAAGTGCCAGGTCCAAATGGGACCTTGACGTAAACATGCTAAAATACCATAAAAACCACTAAATATGCACACAATTCACTTAAAAATAAATATTAGATAATATAAATAATTTACTATTAAATATATATAAAACTTTCATAAAACATACATTCTATGATAATAATGTTGCATAATATGTTATAAATCCATGTATAAATATGAGCATTTTTTGTTCTCATCATTTACCACCTAATATTTGTCATCATAATAAACAAATATATCCAACAAAGTACATAACATGAGAACCCCTCATGAGAATAGGGGGGGGGGGGGGGGGGGGGGGGGGGGGGGGGGGGGGGGGGGGGGGGGGGGGGGGGGGGGGGGGGGGGGGGGGGGGGGGGGGGGGGGGGGGGGGGGGGGGGGGGGGGGGGGGGGGGGGGGGGGGGGGCGGGGGGGGGGGGGGGGGGGGGGGGGGGGGGGGGGGGGGGGGGGGGGGGCGGGGGGGGGGGGGGGGGGGGGGGGGCGGGGGGGGGGGGGGGGGGGGGGGGGGGGGGGGGGGGGGGGGGGGGGGGGGGGGGGGGGGGGGGGGGGGGGGGGGGGGGGGGGGGGGGGGGGGGGGGGGGGGGGGGGGGGGGGGGGGGGGGGGGGGGGGGGGGGGGGGGGGGGGGGCGGGGGGGGGGGGGGGGGGGGGGGGGGGGGGGGGGGGGGGGGGGGGGGGGGGGGGGGGGGGGGGGGGGGGGGGGGGGGGGGGGGGGGGGGGGGGGGGGGGGGGGGGGGGGGGGGGGGGGGGGGGGGGGGGGGGGGGGGGGGGGGGGGGGGGGGGGGGGGGGGGGGGGGGGGGGGGGGGGGGGGGGGGGGGGGGGGGGGGGGGGGGGGGGGGGGGGGGGGGGGGGGGGGGGGGGGGGGGGGGGGGGGGGGGGGGGGGGGGGGGGGGGGGGGGGGGGGGGGGGGGGGGGGGGGGGGGGGGGGGGGGGGGGGGGGGGGGGGGGGGGGGGGGGGGGGGGGGGGGGGGGGGGGGGGGGGGGGGGGGGGGGGGGGGGGGGGGGGGGGGGGGGGGGGGGGGGGGGGGGGGGGGGGGGGGGGGGGGGGGGGGGGGGGGGGGGGGGGGGGGGGGGGGGGGGGGGGGGGGGGGGGCGGGGGGGGGGGGGGGGGGGGGGGGGGGGGGCGGGGGGGGGGGGGGGGGGGGGGGGGGGGGGGGGGGGGGGGGGGGGGGGGGGGGGGGGGGGGGGGGGGGGGGGGGGGGGGGGGGGGGGGGGGGGGGGGGGGGGGGGGGGGGGGGGGGGGGGGGGGGGGGGGGGGGGGGGGGGGGGGGGGGGGGGGGGGGGGGGGGGGGGGGGGGGGGGGGGGGGGGGGGGGGGGGGGGGGGGGGGGGGGGGGGGGCGGGGGGGGGGGGGGGGGGGGGGGGGGGGGGGGGGGGGGGGGGGGGGGGGGGGGGGGGGGGGGGGGGGGGGGGGGGGGGGGGGGGGGGGGGGGGGGGGGGGGGGGGGGGGGGGGGGGGGGGGGGGGGGGGGGGGGGGGGGGGGGGGGGGGGGGGGGGGGGGGGGGGGGGGGGGGGGGGGGGGGGGGGGGGGGGGGGGGGGGGGGGGGGGGGGGGGGGGGGGGGGGGGGGGGGGGGGGGGGGGGGGGGGGGGGGGGGGGGGGGGGGGGGGGGGGGGGGGGGGGGGGATCGAGTTTAAGAAAACAACACTAGAAATACCAGCCAAAAAAATCCACAACATAAAAACCATCCAGGAGATCTGCACAAGAAATTCTATGAAACCCGCAAATCTCGTTGGAGCCAACCAAAAAAAATTCAAGAACAACCGCTCTCAGGTACAAGAAAAAGGAGATAGCAATATTTTGCATCGCACCCAAGAGGGATAAGGGTAAGATCCCAAAAAATAAGCCTTAGAACCCTAGTATCAAACACACCACCACTACTGAAACTGGAAAAAAATATCTCTACAGACCATCAAATCTAGGAACCCACTAGATACATGGGCCAAAAGTTGAAAACCATCGTAGTATAACAACCCACTTTCATCCCAACTAGTTTGGGTCAGTATTTGGCCCTATCTCCCTAGAATAGCTAGATACAACAATAAATTACCAAACCCAAAATAAAGTGGTACAAACCAACCACAAACCCACTACGGATAGAGAACCCTAGCAATAGATCCATCCAAGCACCATCCAACCAGAGCAACCAAGCCATAAAAGTCAAAGCCATCCAAGGGAACACCATCATATTTTTATAGGTAAAAACCATACCAAGCTCACTCCAACGGGTTTGGGTTGGTAGATGGCCCTTTCCTCTCCTTGGAAAGCCAAAAAAAACATGAAACTATCAAACCTAGAATAAATACTGCACAATCCAACCAAGTCCCCAAAACTAGCAAACAACCCAAGAAATGTAGCCACCCAACACACCCACAAACTAGAGTGAGAGCCAGCCAAGGGGTCAATAGCCAAAATTTTATACTGCATTATAATGGCCCAATATCACCCCTACAGGTTTGAGTCAACATTCGGCTCTCTGCCCCAGATAAAAGTAATAATACCAAACCCATAAGAGTGTAAAATATACCAGCAAGACCCCCAACAAGTAAAACACCCTCGTCATGAACCACGACAGAGAAACTAAACATGAATATCAACTAGATCTAGAATGGGATAAATGAGGACTCCTGCTCAAAGGGTTTCAGAGCATCGAAGATAGAGCAAGATTGAAACCCTCATGGAGGAAATCATCATGGGCCCTCTCTGCCATGGTAAGGCTCAGGCCATCTCTGCCATGGTGAGGCTCAGGCCCTCTTAAGCCCTCTCTAGCATGGTGAGGCTCAGGCCCTCTCTGCCATGGTGAGGCTAAGGCTAGAGAAAGCCCTCCCAAATATAATTTTTTTAATTATAATAATAAATAAGAATATATGTACATATGGATCTTTTTAAGGCTTCATACAAATATCTTGACTCAAATAAGAAAAGTGACATTGTGGGAATATTTTTGAAGTTAAAATTACCTACTATAGAATGTGATACTTATTATAATGATGGGTATTTCAAAAGAGATGACATAGTTTTATCTTTATAATTCCATTTCACTATAATGTCTAGTTTTTATTAGTAACTATAGTGTATGTGTGCATCAACAATAATCCCATATTGATTGAAATATGGTACTTGAGTAGTTTATGAGCCCCATCACTTGTCAAGTTATTCACTAATGGTATAATAAGCTTAAAGGTGCAAGTCCTCAATATTTGTTCTGGGATTCCTCATTGCGTGCTGTCATGGGATAGTAACTCTCTAGTCTTACAAATTATTTCTAGAATAATATTTAGAACTTTATTCTATTAAAATAGTTGATTTCTATTTTAAAATAAATAATCCCAAAATAAGAAAGAGTACAAACCTATAAGGTTTTTGAAAAATCTATTAATATTTGATCTTGTGATTATAAATTTTAATAAAAATAATGTGAAATTTCAATAAACAAAAAAATAAAAATAATGTGAAACCTAGTTGACTAACATGAGAAAGAAAAAATAATTTTAAATACTAAGTGAAATAAAAAATAATCTCTACTAAATAATTGTAATAAAACACTATTCTAGTTTCATTAAATTAGCTACTTTTTTATTTCTAGCTTTTAAAAAACTCAAATCATCCTAATTAATTTCAACATAAATCAATTTATGCAAGATAAATTTAATAGTACTTTATCATTCTATATTTAATTTGCTCTCTTTCTAAACTTTTATAATTTTCTTGAATTCTCTATGACCATTTTTGGCCCCTTGAGTTATCTTTTCAAGATTTGTTATTCACAATTAATTAAGTTATTGGATATTTCCCAATTGGGTGTTGAAAGTATTTGATTACAAATCAAAATCAATTATAGTATTTAGGTGTAAACGAGGTACTTGTCTTACACTAGCTCATGTAGAGGAACATCGACAATTTTGAAAAATAGTTGTAATCTATTGATATAAGCCATTATTCATAATTTTATATCATGTATTTTTTTTGGTAAATTAAAGTTTATATTTACAAGAACGGGTTTTGAAAGGGACCCAAAACCTTATTACAAAATCAGCAACAAGTGCTAGATGTCAAGACTAAATCCGAATGGAAAAAGACCCATAAAATGTTGAAGATAAAAGCATGTAGAAAAAGGCTAAAGCAGTAACAGAAAGGAAAATAAAATCAAAAAAATCCAAGGTTCCCTTAAACAAAACCAGAGAAAAAGAAACTAGAAAGAAGGTAGTAGGAGCATCAAACTTCCTTGAGCTGAATGTCCCTTCTTAACCTTTGTTGTCTCCAATACCATATCATTTTGTACAAATAACTCCATAGCATCAACCAAACTTGTGGAAAACTAGTTGATATTTGCTTTCCTATATCTTGCACCAAACTGACAAATGCAAGAGTCATTCATCGAATTAAATTTGTCGCTCTCCATATTTGTCTTGAATGACTATTTCAATGAGCCTTATCAGGAACTACTCTATCCACATGGAAATGTCTAAAATGGTGACTACAAAATTTACCAAATGGCTAGCTGAATTATTAGCTTCTTTGTATGCATACCGATAAGTAATTTTCTATTTTTTAGATATGATATCCTTGGATTCTTCAATGAGATCTCTGATTCTCCAAGAGGGGACTTAATTATTTCTTGTGATATTTATTGTATTTAGTGAGTCTCCCTCAATTATCACCTTGTTGAATTTGCTTTGGATGAGATTTAGACCTCTCCACAGGGCTTTTACTTTGGCGTATTGATTTATTTGGGTTCCCAAGATTTTAGCAAAAGCAAGAATTGGATATCCATTGTGATATTTGACCACTTCACCTACACTTGTTGGTCTTGGATTCCCTTTGGTGGCACCATCAAAATTTAATTTTACCCATTTCATAGGGGCGGTACTCCAACTGGTGTTGGTATGGAGGCTTGGTTTGATATGACCATAAGGGTCTCCCAATGGAATATTTAAAGAAGATATTAGGGAGGACTTAAAATTGGACATAAACTGATTATATTAGGGGTTTAAATTATCATTTTCAATGGCATAACAAATAATTCTATTGGTAATAGAAGAAAAACCCAAAGAGACATGACAAAAGATTCTTCTATTTCTTTCCAACCAAACTTGCCAAAGTAAATGGTGTAAGCAGTAAGCCCAAGTCGAATGGAGTCTGGGATGGTGGAAAGGATTAGGCCACTATTGAAAGAGGTCCAATATGGATTGAGGTATAAACCAACTGATGTGAAAAAATTGAAAATATTGCACATGATTGTTTGGAAAGTCAAGTAGGTAAGGAAAAGGTGGTTGACAGATTCCCAACTTGAAATACAAAGGGATCATTGATTTGAAACATGCATGCCTTTTTTCATGAGGTTATCAATGGTAAGAATTTTATTTTGAAGAGTGATCCACAAAAAAGTAATCTTAGGGATAATATTCTTGATCCAAATGAGCTAGTGAGGAAAAAAATTTAGTTTGAATGAACTAGATTTTGAAAGCACACTTAACTGAAAAAGCTCCACTTTTAGTTGCTTTCCATATGAGTTGGTCTTCTTTGGGCTGGCTAGGAATAAAATCAAATTGAAGGAGGTTAATTAAAGTGGCATATTGGGCCTAATTATTTTCACTAATAATCAGTTTCCATGAAGCATGACCATTCTGAAACAAAAGAAAATCTATAACTTTACTTCCAAAATGAGAATCAGTGAAATCTTTTACCTCAGATAAATATTGGTCTTGAATTATAGGGTCTCTTCCACTCCATATATCATGATAAAAATCAATGGATATCCCATCCCCCAATAGCCACCTATATCCTTGCTATATGATATGCTTAGTTTGATATATTGCTTTCCAAAAGGTAGAACTATTGGCAGGAATGGTATCATCTTTATCATCTTTAAAATTTGTAAACTACAGATATTTCTTTTGCACAATCTTCATCCATCTAGTTTTGTCATTAAAAATAACTCTCCAGGATTTCTTTACAAGGATAGAAAGTTTCATGTCATATATTTTTTGCAAGCCAAGACCACCTTCAAATTTTGGCTGACAGACCTTGTCCCAAGAGACCAAATGAATTATTTTCTTATTTTTAGTGCCTATCCAGAGAAAATTTCTCTGATTTTTTTCAATTTTATGATACACTGAGCTTGGAACCTTGAAGACAGAGAGAAAGTAGATGGGTATACTCTAAATACATGCCATTGTTAACATAGTTTTTTTAGCTTGTGATAGCAAATTTCCCTTCCATGATGTGAGTTTTTCAGTACCCTATCAATAATAGTGTTCCACATACTCTCTTTTGGACTTCCAATAAAGGGAGGAATACCAAGGTAAGTGGTAGGTAAGGTGCTTATAGGACAACCTAAAATCTCGGATATCTTATGCTATCTTTGGGTAGGATTATTCAAGAAATAGATTTTGCTTTTGCAAAAATTGATTTTTTGCCTAGTAGCCTATTCATACAGCAGAAGGATGTATTTAATCACTTTGGCTTGAAGCACTGAGGCATGAGTTATCATGTGGTGTCATCCATGAATTTTTGGTAAGTGATAAAATCGGTCTAGGATGATGCTTGAATTCCTGAAAGGATGCCACACATGCATGCAGCTTTGATGGTCTTTCCAAGAGACTCATCAAGCAATATGAATAGAAGGGGGACAAAGGGTCTCTCTACCGAAGATCTCTAGAGCTTTGAAAATATCCTGTATCCAAATCATTTACCAAAACTATTCATTATTGGTCATATTGACTTAAGTGATTGTTAGTGTTTTACTACAGCCAACGACATTGGAAAAGTGGGAAGGATTCAAATGAATGTGAAAATAAAAATTTATTTTTTATTTTAAGCCATTGGATGGAAATCAATCATGTGGTCATAAAGTTTCAATTATCTTTTTTACTACTTTCATGACCCTCCCTTGGCAGAATTTTTGTTTTGATGGATTTATGTTTGGCTATGATTGCTTTACTGATGGAATGATTGGTTATTTTCATATAGTTGTGCAAAAACATATGTTTCATGGAAAATATGAATATTTGTATTTATTAATGAATTTTGGTTAATGACATGTTAAATTCTATGAAACATATATTTTATGTTAGAATATGATACTACCAATGGAACTTGTATTCCTGCAGGATTGGGTTTTCTTGTAGGTGGAAGAAGAAACTAACCAACAAGAACATGATGCCTTGGGAGAAATGATGTGATGGGTTATTTTTTGGAATATTTGGGGAGACAACATGGATGAATGCCCTCTCATGAAGATGCATATCATAAATTGTATAAGAAAAGATATATCAAATTTTAGTTTCTTTTTGTGTTGCATAATAGTTTTCTTTATGATAAAATCTTATAAGGTATAAGAGCATTGTTGTAAGAATAATGGATGTTTGATTCCTTTTATTTGTATTTCTTTAAAAATAGCATATAAAGGATCCAATCGTGCTTGGTAATTTTATTACGGAATAATTAGGAAAGAGTTAGTACGCATTAAGATAAAATAATGGAAAAAATACCCATTATTGTTGTGTGGAATGTGTTTTGTACATGGCTTACTTTGGAAGCTCATTGTATTCATAGGAGATAATTTGAAATTGGTAGTGGTGAGTGTTGTTTTAAATGTTAATGCTTTAACTAAATACTGTATTTATGATTCAATAAAGTGGGCATGCTAAGTTTTGGATTGGAATATAGTGCATGTGGGAGATCTTGTCAAAAAGAACTAGTTGGTAAAAACATGGTTGGATATTTAAAAAATAAATAAAAATAAAATGGTGTTGGTAAAGGGGAGTTTTGGGGGGAAATAAGTCATTTTTGGAAGCTGGTAGAGGACATCCAAATTTTCTAGATTTGCTTTATGGAATTCTTCAACCCAAAACTATCTACTTGTAACAGGTTCTCCATATTTTAGTAAGTAAATAATAGTTTTACCATTGATGAATTATTTGTCTATGATTTGAACATGCTTAAAGTTTGAATAAAATGTGAAAACCTATAAGCAGACAACTGTTGATGTCTATCAATGTCCTTGGATTTATTTTATTTAAAAAAAATGTTTTGAATTGTTTCATTAGCATGATGTCATTTAGCTTTGGAACTGGTAAAGGGTAACTAGAAGTTAGACAACTTTTTAGGTGTAATTTAAGGTTTCATGTTTTGTGATGGAGCCTTTCCATACGTCTATGAAGCTTTTGGAAGGTTTGGAACTATAGTTTGTTAGTTTTGGAACTTGTTGTCAGAGATACATTGGAGAACATTCTTTTATGATATAGGAGTATGTTGTGTGTCATTTTTGTATGACAGTCGTCAGGTATATTTTTAGTATATTTAAAGAGAAGTTTTGTGTGTCACTTTTACCTTTTAGTTAACCCATTAGTTTGTGAGAAGATGTGATATTTCATGTAGTTACCATCAAGTAAGAAAGAATTGCATGTATAACCATCTTTAGCTATCCTTTTGTTTTATGGCATTGAATTTGGATATGTCAAAACTTGGAGGATGTTGTGACACTTAAGGAGTTCATAAATCAACTAATACCATAGTGTTCTTAGGAACATGTGAAATTGGTTATTCACCCTATGAAAGTATGCGTAGAGGGAACTAAATTAACTTGGCTTACCGATTGAAATGGAAGTTATTATTGTATGCAAGTTTAAATTATGTTCGACAAGCACTGTGTAACTCCTTTAAAAACATTGTAGTAGCAAAAAATATGGTCTAATATTGAGAAATGATTGATAGTAGTTTCCTTTTACCTGCTTAAGCTAGAATCACAATTTTATAAGTAATGAATGTCCTGTATGTGCTTTCTTTGGAAGATGTAGAGCATTTATGGCATGTGTTGTAAAGAAAATAAAATTATATATTTCTTTGTAATTGATATTTTGTTTGAGGATTTTGCATGGCATGGTAGAAGCTCAACTCCTTTATTGAAAATATAATTCTTGCTTATTGATATAAATATTGGATATATGATGGTTTTATATTAGACTATTGTTATATGGATATATTGAATGGAAAAATAAAATGATCATTAAAGAGCATGAGACATATCTAATCTCCATCAAAATGGCAGCCTTGTTCTCGATGGTTTCTATGGAAAGCTTATAGGAGGAGGACGTTGAATGGAAGTCCAAGATAGTGAAAAATGAGATCAATAGTTGCCAAATACTGTGTTTGTGTCTTCAAGCGAGCTGAAGCATGACATAGTCCTTTATATATGAGGATGTGGATGTAAAATTGTAACTTATTGGGTTGTTGAATAACTCTTCAAGAGAGAAACAAAAATAGAAATGCTCTTTTGTTAAATATGTGTATACTAAATTTGCAGTCGGTCGACTCAGAAGACATGCAATAGACATTTGTAGCATTGAAATAGATACATACTTTACATTTAAAATTTTAGTTTTAGACGTGCTTCAGTGAAGTGAGTTGTATGGTGTGTTGCTTTCTTGATTGATAGTTTCTTCTCTCCATATCATGAAAATCAACTCTTATTGATGGGGTGTAGTGATTTAATATATTTTTATCTCTTAAAGAACATAAAATAAAATATGACTCTTGTGTAGTTTACATTTTGAAGGTTTTATATCCGGTTTAAAACTACCAAAAGGTATCCTCAAGAGCCACATGTTTTTATTAAGTATTCTCTTTTGTCGAGATGAGCCTCGGATGTACAGTTCCATATAAAGGCCCTCTTTGGGTACTTTGAGACGTGAGATATGTTTTGTCTTGTGTGTTAAATTTTATAGTTTATCTATTATTTTGAGCAAGTGTGATAACAAAAATGGTTTACATTAGCTAATCACTAGTCAAATTAAGGGATTCAAAGTTTCTTGGTAAATATTTTCCCTTGTTCAAACTTTCCTTTAGGATCAGGGTGCGGCTAAAATTCATCCAAGGTTAGTTAATGAAAAGAAAACACCTAGCGGAGTATTTTTGTTTACATTGCTAACAATAGAGACTTTATTAAAAAAACTTATGAACAATCGACTAGTTCACCGATAGATGTGTGTGATAGATGACAACCAACATTGTTAATCATATTCACATATATGGACTTATGTGAATATGGTGATTATGTGGATAAGGAATTAGTCTAGCTAATGTGATTGATGCTTAGTGCTCCTACCTAATAGAATTGTGTAGAGAGTAGATATTTGTATAAGTCCTTAGTACTCTTACACTAAATGACTTGTGTAATGAGTAGATATTAGGACTACACCTTTCAAAAGAACAAAAGGTATAATCCAGTTATCTTGCAAAGAGTGCAAGGAAGTTAATATGATGAAATATGCATCTAGTACATAACACCAATAGAATTGTAGATTTGTAGGGATGTATGCACTTGTAAGACATGATGAGATCTATAGTCAAAGTTTCATAAGCTAAATTATCTCTAGCGAAAGACCTAGAGACTTATCCAGCTATGTATTGGAGTTGAAACTCAACCAAAATTTAATATGGAAAAAAAAATAGCTACTTAAATTTGAGATGAGTAAAAAAGGGTTGTTTCAACTACAATTTATGTCAAGGATAATGTAGAAGTTTTTAGTGCAATGATTATAAGGGAAGACTAGTTTTCAATAAAGGATCCACTTCCATTTTTGCTTTCATAATACTACTACATTTTATCATTTATAATAGTTTAGAATAATATATTCAACCTACTAATGGTTATGCTTCTTGATTAATCCTTCATGGATATTATAATTAAGTTAAAGAAAAAATCCATTCATATCAATTTAAAGTTTATGGAACATTTTTTAAATTTATTTCATTTCAACTATAAAGAAGTATTCAAGTTTTTTAAACAGGACTATTTCATCAACTAAAACAAATTGATTCAAGTAACATTGAGAAATATATTTACTATCAATAATTTTATGACATATAAATCATGTCTTTTTTACATTGAATACTAGATTGTTAACAATTCAATTTACAAATACCATTGTTTAAACCAATAGTCAGAGTATAATTTTACTGTCATGATAGTCATGTTATAAATTTTAAACCACTACTTTACTGAGATAAAATATCATTAAAGTGTTTTATTACCCAAACAAGTGACATTCAACTAATTGTTTGTATTTCAACTTTTCATTATGAAGTTTTGAACCTTAATGAATAAGCATATATATAACCAACCCATCTAGAGATATTATTTTGTACATGTTCTACCCTGGGAAGCACTCACCACACCCTACTTGCAATATTTATTATATCAAATGAAAATAAAGAAGCACATAAGCACATATAACGCAAAAGTAATAAGCAAAGAAATATTCTTTTATTGATGCTTCCAGATCTCGATTACATGTATGTCCCTCTAAGGAATACTCTTTTTAATACAATATATTAAAATTTGGGTAACGATGAATGTATCCCCCGCAAGGAGACAATGTGCCTTCGTAGGCCTCGCCATCTCGCACACCAAATTTTTTGAGGGCTTACAGATGCCTCCTTATCCTAATCTCATCCTGGAGGGATCTCGTGCTCTAGATACTTTGGACTGATCCTATGAACCTGTATCTGCGGGTATAGAAACAACAGAGCACAATAAGTAGTACGGGTCACCTCTCTAAAGGAGGCTTCTTATTAGCAAATCTGATAAATAAGATAAACAATCATGATAATATTGAAATACAAGCATAAACCAAATAATAAATGCATAGAAAGCTTAGAAATATGATGTAAATGTGTTAATGAAATCAGATCTAAACTATGACTAATTAATAAATCAAACAATAATGAATCTAATATAGAACAAAAGAAAATAATATCTAATGCCCTAAAGTAAGCCTATGGGCCACTGTTCGAGACAACAGCCACGAAATGTAGCTTCTCTCCTCACGAACCATGGGATGTAGCACTATCTTCTTTACTCCAATTGATGTTCAAGGGTCGCCTATTGTGTCTGGTACATTGATAGACGGTGAAGAATAAACGGGCGTTGATTCACTCTCTATTTAGAAAGGGCTTCACTGCACAAGATTTGAATATTCGTGGATGTCTTTTGCTTCTTAGGAGGGTCCATATGTAGCTCATACTCATCTAAATATTGGCTTCTTGAAGAAGTCTCAATATAAATTGCATGCAAATGACCATCCCGAGGGGAAAGCATCAATCACAAATTAGCATTGAAGGGGCAGTTAGGAGGAACTCAGGGAGTTTCTCACCAAAATCTACCTATAAACAATGCAAGGTGCAGTCAAACTACATGATCTAGGCCTATATTCATGACCAGATTGTGCGTGGTGCTAGCCTCTGTCAGTTTTAGCAGCTAGGTGTGGCCACTATCAGCTTCAGTAGCCAGGTGTGGCAGTCGCTCTTCTTGAGAGCGGCTAAGCCTGAATGGGCTATAACTACCCTTTTTGATGCAAAAGCATCCGGTGGCAGTAGAGCAATCTTGCATCAACAAAAAAATTTCTAAGTGTTTGCCTTGGTGTCGCGATATCGCGAAAGAAAAGGAGTCACGATATCGTGACATGTTGCATTTTCATGACTCAACCAGGAGAGAGAAGGTGCGGGGTGAAAATGTTGCGATTTCACGACATGTCGCGAAATCACGACCAGAAGCAAGATGAAAATGTCACGATTTCGTGACATGTCATGAAATCGCGACCAAGAGCAGCCAGGAGGAGGAGGAGACGTGGAGAATGTCACGATTTCATGACATGTCACAAAATCACGACCAAGAGCAGCCAGGAGGAGGAGTCGTTGAGAATGTCACGATTTCGTGACATGTCGCAAAATCGCGACCATCGCGAAATCGTGACCGTCACGAAATCACGACCAGGAGCAGCCAGGAGGAGGAGCCATTGAGAATGTCACAATTTCACGACATGTCATGAAATCGCTACCATCATGAAATCATGACAAAACCAAGAGCAGCCAGGAGGAGGAGCCATTGAGAATGTCACGATTTTGCGACATGTCGCGAAATCGCGATCATCGCGAAATCGCGACAAGGAGGCAGTAGGGGGAAGACACTAGTAAGAATGTCGTGATTTCACATGTCACGAAATCCCGACTGTCACGATTTTGTGACTAGAGCAGAAAAGCGTGGGCTTCGAAGGCAAATGTCGTGATATCGCGACATGTCGCGATATCGCGACCCGAAGGTAAGAAAGGCAGCGGTGGAGGAAAACGTCGCAATATCGCGACATGTCCTGATATCGCGACCCGAAGGCGAGGAAGGCAGAGATGAAGAGAAAATGTCACAATATCGCGACATGTCATGATATCGTGACAAACGACTGGTTCGTGGTTCGAAAAGGCACGCGTTCCAAGGTGATGTTTTCGAGACGATCAAGGGTCTCATTAATGCATGTTTTCGTATCTAGTAAGTTTGTTGAACACGATGGCCTCTCGAATGCTACGTCTAGAGGTCAAAAATGTCAGATGGTTCTTTAATGCATGCTTTCATGGCGGATCGGGGCAGTTGCCAATTATGGAAGGAAAATTGAAAACTCGGTCGAGGAAGCCGACTTTGCAGGTTTTTATAATGTATTCTTCCAAGTGGGTCATTAATGGCCTAGAGGGTCGAGACCTCGATAAAAACTCAGATATTGTAAGAGAAAGGAGGTGGTGGATTGGAGATCGCACGTAGAGGATAGAGTTAGAGAAAACCAAGCCGAGCGCTGGTTATTGTAAAGCCTACGGGCTGTTTCTGTAAAAGAGATTCTAGATTAATGAAGAAAATTTGGATCTGAACAAGTGCGAATTTTTTTCCATCCCCCCATCAAGTGGTATCAGAGCGGGAGTTCCTGAGCATGTAACAGATCACCGAACGAGAGGCAGTTACACCAGGATCTATGGAAGGGTTTGTAAGAGAAGAAAGAAGAATGCCTCCATGAAGAAACCATGGTGGAGTAAGAAATATGGTGCCAACAAAAGATTTTAGAGCTTTGCAGAGGCAAGTTCAGGCCCTGCAAGAGGAGCTGCGTAGAGGGCACGAGCCCAGAAGGGAAGAAGGAAGTGAAGACGAAGTTGAAGAAGAAGAAGACCAGTTTGAGGAAGAAGAAGAGGTTGTAGATCCTACACAGGCTAGGTTGTACAGAGCCATCTCCCAGATTGGAAAGAAACCAAAAATGGAGGTTTCTACATATTCTGGAAACCTAGATCCAGAAGAGGTGATTGACTGGATAAATGATCTAGAGGAGTATTTTGAATATGAGGAGGTTGAAGACCCTAACCGGGTCAGATTTGCTAAGACCAAGCTGAAGGGTCATGCCAGCATCTGGTGGAAGGGAATACAGCTAGAAAGGAATAGAAGAGGGAAGGAAAGAATAACAAGATGGGATAGAATGGTAGAAAAGTTGAAAAGATAGTTTATTCCTGCAGATTATGAGTTGGATCTGCTAAGGAAAATGTAGAGTTTGAGACAGATGAGCAAAACTGTCCAAGAATACATAGAGGAGTTTTATAAGATCTCCATCAGAACTGGCCATTTAGAGGCAAACAAGGAGAAGGTGGCCCGTTATATCAATGGGTTGAGACCCAGTATCCAGGAGGAGTTGAGCCTAGTTCGGGTGAGCACCATTGAGGATGCTTACCAGTTTGCTCTAAAGGTTGAAGAGAAACTGAACAGAAGGTTTGAGAGCAAGCAAAGAGGAAGAGGTCATGGAGGAAGGACTGGTGGAAGAAAAGATGAAGGAAAAGAGGAGAAGAAAGAAGAAGCTAGCAGTAGTCAGGCCCAGAAGGAAGATAATGATTACAGACCCCATGTTCAGAACAATGGCTACCCAAGAGGAAGAGGTAGATCTGGACGTGGGTATGGAAGAGGAGTATTTCATGGAACCTGTTTCCACTGTGGCGAAGAAGGACATCGAGCATTTGAGTGTCCACAACACCGAGAAAGGATGGACAAGAGACCTGAGGGTCCTGCCAGAGCTGCTGTAGCAGATGAAAGAACCGAATCAAAACATTCTAAGGAGGCAGAGAGAGGAGAAGTCATGGTCGCAAGGAGAGCCATGCTGATTGAGGAAGACAAACCAGAGCAGAGGAGAAGCCTATTTCGCACGAGGTGCAAAAGCACAGGTAAAGTCTATAACATGATTATAGACAATGGCAGCACTGATAACTTAGTCTTCGAGGAAATGGTCACTAAGTTGCAGTTGGAGAGGAGGAGACACCCACATCCATACCGGATTGCATGGTTGCGGAAGGACCACAGAGCATGGGTCCGTGAACAGTGCTTAGTCACGTTCAAAGTTGGGAGATACCAGGATGAAGTCCTGTGTGATGTTTTTCCTATGGATGCTTGCCATTTGCTATTAGGAAGGCCATGGCAGTTTGATCGGAGTGCAGTGCATGATGGTCATGCAAATACATACTCCTTGACGAAATATGGAGTGCACCACAAGTTAAAGCCATTACAGGCAGTGGACGAGAAGGTGTGTAGCAGTGCCAGAATTTGTCTGGTAGAAGGCAGAAAATGTTTTTGCCAAGAGACGGGGTTTAAGCGGGCTGCAGAGGCAGGTGCACATTTGGAGATGTTGCAGAAAACGGTGACCGAACAGCACAGAAGTGAAGGTCACTTCTCCATCAACCCCGGGTGTCTGATGCAGGAGCATCCGATGGCAGCAGAGCAATCTTGCATCAACAAAAAATTTTCTAAGTGTTTGCCTTGGTGTCGCGATATCGCAACCGAAAAAGAGTCGCGATATCGCGACATGTCGCGTTTTCGTGACTCAGCTAGGAGAGAGAAGGTGCGGGGCAAAAATGTCATGATTTCGCGACATGTCACGAAATCGTGACCAGAAGCAAGAAAGAGCAGAAGCACGGTGAAAATGTCACGATTTCACGACATGTCACGAAATCGTGACCAGAAGTAGCCGAGAGGAGGAGCCGTTGAGAATGTCATGATTTCACGACATGTCACGAAATCACGACCGTCATGAAATCGTGACCAGGAGCAACCAGGAGGAGGAGTCTTTGAGAATGTCGCAATTTTGCGACATGTCGCGAAATTACGACCGTCACGAAATTGCAACCAGGAGCAACCAGGAGGAGGAGCCATTGAGAATGTCATGATTTCGTGACATGTCGCAAAATCCTAACCGTCACGAAATCACGACAAAACTAGGAGCAACCAGGAGGAGGAGCCATTGAGAATATCGCGATTTCACGACATGTCGCGAAATCGCGACCGTCGCAAAATCACGACAAGGAGGCAGCAGGGGGAAGACACTAGTAAGAATGTTGCGATTTCATGACATGTCGCAAAATCATGACTATCATGATTTCATGACCAGAGCAGAAAAGTGTGGGCTTCGAAGGCAAATATCGCGATATCGCGACCCGAAGGTAAGAAAGGCAGCGGTGGAGGAAAACGTCGCGATATTGCGACATGTCGCGATATCGCGACTCGAAGGTGAGGAAGGTGGAGATGAAGAGAAAACGTCGCGATATCGTGACATGTCGCGATATCATGACAAACGGCTGGTTCGTGGTTCAAAAAGGTGCACGTTCCAAGGTGATGTTTCCGAGGCGGTCAAGGGTCTCATTAATGCATGTTTTCGTATCCGGTAAGTTTGCTGAACACGGCGGCCTCTCGAATGCTGCGTCCAGAGGTCAGAAATGTCAGATGGTTCTTTAATGCATGCTTTCATGGCGGATCGGGGCAGTTGCCAATTATGGAAGGAAAATTGAAAACTCGACCGAGGAAGCCGACTTTGCAGGTTTTTATAATGTATTCTTTCAGAAGGGTCATTAATGGCCTAGAGGGTCGAGACCTCGATAAAAACTCAGAGATTGTAGGAGAAAGGAGGTGGAGTATTGGAGATTGCACGTAGAGGATAGAGTTAGAGAAAACCAAGCCGAGTGCTAGTTATTGTAAAGCTTGTGGGTTGTTTCTGTAAAAGAGATTCCATATTAATGAAGAAAATTTGGATCTGAGCGAGTGCAAATTTTTTTCCATCCCCCATCACTTTTTGAGTGGTTAGGACCACTTCTTTCTCTTCGAAAGATCCAAGATTGATCATATGGTCTGTAGATGTACCCATATGGGTAATCTCCTAAATATGATGTGTTTTAGGTGTCTACAGATGCCCCTTTTTGGGATGCGCTATGGGAAAACACAACACAGAGCAAAAATAGACCACCTAGGGTCACATTGTAGGTTGTGTGATGATCATTGATCTGATCAACATTGGATGCCCCAATCATGAGAAAGGGTGTGCATCCTAGAATCATTGCTTCCAATAGGATGGAAGGCTTAAATTTGTGAAAGCTTGCACACATCCAATGACGATTGGGTAGCTTCAGTACTACTATAGGTCCGAAAGGAGGAGAGCTACAAACTTAATTGTCATGTTTACTTTTTCTCCCATCAAAGAGTGAGATTATAATAATTGTTGGAAATTATTCATAATATGAACGCAATTTTACATGATCAAGTGATATTTTGTTGATTTTTATTATGATTGTTTATATTATGACTACCCCCTCAAACAACGAGTCAATGAGGAAAGGATAATAAATAAAGCGATGAGTCACTTGACCATGATGACATATTTGGACCCTCTTAGAGGTTCACTTTGTTTTTATAGGGTTTGTCCCATCCATGTGTGATTTCAACTATTTTTGGTAATTGTACATCTCTATCCCACATAGCGGTCCAGTCGTAACGGCCTTCTTAGGTATTCAAGGATGATAGCAATTCATTTTAGCCTGTGTTGAATCATGATTTGTTATAGGAGAAATGAGATGACCCCTCACTCCCATGGGGTAGTCCAACCGTCATGGCCTTTTTTAGGATTGAAGTGAAGCATCTCAATTCTACCATAACTATTTTGTCCCAAGTAGCCCTATGGTAATTTACTCATCTTGTCGTAATGAATGGAGCGCAAATTGTTGCACCCACCAAGTTGATAGAATAAATCACTGATTATGAGGTATACTGAGATTTTGTTTATTTTATTTTTTTGTTACTTATGCAATTTTTAATTTTTATGGACCACTAGGTGTGCTTAATGGTCCATTTTGAGGTTTTTATGCAGAGGAATTGAGTCAATTCTTCTTTGTTTTCTAGTCGTTGTTAGGTCCAGTGGCCCCCAATTGGCCCTTCGTGGCCTTTGTCAGGTCCAATGGCCCAAAATTTTGGGCCACTGACACCAGCAATAGCTGAGGCACAAATGGAAAATATAAAAGAATTTTAGGGTTTTGGCTTTCCATTTTCCAATTTTCAATATCACTTTTTGAGCTCTGAGTTGAGAGTGGTTGACTGTGACCCAGGATACTGCCTACTGAGCACCATGGCTAAGCAGGGTGAGGCTTCGACCAGCAAAGGAGTGGATGACTCATAGGTATGTCTCAAACTCTAGCCTCTTTTTTTTTTTTTAATGGGTAAAACAAACCTCACTAAATAACTGGTAAATGAATAAAACTAAACCTATTGGCAACGAACTGAAATCATAGGTAGGCTTTGTTTTAGGCTAATTTTAGTGGGTCTAGCCTAGTTTTTGTAATTTTTAATTTTTTTTTATGATTTGTGGCTGAGGGGAGATGTCGTTAGCGTGCTTCCCCATGGTTTTTGATGCTTAGAGAGGCTTAGATGGCCCAAGAGGGGTCGTTGTTACCATCAATGACCAGCCTGAATTCCAATGGTTAAATTTTTAACCGTTGGTGGATGGCCACTGTCAACTTTAGTGGCCACTGCATGGCTACTCCTGGCATGAGTTACCAAGTGATTTTAGGCTTTATTTTGAAAATTTTGAAATTTTTAAGGCATTTAACTAATTTTTTTGGCATTTTGGAGTGTAGAATTTGATTTTTAGGTGCATTTAGTTACTATTTTAATAGCCTTAATATTATCTTAGATTATCTTGCACCATTTTTGTTGTATGCATTTATTAGTTTGTGAGTGCATTTGATTTAGGTATTTATTTTACACTTCTATATTTTGTCTATGTGGGCTCAAGACCCAAAATTTCTTGTGGATATTTCCGCCCCACATGGATGACATGGAATAGCATTGGCTCAATGCTCGTGGGCTCTAGTACATCAATAGGCTTCCAATGATAATGTCATATCAGTCCTATCTCACTGCATTAGCCCATACATGGGATTGTAGGACTAATACCTTTCAAAATTATAAGTCTGGTTATTGGTTGCTAGAGCAAGAGTTAGCACTTGTAGTTGTTTCTGAGTTATTGCAATTGCATTGATAAATTTTTCCATATTGTAATAAAATCCATAGATATTAATGAGCATAATGATATTTTTGGAACACTGTGTATGATCCTAGTAATGATGAACATTGCATAGTGGATGAATGTTGTGTGATTGTGTTTCTATATTACTGTTATAGGTTAGTTTTATGCATTGTTGCAACCTGGAGATAGTAATTGATATTGGTGCACTATGGAGAATGATCTAGGAGGATGAGGGAATATAGGAAGACGTATTAAAGAACCTTGTATGATTTTTGAATGTAATCAGGCACATGTGATCTCTCACCTGCCTCGTTAAGATGTTTTGCCTATGACAAAGATTGTGTTGATTGGCCTATCAAACCCTTACAAAAAATCTTGTAAAGAGATTGAACAATGGGAACATCTGGATTAGCATTGTACTATACCAATAGTTCATACAAATCATAAATCGTTTACCTTATAAATCGTACAAAGCATTATTACCTGATTTGGATGATCAATAGAAATTTACCCGATTTGGTAGTTGTAGGAAATCGACTTAATCGCTTACAAAACTATGTATGGCAGCCTCAAAAACTGAATCTGTTGGTTTTTATGAGTACAATATCGTACCATCTTGACACTGTACGATTTGGGATCGTACAGTGTAGGCATTGAGGACCGTACAAAGAGATTACAAGTTCGTACAAGGGTAGTTGAGTGGACATGCAACCGTACGATTTGACAAGTGATCATTCCTAGCTCTGGAAATTATCTCCCCACTGGGAATACTCCATCACTATGCTATAATACTGTAGGACTAAGATATTTCATCTCCCTACGGGTGATATGACCATCACACTAGAGGATGTTTACAAGATATTTCAAATTCTTTTTGATTGAGTACCCATTGTGTCTTCTCCTACTGATGCTAGAGAGGCAGTCTTCTTGAGGGTATTGGGGCACATGCAGCTACTACATTTCATGATACCTAATCTGGTGATATTTCCATTATTCGATGGTACCAAAAGGATGTATTTTCTCAAATATATGATGTATAGTTGATGGTCATTTGTAATATCCTTATACCTGACTGCTCTAGAGTGATATTCCCATGGAACCTCTTGGTGATGGTTCAGGATCTAATTGATAGTGAGGTTCCTATCATCATGGATTGGGGTTGTGCTTTGTTAGCTCAATTTTATGATGATCTCTATAGGATCCAATAGTAGGGATGATCTAGCATCGCTTGTAGCTTACTCTTACAGATCTTAGGTTGGAAGCGTATCAGGGTGTACTGTCTAGGAGGTCTACCTATCGAGTTTACTGACATAGTATATGTGGCTCAGTGTTATGATAGTTGGTGGCCCTTAGAGTATGAGGAGCACAAGAGTTGGTGCTTCACTGGGGAGATCTCTCACTATACAACATATTTGACTAGCCTCTAGGACAAGGACATCATCTAGAGGTCTTATCACGATTGCCCCACCTAGGAGAAGGTAGACATATTTGCAACCTAGACATAGCATGACCAATGGATTATCGGTCACAAGGATGACATCAAGGAGTTCTTCCACTATTCTCGGGTGCTTTGGAAATATGGCTTAGGCAAGATGTATCCATGGAGCCTATTTTTTAAATATGGATTACCATAGAGAGGGATCTTTTGCTTCCCCAAGTGATAGTAATTACAAAGGATGATGATCCTCCAGCAGTCGATACTGGTGTTGCAACCAATGGGATTAGAGAGGTATACACTAAATGGTGGATTACATGGCTCTAGCATGGCGATGGTAGCTTGGGAAAGGATAGATATGAGGCTACTACAATGAAGGATCTTGATGGGTATTGAGTGTAGGCTCAGACTAATGACTGGGGGTAGGTGGAGTAGCAGGTGGTAGAGGAGTAGGTTGCTCCCGAGGAGGAGAAGTTAGCTCTAGAAGAGTGATATTCTCCTCTCCAGGCTCAATTGCACCAGGTGGAGGCTGAGTTGCAAGTAGGTCAGATCTAGATAAGGCAGAGGGACTCAACCATCACTAGGATTTAGGTATAGGTTTGAGGCTTTGATATGGAGAGGACCACCATGTAAACTCAGATAGACTCGGTCCAAAATAGGATAGACAAGCTCACAGTTGAGATAGACATTGCTTGGAGTTAGATTGTGTTCACTAATTCTACTGTATAGGGGATACAAGCTTGGATCCAGATGCAGAGGTCAATTGCCTACGGGGTGTCCTAGAGGAGTGTGATGCTTAGATCACTAGAGATGCTACCTACATTGCATCTCTACAAATGTAGATTTGGATGCTAGGTATTGTTCCTTAGGAGAGGCCCATAGTAGGATGATCATAGCAAAGCATGTGGAGTACATCAGGTAGTCTTTAGTTTGACCTAACTAGAGGACCAAGACCCATACATAGAGGACTACAGGGACTAGCTCCCATCGTTCATATAGGGATAGATCTGAGGGTAGAGGTGAGGTAGGGGATGTAGGCCCAGCTTGATGGCTTCATTGATTTGGCTTTATTTTTTAGTGTAAGGTCATATGATATACACAGTTGTAGCATGCGAGCAATTATGTACCCTTATGTACTTATTGGACACACATATATATGATATCTAGACTTTGAGACTCATTATGTGTACTTATATGTTTTGGATTTTATGTTTATGTGATGCACTACTTATGATTTTATGCTACATGATGTGATGTATTGATATGCATTTGGCTAGATGATAGATGTATGCTTTAGATGGTATGATCTATATGTGTGGATGCATTATGATGATGGATGCATATATGGATGCAATGCTTATTATTAAATGCATGTTTAATTTTGATTATATTGTATGCATCTAACTTATGTTGTTATGATATGGTGAATTACAATGTGTAATGCAATATGATGGTGATCTAATGTAAATGAACTTGTATGCTTTAATTACTTAAAACATAAGGTATGCATGTGATATAATTTTAACAATCTAATGGGTGACACCACATAATGTATAGCAATCATGAATGTAAATAATAACTCTTAGCATAAGAATTAATTATTTAAGCATCCAAATGTGAGATGAGATGATGTGATGTGTATGTGCTTTCTTGATGAGCTTCTGTAAATTAAAAGATATGCACAAAAATAGTCACTGGCCGTCTAAATATCATTGTTGACATTCATCCAGTATCTATCCTATTTTATGAACATCCTTTAATAAAAAAAACCTCATAAATAAATTTGATAATTTGACTAATGGAATAATTTTTTGCTATGAGGGAATTTTTGAGGTTTTCCATGAGGCTCAAACACCCTAGTTACTTGATCAAAAGTTGTATACTGGCCGTACAGATATTCTAAAGGATAAAGTTCCTGTTATGAACACCTAGATACTCATTATCCCTATGTATGCAAATGAATATATTAGATAAAACATAAGCATACCCTAGTGGTAGGTGGGATTCATGTAGCCCATTGTTGTATTGGGGATCCTCAAATGTTCATCCTAATTCTAAGTTGGACTCATTTGTATTAGACCACTAGGCAATACAGGACATATTAAGCTAGCCCTTCCACATGTAAACATTGGTTTGTACAAAAGCAGGATTCTAATGTGACAGAAATATTGTCGTGCATAAGGATACCTTACGGTTTATACATGCTGAGAATTCTAGGGATTCAATTTCAATACTCCCTTCTATTCTTCATATTTGTTTGGGATACTTTCTCATGCTTTAGTGATGAAAATCATAGTTTATTTTGAATTTTTGTTTTCTTTTGAGCAAGGAATTCATGTAGTGATGATAATAATTGTTTATTTTGTTTTTGAATTTTGCTTTGTTTAGGATTTTGCTTGTTTTGATCAAAGCAAGGGATTTCTTTGGGTAGGGGTGAACTTGTCCTTTTTCCAATTCTTAGCATTTCCAAACCGGTCGCACAGGGGATGAGCAAGATAAACTTTTCACTTAAGGATACCTATTACCGCTTCACAATGTTCATATTTCATTTGTTCCAACTAGGATTTTAGTGTTTTGATTGTGATAGGATTTTTGAAATATACTAGGTGCTATCAAAACCAAACCTCATATATTAAAAGCAAAGATAACTTTCTACAAAGTTTGATAAAACCACTAGGTATGGCTGAGTGACCAAAAAACCCTAGTATATTCCTTATAGCAACAGGAGGGGTTGTGTTGAAAAACACAGTTACTCACATGGGTTATGGATGATGATGGATTTTGAAGATGCATGATTGAGGTACAAACATGGTGTCATTTGTAAGATTGCAAACACAACCTATCCTAGTGCAAGTGTGATGGGTGGTCATGCCTAAATGCAATGCAATTAGATGAATGTAGAATGCAAATGTTTTTGTATTTTTGATGCTTTGTAATGTTTTTGAGTTTTGATTATTCTAAATATTTTTGAACTTTTTGAATTTTGAGTTGTTTTTGTGTTTTTATGTTTTGCTTTTGACCAAAGGGCTTATGGTGCCTTTGGCACATTTTGTGAGTTTAACAATAGGTTTTATGATGCCTTTGGAGCCTTTTATGATTTTACCAAAGGGCTTATGATGCCTTTGGGGCATTTTGATTTTGACCAAAGGGCTTATGATGCCTTTGGAGCTTTTTATGAGTTGACCAAAGGGCTTTAAGATGCCTTTGGAGCCTTTTGTGATTTGACCAAAGGGCTTTAAGATGCCTTTGGAGCCTTTTGTGATGTGACCAAAGGGCTTTAATATGCCTTTGGGGCTTTTTGTGATTTGACCAAAGGGCTTTAAGATGCCTTTGGAGCTTTTTGTGATGTGACCAAAGGGCTTTAAGATGCCTTTGGGGCTTTTTGTGATTTGACCAAAGGGCTTTAAGATGCCTTTGGAGATTTTTGTGATTTGACCAAAGGGCTTTAAGATGCCTTTGGAGATTTTTGTGATGTGACCAAAGGGCTTTAAGATACCTTTGGGGATTTTTGTGATTTGACCAAAGGGCTTTAAGATGCCTTTGGAACTTTTTGTGATGTGACCAAAGGGCTTTAAGATGCCTTTGGGGCTTTTTGTGATTTGACGAAAGGGCTTTAAAAGGCCTTTGGAGCTTTATGTGATTCGACCAAAGGTCTTTAAGATACCTTTGGAGATTTTTGTGATTTGACCAAAGGGCTTTAAGATGCCTTTGGGACTTTTTGTGATTTGACCAAAGGGCTTTAAGATGCCTTTGGGGATTTCTATGATTCAACCAAAGGGTTTTAAGATGCCTTTGGAGCCTTTTGTGATGTGACCAAAGGGCTTTAAGATGTATTTGGGGCTTTTTGTGATTTGACCAAAAGGGCTTTAAGATACCTTTGGAGCTTTATGTGATTCGACCAAAGGGCTTTAAGATGTCTTTGGAGCTTTTTGTGATTTGACCAAAGGGCTTTAAGATACCTTTGGAGCTTTTTGTGATCTGACCAAATGGCTTTAAGATACCTTTGGGGCCTTTTGTTTTTAAGATTTTCTATTTTTTGTGTGATTTTGAAATTTATGAATGTTTTTGATATTTTGTTATGCTTATGTGTGAAACACCCTTAAATGAACAATGTTGAGAGGCTCTGGCTCCTCAACACCCTCTAGCAATGTTAGGCGATATACCCTAGGTCCAATATTCTTATATATGATATAGGGATCTAAAGTAGGAAAAATGGTGCACCAAATGATGATAAAAAATATGCGTATCTATGTCCTATTGCGTATGAGCATCAAACGGAAGCATGCAAGTAAGATGGAAAGATAACGAATAACAAGAAATAAAGCAAAGTGGATTGACTTATTATTAATAGAACCGATAAAATTCTAGGTTACAATGCATCCCCTTGAGGGCTCAAAATGGGTGATACAAATTTTTACAACTCGGGTGCCCAAGGATCAAAATCCTTCAAGAAATTCGGGTGCACATCCAATGTCTTTCCTCGTACCCACAATCGAGGTGGGTGGGCCAAGGTTGCCACCACTTGTTTCTTTGATAAAAATTTATTATGCTCCTTCCCAATGTTCTATAATGACCTACACCTACACACAAGGAAACCAGAAACATCAAATAGCGAGTGCGTGTGATAAAAAGCATGCAATCCCCATAGGGGCCAAATGGCTAATGATGAGAAAATGTATCAAATAAACTCCAAATGACATGAAATTGTAGAGGGATGTAAAACAAAAGGTTTTGGGAAGATATCACCAGAAATTACACCAAAATTGCATCCGATGGGGCTTCAAAATTTGAATGACCGTTCGCAACCTACAAAACCCAAAGCAAATAATTTCTGACCCTACGCATATCCAAAATGCATGAAAATTGGAAAGAATACATAAAATACTATTCTAAGAAAACCCATTTGATCATATTTGCAATATCAGTCATATTTTGGGTGTTCTCTCAAATGACCGCTGGATACCTGCAAGAGACCCTACAAAACACTAAAAATGCAATATCTCGGCCAATATAGCTCAGAAAGACCTGAAATTTGAACTGCAGCATAGTAATAACATGTAGAAAATAACAAATTAAAAATAGTAACAAAATTATGCACATATTTCTATTCATCATAGGGTGGGATGAATAGGACTATCACAAATTGGGGGGCACCCGGGTGGGACGCCCACCATTTTTGCCTAAATTTTACCACCAATTCCATTGAGGATTGATGCAAAACACTCTATGGGATGTATTGTCATAAAATTTGGTGTGGGAATTCACTCAATTGGTTTAGTTTTTGTAACAAATTGCGCCTCCTAGTTCACTCGCAAACCTCCTTCGCTAGGTAGAGATTTCGAGGGAAAATGGGCACAAAAGGGTGGAAGGAAATCTTGGCAGCACTCCGTTGCTTTGTCCTCAAAATATCCTCTCCTCATTGTGTGGAAAATGCATCCACTTTATAGCCCAAGGAGGCTTCATGGGTCAAAAGGCATGCGAGGGCATGCGAGGCACGAGGCGCCACTTGGCCACCAGGGTGACATGCGTTGGAGGGGGAAGAGAATCTCCCAATTTGGCCTCCCTCATGGGCTGGAGCATTAAGATGCTACGTGATCTGAATTCCTAGGCATTGGCAAACAGAAAAGTAACCGTTTCTAAGCGCCATTTGTCCAGATTTGACTTTTTTCCAGTCAAACCTGCTATTTGCTCCCCCTTGGGATGAATACTGCTATTCATCCCAGGGTGGGACGAATAGGTTCTGTATTCATCCCAAGGTGGAACGAATAGTAGCAGGGTGTCCAAAAGGTCCCAAAAGTGGCCTAGAACCTTTCAAAACCTTGTACAAAGTGGTTAGAACCACTGTATGCCTCCTGAGGGCTGCCCTAGGGGCCTTGGTGTGTCATGAAGTCATTGCTTATGGTAGCATAATCGGATTGACCAGATTTTAGTGTCTATAGATGCCCCTTTTTGGGATGCGTTGTGTGCAGCATAACGTCGAGCAAAAATAGATGACTAAAATGTTCAATGATTAAGGTTACTCAATACCCTAACCAACTTTAGATGCCCCAATCCTAGAAAGAGCATGCATTCTTGAATCCTTGCTTTTGATGAGCTAAGGAACTTGCTTTATCTTAGATATTGTTCTATCATGAAGAGGCGAGGCCTATGATTCACATGATTACTAAATGCCAAGTGTTTTAATTGAGTGCTTTGTGCTTGTTTTCTGCCCCAAGCAGGAGCGTGATTGTCTTTGTCAAAGATTCGTTGAACGAACGCAATTTGCATGATTGAGTGTGTGCTTGTTGATTTGACTTGAGTATGACTACCCCCTCAAGTGACGAGTCGATGAGGGAATGACTCATGAGAAAAGTGATGAGTCACTTGACCCAGATGACTTTTGGTGAGGTTGCCCTAAGTTGTACGCATTGAAAAATGGCACAGTTTTGAAAGGATTTGAATGATGCTATGGGGGTTTCTTGGAAGCAAGGAGTTGAAAACTTCATTCCCGTGGGGTAGTCTAGCCACAATGGCCTTCTTAGGGAGTAAAGTAGTAACTTGTCCATGCATCCATGAGAAATTTGTGTTCCATATTAACCCTGAGTGAATTCCATCAGATTTGACATGTTTTTGGTGGGTTTTGAACCCTTTTCTTTGTCGCTTCTTGGAGGAAAGGAATGAAAAACCTCATTCCCGTGGGGTGGTCCAGCCATAGTGGCCTTCTTAGGGATTGAATTAAGGTTCTTTCCGAGCATCCAGGAGTGCTATTATTTACCTCTTGATTGATACAAAATTTTTGACAAAAATAGAGCTATTTTTGTGGGTTTTTGGACCCTTTTGGTGCATTTGAAGTTGTTTTGACCTATGAATCCTGTATTCATCCTAGGGTGGAATGAATACAAATTTGGTATTCATCCCAGGGTGGGACGAATGGCCAAAAGTGCGTTCATCCCACCCTAGGATGAATAGGACTGTTGTAGGCCTATATAAACCCCAAATGCAAGTTTTGGGCTCATTATTGCATGTTTTCTTTTGTGGTTTGAGAGGTGAGGAGGAGGAGAGTGATTTTGCATAGTGAAGCACTATCAAAATCATCCCACTATCATCATGAGTCAGCAGGCAGAGGCATCCAGTGAAGGGGTCGATGCAAGGAGGGTAAATACTAACTCAAATGACCTCGTTTATTAAAATTGTACTACCTATTTATTTATTTTTTTGGTTTGTGTTTTTGATGTTTTTATTTGTTTTTGTTATTTTTTTAGGTGGTGAAGAGTCGGTATCAAAAATTGAAGCTCTTCGGGACCACGTAGGATGCCTTGACTGAGGCTGACTGGGAGTGGCTTGATGCCCTGGGGCTCAAGCAAGTTACTCGATTGGAGCCTATGGTAGGTGATCAGGCTTATCTGATGGCTTTGATTAGCTTATGGGACCCATGCACCAACACCTTCCATCTACCAATGGGGGAGATGATGGTGATGTTGGAGGACATCTATCAGATTCTGAGGATTTTGATAGAGGGGTGACCTATCCGGTCGTCGCACCATGACCTGAGAGGTGCAGTGTTGACGAGGTACTTTGGGGAAGATGTGGAGGTGGTGGAGATGGACTATCATAATGGAGGTATATTGGTGGGGTATTGGCATGAGGAGGGGTGTTGGGGGTGAGGCATGCACTATTGATGACTCTCATCTCCAATATGCTCCTCCTAGACTCATTAGGAGCTAGGTTCCCTTGGAACCTGTTAGAGTTGGTGTATGCCCTAGTGGGGTGCACCAAGGAGGAGCCACTGGTGATGGCATGGGGGACTACCTTGCTGGCATAGCTCTATGATGAGTTGTATGAGATCCATTATCATAAGTGGAAGGGCTTAGGCTATAATTTCTTATTGTAGTGTTGGGGGTGGCAGCACATAGCTATGGGGTGACCATAGGGCTTACCCTGGATGACCCGGGTGTAGCTAGTGGATAGGGAGATAGGATATGGCATCCTATGGCAGACGGTGTAGGAGAGAGGGTAGAGTTAGTGGTTTGTGGGTGATGTGGATCACTACGTCGATATCTTCTCTCACTTGGAACTAGGGTAGGTGTTATGGAAACCATACATGGATTATCTGGTCTAGGTAGATGTTGGGGAGCAGCTCCGATAGGTGAGATGGGGTAGATGATTGATTGCACGACATGGGACCGAGTGGGAGTACTTCCCATTTGGTCATGTCATGCGGTAGTTTGGGCTATGGTAGGGGTTTCTCGGGGAGCCAGTGGTGTACTGGTATCACGGGGATGAGAGGACATTGTTATGGCCTATTGTGGAGGAGGTGAGTGAGGAGTCAGATCCTGTGGTAGTTGTGCTTGATGTGGATGATGTCGGGACTATAGAGGAGTATGACTCATGGTGGGTGATGCACTAGTGGTGAGGTGTAGGGGCCCTAGGGGGTGAGGTAGCTGGGGTGGTAGATGAGATGATGTCGGATGCTCCAGAGGAGGACTAGGTAGAGGGCGGTGAGTAGGGAGATCTCTTGTATTTGGGAGATTAGGGTGATGATATGGGTGTAGAGGATCCTGGGGCATAGGTATCGTAGGGTGTACAGGGTGACCGATATTTGGAGTTATAGGTTGAGTTGGCCAAGGTTAGGCAGGAGAGAGATCTCTTGTGGGTATAGACACGGGAGGACCAGGTCAAGATATCCTCCCTACATGTCAGTGAAGCTACGGGTAGAGGTATTATGGCTGCAGTTAGTGGTGGAGACCTATCAGGCATGAGGACAGTGGATCGTTGGAGATGGAGGTGGTGCACCTTGGGGGGTGGCTTTCAGATGATGGGGAGAGTAGTAGATCACATCGGTCTTGGTAGAGTGAGATAGTGCAATCCTCTACTAGGTGGAGGGAGGACAGGGCTGGTGGCAGCAGGCATGGGGGGTCTCAACGGACCCGGACTACTGGTGGTAGTGTGAGTCGTAGCACCGATCTTGCGTGATCATGGTGATGGAGACTCTTGGGATTATTTTTGGGTTTTTTGGATGTTTAGCATTGTGAGGTCTGAGGACCCACTTTATTGTAGCCTATGGGTATTTTGGAAACTTTGATGTACATGTTTTTCCCCATATATATATGAGATTTTATTATGGTCATCATGTGTTTCGTTTATTGCTTTATTGTATGAATGCAATGTGTGTATGGATTTATGATTATGTGTTAAATGCTTAGTATGTTATGCATATGGATGCAATGAAATGATGATAGGTAGATATCATGTATGCATGTGTATTTTGATTTGATTTGATTTGCAACTATCTATATGCGTGGATGCACAGTGAGATGTGATATTTGATTGATTGATAAAAATGGATTGTGGCTAATGATTTGACATACTATGTTAGCACCATAGACTATACAAAACACATTAACACTTTTTTTTGTTTTTTTTACTATTTTTTTTTGTAATGGATGTATGGAAATGAACTATTGCAATGTGATTAAATGGAATCAATGGAATGAAATGTTAGAGAATGTAGATGAGGTTTTTATGAGACTCAAACACTCTAGCTAACTTGATCAAAGGTTGTATATTGACTATGCAAGACTTTTTGACGAGGTATGAATCTACTAGGATGACCCAGGTATTTCAGATCCTTGTGTGTGCAAGTGAGTTCATTCCTATGAGATGCATAAAGATACCACCATTTCTAGATAGGCTATCCACCAAACCTGTAATGAGGATCACTCTATGAATGTCACAATCTTGGGTTCTGTACTTAGTAGGACTAGACCACTAGGCAATCTAGGTTACCAAAAGCTAGCTCATCCACATGCAAACATTGGTCTACACACATGCCAAAAGCTAATGTGATAGACATATCATCATGCGGGAGGCTACCACCATTGACAAGTAGGCTATCCACCAAACCTGTAATGAGGATCACCTGATGGTTTTCCAAATGCTGAGAATTCTAGGGATTCAAGTTCAAGCTCCCTTATTTTCTTCAATTTTATTGGGATACTTGCTCATATGTAGTGATGAAAATCATTGTTTATTTTGTATTTTGTTTTCTTTGAGCAAGGGATTTGGGATTTGGGATTAGTGGTGAAAACCACTATTTATTTTGCTTTTGCTTTTTTCTTTTTGAGGATTTTGATATTGAACTTTTGGGATTTTGATTTTTGACTTTTGATTTCTTTGATTTTTTTTTGGGATGGGGATTTGTGGGAATTGGGATTTTTTATAGTGGTGAAAACCACTATTTATTTTGGGGAATTGGGTAGGGAAGAGCTTGTCCTTTTGCCAACTCTCAACATTCTTGAACCATTCACATAGGGGGATGAGCAGGATGACCTTTTCACTTAAAGTAACCTAGACCACTTCATGGATTTCATATTTCTTTGTGCAAAACTTGGATTATTAATGTTAAAATGTGTTTGGGATCTGATGTACACAAGGCATAATCTAAGCAAGACTCTACCTCCTAAAAATCAAGATAGCTTTCTACAAAACCTGAAAAGAAGCTAGAAATGGTTGAGTGACCAAAAACCCTAATGACATTCTAAAACAAATGACTAGGTGAAGGGGTGGACACAAATGTGGAAAATGGAAAATGTGGGTGAAAATGGTAAGTGAAACTTTGAACTATGATTACTTTCACAACATTGATTTTGGGCGATAAGTAGTGTACCATCATGGTGCTAGACATGTATGAGCAACTCTAAAATGTAAAGTGCTAATGATGAGTATACCTAAATGCAAGCGATGATAGAATGCAATGGGATGCAATGTGATGAAATGCTATATTTTTGTATTTTTGATATTTTGATGATGTTTTTGAAATGCAATGCGATGCAATGTTTTTGTATTTTTGATATTTTGATGATGTTTTTGTATTTTTGATTGATATATATGTATGTACATGTGACCAACAGGATTATTGGGGGCCATTGGGGCATTTGGGGTGACCAAAGGGCTTATGGATGCCTTTGGGGCTTTTTGGGTGACCTAGACGGTTTTAGACCACCTAGGAGCATTTTAGGTTGACCAAGCGGGATGTAGGCACCCTTGGAGAATTTTGGGGTGACCTAGATGGTTCTAGACCACCTAGGAGCATTTTAGGTTGACCAAGTGGGATGTAGCCCTTAGTGGGTGGCTGATGGTTCTTTTTGGGTTGGGGTTGCACCCTTGGAGCATTTTGGGGTGACCTAGATGGTTCTAGACCACCTAGGAGCATTTTAGGTTGACCAAAGGGAGCATTTTGGGGTGACCTAGATGGTTCTAGACTACCTAGGAGCATTTTAGGTTGACCAAGTGGGATGTAGGCACCCTTGGAGCATTTTGGTGGTGACCCTTGATTGTTCTAGCCTCCTTGGTGCATTTTGGGTTGACTAATCTCTTTTGTGGTAGGCACCCTTGGAGCATTTTGGGGTGACCTAGATGGTTCTAGACCACCTAGGAGCATTTTAGGTTGACCAAGCAGGATGTAGGTACCCTTGGAGCATTTTGGGGTGACCTAGATGGTTCTAGACCACCTAGGAGCATTTTAGGTTGACCAAGTGGGATGTAGGCACCCTTGGAGCATTTTGGGTGACCTAGATGTATGCCTTCTTTGGGGTGACCTAGATGGTTCTAGACCACCTAGGAGCATTTTAGGTTGACCAAGTGGGATGTAGGCACCCTTGGAGAATTTTGGGGTGACCTAGATGGTTCTAGACTACCTAGGAGCATTTTAGGTTGACCAAGCGGGATGTAGGCACCCTTGGAGCATTTTGGGGTGACCTAGATGGTTCTAGACCACCTAGGAGAATTTTAGGTTGACTACCATACCTTAGGCATGGAATGGTCACAAATGAAGTATGTTCAAGGGTTCAGGATCCTCGAAACCTTCAAGGGAGGCTAGGTGATAAGTTTTGGGTCCTATCTGACTAGTAATGACATAGGGACCTAACCAGTTTACCATGAACTTGTCCCTCATATGGGGTGGCAAATTAGAATTTTGTTGGTTTTCCTTCAGAATGAGATCACCAACCTGAAAGTCCCTTAGGTGGACTTTCATATTGTAGGCTCTCTTAAGTCACTCTTGATAAATGCGTAGGTGCTCGAGAGCATTAATATGATGTTCATCAAGCAACGTAAGCTGATCTAGGTGAGCCTTCCGCGCGGTGTCATCATCGATGAACTCTTGCATGGATATGCGCAGTGATGGGATTTCGAGCTCTAGAGGCATGACCACCTCGGTGCCATACACTAGAGAAAATGGAGTAGCCCTAGTGGGTGTCCGAATACTAGTGCGGTAGGCCCATAGAGCAAGGGGTATTTGCGTATGCCAATCTGTGTGATTCTCTCTGATAGTTTTCTTGAGAATGGCAATCAATGTTTTGTTGGAAGCCTCTGCTTGCCCATTTTCTTGTGGATAGTAGGGTGTCAAAAATTTGTGTTGGATATTATACTTTGCTATCAAAGCATGCACATATTTGTTCTTAAATGATGTCCCATTATCCAAAATGATCTTGGATGGAATACCAAAATGACAAATGATATTATGTAATAGGAACTCCACTATGCGGGGTCCCATCGTAGTGGTAAGGGGAATTGCTTCCACCCATTTAGTGAAATACTCGGTAGCCATTATAATAAATGTGTGGTGGCCCAAGGATGCGGGGGAGATTTTCTCGATTAAATCCAATCCCCATTGTGAAAATGGCCACACCAATTGAATCGGTTGCAAGGCCTGAGAAGGCACGTGTGTCAAATTAGCATGGTGTTGACACTTCATGCACTTCCTCACGTATGTGCAGCAATCTCACTCTAAAGTTGGCCAATAATAGCCCATGCAAAGAATGCGCTTAGCGATGGCCATGTCACTGAAATGGCCACCACATGTACCATCATGTGCTTGGGCGATTGCCCAAGCCGATTCTTGATGCTCTAAGCAATGAAGGAGGATCCCTTCATAGCTTCGATGATACATAATGTCTCCTAGCAAGACATAGTTTGTCGCCTTCCATCTGAATGTTCTTTTAGCGATGTGCAACAACCCAGGAGGGAGGTTACCAAGCTTTAGGTATTCCCTAATTTATGTGGACCAGTCCTATTGTGAGGAAGCCTCGAGCGCATGAATGACCTGTCCCTCTTGAAGTTCATCCCAAGCAAAAGTTGATTGGGAGAGAACTTGTAAGAATAGCATTGCACTGCTATCAAAAGGGGCTTGAGGGAACAAAGTCCCCCAATCGTCCTGGTTCAAGCATTCATGAATGTGCGAGAATCTCTCTTGATGAGGTTCAATTTGAATCAAGTGGACTTCCGGCATGACTTGAGCATTCTCATGCTCAACCATAGATTGCGAGAGCATTTTGACCTGAATGGTAGTCATCTGATCCATAGGGTCTTGCAGGATCAAGGACCCTAGGGAGGCCATTGTATCCACAAAATGATTAGATGATCGAGGGAGTGCCTCGATGTTATACCATTCAAATTTTTCTAGGAACTTATCCACAAGGGCTTTGTAGGCTTGTAGAACTGGGCATTTGCACTGGTAGATCCCTTTGACCTGGTTAACAATGAGCAAAGAGTCACCAAAAATGTTAAGCTTTGTTATTTTCATGGTGACAGTCATCTGAAGGCCTATGAGCAAGGCTTCATACTCAACATTATTGTTGGTGCATGGGAAATCGAGTTTAAATGATAGGGGTATGGGAGCCCCATGCGGTGTGAAAAATATGATTCCCATGCCACCCCCTTGCTCACATTTGGAGCCATCAAAAAATAGGGTCATATCTGCCTGCATCTCAGGCTCGTCAAAATCTGGCGATTCTGATATTTGGAAGACCCCCTCATCGAGAAGCTCCATACTAAGAGGTTGATCATCCTAGAGAGGAGCCTCTACGAGTTGATCGGTGATGACCTGACCCTTAATTGATTTTTGTCCAACAAACTCAAGGTCAAACTCCATCAACAACATGATCCATTTCATCGTGCGACTACTATGATAAGTGTGGCTCATCATGTAGCACAATGGATTCTCTTTAGATACAACATACGTGGTATTGCTAAGCATGTAATGTCATAGCTTCTTGGTGGTGAAAACCATCGCTAGGCATAATTTCTCAATGTATGCGTACTTGATCTCATAACTAACCAGGGTGCGGTTGAGGTAGTAAGTGGCCTGCTCCTTATGAAATTCATTGTTCTGGGCTAACATGGTGCCCAATGCCATCTCAGTGGCTGAGATGTATAAGCGGAATGACACTCCTGGTCTAGGTGGTGCCAACACTAGTGACGAAGCCAAGTATTGTTTTATTGCATCGAAGGCCTCCTGACACTCGTCATCCCAATGGAATGTGACCCCCTTGTGCAACAACTTGTTCATGGGGTGACACTTGTCCGAAAATTGTGCTATAAAGCATTTGATGGATGTGATCTTGCCTTGTAGACTTCGGAGCTACTTGATCATGGTTGGGGGAGGCATCTCGAGGATGGCCTTGACCTTATTAGGGTCCACTTCAATGCCTCTCTTAGAGATGATAAATCCCAAGAGCTTTCCAGATGTGACACCGAAGACGCACTTCTTGGGGTTTAGTCTCACATTGTGCTCGATGAGGCGATCTAGAACTTTGCTCAAGACATCAAGATGCTCATGGCGTAATAAAGATTTAGCCAATAAGTCATCCATGTAATCTTCCAAAATCTTATGCATGTAGTCATGGAAGATGTATGTCATGGCACGCTGGTAGGTGGCACTGACATTTTTAAGGCCAAAAGGCATGACCTTGTAGCAAAATGTCCCCTAGGGCATTGTGAATGTCATTTTGAGTTGGTCCTCTGGATTGATATGAATCTGATTGTACCTAGAGAAACCATCCATAAGGGATAACATTTTGTGGCCCATTGTGGCATCTACCAGGGCATCGATGCTTGGCAAAGGGAAATCATCCTTAGGACTCGCTTTGTTTAGGTCTCAAAAATTGGTGCAAATATGAATCCTCCCATCTAGCTTCTTGATGGGAACCATGTTGGACAGCCATGGTGGATAGTCTATAGAAATGACAAACTTGGCATCCAACAACTTCTGTAGCTCATATTTGACCATCAAGGCCACCGTTGGATGCATCTTTCTTAGCTTTTTCTTGATAGGCTTGGCCTTGGGGTCAAGCATCAGATTGTGGGTGACTAGATTTGGATCCAGTCCCGACATGTCTTTATAGGACCATGCAAAAGCTTCCTTCTTCCTGGTGAGAAGGGCTATGTAATCGACTTGCTCTTTAGGGGATAGACTTTCCCCTAGCTTGATACACTATGGATTCTCTGGATCTGAGTCGATATCTTTGTCAATCGTAGGCTCGATTGACATATGCGACCCCTCCTCCAATTGGTGGGGGGTAGGGATCAAATGGATGTCATCTACTGGATTTAGATCATCAATGGGAACCTCGGGTTCCTCCTCAGCATGGAAGACATCATGAGCTGGCCCTGGGGAGAAGTAAAATGGTTGTAGCATCTCATCGCAAGGCCAATACTCAGAAGGTGATGGGGGTGAATCTCCCCAATCAAATTCGATTACCCCCAAGTCGAGGTGCAATGGCTTTAATGGGTTATTCGGATCTCATAGGGGCTCAAATAGATCTATGGAAATCATATTTATGGATGGATGATTTCCCCTAGGTGGTTGATGGTGACCATGGACCTCCGGATGCTGCACGACCTAAGGAGGTGGCTGTGGAGGTGGTGGAATGATAGGTGGTGGTCGATGTGGCTACGGGTGAACTTGCTCTCTTCTAAAGGTAGAATTTATCACCATATGGGATGGTGTAATGGGAACATGCATAGATAGAACTCATCCTCATCATAAGGGATGACCTGAGGGCCTTCTCCATCTGAGCTACCAGAATCGATGGGCGTGACTCCATAATCTGACTCATCATCTATCGTCCACTCATAAGGGGACCCTGGATCCTCTTCCTCATCATCATGGGGAAGAGTATGTGAACCTTCACCTCTCTCGTAGGATTGGATACCATCATGAGGTGGTTCATCGTCTCCCAAGGGCATAGGGAAATAGTCCCCCAGTGAGTAGACGTGATTAGGGTTGGCAAAGGGATCTCGGGCCAACTCATCTCTATAGTTGAGGCATAGGCACTCCAGACCATCTATGAGAACATCCAGGGGCAAGGGGTGATTATGTCCCAATCCTGATTTATCATATGGCATCTGGTACTGGGGTTGAAACAGAACCCACATGCCTTGCTCATACAAGCCTAACCCATAACCATACCAATTGCAAAGGTCAAGGTACTTCAAGGTGAAGTCAAGGTTAGACAAGTAGTTGATGTCTTCTACGAAGGGCTCCTCATCCTCCTCCTATTGTTGGTAGGGTTTGATGTCATAGTCAAGTCCCCCATAGATGAAATTTATTTTATTAGGGGGGATGCCTAGGGGTACAATAGTGCCTATGGGAAGACGAGGTCGACCCATGTCTTGCACCGACTCTATAGTAGGGGTAGCTGTGACATTCCTAACCATGTATTCTCCTAATCTGGTGGAAGCCAAGTGCACTATCACCTGAGGCTATGGATAGAAGAGTGATGAGAGTGAGACCTGATCTGATTCATCATCTATCTCCTATGGTAGCTCTTCATCATCTGGGCTAGGTATCTCCTCTATGGAGATGGTGGATATGGTCGATTGGACCTCATCAATAGGCTTCTTCCCTAGGTTCCTCAACAAAGGATCCACTAGCCCGATGGGCATCGGAGGAGGTGTCGATGATGAGGAAGGTATGTCATGCGATGATGAGGGGGTCAAACCTTGGCTAGATTTATTCGGTTGGAAATCTAGGTGTGTTGATGGTAAGGTTGACTCGGGGAGCTGTTGCACCATGTTACAATACTTGTAGGGCTCTAGGTCCATAGGGATGACATGAACTTGCCCTTCATGAGTGTACTTGAGGCACTGGTGAGCAATGGAAGGGATGCACTTCATGTCCCTAATCCATGGTCTACCTAACAGGATATTGTATGCCATCTCACCCTCTAGTATGTGGCATAGCATCGAGATGGTCTTTTCTCCTACCTGAATCGGTAGGACAATCATACCAACTATTGAGCATATGGCATCATTAAATGCTCGGAGGGTGTATGTAGATGCAACAATATGGGATATCAGGAGCTTCAAGTGCTTGAGAGCTATCATGGTGATGATATTTCTAGAAGACCCGGTGTCTATCAACACTCTCTTGTATGGTGTCCTATTTACACATGTGACGATGTGCAAGGGAGGGTCCACCGTATCATTTGGAACCAGTTTAAGCTCATCTTCTCGAAAGGTGATTATCAGTTTAGTGCACTACCTTACATGCCCCACAAAATTATTGAAGGAGTTAGACTCCTGGGGCTGAAGCTCTATGGCCTTAAGGATCTCCATAAAAGCCTCTCTATGAGGTTGCGATTGTTGAATCAGCTCGTAGATGGAGAGTCAAGCAGATGTTGTTCTTAAGCTCTGAGTGAGCTTACTCTTAATGGTGGCCATGGGCCTAGGTGGAAGGCTTGGTAGAGGAGGCGATGGCTATTGTGACGTCGAAGGGACATCACTCTGAGCCACAGGTGGTGTGGCTGGACTTGGGTACCGCCTATTCCTCATGACAATGTTGATCATGCCGACATACCCCTGCTGAGGAGGGGCATGGTGAACCTCATTCACCTAGGGCACTGGCTTGGCCTGCTTCGCATGGGTAGGCAAGGGATCTTTAAAGACCTCCATCTGTTGGTTGTTTGGCGTGATAGGGTTGTCTACCTGAAGGTCCTTCCTATCGATCATGTCTTGTACCAAGTTTTTAAACTTGTAACATATGTTCACATCATGCCCATTTTGCCTATGAAATTTGCAATATAGGTCTTCTCTGTACCCTTTGGGCTTTGGTGCATTTGGGTCGATAGGTTGACTCTCAGGTAGATGAATCGCATTAGCACTAGGAGGTGCTCAAACAATGAGTCCATGGACTCTACAAGGGGCATGAACTGCCACTTGGGGTGGCACTGTTGATTTTTCCCTTGACTATTTTGGTTGTCCTTGGCATAGTTCCCAGGTGTGGCCTGATAATTGGGCTTTTGAGGTGGTACAGCTTGCACTACCCTCGGGACACTAATGGCAACCTGATTCACTATTGCTGGCTTAGACTGCATTGGGGTGCTCTTAGTGTTCTTGTTCCACTCCTTGCGAGGCTTCACAATTTCCCCCTCTTGAATCTTGATATCTTTGATGATCCTAGCTTGCGCTAGGGCATCTTCAAGAGTAGGGTACTATTGCAGCTATAACAACAAGGAGATGGGCTTCAGGAAGCTCTTGGAGAACATCTGAGTCAGCTCTAACATGGGGAGGAGATAAGGTAGTTTGGCGAGCAAGGCCCGCCACCTATTGTCATAATTTGTTATTGACTCATCATCATATTGTTTTAACCTAGCTACATCGGCCAGTGTCACCTTCCTCTTGGTATTGAAGGTGAAGCATTCTAGGAATGCATCTGCAAGTTGATCCAAAGTGTGGATGCTATGCTTAGGGAGCTGGTAAAACCACTCCGAGGTAGGGCCCAAAAGGGTAGTCATAAATGTCCATAAAAGCAAAGCATCATCATCATGAATGTCGAAGCATTGGCCCATAAATCTGGTGACATGCTCTTGCACATCCTCTTCTCCCTTAAACATAGCCAACTGAGGCAACTTGAATTGCTCTGGATAGGGAGGCATAGGCATTGAAGGATGGATGGGCTGACTACGTAGTTGGCGCATAGTGGGCTTTTGAGATCTAGACCCAGAGGTCTTGTTCTCTACCAACTCTAGGTACTCTAGCAGCTCTTTGTATGGGTCTGAGGACTTGATCTCCTCATTCTTGCTCACATCCTATGATGGAGGTCTAGGATCCTCCAACCTATTGTGGGGTGGTGGCCTGTCACCCCCTACCTTGATAAGGCATCTCCAAATACTCTACTTCTAGCTCATGCTCATTGTAGGCCCCATAGGGTATCTCTCAAGCCGATCTATAAAGAGGGGTATCCACCTACTGTGGGTGTCCTATGTTTGGCCTAGGAGGTACGTCTCGATCTGGCCTAGGAGGTCATAGAGGCAACATTGGATAAGGTCTAGGAGACCTATCTCGAATGAGTGTGGGTTGCCTCGGGTGGGACTTCCTACCTATGGGTCTTAGGGGTAGGGACCCTCTCCCGTAGAGTCTGCTAGAATAGCTCATTGGTCTACCATTCAATCCTCTCTTTCTCAAGTTGATGCAAGTGGTCTAGTTGTTCTTTGTCCCATCGAAGCTGCTTGAACTGAGCTTGGTGTTCTATATACTTTGCAACTACTTGCTTGATTTGTTCCATCGTGTGAGGCCTAGGGGGTCTAGGGGCCTCACCTTGGGGCCGACCTCATTCAAGATAATTTGTGATATCTATCAGGTGCTTGCCTCTTTCGAGGTTCATCGCATTGACTTGAGGTTCGGGCTGGAACATATGCTCATTATACTCAGCAGGTGCAGAGGCACATCGGGCATGCATAGAATACTGCTCTTGAGGAAAATCTAGGATTTCCTCATGCCTTCCTTCCTGGACGAGGAAGGGTAGGGCAGAATTGGCTCACCCCGAGCGATGAGTGTCATACCCATTGGGTTGCCTAAGTTGTTGTACTCTATCAAGGTGATGGGTAGGCAAGGTCATATCGACTTGCTCTACCCAGTGTGTGAAGTCGTGCTCTTGCCTATGAATAGGCATGTCAGCCCTGATGGGTACATGGATGCATGGCACCACTCTATCTATTAGCACCTCAGTGCATTGTTGCCTTTCATCAAGGAAGGCTTGTGATGTATCTACATATCGGGAACACTCTCCCAAGTAATGTCCATCATCCCTCGAGGTGTCCTGTAGAGGGTCCCCTCGGAGGTGTGGCTCATGCCCTATTGTCTTGGGGCTAGGTGGAGTGGAGGCTCACCAGGGAGGTATAACCAAGTCCCTAGGGCTAAAGCGGAGATGACTCATGTCTCCTAATCCACTCTCCATAGCTTCCACCCGTGATTGGGCTTGGTCTGCGGGTGTATACCATCGTGCCTCTCTATCAAACCCTAGATGATTATCTTCTTTACAAATTTTTAATGAAACAACAAACAAGAAAGGAAACACTCAATAAGATAGATGATTATCTCTTTTAAGTTTTAGATGTGAATCCCTAAACTATTTTGTGTGTTTCAGATGTGTTGTTTGTAAAGAATGACCTTGTGTCACGTGTTTGAGATATTGTTGAATGATAATCTTGCATTTAATTGGATTTCACCTATATACTCGTAGCTCGACAACCTGGCTATGAACTCCAGGTCATGTAATCCCACCTATAATGTGTGGTAATGAAGTCCACACATGGCCAGGGAGCACAGGTCCTACCAGTTCCTCACCCAGTTCACCCATAGTCTGCGATATACCTCTCCAAAGAGAGATACGTGCTATAACCCATGGGCTATGATGGATCTTGGAACCGGCCTTGGCAAAGAACAAGGTTCATGGGATTTGAGATGATGGATGGAGATGAAAGCCACCTCATCAAGCTCTACTAGTGGATGGTGATGAAATCCACCTCACTAGTGTTTAAATGTATCGTGGTGTGTGTGGTTCCTTTTAACTTTAAAGAAAGTAAGCAAAGAAGCATTCAATGATCATTCACTAAATGCATGCATAAGGTGCGTTTTACTTTCATAAAGGTTAGTATAAAAAAATAACTCATGAATGTATCTAGAAATGCAGAAACCCTAAATGCTAGCCTACCCATTGGGTAGGCTACAAGCAAGCAATCCAAAGAGATGCATTCCTACTTTAAATTTGTTTTGATTTTTCTCCTTTTATGTGTTTTTATTATTTTGCATTTAAGAAAATAAAACTAGCTTCTAACCTTTCTAAACAAGAAAAATATGCGAGAAAAACCAGATAATATGAAAAATAAATAGTTTCTGTAAATACAAAACAGAGATGGAAGACTCAGGGACCTACCTCATCACTGCCAAAACTTGCTATTTCTAGAATTCTGCTTAAAAATATCTCTGGTTTCTATTCGCTCTAGGGTGGGATGAATAGCAGGTCTGTATTCATTCCAGGGTGGGATGAATTCGCATTCATCCCAGGGTGGCACGAATAGCAGGTCAGAGTTCGTTTCAGTCTAGAACGAATAGCACCTGCAACATAAAAAGATGAAAAATGAGATCCAAAATTCACCTAAAGCAAAAGGGACTAGGTCCCACCATGATCACCACTGAAGTAGGGAAAAATGGTGCACCAAATGATGATAAAAAATATGTGTATCTATGTCCTATTGCTTATGAGCATCAAACGGAAGCATGCAAGTAGAGTGGAAAGATAACGAATAACAAGAAATAAAGCAAAGTGGATTGACTTCTTATTAATAAAACTGATCAAATTCTAGGTTACAATGCATCCCCTTGAGGGCTCAAAATGGGTGATACAAATTTTTACAACTCGGGTGCCCAAGGATCGAAATCCTTCAAGAAATTTGGGTGCACATCCAATGTCTTTCCTCGTACCCACAATCGAGGTGGGCGGGCCAAGGTTGTCGCCACTTGTGTCTTTGATCCAAATGTCTTATGCTCCTTCCCAATGCATTGTAATGACCTGCACCTACACACAAGGAAACCAGAAACGTCAAATAGCGAGTGCGTGTGATAAAAAGCATGCAATCCCCACAGGGGCCAAATGGCTAATGATGAGAAAATATATCAAATCAACTCCAAATGACATGAAATTGCAAAGGGATGTAAAAAAGAAGTTTTTGGGAAGATATCACCAGAAATTGCATCCGATGGGGCTTCAAAATTTGAATGACCGTGCGCAACCTACAAAACCCAAAGCAAACAATTTATGACCCTACGCATATCCAAAATGCATGAAAATTGGACAGAATACATAAAATACTATTCTAAGAAAACCCATTTGATCATATTTGCAATATCAGTCATAGTTTAGGTGTTCTCTCAAATGACCGTCGGATACCTGCAAGAGACCCTACAAAACACTAAAAATGCAATATCTCGGCCAATATAGCTCAGAATGACATGAAATTTGAACTGCAGCATAATAATAACATATAGAAAATAACTAATTAAAAATAGTCACAAAATCATGCATAAATTTCTATTCATCATAGGGTGGGATGAATAGGATTGTCACAAATTGGGGGGCACCCGAGGGTGGGATGCCCACCATTTCTGCCTAAATTTTACCACCAATTCCACTGAGGATTGATGCAAAACCCTATGGGATGTATTTTCATCAAATTTGGTGAGGTAATTCACTCATATGGTTCGGTTTTGTAACAAATTGTGCCTCCTAGTTCACTCGCAAACCTCCTTCGCTAGGTAGAGATTCCGAGGGAAAATGGGCACAAAAGGGTGGAAGGAAATCTTGGCAGCACTCCATTGCTTTGTCCTCAAAATATCCTCTCATCCTTGTGTGGAAAATGCATCCACTTTATAGCCCAAGGAGGCTTCATGGGTCAAAATGCATGCGAGGGCATGCGAGGCACGAGGCGCCACTTGGCCACCAGGGTGACATGCGTTGGAGGGGGAAGAGAATCTCCCAATTTGGCCTCCCTCATGGGCTGGAGCATTAAGATGTTGCATGCTCTGACTTCCTAGGCATTGGCAAATAGAAAAGTAACCATTGTCAGGCACCATTTGTCCAGATTTGACTTTTTCCAGTCAAACCTGCTATTCGCTCCCCCTTGGGATGAATGTTGCTATTCATCCCAGGGTGGGATGAATAGGTTTTGTATTCATCCCAGGGTGGAACGAATAGCAGCAGGGTGTCCAAAAGGTCCCAAAAGTGGCCTAGAACCTTTCAAAACCTTGTACAAAGTGGTTAGAACCACTGTATGCCTCCTGAGGGCTGCCCTAGGGGCCTTGGTGTGTCATGAAGCCATTGCTTATGGTAGCATAATCGGATTGACCAGATTTTAGTGTCTATAGGACCTATCCAATTGGACATAAATTTGTCTCATATGTGGAGGGGCAGATTTGAGTTCTATTGGTTTTATTTAAGCACAATATCCCCAACCTTAAAGTCTCTTAGGTGGACTTTATTGTTATAATATTGTGTTAGAAAATCCTAATAAGCATGAAGATGCTCAATAGCATTGACGTGATGTTAATCCAAAAGGGTCAACTGATCCAAGAAATTTTGCCACGTAGTGTCATCATTGATGAACTCTTTCAATGCAATGTGCAATATCAGAATTTCCAACTCTAAGGGCATAATGGCCTCAACATAATATACAAGCAAAAATGGTGTTGCCCAAGTGGGCATCCACATGCTAGTCTTATAAGCCCATAATGCTAGGGAAAGTTGCAAATGCTAATCCTTATGATTTTCTTTCACCATATTCTTTAAGATGGTTATTATTGTCTTGCTAGAGGCTTTTGATTGTGCATTTTCCTATGGATATTATGGTGCCACAAAATTATGTTGAATGTTGTATTTGGTCATTAAATCTCACACATTTTTGTTTTTGAATGATGGACCATTATCCAAGATTATTTTAAAGGGGACCCCAAAATGATAGATAATATTGTGAAGAATGAACTCCACAATATGAGGTCATTGTTGAGGTTAAGAGGACCACTTCCACCCATTTGGTGAAGTACTCAATGGCCATTAGGATAAACGTATGTCAGTTCAAATACGGGGGAGAAATATTTTTGATTAGATCAAAACCCCATTGATAAAATGGCCAAGCCACCTAAATGGGCCATAAGTCTTGAGATGGTAGGTGCATCAAATTTACATGTTGTTGATATTTAACGCATTTCCTGACATACTTGCAGCAATCATTATCCATCGTGGGCCAGTTATAGCCCATTAAAAATATGCACTTGACAATGGCCATGCCACTAAAGTGGCCACCGCATGTACCATCATGAGCTTGCAAAATCACCCAATCTGATTCTTGGGGCTCTAAGCAATGAAGGAGGACTCCATCATAGCTACAATGATACAATATACCTCCTAGCAAGACATATATTGTTGTTTTTTTCTTGAATGCTCATATTTCATCATGTGAGTCCCTGTGGGATAATTCCAAGCCTTAGGAAATCTTATAATTGGGATAGCCAATCTTAATAGGCTATAGCCTCAATAGATAATATGACTTGTTCCTCCTACAATTCGATTTGCACAAATGCAGATTGAGAAATAACCTTGTGGTGAATAGTGGTACCATTATTTATAGGACCCTACAAGATCAAGGACCCCCAAGGTTCCTTCTTTAAAAAGTATTTGGATTTACATAAACAATTATGGTCTGGCTCTATATGAATCATGTTGACTAATTCTTTGTTATCAAAACCCTCACATTGCATCACTGAGTGCGAGAGCATTTTCACATGAATGGTAGTGAAATCAGTATATGGGTTCTAAGGAATCAAGGCAAAGATGCCATGGTGTCTACAAATTTTTTTTATGAACGAGGGATTACCTCAATGTTGTACCATTCTAGTTGGGCTCGATAGGTGTCAACAAGATCTTTGTAAGCTTTCAATATCATATCCCTGCATTGAAATAGTCCCTTGACTTAATTGACTATGAGGAGGGAGTCATAAAAGATATTTAGCCTCTTTATTTTCATGGCAATGGTTGTTTGGAGATCCAATATTTTTTTTTTGATAGATAAGATACTATAGCATTAATACCAGGTTTTACAAGTTGACCCAAAACCTTTTACAAAAATTAGCCCAGGGCTGTTGATGAACATATCCTTACTAAGGATCCTATATATGTAAAATCTACATGCCACTAAATCCATTACATCCAGTAAGGCACATAGCCTGTTATCAAAAATAAACTTCCCATACAACATTTTGGGTATACCCCGAGAAAACACACATGCATCATAATTATAAAAAAGAAACAGACACGGATCCCTTCCTTGAGATAATGGAGAAACAAAAAGTTGCAGACACACATAGTAGAGTACTAAAAAAACTCCCACAAGCTCTGTATTGATAGTTACTCTTAATAATTCTTTGGTAATTGCTTTCTTTCGTATATGACATGCTTTGGTACCACATACTATCTTGGCCAATCAGCCTTGGAGAAGTGAACTTGCTGGCTAGATTTATGGTGGTGGCTATCTGGTGGTCCATGTGGCTTTGGTTCAAAGTCTTATATTGTCGTTTCTTTCCTTCCCTATGATTATCAACCAACCTCAAATTACTAAGATGACTAGGAGCCATGTTATATGGCATGCGACTATCCCGATTAGTATTTATGGTATTTCCAAGCAACATCCACAAATACTGATAGCTCGGATAATTTTTATTGTGAGTCCAATTCAAAAAATAGACGGGAATACTCCTAGCCTTTGAAATTATAGTGCCTTCCCTGTTGGTAAATTCTACTATCATTCTTGGCATTCTTGTTGAATAATCTCCTCTACTTCACTATAGAAACCATGTTCCCATTTGAAAAGTTTGTCACCATCGACACCCAAATTGGCTAGCTTATCAACAATTTTGTTAGCTTCCCGAAATACATGTTGGGATTTTATGTCCTGTCTTCCCTGGAAAAGGATCCTAGCCTCTTCAACAATTGTTTTAATACTCCAAGGAGGTGTTTTCCAATTATTAAGGAGATTTATAACATGCATAGAGTCTCCTTCTATGATCAAATTGCCTTCTAAGTTTTGAGTCATTTGAAGTCCTCTCCACATAGCTCTAGCTTCAGCTTCGTTGTTCGTCCTTATTCCCAAATATTCATAAAACGCAAGCATCATATTTCCATTATGATCTCACACAATGCCACCCGTGCCTGCTCGACTAGGATTTTCCTTAGTTGCTCCATAAAAATTAAGCTTAAACCAACCCGTAGGAGGTGGAGACCACTTAACATTGGCTCTGGGGTTGACTACCCTAGACACAGACTCATCTAACAAGGTTAAGCTTAAATATTGAGCAATCGTGGTCTCCTGCATATGAGGTTTATAGCTATCAAAAGGGATAAGGTTCACATTCTCATTGGCAAAGGATAGAGTCCTCGCAATGATAGTTTTATGATCACGGATAGACTCATTAAAGACTCTATGGTTCCTTTCTAACCACACCTGCCAAAGATAGTGATTGACACAAATTTTCCACATGTATCTAAGTCTTTGGCTTGAAAAGGGGTAAGGCCACTAGACAAACAAATCAAGTACGATGGCTGGTTTAACCCATGAAATATTGAAGGCCTAAAAAACCCCACTTAGGATAGTCAAGGAAAAAGGGCACTCAAGGAAAATGTGATAAATGGTCTCCCAATTAGCCCTGCATAGATAAGTTGATTTAATAGTGAACTGCCCATTTTTTGTAGGATCCCAGGTCACTTGATCTTCCTTGGGTCTCATGGGGATAAACTATTGCCCGAGAATGTTACAAAGATCATTTGACTCCACTTGAAATTCCTGAATTCTTATTTGTTTCCACTTCATTCTACCTCTGTCCTCAACCATATAATCGGAGACTTTTTTGACAATGAGTTCTTCTGTGATATATCTAATTTGGGCTAAGTTAGGATATTGCGTAAGTGGTTTGTCCTTAGCCCACCTATCATTCCAGCAATTTATCCTCTCACCATTACCTAAAACCCATCTTAAACCTTTTTTGATGATTTCCTTACAATTAAGAATTGCTTTCCAAAAAGCAAAACCTCTGATTGGAACTGAGTCACTTAGAAATTCCATATTTTGAAGATACTTTCGTTTGATGATAGTTTTCCATTCATTTTCTTCACCAATAATGAGACTCCACGCCTGCTTAGCTAGTAAAGCTAAATTTATATGAGCAATTCTCCTCAGACCTAAGCCCCCATTTTCCCTGGGTCTGAACACTTTGGTCCATCCTACAAGGTGTATCCTTTAGTCCATAAAAATTCTTTTTGGAGTTTCTCAATTTTTTGTAAAACCTTCACAGGGGCTTTGAAAATGGAGATGAAATAGACTGGAATGCTCTGAAGAGAGGCCTTAGTGAGGGTCAGCTTTCCTGCTTGAGATAGAAGATGACCTTTCCATCCAGCAAGTTTTTTTTTAATTCTTTCAATAACCCTGTCCCACATTGACTCTCTCAGAGAACCAATGAAAAGAGGGAGACCAAGATATGAAGTGGGGAGGTTTGCTATATCACACCTTAAAATTTATACAATCCTTTCTTACCTCTGAATGAGGGTGTTCAAGAAATATAACTTGCTTTTACTGAAATTAACTTTTTGACCAACAACATCCTCATAGAGTTGCAGGATGTATTTAATTATTTTGGCCTCAACCACCGATGCCTTAGTCAATATAAGGGTATCATCGATGAGTTGTTGGTGAGAAACAACCCTAGTGAGAGATTTTGCCTTGATTCCCGATATTAGCCTTGAACTGCAAGCATTTTTTATGGTTCTGCCTAAAGCTTCTGTCATAATGATGAATAACATGGGGCTAATAGGGTCCCCCTGCCGAATTCCTCTGCAATTTTGAAAGTAACCAGCAGTTGTTCCATTAACTAGAATCGAGAACCATGCTTTAGAAATACATTCTTTGATCAAATTAATGCATTGGTGGTGAAAACCAAACTTAAGGAGGACAGTAATCAGAAAGTCCCAATTTAGCCTGTCAAATGCTTTGTTCATATCAAGCTTGAGGGCAAAAATAGACCTGTTAGTCTTATGAGCAAAGTGCATAGCTTCATGAACAGTGATAACTCCATCCAATATTGACCTGCCCTGGACAGATCTTCCCTAGAATTGATCTATGATGTGGGGCAAAATATCTCTCATTCTATTTGCAATGGCTTTAGTTAGTATCTTGTAAGAAACATTGCACAAACTGATTGGCCTGAAGTCAGCCATAGATTCAGGGGTTTGCTTCTTAGGAATTAGAGAAATAAAAGTATATTTGATACCTTTTGGGATATGATTACTTTCTTGGAATTATCTGATAGCAAAAATTACATCCTCACTTACGATTTCCCAAAAAGCTTGATAGAAATGAGGGTGAAAGCCATCGGGTCCTAGGGCTTTGTCTGGCTCCATGCTAAACAAGGCTTCCTTAATTTCCTCATCAGAAAATGGATATAGAAGCTTAATATTTATATCCTCATTTATTATGGTAGGAAAGGGTTGCAAGAGAATATCTTTGGCCTCCTCATTGCACTGTGATTCTTGACCAAGGATAGAATTGAAATAAGTTACTGGCTCCTTTCTAATTTTTGTTAAGTCTTGAGTAATAGAACCATCTGATTTTTAAAAAAAAATTATCTTGCTATTGCTTCTGTTTCTAAGTATGGTGATGTGAAAAAACTTGGAATTTGAATCTCCATATTTCAACCAAAGAGCCTTTGGTTTTTTCCTCCAATAGATTTCCTCACAGGCCAAAATGTTATGAAACTCTGCTAGTTTTGTTCATTCCTCCTGCCTAGTAGTTTCATCAGCATCACCATGTTGGATCCTCTGATAAATTATCTTCAAACTTTCAACAACATGTTTTTTATTTTCAAATAGGTTCCCAAAGACCTCTTTGTTCCAAGTTTGAAGCTTTTCCTTAACAAACTTTAATTTACCAGCAAGTTTAAAAGTTGCACTACCCCTGACAGGCTGCTGCCACCACTGACTTAAGTTATCTATGAAATTAGAATGTTTGATCCACATAGATTGAAATCTGAAAGGTTTCTTGAAGGACAAAGAGTTAGGGATCTCCAAAAAAATGGGATTATGATCAGAGGCAATTTTAGGAAGGGCTTGCAGGGTAGAATCATCGAACAAAGTTGTAGCCTCCTTTGATAGAAAAAACCTGTCAAGCCTTTCTTGAATGATATGACACCCTATCCATCAATTGCTCCAGGTATAATTCGCTCCTCTAAGTTTTACATCCATCAACATGTTGGATTTCACAAAGTCATTGAACTCATCCATGCTCCTGATAGGTGGTCCATTTCCACCCATTTTGTTTGAAGGGTAAAGAGGAGTGTTAAAATCACTAGCCAGAATCTATGGGACATTATGGAATATTTCACTCAGATTACCTAAGTACTCCCACAGTAGAGCTCTCCCTTGAATTGAAGTCGGGGCATAAATATTTGAAAGGATCCATGACTTGTTGTTGTTTATTTCCTTAAATAAAACACTAAGAACCCTGTCATCTTTTTGAATAATGGTGCCTTCTACTATTTGGGGATCCCACAAAGTCATAAGACCTCCAGATGCTCCTTTGGATGATTTGCAAACCATCTCCCCTTGATTCCAGATTTTTTTGCTATTTTTTTTTACTGAATCTCATCAGTTTTTATTTCTTGCAACATGATAATAGTTGGATTCACTTGATTTCTTATTGCACTGACTTCCCTGTGTTTGGGCAGGTCGTTGAGGCCTCTCACATTCAATGAGAGGAACTTCATTTAGATTGTTTGGGATTTCTTCCTCTCCCCCTCCCTTGAGGGGTTTTTCCTAATTTGTTGTCTTCAAAACCTGGAATAACTTGTTGAAACAAGGTTCTCTATTTTCCATTGGCAATGTCATTATCAGTTTTAATTTTTTGATGCTCAACATTTGATATTCTCCCTCTTCTTTTTTCACTACCAAAATCTATAAGAGACTTCACAGTGATCCTGGTTTTTTTAGGACTAAACTGAGGGGAGGTAATTTATTGCAGAACCAGAATGCCATATTCCTCAATCTAAAGAGTTTCACATATCTCCACCCCTACATCCAAATATTCTCCTTTTTCCTGTATTCCCCTGGTCTACGGGATGGCCCCTCAGTAGGATTCACTTGGCTCCTAGTGATGATATTAGGGATATGAGATTTTTTTATTCTCCAATGCCTCAAATTTCTTCCTAAGTTCTTCAAAGATTAGGGTTTGGCTTTGGTATGCCCACTGGGCTTGAAGTATTTCCAGCATTGGGGTTTAAGGATCCTGACTTGGATGTGGATTATAGAGATCGTGCATTAGGGTTTGGATTTGTGATGCCCAAGAGGATTACAGTAATTTTAGCATTAGGGTTTGAGGATCCTAACTTGGATGGGGATTTGAGAGAGTTATAAATGTTAGCGTGAAGGTTCTGGGCTTCCATGTCTTCCGATAATCCTCCTACTCCCATATTGGATAGAATTGAAAATTTATTTGAAACTAGAGGATTGGAACTTACCTGAGTATTTTGGTTGCCAACAACCTGTTATTTTCCTTTGTCTTGTTGGGATCCTGCACCCTCTCTTTTCTTTTTTTGGTAGACATAGTTTACCTGATTAAAATTGCCTCTACCAGGGAAACTTCTCAAATTTCCTCTATGTAGCATTCCCTGCTTCTGATTTTCTCTATTCATTACCAGGTTAGGGCACTTATTGTATATATGTCCTTGATTTTTACATTATGCATAGAATTCTAGTCTATTCTCGTATTCTACCAGCTATTTTCTATAGTATTCTCCATACTCTAGATCCACAAACCTTGGCAACTCATTATTCGAATTAGAATTTACGCAAATCCGTGCATGAGTCATCCTTGTCCTGGCCAAGGTCGCATGGTCAATGGAGATCAGGTCCCCTATAGTTTTGGCTATGCCTTGTAGCCAATATTCATTGAATAACTAGGTAGGTAGACTCGAGAGATGAACCCAAATAGGGGCAATGTTAATATTTTGCTTTTTAGAGTCGAAATCTTCACCCCATAGTCTTATAAAAGGCTCCTTTTTCCTAGAAACCAAGGACCTCCTATTAAAATGTGGTTAGCATCCTCCATATTGTTAAAACAGATAATGAAGAACCCTCAATTTAGAGCTACCAACTCCAAGATGCCTACCAATCATCATTTACCCATCGCCCAAGCCCTGATAGTCTCCATGTCCGACCTACCTCCCAAAAACTTGCCTACCAGGGAGAATTCTTCCATTAAAAGAAAAGGGCTCATGGAACTTGCCAGGGTTGAAATTTTATTATTTATTGGAACTAGAGGTGGAAGAGATATAACCTCCTTTATTTTTCCTCTAAGAGTCTCAACGAAAGATAGCCACTTCTTAGGCCCAACATTGTCCTTTGTATCTTTTTTGTCGAGGTCTTTCTGAAGAGGTTCGAGCCCCCGTGTGATGCCCACATCCAAATCTACCACAGCCTGAACGCCTTCCTCTAGATCCTCGTTTGATCAATTCTCAAGGTTCCCACCCACCCCTTCCATACCTGCTCTACCTCTACCACCTTGGCTAAGATTCCTACCCAAAAAATTCAAACCCTCACTCCCACCGCACCCGCTAAACCTCAACTCACTCATTCCTCTTGCTGAAGGAGAACCCAAAGATTTGGAGATCCAATATTAGGGCCTTGTATTCAATTTTTTTATTAGTGGAAGGGAAATCAATCTTGAATGACAAGGGCATTGGAGCACCTTGTGGCATGAAAAATATAATCCCTACACTGCCTCCTTGCTCACACTTCGAACCATCGAAGAACAAATTCATGTCAGCTTTATTTTTAGGTTCTTCGAGTTTGGGTGCTTATGATAATGCAAAGACTACATCATCAGGAAGTTCTATGGTGAGGGGTCTACTATTTTGAAGAAAAACCTTATCCAACTGATCAGCTATGACTTATCCCTTGATGGACTTTTGGTTTATGAATTTCAAATCGAATTCTACCAATAGCATGATCTACTTTGCAGTATGTGTATTATGATATGTCTTGATCATCATATACTACAAAATATTTTGTTTGGATATCACATACATCGTATGGCTCAGCATGTAGTGTTGTAATTTCTTGATTACAAAGACCACTGCTAGGCATAGCTTTTTTATGTATGCATATCCTATTTTGTAGCTCACTAATGTGCAACTGATGTAATATATCACTTGTTCTTTATCTTGTGCATTCTTTTGAGTCAACATGGTGCCCAAAGCAAAATTGGTAGTGGATATATATAGAAGGAATGGCAAGTATAGCCTTGGTGGGGCTAGAACTGGCAGCATTTTCGGGTACTCATTGATTTTAGCAAAGGCTTGCTGACATTCTTCATCCCACTAGAATGGGACCCCCTTGTGTGGCAGTTTATTCATGGGTCAATATTTTTCTAATATTTGTGTGATGAATCGCTTTATGGATGCTACTTTGCCCTGTAGGCCCTTCATCTCTTTGATGTTCATGGTTGGGACCATTTCCAAGATAGACTTTACCTTTTCTGGATCTGCTTTGATGCCTCATTTAGAAACGATGAATCCCAGGAGCTTTCTAGAAGTTACGCCAAAGACAAATTTCTTGGGATTCAACCTACCATTGTACTCAATCAAGTTATCGAAGATCTTTCTGAGGGTCTCAGCATACTCTTCATGCAATAATGACTTGGCCAGTTGTCATCGATGTAGTCTTCCAAGATCTTGTGCATGTAGTCATGGAAAATGTATGTCATAGCCCACTAATATGTGGCACTAGCATTTTTAATGCCAAATGACATCACTTTGTAATATAATATCCCCCATAGAGTGGTGAATGCAATTTTATGCTGGTATTTGGGTTTAATCTGAATCTAATTGTAACCAAAAAAATTGTCCATGAGGGAGAGCATCTCATGACCTGCAGTTGCATCTACAAGAGCATCTATGTTGGGCAACAAGAATGAATCCTTTGGTGTTGCCTTATTGAGATCCCTGAAATTTGTGCAAACATAGATTCTTCCATCAGGTTTTCCTATATGCACCATGTTTTATACCCATTCTGTAAAGTTTATGGGAACAATAAAGACTACATCCAACAATTTATACAAGTCATTCTTTACCATAAAAGTGATGGTTGGATGCATCTTTCTAAGTTTTTTCTTAATAAATTACTTTGCGGGGTCTAGCAAAAGGTTATGGACAACCAATTTTAGATCTAGCCTCAGCATATCTTTGTAGGTCCAAGCAAAGAGATTTGGTTTCTCTTTTAATAGAAACCAAATCATTAAATAACACACATGATTTCATTAAATAAATACATAATGATTCATAAAAATATACAACTCATGATATATTGTTGTGCAAAAACCATTAGTACATATACAAAAATATGAGCATATCTGATGCTCATCAAAGGTGTCTATTCCTACAAAAAAAATACAAGCCTATTAGTAACATACCATTAATCATCAAAACCTCGTGAATCTATATAATCATTCATTAATTTTTACATAAAAATTCATAAATCCTTTGATATGAAAAAGTTTTCTATGGGAGGGTCATGACAATAAATCCATTATAAAAGGTATATATAAACCTTCTATAGTTCTACATTCCTATGATAATTATGGAATAAAATGTCATGTACCTCAATTTTATTGAGATCTTCATTTATGCAAACATTTTAGAAATAAGAAAGACAATATTAGCATGTGTAGAAAGCATTTATTTTTTAAATTTCAAAAATATTTCTTCAAAGGAAATTTAAAACTTATAGAATACTTCCATGATGCCAATGCAATTCCATTGAGGATAGTTCATGGTTACATATATTCAGTCAAATGGAGTATGAATAATACAATAATTAAGGGTATTTATGTGTTTAAATACTCCATTATCAATAGTATATGAGATGGTTCACTCTATGGTAAGGAGAAAGTATGCCCAAGCAACTAATCATGGTATTGTCCTTGCATAATCCAAGTTGTTAGAGATAGGATAATAGTGCACTTAAGAATGTGGAGCATATTTGTGAAGAACAAAGGTCAATTTTCCACTTGATACATGGAGTTGTACTTTAGCCATCAAGAAACGACAATCACGTTTATTGTTGTATACCCTATAAAATAAAGAAACATTATTGTCTCTAGCAAAAAATATTCACTCAAGCCATTTTTTTCCAAGGATAAAATTTAACGTGGATATCATTATGTACCATAAATTAAGTCATGCATGAGGTATATGGTACATCCAATAAAATATATTATTTTGGTACAAAATTGAGCTTACTATTTTTTAAATAAAATTTTTATCCATGTCAAAGAATCACTACATAAGTAGAAAAGACTAATTTTGTTCACTTATAAGTAATAAGCATGTTGATATAGTTGAATCAAGTAGTCACTTTATAAAAAGAAAGAGGAATCACTTGGAATTCCAAGAAAGTAATACAACCATGCATTTAGAGGTTCAAGAAAGCATTCCAACTAAGAAATTAAAACTCACACATGTAATAAAGAATTTTAGGCAAGCACTTGAGTTAAAGCAAGAAAGCAAAGGAATTTGGAAAACTAAAAATTCAAGAGGAACACAAGGAATACAAGTTCAAAGGGTGAGTAATAAATTATAGCTCATTCATACCCATGAAATGGTTTGAATAATTTATTGCTTTATGGTGAAATCTATGATGCATTATAGTCATTTTCCATCACTCCACTATGAGGGCCTATAATATATGTAATACCATACCACATGGGTTAATATTGGGGTAGTTAAGATGAGATATATTAGATGTGATATACTGCTAACTATATTGTATGATTAAATTAATTCTATGTTATATGTATTAGGGTGTGGAGCACTAAGTGGTTGGATGGTAATATTGGTTTATTTAAAATACAAGAAAAATATTCCCTTCATTTCCATCCTCTAAGGTGAAAGGGTAAAGTAGTTTTTAACATCCATGAGGCCATAGGCCATAGGCCATATGAGACCAATATTGTTTACCTAGTATATGATTACACAACCATACTCTAGTTGTTGAAGCATGGTGTATAGACATGCCCCCTACAATATTTGAACCTTGGATCTCTATTCATAGTTCCAAAGTCTCTACTATTAGGCTACTCAAGTTGTACAATAATTTGGTTAAATATTTTTTTTCCATATATTTTGAAGAATATTCATGTAAAAAAATAAATGGTTAAGGTCCTTTTCTTGATCACATTAGAAGATAAAATATATATTTGGATTTCCAAATAATATCATCCATATGATGGAAGTGAAGGTTTCTATAAAGGGTTCTTCTTTTTTATCTTAAATCTAATCTTAGTGCACTGCAATAAATTTCAATGGAACTTTAGAATATTTTTTCTTGAGTATCTATGTTTTTTTTCACATGGACTCAAGAGTCATCAAGGATGTAGCATTTTGTTTTTACCCAAATCTATTATTACTTATATTTTTTCTTTTTCCTTTTTTGAATTCCCTCGATTATGCTTGCTTTTACTCATATGCATCAATCCTTAGCTAAAAATTAGATTTAGTACATATTAACACATTTAAAAGTACTATCATGGATAAAATAATGCAAGTCCTAGCATGGATACACATGTGCTTATGTATTTATAATCAACATAATGATAATGTAAACTACCCTTATCATGGAATGGATAGAAATGAAAGAGGTATAAAAAATAGCATGAAAAAAAGGACCTAGGATGCATGATGAAAATAGGGGGTATATTAATTTTTAAAATATATAATAAGAAATCATTAATACAATAGGATGAGATGGAATAAATTAAATTTAGGGTTATTCTTTAGTATCATACAAATGCACAAGCTATACTAAAATCTTATTAAAATAACCCCTCACAAACTCCATTAATTAAGGAGAAGTAATAGGAAAAAATAGGTTTATGGTTTTCATGCTATATCATCTTATAATGGTCATTCATAATCTAATATTTTTCATAAAAATATATTTTATCGTTTAAAAGGTGTTCCTGAAAGCATTAAGCTATAATGACCAAGATTAAATAACTCATCCTGTTGTTCCAAATATATGAGGAAGATTCTCTTGATGAAGAGGAAACCTTATCAACAAGAAAATGAATACAAATAATTGTACATTCCATTAGAGGATCAAATAATAAAACCATAGGGGTACAGAAGTAAACCTTGATAAAATCAATTAAGTATAAGGATACAATAATCCACATGAAAAGGAACCAAGACACTAAAGTATGTATACCAAACCATGTAACAAGTTGAGGTGGGATAATATTGACTATTAATATATTTAAGTAGTTAAAAACTTATATTATATGATTTATGATACACTTAATTGAACTACATTACATATTATAATATTAAGGTCACTTCTATGGAGAATATGGAATCCACTTCAATAGAGTTGTGAGATTGAAAAAAAGTAGTAAAAAAATATTATGTTATTCAAATTGTTAGCTTTTGATGATTTATATTAAAGGAAATGCAACCACAAGATGTAAAATGATCAAGCAATGATAACTATATGATAATGGCACTATAATATGTAAGAAAACTATAAGATAAACTTCTGCAATAACTCAGAAATATACCATTAATGGATGCTCACAAAAATAGTAAAATGTATTATAATGGAGGACATGAACACTCCATAATTTCAATGAAAGAACTACATTGTACTCTAACTACAAATCACTATAGTAACTTCAGTCTCTCTCTCTTTCACACTCTCTATACCTCAAGGTATATATATAGGAGGATATGTGCCTTGGCCTTTACTCCACCCATGACTCTTCATCTACCTATATTATGACTCATGTACATGTGGACTACATGCACATTTACATCATTGCACATTCTAACACTTGTGCATTTATTACTTGCTTGAAGTAACTACTCAAACCTTAATCTAAGATAAAATCCTAATCTAGAAATGTACCCAAGGTGGTACATTGACATGTACCAAATAATGTAATATACTCTAACACCCCTTGTATTACATTATTTGGGTATTGAAGACTTTAGTCTTCAATATGGTCTTTGTCCTAGTTCTGGAATTTGAGCTCTTCTTCATTTTGTTTCCTGTCTGTATCCTGACCAAGTAGATAGTATCTTTATAAAATACTATCTTTGCTGAGAGGGCTTTAATTTCATGTTCATCTATAGGTTCTTCCAGTTCTTGAATTTCTTGAATCTCTTGAACCAAGTGATCTTTTTGTTTCCCTTCTCTATATTGCAATTGAGGATAATTGTATTGATTTTGAGAAGTATATGGATGCTGAAATTGTTGTTGATGTGGACTATACTGATTATGATATTATCTTGGTTGGAATGGCCTATTTGGTTGGCTTCCATAGTTTGTTTAATTCCCTTGATACTAATTTCTAGGATTGAATTTGTAGTAGTTGGTACTATGTCCTTTCTTCTTGCAACTTGACAATATTTGTTACTCCATGGTCTTCATCCTTTTGAGGATGAGGTAATATTTCCTTGTGGATTATCTTTTGAAACTAATGCATTGTTAGTCATTTCATCTTTAACTATATTTTCTACCTCATATTCTTGAAGGATATTGACTAACTCATCAAAATATGTATCTTTACTTAGGATTTGTAAAGATGTAACTAAGTGCTTGTAGCTATCTAGAAGTGCTCTTAGGGTTACTTGAACAAGAAACTTATCTTCAACCTTTTCTCCTAAGGTTAACAATTTTCCTTTTATGTCCACTACTTTCCTTAGGAATAGTTCTATACTTTCACCACTATTCACTTTCAGAGAATGTAATTGAGTTTGAATATTTAAGATAGTGGCTTTATTCTTCCCTTAAAATATTTTGGCTAAGGTTTTCCAAGCTTCTATAGATGTTCCTACTGAACTAATGTAGGGTTGAATTTCATCTATAATGACAAAATTTATTATCATTAAAGTTTTTGCTTCATTTTCTTCAAACTTTTGAATCTCACTATCACCTGAAGTAGGTTTATATTTTGTTCCCTTGACTATATCCCAAAGTTTTTCAACTATCAAAATTACCCTTACTTTGTTTTTCCATGAAGAGTAATTTGGACCTTTAAGTAGTTGGGATTCAGTGAGAATGAATTTTTTTGTTGTCATGATGATGTTTGTGGACTACCTTATGTCTCCCTAGTTTAGGATATGTGAACTAACTTGATAAACCCTTATCAAATATTGGATTTTGTAGTATCCCTTATATCTCCCAAGTGATTATAGTATGCTATGGTTTTGATAAAGTGCTTAGCATCTATTAGATTTCCTTTTGAGTTGATTCCCTAGTGTTTTGAAGACAATAATCAACTCCTATATCACCTTATTTCTCCCTATTGATATATGCACTTTTTAATTAGATGAAGTTCTCTAACTTCAAGACTCTATGGTTGGATTCCTTTTGTCCCTTTTAATGTGAATATGAGACAAGTATAAGCAATAAATTCCAACTCTTTTAAGCAATCAATGATTTTGCTTCTTTTATCCTTAACTTTCAATGGTTCAATTTTCTAAATTCCAATGATCTAAAGTTTGATGTAGTACTCCTTATATCTCCCTAATTTGGAAATTTAGAAATGATAATATTTGCAAAAGAGTAATACTTTAATTTTCCAAGGTATAAAACCTTATAACTCCTATTTAATTAATTTGCAAATATTATGATATTTGAATTTCAACTAGTGCACTTTTGAAATGTCACTTAAGGATATAAAATCCTTGTTTAAGTTTGCTTTATAATTCACTAAGGTTGATATTTGCTTATATCTCCAATGAAAATAATAAATAAATTCAACCTTATATAATGAAGCACCTTATAACTCCTTATACTTAAAGAAAATAAATATTGAATTATATAAAACTTTACCTTCCTTCAAATGTTGTATGCTGCAATATGATTGGCTCTTGTTATGATTCTTTATCCAAGCTTGGGTGTTGTATTTGTCAATATTCTATGTATTATAGTGAGAAATTAATATTCAAAATTGAATGGGCACCCTCTATTATGGTATTCATCCTTCCTTCAATGCTCTTTTACCTCTCTTGCTAGATATATGCATGAGATATATGCGCTCTTTTCTGTGGTGGCTATTAATACCCTTTTCCTTATTGAAGTGAGTTTCAAGTGGTACTTTACATTACCTTAAGCCTTATGCCTTCTCATTAGGTGGTGTAGTATTATTATTATTATTCTTGAGGTGTTACTCCACATGGTATAGGCTTGGTAATGGTCTTGGAGCATTAAGAATGATCATTCATGGGCATTGAAATGATAATGAGGGTGTTAGTATTTCTTGGGCACTTATTTTATTTGACTGGAGTGTTACTTAACTTGGGTGCTCCTTGGATTATTTGTGCAAGCATTAGGGATTGTAGATGCTTCCACTTCCCTTGTGCCAAGTGGTACAAGATACCTTACTTTGTTATGGCAAGTGGAGGCTCCTATTTAGCATGCACTCAAGCTCCTCAATGTATCTTATCACCTCAACTCCTTTGCAAGCTATTTTAACTCTTATTCCAGTGTTACTTTATTACATCTCAATGCATGGTGGCTCTTCCTCGACTATGGTGGCACTTCCTCAATCGTGGTGGTGCTTCCTCGATGGTGGTGGCACTTCCTATGGTGGTTTGGAGCTAGCTTTAGCAAGGGTGGTTCATCCAAGCTCCTCTCTATGTTTTCTTGGGTATGGTATCCTCATTTGCACCTCATTTTGTCACTTGTGCTACGTAAACCTTATGCTATTTTTCTTCTCACTTGCATGTAATCCTTGAAATTATGCTATATTACGTAGACTCCTTCAATGCTATAGGTTTTTTTACTGGGATAGGCACTGAATCTAGTATCTTTAGACACCTTAAAATTTTTGTAGATAAGCCCTTAGTTGGCTCTCTTTAATCGCTTTAAATTTTGCTCCTCAACATTGAATGGATGAATATTGAGCCCTTATATGGCTCTATCTTCTATGTTTCGAAGCTTCTTCTTAAGCTTTATAATATTATCACTTGATTTCTAAAAATATGTGCTATGTTTTGTACTCCTTTTATTGCTCAACTTGCACCTTGTACTTTGAGATATTTAAGTCTCCTTTTGAAGCTTTTTTCTTGAATTGATATGGTGGCTTCCTTATCCAATATTTGGAGGTTATCTTGCTCCTTTTGGTGGCTTCTCCTCACCATAATATGCTACAAATTTCTTGCACTCAATAGTATCTTTTGACACTTCACTTCTACTTTGATTTGTGCACTTAATATTCCTCCTTTGATAAATACTTAATGCACTTTAAAAAACTTTCAAAATAACTAATATAATGCACTATTAAACTCCTTATTACTCCTTTAAATGAACTCTTAAAAGTACCTTTAAACATGCACTATAATCTATGCAACTTTCACTTAATAATAATATCTTCTTTTTTTCCAATAGATAAAACGAAGTTGAAATTTTCTTTCTCTTGAAATATATCTAACTCCTATTTCTTATGTGCAGGTTTGAACCTTGTAGAAATGAACTTTTGCACTACCTTGAAGACTTAAAATTTGAAACCTTTTCCTTGCAACTTTAAACCTTGAATTTTTTTTTTGATCGGTTAAAAATATTAGATATTATAATTCAGACAGGTTTTAACAGGACCCCAAAACCTTATTACAAAATGGCAATAGGTGCTAGAAAAACAATGAAATTTAGAACAAAATACCATCCTTCAAAAAACTCATACATTAAGTTTGTCCTTAAAAGGTAGCAAGAACAACAAGAATTAGCAAAAGTATATGTTGAAAAGACCCAAAAACAAAAGGGGGTAACACTTAAACCTCCATGCCAAGATCAGCAACAACATTTTGGAGTTCATCATATGAAGTATACATGTCAGCAATATTTTCTTTAGTAGGGACATCCTCAGGAATAACAGTCACCTTCATATTTTTAGTAGAAACACCTCCCATGTCTTCAGTAAAGGACTACCTGAAGAACCATAAATTTAGGGCATTACGTAGATCAATAAGTTGGGTAATGCAATTTGTTACAGATTTTATGATAAACATTTGTATGTAGAGAAAAGGTTTTTCCTTGTCCTCCTCTTCAGACTCAATAAGAAGTGATTCCTTCTACATGGATTTGTTCTTCAGATGCACAAAGGAGCACAACAATTTTTGCTCAGGCTCAATTTCAAGTTCAGGGGAGGCACTACTAGGTCTCTTCCTCAAATGGCAGACAGACTCAATGATTTTTTGCTTTTTGGCAGATATCCTAGAGGTGCAAGAGGATTGAGGTATAGTTTGTAAAGATTTGGGTTTCAAGGGACTCTGTTTGGGTTTGGGAGGGGGAGTCACAACAATACCCTCAAGGTAGTGAATTAACCAGTGTTTAAATAGGACATTAAAAAGGCCATGGTGGGTGGGTAATTCTGACCCATTTTTTTCCCTACAATGCTCAATGGTATAACTAATAGAATTAAATAAAAACTGAGGTATATTGACTACACTTACATCATAAAAGTGGTTATAAAAGGAGAAATGAAAACTACATAGGGGCTTGTTTGTATCATCAAAAGTTACATACTCCATAATGGGCTTTAGGATGCTCCCCCAAGGAAATTAAATCTCATCATGTCACATACCCAAATGAGCCTTTCTGCAAAGCTTCTTGTCCTTGATGTCCTTTAATAATAAACCTTGAAATTGGTGCTAAATAAACTTAATAATAAACCAATTAACTAACGTTCAATTATTGAATCTTTTGCACCAAAGTTGCTTAACTTTATGACATCCATAGATGATGTCTTTCAAGGTAATTAGATTCACCTAAATACTTCCTTGTACTAGAAAAAATTGCAGCACTTTCTTGCTATCCAAAATAGCTCTTTAACTCACCAATTTGCAGATTTGAAATTCCTAACTTGCTTTCCAAAAATGTAGTTTGATGGCTTTAACTCTCCTTTAGGATGTACCCTGAAAGTCTAAAACTTAGAAGCTATTAATTCTGCCCAAATTACTGCTTTCTTGCTATCCTAAAATCTGAAATTTTCATATTGCAAAGCAGTCAATTTATCCTCTAAAGTGTTGTCCTTGAATATCACAAATTTGGTAGGAAAATCCTCCAAATCGTAGCCGAGATTTTCCTTTAAGAAATATTTACTTTTTTGTTGTAAAACCAACAATATCCTTTATCCGAAATAGCCTTCAATGGCAATCTCCAAATCTCTTAGATTTGGTGGCTTCTTCTAACTCCTTTCTCCTTCAACCTCCTTGTCAAATTTTGGCTTCAATCTTGGCCTATCTAGTGGCCTTCTTCTCAAGATTATGATAGTCTTGAGGTCTTCACTATTTTCCTCTAAAATTTTACAAACTCCTTGCCAAATCCTTCTCCTTTTGGGATTTTTTTTGGATGGTGATAATTGTTCCAAATTCTTCACTATTAGGAACTTATTCTTGCTAGTAATATTTTCCAATGAGTTCCCTAAAATCTCCTTCAATGGGGCTTTCCTAGCCTTCTCCTTCTTTCTCCTTCCAATACTTCCTTGAGACCTCTTCTCTAAGATCTTTAATTTTTTGTACATTCTCTATTCTTCTCAATGAGACCTTCTTTTCAATATTCAACTATGGAAATTTTGCAATGAGATCACCTTACTAGAATCTTTGGAATCTACCGCTTCTCGAATCTGGAATAGTACCTTTGCTAGTCCTTCTCTACCTTCAATCTTCCAAAACTAAAAATTTTTCAATGAAACCTCCTATGGTTCTCTTCAGATTCTTGAGTTGTTTTCTCCTCCTCCTTCAATCTGCAATCTATAGTATTCAATCTTCAATGAAGATATCCAATCTCCAATCTTCTCCTGGACTTTTTTTTGGAGTCTCTTCTTCCTTCAATATGTTATAAGGTTCCTTTGGCACTTTCCTCTTCTACACTCTACAGGTATGCAACTCTTACAATGGGACCTATTTATTAGACCTCCAAATATTCAATCTCCAACTTGTTGCTTCAGGTACTGGATTGATTCCAAAGAAGATATTTTTCATAGATCTTTGTAGGAAGTTTCCCAAATTTCTTTGAATCAATGTTTTCTACAACAAAGTATTAGAAACTATAATGGAGAAAATTTTAAATCTATATATTATGAATCTTCACTAGTTGATTTTTCAATCTAGTGGAATCAATTTTGAGTTTTAGTCTTCATGAGGTTTTTTACAACTTGTGGAAATACTCTAGCCAAATGTATTTTTAAAAATTCTGAAAATAAGATTTTCTATCTCCTCTCAATCTCTCTTGTGTCTCTCCCTATTTCCTATCGATATACTATGTGCTCTAATATCACTGTTATATTTTGATGATTTATATTAAAGTAAATACAACCACAACATGTAGAATGAGAAATCAATGATAACTATATAATAATGGCACTATAATATGCAATAAAATTATGAGATAAACTTTTGCAATAACTCATAAATATACCATTAATGGATGCTCATGAAAATAGTACAATGTATTATAATGAAGGACATGAACACTCCATAATTTCAATGAAAGAACTACATTGTACTCTAACTAAAAATCACTATAGTAACTTTAGTCTCCCTTTTTTTACACTCTTTATACTTCAAGTGTCATGCCCCACCTTGGAAGAACTCTCTTAAGATGTTATTTATGTATTGATGATTGGTTTCAATACTTGATATATTTGCAATATGATTGTTTCTATTAAGATAAAATGATGTTGCATTGCATTACTTGATTGTAGGAACAGGTACTCTTGTAGGTGGAGATTGACCACCAGATATGAGAAGGGAAATGATGATAATGACAACTCAATAGGTAAGTGCTCATGTTCCCATCATTACTAGTCTCCTTCATGATGGGCGGTGATAACTAAGAGCATCTTAAAATACCCACTCACTTAAAGGAAAAATGGTAATGAGGAATATTGAGCATGCATCGATTGCTTGTGTTTGCCATTTGTGTGATATATTTAATTTCACAAGCAATTTTGTAAGAAATTGGTATTTTTAAATCTTACCTTGGAAAATGCACATTAAGTAATGATATTGCACCCTACAAATTACTTTAGAAATATTTTGAATGCATTTGAAAAATATCATAAAGTTTTATAATCTTTATTGTGATTATTAAATTGGGCAATTTCTAAAGTAAAGATTTATTTTCCTAAATATGCTTATTTGATCTAATTGCTTCCATATTAGAAAAGAAATTAGGTGGATTGTTCTCTTATAAACTTGTCCAATTTTGATTGGACCAAAATAAAAATAATATTTTGTTGACCTAAAGGATCATCTTTTCCTCCACATGGCTGCCTTAGGATGGCTAATATGGTAGTTGAAACACCTCTCTTATCCCTAATAGTCTCATACCTGTATCACCCATATTCCAAATAGTAGTATTTATCCTAAGGGATGGTAGACACAAGAAAAAATGAGACACCCTTCTAGAAACATGCACATGGCACATGGGGGAGAAAGAAAATGAATTAAACAATACAATGGCATCCTTGTGAGAAAGAAATCTATATAAGAGGAAAGTAGGCTTAGAATGGGATAGGCTAGGAAGGCTATAAGGAGGCAAGTAGAAGGAAGAAGGAACTCTCAAACAATTGGATTCATAGCTTTACGAAAGATCCAGGTGTGGGAAATTCTTCTTTTGCTAATCCTGATATTTTGTATGTAACTAGAATGGATGTCATAATGTGATTGTGTAAAGTTAATTTAAACTCCTTTGTCTGGATGACATATGTTAGTCATAATTGACTACCATATTAAATTACCTTTAAATAGGGATCTTTGGACCTTTGACTTAGACTTTCAATTTACTTGGATCTGTGTAGCATTGTGGTTATTTAGTGCTATTAATAAAAAGAAAAAATTGTAAAAGGGATTAGCTTTACCAGAATCTTCCTTTAAACCTTAGAGTCATGTCTGAATAAAAGGGTACTGCCATTTACCCTTGTACCCAAATTATTGCCATGTTTGGTTAGGGGCTCAAGCTTTATATGAGGTGTTATAGAATTACTTTACACTAGAACATTTATGTATTTATTATGTGCCTAAAAATGTGTCTATTCAAAGTCTTTTTGTCTCAATCTGAATGCCAATACTCCCATGCTACGTAGAAACACAGACTTGGTTACCATAGAGGAATGAACCTCTTAAATTACCTATGGTCAGTTTTAGGTATAGCTGTGATAATTCTTGGATTTCTTCAATAGCCATAGAGACGTATTGTTTGTTTTGTAAATAATCCATTAGTAAATATCGGATCTCACTGTAACTATGAATGTGTTACTCTTGAAGATATAGAGAATGTATGAAGCTCACTCTCCCTTGCGATGTCTACTCTATGTCGAATTCTCTTCCCGTACTCCAATAAAACTATGAGATGCCAAATAGGTGGGGAAGCAACTCCATGTTTCTACCTATATGGAAGACACTACCGACTCCGGGTCTATATCTTGTATATTCACCTGTTTCAAGATGTCATGTGTTGTTGTATTACCTAGTTAGTTGGATTTTTGTTCATAAAAAAGAAGTGTCCCTCCATTATATAATAGAACCATGGTGGAACCATTATCATTTCAGCCTTACAAATCCCGAGTGTGAAGTCAGGTTTAATTTAAGTCACTATAAAATCTTGTTTCTTCCCATAGGCTACGAATGTTTGAGCTAGGGAACCGTTCATCTCAAACTTTATGAGTGCACATATTTCATCTTTTATCTGTTTGCACTACCTTCCAAGATTTGTTTTCACCCTCTGAAGAACTGTACTAACCTGCCCTTACTCATCCTTTTCAAACTTTGAGTCCTTGTATGGTAGTTGTAGTTGGTTAAAACCAATTTGTAGACTATTCAAAACCTGTAATAGAGTAGCAATCTTCGTTAATCTATTTGGGTTGATCTCAATACATATGCATCATCACCGTGTTACAAGAAACCTTGAGACATCCCAATACCCATGATTATATTGATGTTATTACCTAGCAGATAATGTTATGTCGGATTCCTTTGATTCCACCCAACTGCCATCTAATACTTGATCAACTATGATTATGAATTTTACATTGAATTTATGTTAGAATTCCCTGTGTCCCTTCATGAAAAAAAATTGTCCAGAACCAAAGTATAAAGTCCAAACCTTTTTGGGGATTAAAAGTCATTAAATATTTATATTGGTCTATATTGTACTGCATTTGAAATATCAACCCTATGTTACCTTACCCCTATCACATGAAGGATGTGAGGGTATGTTAGAATATGTATGATGTTAGAATATGTATGAGTAGTTAAATCATCTGTTTAGTAAACAATATGAGCGGCATATTCAATTTTGATGCAATGTTCTAAATTCTCTTAGGGGTTTAGTATCTGTATTAATTAGATACAACAATATTAAACCTATGGATTGATATTAACGTTATATGTCGTAGAGACGAATGCTATCATAGGTTAGTTTGTTGTGAATCTAATATTTGGTATTATGTTATGAAAATATACATGGGGAATGATTAAAGTGACTTTTATTTTATATGGAATGATTAAAAGTATTTTTTTAAATATGATTTTTAAAACTAGAAAATGAACGTGAATTTTTAAATGTGTTAAAGAAAGATCTAATGTTCTTCTTTTTGGTAAATATTAGTTTAGTTTCATAAAATTGAAATATTTATATGTATGGAAATCAAATATTATTGGGCTGAGATTGAAAGTTTATTAAATAGTTAAATTAAATGAACACGTTGAATTATAGGCTTTGTATATTGCTATGTTAATAAGTAGAAATAAATAGTAAACTATCCTATGTTCTAAGATGAATTTTGTAAGAGAATTAAATGTAAACGTTCTAGTTTTAAAGGGATGGATTGGTGTCCATCCTTGGAAGAGGTATGAGACTCTTCTATATTTTTGTGTTAATCAAAATGACAGACATTTATGATGGATGGGATTAGAAAAAATATTCTTGTAATAATGATGGGTGAATTATGGAAATTCATGCCTAGTGTTATCTATGAAATGAAATGTAAAATATTGTGACAAATGGTTGATGCATGATTGCATTCAAAATAGATAAGCATGGTTTGCTTGATTTGCATTTATCATATGTGCATCCGAGTTGTCCTGATACCTTCACCATCATCTCTCACACCGAGGAAGACCAAGAAATCCAGTGAAGACTTGTACAAGACCAATGAAGACTATTGTATTATTCACATGATTAAAGACTATTGTGATTGTAAACAGTGAGAATAAGTGATGTTTATTCAGCCAAGACTTTGTAATATTTGATGTAATTTTTGTATAAGCTCATGTATAGTAATAATGAAGGCCTAATAATATAGTCTTCACCTTGTAAAATTATAGATGATATATGCATACCTTTGAAATGGAAATTAATAAAGGAAATTGAAGTATTTTTATTATTGCATCTTGTGAATTGTAATGCTTCTAATTGATGAATGGAAATATATGTCTATCCTTTAGTAGATGACTAGTGTTTATGAAAACTTGTGAGTGACAATTTTGTGTCAAATTGTTGTATGTACTAATAAACTGAAAGGTTAACAATGACTCAAATAGACAACACATTTTGGGAGACAATGAACAAACCTTCCACACCTTGTAAATGAGTAGAGAATATAATGGTGCTTAAGACGGATATCCCAAAGCTTAAGTAAGTTATCATGAGAAATAATGATTAATGGCTACCTCATCATGGAGATGAGGATAATAACAAAGTCCATGAATTGGATGGCCACTAGGGTGGTGTATCATCTAACTTTAATGGCATTCTCCTAATTACTAGTCTTCATGGATAGTATGGAGAGGAGGTGATTCCCTTTGGTGAGGGATAGTTCACCTATTATTATGGTATACCATTGAAACATATTCATACCGTTTGGTGATGGTATGAAGGATTTAGCCATTGAAACATCCTCATACCATTTTTTATGGCATGATGGATTTGTAAAAGTTGATGCTTCTATTCAAGAGTAACTAGGATCTAACCTCAGTGCTTCTTGATATTTTGTTACTCGTATTACTTACTATTCATTGGGATACCAAAGAGTTATATCATTATTATATCCTCCACTTGTTGAAAGTAAACAAAACAAAACAAAAAATAGTTGGTTAATAGTAGCAATTGGGGTTGTTACATCAAGGTATACATAGAAGGATATGTGCCTTGGCCTTTACTCTACTCATGACTCTTCATCTACCTATCGTATGAATCATGTACATGTGGACTATATGCACATTTACATCATTGCATATTCTAACACTTGTGCATTTATTACTTGCATGAAGTAACTACTCAAACCTTAATCTAAGATAAACTCTTAATCTAGAAATATACCCAAGGTGGTACATTGACATGTACCAAATAATATAATATACTCTAACACAAATGAGATTTTTATGGACAAAAATAATTATTTTTGAAATGTTTGATCCAAATGGATACATGTCAAGTTACTTGTAATCATGACAAGATGTGTATCAAGGATTAGAAAAACCAAGTGATAATGATCTAGTAAGCTTCTAAAATAGACCAAAATTGCATTTTGGCTATAGCTCCTTCAAATAAAGTTAGAAATTAATTAAAATTTAGAGGGATATTTTTGACATTAATAATAATGCTCAAAATATATCTAGCCCTCCAAAAACTAGTAGTGAATGGTTCAGAGTAGCAAGTCATATTTTGGGTATAATAGACCAATGGTGTCCAATTTGAATTAATTACTTTCAATGTGGGAGGGAACTTAGAGAACTACAAGTGGTATAAATTTATTTCTAAGATACATACATTTGAATTTTAAAAACAAAACAATGTATATTATATAATCATATTTTTTCTTTTAAAATCCAAATAGTTAAATATTAAATTTACATTAATAGTTATTTACATTTTTGTTCTAATTCCTACCATATTTCAACTAAAAGTTCACTCATTTGACTCATTCAATTTTTTTTAAATGTTCCACCAAATATGCAAGCTAGAAGATATGTTATTCTAGGCTTACTACCACTTTGTTTATCCTTGAAGATTATATCTTTAAAAGCTCTAGGGGGTAAGCAATTAATAACATAAAATGCATAGAAATAACTTTACACCATAGTTTCAAATCAATATTCCTTGAATGCAATATATGCCCATCCATCTCAACAACCTGATGTTTCCTTTTAGCTATCCCATTTTGTTGAGTAGTGTCAAAATCACTATATTATTGTATTATGTCATGTTGCTTACAAAAGGAAACAAACTCATGATAAATAAATTAACCTACATTATTAGCCTTCAAAATTTTGATCAATGTACCACTTTGTTTTTCAACCATATATTTAAAATAAAAAATTATGAAATACCTTAATCTTATGCTTTACAAAGTACACAAAACAATGTTTATAATAATCATCGATGAAAGTGAGTAAATATGTGGGTCCATAAAAATAAGGAATCATTCATGGGTCCACATAATTCTAACTAAGCCAAATCCAAGATTTAAGAATCCCTATGTGATTTTTCTTTCAAAAATGAATTTTTATGATGTTTACCAAGTTCATGTATTTCACATACACCGGGGAATAAAGGGGTCATGGCATACCTTCCACAAAATATTTCTCCTCATAAAATATAAATAACCAAAATTTAGATGACCCATTGGAAGATACCAAGTCTTGCTTCTTTTATTAGTAGAAGAAACCACAACTCTCAATTTATTAGGGTTTTTTGTATAATCTTCTAAAACTTGTAGATTTTATATGCCTTATCAATATCCTCCTATAGAAATAAAATTTATGTTATTCTTAGCATCCTTGATTAATACTCTATATTTATGAAATTTCACTTTCTTTGCATTCTCAAATGATTTATTCATAGATAAGAGATAAATATTTAGTTCAAAAGTAAAATAGACATCAAAAAAGTGCCCCTAAACTATTCAACATCACTTATGCCCTTGACCTTGAGTACATCATATTTTACAATATGAATCAAAATATGTGCATTAATCCTATTAGGAAAATTTTTAAAGAATTTTTTACTCTTAGTCGTGTGATGTGAATATCTTTAATAAATGAAACAATCACTAATGAAAGAAAAATAATCCTTACGTATATAAGAGAGTAATAACTCATCCTCATTGGAGAATTTTGCACAAGCAATCAAGCTCCTATCTTCATATTAAAAATTTGTTTTTTTTTTCTCTCTTCAAATATTTTTAACTTATTTTAGAATCTCTCAATATGATTAGTTTTTCCATAGTAGACATAAGATTGTCTATCTTTCTCAGATCCTTAACCATCATTATATTTCCTTTGTTTTGCATTTTTTTTTGTAGGAAAAAAATATATATTTACTTGCTAAGCTGAAGGGCCCAATACCTGTTAAAAAAGGTAATTGAAATACCAGCATTACAAAAAGACACATCCTATCATCACAGGGATAAACCCAAAAAATATCTACATTCTGAAGGACGATGAAATAGACTATCTGTAAGAACTAAAAAAGAAAATAAGACTGGGTTTGAGAATAAGAGCCCTAAATAGGGGAAGGAACATTAGAGAAGAAACCAAAAACTATAGTTATACCATCTACCAACCACCAACACCCCAGACATACTAGAATTCTTTTATATATTCCTGCTTGACGGTGCTCTTCTGGTCTTTTGCGAGTAGGACACTGAGAACCACTTGTTGTTAATAAAAACACCATTGGAGTACCGCTTGTTGTTATTTGGACATGCGCTCCACATAATTCTTAGTAGTTTCAATGATTTTATGTGGGAAGGAGTCTTTCCAAATGGTAATCTTGCTCTTATTGGCTACTTTTTTTACTAGAAGGTCAGCCACCGTATTGGCCTCTCTGAACACATGCTAGATGGTGCTAAGCAGGCACTGTATGAGGGTGATTTGGCTCTCTTGGATAATATTTTGAATATTCCATCCATACTTGGTGTTTTTCTTGATGTGGTTGACCACATTAAGGGATTCCCCCTAAAAAATTATAGGATTAGTTAGACCCTTGCTGAATTCAATGCTACTCCATAGGGCCCGAGATTTCGCATAGTTGTTTGACTGGATCCCCAAATTTTTAGTGAAATTTTTGATAATTTTACCTTTATGGTCCTTTATGACACCTCCAGCCCCAACATATCTAGTGTTTCCTTTAGACAATCCATTGAAATTCACCTTGAGACATCCTAGGGTGCGGGTTCCACTTGACAGTGGATCTACAGCTGGTATGGGTCTGGTATCTAGCACACTCGAAGGATATGCCAAGGGAATTGGACAAGGTAGCTTCTAATACAGACATGGGAAAGTCTGAGCAGGGGACCAGGTTTGTATTTTCAATTGCAAAGTAGAGGGCTTTGTTAGCCATGACTTCTAGGTCCTTGGGACAATCCTTAAAAATTTTACTATTATGCTCAAGCCATATTTGCGATAGCGTGTGGTGTAGTAATGCTTCCTAAAATAAATTGAGTTTGAGATTCCTAAACACTTGGGTCCACTAAGTAAACAGATCAATGCATGTTTGGTACCAAACCCAATGGACCTGGAACTTGCTGATCAGTGTGGAAAAAACATCGTAGTCAAAGGGGCACTCTACCAAGAGATGTTGAGTGGACTCCCATGTGTGTAAGCATAAATAACACCTATTTGGGATAATAAAACCCCTTTTAATCATATTTTTTGTGGTGAGAATCCTATTATGGAAAGCTAACCAACAAAAATGAGCCACTTTCAGGATGAGATGCTTGAGCCAAACTCTTTTAACTACTGCAGGGGCATCCTTATTTTTGTGCTTGCTCTAAGGAGGGTCAGTCAAGAAAAAAGTAGACTTAACAAAAAAGGAGCCATTTTTGGTGCCTTTCCAAAAGGGTTTGTCATCCTTCTAGGCTTTGGAAATGAATTTTACCCTAAAAACTGCTTGCAGAGAGGAAATGGCTCTATCAAGGACTGCATTGCTTACTCTGAAATAAAGCTTCCTCCAATTACAATAGTCCTGATTCTACACTATGAAATCTGTGACTTTTTTTCTAAACCTACTATCTATGAGGTTTTTGATCATTGTGATATCAGGATCCCTGATAAGGGGTTCATGCCAAAAGTCGAAGGAGTTCCCATATTCAAGCTGCCACCTAGTGCCTTGTTGGAGAAAATGTTTGGTTTGAATGATAGACTACCAAAAATGATACCCTACTTGAGGAATCCCTTCATCCCTAAAAGAATGGTGTTGCAAGTATTTTCTTTTAATAATTGAGACCCACTCCAAGTTTTTGTTAATGAACACCTTCCAAGCTTGCTTTGCTAGGAGGGCCTAATTCATTTTGTTGATCTTGCAAAAACCAAGACCTCCCTTATATTTTGGTGAACACACTTTATCCGAAGCCACTAGATGGAAATTTCTTTTATTATTGGCTCCAGCCCATAAGAAGCACTTTTGAATTTTCTCAATTTTTGCCCCAATGATTGCAGGGATTTTGAAGACTAAAAGGAAATACATAGGGATGCTCTAGAGAATAGACTTGACCAAGGTGGCCTTTCCTAACTAAGAAAGAAGGGTGCCTTTCCACCAGTGAGCTTCTTATGACACAACTCAGTAAAATTATTCCACATTGACTTGGATAGTCTCCCCTGGAACATTGGGAGGCCAAGGTGCATGGATGGGAATGCAGCAATGGAATGCCTAGAATATTTGCTATTTTGGTTTACTGAGCCAGTGGGGTATTGATGAAATAAATATTACTTTTGGTGATGTTGATTTTTTTCTTGGTAGCTTCCTCGTAGATATTGAGGATGGATTTAATGACTCTTGCTTTAGAGACAGAGGCAGCATTCAACAATAGGATTTCATCCATGAACTGCTAGTGAGTTAAGGTTTAAATATTGAATGCAACTTTAATTCCAGAGATCAACCTCCTAGAGTAGGTAAATTTAATGGCTCGTCCGAGGCTCTCAACTAAGATGATGAAGAGGATGGGAGAGAGAGGCTCCCCTTGCCTCATCCCTCTGGTACTAGGAAAGTAACCTATCGGGGAGCCACTAACTAGAACAAAAATCTAGGAGGAGGAGATGCATTGCAAAATTATAGGACCCAATTGTCATGAAACCCAAACTTTTGAAATACTATGGATAGGAAATCCCTATCAACTCTATCAAAGGCTTTGTTCATGTCAAGCTTAAGGAAGAAAGCATTTTTTTTAGATTTAAGGGCAAAATGAATGATTTCGTGAATGGTTATGATTCCATCCATAATGTTTCAACCCTTAACATAACTTCCTTGGCAAGGTTCGATCAAGGGAGGATGCCTTTAAGTTTTTTTGCCATGGCTTTGAATAGGATTTTATAGGTGATATTACACAAATTTATGGGCCAAAAATCAAATAAGGATTTTGAGTTGGGCCCTTGGAATGAGGATGAGGAAGGTAGAATTTACATCCCTAGGAATAACTCTAGAACTCTACATTTCTGAGATGGCTTGGCATAGATCAGGGTCGATGATGTCCCAGTAGACTTAGAAGAACCTAGGGTAGAAACCGTCAAGGCCTAAGGCTTTATTTGATTGCATGGATAAAAGGGAATGGTGGATCTCCTCAGAGATTAACGGGATAAGCAGATAGGTGTTCATGTTGTTAGTGATTGTTCTTAGGATATGCTTAAGAAGGGAATCCATGGCTTGGATGGAGTGGGTAAGGTAGGAGCCAAGGAGGGACTCAAAATGGTTGACCACTTCATCACGGATCTCATGGATATAAGAATTGAAAGAGACATCTTTTCTGATCAGAACCTTGATCCTATTTTCCCCTCTATGTCTAAGTGTGGAAGTGTGGAAAAACTTTGAGTTGGAGTCTCCTTATTTGAGCCACAACTGTCTTGATTTTTTATGCCAAAACATCTCTTCCTTCCTTAAAGTGTTGTGGTAATCCAAGAGAAGAATTTTTTCTTTGGCCCTTAGGCTGTCATCCCCTTGACCCTACTGAAATGGATTTTCAATATTTTAGAGTCTTTTCTTGATGTTCTTATTGTTCTCAAAGATATTACCAAAGGTTTATTTATTCCACACCTTTATATTGACTTTAATAGACCATAGTTTTTGAGTAACCTGGTTTGTGATAGTTCCAAAAAATATTTTTCCCTACCATTCAGCAATGTGATCTTTAAGTTTAGGGTGTTGGGCCCACATTGCCTCAAAGTGAAACGGGGTTTTGAACTGGGATTTTTTGGTTGTTTTCAAGATAAGGGGGTTGTGATCAGACCCAATATTAGGTGTATCCTATAAGTGGGCATATCCGAATAGGGAAAGTGCATCCTGAGAAAGAAGGAAATAGTCAAGCCTTTCCTTTATGAGGTCACCCCCCACCCTTATGTTACTCTAAGTAAAATGATAACCTCGCAGCTGCACATCCATTAGTTTATTTGCATCCATAAAATGGTTGAAGTCCCCTATGATTTTAGGAGTGATATCTTTCCCACCTATCTTCTCAGATGGGTGTAATGGGGTATTGAAGTCATCGACAAGAATCCAAGGGATGTTGTTGAATGTCTCTCTCATCTGAGTGAGAGTATTCCACAAGGTCAATCTGTCCTAAGAGCTATTTGGGGCATAGATATTTTTCAGTATCCAAGACTTCTTAGTAATAGAGTCATGAAATAAAATGTTAGAGATTCACCCTTCACCTAAAATTTCTCTTCCTTCCACCTTGGTTGGGTCCCAAAGGCAGAGAAGGCCACCAGAGAGTCCAAAGGTAGGATTAAAGGAAAACTCACATTTTCTCCAAATAACTTTGGCAAATTTAGGCAAACATTGCATACCTAATTTGGTTTCTTGAATTAAAAAAATTATGGTATTTGAATCATTTCGCATAGAAGCAGTAAGTCTTTTAATACATTTAACCCTCTCGCATTTCAGGAGAGGATTCTCATTTGGAACTCTTGGAGGATTTTTTGCCTCCTTTTTCTTGCAACACAGGAGGTTTGGATCTCTTTGATTCTTCTCTATTGGGAATTCCCAGTTCCTAGAAGAGAGTTCATTGGGTGCCATTGGATATGTCTTCTACTGTGTCTCTGCTCCTCTATTTTTCACCATGGGGTTTGCCCTTATTTTTGTCACATCCAACATCAATTTGGGATTTTTTAAAGCTTCTAGTCTATTTAGGGCTCCAAGCCTCTAGGGATTCATGAGACAATTCAGAACTATCGACCTCATCATCATGAGTTTCAGGTGGGAGATAGGATGACCTAGACCTAATGGGTGGGGGGAGCTGGTCATCATATTAGGTGATAAGGGGGTATTGGATGAAGGGACCTAGGGTTTGGGTGCCATGGCCAGCGAATAATTAGGGCATAGGTTTGGGAATAAAAAATGAGTTTTCTAGGGAGGCCTTGCCTTCTCAAAAGGTTGATCCAACTGATTTGCTCTAGGGAATTCCTCATGGAGATTCTCCACATCCTTACCATTTATATTGAAATTTGTATTTTTGAGTAAACTGAACCTATTGGAAAAAGCAGAAAAGGTTCTTGCCTTAATAATTTCATCGTTTGAATGAGGGAGAGCATGGTTACCTTTGGGCTCATGGCATTGGCCCACTTTAACTTTCATCCTTTGGACTTCTCCTTTAGGTGGGTGAATTTTCTCCTAGTAATCATTTTGAGCAGGTTTTAGTTTCGAGCACTAGATGTAGAGGTGTCCCTAATATAGGCATTCAATGTATAAAGAGGGTTTGTACCACTTGGCATCAATAGTAGGACCTGTAGATCAGATTCACATGATTTGGGAGCTAGGTATCCAAAGTTTGCGTTAATACAGATGCAAGCTTGCATCATTCATGATCGGGCGTACATTGCAATATCGATAGTGACAAGTTCTCCAATTGCCTAGGCTATACCTTGGAGCACATTCTCATGCCAGAAATGAGATGGTAAGTTTAGGAGCCAAACCCAAATAGGAGCAAAATTAATTTTTTGGGTATCCAGATCAAAATACACTCCCCACTTACAAAGGAAAAAGATCCTTCTTTTGAAGAACCATGGGCCCCCAGATAGAATGTGATCTGCATCCTCCTAGGTATTGATTCATATTATAAAGAAGCCTTTGGAAATGGCTATTAGTTGTAGATATCCCATGGTTTTCTATTTTATCACCACCCATCGACGGATAGCCTCCATATCGGTTATTCCACCTACAAACTTCCCAACCAGGGAGAAGGAGTCAAGGGAAATATACCCCACCATGACTTCCTCTAGAAGGATAACATCATAGCCCTACGGGATGAAATTACACAGTGCGATTGGAGGGGGTTTGGTATTTCCCTTGAGCACTTTTGTAAATGATGCTGAGTGGGTTTTCCTGCTTCCTATCGATACTTTGTTCGAAGGTTCTTTCCTCCCATAGTCATTGTTTGCATCATTCAAAACCCCTATATCAAACTTAGTTTTTGCTCTTCTCCCATTCTCTTGGGTGGCCATTCCATCATTTATGGAAATCACGCTCACTCCTAAACCACTCCTTGCTCCCGTAGTGTTGCATTTATGCTTCCTGCTCGTCGACAATTAGAAATTTAGAATTTTGTTTGCCATCCCTTTTTTCACTTGTAGAGTGAGAGTTTTTCCCTTTGTTTTGCATCTTATTGTCTTTCATATTATTGTCTTTATTGGCCTAGATTACAAGAGTTTGATTCTTCCCTTTAAATTTGGCACCTCCATCAATTACACCTTCAAGAATTACTTGAAGATATTAAAGATATAACAGTTTGGATATAAGCTTCAAATTAGTTTGAATGGTGGTCACAAGAGTTATATATGTGTTTGGAAGATTTTAGATAATGTCATCTATAATATCCCCTTCAATTATTTTGGAAAAAAAAAACTACCTTAAATATAGTGTAGTTGTGAACTTTTATTTAAAAAGGCACCAATATTATTAAATTTTGTACATCAAGATGAGATTGCTTTTTATAAAACTTAGCAAATTTACCATTGATATCTATTCTTAACTTTGTATTCAATTTTTGCCTTGAACCATTAGAGTCATTTTTATCATCAAATATAATATGTCTATATCTAGTAGGAATGTTCTTAGAAGGAATGCATCAATCAATTTATTTATATTAAAAAGTTAGTGATGATGTATTTTTCTCTTCAAGGAATTCCTAAACATGATTAAAATACATAAAAATCTCAATTTCTTCTTCCTATATACAAAATATGTTGTTTAAAAATCGAATATTGAGCTTAGAAAGAGAGTTATTCATCTTGAAAAGGAGAAAATAAATCCAATAATAACTATCATTGGTAATGTGTAGATCTTGAAAAAATACACAATAAAAAAGTAATAATATACCTAATAAATGGGGGATACTACACAAAATACATACGAAAAAATCCATAATATGATAAGCAACATTACCATATATAAATTATAGTATTTTCTTATGATGTTCATAATTACATTAGTCGATGTTCATCCTCATGTGGATGCTCATGAATTCATGTGTCAACTTATTCATGTAACAACATACCTATCTATAATTGGAACTAATGTTAATAACAATGTTGAATTCTAGGTCCATATTTCACTGAATAAAGACAATATATGTTATTGATGGACATTGGCACCAAAGGATAACTAGTGTCAATGCAACATCACATTGGTTGTAATGAGGGTTGAAGCTAAAAAATAGGACCTATGTAGACATAGTTTTTAAAAATAAAAATAGGATGAATGCAAGAGAGGTAATGGCAAAAAAAATCAACTTGGCCAAAATAAAGGTAGCTAATATATTAAGGTAAATGTAAATAATAGTTCCTATTTAAATATCTAATGTTAGTATTAACTTATTTTCTGTAATTATTTCTAGTTTATACATAGTATTGGGTCAATAATCCATGTTATAAAAACCTCAAATAACATATTATCTATGTTCACTCTATCCCTTATTCCTAGAAAGGAAAAAATATTGCATGATATTACCCCCTTTACATGGGTTTTCGGTGTTAATTTCTTTAGTTGAAACATATTAAGTTAGAGTTAGAGTATATTACATCATTTGGGTCATGTAAATGTACCACCTTAGGTACATAGTTAGGATATGAGATTACTTTATGGGGAAGTTATCTAGTTACTTCATGCAATGTAATAAATGCACAAGTGACAATGTGCAAGTTGTAATGTGCAAGGTGCCCCATTGTACAAATAGGTATAGTATTGCCCAAGGAATCTATCTTCCTATATAAAGGGCCTCGTAGTCATAGATTATATGAACAAGGAGATAGGAAGTCAAGTTCTCATCTAGTGTAGTGTAGTAGATAGTGGTGCTCCCATATGGAGTACCATGTAGCTCTTTAGCTCATAGTAATGGAGTGTCCATTTTCTCCATACTACATTGTAATTTCATCATTTCTATTTATAGCATATTTTAGTCATATTGTTGTTTCACTTTCTTTCATATTTCTTGTATTTCATTAGGACTTGTGTTATATCTCTCCACATCATACATCCTCAAAAGCTAACAGTGGTATCAGAGCTACGGTGCTTCAAGATAGGACCTACATCCATCATAAGAGAAGTCTAGTAGGTCAAGAAGAATAGGGAGAGTCACCATTACTATTGTTGATCTACATCTTTGCCATTATATGCAAAAGCTACCATTAGGATTATTTGATAGAAATAATTACAGTAGTCAACAGGATTAGGAAAGTGAAGACCAAAATAAATCTCAATTGCAAAAAAATTGAGATTGTATTTGGCTAGTCTTTCCACAGAGTTGCAAAAAAACTTGTGAATACTAAGACTCAACATTCATTCCACTAGTTTGACAGATCAACTAGTGAAGACCCTCTAAGAGATCTGGAATTTGTTAACTATTTTCCGAAGTTTCTTTTGTTGTAGAAAATTAATTCTCGGATGATTGGGACACCTTCTACAATAAAAAGCTAGGAGATTTCAACTTTATTGCCTGAAATTTAGTGTGGTTTCCTTGTACAAATATTAGTTCCTTATGAAATAAAATAACACTATGAAATAAGACTCCTAAATAAGAGTTGTGGTGAAGTTAGGATACTGGATATCTCCATTGCTAGATTGAGAACTTCACAGAAGAAAATGCCACAATAGCCTTAATCCAGTAGAAGATTCTAGATAAGGGTTCCTGAATAAAAAGAAGACTCCAAAATTTGAGTCATAGGAGGAGATAGGATATTGGTGATCTTCATTCAATATTAATGCCTACATAGTGCAGAAAAAAAAAAGGCCAAATAATCCTAGAAGAAGAAAAGGCCAAATAAACCTGGAAGAAGAAAAGGCCAAAGAAGCCTAGAATAAGAACAGGCCAAAGAATCTAGAAAATAATAGGCCGAAGAAGCCTAGAAGAAGAATAGGCCAGATAAGCCTATAAAAATAATAGGTGAGAGAAGCCTTGAAAAATAAAAAGGCCATAGAAGCCTTAATTATGAAGAAAAACTTTAGAGAAGATATCTTGATTTAGAAGATAGATTCATGAATTCAGAAGAAAACTCTAGAAAGGAGTTCTTGAAGAAGACTTCTAAGAAGATTCTAGTAAATAGGATATTGGTGATATCCTTTACTAATTAAATACTTATTTCATAATAAGGTGAAGAGATCCGAAGTAGATCGCATTGAAGAACTTTCATTTTAGTAAGAAATAGAAAGTATCAGTGAAGTCCTATTCTAGAATCTAGAAGTAGTAGAATCAGAGATCCAAGAAGAAGATCTCATCACCAATAATTTTTGAAGTAGAATGTTGAACAAAATATCTCAACCAGAAGACTAGAGAAGCTACAAGATATAATACCTTGGAGAGGTCTCAATGAGAAAAAAGAAGGCTTGGAGAGCCTTGTTGTAGAGCTCATAGAAGCATCATCAAAAGAGTTCCTAGGAGAACTTATTAAAGAATTCCACTACCAAGGAAAAATTTCTTGATAGTGAAGGACATGGGATAATTTTTGCTATCTAACAACAAGCCCAAGAGAAGAAGAATTTAGCAAGGAGTGTCAAATGTCATGACCCTCCCAAAAGGACTTTTGAAATATGGAAAGCATACTTAAACAAATGTGTCTAATGTTTGATTTTGTGCAACTCAGTCACTTCATGATATTATATAAGTAATGAAGGATATGTTACTGCTAATGAATTGCCAATGTGTAGGATAAGGTGCACTTGTGAGTGGAGGAAATTGAGTCATCCACCGGAGATGAGAGTAATTAAGGAAGGGAAAATTATGATAAGGCAACTCGAAGGTAACACGGATAGATACCTTCATATAGGTATGCATTGGGTTATGGGATAATAATCAATGTCTAATCAACTTGAGCCCCAGACTGACAGCCTAGTAGCTATCATAACTTCTAGAGGCTGAGATAGGTGATTAGATTGATGGAAAGACTCCCTATTTTTTTGATGCACTTGCATAATTGGCTTTTACTTTAGTACTATTAATCTTGATGACTGGTAGTCATGGAATAGATGGTTTACCTTCACAAACTTCTTATGTGTATTGTTTAAATAAATAGTTGATTTATTTAAAAGAGCATAAGATATTGCTTAAATAATGTAACCACCAAAAAGGCTTGCACCTAGTCTAACTATTGCAATTGATGAAAAATACACAAATAGGCATGCATAAATTGACAAAAAGAAATAAAACGAATACAAGAAATCCTTTATTAATTTCAATGGATTCAAATTATAGATTTTTCCCTCTTAGGGATACCCATTTGATACATCAATTACAATAGTATCTAATACCTCTCAAGGGTAGATGTGATAAAAATACCTTTCAGGATGACATGAACTGCTCCAAGGTGTCGATGACCTTCTTCTCCATGATTAGAGGTATTTGTTGTCTTGCATTTCAAAACCCTATTAGTCCTACGTGCAATAAACAACAAGAAGCATCAGTGATAAAGGATGCCTCTCTTGATGAGGTTTTTTGAGGAAAGTGTGTACAGAGATGACATTATTAGCATATAATCAAGAAAGTGCAAGAAAGCTAATAAACCTATGAGAAACATGAAAATATGTTATGAACCATGTGAAGGGAAAGCATATGCAACTATCTAATGGCCTAATTATCAACTTGAAAGCATGGAAGCATGAAAAATATTCATTAGTATCCTACTCAAAATATTGAAAGCAAGCAACTAAACAAGATAATTCTATCGGTCATAAGTCTCTAAAAATGCAATAAAACCTAAATTATGCTTAGCCTACTGCTATTAACAATTCCTACGATGAGAAAACAAGGAAATTAGTGATACTACCCTGACCATGGCTCTAAGGCACAGTGAGCATTGTTAATCATGGTTGAAAGTCGTAGTGAGGCTTGAATAATGCTTATCCTCAAGTCCAAATGCTAGATATTTAAATTCTCTTACCAAATTGATGGTCAAGGGTCACCTTTGTGTCCTCTAACATATTTGGCAATTGAACTGCTTTGATTGCACGTGAAATGGGTGTAATTGTGTTTCTTGATTCTCTTAACCTCCTAGGACTTCCATGGCTTGAATTGTCATCCTAGTATCTCAATTGCAATGACAAATATTTCTCTCAAATAACACAAGTGAATGTTCATATTGACAAGGCTTTGTCGTGTTCAATTGAAAGTTCTCTAGACTTTTCCCCATGACTATGTCCTAGCTTCATGAGGAAGCTAAGATCAAGAATGGGCAGTTGAGTTTGTTGGATGAAAATATATAGAACCTTCCTCACTCAAACTAATCCAATCTGTAACCAAATGACAGTTGGAACTAACTTTGAATCGGTCAAAGTCCAATTGACTTTGGGGTCTAACCACGGCTGACAAGCATGATCAGCTCTGCTAACTACATGTGTTAACAATGGTTAGCACTGACTAGGAAAATATGCCCAAATGAGTGGTTAAAACCACTACTATACCTTGGTATTTGTTCAAGGTCTTTCATATGGCCTTCTAGCATGTTCCATATGAGTAGTTGCCTTGACATGACGTGTTTTAGGTGTCTACAAATGCTCCTTTTGAGATGCATTGTGAGATCGAATAACATTGAGAAAAAATAGAACTCCTAAAATGATTTCATAGATTGGATGATGATCATTAGTTTGATCAACATTAGGTGCTCAAGGTCTAGCAAAAAGGATGCATACCCTAGAATCATTGCTTCCAACTGGGTGGAAGGCTTAAATTTAAAAGATTTTGCACTCATCATCAAACACTCGGGTAGCTTTGGCACTACAATAGGAGTTTGAGCCTATATAACCGAAAGGAAGAGAGCTACAAACTAACTATCATATGTGCTATTTACCCCAACAGAAGGATAAGCTTATGATAGTCTTTGGCAATGATTCGTAAGACAAACATAATTTTGACAAGATCAAGGGATCTTCTGTTGACTTTGATTATGATTATGATATTATGACTACCCCCTCAAGTGATGAGTCAATGAGGGTAATGACAATTAAATGAAGTGACAAGTCGCTTGACCACTATGAATGATTTGAACAAATTAATATTTAGCATTTAATTACTTGATTAGGCCTAATCAACTATGATTGCAACTGTTAATAGTAATTGTACATCTCTATCCCCTGGAGCGGTCCAACCTCAATGGCCTTTTTAGGAAATCAAAATGATAGCAAAGCCAATTATGCTTGTGTTGAATCATATTTATCGATGATCTGCTAAAAATATCATAGAAGAATTAAGATGAATACCTCATTCCCATGGAGCAGTCCAATCGTTAGGCCTTCTTAGGGATTGAAATGAAGCATAGTAATTCCATAATGATGAATTTGCCCCAAATGTCCTTATGGTAATTTACTCATATTGTCGGATTGCATGGAGCGCAAGTCGCTGCAACCTCCAAGTGTGTAGGGTAAATAACTAGATACGAGGCGCATTTGGCTTTTGATTTATTTGATTTTTTTGTTATTTTGTGAATTTTTTTACAATTTTGGTCAGGTGGGTATTTTTAATTCATCATTTAACAGCTCTCCATGGTGGGATTTTTGATATTTTATTGCATTTTTCTAATCACGTTTGACAACAACAGCTAAAAATTTTAAATTTCTTAACCACGGGTCAAACCCATGGGCAAAAAACCCTAATTTAGGGACTGCGGTTGTCAAGCATGGTCAGGGCCGAAATTGGAAATATTTAAGGATTTTTCGCAATTTAAAAATTTCATTATTTCCTATAGCATTTGCAAATTTGAGAGCTCTGAGAGGGAAGAAGACAAAACTGATATGAAACATTGTCGCATTTTGACCTCACCCTTATCCACACCGATGGCGGACCAACCTAGAGGATCCGATGCTATTAAGGTAGAAGCATGCATATTTGCTCATTATTTGTTTTTACCGGTTTTTTAAAATAAAACTCATTAAGTAATGAAATAAAATAACCTCATTAAAATACTAGTAATGAACCTCACCCTAGTTAAGATTAGCTTAGGTTAGATTAGAGGGGAGGGAATTTTAATTTTTGAGGTGTCTCAAGATGGAAAGTGACCCTAAAAAGGTCATTTTTCCTAGCCACGGCTGGTAGGCACGGTTCCCAATTGTCAATTTGGGGACCGCGGTTGTCAATCGCGACGAGATTCAAATTCAAACGGTCAAAATTTTGACCGCCATCCTGACGGTGGTTCTGAACCGTGGTTAGACAACCTTAGCAAAAATTTTTAATTTTTTCAATTATTTTGATTTTTAGCATAATTAATTGAGCTTTTTTATTTTTTGAAGTGCATTATTCCATTTTTTTTGTTAGAATAAGTGAATGTTCTACTAGCATAGTGTTAGGAACCTACTATTAAAATAAAGCACACTCACACAAAATACTGAAAAATAACTCACATACATCAAATAACGCAATATCACTATGCAGAAATCAATTACAGAAATGAAACAATCTCACAGTAACACTGAATCGCGGGCCTCTTCGAGGGGGCAACCTCCTTCAATATTTTATTAGCTTGCAAAAGGCTAATCTTGTACATGGCTTCATATCTTTTTTCAATTATTTTGATTTTTAGAAAAATTAATTGAGCTTTTTTATTTTTTGAAGTGCATTATTCCATTGTTTTTGTTAGAATAAGTGAATATTCTCTTAAGTTCTACTAGGATAGTGTTAGGAACCTACTATTAAAATAAAGCACACTCACACAAAATACTGAAAAATAACTCACATATATCAAATAACGCAATATCACTATGCCAAAATCAATTACAGAAATGAAACAATCACACAGTAACACTAAATCATGGGCCTCTTCGAGGGGGCAACCTCCTTCAATATTTCATTAGCTTGCAAAAGGATAATCTCGTACATGACTTCATATCTTTTTAAATGAAAACTTCATGCAATCCTACCTAAATGCTCAAGAGGTGGCTTGCATGCAAAATGCCACTTGAGCTAGAATCTTCCACCAAATGGCGGTTACAATCTTGATAAAAATGGTTACATGAAATGGTACCACTTGGCGAGGTATCTTACTACATCGGTTACAATATTGATAAAAATGGTTACATGAGATGGTACCACTTGGTGAGGTACCTTTATTGCCACCTACATTACTAAGTATTGCATAATAACATTAAAATGGGATCCCCATGTTGGAAGTGGGTTATTACATAGGTAAATGAGAATTATAACATGGTGTTAGGATAGGATCCTAACAGATAGACACACTTGAGTTTCCACTCCTCCATGTGTCAGGTGAACTCTCAATGGTTTCTTCATCAGACTTTATGAGTTTTTCCACTCCTCCATGTGTCAGGTGAACTCTCAGTGGTGTCTTCATCAGACTTGATGAGTTGTTGTAATCCAATAGCTCTCAATGATCAACTTTGCTATTTATACAAAGTTGATCCTTGGAATAAATCAATCAGTTCTATTTTATTTCTTCAAATCTTGTAATGCTTTGTAGTTCTACTCTTGGGAATTTTAACATGGTATCATAGCAGGATAGATTCTGCTAGCATTCTCTCTTGAAGGAGGTTTCTTGAATTGGTTCTTAATATATTATTCTTTACTTTTTTAAATAAAGAGTTTTTTTTTTTCATATTGTAGTATGCTCATATATGCAATTTTTTTAAAATATATTTGCTTATGGTAATACCTACTGGTTTATATAATTTTATTTTACCATTGATGCAAATATTTCAAAAAAAAATTATTCACTACTTTGTGTATGCATATTGACATTTTTTTTGCCTCTATAAAAATACCCCTTCTTAACGAACGCAACTTGATTTAAAAAAATTAAAGCAACGTTGCATCCCGTTCTAGGTGTTTTTTAATTTATATTATTTCTTACCCTCTTGAACACAACCATCACTACGTTTCACTCAAGAAGGAAATTAATATAAATCAAACATTTTTTAGAGGCCCCCTGTTTTTATGTGTCCTCCTACTTCACCTATTTTTAATTTTTTTTCCCTTAAATGCCAGCTCATTCGGCTTTCAATAGCCTTCGTTGTGCATTTCATAACATAGAAGGATAAGTGTTTGACATCCTTTTTGCCCTCATTGTGTATATTATAATGTGGAGGAAAGGGAAAAACCGTAGGCCCTTACTTTTGGTGGGCATTTAATTTTTTTTTATCTTACAATATCAAATCATTTTTTCTTCGTAAATTTTAATTAATGTAAGGATCGCTCTCTGCATCACCAATTAATGACTCTTGGTCTACCTACCTAGACCAACGTTCATAATTTTTTTTCCGAATGTGGCCTTTGGTCAGCGTTTTGTTGTGGCACGCCTTGAGACTGCGTCTCTCAACGGGTATTTCCCTCATTAATTTTTTATATTCTTCGAAGATCTTGAGATTTTAGGAAGTGTTCTACTCGAAGTTTGTCATATATGTTTGTCCTTCAGTGCTCAAGAGGATATTCTTTCCTCTTGTTATATAAACATCTTTCTAAGCTTAAAATCATAACTCTTTTGTATTCCTAAGATTTTCTTTGGTAAAGCTTAGATTGATATTTCTTTGGACCCATTTTATATTGTTCCTTGTAAATCTCTGCAAGTGTTTTTTCTTCGGGTTAGTGTGTTGTGATATAATATGTTCTACAAGTAAAATATTCAGAAACACTCAGGTCATCGCATCCTCTCTTTTGTGCCTTGCTCTTAGTGTCTCTGATTCATCTCTTAAAGTTGGTCTGTGGCACAGTTGCTAAGGGAGACTCTCTGCTTTAGTGTCACTCCTCCCAATGCCTCTTCAATGTGTCATATGTTAAGGTGTTATATGATTTTTTAAAATAGCATTTTCTTATCTAGTGCAGATATAGAATGAGTATCATTTTTCCTGGATGTCACCATTGGTGTGACGAACATAGATGCCACCCTTACTTATATCCAGTGTAGATATAAGAGTCTCATTTTTCCTGGACGTCGTCATTGGAGCGGTGAACGTATACGCCACCCTTCCTTGTTGCTTGTTCGTTGAAATGTGCTTCATGGACCCTTACTCGCTGCCTTTCAAGACATTTTTTCTGCTGCATCCTCTGTCTGATGTTAACCCCTTTAATTTAAGTTATAATATATTTTTTTATATACAATGTACCAAGAAAAGAAAAGTATTTCATTCCCTTTCCTTTTCGACTTTTTCTTCGCCCGAAAATCAAAGGAGAATTATAAAACTTTTAATAAAAAAAATTTGTGGGGGGTTTATAGGTGCCTTTTGCACCTATACTAATTTCGGTGGGGGTGTCATTGCGTCACTTTTTGCCTTCTTTTGTCTTCTTTACTTTTGTTCTTAAGTTGGTAATATTAATTTTGTTTATATATCTTGCTTAATATTAAAAAGGTGTTGATTAAATATTCAATCCTTAATTAAAGAAATTACTAAAATATTTTTTTACTATTTCTTTATTTCATTAAGCAAACTTTTATATTAACAACTTAAATTATTTATTTTTCAAACGTCTTTAATATTTTATAGAGATATTTTAGTGAATGAAAAATATTTCCTTTCAAAACAGTCTCTATATTAATTATCCTTTTTGGAATCAATTTGTTACATATAGTCAGCTTGAATGAAAAAAAGGGTATTCAATCCAATCCTTACATAATAAAGAATAAATAAAATATATCTATTCTTTCTTTATTATTTCATTAAGCAATTAAAAATCTTTATGTGTTCAATTTATTATTGTTGACAAAGAGTATTTTTTAATTATCTCTTTAAAAGCATTATTTCTCATTCTAAACTTCCTAAGAATAACAAATAATTCATATCACCACTCACCTTATTGTACATACTATTTAACTTATAGTTTCCCTCAAGTAAGGGTGATTTATTTGGTAACCAATACAGGCCTCTTTGATATTCACATATGTTCCAAGTATCATATCTAATCATAGTTTCCCTCTAGTCAGGGCAGGTATTTGAGAAGAAAATATATATAGGTCTGGCATATTTGTTCTCTTAACCATAATTAATATCAAATTTACTCAAAATACTTATAGGTTCCCTCTCGTTAGGAAAAATATTTATTAATTTATTTGATGTTTACTAAAATCTTTCATATATTTATCTCATTAACCTCATTAAATATCAAATAAACCTCAAAATTAATTATAGTTTTCCTCTCATTAGGGTGGGTATTTTTGAGCAATTTGATATTTTTTACAGGCTTATGTTGACTAATATCCATTGCATTCTCTAAATTAAATTTAAAGGGGGGACCTTTGGGTTAACTTCAAAATGAATTTAATGAATACAATTGATCCTCTCACTCCTCACAACTTCCATACATGGAAACCCAAAATTTTAAATCTCATTTCTCAAAAAGGGCTCACACACCTATTAGAAGAAAAGCAACCCGAGTTCAAAAAAGAATATGAAATATTTGTTCACAAAGGGAAAATATATGAAACAATGGGTATTATAAGCTCTAATGTGCATGAAAGTTTATGGTTTCACATTTCATATTGTAAAACACCTTATGAAAGTTAGGAGAAACTAAATACCTTGTTTGGGAAAGTAGATCAAATAAGATCAATGAAACTAGAAGCAGAATTAACAACTCTATCTCCTGAGGACTTAAGCAATATTTTTGACTTCCTCACCAAATTCAAAGAGGTCCTCACTCAATACAAAGGCAATGGGAAGACTAAGACTAAATAAGAATGCATTTATCTAATCCTTTCTAAACTAAATGGTGTATTTCAAATCTTTGCTACCACCTTTCTATCTACCAAAGATGCTCTTGGTGCAACCTTTAAAATGCCCTCTTTAGAAAAATTTTGTGATAGACTAACTAGGGAAGAAATAAAACTTGCAATATAGGAAATATCTTCTTCTTCCTCTTCCTCAAAAGCCTTAGTAGCCTCCACCTCTTCTAAAATAAAATTCAAAAAGAAGGAAAAGAATCCCATAACTTTTACTCATTACAAAAAGAATGGTCACACTATAAACAAATGCTTGAAAATATTACAACAACTAGAGGCAGCTATGAAGTATCAAAATATAGACAATAAAATGCAAATAGGAAAAGCCCTTAATGTTCAAGAGAAAAGCTCCAATTCTTCTTCTAATCACTGGGTCCTAGATTCCGGAGCAACTCTTCACATGACTACTTCAGATGATTCATTCTCTTCTATCTCCTCAAGTTCAACCTATAGCATAGAAGTTGGTGACTCTTCCTTCATCCCAGTCAAAGGAAAGGGTTATATAACCATTTATGGTGGCTCTATCAATAATTTTCTCTATGTTCCAAACATTGCCACAAATATCCTCTCCGTATATCATATTTGTACTTCTGGAAAGGGGAAAATGGTTCTCTTCTCTCCAACATGAGTTGAGATAAGAGACTTTCAATATCCTCATTCTCTCATAGCCAAAGGAGATATTTATTACAACACTCACCTATTTCACTTCAAAGGATTCAAAAATCCAGAAGAGGCCTCCTGTTTTATGGCTCATGGAGATCTTGAAAGTAAAATTTGGCATGAAAGGTTTGGTCATCTCAGTTACAAATACCTAAAGGAATTGAGCACCCATGAAATGGTAACATGTTTACCTCAAGTATCTTCTATTGATGGAGTTTGTCCTAGATGTGCTCTTGGAAAGCAACATCAAGATCCTTTCCACCCAAGTAGTTCTCTAAAAACTTCATCTCCTCTATAATTAATCCATAGTGACTTGATGTATTTTCTAGAACCTTCTTTCAAAGGAGTAAAATATGCTCTAACCTTTATTGATGAATTTTATAGAATAATTTGGATCTACTTCATAAAATATAAAAGTGATGTTCTCTCCCACTTCAAATTCTTCAAATCCTTAGTTGAAAATCATGCCTCTTGCAATATCAAGCAAATTTGCATAGATAATGGGAGGGAATACTGTAGTAATGAGTTCTCCATATTTCTATTAAATCATGGCATCATTCATCAGCATTCTGTCTCCCATAATCCTCAGCAAAATTGCATTTCAGAAAGAAAAATTTGAACATTAAAGGAAATGGCAAATTTTATGCTCCATTGAAGAGATCTTCCAAAAGTTTTTTGGGTAGAAGCTAATAACTGTGCCAATTATATTCAAAACTGCACACCTCATAAAGCTCTTGTTCATTTAACTCTTTAAGAAGCATGGACTGGTTCAAAACCAAATGTTTCCTTCTTCAATATTTTTGGGTGCACTACTTAGGTGCACATCCCAAAGAAGAAAAGGAAGGCTCTAGATAAGAAAAAAAATCTCATCTTTGTTGGTTATTGTGAGGAAATGAAATCATACAGGCTCCTTGATCCCTCAACTCATGAGGTATTTTTCATAGGAATGTCCAATTTGATGAAACATTCCCTTAGAAATATCCTCAACTCTCCTCTTCCTCCATTGAGCCTTCTCCTATAATAGAACCTCAATATTATGAAGAACCAACTCTAGAGGTTAACTTAGAGATTGATAATAAATATGAGGAACCTGTAACTCCAACTCAATGTCTTTCCACTCCTTCTACTCCTTCCACTATACCAAAATGGGACCGCAACATTGTTAAAGAAGCTACTCCTTACATCCAAAATCTTCCATCATCCATATCAACCAAATCCATAGGCACTGGTCTTGTTTGTTAGTCTATTTTCTCTGATCCTCAGTCCTTCAAAGAAGCAACTGGTATTAAAGAATGGTATGATGCCATGGAAAATGAATTATCTACCTTAATAAAAAATAAAACTTTGGATTTAATTCCCTTGGCTAAAGGAAGGAAATTAGTTCGTTGTAAATGGATTTACAGAACAAAGTATGGTCCTAATGGAGAAATTGACAAACACAAAGATCACCTAGTAGCCAAAGATTTCTCTCAAATTGAAGAAATTGATTATTCTAAAACCTTTGCTCTAGTTGCTAAAATGAATTCTGTAAGACCGGTTCTTGCTCTAGTTGCTTCCCAAAAGTGGTCTGTCTTTCAAATGGATGTAAAAAGTGCTTTCTTATATGGGGATTTAAAGGAATAGATATACATGGAACAACCTGTTGATTTCACTCAAGACTCCTCTCTTGTTTATAGGCTAAAAATGTCTCTCTATGGCCTCAAACAAGCTCCTAGAGCTTGGTATGAAAATATGGACTCCTTCCTTCTTTCGGCAGGTTTTTCTCATTGTGAGTCTGATAACACAGTCTACATTTGGAGAGACGAAGGAAAAAACGTCATTCTTGTTTTATATGTTGATGATATTCTAATCACTAGTAGTACCTTGAATCACATTCAGACTATAAAAGACTCCCTCTCTAAAAATTTTGATATGGTTGATCTAGTTTTAGCTCATTACTCCCTTGGGATCCAAATAAATCAAACAAATACAAGTATTTCATTGTGTCAAAAAAATACACTCTAGATATTCTTCAGAGGTTTAAAATGTTAGATTGCAAATCTTCTCCTACACCTTTTCAATATGGCATAAATATAAGTACTTCCTGCTCATCCTCTCTATGTGATGCAACTAAATACCATCATCTTGTAGGGAGTCTATTATACCTTACTCATACTCCAGATATCTCATATGTTGTTGGCCTCATATCTAGATTCTCCCATCAACCTTACTTCAGTCATTGGCAAGCAACAAAAATAATCCTTTGCTACTTGCAAGGAACTACTCAATTTGGGCTCTTATATAAGGGAAAATCCATGGATATCATTGGCTACATAGATTTAGATTGGATAGGTTCAGTAGAAGATAGATGTTCAAATTTTGGCTATGTATTTTGTCTTGGTTCTTCACCAATAGCATGGTTATGCAAAAAACAACAAGCATTAGTCTTATCATCTACAGAGGCATAATACAGGGCAACAGTTTTAGCAAGTTAGGAAGCTCTTTGGCTTCATCAAATTCTAAGAGAATTTGGTTTATCCCATGACAAACCTATAACTCTTTGGTGTGATAATAAGAGAATAATTCACATTGTATGAAATCCAGTTGAGCATCAGCCACCAAGCACATTGAGATACATATGCACTTCATTCGATAGCACATTCAAAATGGGGACATATACTTGGACTATATTCCAACTGAGGAGCAAATTGCAGATATATTCACCAAGTCATTTCCTTCTCCACATTACATACAGTTGTGAGAGAAACTTGGAGTAATACAGTTGCATTGACATAGAGGTCTGCCACATATCCTTTTACTATTGTATTCTTTGGAGGATGGTTTTTTCCCTTGTGGTTTTTTTCATCATTTCTCCAAAAGTATATATTATTCATGAGTACCTAATTAGGCCAAGTTGTCGAGACTCATTCTTTTTTTGTATTGAGAGCACAATCTTCACCATCCAAAGACATGCCTCTATCCTGGATATTTTTCTTGTGACAAATGGTTTTTTCCCAAGGGGTTTTTTTACCATCTATATTGTAAATGAGTACCTCATCAGACCATTTTGTCGGGACTCATCCTTTTATTTTTTTAGGAGGACAATCTTCACCATCCAAAGAAAAGCCTCTTCTTTATTTATTTATTGATTGATCGCTTTTCCCATTGGGTTTTTACCATATCTTCATAAAATAAATCATTGTACAGGAGTGTTTCAAGGCTATGGGATTCGGCTATGTTTTATGCTTCCCAACTATCATGGTCGACCAGGCCTATATGACTGCATTGGCCCCATGCTAGGATGCGTAGACCAATACCTTTCACCTACCGATAGGTGAGATGATAGTGACCTTGGAGGATGTCTATCGCATATTTTGTATCCCTCTAGATGGCGAGGCCATCACATCGTCGTTGACTAAGGTGAAGATGACTGTATTTGCTCAGATATTTGGTCGTCGTAGCAAGGAGGTAGAGCGAGACTCAAACCATGGAGGGGTCTATATTGAGTATTGGCATACACAGTGGGTGTTCAGTGAGCAAGCAGTCATTTTCATGCACCTGATCATGCAAGTTATATTGCCTGACCTTCTGGCATGAGGTTTCCCTGGAACCTCTTATCTAGGACTCTGGACATCCTCATGAGTCCCACTAATCATCCACTGATCCTATCCTGGGGTAGTGTATTGTTAGCGTATCTCTATAATGATTTGTACCAGATTACCTAGAGGAGTAGATTCAGTATTGGATGCAGCCTATTACTACAGATCTAGGGGGGGTAGCATATCAAGATCGAGCATCTTGCTAGCCTACCATTAGATATTGGCACCATTGACGAGAGGCATCACTGTTACGATGCATGTTGGCCTCATGAGTAGGAGGGCTTTAGGAGAAAATCACATGTAGGGGACCTAACACACTATATTGGATGGTTTACAACATTACAGTTCAATCATATCAAGTGGCACCCCTACTTAGGCTGCCCTTCATGGTGGGAGGCCAAGGATCGACTGCATCAGGAATGTAGGGACAGATGGCTCCTCGAACATAAGTTCAAGGTACAAGAGTTCTTCTACTACTCTCACATCCTGATATAGTTTGGCATCAGCTAGTATATACTAGAGCTATCGACCATCTACCATTGTCTCCACCTAGAGAGGGACTTGACCTGGCCCAGGATTACTCCACTAGGTGAGGAGGATGATGATTTCTAGGAGTTAGGGTAGACAGATGCAGGGACCACTCTTGACTATGACACATGGTGGATACTCTAAGTATGGTAGGTTTTTGAGGGCCCCTTGGGTAGGGTCCCAGATGATCCAGTAGAGGGCGGTGAGGGTGCAAAGATAGATCCTCATGAGCATCGATTCTGATATAGGAATGAGGGTGGATGGGGAAATGGAGCTGTAGATGAGTCACCACTAGTTGAGGAGGAGTGCAACGCTCTAAAGGAGAGTGAGGTAGCCCCAAATAATGATATTTGGTAGCTCAAGGCCTAGATTACTAGCCTACAAACTAAGGTAGGCTCTCTAAAGATGTAGCTACTACATCAAGATACCACCATTGCCACTCTTGAGGTAAAGGTGGGGGATATCTAGTCTAGACTGATAGTAGGGTAGACTCGGTGGTGTAGCTATGAGGATGATAATATTGCCCTAGAGGTGAAGGTTGCATCTACAGATACAGAGATACAATGGCTTACAAGATAGTGCACTCTTCTACAGTCTCAGGTTGATGTGATGATGACACAGATTATTGTACTTAGGTCTAGGAGTGGAGCTCCCTCATCATCACAAGTGGCTCTAGTACCTCCAACTGCTCCAGCAATGCCATTAGCTCTAGCAGTACATGGATCATGTGGGTTAGACATAGCATCAGATAACAGGAGACTAACGACTCTTGTTCAGTAGCAGATTTGAGATGGTGCTTCAGATGCTAAATACATATCTACTTTGAGAGGAGCGATCATGCTACTCAAGGATGAGATTATTGAGAGGTTCGAGGTTGTAGGATCTCAAATGACTCGCACTTAGATGATAAGATAGTCCTCAGCCAACTCTAGTCATAGATCACATAGATTGGAGAGGATCTTAGGTGCTAGCTCGAGGAAAACTCATAGGAATGGTAGAGGTGATGGCAGAGCCTCTCATTCTAGGGGTATAGGTGCTAGCTAGTATAGATCTTACAGATGCTATTGTACCATTTTTGAGTGTAAGGTCGAGGACCTACACATATGTAGCCTACGGGTATTTTTGACATATGTCGATGTACTATTGACTATTTATTTTGATACACACACACACACACACACACACACACACACACACACATATATATATATATATATATATATATATGATCTGATATTGAGACTCATTATATATGTGGTTTTATTATTTTTATTGTTTTTTATTTTTTATGAGATTCATATAGATGCAATGCTTAGATGTAATGCTTATTTTATGTTATATGATATGATGTATGGATGACATGTATTAGTCAGATGATGGATGTATGATGTGAAATGCAATGATATACATGTGTAGGTAGACTACTTATGATGAATGTATATGAATATGATATATGATGTTTAAATATATGTTTGATTTATTGTACTTGTATGCATTTAATTTATACTGCTATGACATAATCTATGCCATGTATGTACTGCATGATTTTTCTTTGTTTCTTTGATAATATTTTTTTGAAATGGATATGTATGCTTTAATTTCTTAAAAAATCATATATGAATGCAGTTTAACAATCTAATGAATGAAACCATCGAATGTATAACAATCATGAGATGTAATTGCTATATCTTATTATATGATTTGATCTGTTGGGCACCCATATGTGAGATGTAATGATGTATTGTTTTTGTTCATAAGCTTTTGTGAATTAAAATAATATGTATAACGTAGTCAGTGGTCATTTATATATCATTTATGACATCCATCTGGTATCTAGACTATATTACAAAATATTTCTAATAAACAAACTCTCATAAAAGAAAATTTATTTTGATGATTGCATTGAAAATTGTTTGCTGCTATTTGGAAATTTTTGAGGTTTTCCATGAGACTCAAATACCTTAGCCGAATTATCAAAAGTTGTATACTAATAATACTAGACTTATAAAACATAAGTCTTTCACTAAGATAGGCCCTAACTATTCATTATTACTGTGTGTGAAAATGAGTATATTAGATAAGGCATAAGCATACCCCTATGTCAAGAGGGATTCTTTCATCCCATTGCTAAGATCGGGGATCCTCAAATGTCTATCCAATCCTAGGTTTAGATATCAGTTGGACTAGACTACTAGGCTATACATGACACCTGAAACTAGCTCTTACACATTCAAACATTGGTCTATACAAAAGCAAAATGCTAATGTATCAGACATATCATCATGTGTAAGGTACGGTAGTACTGATAGTTCTAGGGATTCAAACTCACCCCCTTCTTTTCTTTAATTTTTTGGGATACTTGCTCATGTAAAGTGATAAGAATCACTGTTTATTTTGTACTTCTATTTTAGTGATAAAAACCACTGTTTATTTTGTACTTTTTTTTTCCTTTTCATATATATATATATATATATATATATATATTTTTTTTTTTTTTTTTCTTTTTTCTTTTTCTTTTTTCTTTTTTCTTCTTTGAGCAAGGGATTTGATACTAATAGGATTTCACTTTGGATTTTATCTTGATTTTATTTGATTTATGAGGATTTAACTTTGGAATTTTACTTGAGGAATTCATTCTAATATTTTGTTCCTTTAATTGTAAGCAAGGGATTTATTCAGGTAGGGGAGCAAGCTTTTTGCCAACTATCAACATTTTCCGAAACGTCCACACAGGGGGATAAGCAAGAATAAAATTTTCACATCAGGATACTTGGTCTCGCTTTATGGTGTTCATATTCCCCTAGTCCTTATTAGGATTGTTTAGTTTTTTATTAGTGATAGAATTTTGATATGCTAAGGGCTATACAAACTAGACCTCATATACAAAAGCAAAGCAAGATTTCTACCAAACTCCCAAGAAGACCACTAAGTATGGTTGAATATGGTTGAATGACCGAAAAACCTTAGTATATTCTTCATAGCAACAAGAAGGGTTGTGTTGAAAAACACAATTACTCACAAGGGTGAATAGATCATAGATGATAGTGCAAATATGCATGATTGAAACACAAATGTGGTGTCATTTGTAAGATTGTAAACACGATTTATTCTAATTCACGTGTGATGGATAAATATGTCTAAATGTAATGCAATATGAAATGCATGTGTAACTGGAATGTGATGATGCAAATGAAATGTAATGCACTATTTTTAAATTTTGATATTTTCCCAATTTTTTAGATTTTATTACTTTTTAATTTGACCAAAGGGCTTACAGATTCCTTTGGAGCCTTTTACTGAATGACCAAAGGGCTTACATATGTCTTTAAAGCCTTTCGATGGTTTTAAGTACAAAATGCTTTAATGTGAAGGATGTTCAGAGGTTTAGGCTCTTCAACACCTTCCAACAATGTTAAGCGATATGTCCCAGGTCCAATCTTCTCAGAGATGATATAAGGACCTAACCAATTAGCCGTAAATTTACCTCGCATTTCCAATAGAAAATTTGAGTTTTGTTGGTTCTCTTTCAACACAATATCACCAACCTCAATGATGTAGGAACAATAGTATGAAGCTATATTATTCATCATAATGCAAGTATATATAGAATTACATAGGAATCTCACGTAGTTTAAGTGGTTGCAACAATCTGCCAAACATGGCCAACCACTTAACTACTAGTTAAAAAAATGCTAACTATGGATGTCCACTAACTACTAGAAGACAAACAAGATCTCTAATAGTTAACTAACTGTTGGCATTTTTGCCACATTGATTCTCATTGATGAATGCATTGATGTATTTTTGGGGATCTGACCTTTGATTGATGCAGCTTGGGCGAAAAAAGGAGAAAAATTGAGCAAAAAATGGTTAAGTCTCGAAATCGTAGCTGACGCTACTGACATGTTGCAGAATCGCGGTCAACTCAGTCAACGCAGGCAGGTTGGCGGAACCGTCGCGATATCGCGACGTGTTCCGGAATCGTGGGTCGGCGGGCAAAAACCATTAAGTTGAAAACATGCAGCGATTCGCTGACATGTCAGCGAATCGCGACTCGGGGAGCATCGAAGGCAAAAAGTGCAAACTTGCAGCGCGTCGCTGACATGTCAGCGAATCGCGACCAAAAATGGCGATTGGTACGGCGACGTAAACATGTAGCGAAATCGCTACATGTTCCGTTTTCGCGGAGCAAGCTTGCGATGGCGAAGAGGAAGCCGGAGACGTAGCGAAATCGCTACATGTGCCATTTTCGCGGGTCAACGGTGGTCAAAGCATACGGCATTATAAGACGTCGTGATTTCGCGACCCGTCGCGATTTCGCGACCTGCGCAGTTTTCCCGCCAAGTGCAATATGAACGGCCGAAAGGGTTTTTTCGATTTCCGATGATTTAATATTAACCCGAATTAAATATTTTGCGGATTTCCGATGCGGTTAAGGACGAAAAGCGCCCAGGCCACCAAAATTAAAAGATTTATTGGTTCAAAGCTGCGGTTCGTGGATTAATTCAACGGTTTTCATGCACATGTTCGAAGAATCGTATTTAATAAAGGACCGCGAACGTTTCATGGCATTTAATTTTTATTTCCTCGAGGCCGCTATTAAGGGGTCGTGTTCCTGATTTTCAAGATATTATTGTAGATCACGAGGAAGTTGGTTTTACGTTTTTAATGCTGCAAAGAGGATGGACCTCTATAAAAACCAATGTAATTTTCATTTGCAAAGGTGGGAAAAACTTGTTGCTAGAAACTGGAATTGTATCTCGTGGGAATACAAGGATCGACTTCTATTTTTTCAAGTGTTGCATCGATGAATTTGCTTTCTGTTTTCTGCATTTCTAATAGCATTCGTACTCCTGCATTTCTATTACATTTAAATTCTGCATACCGGATTTAAATATCGTGGTCGTGGTACAATTCCTGGAATGTGGGTTTGGAGGGATTTGCGGCATGTGATTGTGCGAGGATGAAGCTGATTTCTTATGTTACTTGTTGTTGTTGCGTTTGTAGTTTCCTACTGTTGTTTTTCTGATCCCATCACTTCGGCCTGTGGCCATATTTCCCATTTCTTTCTCGCAACCTTTTAAATCTCTTTCCAAAGAACCCTATCTTAAACCCAATTTTAGAATAGTAGAGGGAACCAGCCCACTCTGGAGATTGGTCTGGGAGCCATTTCTTGCTTCCAGCCTTTCAATGTTGGCCGGGTCTAGGGCGCAATTGTAAAAATCCTTTCCTGTGGCAGATTCGTGACCAACACTAACATATAACAACATGCTAACAACCTATTTCTAACATGGGCATACTATGCCTCACGTGAATACAAAGTGCAATGAAATAGGAATAGTAAATAATAATAATAATTAACTTAGGCTTAAGTGGATAAGCCTAAGTTATCCTCAACACTGCTCGCAACCATATAAGCATTGGACCCCAATGCTCTCAACAAATGTGGAAATTCATGGGCCATCTCATGGTGAGTAATCCAGTGAGCCATGTGTGGAAAGTGACCACAATGAGCGACAAGGTAAGTAGTGGAAGAACCCTGTCCCGTGTGATGAGTCTTCATCTCGAAAACTCTATCTAAAAATGAGCGAAAGCTGACGATCAGGTGCCACTGCTACTGGAGGACTAAAAATAGGATCAGGTACCAAAAGAGGGTCCTAAAATGGTGTCTCTAGAAAGTGGCACTCATCCAAAGGAACCCAAAATCTGCCTCCAACCTATGGTGAGTGAGGATTGTGATGCTTTCGCACCACTCCCTACGGAGTCTCCTGCAAGTCCTGTGGTATCTTGCCTAGAAGGCTCTACCGGTGCTCAGTAAGGAAATTAACCTTAGCTTGCTCCTCCATGTGTGCAATGGTGGGAGTGGGCAAAGCCAAAGGTAACTTTTGTGGAACAAGTGGTTCAGTAGTTGTAGGTGTACCCAAAATTATACCAATGGAATCAATGGTATCTTTCTCATGAGTGAGAATGGTGGGTTCCTTAACCACTTGCTCTTGTGATTTTTCATTATGTGGGAGTGAAACTTCTTCCTTTGCATGTTCCTTAGGTGGTGCTTTTTCTTCATTTTGTGTGGGACAAATGCTAGTAGGAGCTAAAATAAGTGCTTGACTCAATGGCTTCCTTACTTGCCTACAACTTAACATCAAATTGGAAGTAGGTGTAGTGCTTTGTATCAAGTAGTTTTTACCATGCAACTCCAATGTGTAGGTGTTATTTTTAGCATGATAAATAGCATTCCTATCAAATTGATAGGTTTTACCTAGCAAGAGTCCACAACAACCCATATCTGTGACATCACACCTAACTTTGTCCACAAACTTGTCACCAAAAGAAAAATTCAAGGTGCAAGTATGGGTGATGTTGGATGTGGAGTCTACATCTTTCCACCCAAGTGCATAAGGTTGGTGATGTGGTTTGATGGGAAGTTTCAACTTCTCCACAACGGACTTTGCAATGAGGTTCTTTTACGATCCGTTATCAATGATACAATCAACATAGAAATCATGCGTCAAGTGGGCTCTAGTGACAAACAAATGATCACGCCCCCCTTGAGAAAACACATTGGACATTAGGGTAACTTTGTTCAGTTTACCCTTTAAAGTAGGATATTCTTCTTCTGTCCCTATAGCCAAAATGGGACCATCTTGTGGTTCCTCATGTGTAGGATGTACAATTAGGGATTTCTTCTTCTTAAACTTCTCAAAAGTATAGCATTAGGATTTTACATGTCCATGTTTTTTACAAAATTCACAATACAATGAAGAAGAAGAATCTTTAGAATGAAAGGAAGAAGGATGTGCTTTAGGAGAAGTGGGAAGAGAAGAATAATGAGGGTAAGATTGAGAATTGTTCTTCACCTTCTGTTGATGTTGATTCCCGCCTTTGGAAGAGCCCTCCTGTGATGAACAAGACTTTTGATATGCACCAACTTTCTCCTCTGCAAGAATGGCATGATTGAATGCCACATCCAAGGTGAGGAAGACATTGAATTTGATCTCCCTAAAAATATGATCTTGCAAGCCACGAGTGAATTTATTAATCAAATCATCTTCTGAATCTTTCACACCAAGCAATACCCTCAACCTATTAAATTGGAAAATGAAATCAGAAACTGACATTCCATAGGTTTGCCTCAATCTATACCACTTGGTAGTGAGGTCACTTTGGTAGTTTGGTCGAAAGAAGGTGTTTTTCAGAATTTGAGTTAATTCTTTCCAAGTCATGGTGGCATTATGACTCTATCTTTCTACAATGAGAACTTTTGCTAAACCTATGAGTTTTAGTGTAGCAAATGTGGCTTTTTCATCCTCTAGAATTTTAGCATAAGAAAACCAAGTTTGCATATCCAAAATCCATGCAGATAAGACATCGAGATCCCTAAATCCATCATACTTTTTAACCTCACATTTGGCTTTGTTTGCATGATTATGGTGGATTTTGATTTCACCATGATTAAACTACACAACAATATCTCTTACCTTCTCTGCTAAAATGTCTACTGTAGAAGTAAGGTTTTTCATGTTTGATCTGAGGTCTTGAGCCATATTTTTCCTAGTATATGCCAGACTAGGAGGATTACAAAATGGTCTTTACAAGAACTAATCTATGCTTAGGAACAATTTCAGTTTCCTATGCAGCAAAATGCCTATATTTTACAAAAACTTTTGCTCTAAAAATAGGGCTATTTTAGTGCTTTTACAAAATGGATTTCAATTTTGCAATTACAAAGTGCACTAAGAAAATTCTGAAATTTAGCCCTTTTACAATGCCAAAATTTTTTTAGGAGCAAAATATTATCAATCTGTTGAAAATTTGCAACACAATGCAAGAAATTTGATCAAAAACGGACCAATAACGAGGAAGATATCACCTCTTGAAGTTGCTCTCCTTTGTTGCAGTTTTGGGCGCCAAATATTTGAATTTGAAATTTCAAAATTTCAAAATTCTGGGAATATTACCTCCGAAAATGTTTTCCTGCCAAGAATTCCCTCGTGCACCAAAAATATGGTTTTGATTTAATGGGAGGTCAACTACCCTGACCGTGGGCGGTCTGTGGTTGGTTCGAAATGTAGACGACACAATGAGCACGGGTTGCATCACCAAGTCACGAAGTGGATGCCAACTGTCCACGTGGCCAGCCACTGTCTAGCACGCCCATCACCAAGTGGATGCCAACTGTCCATGCAGCGGCTAGCCATTGTCTAGCATCCAAACACCTGTGCCCTCAACTTGGCATGGGCTAAAAGGCCCAACGTGACCACCGTATGGTCGTCACTTCACATAAAGCATGTTGGTGGTTAAAAATACCACCAAGCCTGCACTGTAGGCTATGTGGGATAATTAAATCCCAAAAAAAAACAATTGTGTAACCCCTTGTCACCTGATTGCCAAAAAACTCTATTAAAGGTTTTAACCTTAGAAAAAAAAAATTATTTTCACCATGAAACCCAACCTTCGCCAAAAAACTGCTCAGGTCTGTCACGACATCGAACATCGCCGGGAATAGCAGGATCTCACTGAAATCTTCTTCTATGAATTTTCATGTTGTCCGTCACCAGAAAATGCAGTTGGGACGTCAAATCTTCATCGAGAAAACTATGCTTCAAGGTTTCTTCTAAAAAATCATAGACAACTCGCCACTTCTTCATCGGGAAGTCCTTCGAATGTCGTTAGATTCTTCTTATGGTCGGTGTTGGGGGAAAGGGCTGCCTGTTTGTGGTGGCTCATTGGTGGTTTTCTGGGACTGGGCACTGGCAGGCGATGTCGATCATGATGTCCGACTGGCAGGTGACGTCGATCACACTGTCGGCCATGCTAGCAGGTCTCCAGTGGTTTGGGTTCGACGCTGGATAGCCTTCGTGTGCCGCAGGTGCTGGGTGGTCGACGTCGACTGGTGGCTAGTGGTGGCCTCCGATGAGTGGCCAGTTGGCTAGTGTGGTCGGTCCTCCACACTGCCGTTGTGGTCACCGACTACGTGGCCATGCGGTTGGTTGGCGGTGCTTACCAGAGTTGGCTGTCGGTCGGTTGCCGATGTGGCTGGCTGGCCGGTGCTGTCGGTCGGCCTTTTGGCCCACCCAAAAAATTGAGTGGCCACTAATAGTTAGGCTTAAAATCCTAAAAAAAATTCATGCACTAAAATTGTTGTTTTTTTTTTTTTAATAAAATATTAATATTTTATGAAAATGCAAATAGGAGGAACTCCACCTCAAGCTCTCTCTTCAACTTGGAGTGGGCATGAAAATACTTGCCCTCAACTGAAGGAACTCCTCTCTTTTTTTTTTGTCAATTTGTAGTGAACTCAACTCTTAAACTTCAATCTTTTCTTGGCAGACCTTCTTTGGTAAACCTTAGGCAACCTCGGCAATCTGCTTCTTGGCCACAACTTGGCCTCAAACTGGTGCTTAACACCTGGTTTAGGGGTAATTCCTCCCTCTATCACCTCAGCTTCACTTGTATTGTGGGTGACTTCAAGCCAACTGCAAACAATGCCTCCTAGGATCTGCAATGAAGTGGTAGCTCTCTCCTCCTTCCTGCAATTCTCCTAAAGCTAACTGATACCAATGATGTAGGAACAATAGTATGAAGCTATATTATTCATCATAATGCAAGTATATATAGAATTACATAGGAATCTCATGTAGGTTAAGTGGTTGCAACAATCTTCCAAACATGGCCAACCACTTAACTACTAGTTAACAAAATGCTAACTATGGATGTCCACTAACTGCTAGAAGACAAACAAGTTCTCTAACAATTAACTAACATCTAACAACATGCTAACAACCTATTTCTAACATGGGCATACTATGCCTCACGTGAATACAAAGTGCAATGAAATAGGAATAGTAAATAATAATAATAATTAACTTAGGCTTAAGTGGATAAGCCTAAGTTATCCTCAACACTCAAAGTCTATCAACTGGACTTTATCATTGTAAGATTGTTTTAAACGCTCTTGATAAAAATGAAGATGTTCAAGGGCATTTACACGATGTTCATCAAGTAGCGTTAGTTGATCTAGGTGAGCTTGTCACACGGTTTCATCATCGATGAACTCTTTCAATGCGAAACACAGCATTGGAATCTCCAACTCTAAGGGCATAATGGCCTTAGTGCCATATACTAGTGAAAACGGAGTTGCCCTAGTGGGTGTCCGAATGCTAGTCCTATAAGCCCATAATGCAAGAGGTAACTAGATGTGCCAATATTTGTGGTGCTCTTGTACCATATTTTTCAAGATGGAAACCAATGTCTTATTTGAAGCTTCAGCCTGCCCGTTTTCCTACGGATAATATGGAGTTGCAAAACTGTGTTTGATTATGTACTTAGATATCAAAGCTCTCACAGTTTTATTTTTCAATGATGTTCCATTATCCGAAATTATCTTGGATGGTACCCCAAAATGACTTATGATATTAGTGAGTATGAACTTAGTAATACGTGCTCTGGTTGTCGTTGTTAAGGTAATGGCTTCCACCCACTTTATAAAGTACTCAGTAGCCATAATAATAAATGTATGTCAACCCGATGATGGTGGAGATATCTTAGTAATGAGATCCAAATCCCACTGAGGAAATGGCCAAGCTGCTTGAATGGGTTGTAAGGCCTGTGAAAACAGGTGCATAATATTAGCATGATGATGGCATTTAATGCATTTCCTGATATACACATTGCAATCCTTCTCCATAGTGGGTCAATGATAGCCCATGCAAAGGATGCACTTAACGATAGCCATGTCGCTAAAATGGCCACTACACGTACCATCATGAGCTTGTGAAATTACCCAAGATGATTCTTGGGGCTCAAGACAATGAATGATAACTCCATTGTAGCTTAGACGATATAGAATGTATCCTAACAAGACGTATTTTATCACTTTCTACTTAAATGTGTGCTTCACGGTATGCGAAAATCCTTGAGAGATTATACCAAGCTTATGGAAGTTGTATATTTGCGACATCCAATTCTGATAGCTCTTAGTATCAACTATCAAGGCAACATGTTCCCCCTACGGTTCAACATTCACAAATGCATATTAGGAAACAACTATATGGTGAATAGCAGTACCACTCCCCATAGGATCCTGTAATATCAAAGACCCCTAGGATGCTCTCTTGATAAAATATTTGGCTCTGTAGAACCACTCATGGTTCGGTTCTACCTGGATCATGTTGATTGACTCTTTGTTATCCAAAGCTTTGCATTGCATAGCAACATGTGACAACATTTTTATGTGGATGGTAGTAAAATCGACATATGGATTCTGAGGGATTAAAGATCCCAAATATGCCATAGTGTCTACAAATATGTTCGACAAACGAGGGATTGCCTCGATGTCATACCATTCCAACTGAGCTAAATATTTGTCAACAAGATCATTGTAAGACTTCAAGATAGGATACCAACACTAAAAAAGTCCCTTCACCTATTTAACAATGAGAAGGGAATCACCAAAGATATTTAACCTTTTAATATTCATGGTGACAGCTTTTTGGAGACCCAAAATTAGGCCTTCATATTCAACGTTATTATTAGTGCAAGGAAAGTCTAACTTAAATGACAAGGACATGGGAGCACCTTACAGCATGAAAAACACTATTCTTGTACCACCCCCTTTCTCACACTTCGAACCATCAAAGAACAAAGTCATATCAGCTTTGTCATCTGGCTCTTCGGGTTTAGGTGCTTCTGACAAGGCAAAAACTGCATCATCAGGAATCTCGATGGTGAAGGGCCTACTATTTTTGAGAGGCACCTCAGCTAGTTGATCTACTATGACTTATTCCTTAATGGACTTTTGGCTAATGAATTCCAAATCAAATTTTGTCAATAGTATGATTCACTTTGCAGTATGTGTATTATGATATATCTTGCTCATCATATACTACAAAGGATTTTATTTTTATATGACATACATCGTATGACTTAACATATAGTATCATAATTTCTTAGTAGAAAACACTACTGCTAAACATAGCTTCTCCATGTATGCATATCCTAGCTCATAACTCACCAAGGTTTGGATAATGTAATATATGGCTTGCTCTTTGTTTTGCATATTCTTCTGGGCTAACATGGTTCCCTATGCAAAGTCGATTGCCGATATATACAACAGAAAAGGCTCATCTAGACTTGGTGGAACTAGCACTGGCGGCATTGCTAGGTAGTTCTTAATCTCAACAAATACTGCTTGATAGTCATCATCCCAATTGAATGGAACCCCCTTTTGTAGCAGTTGATTCATGGGTCAACATTTATCGGATAATCGTGCGATAAATCACTTTATGGATGCTACATTGTCCTGAAGGCTTCTTAATTCCTTGATATTCATGGGAGGATGCATTTCTAAAATAGCCTTGACCTCTTTTGGGTCGACTTCAATCCCTCATTTTGAAATGATGAATCCTAAGAGCTTTCCTAAAGTTACACCAAATATGCACTTCTTAGGATTCAACCTGACATTATGCTCTATCAGATGATCAAATACCTTCCTCAAGACCTCTGAATGCTCTAAACGTAGCAATGACTTTGCCAATAAGTCATTGATGTAATATTCTAAAATCTTATGCATGTAGTCATGAAAGATATGTCATAGCCCACTGATATGTAGCACCAGCATTTTTGAGATCGAATGGCATAACCTTATAACAAAATTTTCGCCATGGCATTATGAACATGATTTTATGCTGGTCTTCGGGCTTAATCCGAATTTGGTTGTAACTAGAAAAACCGTCCATTAAGGATAGCATTTCATGACCCACAGTTGCATCTACGAGAGCATATATGTTTGGAAATGTAAATGAATTATTTGGTGTTTCCCTATTGAGGTATCTGAAATTCGTACAGATACAGATCCTTCCATCAAGTTTTTCTACAAGTACCATGTTTGATACCCATTCTAGATAGTCAATAGAAATGACAAACTCTACATCCATAAGCTTCTATAATTCATCTTTAACCATTAAGGCTATTGTTGGATGCATATTCCTAAACTTCTGCTTGACTGGTTTCTTTGATAGATCTAGTGAAAGTTTATACGTAACCAATTTCAGATCTAGACCCAGTATGTCTTTGTAAGTCCAAGCAAAGAGATTAGGTCTCTCTTTTAGTAGAGGGATGAGGTTGGCACACTCATCAAGATTCAAAGTCTCTCCAAATTTAACCTTCCTTGGATTGGTGGTATCATTACTGATGTCCACTTCAAAGGTTTCCTCTACTGACATATGGGATCCCTCCTCAAGTTGGTGAGGCATAGGGATAAAATGGATGTCATCAGCTAGGTTTATGGTTTCCACATCGAAAGAATCCTTAGCATGATAAACATCATGTGCACAGCCTATCACAAATTGAAAAGGTTGCAACATTTTTTTGTTAGGGAAGAAATCCTCAGGCTCTAGTGGTGATTCAACGCGGTCTCAATTGATAGCATCTATATTCAGATGCAATGGCTTGGAAGGATCATCTAGGTTGTGAAGTGGAGTGGTCAAATCAATGGATATCATATTTATGGAATGGATCATGTCTCCAGGACCACGTGCATGTGACACTAAGTTAGTATAGCTTCCATCCCTGAGATGTGGTTTTGGGGGTATGGGGATCTCTAGATCCGGTCTATGGATAGACTTGAACATATGATTGCTAGGCTCAAGGAGCTCTCTGAATGCTGGTGGATCATGTAAGACCATATGATAAATCCTATCCATATTAGGTGGTCTTCCTCTAAGTCGAGGATGAATATTTATATCTCTGTATAAATCCTCTACAGTTTAAGGTGCATTATGATGCCACAAGTAGGGAGGTCCTAAATAGGCTCTCTTTGTTTCATCTTCATCATCACTATCATAATATAGAACTTCACCACTACCTACTAGAATTGGGAGGCTAGGAATATTGGGTCCCATGTAAACCCACACCCGATAACTACTATCGCTCATGAAGGATTGATCATCCTCGATGACTATATCCTCAGGTAATATATGATGTAAATTAAGAGGGCCTAGATAGGCCAACTTAGTCTCATCCTCATATTGTTCACTGTTTGAGGACTCATCATCATCACCACTCTCATATATGTAGCTTGGTCCACCTATCTCAAATATGGACTCTGTCGTATCCTCATCAGAGTGATCCTCTGATGAGGATATCTATCACTAAACTAGCATTTTGAACCTGCATGCCTGTGTTGTCGACTACCTCATGGATTTGTTCACCCAAGTTGTCTTTGGGTACATGTTCTGGACCAGTATCCACAAATATTTCTTCATGATATGTCTCAGGTGGTTCTATAGTAACATAAGACACTAACCGATTATCCCTATGAAAGATAGAAGGATTAGGATGATAAGGATTGAAATGGACTTCACCCCTTAGATTGAGGTACAGGCGGTCTAAAGATGCTCCAAGTAGTTCATCTTGTCCTCTAATATGATATCATAACCTGAACCTATCTATATGCAATTGATATTGCGGTTCATAAAGCCTCCTATGCCCTTGATTGGATAACTCGAGACCGTAACCATGCCAATGGTAATGTTTAAAATATCGCAAAGTGTACTTCGGGTTAGAAATATAATGCACATTCACAACAAATATCTCATCATCATCTTCATCCATGGGGTGCGAGATGTAATTTGGTCGAGCCCTCCATAGATGAAATTAGTTTGGTTAGGTGGCACTCCCAATGGTACCACCATCCCTACAGGAAGATGATGGGCTTGTGGTTGGACCATATCATGTGAAATTTTGATGATCAACGTAAATTTCACATTCTACACAATGTACTCCCCAAATATAGGGTTAACCAAATGAACTGTCACTTGTGGTGTAGATGACCCTATTGAAGATGCATGTGAAGAAGGCTAAAGTACCTCTTTGACTTCTCCTTGAGAATCCTCTACTTCCATGGGAGTAGGAACCTCGATCATAATTGGTTTGGTCGTTCACTTTATCTCTTTTTTTCCAATATTTGCTTTTAGCTTCTCATCATCCTGACGTATCACAAATACAAACAGTCTAGTGGAAGTAACTATCGTGTGCTATAATCATTGAGATGCAGACATTGCAGGCTTTGTACACACTTCCTTCATTTTGCCTCCTGGATCTTTGATCGATTTCACTGGCCGTATGTCCAGGTGCATTGATGAGAGTATGAAATCCCTTAGCAAATTAGCTAGATTCACGTACTTGAATGGTTCTTCATATGAAGACACCACGTGAACTTGTCCCTCATGCACGTATTTAATTCATTGATGTAAAATGGAAGGGACACAATGTATTTCGTGTATCCAAGGCCTCCCCAAAAGGATGTTATATTATATAGCACCTTTAATCACATGATACATCATAGAGATGGTCTTTAGTAAAACATAAATCGGAAGAACTATGGTACCTACCGTTGAGCATAATGCATCATTGAACGCTCTCAAGGTGAAAGTGGAAGGTACAATGTGTGACTTTGGTAACTTGAGATATGTCAATGCCTTGGTCGTAATAATAATGATTGATGACACTATATCAATCAAAACCCACTTGAAAAGTATGTGATTCACACATGTGATGATATGGAGTGGCGGGTCCGCTGTGACAGTGGAAACCGTCTTGACTTCATGATCATGAAATTGTATGATTGATTCCTAACATTGTTGTACATGTCCCATGAAGTGTGTGAATGCTTTTGAATCTTGGTATTGTACTTATATGGACCTCATAATGTCCATAAGTGTCTTCCTATGCTTGGGAGACTACAGGATCAGCTCATAAATTGACAACTTCACTGGAGTTTTCTATATATTTTGAACTAACCTATTCCTGATTATCACCACCGGTCTAGTTGGTGGGCCTGGCATATTTTGGGTTGGCCTTGGAGGAGGCACAGCTTGGACTCTAATGGGAGTTGGAGGTTGAGTTTGAAGAACACAAGCTTATACTGAGAGGGGGGGTGAACAGTATAAGACCACTTTTTACTTTTTCCTTTATACTTCAAAATAGTAAAGCAATATATCCAAAGCAATATCAAAGCAATGCACAAAATCATCCACAAAGTGACACAACAATTTACGTGGTTCACCCAGGGGCCAAAACTTTTCTCTAAAAGTTATCTCAAAGTTCTTTGGGAAACCTTCCCAATTACAATGTTTATGAGCCTCGGCTCAAAGGAGAAACCTTCCCCCAATCTGAATTTATGAGCCTCTCGCTCAAAGGAGATACCTTCCCCTACCTCTGCTCCGGTCGGTGATCCTCTAGAAGACCTCTCGCCTCTGCTGCCCTTAGCAAATGGAACTCTATCCATAGAAGACACATGTCTTCCCCGCTCTGGTCGGAGACCTCTGTCCTCAACTCTATCACCTCAAAGCTGGTCCTCGAATTTGCACTAAACACAGTCCTTCGGTCTAGCACAAATGTCCTCTTCCTCTGTCTTTGATCTACACCAAACACAGTCCTTCGGTCTGGCACAAATCTGTCCTCAGGTTCTTCTCATAGAACCAATGCACCTCTATCCTCAAGTTCTCTGATAGAACTATCAAACTCAACTTCACAAGTCCTCTGCTAGGACTCGTCCAAATTTTCTCACAAGTCCTCAACAGAACCTGTCCAAAACCTCGCTCACAAGTCCCCAACGGAACCCGTCCAAAACCTCGCTCTAGAGTTCATCAAGAAAACTTGCTTGGCATGAACCCACAAAGAGAATTGTTAGAGACCCAATGTGATTCATCAACCTCATAGAAGCATAAAGAGAATTGTTAGAGACTCAATATGTTCTATACTTAACTCCCAATCTCAACTCTATCTCAATCTCAACAGAATAAGATAGATGTAGTATGCTTTTCTCAAGAACATGAAACACAACCCAACAATTGCCAACCATGCAATATCTCATATAACAATGAAACTCATGTTCTTTCCAACAACCAATATCTTTTCTCAACCAATTAGGGCTTCAACAACAATGCTCAAAGACAAGGTTTAACCAACATCATTCAATTCAACATTAACCTTGAAGCATTCAACCAATCATCACAAGAAAAGGAAACAAGTAGAAATCCTTTTCCCTCCAAAGATATTTGAACAAAACAGCCACCCACACAATATCACCAAATGCAAAGAATAACTTGTTCAAATCAACTCAATGGAGTAAGCCCAATATCATGTATCAAGTAAAGCACTAACTTCATCAACACAACCACTATGGAAGCAACTCATCCATCAATATCAAAACAGCCAACTAAGGGTTTCACCATCTCAATGCAAGTAACAAGACTTACAAACATAAACCCTAGTGCACAATGCTTCCACTACCTCAAACCAGAATTATGCATTCACCAAAACTCTCATCAATGATAACAATGCATAAGTAGTCTTCAACAAACCAAAAACTAGGACTTACACTCAACCAAAGGAAACCTTGTTGAATACCTTTTCACTCCAATATTATTTCAGGAATAACATACACCAATCATACTCATAAGAAGAAAGTGCCCATACCTTATTGAAGTGAAGAAAACCCCTTTGGAAATCTGCCACAATCACAAAATTCTTTTGCCAATCTTCACAAGGGTTAGTAGATCACAAAATAATCAACATTACTCCACTTTTCAATAATCATCACCAAAGCCTTTAATTGCACAACTTCCTTATCTCTCCTAAAACCACTTGTACCATAAAATAAAATAAATCACAACATTGCATAACCTTATAACTCCCAAAACCACTTATACCATAAAAGTAAAATAAAATATTTTATATCATTCATAAACATTCCACACTCTAGTTATGACTCCCCTAAACCTTTGATGTCCACTATACTCTTCAAACATTTAAATAAAAAAATATTTTATTTCCCTTCACCTTATAACTCCCTAATTGAATGTGCACATCATAACATAATTTAATTAATTGAAACACCTTATGACTCCCTACACGAGTGCATACCACACATCAAAAATTATTTTAATTAAAACCTTATGACTCCCTCATACGACAAGACGTAGACCACAATACACTAATAACCAAGCATTTTATGACATACCTAAAAAGTGCATCCGCGTAATTCGAACATGAGTGCTCTCCTTTCCTAGCACCTTAGTTTTGTCTTGGGAACCACTCGGGCTATGCACCCTCTTAGATTTTACACCACCCACACTCTTATTTGTCACTGCCTAGAACCGCAAACAACATTCGGCACGCGCACATGAGTTTTGACCCATCAACCTCTAGTATCTCAAATCTGTCCGCGACCACCTGGGCTGGATCTCTTTGTTCTCAATGCTTACACAACAACCATCAACCGATTCCCCTATGTTTTTGGATGAATACGAATAGGAGCAAATAAAAATTTTTCCTCTTTGTCTTTATCCTCTTTGAAATCCGTGCAACTTCTATTCGATGCTGTATCGCCAAAAAATCGAATCACATGCTCTTTGTTTTCTTTTGTCGCACGGTTGAGAAACAAATTATGTGCACCCTCTCTTCTTCCAAGGTGTGGCTATCGCATCATTTTTATATCCTTACACCTTTGACCACGCAAGCGAAAGTCTTCCTCCTTCGTTGGCGCAGGGGCTCAATGACGAAAACGAAAAACACGGTGATTAATATCAAATGCCCCTTCTTAATATTTCACACACACCGTCCCTTCGCTGGCGCAGGAGCTTAATGCCAAAATCAAAAAACACAAAGAGTAAAATATCGAACTCCATTCCACCAGCATTAATGAATTCCATTGCCACCTTTTATATGCACTAAGATGCACTTGATTAACACGTCGGCACTTTTAATTTAATTTAATATTTTAATTTAAATTTTAAATAAATAAAATTTAAACTAAATATTTAAAATTAAATATCTTCATCATCGGGGCACCTTTTTCAATGAAACGAAAAGCCAACTTGGGTTTTAAGAAAAACCCATTTCAAATCTGTTGCCCATGGTTTTAAATAAAACCTTTTATTTTGACTGCCTTGGTTTTCACAAAAACCCTTCCGCTTCTTGACATCAATGACAACATCAACACTTGAGCAAAGGCAATGTACCCAAGGTACCCAAAATTGCCAACAATCTCCCCCTTTGTCATTGATGGCAAACCTTTACTAAAAACACATCTTCAAGAGCCAAAACTGAAATCACTCTCTTTGAAGTTTTGCTCCCCCTGACTTGAAGCTTTCCCCTTCACTTGAAGCTCTCCCCCTTACTCATATCTCTCCCCCTTTGTCATCAATGGCAAAGGGCCACCTTTGGGGCTCGGGACTAAGAATGAGCCTCTTAGCTTAGTCCCTCCCCCACCTCCTGTTGAGGTGATTAATTCTGGAGTGGGAGTAAAACTCCCATTAGGCATTGATCATCATCAGCGTCTATAACTTCCTTGCCGGGCCTTCTCTTGAACTCTTTGTCCATATTCCTATTCCTGTCATTTTTTTGATCCTTGGACCTGATCATGCCACTGTTCCTATTCCTGTATTCTAGAATTTCAGCTCTACACTGTCTAGCTGTGTGACCTTCATTGTTGCACTTATAACAAGTAACAATGTTATTTCTTTGAGGCATACCTGTTCTTTGAATCCACCTATTCTGACTAAACCTGTTCTTGTTATTTGCCTTGCAATGAACTGCCTTGTGCCCAAACTGATTGCAAGAGTAGCAATACCCATGAAAGAAATTACCACTTCTAAAACTGTCATTTACCTTCTTCACTTGAGCCATGCAATGTACAGCCATGTGACCAAATCTGTGACACGCAAAACATCTGCCTTGAAACTTTCCTTTATTTGACTTCTTAGGTCCTAAAAACTTCTCCTTCTTCTCATTCTAAATTCTGTTTTCTGTTTCTATGCATCTATCATTCAAGGACTCATGATCTGAAATACTTTCCTCATTAGAACTCTCTTCCTTTTGGAGTCTCTTACTAGACTCTCCAACTTGTTTCTTGTGAGGCTTAACAAAACCAAGACCTGTTTTATCTGTTGGTTTTCTTTGACCTTTGATGAGAGATTTAACCTTTTTGGAGCTTTCTTGAAACCTGTACAGCTTATCCTTGTACTCTTTATTTTCCTCTTTCAAAGAAGCCATTTTCTGTTCTAATTCACTATACTCAAGCACCTTAGATTCTAACTCATTCTTGAGTTCTTGTGCCTTAGCCATAGAGATGTCAAGACTTTCTATAAGTTCATCTCTCTCCATACAACATTCATCTAACTTATCCTTGAGTCTAGCATTCTTCTTTCTTTCCTTTTTCAAAACACTAAGAGCACTAGTAAGTTCACCTTCAAGATCTTTCTCTATTTGTTTGCTTTTAGAATTATCAAGGCCTTTTTCAGATTTCTTATCACTAGAGGTGCTACCCTTTTCAAAAACCATACATGCATCTTCCTTATCATTTTCTAAAGCATCCTCATACATACTAGCAACCAAATCATTATTTGTGCAATCATCCTCAAGGTGACCAAAATTTCCACATCTAAGACATTTCATGATAATGAATCTATGTTTTGGTTCTTCCTCTTTTTCTGATATGAACAACATCTCATTTTCATTATCACTTGAAGAACTTTCACTATCACTACTAGAACACTTACTTGCTTTGTCTAGGTAGAAGCTCTTCTTGTGCTTGTGAGAATACCTCTTTCCTTTATTGTTGTGCTCATCTTTGTTCTTCCTTTGATGCCTATGCCTTTCAGAATCCTTGCTCTTACAATCCTGTTTATCTTCATCAATTTTGAACGGATCATCTTCATCTTCACTGCTACTAAACCCATGGCAATGATGATCATTGTGATCGAGTTGACCACAAACAAAACATTCTCTTACTTGTGAGCAATCAACTACAAAGTGACCGGTCTTCCCACATCTGGTGCAAAACTTTATTAATCTGGATTGTTCTCCACTGTTTGATTCATCTCTTGAATCTATTTCCATTCCCAAAGCAACAACATTGAGATCATCTTCATTTTCTTTCATGACCATGTGAGATTTCTTCTTCTTGTGTCTTATGGTTTTGCTTTTGCCTTTCCTTGCCATTTGTGTTCTTGTAAGATCTTCCTTCAAGCTGTTAAACTTTTTCGAAGGAACCGGCTCTGATACCAATTGAAGAACACAAGCTTATACTGAGAGGGGGGTGAACAATATAAGACCTCTTTTTACTTTTCCTTTATACTTCAAAATAGTAAAGCAATATATCCAAAGCAATATCAAAGCAATGCACAAGATCATCCACAAAGTGACACAACAATTTACGTGGTTCACCCAAGGTGGGCTACTCCACGGAAAAACTTTTCTCTAAAAGTTATCTCAAAGTTCTTTGGGAAACCTTCCCAATTACAATGTTTATGAGCCTCGGCTCAAAGGAGAAACCTTCCCCCAATCTGAATTTATGAGCCTCTTCTCAAAGGAGATACCTTCCCCTACCTCTGCTCTGGTCGGTGATCCTCTAGAAGACCTCTGCCTCCGCTGCCCTTAGCAAATGGAACTCTATCCACGGAAGACACCTGTCTTCCCCGCTCTGGTCGGAGACCTCTGTCCTCAACTCTATCACCTCAAAGCTGGTCCTCGAATTTGCACTAAACATAGTCCTTCGGTCTAGCACAAATGTCCTCTTCCTCTGTCTTTGATCTGCACCAAACACAGTCCTTCGGTCTGGCACAAATCTGTCCTCAGGTTCTTCTCATAGAACCAATGCACCTCTGTCCTCAAGTTCTCTGATAGAACTATCAAACTCAGCTTCACAAGTCCTCTGCTAGGACCTGTCCAAATCTTCTCACAAGTCCCCAACGTAACCTGTCCAAAACCTGCTCACAAGTCCCCAACGGAACCTTGTCCAAAACCTCGCTCACAAGTTCATCAAGAAAACTTGCTTGGCATGAACCCACAAAGAGAATTGTTAGAGACCCAATGTGATTCATCAACCTCATAGAAGCATAAAGAGAATTGTTAGAGACTCAATATGTTCTATACTTAACTCCCAATCTCAATCTCAACTCAATCTCAATCTCAACAGAATAAGATAGATGTAGTATGCTTTTCTCAAGAACATGAAACACAACCCAACAATTGCCAACCATGCAATATCTCATATAACAATGAAACTCATGTTCTTTCCAACAACCAATATCTTTTCTCAACCAATTAGGGCTTCAACAACAATGCTCAAAGACAAGGTTTAACCAACATCATTCAACTCAACATTAACCTTGAAGCATTCAACCAATCATCACAAGAAAAGGAAACAAGTAGAAATCCTTTTCCCTCCAAAGATATTTGAACAAAACAGCCACCCACACAATATCACCAAATGCAAAGAATAACTTGTTCAAATCAACTCAATGGAGTAAGCCCAATATCATGTATCAAGTAAAGCACTAACTTCATCAACACAACCACTATGGAAGCAACTCATCCATCAATATCAAAACAGCCAACTAAGGGTTTCACCATCTCAATGCAAGTAACAAGACTTACAAACATAAACCCTAGTGCACAATGCTTCCACTACCTCAAACCAGAATTATGCATTCACCAAAACTCTCATCAATGATAACAATGCATAAGTAGTCTTCAACAAACCAGAAACTAGGACTTACACCCAACCAAAGGAAACCTTGTTGAATACCTTTTCACTCCAATCTTATTTCAGGAATAACATACACCAATCATACTCATAAGAAGAAAGTGCCCATACCTTATTGAAGTGAAGGAACCCCTTTGGAAATCTGCCACAATCACAAAATTCTTTTGCCAATCTTCACAAGGGTTAGTAGATCACAAAATAATCAACATTACTCCACTTTTCAATAATCATCACCAAAGCCTTTAATTGCACAACTTCCTTATCTCTCCTAAAACCACTTGTACCATAAAATAAAATAAATCACAACATTGCATAACCTTATAACTCCCAAAACCACTTATACCATAAAAGTAAAATAAAATATTTTATATCATTCATAAACATTCCACACTCTAGTTATGACTCCCCTAAACCTTTGATGTCCACTATACTCTTCAAACAATCAAATAAAAATATATTTTATTTCCCTTCACCTTATAACTCCCTAATTGAATGTGCATGTCATAACATAATTTAATTAATTGAAACACCTTATGACTCCCTACACGAGTGCATACCACACATCAAAAATTATTTTAATTAAAACCTTATGACTCCCTCATACGACAAGACATAGACCACAATACACTAATAACCAAGCATTTTATGACGTACCTAAAAAGTGCATCCGTGTAATTCGAACACGAGTGCTCTCCTTTCCTAGCACCTTAGTTTTGTCTTGGGAACCACTCGGGCTACGCACCCTCTTGGATTTTACACCGCCCACACTCTTATTTGTCACTGCCTAGAACCGCAAACAACATTCGGCACGCGCACATGAGTTTTGACCCATCAACCTCTAGTATCTCAAATCTATCCACGACCACCTGGGCTGGATCTCTTTGTTCTCAATGCTTACACAACAACCATCAACCGATTCCCCTATGTTTTTGGATGAATACGAACAGGAGCAAATAACAATTTTTCCTCTTTGTCTTTATCCTCTTCGAAATCCATGCAACTTCTATTCGATGATGTATCGTCAAAAAATCGAATCACATGCTCTTTGTTTTCTTTTGTCGCACGGTTGAGAAACAAATTACGTGCACCCTCTCTTCTTCCAAGGTGTGGCTATCACATCATTTTTATATCCTTATACCTTTGACCACGCAAGCGAATGTCTTCCTCCTTCGTTTGCACAGGGGCTCAATGACGAAAACGAAAAACACGGCGATTAATATCAAATGCCCCTTCTTAATATTTCACACACACCGTCCCTTCGCTGGCGCAGGAGCTTAATGCCGAAATCGAAAAACACAGAGAGTAAAATATCGAACTCCATTCCACACATTAATGAATTCCATTGCCACCTTTTATATGCACTAAGATGCATTGATTTATACGTCGGCACTTTTAATTTAATTTAATATTTTAATTTAAATTTTAAATAAATAAAATTTAAACTAAATATTTAAAATTAAATATCTTCATCATCGGGGCACCTTTTTCAATGAAACGAAAAGCCAACTTGGGTTTTAAGAAAAACCCATTTCAAATCTGTTGCCCATGGTTTTAAATAAAACCTTTTATTTTGACTACCTTGGTTTTCACAAAAACCCTTCCGCTTCTTGACATCAATGACAACATCAACACTTGAGCAAAGGCAATGTACCCAAGGTACCCAAAATTGCCAACAGAGTTGGCCTTTCATACCTCATATGTCTTATGATAACATTGACCATTCCATTGAACCCATGGGTTGGTGGTTCGATGCATACTTGATTGACCTGGCCAATATTGTTCCTATGTGTCTCACGGTTAGGCAAAGGATTTTTGTAGATCCTCATATTATGATTATCTAGTGCCTAAGGGTTATCCATAGTTAGCTCACCTTTTTCTATCATATTTTGTACTAAATTCTTGAAACTCCAACATACTTTGATGTCGTATCCCTTCGCTTTGTGGAAGATACAATACAGCTCATCCCTATACCCCTTTGGTTTGGGCTGATTAGGGTCCAATAATTTGATCTCGGGTAAATGTATGGCCTTGGCGTCACATAGTTGATGGAATATTGAGTTCATCGATTCTGACAAATGTGTGAATTGGTGAGGTGGGCGTTGTTCCTTATTTTTACCCTTTTGATTATTGTTGCGCTACCCATACTACACAGGAGGAGGTTGGGCTTGATAATTTCGTTGTTGTTGCCCCTTATCCCCTTTATGAAGGTTTAACACCACCTGATTAATGTGGGTTGGCTTGGCCTATTATTTCTTAGTGCTTTTCTTGTTCCATTCCTTCTTGTTTCTGAGCTTCAAATTACCCTCCTGTAACTTGATATCCTAAATCACTTTGGCCTGTGCCAAAACCTTCTTAAAAGTTTGATACTGCTGCAATTGTAATAATAACAAAATATTCTTGGCATAAATTTTCATAAAAATTTGAGTTAATTCAGAAGTAGGTATTGATAACGGTAGCTTGACCATCATCTTTCTACATCGTTTCCCATAATCAATAAGTGGCTCGTCATCATGTTGCATTAAAGCAACCAGATCAGATAGGTTTACCTTTTTCTTAACACCAAAGGAGAAGCATTCAAGAAATGTATCAGCCAATTGGTCAAAACTGGTGATGTTGTGCCTCTTGAGTTGATTGAACCACTCCTAGGTTGGGCCTGAAAGGGTTGTAATGAAGGTGCACAGAATAAAGGCATCATTGCTTTCGATCTAAAAGCACATGTCTAAAAAATCCATAACATGCTCTTGTGCGTCTTCCTCTCCTTTAAAATTTTCCATCCTAGCCATATTGAAGTGCTCAGGATAGGGTGAAATAGGCACTGATGGGCATAAAGGTTCATTATGAATTTTATTCAAGGTAGGCTTTTGATAAGCTATCCCTTGTTTCTCAATAGCTTTGACCTTTTTTGCCAAGGCCTTATAGGCCTGCGAAGATAGGAACTCCTCTTCTCTGGATTGCCTTGGAGGCACCTTTGGAGGCAGATTCCTCTTTGGTCAAAGTGAAGGACTAGGCTCATCCTCCTCTTCGACTAGGAAGATTTTAGGATATTATTGGTCTAGTTCCTCTCCCACTTCTTCATACTACCTATACCCATGGTTTTCGGATGCAGGGCATCGATCTCTATGTTGGATCGTAAGGCGAGTACGAGTGTCTATGTGCTCAAGGTGAAAATTGGGCTATGAAGTAGCTTTTTTATCAATGTGCTCCCTATGCTCACTAGGGGGATGTAAACTAACACTATCCAGTCAGTACTCCCTCTAAACACACTCCTAATTAAGGATACATTTTTTGCGTATGCATTATTTGTGTAAACGTTATCTTATGAACCTTTACCTCTGAGTATTTTCATTTTTGAGGTGTTCTCACTCTACATGAACATCCTCCAATTGGTATTGGAGGATCTGATGTCTCTACTTAGACACCAGCCTATGGGGTCTATCTATGTGATCAACCGTGTGAGGCCTCTAGTGTGCATGATCTATTCAAGCATATCTATGGGTGTGTCCCCCAGTGGACATATTTACCATGCATTTGCTCTTGTTTGTGAAGATGGCATTCACATATAGCTATCGCTCATACTATATGCCTACACAAGATGCAAGAGCATGCATATCTCGAGAACACTTGGAGCACTCTCCAGGTTCTCTGATATTCCTAATGGTACTACCACTATGCACGCTCGTAGGACGAGAAGGCATAGGGGTAGGCTTGTAGCCTAACTATCCTAAAACTCTGTCTATACCATCTAATTATCTACTATGTCATGGCTCATGAGGTGGCATACCATTGGCTCCCACTTTAGATATGTCTATGGTGATCCTACAAGGCTCACTTCTGTTGGGAGTCTGCATGGGCCTATGTTTGAAAGCGGCCCTATCTTCTTGACATTTAATGGGCGGATCCTGAACTCATAAATATTCAAAATATGGGGGCCTCAAACCTCCCCTAGACATAGGATGAAGGGGTACCAATCTGGATCCCTCGATGACATACTCTTCAACAAATCCCATGGATGCACGTGGAGTGTGATCATGGTAAATGCTTACATGTTCAGAACCCCTATTCTAGGAATATCCATGCTCTGATATATGCCTAGAGGAGTGTCTAGTAGTTCCTCTAATTGGGTATTCTCAATAGGATCCTTGTGCATACAATTATCCCCTCTAATACTCACTGAACGATGTTCGGGAGGATTCTATGATTGAGGGCTCTACGCAACTTGTTGTGTGTTGGGTGGAGATTTGGCCTCAGTCTCAGTTCTATGCCCGGATCGGCCTCTCCATGTAACCACCATGATGTGTATCCTATGTCTAGTTTTTACTTTTATTAGCACGCAAATAATACAATGATGATTATCTCTTTTTAAAATTTTAAAATAAGCCTTAAACTGTTTGATGTGTTTTACAATTTGTTGTATAAGTAAATAACGCTCATCGTATTTTACAATATGTTGATGATTTTCTTAATTTTTAAAGGGCTTTCACTTGTATGCTCATAGCTTGACAACCTAGCTATGAACTCCAGGCCGCATAATCCCACCTATAATGTGTGGTAATAAAGTCCACACATGATCAGGGAGCACAGGTCCTCCTGGTCTTCACCCAATTCATCCGTAGTCAGCGATATACCTCTCCTAAGAGAGATACGTGCAAATTTTCCATGGGTTGTGATGGCATCTTGGATCTGGTATTAGTCTAGTAACAAGAGGTTCGAGGGAGTTGGGCCAATGGATGGAAATTATTGCCACCATTGTTGAGCCCTACTAGTGGTTGGATGTGACTTTCAACTCACTATTATTTGTGTCATGGTGTGTATGGTTCCTTTTATTTTTCATGAAATTAAATGCATAAATCAGCACTCATGACTCTTCTACATGTGATGCAAATTAAAAAGAATGTTTAACTTTCAAAAGTATGCATGATTAAGCTATATGTCTTTCAAAAAAAATGCACACTAATGACTATGACGAAGTGGCCACTAGATGGGCCTCATGCAAGAAAACTAGCATACAAGAAGGGCCTAGACCACTGGAGACTAGGGTGGACTACACTCAGAGGTCTATTATTCTTAGCAACGACTAGTAGAACCTACAAAAATACCTAGGAACTCAATTCATTTTATATTTTGGTTGCATTCCCTAATTATTCTAGTGATTTTGATTTTTTAGAAAAGACACAAATAGAGAACAAGGAAAACAGAGAACAGTGGATCCTACCTTAGATCCTCATTAGATTTAAGCTTTCTCACCCTATTGTATGGCTTATCATATGTTGATCGTGGCTCTGTGGTGTAGCTGAGACTGTTGCCCATGGGTCTGTTCCACGATGACAACTTTTGATCGTGGCTGTCAACCGCAGTTAGCACATGTCATCAAAAAATCACACATTCAATATTCTATGGCATAAAATGTGGAATTTCCCACTGTGATTGCCTTCTATAACCACCAAAAATGTGCACACCTAGTCTAACTATTGTAATTTATGAAATATACACAAATAGGCATGCATAAATTGAAAACAAGAAATAAAACGAATACAAGAAATCCTTTATTAATTTCAATGGAGTCAAATTACAGATTCTTCCCTCTTAGGGATACCCATTTGATACATCAATTACAATAGTGTCTAATCCCTCTCAAGGGTAGATGCGATCAAAATGCCTTTTAGGATGACACGAACTACTCCAAGGTGTCGATGACCTTCTTCTCCATGATTAGAGGTATTTGTTGTCTTGAATGTCAAAACCCTATTAGTCCTGCATGCAATAAACAACAAGAAGCATCAGTGATAAAGGATGCCTCTCTTGATGAGGCTTTTTGAGGAAAGTGTGTACAAATATGACATTATTAGCATATAATCAAGAAAGTGCAAGAAAGCTAATAAACCTATGAGAAACATGAAAATATGTTATGAACCATGTGAAAGGAAAGTATATGCAACTATCTAATAGCCTAATTATCAACTTGAAAGCATGGAAGCATGAAAAAGATTCATTAGTATCCTAGTCAAAATATTGAAAGCAAGCAACTAAACAAGATAATTCTATCGGTCAGAAGTCTCTAAAAATGCAATAAAACCTAAATTATGCTTAGCCTACTACTATTAACAATTCCTATGGTGAGAAAATAAGGAAATTAGTGATACGGACTTGATCGCGGCTCTGAGGTATGGTGAGCACTGTTAATTGTGGTTGAAAGCCACGATGAGGCTTGAAATATGCTTATCCTCAAGTACAAGGGCCAGATATTTGAATTCTCTTGCAAAATTGATGTGTTGGAAATTTTGGGTACCTAGGGTACATTGAATTTGCTCAAGTGAATAAGTTGTCATTGATGTCAAGAAGCTGTTTGAAGGAATTTGATTTGATGTAAAATAATTTGTTTTGATGAATTTTTGGCTTGACAAGTTCGAAAGAAAGCTTTTGGAAAAGTGTCGCGATATCGCGACATGTCGCATTTTCGCGACTTGAGCAGGAGAGAGAAAGATTTTTTAGAAAAGTGTCATGATATCGTGACATGTCGCATTTTCGCGACTTAGGCAAGAGAGAGAGCTTTTTAGAAAAGTGTCGCGATATCGCGACATGTCGCAGTTTCACGACTCAAAGAGGAGAGAGAATGTTCGGAGTCAAAAATGTCACGATTTCACGACATAATGCAGGAGAGCGAGTCCGGGAGAAAAAGTGTCACGATATCGCGACATGTCGGGTTTTCGTGACCCGAAGAAAAGAAAAGAGCTAAGGAGGAAAAGTGTCACGATTTCACGACATGTAGCAAAGGAAAGTGTTCCAAGTGGGAACTGTCACAATTTCGTGACATACTGCAGAACTCGAAGTGAGAATTGTCATGATTTCATGACATGCAACAAAGGGAAGAGTCTAAAATGAGAAGCGCCGTGATTTCACGATAGGCTGCAAAGAAATCGTATGGATGCAGGAAGTGTCATGATTTCACGACAGGTTGCAAAGAAGACGTACAGAAGCTGAAAGCATCACGATTTCACAATAGGTTGAGATGGCAGCATTCAGTTGTAGAAAGTGTCACGATTTCATGACAGAGATAGTAAGCAAGTCTTCAACAGAAGAAGCATCATGATTTCATGACAAATTCAAGAAGGAAGAGCTCGAAGGCAAAAGCGTCATGATTTCATGACATGTTCTGCTTTTGCGGGTGCAAGCCGAGAAAAGGTTGAGAAAGCGAGAAACGTCGTGATTTCATGATAGAAGTGGAGATGACGTCAGTAGAGGCAAAAGTGTCATAGTTTCGCAACAAAAGTAGAAAAGAAGGCCATGAAGACAGAAGGGTCGCATTTTCATGATAGAAAAGAAGATGACGTCAGCAGAAGCAGAAAGTGTCGCGATATCACGACAAAAGCCATAAGATAGTGTGCGGTTGCAAAGGTGTCGTGATATCGTGACATGTTGTAGTTTCACGAGAAAAGCTACAGAACCACAGAGGTGGTTGAAGTCGACAGAGTTAAAATTAAGCCAACGCAGTTTAGGGTTTTGCAGCCGACGAAGTTAAGGGTAACAGCCGACTAAGACTAAATTTTTCTTCATGAAAATTTTGCTATAAGAGGACTGCTTGGAGAGTTTAAGTATCGATCGAAGTGTGCATTCGAAGAGCGGCGTTCACTGACTGTACGAAGAGAAGAAGTTTGATCGCTAAGAGTAGAGTGCATTCTATCAAATCTTCTAAGTGAGAGAGATCGCAAGGAAGCAGAGTGCGTGAAGACTATGCGGCTGAGATTGCGTAGAGGTGCAAAGGTTGAAGTTTGATCAAGTGCAGTTATGATTGCACAAAAGAGTGAAGGACTATGTTTTTGTGCAGACCAAAGAAATAGGACAAAGACATTTGTGCCAGACTGAAGGACAGTGTTTGGTTCAGATCAGAGAAAGAGATCGAGGACATTTGTGCTAGACCGAAGGACTATGTTTAGTGCAATTTCGAGGACCAGCTTTGGAGGTGATAAAGTTGAGGACAGATGTCTCCAGTTAGAGTAGGGAAGACAGGTGTCTTCTATGGATAGAGTTCCATTTTCTAAGGGCAAAGGAGGCAGAGGTCTTCTAGAGGATCACCAGCCAGAACAGAGCTAGGGGATTGGTGTCTCCTTTGGGTTGGTGCCCATAAACTTTGTAATCGAGAAAGGTATTCCCAGAATTTGGTTGATAAAATTTTAGTGAAATATTTTATCCGTGGAGTAGCCCACATTGGGTGGACCACGTAAATTTTTGTGTCTCTATTGTGGATGGTGTTTTGTGCATTACTTTGTTTACTGCTATTGATACTGCTTTCTATACACTACATAATATTGAATTGAAAGTTGATTTGAAGGAAAAAGTAAAAAGCGATCTTATACTGTTCACCCCCCTCTCAGTATAAGCTTGTGTTCTTCAATTGGTATCAGAGCGGGTGCCTTTGAAAATTTTAATAGCTTGAAGGAAAAGCAAGCAAAGAACACAATGGATTATTCAAGTGGCAATGCAACACCTATTCTTGATGGATCAGATTTTGGTCTTTGGAGTGCAAGGATGAAGGTTCATCTAATGGCACTTGGGAATGAGGTTTGGGAAGTGATTGAAGATGGGTACACTATTCCTGAACATGGTCCTTATACTAAAGAATACAGGCTCCTACATCACAACAATTTAAAAGCAATGAATGCAATCCTGAAAGGCTTATAGAAAGCAGATCTCACCAAAGTGATTCACTGCAAGATAGCTAGTGAAATGTGGAATCAGCTGAAGGTGGTTCATACAGGTGATGCAAATGTCTGAAAAGCCAAGTTGAGACACTTCAAAGGTATGTTCGAACAACTCCAGATGAATGATGATGAAAATATTAGTGACTACATGCTTCGTATGGATGAGGTTGTTAACTCCATGAAAGACTTAGGTCTTGAGCTTGTTGAGAATGATGTTTGTGATAAGATTTTAAGATCTCTTCCTAATAAATTTAGTGAAAATATTTTTGCTATTGAGGAAGCTAAAGATCTGGATAAGTTAAAAAAAGATGAGCTTCATAGAATTCTTGCAGCATTTGAGTTGAGAACTCAGGTGAAGGTTGATGTCAAGAAAGAGGCAACTTTCAAAGCTATCAAGAAATCCAAGGGTAAACAGCTTCAAGAGAGTGATGAGTCTTCTAGTGATGAAGAGGCATATTACAGCAAGAAAGGCAAGTTCTCTAGAAAGCACAAAAGCATGAAAAATATAAGATGTTTCAATTGTGGAAATTTTGGTCATTATGCTACTGACTGTACTGTTTCCAAGGATGAAAGTGATGAAGATAAACAGGATTCTAAGAGCAAGGATTCTGAAAAACTCACGCATCATAGGAAGAACAAATATGAGCACAGCAAACACGGAAAGAGGTATTCTCACAAGCATAAGAAGAGTTTCTATCTAGACAAAGCAAGTAAGTGTTCTAGTAGTGATAGTGAAAGTTCTTCAAGTGATTATGAAAATGAGATGCTGTTCATATCAGAAAAAGAGGAAGAACCGAAACATAGATTCATTATCATGAAATGTCTTAGATGTGGAAATTTTGGTCACCTTGAGGATGACTGTACAAATAATAACTTGGTTGCTAGTATGTATGAGGATGCTTCATAAAACCATAAGGAAGATGCATGTATGGCTTTTGAAAAAGGTAGCACCTCTAGTGATAAGAAATCTGAAAACGGCTTTGATGATTCAGAAAGCAAACAAATAAAGGATCTTGAAAGTGAACTTACTAATGCTCTTAGTGCTTTGAAAAAAGAAAGAAATAAGAATGCTAGACTCAAGGATAAGTTAGATGAATGTTGTATGGAGAGAGATGATCTTGTAGAAAATCTTGATGTCTCTATAGCTAAGATACAAGAACTCAAAGATGAGTTAGAATCCAAGGTTCTTGAGTGTAGTGAGTTAGAACAAAAAATGGCTTCTTTGAAAGAGGAAACCAAGGAGTACAAGGATAAGCTGTACAGGTTTCAAGACAGCTCTAAAAAGGTTAAATCTCTCATCAAAGGTCAAAGAAAACCAATAGATAAAATAGGTCTTGGTTTTGTTAAGCCGCACAAGGAACAGGTTGGGGAATCTAGCAAGAGATTCCAAAAGGAAGAAATTTCTGATGAAGAAAGTACTTCAGATCATGAGTCCGTGAGTGATAGATGCGCAGAAATAGAAAATGAAATTTAGATTGATAAGAAGAAGTTTTTGGGACCCAAGAGGTCGAATAAAAGAAAATTTCACGATAGATGTTTTGCGTGTCACAGGTTTGGTCACATGGCTGTACATTGCATGGCTCAAGTGAAGAAAGTAAACGACAAATTTAGAAGTGCTAGTTTCTTTCGAGGGTATTTCTACTCTTGTCAATAGTTTGGGCACAAGGCAGTCTATTGCGAGGTAAAGAATAGGTTTGATCAAAACAGATTTAGACAGAACTGGCGGATTCAAAGAACAAGTATGCCTAAAAGAAATTACAGTGTTACTTGTTATAAATGCAACAATGGAGGTCACATAGCTAGATAGTGTAGAGCTGATCTTCCAAGGTATAGGAATAGGAACAGTGGTATGAACAGGTCCAAGGATCAAGGCATGGATAAGAATAGGAATGATAACAGGAACAGGAATAGTGACAGGAACAGGAACAGGAATATGGACAAAGAGTTCAAGAAAAGTCCCGACAAGGAAGTTATAGACGCTTATAATGATCAGTGCCTAATGGGAGTTTTACTCCCACCCCAAAATTAATCACCTCATCAGGGGTGGGGGAGGGACTAAGCTAAGAGTCTCATTCTTAGTCCCAAGCCCCAAAGGTGACCCTTTGCCATTGATGACAAAGGGGGAGAAATATGAGTAAGGGGGAGAGCTTCAAGTGAAGAGGAAAGCTTCAAGTCAGGGGGAGCAAAACTTCAAAAATAGTTTCTCAGTTGTTAGAACAGTTGGTTTCGGTTTTGGCTCTTAAGACGTGTTTTTAGTAAAGGTTTGCCATCAATGACAAAGGGGGAGATTGTTGGAAATTTTGGGTACCTAGGGTACATTGAATTTGCTCAAGTGAATAAGTTGTCATTGATGTCAAGAAGTTGTTTGAAGGAATTTGATTTGATGTAAAATAATTTGTTTTGATGAAGTTTTGGCTTGACAGGTTCGAAAGAAAGCTTTTGGAAAAGTGTCGCGATATCGCGACATGTCGCATTTTCGCGACTTGAGTAGGAGAGAGAAAGCTTTTTAGAAAAGTGTCGCGATATCGCGACATGTCGCATTTTCGCGACTTAGGCAGGAGAGAGAAAGCTTTTTAGAAAAGTGTCGCGATATCGCGACATGTCGCAGTTTCGCGACTCAAAGAGGAGAGAGAATGTTCGGAGTCAGAAATGTCGTGATTTCATGACATAATGCAGGAGAGCGAGTCCGGGAGAAAAAGTGTCGTGATATCGCGACATGTCACAGTTTCGTGACTCAAAGAGAAGAGAGAATGTTCGGAGTTAGAAATGTCGTGATTTGGTGACATAATGCAGGAGAGCGAGTCCGGGAGAAAAAGTGTCGCGATATCGTGACATGTCGGGTTTTCGTGACCCGAAGAAAAGAAAAGAGCTAAAGAGGAAAAGTGTCACGATTTCGCGACATGCAGCAAAGGAAAGTGTTCCAAGTGGGAACTGTCACGATTTCGTGACATACTGCAGAACTCGAAGTGAGAACTGTCACGATTTCGTGACATGCAAAGAAAGGGAAGAGTCTGAAATGAGAAGCATCATGATTTCGCAATAGGCTGCAAAGAAATCGTACGGATGCATGAAGTGTCGCGATTTCACGACAGGTTGCAAAGAAGACGTACGGAAGCTGAAAGCGTCGTGATTTCATGACAGGTTGAGATGGCAGCATTCAGTTGGAGAAAGTGTCATGATTTCACGACAGAGACAGTAAGCAAGTCTTCAACAGAAGAAGCATCACGATTTCGTGATGAATTCAAGAAGGAAGAGCTCGAAGGTGAAAGCGTCGCGATTTCACGACATGTTCTACTTTTGTGGGTGCAAGCCGAGAAAAGGTTGAGAAAGCGAGAAACGTCACGATTTTGTGATAGAAGTGGAGATGACATCAGCAGAGGCAAAAGTGTTGTGGTTTCATGACAAAAGCAAAAAATAAGGCCATGAAGACAGAAGGGTCACATTTTCATGACAAAAGAGAAGATGACGTCAGCAGAAGTAGAAAGTGTCGCGATATCGCGACAAAAGCCATAAGATAGTGTGCGGTTGCAAAGGTGTCACGATATCACGACATGTTGTAGTTTCGCAAGAAAAGCTACAAAACCATAGAGGCGGTTGAAGTCGACAGAGTTAAAATTGAGCCGACGCAATTTAGGGTTTTGCAGCCGACAAAGTTAAGGGTAACAGCCGACTAAGACTAAACTTTTCTTCATGAAAATTTTGCTATAAGATGAGGACTGCTTGGAGAGTTTAAGTATCAATCGAAGTGTGCATTCGAAGAGCGACGTTCGTAGACTATGCGAAGAGAAGAAGTTTGATCGTCGAGATCAGAGTGCATTCTGTCGAATCTTCGAAGTGAGAGAGATCGCAAGGAAGCAGAATGCATGAAGACTATGCGGCTGAGATTGCGCAGAGGTGCAAAGGTCGAAGTTTGATCAAGTGCAGCTGTGATTGCGCAAAAGAGTGAAGGACTATGTTTTTGTGTAGACCATAGAAAGAGGACAAAGACATTTGTGCCAGACCAAAGGACAGTGTTTGGTGCAGATCAAAGAAAGAGATCGAGGACATTTGTGCTAGACCGAAGGACTGTGTTTAGTGCAATTTTGAGGACCAGCTTTGGAGGTGATAAAGTTGAGGACAGAGGTCTCCATCCAAATCAGGGAAGACAGGTGTCTTTTGTGGATAGAGTTCCATTTGCTAAGGGCAGAGGAGGCAGAGGTCTTCTAGAGGATCACCAGCCAGAACAGAACTAGGAGATTGGTGTCTCCTTTGGGTTGGTGCCCATAAACTTTGTAATCGGGAAAGGTATTCCCAAAATTTGGTTGATAAAATTTTAGTGAAATATTTTATCCATGGAGTAGCCCACATTGGGTGAACCACGTAAATTTCTGTGTCTCTATTGTGGATGGTGTTTTATGCATTACTTTGTTTACTGCTATTGATACTGCTTTCTATACACTGCATAATATTGAATTGAAAGTTGATTTGAAGGAAAAAGTAAAAAGTGGTCTTATACTATTCACTCCCCCCTCTCAGTATAAGCTTGTGTTCTTCATGATGGTCAAGGGTTGCCTTTGTGTTCTTTGATAGATTTAGAGATTGAACTACTCTGATTTCATGTGAAATGGGTGTAATTACGTTTCTTGATTATTTTAACCTCCTAGGACTTCCATGGCTTGAATTTCCATCCTAGTATCTCAACTGCAATAACAAATATTTCTCTCAAAGAACACAAGTGAATGTTTATCTCGACAGGGCTTCGTCGTGTTCAATTGAAAGTTCTATAGAATTTTCCCCAATTTTAAGAGGGATTTTATAGCACCTTGAATGGGTATGTCCTAGCTTCATGAGGAATCCAAGATCAAGAATGGGCAGTTGAGTTTGTTGGACAGAAAGATATAGAACCTTCCTCGCTCAAACCGTTCCAATCCACAACCAAATGATCATTGGAACTAACTTTGAATCGGTTAAAGTCCAACTAAATTTGGGGCCTAACCATGGCTGACAAGTGTGGTCATCTTTGCTAACCGCGGGTGTCAACAGCAGTTAGCACTGAATAGGCAAAGGTGCCCAAATGAGTGGTTAAAATCACTGCTATACCTTGGTATTTGTCCAAGGTCTTTCATATGGCCTTCTAGCATGTTCCATATGAGTAGTCACCTCAACATGATGCATTTTAGGTGTCTACAAATAAATAATTGATTTATTTAAAAGAGAATAAGATAATGTTTAAATAAATAGTTGATTTATTTAAAAGAGCGTAAGATATTGCTTAAATAAATAGTTGATTTATTTAAAAGAGCATAAGATGATGTTTAAATAAATAGTTTATTTTTTTAAAATAGCATAAGATATTTGCTTAAATAAATAGTTAATTAATTTAACAAGGCATAATATATTGCTTAAATAAATAGTTGATTTATTTAAAAGAGTGTAAGATAATGTTTAATTAAATAGAATTAGAAACTTGAAGGGAAAGTCATCCTGTTAATTATCAAAGGTAGGATTTTCAAAAAGCAAGTAGATATCTTAATAGATAGTGGAGCCACCGATAGTTTCATTTCTTGTATATTAGCCAAATATATGCTAGAAAGTCCAGGGTATTTAGCTCATGGATGGAAGGTTGAGTATGGGTCTGGATAAACCTACTCCATAAACCAATGTTCCCAATGATGGAAATTACTTTAGAAAGTGGCACCACAAAAGGTTACCTGTATGTAACTCCACTTCACACCTTTGATGTGATCCTAGGGATGGAGTGGCTATAGGCCCATCAAGTCGTAATCAATTTCCAAGATAGATAAATTGAGTATTTTAAAGAAAATGATGAGAGGTTGTGAATTTGTAGCAAGAAAGGGGTATTCAAGCCCTATATGTTGTCTACCATGTAGTTGAATAAAGCCCTTAGGAAAGGGGGAATCGTTTATGTTGTAAAAATGAACGAAGTTGAGAGATATTGGAAGGAAGAGATGATTGAGGCACACCCAATTTTGTGAGAATTTCAATATGTATTTCTAAAATATCTTCCAGGGTTCCCTCCTATGTGAGAATTTTATTTCACTATCGATATTATACCAAGAGTGGAACCCATCCATCGATCTCTGTATAGGATGTCACCTATTTATATGCAAGAGTTAAAGGTACAACTACAAGGGTTATTTGAGAAGGGGTTGATAAAACCAAGTTTTTCATTATGGGGTGCACCCGTTTTATTTGTAAAAAAGGACAGATATTTAATATTGGGTATCGACTATAGGATGCTGAATAAGGCCACAATCAAAAACTAATACCCTCTTCCCAGGATCAAATATTTATTCAAACATCTAAGAGATGCTATGGTGTTTACCAAAATAGACCTAAGGTCAGGGTATCACCATATGAGGATTTGTGAGGAAGACACTCACAAAACGGTATTCAATACAAGGTATGGGTATTATGAGTTTATCGTCCTACTTTTTGGACTGATCAATACGCCCGCTGCCTTCATGAATTTAATGAATAGTGTGTTCAAAAGGCACCTAGACCAGTTTTTCCTTGTATTTCTTTATGAAATCCTCATATATTCTTAGATCAGGGAAGAGCATGATAAGCATCTTAGGGTCGTGTTGGAACTACTAAGAGAGAATCAAATTTATGGGAATCTTTCCAATAACGATTTCTATGTTTCAAAGGTGCACTATTTAAGGCATGTTATATCAGATAAAGGGATCACAGTGGATCTAGAGAAATTAGAGGCCATCATAAATTGGTTGTCCCCTATGAATGTTACTAAGGTAAGAAGCTTCATGTGGCTGACGAGCTATTACTGACGTCACATAAAGGATTTCTCAAAAATCACCTCAGTAATAACTAGTCTCCAAAATAAGAGAAATGAATTTAAGTGGATGAAGAAGTGTGAGCCTGATTTTGCCATGTTGAATCAAAATCTTACTACTACACCGATACTAAAAATTTTGGATCCTCAAATAAATTTTATGGTATGCACAGATGCATCATTGGAAGGACTAGAGGGAGTGCTCATGCAAGAAGAGTCAGTAGTGGCTTATACTTCAAGGAAGCTTAAAAATCATGAGGTTAATTATGCCACACATGATTTAGAGCTAGCCATTGTAGTGCACGCTCTAAAGGCTTGACACCGTTATCTAGTAGGAAGACCCTTCAAGCTAAGATCAAATCATCAAAGTCTTAAGTACATTATTAGTATCCTCCATCCTAACAATATTAGTTAGTATTATTAATCATGTAATTATTATATTATAAAATCATAAAGTGAACCATCACATATCTTCATAACATGAATCATCATGTCTCTTCATAACGTGAACCATCACATCTCTTCACCAACATAGCTTTAGGGTAGATATATATATTAGGTTGGTCATTCACACAAATCATCCATGAATAAGAATATATATTTGATCAATTGATCCATTGGAAGGGTTCTCCTCCAGTGCAAAGGTGATTCTATCCAAAAGGTGATTCTATTAGTTTAGATCCAATTCCAATTATTGTTGATAGATCTGCTAGGAACTTGGGTTCCTACCATTTGGTATCAGAGCATTGATTCTAGACACAAGTGGGGAAGTTTTTTTAAAGATATCTCAAAATAAATCCTACAAGTAATGAATAAATGGAAAGATGATTTTGAAATAAAAATAGCAATAAAAATAGCAGAGTTAACACTAAAAAATAATGACCTTGCAAATAAAATTATTATAAAGGAGGATTTTTGCCAGTGGAAGGAGCCAATTACAAAACCACCTTTATGGGAATCATAAAATATGTACACCACCCTAAAAATTACCTGACTCTTACCCATTAAATGTATCAACCCCATGAAAATGAAGGCATGATGTAAAAAAGGGTTTGTGTTTTCATTGCAATGAGAAATTTGTTCACAATCATCAATGTATTACACTTGCACTATATATTTCGGATGCAACTATTCCTTGTAGTTCTTCCAACGATGAAAATACGATTGAGGTAGCCATAGTGATGGATACACTTGAAGATAACACTCAATATGGGGATTATGGGGAAGGTAAGTAATATGAGGAATCCACTAAATATAAGAAAGACGAAGAAGATGTAGAAAACAAGGACAATGAGCAAGAAATACCCCAAGCACCTGATCACAACAAGGAAGGTAATACAGTCGATATGCCAGAAGTTATTGATGCATCAATCAAGGATGAGGTAGACATTCCTAAAGTGGCCAAACATGCACTCTAAAATAACTACACTCAATTTCCTCTCCAATAGTGAGTTATCATCGTAGGGTCAAACCTATTCAAAAACAAGGCAGAAAGGTGATTGCACACTCCTCCATTCCCTCTCCCAGGGAACAAAAAGAGAATGTAGAAGTTTTACCACCTATTTTTAATCATCCTTATGAAGTCTTTGAGGAGCCCCAAAAGTTTCCCTCCCATTTTCATCATGATTCTCCTAAGGAAGATTCTACTATTGTTCTTGGCAACCCCCTACTAACACTCCGACCTTCAAGATATCCTTACCTTCAAAAAAGTGACATTAAAATAGTACAAGAACTTGCAAAAATTCTACTTGGAAAACAAAAGATAAAGCTCCTCACTTTGAGCTTTGAGGAAAAATCTCTTTTTAAGGAGGGTGGCATGTTAGGATCCTCCATCCTAACATTATTAGTTAGTATTATTAATCATTTAATTATTATATTATTAAATCATAAAGTGAACCATCACATCTCTTCATAACGTGAACCATCACGTCTCTTCATAACATGAACCATCACGTCTCTTCACCAACGTAGCTTTAGGGTAGATATATATTAGGTTGGCCATTCACACAAATCATCCATGAATAAGAATATATATTTTATCAATTGATCCATTGAAAGGGTTCTCCTCCAGTTTAAAGGTGATTCTATCGAAAAGGTGATTCTATTAGTTTAGATCCAATTCCAATTATCGTTGATAGACCCACTAGGAACTTGGGTTCCTACCATACATATTTACTCAACCAATGCTCAATGTAATGTAGATAAGGTGGGTCAAGTTCCTTACTGAGTACAATTTTGAAATTAAGTATATTAAATGAAAATAAAATAAGGTTGTGGATGCCCTGAGTAGAAGGAGACACCTAGCATCCATAACTAGAAGCCACATAAAACTTATAGATCAATTAAGGCAAGAACAATTTCAAGATGGATATTATTGGGAAATTCTAGCCAAGTTAAGAGAATATCCTAAGGGTAATGAGGAATTTGGGGTGATAGATGACCTTGTATGTTATAAAAGAAGAGTTGTCATACCAAAATCAGGAGATTTAAGGAGGATATTTATGCAGGGGTAAAATGAGGAAAAACCTAAAAAAGGACCTTCTTCTAGGTAGGAATGAAGAAACATATTACAAATTTTTTGGCCCGATGCCTCAAATTCTAGAAGGTCAAGGCAGAATGCAAGCATCCCACAGGATATTTGTATCCCCATAGTATACCTACTCAAAAATGGCAGGTTATATCAATGGATTTTATTGTAGGCTTACCTAAGACGACCATGTACCAGCAAGATGTAATCTTTGTGGTGGTAAAAAAATTAACCAAAGTTGCACACTTCATACCTGGTAGTACCAAGGATGATGCTCAAGTGGTGGCTAATAGGTTTGTTAAATAAGTATTCAGATTACATGGATTCTTGGAGGTAATTATATCAGATAGGGATTCCAAGTTTACTTCATAATTTAAGAAATCTCTACATCAGGCAATAGGTACAAAGTTGCATATGAGTTCAACACACCACACTAAAATATATGGTCATACGGAGTGAGTAAACCAAGTCTTGGAAGATATGCTCCGCATGTATTTCATGGACCACAAGTCTTGGTGGGAAGACTATTTGCTATTGGTAGAGTTTGCCTACAATAATAAATATCATTCCTCTCTAGGGATGAAACCTTTTGATGCCTTGTATGGGTAAAAGTGTAGAACACCACTGTCATGGTACAACCAAAGGATAGAGAGGTAATTGGACCAAAAATGGTCAAGGAAATAGAAGAGCAAATCAAGGTAATCAGGCAAAGCCTCAAATAGGCTCCTAATAGGTAGAAGAGCTATGCCGATTTAAAAATAACTCCCAAATAATACTCAGTGGGAGATAAAGTGTTGCTAAGGGTCAAACCAATGAAAAGTGCAATCAAGTCCACAAAACTAGATTTACGATTTGTAGGATCCTTTGAGATCACTAAGAAAATTAGCCCAGTTGTATACTAACTTGTCTTACCTTCAAATTTATCAAAAATCCATGACACCTTCCACATATCTTTTCTTAGAAAATATATTATTGACCTTGAACATGTGTGGGATATATCTAACTTGTAGATGGCAAATTCAGAGGCAATCAAAGTAATGTCAGTAAGGATCTTGGAATTCCGCTCTAAAACTATGTAGAATCAGACCCTTGAGCAGTGTAAGGTCTAATGGGATCATTTCTCTAAGAGAAATGCCACTTGGGATAAAGTGGTAGATATGCAGAAACATTTTTCTTTTATGTTTGATGAACTTTAAGCTATTGTAACAAATTGTTGATTTTTTTATGTGGTTTAAAACTAAGAAACACCGAGGGACGATGTTAATCCTAGTGGAGGAGGATGTCATGACCCTCCCAAATGGACTTTTGGAACATGGAAAAACAATATATAAACAAATGTGGCTAATGTTCAATTTTGTGCAACTAAGAAGCTTCATGATATTAGATAAGTAATGAAGGATATGTTACTGCTAATGAATTGCCAATGTGTAGGATTAGGTGCACTTGTGAGTGGAGGAAATTGAGTCATCCACCGGAGACAAGAGTACTTGAGTAAGGGGAAATTATGATAAGACAACTCAAAGGTAACACAAATAGATACCTTCATATAGGTATGCATTCTATTACGGGATAATCATCAATGTCTAATCACCTTGAGCCCCAAACTGACAACCTAGTAGCTATCATAAGTTCTAGAGGCTAAGACAGGTGATTAGATTGACGGAAAGACTCCCTCTTTGTTTGATGCACTTGCATAATTGTCTTTTACTTCAGCACTATTAATCTTGATGACTAGTAGTCATGGAATAGATGGTTTACCTTCACAAACTTCTTATGTGTATTGTTTAAATAAATAGTTGATTTATTTAAAAGGGCATAAGATATTGTTTAAATAAATAGTTGATTTATTTAAAAGAGCATAAGATAATGTTTAAATAAATAGTTGATTTATTTAAAAGGGCATAAGATATTGTTTAAATAAATAGTTGATTTATTTAAAAGAGCATAAGATAATGTTTAAATAAATAGTTGATTTATTTAAAAGAGCATAAGATATTTTTTAAATAAATAGTTAATTTTTTTAACAGGACATAAGATATTGCTTAAATAAATAGTTGATTTATTTAAAAGAGCATAAGATAATGTTTAATTAAATAGTTGATTATTTAATATAAATCAAAGAAAGGGGCCTCATGAAAAATGAGCAGTTGATTATGTAAATAATGTTGGTAGAGGTCCGTGTGATAAAATGATTGATTTATTCAAAAAGTATTAATACTAAAATAATCAAAGGTAATTAATTTACCAAAGCTATTGCTGAAAACTTATCTTAAATTAAGAAAAGTAGAATTCCTTAAACCTCCAACCTCGATATACCTAGGAAGCCACCGCCCACCCATCGATCGACCCCTTGAGGTATTATGGTGACAATATGACATTCGACAAGCTTCTCTGATGAGAGAAGGAAATAATTTATGGCAACTGCCTTGGGAAGAGAATAGAGAAGGGTGTTCACCCTACCTCCTATCAAAGGTGTTCAAGGAAGTAATGGTGGGTAGATGAGAATGTGTATCAATGAGGGGGAGAAGGTGTGGAAGGAAAATCATGAAGAAGAGGGAGAAACAGTGAAAAGGATATACGTGAAAGGAGCGAAGAAAGGAGCGATGAGCAACGAGCAACCGTCGAGCAGTGTAGGCGACCCAATCACTACAGGTGAACCAAGTTGGTTATCATCTGAATCCAGTTGTTATGCTTTCCTCTCTGTGTGTGAAAGGAGTGATGAAGCTCCATGAAAGAGTGTAAAGCTCTGTGTGTGAAAAGAGTGTAAATCTCTATGTAAAGAGCATGAAGCTCTGTGTGTAAAGAGCATAAAGGTATATGTGTAAAGAGAATGAAGCTTTGTGTACGAAAGGAGCATGAAGCTTTGTGTAAGAGAGTAAAGATCTATGTGTGAAAAGAGTGTAAAGCTCTATGTGTGAAAATAGTGTAAAGCTTTGTGTGTGAAAAGAGCATAAAGCTCTATGTGTAAATATAATTAAGCTCTGTGTGTAAAGAGTGTAAATCTCTATGTGTAAATAGCATGAAGCTCTGTGTATGAAAGGAGCGTGAAGCTTTGCGTAAGAGTGTAAATATCTGTGTGTAAAAATAGTGTAAATATTTATGTGTGAAAAGAGAGTGAACCTCTATGTGTAAGATTCATGAAGCTCTACATGAAATAGCCATGAAGCTCTATGTATAAGAGCTATGAAGTTCTATATGAAAGAAGCGATGAAGCTTAGTGTAAGAGCAGTGAAGTTCTATGTGTAAGAAGCGATGAAGCTTTACGTAAGTGAAGTGAAGCTCTATGTGAAAGAAGCGATGGAGCTCTGTATTAAGAGTGTGAAGATCTATGTAAAGGGTGTTGAAGCCTTGTGTTACCAAGCATTGGAGATATGTGTTAAAGCAAGCATCGTAGCTCCTTAGTTGAGCATCGTAAACCTATGTTAAATGATGCATAGCATCATAGAGGATTATGCTTGTGGAAGCCAAGGATCTAGATGCTTTGCCATCCGATAGCCCTTAGAAGTTGGTAGAAGCTTAGCTTCTATTCATTGGATTCTTAATAGATTTTTAAATAGGGGTATGGGACCTTATGTTATGAAATAAAATGGAAATGAATGTTATTTTGTAATGTAGGGGTATGGGACCTTATGTTATGAAATAAAATGGAAATGAATGTTATTTTGTAATGTAGGGGTATGGGACCTATTGTGGCTACTCCACAACGTACCCCAGAATTGGGGACCCACCTTTTTTTGCATTTTTTCCAAGAATACCGAAGTGGACCATATGCTAAAGATCAAAGAAAAGGCAAAACACCACAAGGAGAAAAAAGTGTCGCGATATCGCGACATGTTGCATTTTCGCGGTCCAAAGCAAAGGGAGAGAGAAAGGAGAAAAAAGTGTCGTGATATCGTGACATGTTGCATTTTCATGGTCCAAAGCAAAGGGAGAGAGCAAGGAGGAAAAAGTGTCGCGATATCGCGACATGTTGCATCGTCACGGCCAAAAGAGAAAAAGTGTCGCGATATCGCGACATGTTGCATCGTCGCAGCCAAAAGAGAAAAAGTGTTGCGATATCGCAACATGTTGCATCGTCGCAGCCAAAAGAGAAAAAGTGTCACGATATCGCGACATGTTGCATCGTCACGGCCAAAGGAGGAAAAAGTGTCACGATATCGCGACATGTTGCATCGTCACGGCCAAAAGATAAAAAGTGTTGCGATATCACGACATGTTGCATCGTCGCGGCCAAAAGAGAAAAAGTGTCGTGATATCGCGACATGTTGCATCGTCACGGCCAAAGGAGGAAAAAGTGTCGCGATATCACGACATGTTGCATCATTGTGGCCAAAGGAGGAAAAAGTGTCACGATATCGCGACATGTTGCATCGTCACGGCCAAAAGAGAAAAAGTGTCGCGATATCGCGAAATGTTGCATTTTCGCGGCCAAAAGAGAAGAAAGAGAAAAGTGTCGCGATATCGCTACATGTTGCATTTTCGTGGCCAAAAGAGAAGAAAGAGAAAAGTGTCGCGATATCGTGACATGTTGCATTTTCATGGCTAAAAGCAACAAAAGAGAGCGAGGAGGCAAAGGTGTCGCGATATCGCGACATGTTGCATTTTCACGATTCAAAAGGGGCAGGCAAGCAGAGAAACAAGAAGTGTCACGATTTCGTGACATGTTTGATTTTTGCCAAGGTAACAGACCTGCATAGTGACATGGACATAAGGACAAAATCCAATGAATAAGACAAAACGTTACATAATGAATCTTTAATTATTTGAAATCATTTAAGATGGTCCTTACACACAGAAGGAAATGAACGCAAGCCCATGTGGAGAAAATGAAATGAAGGGACACAAAATAGAAACGAAAAGTTTTTTTGGAAACCGAAACACATGCATGCACAAGGGAAGGTGAAATGAACAGCCATTGGAAAATGAAATGAAAAGCTTCCTGAAAAGTTTAAATACGCCAGGCAAGGATGTTTTGAAGGGTTGGAAACTGCTGCGAGCAGAGTTGTAGATTTGAAGGCAAGAGGGCCATTTTGGACCTGTTTGAGTCATTTTTCTTCCATGGACTGGTTTGGGAAAACTAGAAATTTTGTTATTGTAAAATGACACATTTTTAATGCAGAAGTTTTCAGAAATTTGCATCTTGAGGGCAAGAAAGAAGGAGATTCTCTTTGCATGCTATGGATTTAATGTCTATTTCTTTTCTCTTTTTCAGATTTCATGTTTGTATATGGAGTTAATGCAAGTTTGCTTGGCTCATGTGAATGCTTGAACCTGAAATTTATTTTAAACCCTAGGAACTAGCACTTAGTCTATGGGGATTGTGCTTGTTTTGCAATTCCAATAGGTTAGGTTGCATGCATGGAGACCTCACATCTTTGGTTTTGTCAAAATAGGATAGCATCATACTGAATGCATTTTATTTTCAGTTTTTTGCATTTTATTTTTTCAAAAAGTTTAACTTATTTTAAATTTTTAGGCATTAAAATAAACATTTAAAAAAAAATCAAAATCCAAAAAATAATGAACAATCACTAAATTTTCATGGTGAAATAAACCAACATTGCCCCTTGTTTACAGTTACTTGCAATCACTTAGGTTTTCCAAGCATTTAAATTGAATATCTTTATTTGAGATTACTAATACATATATGCAAATGCTAATACAATGGAGACCTTGGAGAAGTTGTTTATTTAATTTCTTTGCAAGAGGGGATTTGGAACCCAAATCCTAAGGGAGAGTGTACTTTCACAATTGGGTGAAAATAACACTCAATATATTGGCACTAGAAGGAGGGCTTGATTTGGTTTATTTTAGTGTGATTTAAATGCTATAGGGATTTAAATTTTGAATATTTCATGCCCTATTGATTATTATTTTTAGCCCTCTTTTAACAATACAACCTTGTAGTGTTAAAAGGAGGACATGAATCGCTATGCATTGTTCTAACGCTTTTGATTGTTCATACAGGAATAATGTGTTTTGATTTGATTTTGAAAATTTTTGGTCTTGACTAACGAGGTTGTCTCCATGCAATTACTTTCATTTGATTTTAATGGATACATATCTTGGTTGATGCTAACATGATTATTCATACGTTACATGTTTGATATTTTCTAGTCATTTCATGCTTATTTGTAAGGAATTATTTTGTCTAAAATGTATTTTTTGTCGGTATTATGCTCTTCACTTGCATGTAATGTGATCTTGTGAATCAGAAAGCCTACAACACTAGGAGTATGCTCTTCACTTGCGCATATGCGATCTGGTGAATCAGAAACTAATTTACATTTTTAGAATATTGCTTTGTCATGGTTCCTTCTTTTATTCATGACTAACAAATTGGTTTTGAAGTTATACTTTGAGTTTTACTAATGGCAACATCTGAGGAGCAAATTGTGTCCCTAAGGGAAGAAATGATGTCCCTAAGAGAAACGATGGTATCGACATTAGGAAAGTATTATGAATGTCATTCTACCTTTGGAACACATTATCAAATTCATGAAATGTTATTGGAGTTTCTATGACTTTTTAATCAAGAAGTGGCATCAGGATACCTACAAAATCTACATATCTATAAGTTCACATTATGTCAATTTCAAGTATTTTGGGAGCCTATTGCTTGTAGGTTCTTCCCATATATTGTGGGTGATAAATCATTCTCGTGGTATTGCCATTTACCAATGGAGGTTAAGACTTCTTGGATTCAATTAGAAGCATCCTATATTTATCACTTTGGTAATCAAGTTGACTTAGATAGGTTGCAAAATCAATTCACCTCTATGTGTAAAGAGCCTAATGAGTCCATGAGTCAATTCAGTGTGATGTTTCATGAATTGTACTCTCAAATGTGGGAAAGTTTGGGTACATCAGAAGAGGAAGCTATTGAAGTATACCTAAGAGCCATACCCCCCACACTTGCTACACTCATTAATGAAAACTTGGATGACTTGTCTCTAGAGACAATCTATGAGATCTTTGAAAAGGTAGAACAAGTTTTGGAAGAAGAAAAGGCACAACATGTTCACATGAGATATTGTTCTTTTGGAGTTAGTGATGCCAACCTACACCAACCATCAAATGTAGCACCCTCCACTCCAATGATACCTAAGGTAAATGATCAAGGGGATGAATTTGAAATTCCAAATGTTACAACCACCTTAGATGTAGTCCAAGGGGAGATGCAAATTGCTAAGCCAACATCCACTAGTGAGGATTATGCAAAAATGAACTCATTCATAGAGATACACGATTATTTAGATGAAGGGGTTCTAAATTCAACAATGTTTGAAATATGTGATAGGACGGAACCTACCATAAAATTGGATGAAGTGGTTGAAAGTGAAATTGGAAGAAAACCAATAAATGAATTTGAAGATATGATAGAGTTTCACCACTTGTTCTTGGAAGATACTATTTATGAGATGTTTGAAATTAACGACCAATAAATTCTTCACCCTCCAAATTGTGATGAAATGAAATCATGGGTCACCAAGTTGGACTATGATAGCCTTATAAATTGGAATTCAAAAAATGACCCACTTTTGGAAATAATTGAACCATCTAAGGAAGGTGAAGGTGAATTTGATGAGAAACACATTGATGAATTGGAATATGTTGAGGAATTAGTTGAACGTCACCACTTGAATTTTGAATATGATTATTATGATGCTTGGAAGAAGTGGGAAGACTACACTCACTCCAAAAATGCTAATGAAACTTGTATGTCAATTGATATACAGGACAACATAATCGCCTACTCAAAGGAAGATATTACAACTCCTGTACAATTTGAGGATGTTTCGGAAGAGGGTTTCAAATCTCATCAAATTTTGGAAGACTATAATGATCCTATTACCAAGGACAAAGAAGAAAAGGAATTGACAAATGAATCAAAAGATCATGTCACAAATACCATGGAGTTTCATCCCACAAATTTGGAAGATAATTTTTACAATGGTTGGGGAAGATGTGAAGATGTGTTATTTCCTCACACCCCTATTGATGAAGCTTCTATTCCAATTTATATGTAGGATGTTGAAAATTCTACTTCATACGAAGATCTCATATTCACAAGATTTGAGAATATTACAAAATTCGATCATGTGGAATATAAATTCATTGAAGATTCGGATACAAGTTTGCATGATTATTTTGAGCATTCAAATGAAGAGATACCATGGATAGTGAAAAAAGAGTTGGAATTAAAGGAAAAAGTGGTTGGTCTATTAGAAGTAACGCAAGTGATTGATCATGAGGATGAGTTACTTGACATACAATTTGACCAAGAATATTTGAGGGTTGAAAAGGATAGGCATGTTTTCAATTGGGTGCCCAATTTTGCTATGTCTGATGAACAAGTGATCAATGAAGAATATGAAGACCATGAGGTGAAAGAGGGAATTGCAAATTCTCATCAAATTTTGGTAAATGAAAATGTGAAAAAGGTAAAATCTAAACCTTTGTGTCCAAACATCCAAGATTTAGGTGAATATTTGTATAATTCAAATGATATTTATGATGAAATGCCATTGAAGGTGAATGAAGAACAAGGATTAATTTCTAACCACACCTTTGATAACATTACTTTAACGAATGAAAAGGAGCTTAATGCACTTAAATTGCTAAATCAAATTCATCAACAATTAATTCTTGAACCTAGGATAAAAACTTCTAATGATCCCCATTTAGTAAATATCCTAGATGCTTGTAAATTGTTGCACAATTTTAATTGGCCTAAGAACATGGAAAATGAATTAGCTTTGAAATTTTTAGAAATAGGCTCTTGCTTACAAAATTTCATTTTGAATAAAGAAAGCCTAGTTCTAAATCATGAATGGAATTATGAAATTTGCACCTTAAATAATAGACAAGAAAGAATTGAAAATCAACCATTGTTTAATCAATTTGGTAATTTGAATCTCACCTATGAGAATACTAATGGAGCTAAATCTAATTGGTAGGGTGAGAGAGGAAAGTTGAAGTTGGTTGCATTGTTTGGTCTAGTCTTGTTCTTGTTTGATTCCTTCCACATTTGGCATGTGTATCACGTCATATGTCTTTTAAATAATTCTAATCAGGTTTGGGATCCGGGAAAATGATAATCCAAACTTTGCACCATCTTGTATTATATTGTACATTTGTATATACTTTGGGTTTTCGTGTTTTGGTTTTGGATTTGATTTCAGTTTTGGTTTTAAAGTTGGGTGTGGGTCCTTTGGACACTTTTGGTTTGTTTTAAAAAAAAAAAAAGCAAGATGTCAACTTAGGTCCTTATGAATGTTGACTAAGACTAGGAGAATATGAAACATCGGAATTGTATTGCAGAAAGCTCCACGAATGTCGCAAACACATTAAAGAATATCATTTGGAACTTGTGATGCATTAAGTTGTCAGTTTTATAAATTATGGCAAAGTAGGTGGTATACTTCATCTGCATTTCAAAAGGAGCAACGCATTCATATCTCATGTTATATTTCACATTGCATATACATTTCATCTCATTTGCATCTTCATTTCATATACAATCATTGAAAAGGTGTCGAATCCTCTTAGGGTTATTACATAACATATATTAAAAGGATCCTAAGGTCAGGAACTGATGCCCGAACTATCTTGAGCCAAGCACATTCTACACATATTAAAGAGGATCTTGAACAAAATTGTAAAAACCATACTTGGAAGAAAAGGTGAGGCGAAATGAGTATTTCGTGTCTGTCCTATTATGCAACATAATCCTTAAAACAGTGGTTTTTACCACTCCCATAGTTCTTAAAACCTAAAATCAGAGTAGTAAGGATAGGGTTAAATCCCCATAGAACTTAGGTTGAGGATCCAACTCCCCAAAGCTCTAATTTGACCTTCATGAAGTAGTAAGGATAGGGTCTAATTCTCATATCGCTTAGGTTGAGAATCCGATTCCCCAAAGCTTCTATTTTGCCCACTCAAGAACTTGAAATTCCAAAGAAAATATTTTTCATTCTACTTTTATTGCATCATTGATATTGTGTTAGGATACTATCCTAACATTAATTAATAATAATAATACATGTTATCCTATGGTTATATTAATAAATAATATAATAATTAATTATATTAATTATTATATTATTATAAGATTAGGTTTAGGGTTAGGAAGCATGGTGACTCTTCACTCATAACCCTAAAGGGGTATAAGACACTATGTGATTCTATCATTTAATATATCCATGAAATATATAAAACATTTATTAAAACATTGAAGGGACTTCCCGACAATCCAAAAGCGATTCTTTTAGTTTTAGGTTATTTATTTATTTATTTATCAATTTATGTGCTAGGAACCCTAGGTTCCTACCATAAGGTATTAGAGCCTTATGGATCCAACCATATTGGTCAAGGAAATGAAAAATGACATTGCAGAAATTAGAAGAATGATTGAACAAAAACAAAAAAACAAATGGAACGTTTTGATCGTATTATACATTATTTAATGGAAATACAAGAGGAGACCCTAGCCATGGAATCTCAAGTAGAGGAGGATCCCATAGCCATGGAATCCTAGGTGAAGGAAGAGCCCATAACCAGGGAATCCCAGAGGGTGCCCATTGCACTCCCCAAGAACGAAAAAAATCCAAACCCTAAAAATATCTCCAATATTGTTTGCAATATCTCCAATGTTGTTTGCAATGTGATTTTTAATGCAGAGGAAGAAACAAAATTTTCTAAAAATTACAATGCATATCAAAGTGGAAGCCAACCTAGTATCACCTATGCAAACAAAATAGAGGCTCAAGGTGCTCAGTATCATAAAGTTATTACCATTGCACTAACATCCACTAAAGCTCCTTATTTCTCTCCTTCACCTGGTGCTACTAAAACTGTTTCTCAAAATTTAGGAGTTCCAATCCTCGTGAAGGACATCATTCTCAGCGAGGTTACATTTGAGTATTCTCATAGCTCCAAATTAGTTGCAGGTGAATTTTAGATTGCAAAAGAAAAAGAAACAAAATCTAAGGAATGCAGCCCTGCCCGTCCGCCTCCATGGCCACCTCCACTATTTCCCATTTCCTATGTAGTGTCAATGATCCTTCTTTGTGGAATTGTCTGGCTGCAGTTGAATTTGTATTTAAAAATTATAATGTACCATTACCATCCTTTCTATTTGATTGAAATGGTCGCTCGATTTGGTGGTAATTCAAACAATTGGGCACATAAAGTGAAGGACTTGTCAAAAATTTTGGAATCTACATGTGAGGACCAACTCCATGCACTGTCATTCATTCTTAGTGACATTCAGTATGAATCCTTTCATCATCAATTTTTGGTTTTGAAAAATGTGGACAGTATAAAATAGTGGTTCACGTCTTTAATTCGGTTCACAAAAACTTGGAACAAATCACAAATAATGGACAGAATATAAAGCTTTGTGAGCGTCCATCTCAAATTCAATGCCATATTTTAGAGTTTTTTTGGGTATATTTTCGTCAGTAACTCAAGCTTACTCTTCTTCGAAAGGGAATTCAAGCCTGAGATATAACAAAACATATGTGTTTAAAAATGTGAGGAACCACAGGCTTTATAGGAATCACATCATCGAAGCCATGTTCAAAGCCTAAGCCCATCATGACCATCCAAACTAGGAGACCAGTGATGATGAACGATCTCTCTACTTTAAAGATGAAATCTAGCAGCAACTCGGTCTAGAAATTGCAGGCCAACTGCATACCACACCAACCACACTGCCAAGCTAGATGACTGCTCAAACGTAAAATAAGAAATTAAAAACAAAAATACATTTGGCTTCCCTTAAATTCTAAGTGCCATGAAAAAGTTCTTCCTTACAAGCTCTCACACTCCTGTGTTGCGAACGAATGTCAAACACAGTAGTCAGTTCTAAAACACATTGATTAAGTTATGGGTGATAATATCTATTGTGCGCATACTCTGCCAGACATGGATAATGAACGAGGGATTTGTCTATTCAAAATATTTTTTTCTATCTATTCATGGATTTCATCCTAGGGATGTCTTTTTGTAGCATCTCGTGATCATTGAAAATTTTGAACGATTTTGAGAAGAAAATATTAATGGAGGTGCCAATAGAGCATTAGTTCAATGATAACATATAAGTGATGGGATACACTAAAGTTGAATCAGAATGACAGCAAATTATCTCAAAAATAAACAAGACGAATATATCGTAGCCTACGTGCAGAAAAGGCCGCCATTTTTCGTTGTGGTGAACATTAGTTATTACTGGTGTTCATCAATAAGATTTAAGATGGACTCTTATATCACTAGCGGTTAAAATCGGTAAAGTTAAAAGAGAAGCTTTATAACTGTTGTCTCTTCTTATAAGGTTCAAATGGAAGCTTTTTGTATACAATTTAGAAGGACAATTAGGTATCTATATCATATTTTGTCTACGTTCAAAAAAAAAAAAAAAACTAAAGTGAAAACTATTCCATTTTGTTTGGATACGATATGAACTTCAAAATAAGATGATATAAAGACTACTGAGTAGTGACTACTAATGGAAATGATGATTTTTGATAGATGGGTCTGTTTTCATTTCATTGAAAGTGTACATAGTTTGCAGGTATTATGTGTACAGCTTATCGACATGTAAGCTTACAAGCATCAAGCCACATTAAAGAAATTCATAGGCACATGGCACTCAAGTTGGTAACAGACACTTGGTAGATGGCCACACTTAACGAATTCATAGAGCCCTTTTATTTCATCAAAAATACTATGGAGGAAAATCTCACAATCAAATTCACCAACTATCACGATCACAACTTAGAAGAAAGACCATCTCCATAGAAGATTGCACATCGTGTTTGTCCTATGCACTAAACAATATAGAGCACTATTATTCTAAAAAATATTGGGAATTCTTAGATCCCATGGTATAAAAAAAAAAAAAAGGTATTTCTTTAGAAATTGTTATCGAAATGAGAAAAGAAGAATATGGACCATAAATAATACAAGATAGCATTATTCATATACTACCGGGAGTGGCAATACAAAGAGGTTCTTTATCTCTAACAAACAAGTTCTAAACCTTAGGAGAAATAAAGCATTTGCCTCGTTAAGGATTTTCAAAGGTTTAATTAACCAACTATTTAGATAAAGAAGTTGTGAATAGACGAGAAGTGGTTGATGTTAATGTGCATTATAGTATGACAATTGAGTTTTTTTTAAAGACAAACTTAACTACAAGAAGCTTGTGATATTGAGATTGGCAAACTTTGTAGAAGCATATTTCCAAATTTTTCTAGCTTTGAGGACAAAGCTCTTCAAAGAGGGATGGCATGTTAGGATACTATCCTAACATTAATTAATAATAATAATAATACATGTTATCCTATGGTTATATTATTATAATATTAGGGTTAGGGTTAGGAAGCATGGTGACTCTTCACTCATAACCCTAAACGGGTATAAGACACTATGTGATTCTATCATTTAATATATCCATGAAATATATAAAACATTTATTAAAACATTGAAGGGACTTCCCGAAAATCCAAAAGTGATTCTTTTAGTTTTAGGTTATTTATTTATTTATTTATCAATTTATGTGCTAGGAACCCTAGGTTCCTACCATATTGGATTGGAAGGATCGTACTACATGTCCCTTGCAAGAATGGGTAGTCATCCCCAAGGTTCAAGAAATCAAAAGTAAAGTCAAATCTTGGATTATGGGTTTGATCTCCACCAGGGCTATAGACGCCTGACTGGCAGTGGAGTATGCTCATGCGTGGCAACATGTCTTGTCTAAAAGCAAGACCACTGACTGCTCAAATGGATAGGCTAGCTTGATAGTTTCATCCATAGCAGGTTAAATCATTTTGTTCAAGATGAGGCAATGAACTCCAGATCAAAGTAGTAAGGATAGGGTTAAATTCCCATCTCGCTTAGGTTGGGAATCCTATTCCCCAAAGCTCTGATTTCACTTACACTTGCACATGGGTTCAAGATGGTAGGGGCACATAACCAACTTTGGGATCTAGTAAATTAATTCAGTATACATATTTTTGGTCCTAAGAGGGTTTGACAGTTTTAATATGTTTTTTCATGATACTAGAAAGTCTGAGCCTTTGAAAAGCAGGTTGTTATATCTCTAACATAGTTTTCATACATAAAATCCTACACAAATCATTCATAGCCTTGCATACAAATCATAAGTAAAACTGACAATGGAAATTTGAACAAGTTTCAAATGATAGGGAATGAAGCACAGTGCACACACTGACCTAATGCTTAATAATTCTAATGCTTCATGTATTTCTCGTCTAGTTTCATTCTTGAGATATTTGCTGATGCTTGTATTTGAGTCTGTGTGTTTTCAGGTTGAGTTCTCACCGAAATGCTTAGGAGAATTTCCCAGCAGAGTTGCCATTTGTTGTGGCTGCTCCACAACGTATCCCAGAATTTGGGACCCACCTTTTTTTGCATGTTTTCCAAGAATACCGAAGTGGCCCATATGCTAAATATCAAAGAAAAGGCAAAACACCACAAGGAGAAAAAAGTGTCATGATATCGCGACATGTTGCATTTTTGCGGTCCAAATCAAAGGGAGAGAGCAAGGAGAAAAAAGTGTTGCGATATCGCGACATGTTGCATTTTTGTGGTCCAAAGCAAAGGGAGAGAGCAATGAGGAAAAAGTGTCATGATATCACGACATGTTGCATCGTCGTGGCCAAAAGAGAAAAAGTGTCACAATATCGCGACATGTTGCATCGTCGTGGCCAAAAGAGAAAAAGTGTCACAATACCGCGACATGTTGCATCATCACGGCCAAAAGATAAAAAGTGTCACGATATCGTGACATGTTGCATCGTCGTGGCCAAATGAGGAAAAAGTGTCGCGATATCATGACATGTTGCATCATCGCGGCCAAAAGAGAAAAAGTGTCACGATATCACAACATGTTGCATCATCACGGCCAAAATAGAAAAAGTGTCGCAATATCGTGACATGTTGCATTGTCACGGCCAAAGGAGCAAAAAGTGTCGTGATATTGCGACATGTTGCATCATCATGGCCAAAAGAGAAAAAGTGTCGCGATATCATGACATGTTGCATTGTCGCGGCCAAAAGAGAAAAAGTGTCATGATATCGTGACATGTTGCATTTTCATGACCAAAAGAGAAAAGTGTCGTGATATCACGACATGTTGCATTTTTGCGGCCAAAATAGAAGAAAGAGAAAAGTGTCGCGATATCACGATATGTTGCATTTTCGCGACAAAAAGAGAAGAAAGAAAAAGTGTCGCGATATCGTGACATGTTGCATTTTCGTGGCTAAAAGAAAAAAAAGAGAGCGAGGAGGCAAAGGTGTCACGATATCATGACATGTTGCATTTTCGTGATTCAAAAGGGGCAGGCAAGCAGAGAAACAAGAAGTGTCGTGATTTCGTGACATGTCCAATTTTTGCCAAGGTAACAGACCTGCATAGTGACATGGACATAAGGACAAAATCCAATGAATAAGACAAAATGTTACATAAGGAATATTTAATTATTTGAAATCATTTAAGATGGTTGTTACACACGGAAGGAAACAGACGCAAGCCCATGTGGAGAAAATGAAACAAAGGGCCACAAAATAGAAACGAAAAGTTTTTTTTGGAAACCAAAACACATGCATGCACAAGGGAAGGTGAAACGAACAGCCATTGGAAAATGAAACGAAAAGCTTCTTGAAAAGTTTAAATATGCCAGGCAAGGATGTTTTGAAGGGTTGGAAACTGCTGCGAGCAGAGTTGCAAATTTGAAGGCAAGAGGGCCATTCTGGACCTGTTTGAGTCATTTTTCTTCCATGGACTGGTTTGGGAAAACCAGAAATTCTGCTATTGTAAAATGACATATTTTTAATGCAGAAGTTTTCAGAAATTTGCATCTTGAGGACAAGAAAGAAGGAGATTCTCTTTGCATGCTATGGATTTAATGTCTATTTCTTTTCTCTTTATCAGATTTCGAGTTTGTAGATGGAGTTAATGCAAGTTTGCTTAGTTTCTTCATGTGAATGCTTGAACCTGAAATTTATTTTAAACCCTAGGAACCAGCACTTAGTCTATGGGGATTGTGCTTGTTTTGCAAGTCCAATAGGTTAGGTTGCATACATGGAGACCTCACATCTTCGGTTTTGTCGAAATAGGATAGCATCATACTGAATGCATTTTATTTTCAGCTTTCTGCATTTCATTTTCATTTTTCTACATTTTATTTTTCTAGAAATTTTAACTTATTTTAAATTTTCAGGCATTAAAATAAACATTTAAAAAATTTTCAAAATCCAAAAAACAATGAACAATCACTAAAGTTTCATGGTGAAATAAACCAACATTGCCCCTTCTTTACAGTTACTTGCAATCACTAAGGTGTTCCAAGCATTTAAATTGAATATCTTTATTTGAGATTACTAATACATATATGCAAATGCTAATACAACGGAGACCTTGGAGAAGTTGTTTATTTAATTTCTTTGCAAGAGGGTATTTGGAACCCAAATCCTAAGGGAGAGTGTACTTTCACAATTGGGTGAAAATAACACTCAACATGACCTTATGTTATGAAATAAAATGGAAATGAATGTTATTTTGTAATGTAGGGGTATGGGACCTTATGTTATGAAATAAAATGGAAATGAATGTTATTTTGTAATTTAAGGGTATGGGACCTTATGTTATGAAATAAAATGAATGATGGTTATTTTATAATTTAAGGGTATGGGACCTTATGTTATGAAATAAAATGAATGAAAATTATTGATAGTTTAACGGTATGGGACCTTATGCTATGAAATGAAGAAAAATGTTTATTGGTGTAGACACCTAAAACACATCATGTCGAGGGCGACTACTCATATGGATATGCTACAAAACCATATGGAGGATCTTGGATAGACTCCAAGATAGAGCAGTGGTTCTAACCACTCAATTTAGGCATTTTGGCCTAAGCAGTCTGAACCGCATCCTAGACCTACGGTCTCCAGTACAAACCATTATTGACACCTACGTTCTGCAGACTAGACTGCAACTGTGACCTGCGGTCTTAACTAAAGTTTAGTTAGGCCTTCCATCCGAGCCAAATTGTTTGTAACGGCCAAAATATCTAGAAGGAGGTAGTTGAAGGATGGAAAATTCTAGAGGCTTCCATCCCAACTGTCCTAACCACACTTCTTGGTCTTGGCTTCTCCATGAAGCCACCCCTAGCCCTAGGGGCATGCTATAAATACCCCCTCCAAATGGGAAGAAAATGGGAGAGAGTTAATTGATCAAAATAACAGCAAAGCCCTATCATAGTTGTGGTTTGCAACGGGTGACTTATCATATTACTTGCTTTTCTTTTGACCACATAGATTAGTTATATTAGTCTTTTCATAGGTTTAATTGCATTTTAGAGAAACTCTGACCATAGGAATTAATCGTTTCATGCATTGTATTAAGTAGGATTATATTGGATCTTTTATGCACTTTATTGCTCCTAACTTGATATTTGATCCATGCATCATTTGCTTATTCATGTCCTTCATGTTGTAGTATAATTCTTGATAAAATTATAATAGTTTAAAGTCTTTATTTATGTTTTCTTATTTAACTATTTTAATGGCATTTACATACATATTTCCTTAAAGGGCCTCATCACGAGAGGCTATCAATATTTTTAATCGTGTGCTATTGTTTCTTGTTCATAGGGAGATAGGTGCAAGAGGAGCTTATGTCATAATCCTTCCACATCACGAAGAAGGGGGTCAACTCCACCCCAAGGTAGTTTGTGACTAATCAATAGAGCACTATAAGTGTGCCTACCCTATTGAGGGCATTGGCAATTGTAATATTAGTATCATCTTTCAAGTGACCCTAAGAGGGCATTTTTGTAATCAAAGATCATTCAAATATTAATACAAGAAACCTTACGTTGTTTTTGTTCAATTTATGTACTTGTGTGAATATTTATGCTTTCATGATGGTATAGATCAATACAGTAGCTAGGTGCACGCTCCTTGATTAGGTCAAATGGCGATCACGATGGGACTCCGTAATTTTACCCTTGAGTTCTAACTTTTCTTGGCTTTTTATTATCGCAGGTGCTAACCGCAGCTTTCAACTATGATTATTTTTTGGCCCGTGGCTGTAACCTGCAGTCACTACTGCAGTTAACAGATGAAAAGGTAGACAACAAGAAACTCAGTGGGAAGTAGAGCAGGAGCTAAGGTAGGCCCCAATTTCACTATTTATTTTGAATTTTTTGCTCTGTGTTTTTCTAGAAAGCATTGAACTATTGCAAACTAGGAACTTAAATAAAAAAAAGTCAATGAACAAGTCTTAGTTTGTTTCCATTTTCCTTTCATTATAAAGGTGTTGTTGGGAATAGCGAACCTCTGACTGTAGTCTGCCCCTCAATACAATGACCTTGATAGATATTGCATATCGTTTGCATGCTTGAGGCCCAATTAGTGGCCATGTCATTGTAATTGCATTGTCAAAATATCATATAGGACATTAGCATGCATTATTTCTAAATTTGAAACATTCCTTTCTTTTCATGCATATCATGTAGGAATGATCATTATGCTCTTTTATGCATTTTTCATTTTTGCAAAGTAAAAGGAACCACACACACCACTTGGCACGTAAATGCTAGTGATTTGGGCTTCATCTCCAACCACTAGTAGGGTTCAATGACGGTGGGTGTAATTTCCATCCCTTAGCCCAAATCCCACGTACCTTGTGTTACTAGACCATACCGGGTCCAAGATCCTTTCGTACCCTAAAAATTTTGTATATACTCCTCTTCGGAGGGTATGACGCTGATTAGGGGAAATGGGTGAGTAATTGGGAGGACCTGTGCCCCCTAACCATGTTTGGGCTTCACTTCCACATATTATAGGTTGGGTTACATGACTTGGGTTTCATCACCAAGTTGTCGAGTTACGAGTATACAGGTGAAAGCCAATTTAACTGAGTATAAAATCCAACAATCTTTCAAAATATGCGAGAGTTTCTAACACTAATACAACACATCTGAAAACAATATCAAACAGTTTAGGGCTCACAATAAAAATTTAAAAGGAGATAATCATCATTTGTATACCTTGTTTGCATAATAAAACACATCTAGATGTTAGGTACACAAATGGTGAACACACGGGGTGATCAGCAAATGTCTAGGATAGATGCCCATGATCAACCCCCAACTAGTTCACAGTAGCATGTGTCGAGTCCTCATACACATGAGCAAACCGAACGACATTCGACAAGCATTAGAAGCAACAACTCAACACGGGGAGATCCTGTTGAGTAGATCCCTGATAGAAGAGCTTCATTACGCTCCTCTAGGCATAGGACTAAGCATAGAGCTTCTCAGCATGAGGATGCTCTACTCCAAATCCATTACTAAGACCACAATGCACGTGCATCCACGAGATCGGCCAAGGAATATTTTGTGCAGGGGACCAAGTTGCTTCCTATATGTACTAGGTCCACAGGAGGTTCTAACCCTCCACAATAAGAGTATAGATAGACCAGAGATCCATCCATTCAAGGACAAGAGGATAGGCTCACTTTCGAGCATAGGTCCACCCATACTCTCGCACGTGGCCCACCATGCAAGATCACCATTGATATATCAAAGGTGGGAGCTAATGGAACACCACCGCATGAGAGGTGGAGCTCTAGATAGTTAGATGGTCTAGATAGTGTTCTTAAGCAGCTAGGATACAAGCCTAGAGCTCCACCCACTCGTGCTTCGAGTGAGCATAGTGACAGTTGTATCAAGATCACTAGAGAGCATGGAGATGCTTCTAAGCATCCTCATGTCACACATCCGCTATTAGCATATTTATTCGATGGGTACAGAACCCATAAGGTAGCTCGCACAGATCATACACACCAGAGGCCTCCCACGGTCGACCAGATCGATAGATCACATAGAATGGTGTCTGAGAAAAGACATCAACTCCTCCAAGATCAATTGGAGGATGCTCGCCTAGAGAGGCAACATATTGAAGATGAAAATATTCAAGCGCAAAGGCTCCTACGACAGAGATTATATGAGCAATACATGTGCAAGGAGTGTATTCTAGCTCAGAAGGAGCATATAGCAGGAGGATCGACTAGCCAGGGCTGGCCTATACCCTCTTGAGGAGCATAGAGAACGTGTGCATAGGAGGGTTGTGTCCCTAGCCGATATGCACGAGGAGTGCAGAGACGCTCATACTCATGTTAGTGCCCAACAAAGGGAGTGACTACCATCACTCAATGATCTTAGACAGAGGTAGCATGAACATGTAGATGTAGACAGATACGATCATGAGTATCCTGAGAGTTATCGAGTTGAGGAGGAGGAAGATCCATGTCCTCCACCTCCCTTGAAGAAGACATTACCTTCTAGACCGCCTCCATGTCAACTTAGGGAGGAGGACTTTTTGTTTTCTAAGGTGTACAAGGTTTTTGCCGATAAGGTCAAATCAATAGAGAGGCAAGGTGCAGTTATGCAAAAGCCGACACTGAGGAAGATACACAATGAACCTCTAGACCCATCGATGCCTACGCGTCAATATCCTAAGCATTTTGATATGCCTAGGTCAGAGAAATTCAAGGGTGATGAGGATTCCCAAGAGCATGTTACGAGTTTTTTGGATGCTTATTTCCAGATAAAGAGTCATGATGCCTTGTTGTTGCACACCTTCATTACGACACTCTTCGGCCCAGCCTAAGAGTGGTTCAACTAGCTGAAGAAACATAATATTACTGGTTTTGAGTAGTTAGCTTATGCATTTCTTGAACGCTATTCATTTGGCATCAAGAAACAGGCCTTTTGATTTGGTTGTGCTAGCTCAGCGCGATGATGATCCCATAGAGCAATACAGAAAGAGATGGCATATAATAATGGCAAAGCTACCATTCCCTATTCTTGCAGCCAAACTGACCCGGATGTTTACAAAGAGTTATGCCAAGCACATCTCGCTACTATTGCAGCTACAGTAGTATCCTACATTTGAGGAAGTTATGGTGCAAGCCAATGTGATCGAGGAAATCAAGTTGCAAGAATGCAACTTGAAGCTCAAGACCAGGAAAGAAGGGTTTAAAAAGAGTACTACGAAGCAACAGGGAAAGCAGGCCCATGTGAATCAAGTAGGACTAAATCTTGGAGGAGAAGACAAGGGACAGTAAAAGCCTAATTATGAGGCCCAACCTCCTGTGCATTATGAGACATGCAAAAACAACTATAAGGGCAAAAATAGAGAAGAGCGCCCACCTCGCCAGTTCACACCTTTGACGGAATCGATGACTTCAATTTTCCATCAACTGTGTGAGGCCAAGGCCATACGATTTCTCGAGGTCAAATTAATAGATCCGAATGTGCCAAAGTCGAAGTGGCATCAAGACGATCTATTCTGCATATTTCATAGAGCGAAAGGCCACGACATCGAGACATGTTGGTCCTTCAAACACATTGTGTAGAACATGATATAAAAAAGAGAGCTTGTAGTACCAGGTAATTCACAGGCACCCGACAATAGAAACATGGGGATTTTCAAGAATCCACTACCTAATCATGAGGCACCTCGTAACAACACCGACTAGGTCAATCAAGTGAGAATCAAACCACCTACCCAGGGGTTCGTAGGTATGGTCAATGTTGTTACTACACATGGGAGGTACGATCAACCGAATCAACCTCGTGCCCCCATTAGAATACAAGCTACGCCAGATCAACAGCCAGCATAGAACATTCTAGGCCCACAAACTAGATCGGTGGTGACCATAAGGAGCAGGTTAGTTCAAAAACTACAGATAACTCCTATGAAGTTGTCAATATATGAGCTTATTCAACAGTCCCCTAAACACAAGGAGACTCTTATGGAAATTTTGAGGTCCATTGAGGTACAGTCCCAAGATGCGCACGTATTTACAAATTTCATGGGACATGTGCAATAGTGTCAGGAACCCACGATACAATTTTACAATCATGAAGTGAAGATGATTCCTACTATTACGACTGACCCGTCACTGCATATTATCGTGTGTGTTAACCACATGCCTTTCAAAAGGGTCTTGATCGACACTGGATCCTCGATCAATATAATTACGACCAAGGCATTGAGCCATCTCAAGTTACCCAAATCACACATTGTGCCTACCACCTTTATGTTGAGAGCGTTTAACGATGCACTATGCTCGACAGTTGGTACAATTGTTCTACCTATTCAGGTGGGACTCAATACCATCTCTATGATGTGTCACGTGATAGAAGGCACCATGCAGTACAACATTCTACTCGGAAGGCCTTGGATTCATGAAATGTGTTGCATCCCCTCTATCTTGCATCAATGCATGAAGTACATTCACGAGGGATAGGTTCATGTAGTGTCCTCGAATGAAGAACCATTCAAGTTCATGAATCTAGCAGATTTTCATGGGGGTTTTGTACTCCCATCGACACACTTGGATATCCGGCTTGCTTCACCAATTAAGATTTCAATAGGTAAACCAGCAGCCCATGCTCAACCATCGACATATGTGTCATGTAGATCTGAGCATACGATTGCAAATTCTCTAAAATTGACTGCATCAGCAATGCATCGGAAAGACGAGAAGCTAAAGGTAAAATTGGGCGATAAAGTAGAAGATAATATGCCCAGACTGGTCACCAATGAGATTCCCACTCCCATGTATGTGGAATAACCTCAAGAAAAAGTCGAGGAGGCACCTCGACCTACTTTGCCTGCATCTTCAGCAGGGTCATCTGCATCGCAGGTGACCGTTCATCTAGCTAGCATAACGTTGGGTGAGTATCTTGTGCAATATGTTACTTTTGAACCTATCCTAAATACTGCATAAGAGTTGGGCCGACCACACGCCCATCGATTTTTGATTAGATCTATAGTGTCATTGGGAGAGCCACCCAACCAAACAAACTTCATCTACACAAGGCTAGATCAAGCGCCCACCAGAATGTCCGTAGATGAGGATGATGACGAGCAATTCGCTATGAATATGTGTTATTTGTCCAACCCATAATATGCCATGCACATTTTTGAGTCATATCATTGGCATGGATATGACCTTGGTCTTTTCGAACAAGGACATAGGACTCTGCTCGAACCTCATTATCAATTAGCTATTGATAGGTTTAGGTTAGGGTTATAGGTATAGGATCATGATGATTTGCTTACCACATCCTTAGATCACATGTACATGAGTCTGGGGGACGATCTGGATTTTAATCCATATCACCCTAATCCTTCTAGCTGTTGTAGGACTCACCAAACGGTATTATTTGTTACCATAGGACCACCCGATTCATATCATTATGGGCCCTTAGAGGACAACCCCAAATGCAACCTGGGTAACCAAATTCATAGTGCTACCAATGACACTGGTATGAAGGGGCATAACCCCACTACTGTAGGAGATCTCGAGTTAGGAGAGCTTTGTGATGATGATAGAGAGGAGTCTACCTCCGAAATGAGTGGACCTAGTTATGATGTAGATGATGAGTCCTCAAATGATGATCAATCTGAGGAGGAAATTGAGTCGACCTTTCTAGGTTTGGCATTTATACACCATCTGCTACATGTGGAACAAGTGGAAGAGACAAATGAGTGCTTCATAGTCGATAGTGATTATGAAGATTATATAGAGGAGGCCTACTTAAGACCTCGCCCAGCTAATCTCCCACTGTTCACAGACACAATAGAGTGGTTCATCCATGGTAGAGACCGCAATGATGTAGTTGAGAGGACCGATTCCAGGTTTGTGTATCCACAATATCTATGGCCTAGGGAATCAGAGCATGTTATGGAGGAAATCCCTTCCAACAATGAGCACTCTAAGGAAGAAGAAACACCATTTTATGTGGCAGTATCATATATACAATCATTCTATCAGATTTATCCGGATAGTGATGATAGTGATCGCAAAATCAGATACATGGGGCCACATCTAGCAGATCGCCCCTTAGAAGAGGGGATAAGTGATGGATTGTATTTATACAGTGATGATGATGATTCATTGGAGATGGCCTATTTGGTACCTCATCACCTACATAATAGGCCTCCACCTCGAGGTCCCCCACCTATTACACCTGTAGGTATGTGTTGGGAGATCAATATCCATTGTAGCCTGAGGGAAAGAAGAGAGCTAGAAGAGAGGTATCAGGAACTCTTTCTCCATCTGCCTACATACGTGGAGCTCCTTGAGCTGAGAGATCCCATTTTGTAGCTAGTGCATTGAGAAGATCCAGTTATACGAGCATCCCATAGATAGGATTTGTTTGTGCCCGTACCATCCAAGCTAGATCTTGGGTACAAAAGCTATTCTTCAGATATAGAGTTTTGTTTGTGTGGTTCTGGAGATCAATTCCATTCCATCAGTATGGTCTCTGTTGATTTGACCACTCCACTCCGTAATCTAGTAGATCCATCTAAACTGCTATATCTGAACATGGATGCTATCGATTGGGATCGTTCTCACTTGTCGATCCAACCTAAAGATTTCTTCCCTAATAAAGAAATTTTGCAACCATTTCATTTTGCACTAGGCTATGCTTATAATGTTTAGCATGCTGAGGGTGCTTCCTGTGAGGAACATGTGAACCTGGCTAATGACATCCATTTGATTCCTATGCCTCACCAGCTTGAGGAGGGATCATATATGTTAGTAGAGAAAACCTTCGATGTGGATATCATTAAAGATCCCACCAATCCAAAGAAGGTTATATTTGAAGAGAGTCTCACTCTGGATGATCGTGATAGCATCATCCCTCTACTGAAATAGATACCTGATCTTTTTGCTTGGACTTACAAATACATTTCGGGTCTAGATCCAAAATTGATTACTCATAACCTTTTGCTAGATCTTTCGAAGAAGCCAATCAAGAAAAAACTCAGAAAAATACATCCAACAGTAGCCTTAATGGTGAAATACGAGTTGCAAAAGTTGTTGGATGTAGATTTTGTCATCTCCATCAACTATCCAAAATGGGTGTCCAATATGGTGCCCGTAGGAAAGCCAGATGGAAGGGTCTGTATTTGTATGGATTTTAGATATCTCAATAAGGCAACACCCAAAGATTCATTTTCATTGCCAAATATCGATACTATGATAGACGCTACTGCATGTCATGAAATGCTCTCCCTTATGGACAGTTTTTTTGGATGCAATCAGATTTGTATTAAACTTGAAGATCAGCATAAAACCGTGTTTATAACACCATGGGGGACATTTTGCTACAAAGTTATGTCATTCGGTCTTAAAAATGCTGGTGCCACATATCAGCGGGTAATGACATATATCTTTCATGACTACATGCATAAAATATTAGAAGATTATATCAATGACTTACTAGCTAAGTCATTGCTGCGAGCAGAGCATACGGAGGTCTTAAGGAAGGTCTTCGATCGCCTGATAGAGCATAATGTCAGGTTGAATCCTAAGAAGTGTGTATTTAGCATAACTTTAGGTAAACTCTTGGGATTCATAATTTCTAAATGAGGCATCAAAGTAGACCCAACAAAGTTCAAGGCTATTTTAGAGATGCGTCCTCCCACTAATATCAAATAACTAAGAAGCCTTCAGGGCAAAGTAGCGTCCATAAAGTGATTCATCGCTCAATTATTGGATAAATGTTGACCCATGAATCGATTGTTACACAAGGGGGTCCCATTTTATTGTGACGAGGACTACCAAGCAGCCTTTGCTGAGATTAAGCAATACCTAGAAACGCTACCAATACTAGCTCCACCAAGGCCAGATGTGCCTTTTATGTTATATATCGGCAACCAACTTTGCATTAGGGACTATGTTAGCCCAAAAGAACATGCAAGGCAAAGAACAAGCCGTATATTACAATATTTGCACCTTGGTGAGTTATGAGTCAAGATATGCATATGTGGAGAAGCTTTTTTTAGCAATGGTGTTCGCTACCAAGAAATTACAACATTACATGCTAAGTCATATGACATATGTTATATCAAAATAGAATCCTTTGCAGTATATGATGAGCAAGACATATCATAACACACGTACTGCAAAGTGGATCATGCTATTGACAGAATTCAATTTGCAATTCATCAGCCAAAATTCCATCAAGGGACAAGTCATAGCTAATCAACTGGTTGAGGCACCACTATCCATTAGTAGGCCTCTAACCATTGAGCTTCCAGATGATGCGGTCTTCGTAATATCTAAAGCTCCCGAACATGAAGAACCAGAGAATAATGTTGATATGATATTTTTCTTCGACGGTTCGAAGTGTGAGCAAGGGTATGGTGCAGTAATAGTGTTTTTCATGCCACAAGGAGCTCCAATGCCCTTGTCGTTCAAGTTAGACTTTTTGTGCACCAACAATAATGTTGAGTATGAAGCCCTACTTTTGGGTCTCCACGTAAACATCGCCATGGGTATTAAAATATTGAACATTTTTTGTGATTCTCTACTCATAGTTAACCAATTTAAGGGGCTCTTTCAGTTTCGATGTCCCGTATTGAAAGCCTACAAATATCTTTTTGCCACTTATCTAGCTAAATTTGAATGGTATGACGTCGAGGCAATCCCTCATTCTTCAAATAGGTTCGCAAACACCATGGTATCTTTGGGGTCCTTGATCCCTTAGAATCCGTCCACTGATTTTACTACCATCCATGTTAGAACGCTCTAGCACCCAACAGTGGAGTGTGCAGTGTTTGATAACAAATAGTTAGTGAAAGCACGAGGATACGGAAACAAAAAGGAATATGCCACAAGAACAAGAAATAACGTATGCAAATCGACACAAGATAAAATCAATACGAAATATAGTAATCTCTTTTATTGATACACTTTACAAATTGTGTTACAATACATCTCCTTCCTTTTTAGGGGATAGGAGAGTCAAATGTGTTTCTTGTCACAAGATCCATGGCTAACAATCCTTCTTCCGCGTGCCCACATGTAAGATGGGCGGACCAAAACGTCGCCGCCACTGTTGTATGTGATTCTTTGCTCTTTCCTGCTCCTCTACTGTTGGAAACCTGCATTCAAAGAAACAGAAAATATTAATAATACCTGCAGACCAAATGAAACATGTATTTCCCAAGGCCTACTGTCAGTAAAAGCATGAAAATAATAAAACGACTATCAGATGACCTCTGATTGACCTGAAACTTTGACAGAAGCATAAAAATATCATCAGAAGACCATTGCAAAAAGAACAGTCTGAAAATTCCTCACAGATCTGTACTCGCTCCAGGGTGGGACGAATAGGACTATGAGAATTGGCCAAAAAGCACCCTATTCAATGTCCTACTTAGGAAGCTCCAAAAGACCTAAAAACTTGGGGTTAGCTAATTGGGGGCATTTTGGGATGACCCAGATGCTCAGATTTCTCCAATTTTGCCTCTAGGATCCATATTTTGAAGATGGCATCTGCAAGTTAGTGAAAGCGGGAAACAACAATAACCTGGTCAAAAATAATCAGAATGACATGAAATTTGAAATGTAACCTATTTAACCTATCTAGAATCAGATGCAAAAGAAAAAAACAAGAAATATATCACATATTTCTAATCATCCCGGGGTGGGGCGATTAGCACTGTGATAGTTTGGGGAGCGCCCGAGGGCAGGACGCCCACCGATTGAAGCACTGTTTCGGCACCAATCCACTTGGGATGGGTCCAAAACTGATTATGGGGTGTTTTCAACAAATTTGGTGGATATTTGTGGTCAGAAATCGAGTTTTGGGTATGGATTTGCGCCTCCAATAGTCACCCAATAACCTCCCTTTCGAATGAGAGATTAAGGATGTAAAAGCACAAATCGCAGTTAGGTATGAAATTGGCAGCACTTCGTTGCTCAAATGCTCCTTCTCTGTATATATTTTGGGTGGGAAAACTCCCCAATTTATAGACCTTAGGGTCTCCTTGTTTGAATTGCGCATGCGAGGGCGCCTCTTGAGTTAACTGTCCTATTTTCAGAGAAAAGCTAACTCCCTGATAAAAAAGCTTCTTGCATGAGGTCTCTAAAATAAAGACATGCATGATTGAAGTCTCTCTTCTTGATTTGGAGCCGTTCCTCACAATTGCATGGCCTGAAGCCTTAGTTAACTGGCGGAGTTGCCGAGGTTTGACTTTTTGCCAGTCAAACCTGCTATTCGTCCCACCCTGGAGCGATTGCTTAATCGTCCCAGGGTGGGACGAATACCAGTCTGAATTCGTCCCTGGGTGGGACAAGTAGAGAAAAAGGTGCCAAAAAGGTGCAAAATTGACTTTTGACCCTCAAAACTGCTTTTGGGAGTGGTTAGGACCACTGTTTGACCTTTGGGGGCTGCCCTAGGGGCTGTTTGTGTCAATGCGATCAGCGCTTGTTGTCACATAATCGGATTGGTGTTGTTTTGGTGTCTACAGATGCCCCTTTTTGGGAAGCGTTGTGCAAGGCACAATGCCGAGCAAAAATAGATAACCAAAGCACTAATGATTAGGGTTTCTCAGTAACCTAACCAACTCTTGATGCCCCAAGCATGGAAAGGGCATGCATTCTTGAATCCTTGCTTCTGACGAGCTAAGGAATTTGATTTCAAGTATTAACCTGTTTTGGTGAGGTGTGACTTGAGCTTGGACATTGATCAGTCATGAATAGGCAAAGGGCGCAACATTTTGTCCATGGGGGAACCTTGTGTTCATGCTTCAGGAATGCCAAGTGTTTGATCAATTTGTGATTATTGCTTGTTTGCTGCCCCAAGTAGGGGCGTGATTGTCTTTGTCAATGATTCTTTGAATGCATGTCATTTCCAAGATTGGGTATGTTGTTGTTGATTGGCGACTAAGTGTGACTACCCCCTCAAGCGACGAATCGATGAGGGAATGACCGACATGAGAAAAGCGATGAGTCGCTTGACCCAAGATGACTTAGGTAAGGGTGCCTTCAGATGTTTACCATTGAATGTTTAAGCAGTTTCCCGATTTTTGGACCTATTTTTGGTGGGTTGAAACCCTTTTTGTGATGCCATTTGGAGCTGAAATTGGCAAAAATCCGTCTTCCCGTGGAGCGGTCCGGCTATGGTAGCCTTCTTAGGGAGTAGGATAATGACAATTTGTAACCCCAACGTCTATTTTGGATGCCAAGAATGTCGGGCGCAAATGCGCCTTCGTTCGGCAATGTTATTGCTATTTTTGGGTGGGTTTTGACCCGTTTGTGATGCCGTTTGGGGATGAAATTCTCGAAAATCCGTCATCCCGTGGAGCGGTCCGGCTATGATAGCCTTCTTAGGGAGTAGGATAGCGAGGATTTGTGACCCCGACATCGGTTTTGCATGCCCGGAATGTCAAGTGCAAAAGCACTCTCATTGGACAGTTTTATTGTTGTTTTTGAAATGTTTGTTTATGATGATGTATGCATGTGGGATTATGATTGCGATGTTGCTAATGAGATGATGTATGCATATGGGATGAAATGCAATGATGTGTTGATAACTTGTCAATGGCACCATATATTGTACAAGATTGGGCTTGCTCGCTTATGGGATGACTTTGTGGAATGCACTTTGCATGTGACAAGCGTGTTTGTGTAGTTTGCATTTTTTTTTTTTTTTGAAGGTGATGTATGGAATGAAATGGACCAGTTGTTTGTGAAATGTAGTTAAGCTTTTCTGAGATTCAGATATTTTAACTAACTAGCCAAGACTGTACATTTATCTCACAAGACTTTTGAACAAGGTATAAATCCGACTTGGAGGTTAACCAAGTTATTTCACATCCCTGTGTGTGCAATTGAGTTCGTTTATGTGGTATTTGTCAGGATACCGCTAGTGCCAGATAGGCTATCAACCAAACCTGTACTGAGGATCACCTAACTAGCTCCACTAATTTCGTTGTTGTATTTAGCAAGATTAATCCACGGGACAATCTAAGGTACCATAAGCTAGCTCATCCACATGCAAACATTGGTCTGCTCACACGCAAAGCTAATGTGACAGACATATCGTCATGCGGGTAGGATACCGCCATTGCCAGGTAGGTTGTACACCAAACCTGTAATGAGGATCACCTAGATGGTTTTTGAATACTGAGAATTCTAGGGATTCAAGTTCAGGATTTTTATTGGCTCAATGGTTTAGGATATTTGCTCGTATACAAAGTGATGAAAATCACTGTTTATTTTGTTCTTCTTTTTTGTTTTTTTTTTTGAGCAAGGATTTTGAATAGTGGTGATAACCACTGTTATTTGATTTGGCTTTTGAGCTTTGTGATAACATTGATCCTTTTAGGCCTTGGGGATGACTACCCATCCTTGGCAGGGACGTGTAGTACGAATCCTTACGACTTTGGGAACCAACGGGTAGTATGGAGATTAGGAAGTGAGGGTATTGATCTTTTTAGGCCTTGGGGATGACTACCCATCCTTGGCAGGGACGTGTAGTACGAATCCTTACGACCTGAGAGACCAAAGGTGAATGTGATGATGGCTTGTGGAAATGGTTTGTTTTTTTTTTGGAATGGTCATTGATTCTTTTAGGCCTTGGGGATGACTACCCATCCTTGGCAGGGACGTGTAGTACGAATCCTTACAACCTTAGGAACCAATGGTGATTTTTGAATTTTTGTTAGTGATGAAAACCACTATTTGATTAGAGGGAATGGATGGGGAAGAGCTTGTCCTTTTGTCAATTCTCGGCATTCTGGAACCATTCGCATAGGGGGATGAACAGGCTAATCTTTCACCGATGGTACCCTAGACTGCTTTGTAGGTTTCTCTTGCGTTCACACAACTTAGGAATTATTTTATGTGTGTTAATTTGTGTAGGGATATTACATAACAAGGCGTGATCCAAGTAAAACTTTCTCGTGTAAAAAGTTGTTTAATTGTGTACCGTTTTTGGCTAGAAATTTAAAGACAGCTGAATGACAAAAACCCTAAATACATTAGGAGACAACTGACTTTGCTAAAAATGAAGATGGGGTGATGCGGGATGTATGCATTGAGAAAATTGATTTGATGTGAAAAATGATGGGATTGCCAAGTAATGACAGTCTATGGTGCTTTTGACTTGTATAACCAACAAATATGCAATGTATGAATGTGATGCCTAATGCAACCTATATTTTTGTATTTTTGATGTTTTATGAGTATGCATGGAATGGAGATGCAATGTTTTTGTTATTTTTGATGATTTTATTGTTTTTGTTTATTTTTGAATATTTTTTGTGACCAAGCGGTTATGGTAACCCTTGGAGCTTTTGGTTTGACCAAAGGGTTTATGGACACCTTTGGAGCATTTTGGGATTGACCAAGCGATTGTGGAAATCCTTGGAGCTTTTTGGTTTGACCAAGCGATTGCGATAATCCTTGGAGCTTTTTGGTTTGACCAAGCGATTGCGATAATCCTTGGAGCTTTTTGGTTTGACCAAGCGATTGCGATAATCCTTGGAGCTTTTTGGTTTGACCAAGCGATTGCGATAATCCTTGGAGATTTTGGTGTAATTGGCTTGCTTTTCGGGGGATAGAAGTACCCCCAACTGGATGATCTAGGGATAGAGGTACCCCCTGCTTATGGCATCAGAGTCTAGGTGCAATGGTCGTGGTGGATTGGCTGGATGGCGGATGGGGGCGGTTAAGTCAATGGAGATCATGTGGATGGAATGATTGTGGTCTCCATTACCGTGGGTGCGGTATCTCTAGCTTCCCTGCTGACCTTGGTGTTTAGGATCTGGCTCTAGAGGAATTGGCATGAATGGATCGGCCCTATGTGCGGATAAGAAAACTAGGTTTGTTTGGTTTGGCGGATAGCCTAAAGGGTCTGCTGGAACTACGTGCACTTCCCCTTCGAAAGTGTACTTGACCCGAGGATGACCCGAGGATGCAGGGGAGATCTTTTTGATTAGATCAAAGCCCCACTACAAAAAATGCCAAGTCGATTGAATCGGTTGCAAGGCCTGAGAAGGTACGTGTGTCAAATTGACATGATGTTGACACTTCACGCACTTCTGCACATATGCGCAACAATCTCGCTCTAAATATGGCCAATAATAACCCATGCGGAGAATGCACTTTGCGATGGCCATGCCACTAAAATGGCCACCACATGTACCATCGTGGGCTTGGGTGATCGCCCAAGCGGACTCCTGCTGGTCCAAGCAACGGAGGAGGATTCCTTCATAGCTCCGACGATACAAAATGTCTCCTAACAAGACATGTTTTGCCGCTTTCGGTTTGAATGATCTTTTTGCGGCTTGTGTCAATCCAAGTGGGAGAGTACCTAGCTTGAGGTAATCCCTTATGGGTGTGTACCAATCTTGCCGATCAGAAACCTCGATGGTATGAACAACCAATCCCTCTTGAAGTTCATCCCGAGCAAAAGCTGAGCAGGAAAGAACTTGTAAAAATAGCATTGTATTGCTATTAAGAGGGGTAGGGGAGAACAAGGACCCCCAGTTGGCTTGAGTCAAACAATCTTGGATTCGAGAAAACCTATCCATAGATGGTTCAATTTGGATCAAGTGGATTCCTGGCATGAGGTCAGAGCTTGCACGCTCCATCGCAGGTTGCGATAATGTCTTGACCTGAATGGTTGTCATCTCACCGGAAGGGTCTTGCGGGATTAGGGACCCCAAGGAGGCCATAGTATCCGCAAAATGATTCGATGATCGAGGGAGTGCCTCGATGTCATACCATTCAAGTTGTGCCGAGGAATTTGTCCACAAGGGCTTTATAGGCCTGCAAAACTGGACATTTACATTGGAATATCCCCTTTACTTGATTGACAATTAACAACGAATCACCAAAGATGTTCAATCGTTTAATGTTCATGGTGATTGTTGTCTGAAGACCGATGAGCAAGGCTTCGTATTCTGCATTGTTATTGGTGCACGGGAAGGCTAATTTAAATGACAAAGGCATTGGAGCCCCTTGTGGAGTGAAGAATACAATTCTCGCACCACCCCCTTGCTCACACTTAGAACCATCGAAGAATAGGGTTATGTCAGCCTGTGACTCAGGCTCATCAGAATCTGATGATTCTGAAACATGGAAGACCTCATCCTCGGGTAGCTCTATGGTCAGAGTCTGATCCTCTTCAAGAGGAGCCTCGCATAAGTTGGGCTTTTGGGACCCCGAGATCTTGGTTTCTATCGACTCTAAGTGCTCTAATGCTTTGCATATATCGAGGGATTTGGGCTCCTCCTCTTTGGTTGGTTCCTGTTGAGGAACGTGGGGCCTATGGAGGGGTAGCCAGATAGCACCCCCCTGCCTTGGTATTGCATTTCAGTCCACTCTTTTTCTTGCTTAGATTCCTCAGAGGCTTCTTGAGGGATTTTTGAGGGTGGCCCATGAACCCGGGTGGGTGCTTGAGGAATCGGGGGAGTAACCTCCCGCTCCTGTCTAGGAGGCATTGGGGGTAGCGCTTGAGAAGGTCACGATGACCTATCTCGCATCGAGGGGTTGTGTCCCTCATAATGTTTTGTCTTATGCGTGCGAAGGGTTGGAGTCCTCGCCTGCATAGTGTGTTGGAACAACTCATCCTTCGAGCACTGAATGCACTCTTTATTTAGAAGATACCATTGCTCTAACTGTTGTCGTTCTAGCTCAAGTAGCGTGAGTTCCATCCGACATGCGATATGCTTGGCAGATTCTAAGATAGTTGGTCCTGCCGTCTCATATCTAGAAGGCCTAGATGCCTCTCCTAGATATCTATCTCGGTCATGGTGATCCGAGATCTCTATAGGCCGCCTCCCTCTGTTGGGGGTAGCGGCATTCCCCCGAGGCCTTGGCCTCAGTAAGTGATCCTGATAGCTAGCAGTTGTGGAGGCGTATTGCTCCCGCGATGTATATTGCTCTTGAGGAAGGTAAGGGTTTTCCTCGTGCTCTCTTTCGTAAGTGAAAAAGGAGAGAGCGAAGTTGGCTCGCCCGCACCCTGAGGAGCCTTGTGCTCTGGATTTGTCCTTGTAGTCCTGACAACTAGAGGGGGTGAAGGAGGGATAGTGTAATCATGTGGTTCCTCCCGTCGAACCCTATGTTGACCTAGCGCTTCATCACGTGGTGACCACTCATAGCGAGCATCTAAGGGAGCTCTCCTACGGATGTACCCCTCATGGAAGGGTGTGTGCTTTGGGTGCTATGTTTAACAGGAATACCCCTAGAAGAGGTGCCCCTATAGTCCCTTTCCATTAAGGTGTGGAGGGGACTACCTTGTGTGTCAGGTCGCCAAGGTGGTATGACCAAATCCTTGGGACTATAACGGAGGTGACTCGTGCCTCCTTGGACATTCCCCGTAGTGTCTTCCCGTGAGTGGGCTTGAATGCGGGTGAATACCATGGTAATGACTCTCTACAAGCTACGTAGATTTTTATCTTTTGTTTATGATTTTTTGATTTTTTTTTTGTTACACGAAGCAGAAAAGAACATACACACACAAAGCAATGATTATCTCTTTTAAAGATTAAAAGTGTGCCCTAAATCTGGTTTAGTGTGTTTTGTTGTTTTTTTTTGAAAGATTTTTGTGAAAACCGTTTAAATGCAATTATGAAGGCTCTTATGACTCCCAAAATGGTCGCCCCTTCAATATACCATTGTCGGACCGATATACCAACCTCTCTATATACCCGCCCTTACGTGAGGGAGACTATAGGTACGTGAGAGCAGATGATACGTGGAACATAGGTGGTACGGAAGGGGAATCACTCTGTTTATGACACCTACCATAGAAGACTTATCCTCATGTGCTGGGAATCACCCCAAGCTACACTTGGTCAGCTTTCATCAGGATTTACGTCTAGCAACAGTCGCGATCGGGGTAATGGATGCAATATATCAAGCCAAAGTGATAATGGAATCCACCTTTGGTCTTGCTCAAGGGTTGGGGTTTTACGACCAACTCCTTGGTTTAAATTACCACGTGATGTGTGGGGTTCATTTTAAGTTGCAAAAAAATGAAACAGGAAAACAAAAGGAAACTCTCCCTAAGCCTAAAGCAAAAATCATAGAACAAAAAAAATAGAAAACAAAAATTTGACGAAGGATGTTTAAAACCCCTACCTCTTCTCTGCCTAAAAGGATGTTTTTGATTTGCTCTAAAATGCACGAACGCTATTCGTCCTTGGTGGCGTTCTACGTATTCGTTCGGGGTGGCGTGCCTATTCGCCCTGGGTGGACGAATCCCGATCTTTACTCGTCGGACCGAAACTAATAATGATCATGACTAAAAAATAGGTACCTATAATCAAAACAAGCAATTTTAGATCAGAAATCTAACCTAAAAAAAAAAACAGAGGACAGAGGTCCCACCGTGATCGCCATTGAAAGCACGAGGATACGAAAACAAAAAGGAATATGCCACAAGAACAAGAAATAACGTATGCAAATCGACACAAGATAAAAGCAATACGAAATATAGTAATCTCTTTTATTGATACACTTTACAAATTGTGTTACAATACATCTCCTTCCTTTTTAGGGGATAGGAGAGTCAAATGTGTTTCTTGTCACAAGATCCATGGCTAACAATCCTTCTTCCGCGTGCCCACATGTAATATGGGCGGACCAAAATGTCGCCGCCACTGTTGTATGTGATTCTTTGCTCTTTCCTGCTCCTCTGCTATTGGAAACCTGCATTCAAAGAAACAAAAAATATTAATAATACCTGCAGACCAAATGAAACATGTATTTCCCAAGGCCTACTGTCAGTAAAAGCATGAAAATAATAAAATGACTATCAGATGACCTCTGATTGACCTAAAACTTTGACAGAAGCATAAAAATATCATCAGAAGACCATTGCAAAAAGAACAATCTAAAAATTCCTCACAGATCTGTACTCGCTCCAGGGTGGGACGAATAGGACTGTGAGAATTGGCCAAAAAGCACCCTATTCAATGTCCTACTTAGGAAGCTCCAAAAGACCTACAAACTTGGGGTTAGCTAATTGGGGGCATTTTGGGATGACCTATATGCTCATATTTCTCCAATTTTGCCTCTAGGATCCAAATTTTGAAGATGGCATCTGCAAGTTAGTGAAAGCGGGAAACATCAATAACTTGGTCAAAAATAATCAGAATGACATGAAATTTGAACTGTAACCTATTTAACCTATCTAGAATCAGATGCAAAAGAAAAAAACAAGAAATATATCACAGATTTCTAATCATCCCGGGGTGGGGCGATTAGCACTGTGATAGTTTGGGGAGCGCCCGAGGGTAGGACGCCCATCGATTGAAGCACTATTTTGGCACCAATCCACTTGGGATGGGTCCAAAACTGATTATGGGGTGTTGTCGACAAATTTGGTGGATATTTGTGGTCATAAATCGAGTTTTGGGTATGGATTTGCGCCTCCAATAGTCACCCAATAACCTCCCTTTCGAATGAGAGATTAAGGATGTAAAAGCACAAATCGTAGTTAGGTATGAAATTGGCAGCACTTCGTTGCTCAAATGCTCCTTCTCTGTATATATTTTGGGTGGGAAAACTCCCCAATTTATAGACCTTAGGGTCTCCTTGTTTGAATTGCGCATGCGAGGGCGCCTCTTGAGTTAACTGTCCTATTTTTAGAGAAAAGCTAACTCCTTGATAAAAAAGCTTCTTGCATGAGGTCTCTAAAATAAAGACATGCATGATTGAAGTCTCTCTTCTTGATTTGGAGTCGTTCCTCGCAATTGCATGGCCTGAAGCCTTAGTTAATTGGCGGAGTTGCCGAGGTTTGACTTTTTGCCAGTCAAACCTACTATTCATCCCACCCTGGAGCGATTGCTTAATCATCCCAGGGTGGGACGAATACTAGTCTGAATTCGTCCCTGGGTGGGACGAGTAGAGAAAAAGGTGCCAAAAAGGTGCAAAATTGACTTTTGACCCTCAAAACTGCTTTTGGGAGTGGTTAGGACCACTGTTTGACCTTTGGGGGCTGCCCTAGGGGCTATTTGTGTCAATGCGATCAGCGCTTGTCATCACATAATCGGATTGGTGATATTTTGGTGTCTACAGTTAGTCAACATGATTGTCATGGAACCAACAACTGATTGGTTTTGCAGAGCGAAATACTTTCTTAAGCAGGAACCCTAGGAGTCATTGACTTCTCAGAGTCCTACGGGGAGCGGTACTACCATTGACCATAAGGTTGTTTCCTAGTCTGCATTTACAAAGTTAAATACGCAGGGGGAGCAAGTCATCTTAGCAGTCGAAGCTGACGCTTGTCAAAGCTATATGTTGTAAATCTAAGACTTCTTAAAACTTGGTATGATCCCAAAGGTATTGTCACGTGTCGCAAGATGCACATTCAAATAGAAAGTGATTAAGTATGTCTTGATAGAAGATATTTTGTATCAACGCAGCTACGAAGGAGTTCTCCTTCGATGTCTTGAGCCCCAAGAGTCATCTTGGGCAATTTCAAAAGCTCACGACGGTACATGTGGTGGCCATTTCAGTGGCATGGCTATCATCAAACACATCCTTCGCATGGGTTATTATTGGCCCACTATGGAGAAGGATTGCAATGTGTATGTCAAGAAATGCGTTAAATTTCAACATCATGCTAATCTTATGCACTTGCCATCATAGGCCTTATAGCCCATTCAGGTGGCTTGGCCATTTGCTCAGTGGGGACTAGATCTTATTGGCAAGATTTCTCATCCATCGTTAGGTCGACATACATTCATTATCATGGCTATTGAGTATTTTACAAAGTGGGTGGAAGTCATTCCCCTTACAACGACCACTGGAGCTCGCATCGCAAAATTTATTCTCAAGCATATCATATGTCATTTTAAGATACCATCCAAAATAATTTCGGATAATGGAACTTCTTTTAAGAACAAAACTATGTAGGATTTAACATCTAAATACCATATTAAACACATTTTTGCAACTCCATACTATCCGCAAGCAAACGGGCAAGCTGAGACCTCAAACAATACTGTGGTAGCCATCTTGAAAAAGACAGTGCAAGAACACCACAAAGATTGGCATATACAGTTGCCCCTTGCATTGTGGGCTTATAGGACTAGCATTCGGATGCTCATTAGGGCAACACCATTTTCACTAGTATATGGCATTGAGGCCATTATGCCCTTAGAGTTGGAAATTCCAATGCTATGCATCGCATTGAAGGAGTTCATCGATGATAACATCGTTTGGCAAGCTCACCTCGATCAATTGACATTGCTCAATGAACATTACGTGAATGCCCTCGAGCATCTTCGTATTTATCAGGAGTGATTAAAATGAGCTTACAATGTCAAATTCCACCAGAGAGACTTTGAAGTTGGGGATCTTATGCTGAAAGAGAACCAACATAACTCGAATTTGTTGCCTAATATGCGAGACAAATTCATGGCTAATTGGCTAGGGCCTTACATCATATCCAAAAATATTGGTCCAGGTACCTATCGTATAACGTCACTAGAGGGTGTGGAAGAGTTTGATCCTCTCAATATCATCCATATTAATGCGTTCTATGCTTGAGAGTGTAGTAAAGGCACCAAAGGCATCTGTAAGCCCTTTGGTCAACCCAAAAGCTCCGAGGATTTTTTTCGCAACCTCTCGATCATCCCAAAAGGATTTGAGTTCTCGAATTGAGAAGCTTGGTCAAGTAAAGGCACCAAAGGCATCTGTAAGCCCTTTGGTCAACCCAAAAGCTTCGAGGGTTTTGTCTCAACCGCTCGGTCATCCCAAAATGGCCCAAGCTCTATGTTGAGTAGCTTGGTCAAGTAAAAGCTCCAAATGCAGTTCCTCACCATTTGGTCATCCTTAAAAGCTCCAAGGACATGTACTCATCGTTTGGTCAAATATGGAAGCTCAAAATCCATAAAAATCAAGAAAAATATATAAAATTCCAAAAAAAAAAATTGGTAAAGCTTAAAATCCAAAAACATTTGCTTTTGCAGTTTGCATTTTCATATATGCATTCACATCATCATATTGCATTTAGGAATTTGTCATATGTTGCAGTCCACAATAGACTGTAATGCATCTATCAAAATTTTACAAACGATCACACATTTGTATGTCAATCATGCACCCTTGCATTTATCATAATTCATTGCATGCATACACGATACCTGTTGTGGGGAAATATGTATGTATATTAAGTTTTCCATTCACTTAGCCATACCTAGTGGGTTCTTTAGATATTGTAGAAAGCTTGCTTTACTGTTATAGACAAGGTCATTAGTTGGGATAGTGCTTCAACATATCATAATCCCATCACTAAGCAAAACAATATAAAATCTTGCTAAGACAAGAGAGGATGAAAGCTGCGAAAGCAGTCTTAGGTATCTCAAGAGATGGGTTTCACGACCTGCTTATCTTGCAAATAGTCGGTCTAGAAATGTGTACTTTGGCAAAAGGACAAGAATTTTCCCTATAAATCCCAAAGTCATAAAGTTTAAATCCCAAGTTACAAAGTGCAAAAGTACAAATTTCAAGTTCAAAATGTAAAGTGACATAGTGAATCAAAAGCACTATAAAAATCCCTTGCTCAAATAAAGCGGTAACACATGGACTAACAGTGATTTTTATCACTACATATGAGCAAGTAAGAAGGGTGAGAACTTGAATCCCTGGATTTTCCACCTTTTGAAAGCCATAGAGTGATCCCCGATCGCAGCAATGGGTTGGAAGAGTCCTGCATACAATCAAAGGGGTAGTTCTATTGGGTGATCCCCAAATGTAGCAATGGGTTGAAAGAGTCCCACCTACATTTGGAGGGGTAGCCCTGATCAATTTGCAAGATGAGCTAGCTCTATGTACCTAGGATTGTCTAGCTGTATAAGTCTAATCAAATTTGAAATAAGGATGGTACGATCGTATGAGGAACCCTATCTCACATATGGATTGAAAGAGTCCCAAATGACATACCGGGTATGCTTATGATATATCTAAAAATACTCACATGCACACATAGGGATAATGAATAGTTGGGTCTGTCATGGCAAAATCCTTGTACAATTAGTATGTGATTTTTAGAGAAGTCTACTAGGGTGTTTGAGCCTCAAGGAAAACCCCAAAAAGTTCTACAATAGCAACAAGATACCAAATATCATTAGACTTCAGAAATACGAGTCATTCATTCATCAGAATTAATTTTACAAAGCACAATCAAACATATAGGATAGATAATGCATGAATATCAAAAATGATGTTTATACGACCACTGACTATTTAGTGTAGCAAAGAAGAAATATACAAAATGACATATTCATTCATTAGCATTATACCAATCCATTTCACTGCATTTCATATATGGGTGATTAATTTATTAAGTTCTTGTAATGAGAATTATCAATTATCTTGCATGATTGTTATACATTTTGTGGTGTCATATTTTAGAAAATTGATATACACAGTTTACATTCATTCCTTATGTTTTAAGTGATTAAAGCATACAGGTTCATTTCCATTAGATTATGATTATGTACATAATGCATTACCATACATTGCATACCATAAACTACATAAAATAAATGCATGCCCACAAAGCAAAAATAAATATGCGTTTAAAAATAAACATCGCATCCATATGTATACATCATATCTCGCACATCTAATCATCTAGATCACTGCATATCATCATCATAAAGTAAAATAGCTATCTAGTGCATGTCATCCATACATCGCATCATATAAACATAGCATTTACATAAGCCTTGCATCCATGTGCATCAAATAAACATAAAATCAAAAAATAAAAATAAACATGTACACATAATGAGCCATAAAAGATCATATCATATATATATATATATATATATATATATATATATATATATATATATATATATATATGTGTGTGTGTGTGTGTGTGTGTGTGTCCAAAAGAGTACATAAGGAGTACAAAATACCCGTAGGCTACAACTGTGTAGGTCCTCGACCTTACACATAAAATGATATATCAAAAATGTAGTCGGTAGCTACTATAACTCAGATCTAGGCTACTCCCCACGTACTAGAGCTCTCGATGCCTCCCTTCACACTATGCTCTGGAGCCTACTCTCCTGGATGACCTGGAACCTATGGTGGATCCTACTATGGATCCTACCTACCTCCAAAGCCTAAAGCACCCAGCACATGAGAACTGGTAACTATAGCAGGATAGTCCTTTGACTGGAGGTCCTTGATGTCTACCCTGGATCTCTAGTCCTGGCCTACGATATCGTTGTGTGGGTGCTAGAGGACTTGTGCATCCTCTCAATCTTGTGAGTCTTATGACTCGAGCTCGCTATATATTATCCAGTAGTCCTAGTCTAGGTCCTCTAAGACTCTGATGTGAAAGGATCCTCTAGAACCTATAGATCATGCATCTCAATGTAACCGACTAGATGATCAATGTGAGCAAGTCGGGTTGTGTGCATCTCATTGGTCCTCATGACCATACCACACAGTCGCTCTACTTCAGTCGTTGGATCCTATACAGCTACTATACCTACTATTGGTACTGTAGGAGGCCCCATAGTAGTCTAAAGAGGCGATATACCCCCCCTCGATGCTCGAGCAAGATCTCGCTCTACCTCTGCTATAGTATGCTATGCTTGTGCTAACTCTAGGGCAGTCTGCAATCTCTGGACCTGGGACTCTGCATCTATGGCCTGAGTCGTGAGCTCTTGTACCTGGTATTGCACCTCAATTAGGCATCACTTGTTGTTAGCCACCTTCACCTCTAGAGTGGCAATGATAGTGTCTCTCTTGAGATGTTGTGTGTGAAACTGCCCGAGCTGACTTTGCAAGTCAGCCACCTGAGCAAGCAGCCATCCCTCTACACTGTCAATAGGGACCTCACCCTCCTCTAGAGTATCCTCCTCGGGGTCAATCTTAGGAATATCCTCAGCGATGGTCTCTACACCCCAACTACCCTTTGTACACTAGCGCACCCTGCACCCGTCAGGATCTGCCTCTACCTTTGCCTGAGTCGAATCTCGGCCTAGAGGCCCTATCTTATGCCATCTAAATAAGGACCACCACCCATCATAGTATAGCGTGGTCCCAATTGTCTCAACCCCCGACTCTTGGAAGTCATCGGGTGCATCTCCTAGTGGTGGAGGAACTATCAACGGGAGGTCCCTCTCCAAAGCCAGACATCTGTACCTTAGTGGAATCTCTGGTATGTCTTGCACCATGCCGAACTGTCATAGGACATGAAAAAATAATTGATACTCTCTAACCTCTGTCTTATGCCAGATAAGCCATTTGTCTTGACGAGCTCATCGTAGCCACTCGTTCACCTTAGTCCATGTAGGGAAATCCATGTAGGGACACCATACAATGTCCCCCAACCCAAGTGATGCAAACTTAATGATGTAGTGCTTAGTTTTCCCAGCATGAGCCCTGTTGCAGATACCCTCCTTAGTACGAGGCCAACATGTGGCATAACACTGATGGTCGACATCTATGGTGGTGATGCATAGTGGTAGCTCCACAAGACGCTCGATCTGAATGTGCTGCCACCCCCAGATCTATAACAAAAGACTACAATTGATACCCTTACGACTATGCTCTATGATCTGGTATAGCTCCCTGTAGAGCTGGCATAATAGGGTGCTCCCCCAAGCTAATTATAGTGGCTCCTTTGTAGAGCTTTGAAGCACCCTCCAAGTAGTGGCTAACATGTTCCAGGGAATCCTCACACCTGAGGAGTCTGGAATGATAGTCTGCACAATGAGATGCATGAAGAGGGCCTCTTGTTTAGAAAAGACATCATCATAATACCAATCATCGATGTGAACCCCTCTGTGGTCAGCATCATCCTGTGCATCAACACTCTAGTCACCAAAGATGGTGTCGAAGACAGTATCCTTTGTCATGGAGGTAGAGGAGACGATAGCCTCGCCATCGATGGGGATCCTGAAGATCCTGTAGACATCCTTCAGAGTGATAGTCATCTCACCATAAGGAAGGTGGGATGTGTTGGTATGCGCATTCCAGTACCAGGCCAAAGTAGTAATATAGTCTTGATCTATGCTAATGGTGGGTAGATCCATGATGTAACCAAACCCGACAACTTGGAACCAAGCTCGATCATCATCAGATAAAGCCTCGTAAAGAGTCTTCATAAGGTCAAGCTCCCGTACTCTAGAAGTTAACTTTTAAAAGCAAAAAAGCATAATGTAAGCTAAATCTGGCTAAGCAGAGCTAAAGAAAATTTAAAAATTTTAAATTAGACAACCTAGAGTTTAAAAAAAAAAAATAGCAATAGCAAACTGTAGCTAAAACCTGTGGTCCCCAATTTGCAAATTGGGAACTGTAGTTGAAACCTGCGGTCCCCAATTTGCCAACTGGGAACCACAGCTATGAGCTGTATTTTAGGAGAGGCACCCATTTATAGTATCCTCCTAGAACACTAAGGCATAAAATTAAATCCTACAGCTAGCCTAAACTAGTGGGGTTCATTACCAGCAATTTAGTGAGGTTCATTTTTTGCATTACTTAATGTAGTTCATTTTATTGGTATTGAGTGTGTGGTCTCAATTTCGAGTTACCTTGCCTACACCCTGGCCTCAGCTATTAGATGGCTGATCAAGATCCACCATCGAGGTATATGAGTGTAATTGTGGTAGATTTTGGCAGCGTTCCAAATTGAGGAATGTTCTCTCTCTCTCAAAGCTCTCAAATTTCTAGTAGTTGCAAGAAAATAATGAAAATTTTCAAATAAGAATTCAATTTATAGGTCCTCCTAGTCTCCGTGGATCGCATCTGACACCTACGATTTTGGCACAAGGGTTTTTTTCTCGTAGGTCTAACCTGCGGTTCCAAAAATTTGGAAATGTAAACCACAGACCGTACCTACGATCTGCAGCTAGCAATAAATGCACTCAAAACCCACCGTGGGAAGGTCTAAAAAGATATATTAATGACTCTCATTGAATAAAAATTGTAAATTTGGTGATGTTAAAAGCATCAGGATCAATCAAATAAATGCAAAATTAAACAAAAAAATCAAATAATGAAAAACCAAATGCGCCTCATATTCAGTGATTTATCCTATAAAATCGATGATTGTAGCGACTTGCGATCCATGCAATCCGACAAGATGAGTAAATCACCATAAGGATATTTGGGGTAAACTTGTCATTTATTTTATGACATATTTCAACAAATCATCGACAATATGATTCAACACAAGTCTAATTGCATTTGTATTATTTTGATTCCCTAAGACGGCTATCGTAGCTTGACTACTCCATGGGATAGAGATGTGTAAATACTACTAAGAGTTGCAATCATAAGTTGAACCAGGACTAGCCAAGGCATTAAAAGGCTCGAATCTAAAGTTTTTCAGGATAGTTCAGTATGGTCAAGGGATTTCGTCACTTCATACATTGTCATTACCCTCATCGACTCATCATTTGAGGGGGTAGTCATAATTTCATGTCATAATCAAAATCAACAGAAGATTCCAGAGATCGTAGATCCCTTTATATTTTCAAAATTACATTTATTCTTGTGAATCATTGCTAACAGCTATCATAAGCATCCCCCTTTGCTTGGGTTAAATAGCAAAAATGAAATTTTATTTGTAACTCTCATCCTTCGGTTATATAGGCCTGACTCCTATTGTAGCAACAAAGCTACCCGAACGTTTGATGGCGAGTGCAGACTTTTCAAATGTAAGCCTTTCCAAGTTGGAAGAAATGATTCTAGGATGCACATCCTTTTGCTATACCTGGGGTATCTAATTTTTATCAGACTAATGATCATCATAGAACCTTCGGCATCATTTTAGGATGTATATTTTTTCTCAACATTGTTCTATCTCACAACGCATCTCAAAAGGGGCATCTATAGACACCTAAAATGTATCATGTCGAGGGTGACTACTCATATGGACATGCTACAAAACCATATGGAGGATCTTGGATAGACTCCAAGATAGAGCAATGGTTCTAACCACTCAATTTAGGTGTTTTGGCCTAAGCAGTCTGAACCGTAGCCCAGACCTCCGATCTCCAGTATAAACCACGGTTGAAACCTGCGGTCTACATTCTGGACCACAAGTGTGACCTGCAATCTTAACTAAAGTTTAGTCAGGCCTTCCATCCGAGCCAAATTGGTTGGAATGGCTAAAAGATCTAGAAGGAGGTAGTTGAAGGATGGAAGATTCCAAAGGCTTCCATCCCAATTGTCCTAACCACCCTTCTTGGTCTTGGCTTCTCCATGAAGCCACCCCTAGCCCTAGGGGTATGCTATAAATACCCCCTCCAAATGGGGAGAAAATGGGAGAGAGTTAATTGATCAAGAGAGCAGCGAAGCCCTGTCAAATTGCATACTAAATCTGTGCATTTGAGAGCCCCTTTGCTATTCACCTAAATACCAATTAGCCATGGATGCCATAGGTGCCTAGGAGATTCAAAAAATACAAATTTGGGCAAACAAAGGCCCTTCACAATTATTTGATCACCAAATCTATCAGAGGACAACAAAGGCGACCCTTGAACATCAATTCGGATAAGGAGGTCAAGCCCACTACCCCTAATTCTGAGGGTAAACCTATCAAAGGTCAAACTGCGGCTGTCAACTACGGTTTATAGTGCAAACCACCCACCATAGTTGTGGTTTGCAACATGTGACTGATCACCTTACTTGCTTTACTTTTGACCGCATAGATTAGTTATATTAGTCTTTTCATAGGTTTAATTGCATTTTAGAGAAACTCTGAACGTAGGAATTAGTCATTTCATGCATTGTATTAAGTAGGATTATATTGGATCTTTTATGCATTTTATTGCTTCTAACTTAATATTTTATCCATGCATCATTTGCTTATTCATGTCCTTCATGTTGCAGTATAATTCTTTATCAAATTAGAATAGTTTAAAGTCTTTCTTTATGTTTTCTTGTTTTACTAGTTTAGTGGCATTTACATACATATTTTCTTAAAGGGCCTCATCATGAGAGGCTATCAATATTTTTAATCATGTGATGTTGTTTCTTATTTTTAGGGATACAGGTGCAAGAGGAGCTTATGTTATAATCCTTCCACATCACGAAGAAGGGGGTCAGCTCCACCCCAAGGCAGTTTGTGACTAATCAATAGAGCACTATAAGTGCGCCTACCCTATTGAGGGCATTGGCAATTGTAATATCAGTATCATCTTTCAAGTGACCCTAAGAGGGCATTTTTGTAATCAAAGCTCATTCAAATATTAATATAAGAAACCTTACATTATTTTTGTTCAATTTATGTACTTGTGTGAATCTTTATGCTTTCATGATGGTATAGATCAATACAGTAGCTAGGTGCACGCTTCGTGATTAGGTCAATTGGGTATTAAGGTATTTGTTTTAGTAATAATATGTGTGAACTTAGCTCCTAATAATTAATGGTATGGGACTTTAATTGTTGATAAGGTTTGTTCATTTATTTACAAGTAGAGTGCATGGGATGATGCATGGTTGACTAACTCCCTCAAGTTGGCTAAGGAGAAAATGGAAAGGGTAGTTTCCATTATTACTATGCATTAGTAAGTTGAATTGCTTGGGTTATTTGTATAGTTGCAATTTGGTAATGAATTAATTAAGTGCATATAGAAGCATGTCTATCCAAATCCATGAGTGTCCTGATCCCCTAATATCCTCACTTGATTGATGGAAGAGTGGGGAGGCCAAAATCATGAGATGGACCAGTTCACAAGTTTGCTCTCTACTTTACATCTTGCCTTTTATGCATTAGATTAGATTATAAGGAGATTTCCCCAATAAAATGGATGTAAATTATTGTGGAAAGTATGGGATGTACCAAACTTACTTATGTATCCAAATGAACATTGCAACTACTATGTTTAGTTCTTCTTTATTTGGATTATTGCATTTAAATATTTAATGTATGTTTTTAAGGTGATTGTTTATTTACGCTTTATTGTTCTTGCTATTAGTAAATTCATTTTGTTATATTTAGTATCTATATATTTAATTTTCTTGTGTGATTAAAAGAATGAATCATTAACGAGTTCTAGGTTAACTTAGTGGATACCCTAAGGGCCTGAGACCCCCTTAGGGAGATTGGTGACTAGGTTTGAAATATTGTACTAGAGTTAAGATAACTTGTTAGTATACAAGATCAATAGCTTAACTCACTATACACGTAGCCTACCACACATTGAGACTTGTGTGGATATGGAGATGCGTGTATACCTTCTAATTATTGAAGGTGATAATTCTAGCTCATCAATACTGATGATAGGGAAGGACTCATAAGCTCAACATAATATAGGCTTATGCAGACAAACTTGCATGAAGGGAATCTTGTGTGGTATAGTTATTGAGATACTTAGGGGATGTCAAACAGTAAGTCGGTCTAAGGTTGGGAAAGGATTTATGAATCCTTATCCTTAGTTGAAAATATATATAGATAAACTTTATTTTATATTTTTTTTTGTAGGTTTTCTTATTTCATGTTAATTTGGGTTATTAAACCAAATTCCAGAAGAAGAATTTGGCAAGGAGTGTCAAATACCAGAATAAGAATTTAGCAAGGAGTGTCAAATCCCATAATAGGAATTTTGCAAGGAGTTCCAAATCCTAGAAGAAGAATCCATTGAATACCTCAAGATAATCAAAATCTTAATAAGAAGAAGATTCTATTTAAAGTCAGAATTCAATAAGAAGCTTGAAGGAATATTCATACAAAATATGCCTACCAAATCTAGAATATTTAGATATTACCTCTCATAACAAGAAGGTACAATTCAGAGAAATAAGTTCTCTGAATCTACAACAGAAAGTATAAGTTCACTAGAAGGATTAAGCCATCAAATCCAAGGCTCAATATAGAAATTTTGAGGCTAGAGATTGGTGAAGGAGAAAGTTGTTCGGGATAGCCAACAAAGAAGTTGTGTATCCATCAACTACAAAGCAGCAGCTTGGTGAATCCAAACACCAAGATCTACATCATCTGTAGACACCATTAAAGGTAAGCAACTAGGGTGTAATTAGTTGAACTTCAAATTAGGGTTTATTATCAAATTCCTTTAAGCACCATATATGTATTAAAATTTATAGAAGAATAGATTGCATTATAGTCTTCAAGTGCAAAAAGAAATAATTTATTTTAAGGATTATTCACACAATTAATAGGATTTGGATATTTTTGAGAGAAATAAATTATAATCTACCTATTTGCTATCTAGAAATAAATAATACTATATCCTACAATATTGATTGTAGTGAAAATTTGTATAATACTTATTAAGGGTTCATTACAGATTACTCTTAAAAGTTGTAGATATTATTAAGTGCATCTAAAATTATTTTTAAATTTTATTGGAGTAATAAGGTGAGATTTTTAGTGCATTAAATTGGTATTATTAATATCATTTGCACTACACTAATTACTCTCAAAAAAATTAGTTTGTGTTTGTTGATTAAAGAATCAAGAGCACAAAAACCAATAGATTATCAAAGTGTATAGAGACACTATTGGTGCACAGAACCTACAACATCTCATAGACCAAAGAAGCCACAAAAATAAATAAGATTCCTCCAAGGAGTGGAGAAGAAAATACATTATCAAAAATAGCAATAGAAGCTTCAAATCAATACTTGGTGAGTCTCAAATTCAAAGTGCACTAAAGGCTATTTACAAAAATATAAAAAAATTACTTCTACAATAAAGAGCTTCTATCTAAGTGGTTAATAGCTTGGGTTTATTACCAAAGTCACCAAGCAATGAAGAAATTTTTCTAGCAAAAGAGACAACAACAATTCTACCATCGCTTATTTCAAAAAGCTACCATTAGACTAGGAAAATCATATTGTAAAAGGAGGCGCAAAAAAGGTATATTATATACAAAGTATTTACATTTTTTTTACACTACTCTAATCTGCTCTACGTCAAAAAGAGGATAGGTCTTCTATGCCAAAGAGGTACACTTTTTACAAGGAAAAAAATACTCCAAGGCATCCATGCAAAAGTATTCTCCATGCAAGGGAATGGAGCCGCTCAAAAGGCTCACATCTACTACATTGTGGACAGTTGAACCTATAAGAAAATAAAGCAAGGAGAATAATTACATTAAAAGGCAATAGCATCTACTAAAAGGAAGGCAAAATAGGTTGAAGGATGTATGTCCAAGGAGCACCATTGGAGTAGCCCAAAAACTCCACTCAAGCATTGAAAAGCATTGCTCCAATATCTCAAGGTATTACTATATCATCTCATATCAAGCTCCATCGAACAAAGGAAGAGCTCACAACGTTGCATGGTTAATAGGAATATTACAAGATACGTTGGAGAAGCATTATGTTGAAAATCCCATGTACAAAGAAAAGGTGATACTTTCACCTAGAAGGAAATAAAAAATTTCCCACACAAGCACCCATCCATTACAAAGGAAGAAGAAGAATGAGTGCTCATTCAAGATCATAATGCTCATATACCTGGTAGAGTTTCACAAACAACATCTCAAGCGCTCAAGAGTAACTGTTGTAACACTTGTCACAAATTCCAAGATCCTCCATCTATTAAAAGGCATAAAATACTATAGAGGAAAATATTTTAAAGTATTCACAAGAGTCATAGCAATTATAGCAGCCAAAATCATAGTTTGGAGGAAAGGTAAAGAGCATTAAATACTCTAGTCAAGGCATTAAAGGAAGGTCAAATCTCAAGAGTTGAAGCACCACCACCCAAATCTGAAGTCAAATGTGAATCAACGTTCACCATAATGTTCAAAGAGAAGTCATTAAGAGGACTATCATACACATAAAGAACCTGTGCCAAATACAATTGGGAATACAACATTAAATGTAAGGTTTAAACTTCATCAAGATTGCTTTCATTAAATAGGGAGTTATAAGGTATATTATAAGGTTGAAATATCAATAGAAATCAACCATATTTGAAAGCAATATAAGGGGAAATAACTATTAAATTAGCCCAAATATTTGTAATATTAAAACATAGGAGAAATAAGAATTTCTACTTGAATTTCTATTAATGCAAATAATTATTTTTTAATATTCCACATGAGGGAGTTATAAGGAATACTACATCAAAGTAGGAAATTGAAAATTAGAAACAATAAATATCAAATTATTAAAGGTTGTAAAAAGAGGTTTATTAAAGAACATTAAGAGTTGGAAATTAATTGGTATACTTGTCTCAAAAATACATCAAAGGGATCAAATAAATCCAACTATTAAAACCTCATAAAAATATAAATTGCTCAAGTTAAATAGGAGTAATAAGGTGTGAAAGAAGTTGATTTTTGTTGTTCACAAAACTTTACAAAACCAACTCAAAATTGAACTATCATTCTCAAAAACATTTTATCTATAATATAGCATCTCCAAAACTACTAGGGAGACATAAGGTATTCTACAAAACTTGATAATAATAGCATTATTTAATATTATAAAGTGCACAATCCATTTGGTAAGCATAAGGTCTCTACAAAATCTACAAGGACTCTACTAATTCACTAGGGAGATACAAGGAAGCCTACATCATACTTCTAGTAAATTCATAAGGTAGATTATTCTATTATAGAAAGTAGATCATATTCTCAGACAGAGATACAAGAACTAGAAACACATATTGCATCATGCCATAATGCAAAAATAAATCTAACAAGGTCAATCCAACAAAGTAGAAAGATACATGGTACATTGACTCAGAAGCTAGTCATCACATGACTAGAAATATATAATGGTTTGATTGTCTTGAAATCACAAATGGTTACAAACTAAGAATTGTAGGTAGCAAAACTTTTCCAATATGTGGATACAGATGTGTAACACCAAGCAATTCATTTCTAATATTTCTACTACAAAAAGTATTGTACGTTCCTGTATTAACATTCAATCTCATTTCAATAAACAAATTAATAGAAAGCAATTGGACAATCAATTTCAGATATATGAATGGGATAAATACATTTCTTATCATGAACCAAAGTGATATAGAAGCAATAGTATCAATCTATGGAAATACATATATTCTAAATTCAATGTAAATATCACAAGACATTGTTGTATTTCAAGATGATACTATCATATTTTCTAAGGAACGGGTTGAAGAAAATGAAGAACTGGTGTTCCATAAAGATAAGCATAGAATAATAAAAACAAAAATATGAGAGGTCAACAACACTATGCTCTACTCAACCATCAGGAATCATGAAGTTACAGGACCAAATAAAGGCATTCACAAAAATGAATACAAAGGAGTATGGATAGAAGAGGATGATATTCTTAAGCAAACTAAAGATCTTCTGAAGGAAGAATATCCATATTGAAGATTGAATTCTTCAATACCCAAATAATGTAATATAGGGGGTGTTAGAGTTAGAGTATATTACATCATTTGGGTCATTTTAATGTACCACCTTAGGTACATAGTTAGGATAGGAGTTTACTTTAGGGTAAATTTATATAGTTACTTAATGCAATGTAATAAATTCCCAAGTGGCAATGTGCAAGTTGTAATGTGCAAGGTGTCCCCTTGTACAACTAGGTAGAGTGTTGGCCAAGGGATCTATCTTCCTTTATAAAGGGTCTCATAGTGGTAGATTAAATGAACAAGGAGACAGGAAGTCAAGTTCTCATCTAGTGCAATGTAGTAGATAGTGGTTCTCCCATATGGAGTACCATGTAGCTCTTTAGCTCATAGTAATGGAGTATCCATTTCCTCCATACTACATTGTAATTTTATCATTTCTATTTATAGCATATTTTAGTCATATTGTTGTTTCACTTTCTTTCATATTTTTTGTATTTCATTATGACTTGTGTTAGATCTCTCCACAACATACATCCTCAAAAGCTAACATTTTAATCATCAATAGATTTTATTTTTTAATAAGATAATAATAACATAGATTAGACTTCAACTAGATAAAAATAATGGGAAATGTTATTTGGGCTTGTATTATCATATTCAAAGTCCAAGTTGTAATTCATTACCATTGGACGATGGGAACCATGATTGTTGTAAACTTTTAGATTTTTTATACTTATTCAAAAACCAAAAACCTACACTCTTTCAAGAATAGGAAACCTCCTTCGTAACAATTATTTTATTGACAATAATTGAGATGATTTTTAGTGCCCATCCTATTCTTGAGGGATGGAGGGAAAAAGGGAGTGAATAATATTTAGCAAGATTATCTAAGAAGTTAAATTAATTAATTAAATACATAATTGGTATATATAAATATATAAACACAAAAGGAGATAGATATAGATGAATTTATGTTATGTAATATAATATTATGTTCATTTGTGTTAAAGAATGAAATTTGATTCTCACTACACTTCCAGTTAAGTACAACACTTAGGTTAATTATTCTAGATGATATGGTCAAATTGGTCTAAGCCACTAGATTAATGTTCTTGTATGAACAATCATAGGTCCAAATCCCATTTTCAATAGATATATATTATTAGATATTTTTAGTAGAAATCTCATTTGGAATCTATAAGAATTTCTATCAAGGAACAATTTGAACATATATTTGCAACTAGTTTCTCTTTTTCTTACTTTTATAAATCATGAAGCTACCATTATGTGTCAAAAATTTGACCAATAGTCATACCAATTGCATTGGAAAAAAATATTTTGCAATATTAAAAAACACAAGCATGGATGCCTTTGTGCATTTCTCTTTGAGGAACTAAAATTCTTCTTATTATTTATGTTCGTAATTCAATCTATTGGTTCAATAAAATTAAGGTTACCTAATATAATGTATAAGGTAAGTTTGGAGGAAAGTAGTTAGAGATGGTCCATCTTGAGAGGGCAATTTAAAAATATGCCCAAGTTTATGGATCTAACTAATAAGGCATCCATCCCCATATCCAATACTTATCATATGAATGGATGCTTCTGCAATTAATATGCATCCAGAATATGAATATATGTTTTTTACCTTCAATCACAAGTGAAACAAGATTGAGAGTGCTAGGCCAAAACTAGTTTGTAGTTTATAGCAGTGGTACTACTCACAATAAAGAGTAACAATAATGAAGTATGTGGATAAAGGCTGTAGTCACACTATGCTCCCTCTAAGCCCTTTCTAACAAGCACAACAACAAAGAAAAATAGGAAACTTGGTTAACAATTTATTTAAAGTAAAAGCAAGCCTAAGCTAGAATTATTAGTAAGAATAAGCTAATAAAATTGTTATAAAATTTGAACCTTCTAATAATATCTCAAAAATTTAATGCTTTGATAAAAACATAAACCTAAACCAATCAATATTTCAGAAAAAAATAAATAAATTGGGTGGAATGACAACACTAAAATATATCACTTGCATTCATTGTTATTTATACAAATTGATTACACTTGATATCCCCTTACACTCACTAAATTATATGCTCACATTTAATGGGTATTGCCTACAATATATGGGGATACAACATATATATAACATTCTAAGAATGTTAAAAATAGATTACTCATATATATCCAAAAAATTAAATTGTTAGCTTTTTTCTTTCTTCTTCTTTTAATTACTTTTGTTCTATTGTCATCACAAATTTTATCTATTTTTATAGTTTTTTTGTGTTATTCTTATATACTTGGTTTACTAAATTTATCATAGAATAAATATTAAATATTACAGCATCCCGCTTATTGTCTATTTTGGATAGGATTACACACAAGCACCAAAATAGACTCACTAAAATAAGTCCTGAAAACTTGGCTTGATTAGGTGTCCCTTCACAAATAGAATATGTTTCCCTATATTCTTGAGGGGCATCATGGATGATACAAAAAATCTAAACTAGATTTTCAGTTACAAGTAAAGGTTTCATGGTCAATAACCATCACATGATGGCTCTCTTTTTAACAATTGTCACATGAAGAATTATTCTATCAAGTAACTAAAGTCCTTTATGACCCAACAACACCTTTTGTTCTTACTTTATGAAGTTGAAATAATTTTATCAAACAATTTAGATCCCTTTTTTAGAACCATACTTTCATATCCTTGATATGATTTTCATTTTTGCAATCTGACCAACTTGAAGTTTTTCCACTAAACTTAATAGTATCATTATGCCAACAATAAGAACAAAAGTAATTGCATCCATTGTGTATTTCACATAGCTATAAGTTCCAACATTGACCTGAGTAGTGACCAACTTGTCCATAATAACTACATTTGGTATTCCTTAAGTTACCCTTCTTACATGTAAAACACACATCTTAGTGATTGTGTTTTCCTTTATCTTGCTTTCCCTCATTGTGAAGTGTTTCTCCCTTAAGAAATTTGGTGCACTCTTTGGATTGTACACTTGAATAAACATATCCACAAAATCCAAGACCTATACATTTTGGTCTATATTTTCAATTTCAATTAGCTTTACCATACCTTGTTCATTCTTACCAAGCCCTTTTATTTTGTAACCCATCTTTGACATCCAATCGGAAGACCAATGTCAATATTTGTAACAAGGTACATCCACTTTCTGTAAATCAAATTTTCAATATTCCCCCATCTTTTTTACTACTTCATCCTTTTCTTAAAAATTAGACACTATCATCATCAATATTACTTTCCACATGAAGTAGATCTATAGTTTCACAAGAAGATTCAACCAACATTACCAAATCCCATGTGTCATAAGAGCAATCAATCAATGGCAGTTTAACTTTTAATTTATCATTCTACCAACCAATTATGATTTTTTCTTTAAATTTTCATTCTCCTGGATCAAATCAAATGATGTGTAAACATAATAAAATCATCATCAAGATCTATATATTTTATAATTTCTTATTTTTTACATGAAAATTAGAAAACTCTTCATTATTGTTACCTCTATGAAGATTATAATATTGAACTAATTCCTTATTTGAATTTCATTTAATATGTTTTCTTTTTGTCTTTTCTAGTCTTAATAAAACTTTTCAAAAAAATAAAAAATACCTCATGCAAATTTCCTAATATAAGTTTAAATCAATTCCACAAGCCCAAGTTAACTCTTTAACCTGGAATACTTGAAGTGTGCATTCATTAGCATAGTTTTGCCAAATTGCCATCTATCTTCCATGATGCATACAAAATCCTTGATACTATGTCAAAAATATGTATCTTTGGATAATAACTTAATAAACATAATGGTTTAATAAAACGATAAACATAAATCGATCAACAATTTTAGTAGAAGATTTGAAATTGGGTGTGATAACACCACTAAAGTATGTCACATAAATTCATTATTATTTACACAAATTGATTATATTAAATAGATTAATACACTTGATGACCTAATACACTCATTGGATGGAATACTCATACTAAATAGGGATTGCTTACACTAAATGGGATATTCCAATATTCCAATTGATGGAAATATAATATATTTATAACATTGTGCGGGTGTTACTAATAGAATGTTGGCCCTTATTTAAAAATACAATTGTTAATTCTTCTTCCTTTGTATTAAATGGCATTAGCTCCTCCTCAATGAATTAAATTCCTCAACTTTGAGGAGACTTAGGTTCAAATATTGTTAAGTGATATATGTATCATAGTCAAGCTATTATATTATAATGTCAGGGATGATAATCTAATATGAGTCACACTTGTTTCAATTCCAAACCAATACTAAAAAAAACATCTTTTTACTTTTTCCCTTTCTCAATTTTTTTAATAACTATTATTTTTTTCTCTTAATGATTTTTTTCATCTTTTTAAAATTCTTTCTAAATTTTCTAAAAAATATACATAAAATATTTCAACAAAATTTATTAGCAATGTGTAGATTTAGTGAGAATTATTTATCTATTTAGAGTTATGGCAGTGATCACCTTGAAATAGAAGGTGGAGTATATAGTCCAGTCCTCTGTAGTGAGAACCAAAATGGGAGAAGGTGAAGGCACCTTAGTGTTAGCTTTTAATGTTTGGAAGCGCGTCAATTTATTTTGTATTAAATTTATTAAATTCCTTGTTCCACATGGGCCTATTAGCTCAGTTGGTTAGAGCGTCGTGCTAATAACGCGAAGGTCGCAGGTTCGAGACCTGCATGGGCCAAACCGGTTTTTGTTTTTTATTTTTATTTTTAATACTTTCTCACATAGACCATTGATCTTTTAACCATGGACCTCAAGCTATCTGTTCCTGCTGCATTCATCGTAGTCTGCTTTCATTCCGTTTTCTGGCTGAACCATCTTCGCATATCATCGTAACTGACCTACATATCTCTAGATTCATGATTCTTCAGTCCTAGAAACATCAGTAATGCTCGTGAGCAATCTTACATTTTTGGCTTTGGCCTAATAACAGTGCTTTCATTCCGTTTTCACGGCTGAACCATTTACACATATCATTATAACTGATCTATATATTTCTAGATTCTTCAGTTCAAATGATTTCTAACAAGCTACATTAGAAATGCTCATAATACATTTTTTTTTTTGGCTTTGATCTATTAATATTAGATTACACATACTTTCAACATATCCAAACAAATGGTCCTTCCATGGTGGTTACAATATTGAGGGTCTAGGGAATTTCTTTCATTTATGTCACCTTCTACTTCTCATATCACCAAGTCTTACTTCTCTTTATAGATCCCCAAGACTTCATCATCAATGTGGTAATCCATCAAGCTATAGGCCATGATTATGGTATTAGCTTAGTAGCAACGTTATCAAATTCTCAAATCAATACAAGATTCCAATCTTTGCCTAGTCCTGATGCTAATTTGTGCCACATGGCAAGCTTTTTTTTCATCCCAAGTTCTATTGGAATGTCTTGGTTATTATGGTTATGAAAACATCATCTCATGTAAAATTTGCTCCAAATCCTTTTTATACATCAATCATATCCATAGTTTGAAAAAAATATGTACCAAAATCTATTGTTAGAGCAGTTATAGGTAATTATAATGCTAGAGCCATTGTAAGTTGTGCATCACTCTATTGCTACTCATAAGGTGCATCTAGTGAGCCAACTATTTTATCTTTGTTTTTGTTCTTGGGCTCTATCATGAGGCCTTCCTTCACACTCTTACTCTATTAGTGCACAACAAACTCCTATGCAAGTTTTTAACACTTAGTATTTTGAAAAACATTTGATCATTTTAGTTGTTTAAATAAACTTTTGAAGGGCTTAGTTAGTAAATGTCCTATCCATTTTTCCCATATGCATGCTTTTACTTGGATACTACACCAATTCTCCTTTCTAACTAGCACCTCTAACAAGTAATCTAGATGGCACTTTTATGTGGTTATGCATAATTTTCTATTTATCCTTTATCCCTTTCAAATCCAAACCATTTTCACATATCATAATTGATCTACATATTTCTAGATTCTTCAATCCAGATGATTTCTAACAAGCTACATCTGTAATGTTCATAAGAACTCTTACATTTTTGGCTTTGGCCTAATAAGATCGGATTACACATATTTCAACATATCCAAACAAATGATTCTCCAATAGTAGTTACAATATTGAGGGTCTAGGAAATTTCTTTCATTTATGTCACCTTCTACTTCATATCAACAAGTCCTACCCCTCTTTATAGATCCCCAAGACTTTCATCATCAATGGGGTGGTATCCATCATGCTATAGACCATGATTATGGTGTTAGCTTATTAGCAACATTATCAAATTCTCAAATCAATGCAAGTTTAGAATATTTGCCTAGTCTCGATACTAATTTGTGCCACATAGCAAACTTTTTTTTCATCTCAAGTTCCATTGGGTTGTCTTGGTTATTATGCTTATGAAAACAACATCTCATGTAAAATTTGCTCCAAATCCTTTTTAAACATCAATCATATCCATAGTTTGAAAAACAAATGTACCAAAATCTATTGCTAGAGCAGTTATAGCTAATTATAATGCTAGAGCCATTGTAAGTTGTGCATCACTCTATTGCTACTCATAAGGTGCATCTAGTGAGCCAACTATTTTATCTTTGTTTTTGTTCTTGGGCTCCATCATGAGACCTTCCTTCACACTCCTTACTGTATTAGTGCACAACATTTTCCTATGCAAGTTTTTAACATTTAGTATTTTGAAAAACATTTGATCATTTTAGTTGTTTAAATAAACTTTTGAAGGGCTTAGTTAGTAAATGCCCTATTCATTTTTCCACATGCATGCTTTTACTTGGATACTACTCTCTCTTTTCCAACTAGCACCTCTAACAAGTAATCTAGTTGGCACTTTTATGTGGTCATGCATAATTTTCTATTTATCCTTTATCCCTTTCAAATCCACCATCCTAACTTATAAATTAGATTTTAATTTCTCTTTAAATTACCTTTATTATCTTGCTAAAATATTTTTAGCCTTGTTTCTTGTGTTGAGCACCATCCATTTTACCAATAATCCTATTGCCATCAATAGTTTTTTACCCCTTTTTTTGGTGTCTATCCTTTGTTCTAAGCCTTATATTGTATTTTATTATAGTGTCTATTTCTTAATTATTTATTTGATCCTTCTTATTTTCTCCTTCAATCTTCTCATAGCTTAAAATATTACCTCTTATCGAGGTAAGATGGAATTGATTCTATCATACCACTAGTTCTTCCTATTGTTATATTTCTTTCTATACTATAAGTTTTCTTTTACCACCACCTCTATCTTGTGAGTCCTCATTGTCCTTCCTTGCATTCATACCACCTTTCCCATTAGTAATTTCTTTCCACAACTACATCCCATGATTCCTCTCCATGGATTCATCCTCACCTCTCTAGTGTGTCTACTCCACCTTACTATAGGTGTGACATTGCCTTTATTAGGGATGTCCTCTCCACCTCACAATAGTTGTTTTTCCTTCTTACTTATGTGCATTATTCTAATTAGTGCTCTATAAATATCGTTTTGGTGATATATGGAATGAGTTTCTTTCTATCTCTCATATCTTGTTTTTATACGTGTTGTTGTTAAGTGTTTTATTTGATCCAATGTCGACACTATTACTCTAAACATTTAGGACTAGTTCTTAATTATTTTCAAGGACTCCTTGTATTCCCTTTTTCTCATGTTGCTACAATGTATTTTCTATTGTAATTGTTTGTGTTTGGCCTCTCCATAGTCATAAATTCTTAGAAGGCACTTCTCTTTTAGCTCATTAGGTGGTATATACATATACATATAAATATACACATCATCACATTCTTCTATAGCACCATTCATATAGGAATTTATCCTTGTCTCGGTATCCATTTCGTTAAATGGTTTACCATTTAAAGTCTCCAATTTAAATGATCCATTATAAATCTTTATAATCCTATATGGCCTCATCCATGTGATCTTCAATTTTCTAGGATCATTTTTAAATTAACTAACATATAGTAATGTCATTGTTCCTTCCTTAAGAGTATTTCATTTCAAGTTCCTATCATGTCAAGCCTTTTGGTACTTATTTTCTTGAATTTGGTAAAATGTCATATCTCTTCTTTATTTTTCTAGCTTTAGCATTTTCACTAGCTTTTCCTTCAAAAATTCGTTCATCCATCCTTGTTGCAATGGCCATTATTAGAATTGAAACTATGTAGTTAACTAGGATATTCCCTTGTAAACCATATGTCAAATGAAATGGTGTTCAGTTATTGAGTTACTTATAAGTATTGCAATAATCCCATAGAAATTGTATAAGCCTATTTGTCTCAGACTTTGTGGCCTACATTATAAACCTTGCTTAGCATTGTACATACAACCTTGTAGAACACTTCTATGGAACCATTTTCTTGTAGATGATATACTTAATTCTAATTATATTGTATAATGAATATTTTTAATAATTCTAATATGGTGGTATTCATGAAGTGCATCCCTTGATCACTCATCATTATCCTATGCCATCCAAATATGGTTATGATTTTTTCATACTACAACTTTGTTACAACTTGGGTAGTTTAGTTTTTGGTTGGCGTGGATTTTCAAATCTAGTCAAATAATGTATTTCTATGATGATAAATATTATTTATAACTTCTTGGTTTGGGGGTTTATGGGTCTTATAAAATCAATCATCTACTTCTTAGAGAGATGCAATGACAATATATGGTGTAAGGGCATTTTATTTGTTATATTTGATTTCCCTACCCTTTGGAATATGTCATAAGTACACACAATATTATGTGTATCTGTAGAGACCATTAGCCACCACAACCCTACTATGAACATAATTTTGGTAGTCATATCTCTAGGAAATTGGATCCTATCCACCCCTTCACATGCTTCCTTCATAGTATTTTGGTGCTCATGGGGTAGCACCACCCATCATAGATTTTATCATTATCCATATTATAAAAATGACCTTCTATCAATGTATAATTCATTGTCATAATAAAGAATCTATCATTTTCTTTGTGTTTAGGTCCTTTGAATATTCATCATTGGCTAGGAATGCCACAATCTCCTACAATTCTTTTAGCACAATTCTCACTCTAAGAAAGTTAGCACTAGGAAACCCCTGATCTATGAGGTTACCTTCTCTATTTTCAAAATAATATAGATTATTATAAATAGGATGTAGTTTCCCTAAATTAACTACTATTTTGATATTGAACTCTTGGAGTATCAATAGCCTCTACATATTGAAGACATGTTAATGCTACAAGGTCATGTTTATTAGTTAGGTTCCAAACTAATTGTTATGAGGCTTTAATAAGACCTCATTACAATAGATTTATTTTAATGTGTAATATCATTTCTTTTCATTTGAATTTCATGTAATATGGATTTGGTAACCCTAACCCTAATCTCATTTTTCTCAATATATAATTCCATAACACAAATGGAGAGATGTGATTTTTCATTCTCTCTATTGTCGAAAATCTTCTCCTCCTTTTTTCTCATTTCATGTGGTTGAGCTTTGGCACATAGCATTGATCCTTGCTAAAAGTGGTATCAGAGGTTGGATGTTTTCTCCTCCCACAACCAAGCTTGGATAAGGATTGCATTCCCATCCTCTCCTCCACAAATTTATGTGTTGAGTTACGGGAGAGCATGAGGATGTTGCATGAGGTTTCATAAAACCGGTTTTCTTTTTATTATAGATATTAGATTGTATCTTTGTTTACAGGTATCCAATGTCCATATTTGATTGATTTTGATGACCTCTATGTAAACTGATCGTGTTCATTTTTACACAACCATACACTATCCAAAATCTGGATCTGATCGAGTTCAATGGACTCTATGTAAACTAATTGTATTCATTTTTACACATCCATACAATATCCACAATCTAAATTTGACTGAGTTCAACAACCTCTATGTAAATTGATCATGTTTATTTTTACACAACCGTACAATATACAAAATCTAGATCTGATAAAGTTTGTCGGTCTCTATGTAAACTGACCATATTTATTTTTACACATATGTATAGTTAGATCAGCCTCTATGTAAATTGATCATGTTTTTTTATAGCACAAAAGGATTCTAGCCTCTCCATTGTACTTGTATAAGTGGCTTGCAGAAATTTCCACATTATTTTTGGTTAACTTATAGCCCTAATTTGTAAAAGTGATTCTAGTTGTGTGGTGAGCAAGGTCTAGTGGATCACACCTAACATACATACTACCACATTAAAACTCTATCTGCACTCCAAATCTATTATTAGTTTTCATTTGCTTTCTTTCATTGCAAATTGATTCACATCTTTGCATCATCCTTAAAAGGAATGCATTCGATGACTCATTCTATAGACTAACCTCATGATACGGTACCACTTCTTTGGTGGTGGGAAATTCACATTAAAAGCCTTGTGAGTCAAGTTGGACTAGACTTAATGATAATACACAATAAATGGGGTTAGCCATAGCCATGAACCTTTGGAAATGGATCATCCTTTCACCTATGCTCAAAAAACTAAACACTCTTAATCAATATTAAAATTAAGTCAATCCAATATTTGTCATAGTTGTGGAATAAAGCATGTACTTATCTTCAAAGAGTATATCATTGACCACAATAAAGTGGGTGAAGACTAGTAGTACTTGGGCTCCATCATGGCTTAGATTTCATCACCAAGCATATGTATGTAGGCATAATTTGAGATAAGATCATTATACCTCTCCAAATTTTAACACCTCACCTACTTGCAATCATAATATTGAGGTTACTAGTGTTACACATACCACACTTTGGTATTCAGTTGTGTAATATAGTATTGGATATATTGGCTTGCACATTCATCTGTTAGAGATATTAGCTTTTACATTCATCTACAGTATTTTATTTTTGGCCACACCTTTTTTTTAGTACTTCAAAATTAGTCACATCATCATCCTATTGCATCAAGACTTATAGCCACTTACTTGTACAATTAATCAATTGTAAAATATATTCCACTTAGACGATGAGTAAGGTCTACTGGATCACGTTCATTCATTCATTATCACCACTCGGCTCATTATTTACTGCCATATTTTGTCTCACTTATTCATATTTTCCTTGTTCACACCTTGACACACCTCTTTTAGGTCTTTGTAGTGTCACAAGTCATAATGACTTCCAAATTCAAACAAAATATTAGATGTACCCTCAAAGGTAAGGATAATTAGGATCAATGGTTCATAGGCCTTAGGATAGCTATAAAATTTGAGAACCTATGGTGCAACCATTTGGACATAAATCCTACACCACCCACAAATGTTGTTGTCCTATAAAAATGGTAGATAGATGATGACTGTATTTGTGTCGACATCCTACTTGTCACAAAATATCACCTTCATAATTTATTGATGAATCCAAACATGATACAACATGGTTAGTTCTCGAAGTATTCAAGAAAAACTTTGACACCAAATCTAACCTAGAATTTGTTCATCTTGTCATCAAGATGAATCGATGTAAAAAGAACACTCCAGTTACACCATCAATGTCATTCACCCTTAAAAAAATCATTGATAAATACTTCAAAAATAAATGTATCACATGCTCTTTCCTCATTTAGTCATGTGTTCACATTCCAGACTACAAGAACTTGCTTGCAAGTTTTTTAGCTAGTGGAACCTTAAAAAATCTTACCTTTTAAGCCTTAGCAAAAATATTTGTTGAACTTGAAAAAATTTTTGATACAAACTTCAATAGTTTGGACCTTGGTGACTTAGCCTTTCATGTGGATAAAGATGTAAACTTATTAAACAATCAAGGTAGTAGAAGTTGTGGGTAAGGTCATGGTCGAGGTAAAGGCAAAGTACAAGGATAAGGTTTTGAAAATGGTAAAAATGAATACTCATGATATCAAACTAGTCAAGAATAACATATTCAAGGACAAATAAAATAGCCTAGTACCTCTCAAGGAACTAGTAACTCAAATATCATTTGCAAATTTTGTAACAAAAAAGGGATTATCGAACTACCACACACAAGACAAAGCAATTTCAAAAGCATAGTGTGCATAATGTAAATGAAGATAAATCTAATCCATATGTATTATAAAATTCTCAATTTGTGCATGTTCATATCAATAACACATAGGCACCTATATCACCATCTATTGACCATCCCAAAATATTCATTGAGTCACATTCAAGATATGTTGGCTATGACATTTCTCATCCCATATTGCAACCCATTGGATTTACCCATAGTGTAGCCTCCACCAACAATTCATGAATCATGGATATTGGATCCACCCAACACATGACTTCCAACAAGGACTTCTTTGAAGAATTTAACTCAAAAGTACTTGGTGTAGTTCACATGATGACGAATCCTCTCAACTAGTTGAAGGAGTTTGAACTATTTGATTGAAACTTCTTGGATTACCTTATTTTTGGCTACTTGATGTTCTCTACATCCCTACTTTGAAATAAAATATATTGCCACTATCCACACTCATTTTTCATGGATTTTATCTAAGTGTCACTTCCAAAGATAAAACTCTTCGATTCATTCATCAACCCTTCAAAATAGTGATCATGATCGATTCCTTATATGGCAAATTCATTAGACTTGTTGGGCATATTGCTTTTAAATTTCACATTGCCAAAGCTGACATGGCACTTAATGCCACCCTAACTCTTAAGAAACTTTTTGTTGATGCATTATGGCATGCTTACATGAGTCATGTCAAACTTGACCGATTGAGACAAATGGAGTCCACTGTCATGAGACTACCTCACTTCTCTTCCAAACCCATCAAATGTGAAGCATGCATCATTGCCAAAGATTCAGTGGAATTTCACACAAAAACTAGAGCTAGTTCACTCATACATGTGCAGGCCAATGTCTATTCCCTCATTAAAAGGTAAAAGGTATTACATAACCTTCATCAATGGCTTCTCAAAGAATCTATTGATCATTTTTTTGGAGAAGTCTAAATCTTTTGATTTCTTCAAAGTATTCAAGGCTTATGCAAAGTGAGAATCAGGTTATAGAATCAAGACCTTAAAAAGTGACAATGGTGATGAGTACACCTCAAATGAATTCACACAATACTTGTCCTCATTGTAACACAGTGGTGGAGTATTCCCAGTGGGGAGGTGTTCTCCAGAGGTAAGAATGATACCTAGGTTGAATCTACCAAATCGAACAGTCTTCTAACTTCCCGAATGACCCTTGTACGATCTATCAATTGCTTGTACGGACCTCAAATACATACACTATACGATCTCAGATCATACAGTGACCAAGATGGTATGATATTGCACTCAAAAAAACTAATAGATGCTATTTTGGAGGCTGTCGTACATAGTTTTGTAATCGTTCAAGCCGACTTACCAAAACTGCCAAATCGGGTAAGTTCTTGTCAATCGCCTATTTTACCAAATCGGGTAATAACTCTTTGTACGATTTGTACGATGTACGATGTATGATCCAAAGGTACAACAGGATATTAATTAATATACTCTTCTACTCCAATCTCTCTTCGAGATGTTTTGTAAAGGTTTAACAACCTAAACAAGATAGTTTCATTCACAAGCAAAACATCCAATCTGGACTAGTGAGAGATTCCATCCAATCAATTACGCCCAAAAATCATACAGTCTACTTCAGTACATCTTTGCCAACATCCTCATACTCCTAGATCATTCTCCATGATTCCACCAGTAACAATCTGCTCACAATCTGCAACAAAGCCTACAACTAACATATAACAGTAAGGAAGAAACTCAATTACACAATGATCATCCACAATGCATCAACCATACACAACAGGATCGTACACTATCATCCACAACATCTGTTATTCTCATTAATGGTTATCAACTCAGTTACAATGTGGAAAACTCTCTCATAGTAATTGCAATAACTCAAAAATATGTCTATCTCTCTACTCTAGCAACTAATAACCAATAAACTAGTAGCCAGACCTACAAATTCAAAAATGGGGCCTTATATAACGTTGCCCAGGCCGTTCCAAAGTGGTTCCTGAGACAATCCATTATTCACAACTACCCATCTACAACTGAATACATTATTTTGGCAATTTCCTAAGTTTACACCTTAGGTTAGCAAATCCATGCGACATTTCATCCCGAAATTACATTTCCTTTGCATCTGAGTGAATTTCGGTGTGCCCTGTATGATTTGCCACTGCTCTGTATGGTTTGCCACTTCAGTTGTATGATCCCCTGTATGATTTTCTCCCACTGTACGGTTTCCCAAAACTTGAGCAAATCATCCCAAAACTATCAAAATTTAGCAAATCACCTTTTCTTCTTCTGGGAGGTGGATTTGCTGCCTACATCTGCCCTCCCCTTTATTTTAGTCGGCGTCCTCGATGACTCATTCTGCTTCTTTTGTTGGGCTTCCAGTCGAGCTACCTCAGCCTCCAAGTCCTTGACTTGGGTCTTGTACATTTCTCGTTCATTCTTCAGCTTGGCTGCATAGCTCCCCATCTCGACGGCTTTGGCTCCGTGAAGGTTAGCCTTTTCCTCGACAACTTTCATGAAGTCCATCATCTACTTTTCTCATTCGGAGGCACTCTTTGTCAACTTCTCCTTCCAATGAGCTTCTGCTCGAGCCACCGCTTGGAGTTCCTCATTCTTCTCATCAATGGTCTCCAAGTGGTGTTTGATGTCAGCTTCTAGAGCTCGAACCTGGTCTTCTTTGGTCCTGACTTGAGCTTGCTTCTCAATGACCATCTCGTTGAGCTTCTTGCTGTCTCTTGTCAGCTCCTCTATCTACTTGGCCTGTGTAGCCATTTTCTCATTCTTTTCGGCCAACTGAGCTGTCATCTGCTCATCCTTCACTTTGAGTTGTGCCTCCAACTCCTTAATCCTATCTTCTACCATCTAGAAAATCTATCACTTCTCTTCTTCAAGCATTGCAATCTTGGCTTCAGACTCTACTCTGAGTCCTGACAGATCCTCCTCCAACTTCTTTATTTTCTCCTCTATCATAGTTCTACTTTTCTGCAGTTCATCTTCCATTGCGGCCAATTCCTTTTGAGTGGTTGCGGTCTCTTCTACCTGTGCCTCCTTGAGTCGATGGATTTCTACCAACCCAATGCTCAACCACTCTATCTAGTGTGTTAGGAAGTTCAACTTCCATAGGGTAATGGACACTCCTGTAGTGACCCTTCTATATTCCACTTCTATCGTATTGGTTGGGTAGGTTGGATGACTCACTCGATCCAAATAAATCCTTGGGTCCTTCCTGTAGTTTGTGACCATCCCTTCTGGCAAGTCTTCTCTTCCCAACATCATTGTTACCTCTTCCTTGGGTAACCTCCATGGATGTTGTGCATGGATATCTGCTATCTTCTTCATCCGCTCTACACTATTCACCCATTCTATTATCCACTCCAACTCGAGAGATACTTGTTGCTCCCATAGCTTCAGTTCTCCTACATGGCCAATACAGAATTCCAATCTGGCACTATTTATCATGTGGCCTAACTGAGCGAAGAAGTGTTCCACCTTATCCTCTATTCCACGTGCCTCCTCTTCCATTGTGATTCTCTCGAACCATGGTATCTCCAAGAGATAACTGGATTGCAATCCCCACCGTTCTTCTTCTATGGGAGACCTGAATTCTTCTTCTTCTCTAAGGTGGCTAGAGCTTCCTCCAAGCTCTCTAAGTGCTCTCTCGGTATCTATATTTTCTTGAGGTGGAGATTGTTTCTCTTTCTCCTCCCCCTCGTTATCCATAATATTTATGATCTCTTCCTGAGATCATTGCTCAACTTGTTCCTAAGCCTTTCCTGCTTCGGTTGAGCCTCCCTGTGGCTCCTCTATGTTTTCCCGAGCTACTTCCTTGTCCCTGCCATCCACTTGTTGTTCCTCTATCACCCTTTCTTCTTGAGTTTGTTGTGCATCCCCAACTGTGACCTACTGAGCAACAAGTGCTTCTCCTTCTTGTGGCACTTCTATATCTTTCGGGACTTCTTGCTTGCTAGAGCCTCCTGATACAATTTTGTATCGAGTCTTCTTCTTGGGCTCTGTTGCTATGGTACTTGGTCCAACTCCCGCTTCTTCCTAGGTAGTGGCTACTCCATCATGCCCTACCACAATTCCTCCAAAGAATTTAGAGGCATCCATCCTCTCAAAATGATCAAAAATATCTGGAGAGCGTACTATTTTCTCTGCCTCCGCCCAACACAACTCATCCAGCTCCATCGCTTCTGAATCTAACTGTTCCATTCTCTGTACGTCTGGAGCTGGTCTCCCTACCATTCTTTCTCGCTGCCTCCTCATCCTTATCTGTATAGGACTACTCTCCCTTTCTTGCTCGAGAGGCTGCTCCTGCTACCTTTGTGCAGGTACTTGTTGTTCTAGTTTCGGCTCCAACCATCTAGAATGCTTTCTTCGATGATGTACATCGACATCCTCTTTCGAGAAGTATCTTCCTGAGCTTCACTCCTGTGTCGCTCACTCCTTGTGCATGGTTTCTCTGGAGTAATATTAGCTATGGGTACAACCTTTACCCATCTCAATATTGTTGGTTGGCCCAGCCTGATTTCTCTAGGTGGCGTCAACCCTGGGAACTGCATTCCCACTTCTGAGACTATATTCAGAAGTAATCCTATAGCCTGAAAGGCCATCCCAAAATTCTTTGGTCTCTTCATCAATGCTTCATGCATTCTTCTTTCTAGATAGGTACCCCAATCATATGGAATCCCCTGGGTAATACCTTCTGCATACTGGGCCATCCACATTGGCATCTCTATTGTCCTTATATCGCTTGACAGTCGAGCCATGATTGTATTCATTGCACATGCCCAATGGTCATTTTGCAACTGGCTCTATTTTATTTCATGCGTTCCTACATCAAAAATATTTGCCTCTGTCAGTGATTTAATAGTGGTCATGGTGGTCACCAGGCGGTGTGCTTCAATTGGGTCTACCAATTTCTTAACTATCTCCATGCCCTCCGTCGGCAGCCCAAATGTTCTTCTGAATGCTTCCACCAAAACTTCCACCTTCACTGACCTCTTGCCCACATTGACGTAGGTTGTCCTCGTCACCGCATTATATGCTTGAACTATCTATAGAAGATAGTTCTGGAAGAATGTTCGATGAAATGGTGGAATCTATGCAATGACTGACACTTGCGCATTCTCAAATGTTTTCTTCCAGGGATGAGACTTATTCTTCTCATCATTCCACCATTTCCTGCATGCGTCCGCTCCATGCTGGATGAATGTAATATTTGACAATTCCACCTAGAATTCCTCCTGCCCACTACTCAGGTGTTCTTCCTACTATTGCACATGCACTTCACTCCTCAATTCCCTCTGTGAGGTAGTGTCTTGGGCCATTCTTGCCTCTCTGTGCCTCGGTGGTGTTCTATCTAGGTGTGCCCACCAATGGCTCTGTCTCCTCCATGACCTATATCCTCCTCTCCTCCATGGATGATTACCACACCTTTCATGGGACTAAAACTGATGCCTAGAGTGCTACCGTGAGTATGCCTCTCTCTCGTGTAGTGGACCTGGTGATCTCTCCACCCTATGTGTTGCAATCCACCTCAATCGACGTCCAAACTCTTCTGTTGAGATCATTCCTCCAACATCTCGTCGATTACTCAACTTCCTCCTTCATAATTAAAAATGTACCAAAAATCATACAAGCTTAGTAAAAGCGTACAATGTATGGTTCTAAGTCCTGTGTATGGTTTTATCATCCTTCGTCTCTTTCCAGATCGTACACACTTTTGACAGTTCTCCTTTTTACCCCGTCAATTCTTCCAATGGTCAATTTTTTGTCAAATCGTACAATGATGGTCTAAAATCATATGAGCTACTAGTACTTTGTATGCTATCTATTGGCTGCCCTCCCCTTTAAAATTTGTATGATTTCGTATGCTTTCGTACGATCTCTTAAAAACTACCAAAAATGGCAAAAAACCCCTTCAACTTGCACCCTTTTGCCTGGAAATCGTACAATCTACCCTCAAATCATACAATACATCTTTGCTAACCCTCACTACTAAAAAATCTTAGATTTTTGGTCTCCTTTCCCAATTCTGCCATCGACCCAGTTGTCGGATTGGCCCGATCTATCCTTCCATGCTTTTTCTCAACAAATCTTCCACTCTTTCACTCCTGGCACAATTTTCTTTACTTTGACAAAATTCTGGCTACACTGTATGATTGTACGGTCTAGATTTTTCCCTCCTCATGTCTCCCAGCTCACCTTTTCTAGATTTCTTAGCTTTTTAGGGTTTCAATCCTCCATTTCCTTGCACTTTCCCCAATTTCCATCGCCAATATCTGCTTCCTCCGCTTTAATCAACAATTTCTCCATTCAAAATCTGTACGATGATGTATTCTGATGTCTTTGGCTATTTGAAAAATTTGAATTTCCCCCTTTTGTGGAGAAAAACCCTCAATTTCTCTCTCGGGTTAATTCTTCGAAGTGGAAAAGAACTCCCTGGTACAAATTTAGTAATGGGTCTGCAATCTTTAGAGTACCGGTGAAAAATTCTCGCCCATGTAGTCTTCTGTTATGTATGTATGCTTTTCCCCTTCAATCTCCTGAAAAAAATTTGATTTTTCCTGCTTGGTGAAAAAATGGTTAAGTCCCTTTCCTTTTAAAGCAAGTTTTCAAAAACCCTAATAAAACCCTAAATTTTTAAAAATAGGTGCCATGTTGCATGCTTTTTCCATCTCCACTGCTAGATGATTGACAACTCAGTAGTTGGTTTCAAAATTTTGTCTTTTCCCCCTTCTTTTCCTCCAACCGTTGCTTTGTCGCATGCCACATTAAATGGGTTAGTTGGAAAATCGTACATCGTACGATCTAAATCGTACCATATGACCTCTTGTATGATTTGCATGTCAGTCTTACTTTGTACGATTCTCTCTTTTCATTGTACGATTTCATTACTTAGAGGAATTTTTGCTTTCTTTCCTCTGGAAAGGTCATCGTTTCCGGTTTTCAACCTCGCCCTTCTTAATTGCGTCCCGAGGGATTTTCACAACTAAGGCACAATTTTTTTTATTTTTTTTTCTTTTTTTTTTTTTTTCAATCCTAGTCTAATTATACTTACCTCCTGGGTAATCGTACAGTGACATTCACCTGTACGACCCCATCCCACTCTTGGCCTCGAGGTTCGACCATAACATTTTGATTAGTGGTATCCTCTTGTACCTCTGCTTGACTGGTCTCTTCCTGTGATGTTGTTGCCCATTCATTTGCCCTCCTACAATGTGTACAGTTCGGTATTGTACATCGACAAATTGGAGTCTCGTCCCCTGGTAGGCTTTCTTCTCGCCATCCAGGTAGTTGATCCTATGGTGGTGGTGTCCTCACCACTCTACTATTGTTTGAGTGACTTCTTCGCCTATCTCCATGGATCATTTTTGGCTCCAAACTTGGTGATCGGGTCCTTTGTTGGCCTAGGTTTCCACCATCTACGAAGTGTACCCTTCCTCTACCAGCAAGGTTTCGACCACGTGGGTATCTCCCCCTTCCACTTCTTCTAGGCATGAAACCTCCCTGTACTATTGATGACTCTTCTCTTACTCGGGGTAACTACCAATTACCTACTTCCCATTGGGGTCCTTGTCGGTTCAGGGGTGGTCGCCCCCCGTGCGTCTTCCAACCACATTTCGTAACATGCCTCTTAGTCGTAGTATGTGTTGTGGGTTCCTTGCCCAATTCAAACATGCTAGCGGGTTATCTCCTGGCCATCTAGGAGTAGGGGGTCAAAATCTTCCTCATCCTCTACCTCCTCTAATTGCAACATCATCAGATTCCCATCATGTTTTGGTCATCTACCTCTTCCTCTTCCTCTTAGAGGTCCTTGTCCAATTCTTCCTCTTATTCTTCGGTCATCAGGAGTAATATCTACCAACTCGATATTAGCTAGTGGACTCTGATTTGGTGATAATTATCATAAGGTTCTGACTCTTCTATCAGCTCGTACCAAGCGATGCCTCCATATTCTTTCCTCAAAGGATCTCTGGGGGATGAAGATGCCAATACTGCTCTATAATCATCCGAAAAGTCCATTTCAGAGCTAGAGTCAGTCCGACCCTCTTCTCTCTGTTCTGCCCAGTCGATTGGCAAATTCATCAATCTCTCCAATCGATGAACTTCCCTCCTTTGTCTTCTCAGCTACTGGTGAGCTATTGCATATGCCTGTGTATCATTCTCGGGTCTGTCCTATTGAACTCCCTCGACTTGCCTTGGTCTCAATGCTCTAAGTGGAATACTTCGATCCCTCTAAGGATTATGAGGATTCTTCGGTTCATCCTCATCTGTACTAGGCTCTCTTACCAACCATGACATTCCTTCATCACTAGAATCTATCATACCTACTATATTATGGTGTAATTCAGGTGATGTGGTGGTCTCCTCTATATCTCACCAAAGTACTCCTACGCCCTCGTTTATCGTAGGCTGCTCGCTTGGTGGAGGTGGTGAACTTGTGCTTGCACCTTCGTTTCCTCCACCATTTCTTGGAGTTAAGTCTTCAACCTCCTCAGGTTCACTTCCAATCTCTTGTAATCTAACTGCCCTCTATTCATCCAATATTTGTATGGTACCATCCAATTCTTGGATTACTTGCGCTCTCAATCTCGCATTGTGACCTCGTAGTGTTTGATACTCTTCCTACAATTGTTGGGTTTGCATTCTCATCCTCTACTGTAATAGCCCTATCTGAGCCAATGGGGAAAGTTTCGCTAGTTCTTCTTCTATTCTTTCCTCCCTAGCATCCTCTAGAATTTCCATCTCAAATGTGTCCACTCTATCTTCGTTGCACATTGTCAGCCTTACCCTTCTTCGTCCTTCCATCTGTTGAGGTAGTTCCCTATGCTCTATCTATGGGTACCTCCTATTCGAAGCTCTTGGTAATAGTGCTCTCTCTTGATAGCCTTCTATGGCTGGAGGGATCCACTCTTCTCCCTCTCTTACGGTCCCGTCAGCCCATCTGATATGTACTCACACCCTTCTTCTTTCATCGGGTCTAGGTGCCAACTCTTGTTGTTCAATTATTGGCTGCCTCTCCTCCATTTCAGTAAATAGTCTTGCGAGTCCCATATCCGGCTCCTCCTATGGTAGACCTGGCTCATGATGAGCCTCATTTTGAGTGTCTGCTCTTCTTCTTCATTCAATCTCTTCTGAAGCAATGAATAAACATTGTACTTTGTAAGGCTTCAACTTTGAGCCATTTACAGTGTTGGGTACCTCCATCCCATTCAGGTTCTACAACCTGACCACTCCATTATCCAATACTTCAATCACTTTATAAGGGCCAAGCCATAACATCTTCAGTTTACCTAGCTTGATCTCCCGCTTCCCATTAAATTTGAGAACCAAGTCCCCTGGACTAAGTTCCAACTTCCTCAAATGCTTGTCATGCCACATATTTCATCTCTTCTAGGCTATCTCAATCACCCACTGTGCCATGACTCTTCTTTCATCTAGTTTGATCAGCGTCATCAGTCATTCCTCCAAACTTTCTTGATCTCCCAAGCGATGCTCTACTGCAACTCTCAAACTTGGTATCAAAAACTTGACTGGCACCACCGCTTCTTGACCATACATCAATTGGAAAGGGGTATGTTCCATTGTTGGTTTAAAAGTTGTTCTATATGCCCACAAAATGGATGGTAACCTTTCCTCCCAGTCTGCTCCTTCTATCCCATAGGTCTTATACAGAGTTGATACTAAGACTTTATTAGTCGCTTCCGCCTGCCCATTCGCTCTCGGGTAGTACGGACTGGATAGGGAGTGTAAAATCTTAAACTCTATCATCAACATCTTGATAATCTCATTAATGAAGTGTCCTCCATGATCACTCGTTATACGTAGTGGAATACCGAATCTTGTGATTACCTGCTCGTACAAAAATCATGTTGTACTTTTGGCAGAATTATCAGGTAATGCTCTTGCTTCTACCCATTTTGTGAGGTATTCCATTGCCACTATGATATATCTACATTTCCATCTTTGAGATGTCTTAAATGGTCCTACGAAGTCTAAGCCCCAACGTTCGAACAACTCCTATGGCTGCGATGGGTGTAAGGGCATAAAGTCCTTCTTGACCGGTTTACCTACTCTTTGGCAAGTATCGCAAGCTTTCACGTGTTCTTTTGCATCATTGTACAATGTGGGCCACCATAGACCTGCTAACAATATTTTCCATGCAGTCGCATCTGGTCCCATGTGTCCCCCTACTAAGCCTGCATGGGCTTCCTTCAATGTCATCTTAACTTCTTCCTCCATTACACATCTCCTCAAGATACCATCACTTCCTATCTTGTATAGCAATCCTGCTATTATCTAGAAAGGTGTTGACTTCATGATTATTCTCTTCTTTTTGGTTGTCATCATCTCTTGTGGCAACTCCCCTGTGGATAGGTACTGGCCAACCAACTTGTACCATGATGGCACAACATTGATGGCAAATAACTATGCATCTAGAAATTCATCAGGAACTCCTGTTCCTGCTGGCTCCCCTGATCGTATTCGAGACAACTGGTCTGCAATCACATGCTTCTTGCTAGGTCTCACCACAACTCGGAATACGAACTCTTGGAGCGTAACGAGCCACCTACTAACTCATCCTTGTATTACTGGTTTGTTTATTAAGTACAACAATGCCTGATGATCGACATAAAATGCAAAGGGGTTCACCAATAGGTAATGCCTAAAATTTTGAACTGCATATACCATCCCCAAGGCTTCCCTTTCTATTGTACTATAATTTCTTTCCGGCCTTGACAATAGGTGACTAGCAAAGAAAATCGGTTGATCCAACTTAAATTGTCCTTCTTGTGCCAACGCACATCCAATTGCAAAGTTTGAGGTATCGACGTGGACATGGAATTCCTTATCCCAACTTGGAAACACCAAAATCGGACTGCTTACCAACTTAGCCTTCAACTCCTCAAAGGCTCCCTGGTGCTCCTCTATCCATCTGAAAGGAATATTCTTTTTCATCAAAGAATCTAATGGGTAGGCTACATGTGCATAATTTTTGATAAACCTTCGGTAATATCCTGTTGACCCAAGGAAGGTTTTGAGTGAACTCACGTCAAAGGGTTCTTCCATGTATAATATTACCCAAATTTTATCCGGATCTATCTTCAATCCTTCATTGCACACAATGTGTCCTAACAATTTTCCATATGGTACCAACAAAAAACACTTTGCTGGGTTCAATGATATCTGTGCATTTCTGCACCTGCTCATACATTCACTAAGAGCTGGAAGATGCTCCTTGATCTTCCCATAAATGGACCAATCATCCAAAAATGCTTTGAAATTCCCCATCGCCAATTGGTCAAATATATACAGTATGATGCATTGAAATGTAGTTGGGGCGTTACAGAGCCCAAATGGCATTCGATTATATGTGTAGATGCCATTCTCCACAATAAATGTGGTCTTCAACTTATCCTCCTCAGTGATGCTTATCTGATTGTATCCTGAGAATCCATCCAAAAATGAATAGATCTCATGTCCTGCAACTTCTTCCAAGATAGAATCTGTGAATGGAATAGGAAAGGGATCCTTAATGGTCACTGCGTTTAGACTCCTAAAGTCTACGCATATCCTTATCTTATCGACTTCCTTTTTCAAGGTGATTACTATAGGTGAAACCCATTCACTGTTCATCACCCTGAATATAATTCCTGCTTCCAACATCTTTTCTATCTCCGTATTCACCAATGCCGCATACTTGGGATTCATTCTATATGGCCTCCTCCTAACAGGTTGAGCGCCAGGCATTAGTGTAATCTTATGGACACATAACTCGGGTGGGATTCCTTTCAAATCCTTATACGTCCATGCGAAGACATCCTTGTACTCCAAGAATATCTTGAAAGCTGTTGCCTTCAATACGAGATTCCAATCATCACCATAATGGACTATCCTAGGTTCTTCCTCCATTCCTAGATTGATATCCACTATCTTAGGTCCTTCATACTTGATATTTTTTGGCTCACTCGTAGCTTTCATTACGTTCTCTGGATGTGTCGGTCTTGTATCAATCTCTGCATCTCCTACTGTATACTCCACAAAGCTTTTTGGAAACGTCCACTTCTCTTCTGTTTCCTTCTTAGTTTCTTTACTGACTTTCGGTTTGTCTTGCTTTTCCTTGATCTCTTCTGACTCAATACAGAGGCAATTGGGCTGAAACATCTCGTAATCCTCCATTTTCCAATGAAGAAGTCCACTATCAGATCGAGCTTCATCCTCGCTACATTCATCTATGTACAACATTCCCTCTCCATCAGGTTCATGTCCTTCATCCCCTGATGAGTTTTTTGATTCATCAGTTGTAGCTACATCCTCACTAACTCTTTGATTAGCTAAATTGATCATGTATTTATGTTGTCCTTTCTTGAAGGTGATCTGATTCTTTCCCCAATTGTGATTAACTTTGGCCACTCGTAGCCATCCTCTCCCTAAGAGAGCATCGTATGCAGGTTTCTGCATTGAAATCACAACAAAGTCCAAGACAAATTCTTGCTCAACTATCATAACTTGTTGTGCAGTCAAAACTCCTTTGATGTTAATATCATTCTGGTCAGCCCCATACAGTTAGAAGCTCGGTGCCCATAGGGATGGAGCACCTAGTTCTAGCCAAGTTCTTTCTGGTAGCACATTAACACTGGAACCTCCGTCCATGATCACTTGTGTCAATTTGTGCCCCAAAATCTCCATATGCATTAATGCAGGCTTCTTTCCCACATCAATCATTAATATAGTAGGATCCATAAATTGGTCTTTTCGTCCTTCCTCTAAAATTGGTTGGCTCTCTACTTCCATCACCTTCTGTGGTTGCATTTCCTCCATAATTGCTTTCTACAATTCTGGGATAGCTTCGAATAAGTCAGATACTTTAAGTTCCACTATGGTATCCAACACCTGTGCTGCCAGGCTCTGCACAACTATCTCCTGTTCTGATGGTTTTCGTAATTCCCTTCGAATGCTCGACTCTCCTTGCTTAGTTTTCTCAGTTTCTTCTTGCAATATTTTCTTTGTTGCTTGCCAGCGTTGCTTCTCTTTTTTGGCTCTGGATACTTATCCTTTTTAGCTTGATTCCTCATCATGGCTAACACTTCCTGAGTTTCCTCTTTAACTTGAGGAATTTTGATGTCCAAATAACTCACATTCTATGGGTTGCTCGAACTCGCCTGCTTTGGACAATTCTCCTCCTTGTGGTTCCTCGGACCACACCATCTACACATGTGTGTAGTGCTTGTTTGTGGTACTCCTTGCATCGGAGGTGCAGGACAATTCTTCGCAAAATGCCCCCACTCTTGGCAATTGCGACATTGTATGATCGGTCTACCTTTCGAGTCATATTGTAAGTGACTTTGTCCTCCTTGTCGATTACCTTGATTCTGTCTGCCACCTCTTCTACTATTTTTGTAACCACCACTCGTTGCTTGTTGGCCACTCCCTTGGGCCTGTGGTTTTTGTTCCTGCTCCTGGATTGATAGTACCTATGGATGGGTTCTTGCATTGTAGGGATAGAGCATTACCTCATGCCCCATCACATTACAAATATGGCAATAGTCATTCTTCGGACACTTCATATTTGTATGTCCCTCACTCTTGCATTCTATGCACCATAACTCATTCCTATCCAATTTGATCTTTTGCTCCTTAACCATTTTATCAAACTCCTTGCGGAATGATGCGACCGTCCTCTGGATAGTGTCTTCTTCTTCACTATCCAAATATTTTGACTTGGGATGAGATAAGATTCCCATGTACATCTATTTTGATTCACTCTCAAAGGTCTTTGCATGTTTCAATGCTTCTTCATATGTGTCAGATGGTACTCCCTTCATATTTTTCTTATATTTTGGTAGTAACCCATCTACGAACCATCATTTTATCAACACATCTGCCAAGGGCATCTGCATCTTATCGACTAACTACTTTAGTCGATGGTTGTAGGATTTTATATCCTCATATGCTTTCTATTTTGTTATGCAAATCTCGGTGACTATGTCTCCATCATCTTTCAAAGGTCAAAATTCCTCAATGAATTTCTCCTTTATCTGATTCCAAGTCTGAAAATCAACATTATTTTCTCTCTTTAGGTACCAGTCTATTGCCAATCCCCTCAAGGTGGTAGGAAATAGGACTACCCAATCCTTCGGTCTGTCTACACCATTTTCTCTCCAAATGGTTATGCAAGTTCCTACGTGCCATGTGGGGTCTTCCTTACCCTCACCTAAAAATGGTGGACATCTTTGTTTGGCTGCTCTGTTAGCCATCTTAGGAGAGTCATCGCTCTCACTTGAGGTGTCCCATGGAATCTCTATCGAATTCCTCCTTGGGGGTGTCCTACTTCTATTGTCATCAGAAGTATCAATTTGAGGTATCTTATTCTGTCCCATCACTCGATGACCAAATTCTCGTGCATCCTCACTCTACGACCTTCTTCGCTAGTGCGATGGAGATTATCTTGGTCTATCCTCCTGAGTCCCCGTGTCCTGTTGCCTTGGTGTCTGACTCCCATCCTCTACACCCTCTCGTAACCTCATTGCCACTTCCTCAGGTCTTACCATCCACTCTCCATCATCGTGCACTTTCTCTTTGTCACCTGTCTCCTCTATGATCGGTGGGTCTTCCTCCTCATCTTCTGTCTCAATCAACAATGTCTCGAAGTCTCCCTCTTCGGATGTCCAAACTTGCTCTATCTTTGGTTTATGCGTACTTTGATCTGAGTTACTCATGTTTCCTCTTTGAGAAATCCTTATGCTCCTTCTTACTAGAATGTTCTCTCATGGTTCTCTTCTCCCACGGCTTCGTGTACTGGTGTCCATCATAAAAAATCACCTCCAATTTTTTAGTCAAATTCGACCCATTTTAACAAAAATGCTAGATTCGATAAGGCAATGATGCCAAATGTAACATAGTGGTGGAGTATTCCTAGTGGGGAGGTGTTCTCCAGAGGTAATAATGATACCTAGGTTGAATCTACCAAATCGAATAGTCTTCTAATTCCTCGAATGACCCTTGTACGATCTATCAATTGCTTGTACGGACCTCAAATACATACATTGTATGATCTCAGATCATACAGTGACCAATATGGTATGATATTGCACTCAAAAAAACTGATAGATGCTATTTTGGAGGCTTTCGTACATAGTTTTGTAATCGTTCAAGCCGACTTACCAAAACTGCCAAATCGGGTAAGTTCTTGTCAATCACCTGTTTTACCAAATCGGGTAATAACTCTTTGTACGATTTGTACGATGTACGATGTACGATATGTATGATCCAAAGGTACATCAGGATGTTAATTAATATACTCTTCTACTCCAATCTCTCTCCGGGATGTTTTGTAAAGGTTTAACAACCTAAACAAGATAGTTTCATTCACAAGAAAAACATCCAATCTGGACTAGTGAGAGATTCCATCCAAGCAATTACGCCCAAAAATCATACAGTCTACTTCAGTACATCTTTGCCAACATCCTCATACTCCTAGATCATTCTCCATGATTCCACCAGTAACAATCTGCTCACAATCTGCAACAAAGCCTACAACTAACATATAACAGTAAGGAAGAAACTCAATTACACAATGATCATCCACAATGCATCAACCATACACAACAGGACCGTACACTATCATCCACAATGTCTGTTATTCTCATTAATGGTTATCAACTCAGTTACAATGTGGAAAACTCTCTCATAGTAATTGCAATAACTCATAAATATGTCTATCTCTCTACTCTAGCAACTAATAACCAGTAAACTAGTAGCCAGACCTACAAATTCAAAAATGGGGCCTTATATAACATTGCCCAGGCCGTTCCAAAGTGGTTCCTGAGACAATCCATTATTCACAACTGCCCATCTACAACTGAATACATTATTTTGGCAATTTCCTAAGTTTACACCTTAGGTTAGCAAATCCATGCGACATTTCATCCCGAAATTACATTTCCTTTGCATCTGAGTGAATTTTGGTGCGCCCTGTATGATTTGCCACTGCTCTGTATGGTTTGCCACTTCAGTTGTACGATCCCCTATATGATTTTCTCCCACTGTACGGTTTCCCAAAACTTGAGCAAATCATCCCAAAACTGTCAAAATTTAGCAAATCACCTTTTCTTCTTCTGGGAGGTGGATTTGCTGCCTACACTCATATGGGATCAAACATCAATTGATAATACCAGGAACACCTCAACAAAATAATGTTGTCAAGTGCATGAATAGGAAAATTATGAACATGGCTCATGCCCTTTTTATCTACAAAAATTTGTTACCATATCTTTAGGTTTAAGCCACCTAGACTGCTATGCATGTACTCAACATAGTGATTCTCTCAAAACATCACCCATCACCTCATGAAAAATGGATTGGACACTTCCCACCATCAACCAATTTAGAATATTTGGCTCCATATGTTATGATCATATTATTCTAGAGCATAGAAATAAACTTGAAGCTCAAGCTATTAAAGGCATCTTTATTGGATACCCTATGGATCATAAGGTATACAAGGCATTCATTCCTTCACATTGAAAAGTAATCATGATACATGATGTTGTGTTTGTAAAAATTGAAGAACAATTGGTTACATTGGATACCAAAGGATACAATATTTAGCTTATATTAAAATGTGCTAACATATATGATGTTTAGATTCTATCCTATAGGGGGGAAAATGTTGAAAATTTACTCAAAACTCTAGAATCTGTAAATAAACCCACAAGTCCAAAGGAACCAAACTGTGATATTGAGCAGATGTCTATATCTTTTCCATCTTCTATCCCTTCACATAGTAATGTTGATAGTGATAAAATTATTGTTTCACATCATATTTATCAGCATCCCCAAACCAAATAATCCATTCCAATATCATGACAAGACATTCAAGGTAGGTGAGACATCTACATTACTCCCCACTCAAGAAATTCATGAAGCTCGCTAGCTCTTAAAGGACATCAAACTAGATGAAGCTGGAAAAATGGGTACAAGAGGTGCCCTCAAAGCAAGAGTGCATGAATCATTACTTGTTGAACTAGAACCTGCATAACTACACCTCACTCTAAATAATGAACCTCTCACATACCAAGAAGCTATCAAATACGCAACGTGGAGATATGCAATGAACCAGGAGTATGAATCTTTGATCAAAAATGGTACTTGACAATTAGTTTATCTACCACTTGGAAGAAAAATGAAACAAATGGGTGTAATATGGGATATAGCTTAAAATATTACCTCTTCTCAAGGTAATATGGGATTGATTCTATCATACCACCAGTTCTTCCTATTGTTATATTTCTTTCTATACTATAAGTTTTCTTTCACTACCACCTCTATCTTGTGAGTCCTCATTGTCCTTCCTTGCATTCATACCACCTTTCCCATTAGTAAGTTCTTTCCACAACTACATCCCATGCTTCCTCTCCATGGATTCATCCTCACCTCTCTAGTGTGTCTACTCCACCTTACTATAGGTGTGACATTGCCTTTCTTAGGGGTGTCTCCTCCACCTCACAATAGTTGTTTTTCCTTCTTATTAATGTGCATTATTCTAATTAGTGCTCTATAAATATCATTTTTGTGATATATGGAATGAGTTTCTTTCTATATCTCATATCTTTTTTTTATAAGTGCTACTATTAAGTGTTTTATTTGATCCAATATCGACACTATTACTCTAAACATTTGGGACTAGTTCTTAATTATTTTCAAGGACTCCTTGTATTGCCTTTTTCTCATGTTGCTACAATGTATATTCTATGGTAATTTTTTGTGTTTGGCCTCTCCATAGTCATAAATCCTTAGAAGGTACTTCTCTTTTAGCTCATTAGGTGATACATACATACATACATACATACATACATACATATATATATATATATATATATATATATATATATATATATATATATATATATATACACACATCATCACCTTATTCTATAGAACCATTCATATAGGAATTTATCCTTGTCTCAGTATCCATTTCATTAAATGGTTGACCATTTAAAGTCTCCAATTTAAATGATCCATTATAAATCTTTATAATATTATATGGCCTCATACATGTGATCTTTAATTTTCTAGGATCATTTTTAAATTAACTAACATATAGTAATGTCATGTTTCCTTCCTTAAGAGTCTTTCATTTCAATTTTCTATAATGTCAAGCTGTTTGGTGCTTCTTTTATTGAATTTGGTAAAATGTCATATCTCTTCTTTATTTTTCTAGCTATAGCATTTTCACTAGCTTTTCCTTCAAAAATGTGTTCATCCATCCTTGTTGCAATGGCCATTATTAGAATTGAAACTATGTAGTTAACTAGGATATTCCCTTGTAAACCATATGTCAAATGAAATGGTGTTCAGTTATTGAGTTGCTTCAAATTATTGCAATAATCCCATAGAAATTTTAGAAGCCTATTTGTCTCAGTCTTTATGGCCTACATTATAAACCTTGCTTAGCATTGTACATACTACCTTGTTGAACACTTCTATGGAACCGTTTTATTGTAGGTGATATACTTAAATCTAATTATATTGTATAATAAATATTTTTAATAATTCTAATATGGTGGTATTCATGAAGTGCATCCCTTGATCACTCATCATTATCCTATGCCATCCAAATATGGTTATGATTTTTTCATAGTACAAATTTGTTACAACTTGGTAGTTTAGTTTTTGGTTGGCATGGATTCTTCCAATCTAGTCAAATAATATATTTCTATGATGATAAATCTTATTTATAACTTCTTGGTTTGGCAGTTTATGGGTCTTGTAAAATCAATCATCTACTTCTTAGAGAGATGCAACGACAATATAATATGTAAGGGCATTTTATTTGTTATATTTGATTTCCTTACACTTTGGCATATGTCATAAGTACAAACAATATTATGTGTGTCTGTAGAGACCATTAGCCACCAAAACCCTACTATGAGCATCATTTTGGTAGTAATATCTCTAAGAAAGTGGATCCTATCCACCCCTTCGCATGCTTCCTTCATAGTATTTGGTGCTCGAGGGGTAGAACCACACATCATAGATTTTATCAATGTCCATATTATACAAATGACCTTCTATAAATGTATAATTCATTTTCATAATAAATAATCTTATCATTTCCTTTGTGTTTAGGTCCTTTGAATATTCATCATTGGCTAGGAATGCCACAATCTCCTACAACTCCTTTAGCACAATTCTCACTCTAAGAAAGTTAGCACTAGGAAACCCCTCATCTATGAGGTTACCTTATCTATTTTCAAACTAATTTAGATTATTAGGAATAGGATGTAGTTGCCCTAAATTAACTACTATTTTGAAATTTAACCCTTGGAGTATCAATAACCTCTACATATTTAAGACATTTTAATGCTACAAGGTCATGTTTATTAGTTAGGTTTCAAACTAATTATTATGAGGCTTTAATAAGACCTCATTAGAATAGGTTATTTTAATGTGTAATGTCATTTCTTTTCATTTGAATTTCATGTAATATGGATTTAGGAAACCTAACCCTAGTCTCATTTTTCTCAATAAATAATTCCATAACACAAAGGGAGAGATGTGATTTTTCATTCTCTACATTATTGAAAATATTCTCCTCCTTTTTTCTCATTTCATGTGGTTGAGCTTTGGCACATAGCATTGATCCTTGCTACAAGTGGTATCAGAGGTTGGATGCTTTCCCCTCCCACAACCAAGCTTGGATAAGGATTGCATTCCCTTCCTTTCCTCCACAAATTTATGTGTTGAGTTGAAGGATAGAATGAGGATGTTGCATGAGGTTTCATAAAACTAATTTTCTTTTTATTATAGGTATTAGATTGTATCTCTGTTTGTAGGTATCCACTATCCATATATGATTTATTTTTACGACCTCTATGTAAACGGATCATGTTCATTTTTACACAGCCATACACTATCCAAAATCTATATTTTATCGAGTTCGATGGACTCTATGTAAACTAATTGTATTCATTTTTACACATCCATACAATATCCAAAATCCAAATATGATTGAGTTCATTGACCTCTATGTAAATTGATCATGTTTATTTTTACACAACCATACAATATCTAAAATCTAGATCTAATAGAGTTTGTTGGTCTCTATGTAAACTGATCATGTTTATTTTTACACATCCATACAGTTAGATCGGCCTCTATGTAAATTGATCATGTTTTTTATAGCACAACAGGCTTCTAGTCTCTCCAATGTACTTGTATAAGTGGCTTGCAGAAATTTCCACATTGCTTTTGGTTAACTTATAGCCTTAATTTGTAAAAGTGATTCTAGTTGTATGGTGAGCAAGGTCTAGTGGATCACACCTAACATACATACTACCACATTAGCACTCTATCTACACTCCAAGCCTATTTTTAGTTTTCATTTGCTTTATTTCATTGAAAATTGATTCACATATTTGCATCATCCTTAAAAGGAATGCATTCAATGACTCATTATGTAGACTAGCCTCATGATAGGGAACCACTTATTTGGTGGTGGGAAATTCACATTAAAAGCCTTGTCAATCAAATCTAGACTAGACTTAATGAGAATACATAGTAAATGGGGTTAGCCATAGACACGAACCTTGGAAATGGATCATACTTTCACCTATGCTCAAAAAACTACACTCTTAATAAATATTAAAATTAATTCAATGTAATATTTGTCATAGTTGTGGAATAAAGCATGTACTTATGTTCAGAGTATATCATTGACCACAGTAAATTGGTTGAAGACTAGTAGAACTTTGTCTCCATCATGGCTTAGATTTCAACACCAAGCATATGTATGTGGGCATAATTTGAGACAACATAATTATACCTCTTAAAATTTTAACACCTCACCTACTTGCAATCATAAGATTGAGGTTACTAGTGTTACACATCCCACACTTTGGTATTCAGTTGTGTAACCTAGTATTAGAGATATTGGATTACACATTCATCTGTTAGAGATATTAGCTTTTACATTCATCTACAGTATTTTAGTTTGGTCCACACACCTTTTTTTTAGTACTTCAGATTTAGCTACATCATCATCATATTGCATCAATACTTATAGCCACTTACTTGTACAATTAATCATTTGTAAAATATATTCCACTTATACGATGAACAAGGTCTACTGGATCATATTCATTAATTCATTATCACCACTTAGCTCATTATTTACTGGCATGTTTTGTCTCACTTATTCATATGTTCTTTGTTCACACCTTGACACACATCTTTTGGGTATTTGTAGTGTCAAAAGTCACAATGACTTCCAACTTCAAACAAAAATTTGGATGTATCCTTAAAGGTAAGTATAATTAGGATCAATAATTCATAGGCCTTGGGATAGCTATAAATTTTGAGAACCTATGGTGCAACCATTTGGATGTAAATACTACACCACCCACAATTATTATTGTCCTATAAAAATGGTAGGTAGATGATGACCGTATTTGTGCCGACATCCTACTTATCACAAAATATCACCTTCATAATTTATTGATGAAGCCAAACATGATACAACATGGTTAGTTCTTGAAGTCTTCAAGAAAAAATTTGACACCAAATCTAACCTAGAATTTTTTCATCTTGTCCTCAATATGAATTGATGTAAAAATAACACTTCAGTAACACCATCAATGTCATACACCCTTAAACAAATCATTGATAAAGACTTCAAAAATCAATGTACTACATGGGCTTTCCTCATTTAGTCATGTCTTCACATTACAAACTACAAGAACTTGCTTCCTAGTTTATTAGCTATTGGAACCTTAAAAAATCTTATCTTTGAAACCTTAGCAAAAAAAATTGTTGAACTTGACAAAACATTTGATACAAACTTCACTAGTTTTGACCTTGGCGACTTAGCCTTTTAGGTGGATAAATATGTAAAATTCGTAAACAATCAAGGTAATAGAATTGTAGCCAAGGTCATGTTCGAGGTAAAGGCAAAGGACAAGGATAAGATTCTGACAATGGTCAACATGAATACTCATGATATCAAACTAGTCAATAATAACATAGTCAAGGGAAAATAAAATAGCCTAGTACCTCTCAAGGAATTGGTAACTCAAATATAATTTACAAATGTTGTAACAAAAAATGGATTGTCGAACTACCACGCACAAGATCAAGAAATTTCAAAAGTAGTGTGCATAATGTAAATGAAGATAACTCTAATCCATATGTCTTCTACAATTCTCAATTTGTGCATGTTCATATCAATAACACATAGGTACCTATATCACCATCTTTTGACCATCCCAAAACATTCATTGAGGCACATTCAAGATATATTGCCTATGACATTTCTCATTCCATATTGCAACCCATTGGAGTTGCCCATAGTGTAGCCTCCACTAGCAATTCATGGATCATGGATATTGGATCCACCCAACACATGACTTCCAACAACGACTTATTTGAAGAATTTAACTCAAAAGTACTTGGTGTAGTTCACATGATGACAAATCCTCTCAACTAGTTGAAGAAGTTTGAACTATTTGATTGAACATTCTTATATTACCTTATTTTTGGTTACTTTATGTTCTCTACATTCCTACTTTGAAGTAAAATCTATTGCCACTATCCACACTCATTTGTCATGGATTTGATCTGAGTGTCACTGCCAAAGATAAAACTCTTTGTCATTCATCCACCCTCTAAAATAGTGATCATGATCGATTCCTTATATGGCAAATTCATTAGACTTGTTGGATATACTATTTTTAAAGTTCACATTGCCAAATCTAACATGGCACTTATTTCCACCCTCACTCTTAAGAAACTTTTTTTTGATGCATTATGGCATGCTTGCATGATTCATGTCAAACTTGACCAATTGAGACAAATGGATTCCACTATCAGGAGACTACCTCACTTCTCTTCCAAAACCATCAAATGTGAAGCATGCATCATTGCCAAATATTCAGTGGAATTCCATACAAAAACTAGAGCTAGTTCACTCATACATTTGTGGGCCAATGCCTATTCCCTCATTAAAATGTAAAAGGTATTACATCACCTTCATCAATGGTTTCTCAAAGAAGCTATTGATCGGTTTTTTTGAGAAGTATAAATATTTTGAATCCTTCAAAGCATTCAAGGCTTATGTAAAATGAGAATCAGGTTATAGAATCAAGACCTTCAGAAGTTACAATGGTGATTAGTACACCTTAAATAAATTCATACAATAATTTTTCTCACATGGGATCAAACATCAATTTACAATACCAGGAATACCTCAATAAAATAATGTTTTCAAGTGCATGAATTGGAAAATTATGAACATGGATCATACCCTTTTTATCTACAAAAATGTGTTACCATATCTTTGGGTTGAATCCACCTAGACTACTATGCATGTACTCAACATAGTGAGTCCCTCAAAACATCATCCATCACCTCATGAAAAATGGATTGGACACTTCCCACCATCAACCACTTTAGAAAATTTGGTTCCATTTGTTATGATCATATTATTCTAGAGCATAGAAATATACTTGAAGCTCAAGCTATTAAAGGCATCTTTGTTGGATACCTTATGGATCATAAGGGATATAAGGTATCCATTCCTTCACATTGAAAAGTATTTGTGACACATGATGTTGTGTTTGTAGAAACTAAAGAACAATTAGTTACATTAGATACCAGAGGACACAATATTTAGCTTGGATTAAAAGATGCTAACATATATGATGTTTAGATTCTAGCCTATGGGGAGTAGACGTTGAAAATTTACTCAAAAATCTAGAATCTACAAATCAACCCACAAGTCCAAAGGAACCAAACTATGATACTGAGCAGATTTCTATCTATTTTGCATCTTCTATCCCTTCACATAGTAATGTTGATCGTGATAAAATTATTGTTTCACATCCATATTTATCAACATCCCCAGACCTAATAATCCATTCCAATATCATGACAAGACATTCAAGGTAGGTGATACATCTACACTACTCCCCACTCGAGGAATTTATGAAACTTGCTAGCTCTTAAAAGACATCAAACTAGATGAATCTATAAAAATGGGTACAAGAGGTGCCCTCAAAGCAAGAGTGCATGAATCATTAATTGTTGAACTAGAACTTGCAGAACTACACCTCTCTCTAAATAATGAACCTATCACATATCAAGAAGTTATCAAATATGCAACTTGGAGATATGCAATGAACCAGGAGCATGAATATTTGATCAAAAATGGTACTTGATAATTAGTTGATCCACCACTTGGAAGAAAAATGAAATAAATGGGTGTACAAAAACAAATATAAATCATATGGCACCCTTGACAAACACAAGGTGAGATTAGTGGCTAAAATATTGATGCAAAAGCAAGGCATTGACTACACTAAGGTATTTTCACCTGCCATAAAATGACCCATAATTAGGAATCTTGTAGCCTAAGCTACACAATGAGGTTGCAAGATTCATAAATTAGATATAAATATTGCTTTCTTAAATGGCAAATTGGAAGAACAAATATACATGGCACAAATATAAGGTTTTGATATAACAAGATAGGAGCACAAGGTATGTAGAATTAGAAATTATTTATATGGATTGAAGTAAGTCCCTCGTGCTTGGTTCAACAAGCTATCATATTGGATGAAGCAACTTGAATTTAAAGTGTGTGATTACCAAGACATTGATGCAACACTTTTCATAAATCACAACAAAGACAAATTCACATATCTCATAGTATTTGTGGATGATATGCTTCTAACAGGTTACAATGAATACATCATCAACACAGTGAAAATGACCTTTCCAAGACTTTTGATATATATTATCTAGTATTGATGAAATTCTATTTTGGCATAGAATTAACTCAAGAAAATGGTAAAATATTCTTGACCTAAGATAAATACATCAATGATATTCTAGATAATTTTTAACTCAAAGATGCACACCCTATGAAAACACCAATGGAATAAAATATAAACTCATCATAGATAATGACACACCAGAGTTAGATGCAACACTTTACAAAATACTGGTTGGTAGTCTCATCTATGTTACTAACACAAGATATGACATCACTTATGTAGTGGGAATTCTAGAAAGGTACATGATAAAGCCAAAGGAGAGTCATTGGAAAGCAGTGTTAAGAGTGTTGAGGTATCTAAAGGCAACCCATAATTATGGCATGTTGTATGAAAAGAATGCATATTTCAAACTCATCACATATGTAGACTCTAACTTTGCAGGAGTTAAACACATTGGAGTATCTACATATGGGTACTTGACATTTCTTGGCTCAGTACCAATTCATGGATATCAAAGCAATAAAATAATATAGCAAATTCTTTAGTAGAAGCTAAATATATTGTTACAACTGAGACAAGCAAACAAGTGGTATGGTTGAGAAAGTTGTTACACACTCTCGATATCAATCAAAAATTTCCTACAAGACTGCATGTGGACAATCAATCATCAATCCACATGGTAAATAATCTTGTGTTTCATGATAGAACTAAACACATTGGTACAAAAGTCCATAGGTCTAAGAACTTGTTCAATATGGCATAATACAAATGCACTTCTATCCAATAGTATATCAGATTGTTGACATCCGGATTGAATTTTGAATAGTTCAGACAATAGATAGAATTGAGAGCCTCCATCTCCCCTTGACAATGGAGATGTAATAGGACCAACAAGCCTAATGCTTATTCGTAAAACCACCTTCATGTGGGTTAAAAGTATTGGTTTGTCTCTAATCTATCCCATTCGTGAAAACCCCTTATAGGCATGAAATGATAAGGATTGTACTAGTTTTGGAAAATAAAAATATATGAAAACCTGAAAGGGCGTGGGGGATGACCAAATGGTATATGGAGAACCAATGTATTAGAGCTACAATTCATGGATGATTGGTTAATCGGCTACACAAAGAGCCATTTGAGCCACTTATCTACTAAAATAAAATGACCTTATATCGTTAAGGGGGGATTGAAGATATGTTAATGCTACAAGGTCATGTTTATTAGTTAGGTTCCAAATTAATTGTTATGAAGATTTAATAAGACCTCATTACTATAGGTTATTTTAATATGTAATGTCATGTCATGTTCATTTGAATTTTATATAATATGGATTTGGGAACCCTAACCCTAATCTCATTTTTCTCAATATATAATTCCATAACACAAAGGGAGAGATGTGATTTTTTATTCTCTCCATTATCAAAAATCTTCTCCTTTTTTCTTGTTTCATGTGGTTGAGCTTGGACACATAGCATTGATCCTTGCTACACATATACACTTATTAACTATTGGTTAGTTGATTAAATACTTGAGTGGATAATTGTTTATATATAATATATAAGTGTCACCAATAGATAATACCTATATTTTTAGAGCACATATACCATTCCTAGTGCCTCTCTCTATAGTTATATTTTTATCTACTTATGATAGCTTCCTTGCAAAAACTATCAAGTGGTCTAAGTTCCTCCTTAGTGGTGCTAGTATGGCGCTAACTACCAATCATAAGGTATCAATATGTACATCGAATTCTACTTTCTATATTGAAAATATTAAGATTTACACCTGAAGAGAAATAAAGAGCCCCGATAAACTAAAACAAAAAAGTAGTAATAACATAATCAAAAAAAGATCATAGATTCACATATTACACAATATTTACCCTAGAACTTGAACGAGTATATCGTACATAGCATCCAATACCTTTTAGTGTTAACCCCACCATAATAACATGGAAAATATTCAACATATTTCCAACATTCTCCCACTTGTTGAATACTTTCCATAGGGGCTAACAACTACCATTGTCAACTATCAAGGGCAACCATGCCCATAGATCTTCTACACCAAGAAAATTTTTGAGCAGGTACAACCTTTGTTAATGAATCAACAATATTCTTCTCTGTATCAACTTTCTCCAATATCACTCGGTTCTCTTCAACCATATCTCTCACAAAATGGTACTTTATATCAATATGTTTTGATCGATCATGAAAACCAGGATTATTTGCCAAAAATATTGCACTTTGACTATCATTGTTAATTCTCACAGCCTTCTATTTAATGCCAACTATTGAACACAACCTTTGTAGCCACACTGCTTCTTTACTGGCATGAGTTGCTGCAATGTACTCTACTTCTGTAGTGGATAAAGCAACAACTGATTGCTTTTTACTCATCCAACTTACTGCCCCTCCAAACAACCTAAACACATAAGCACTCGTGGATCTTCTCTTATCAAGATCTCCAACCCAGTCAACATCCACAAACCCTTGTAGATTTACAATATCATTATCTCCAGATTTTCCTTCATAACAAATAGCATAATCTATAGTTCCACGCAAGTATCTGAAGATCCTCTTCACAACAGTCCAATGTTCCTTTCCTGGATTTGACATATATCTGCTAACTACTCCCACTACATGTGCAATATCAGGTCTAGTACAGACCATTGCATACATCAAACTACCCACAACACTAGCATAAGGAACATGATGCATTTCTTCAATTTCCTCATCTATTTTGGGACACTGTTCAGCAGATAACTTTTGACCAATCGGATATGGAGTACATATTGGTTTACAATCATGCATTCTAAACTTTTGTAGTATCAAATCAACATATTTCCTTTGATTTAACCATAACTTTCTATTTGCACGATCCCTTATTATTTCCATACCCAAAATAAATTTTGCAGCACCCAAATCCTTCATGTCAAATTCAGAAGATAACTGAGATTTGAGTAACTTTATCATCTCCTTATTGTTACCAATTAACAACATGTCATCCACATACAATACAATGATAACAAAATTTTCACCTTCCTTTTTGAAATATACACATGGATCTGCTTTGCTTTTTCCAAGCCCAAGTGTCAAGACAAACCTATCAAATTTTTGGTTCCACATCCTTGGAGACTGCTTCAACCCATAAAGAGACTTCTTCAGCTTGCATACCAAGTCCTCCTTACCTTTTACCTTAAAGCATTCTGGTTGTGACATATATATATCTTCATCAAGTTCACCATGTAGAAAAGTTGTCTTTACATCCATCTGTTCTATTTCAAAATCAAAAGCAGCAAAAATAGCCAACAGAAATCTGATTGAAGTTAGTTTAGCCATAGGAGAAAAAATCTCACCAAAGTCAATTCCCTCAACCTGAGAAAATCCTTTTGCTACCAAGCGAGCCTTGTACTTCTCCAACTTTCCTTCTACATTGTACTTCTTCTTGAATAACCACTTACAACCAATAGGTTTTCTACCAGGAGGTAATTTCACCAAGTCCCATGTCTTATTTTTATCCAAGGACTCCATTTCTTCTTCCATAGCCCTTTTCCAAGACTTATTCTCACTTGACTGAAGTGCCTCCTTTACAGTCTTGGGTTCTTCATCAGTAACTGATAAATTAAATGTAGAATAAAAATTTGAAGGACTATACCTATCTGGAAGTCTTCTCTCTCGATCTGATCTCCTCAAAATTGGAGTTCTAGGTTCTGCATCTTCAGCTTCCTCCTCACCTTCTTCCTCTGAATATTCCTCTTTAGACTCTCTCTGTAATTCAGGTTCTACCACTGGTTCTTCCTCCTGTTCCAATTTTACCTGCACTATTTTTGGTTCTTTGCTTGGTTGCATTTCCTATTTTAAAACCCCTTTTGTTTCTCTAAAGATCACATTACGACTATAAACAACCTTCTGTGTTTTTGGGTTCCACAACTTATATCCTTTAACACTAGTACTATAACCCACAAATATGCATTTTTTAGATTTATAGTCTAGCTTAGTCCTTTTCTCTTTTGGGACATACATATAAGCATCACAACCAAAAACCCTTATATGTCTGAGAGAGGGTTTCTTACCAGTCCATACTTCCTATGGAGTCTTGTCCACCAAAGTTGAGGTAGGAGATCTATTGATGAGATAACAAGTTGTTAACACAACTTCTACCCAAAACTTCTTTTCTAACCCTGCACCACTTAGCATACTTCTAGCCTTATCCATCAATGTCCTGTTCATCCATTCTGCAACCCCATTCTGTTGTGGAGTATACGGAGTTGTTCTCTACCTTTCTATTCCACAGTCCTTGCAAAACTACTCAAATTCATTAGAGCAATACTCACCACCATTATCACTTCTCAAAACCTTTATCTTTTTCTCTATCTGATTTTCTACAAGAGCCTTAAACTCTTTAAATTTATTAAAAACCTCATATTTGTTTCATAGAAAATATACCCATGTCTTTCTTGAGAAGTCATCTATAAATGTAACAAAATAGATAGATTTACCTAATGATGGTACTTTTGCAGGTCCAAACACATCATTGTGAACTAGATGTAGAATTCCTTCAGACCTTGTAGCACTACTTGGAAACTTGACTCTAGTTTGTTTCCCAAAAACATAATGCTCACAAAAATCAAAATTTAATGGGCAATCAGAAATTCCTTCAGCCATACCTTTCATTTTCAATGTTCGAAGTCCTTTCTCACCAATATGCCCCATGCGTTGATGCCACAATATTGTCTTCTCTGTAGGAATACTCGAAGCCATTTCAATCGTATTATTTTCCTATACAACTGAAGAGTTATTGCAATTAATACTTATAGTGCTAGCCTCAAGTCTGAACAAAGTTCCTATGCGAACTCCCCTTGCCAACACCAAGGATCCATGAACCATCTTGCAGCTATCCTTATTGAATACCACATTCACACCTGCATCATTCATCTTACTCACAAATATCAAATTCCTTGCCAAACCTAGAATATGCAACACACCAGGAAGGGTTTTAATTCTTCCATATTTTAGCCTCAACTTGACTCTTCCTCGACCTATTATTTTATATGTCGAATTGTCTCCCAAGAAGACTTTACCTCCATCTATCTTTTCATATTCACTAAACCCCTCCCTATGAGGAGTCATATGAAAAGAAGCACCTGAGTCAATCAACCATGAGTCATGGCATTCACTTGAGCATGCTGCAGCTAAGAATAAGTCCCTTGAATCTTCATTTGTGGTCTTCATTTCTGTAGAAGTTCCTTCATCAGATGATCAATTATTATCAGCCTTTTTAGATCTGCAATCTCTTTTATAATGCCCTACTTTACCACAATTCCAACATTTCCTCTTTTCTAGGGCAACAGATTTACCCCTAGATTTTGATTTCTTTTCTCCTGATTTCTTTTTGCTTCTTTCTTGAGAATGACCTCTCACAACCAAGGCTTCCTTTTGATGATAATCCTTAGAATATTTTCATCTCATCTCCTCAGACAGCAAAGTTCCTACTATATCCTCTACTTTCAATGTAGATGTAGTATTGGTGATAGCCATAACAAGGTTATCCCATGAATCATGTAATGAACAAAGTAAAGTAATACATTTTTCCTCTTCATCCATTTTTACTTCTATAGAGGTTAATTGACTTACCACAGTGTTAAAAGCATTCAAATGTTCAGCCATAGAGTCACCATCATTCATTCGAAGTGAATACAACTTCTTTCTGAGAAAGAGTTTATTTACCAGTGACTTTGTCTGATACAATATTCCCAGCTTCTCCCATAATAAATTTGTCGTGGTCTTTGTAGATACATTCAATAATACCGAATTAGATAAGCATAATCTGATAGAGCTCCTTGCCTTCCTATCAATTTTTAACCAATCCTCATCTATCATCGATGTTGGTTTTGTTCCCGAGACCATAATCCACTGATCTCTATCAACCAATAGATCCTCCATCTTGAGTTTCCACAACTCAAAATTTTATCCATTAAATTTTTCAATCTCTATCCATGTGCTTCCCATATTTCTCCTTTGCCTGGATCCTTTCACGTATGACTCCCACTCAAGAATTAATTTATCATAGGGTTGAAACCCTTACTCCTCGAACAAAGCTAAAACCTAGCTCTGATACCAAATGAAGAGAAATAAAGAGCCCCGATAAACTAAAACTAGAAAAGCAGTAATAACAGAATCAAAAGAAGAAGATCGCAGATTCACACATTACACAATATTTATCTTGGAAACCCTCAATCGGGAAAAACCAACACAGTATTATCTTATTATTGCATTAACTTGACCGTCTCCAATACAATAATATTCTCCTTCTATCTCTCTCAAACCCTAATGCAAGTGTGATATATATAACAAAGGCACATGCACGGATTTTACAATATCATGGGCGAAAAAGCAAGGGTTCAAATATAGTAACCCTAAAAGCCCATATGGGTCTAAAAATAACTTAAAAAATCCTAAAAATTTGGTCGAGGGCTACCACCCTCGAACCCCTATTCGAGGCCCAACCCGACCTTGAACCTCGATGAGTATATCGTACACAGCGTCCAATACCTTTTAGTGTTAACCCCACCAGAATAACATGGAAAATATTCAACATATTTCCAACAATACCTGTTGGATTCTTAAAATCCAACTTAAAAGATACCCCTGATTTCAAATTTTGAAAGGTCTTAAGTCTAGGATATTTTGTGGTAATTTCAAGTCAAAGTCTTTATTCTCTAAGTTTAGTGACTCTAAAAATATTGCAATAATCCTAATAGAAGCCACCATACACAAAGTTTTTCTTTTTTTCAATAGTCATGACTAAGAAGACCTCTTGAGAATTTTATATCATAGTCAATGTCATACCATTCTATAAAAGTTTTCCCCTGAAATTCCCCATGGTCCCTAAGGGTGCATTGAAAAATTTCATATCCATCATCTCCATTTTATTTTTTCCCTAGGTCTAAGGTTCATTAAATATTATTCCATCCCAAATCCTATAGCCTAAGGTCATCCACACATCATTCCCCCTTTTTAGCATATTTTACAATACCATGTAATATCCATACCTAAAAGAGTCCCCCCAAAAAAATAACATCTTCCCATTCCTAAGATTCATAAGTCACTAGCACCTAGGATAAAAATCCTCTCCCTTTTTTCCATTTTTACCCCAACCTTAGTCTCAAAAAATAAATTCATGAATCATTATATCCATTCCATTTCCTAAGATCTAAAGTACCCACAAAGAAATATATGTATGATTCAAAAATATCAAAACTTTTCCTAATGTTTTATCATAAAATGAGTGGCTCGGTTTGAAGAGGGCAACATGAAGTGCTAAAATGCAATTGGTTGAGAAATATATGGAAGGGATGAAAGGGGGCAACCTCAAGCACTTAAATCCTATTGGTTACAAAACCTATGGTAGGGATGAAGGTGGGCAACCTCAAGTGCTCAAATCCCATTGGTCAAAATTTAATAACTCCCTTACCTAAGGTTTGAGGGTCCTAGGAACATAGAAATATTTCCTCCTTCGATCCCAAAATAATAGCGCCTCATAAATTTTTACCTTAGGACAATCCTATGTCCATATTATAAAATTTTAATAATCCATGTGCTAAAATCCCCTTGCTATAAGCCACGAAAATAGGTCTAAGGATCATAAAGTATTTTTCTAAAATAACTAAGGTTAAAGCTTATGTTGCATAGAATATTTAGAACCCCTAATTATAGGCCTACATGTATTAACCATTCAAACCCTTGGGTTTTCATATGCCATTTTCCCCTCATCCATGCCATGGTGTTCATTACCAAGGAGTTCCCCAAAAATAATGTTCCCATCATATAGCTGCAAGGGTCACAAATGCATGTCCCCCTTGTATCGCTCCAAATTTTTTGCATCCTTACCTTCAGGCTATAGGATCTGTGCCTGGAAGGAGGATGGGAAAAGGATGGGACAATACCTCGGACTGAGAGGCCCTTTGAAGGTCCCGCCTCTCGGGGGAGGTGTATTAAGGTGATTTTTTGACGGATGGTAGGGTTCACTAGGAAACATTTAGTGGCAGTTTCCACGCCTAGGTTGGGAATGTGTTTCATGTGTTTAGTTTTATCTTTAAACATCCAAGTCCTAGGTTTAACCAAATGAATCTAAGTTGTTCTATTATGAAAATGCAAACTAAATGCATACAGAGAACAGATTTAGACAGAAAACAAAGAGAAAAAGTTAGATTAAAGAGCCATACCTTATCTGGATGTCTGATGGAGGTTCTGATTTTTGAAGCAGTCAGGATCGCCTCTGATTTGATAGAATCGTCTGTGATCTGACAAGATCGTCTGAGATCTGACGAATTCGTCATAGACCTGCAAACAGAGAAACAGATGCAAAATACAGAGAATGCAACTATGACAATAGAGGGCAATGATGTAGAATGACAATAATAATATTCAAATGATGATAATAAGCAAAAACATGAATGCATTATAATGATTTAATGACAATTTATGCTTTTATTATGCATTAAAGCTACATGGGTGAACTCCAAGATGCAGAATAATAAAGAATAAACATAAGATTAACTAAATATAGAATAATGCAGCAAAAAAGAATGAAGAAACGCAAACTCTGGGCACTAATTGCCCCCAATGCAGACTATAGTCGAAATCATCTCAAATTGGTGCGAAATCGTCTCGAATTGGATAGGATCGTCCATGACGAACTGAGCTTGCTCCGACTAAAAATCACTAAGGTTCCTGCAAATAAACTTGGACAAATACGAAGGCAAATGATGATTTAAGCTATTCTAATGCATGTAAAACTCATGTTACAAGAAAATTTAGCTAGGGGGATGCCAAGGGGAGGGCCTCAGCTTAAATAGGCTTAGGAAAGAGGTTGGTAGGTTGGAGATCATCCTAATCTGGAAGATATCCAACGGGGTAGATCTCTAACGACACAAACACACTTCTACCCAGATTAGAGACGTCGTTGGAACAGAGTCCAACTATGCACAAATTAGTTTGGGACGAGATCGTCTGGACGTTCTGCTCTAGATGAAATCATTCGATCTGAGGCGATATCATCTTATCAGAGACGATATCGTCAAACATACAAAACAAACTCTAAAAATGGCACGAAAAATGAGGAAACATGCAGCAGGCGGTTTTGGAGCGGTTTTGGGGTTGAAATTTGAATTTGAATTTTTACTAAGGTGATTAATTATTTTACTAAATGTTACTGCACCAATTTTAGGGTGCTACACCCCTCCTTCCCACCTTATATTTTATGCACCAAAGTATAACCTTAGAGTCTCTAAATAAAAATTGTGTATCCTTCATAAAAATTAAAAAATCACCTAAAGTTTTATCAAAATAAAATATGTGGTGGGGATGAAAGCAGATCAATTCAAGCACTACAACCTAATTGGTTGAAAATTTTAGTGGAAGGAATGGAAGCGGGTGACTTTGAATGCTTGATTTTAATTGGTTTAGGCAATTTCAAGTACTTTTACCCGATTGGTCAAGAAATTTGTGGCTTGGATTTGGGAAGGTGAGCTTGAACGCCCTTCTTCTATTGGTCAAAACTTGAATTAATTCATTTTCTAAATGATAGAGCTATACTCCATTCAATATTTTCTTAAAGGTCCTAAATGGCACACAAAAGAGGTTGATGAGCTGGTCCCCTTACCTTATGTCTAAAACCCCAAAATCCATATGCATTAGGTTTTCCCCACTCATTATACATATAAATCTAAAGTCATAACCTTAGTCTTTTTCATGAAAAATATTTCCACCAATATAAAGTCTAAGGCATTCATTATGTCCAGGTCCCACCTCACTTTTATTAATAAAAATTACATGAAACATGGCCATGGTTATATATTATTATCAAAGGGTACTCGTTTGAAGGACTCTATACTTTTGGCCTTTTTTGAATTTTTACCAGAGCCACATGGTGCCTTCATATTCAAGCAGGTTACTTCAAGCACTCAAATTTATTGTCTTAGAGATGAACTGTGTGGGTGATCTCACCACAAAAGAAACACACAACCCAAATCTACTCACTCAAGGAAAATTTATATATTTTAATTATTTTAAAATAGATGGCACAAATAGCCTCATTGATAGAGAAGTGCATGACTCAGAAGCATCCCAAAATCATGATGAAGGGCTTGTAACATGTCGAGAAATTGTAAGTTCATGTAAATATGAATATTTTATTTTTAACTAAATCATGTGGTAGAAGATACAAAGCTAATATTTTTTGGCATGCATGCCTAAATCTAACAGACAACTTAGAATCGATATCCAAAGTACCAACATCCACAGCTCAAATACAAATGTAGTCCATCAACCAATTGCTAAATATGACCAATATGCCATAACTGTTAAGGTGGTTACCAAGCAAAAAGGTGGTGAAACCCAACTAGCAAACCAAATAAGTGTGTTTAAGAGCAATAAAAGCTCATACATTCAATATGTGCTATTAATAACCACCCAAGACTCACAGTTAAAATAAACACTCATAATTAGAACCTACAAATACAAAAGAGTAACAGATAAATGTTCAATAGTGGAAAGGCTAAGGTGCATCATAGAGTAGAAGAAAGTGTAATGTGTGGTACCATCATGGCATCCTCAAGTGCTACCCCACAAACTCCTCTTCTAAATATCATGGCTATGATAGATACTCTCATAAATGGTTTTCTATACTGAGAGCTAAAGGCAAAAGCCACCACTATAGATATGATAGAATTCACCAAGTAATCAAGACCAAACTAGGAAATCACCCCTAGTCAATAGTGGGAAATAGAAAAATAAACCATATTCAGCTATGAGCAAATGTAAGAGAACTATCAACATCACTCATGGCTACTTGAGGGACTCTTAAAAAGAGTGTGGAGAGCTTGAAATCAACCTATTTTGTACTACAATAAATTGACCTATAATTTTGGTAAGCTAATATGTCCTAGAGTGTATTATTCCTCAAATATTTTGTTATGGTTGGTGGCCGCATATGATCCTCAAACTCAAACAATAAAATATTTTGTAAACTAGTTGACATTCAAAATTTCCCTTGAAGGAATCAATAGGGTCTTCAGGTAAAAAGAGGCTATGTTGATACTAGAACCAAAGGTACTCAATTCTTAGTCTCAATATATGATTGACATTTTAATTTTTACAAGGCTTTTTTATTATAATATAGTTGTATCATATCATTTTTCAGTCAATAAATCTAATTTGCATCCCTGGATTAGAGATTATACAAATATGATAAATATAATAATGAGGGAGCAAGAATTAAATTGGGTTCATAGGGAAGTCTTGTATCTAGTAGTGTAGTGCAATAGGAAAGGACAACCCACTATGTATAGATGGGAAACTAAAATCAGCAACACCATAGATAAATAACTCAAGGAACTACAAAAGTTCATCACATAAAATAGAGAGGTGATGCCCCAGTTTTCACATTATTTCCTTCTCATACATTTGATAGTGGGGCATATGACCAAGCAGTAAATTGATTAATTTAATAGGGGTGTATGATGAGCTTGTACAGGAAAGACTCGCTTGGATACACGATGGATGGTATAGCCATTCTCATTTTTTTGGTAGATTTCTACTAAAAATACATTATAGGCTCTACAACCACAATCCTAAATAAATTGAAATAGGAATAGCTGAATTTTTGCATAAAAAATAGGCAGGAGAATTCTTCCTAACTAAGCAATTCACCTTCCTCAGAATATATGGATAAAAAATCCCACTAAAGATATTACCCAGATATTGTCCTATGTCTACTACAACCTTGAAAATCATAAGAAAAATAGCTAAGGAAACCAAAATGAGAGTTGTTAAGAAGAGATCCAAACTTCCTTGGATAGCTTTCCCTTATAGAATGGGGTATTATGCATACAAAGGACAATTGATTTTATTAGATGCCATATGGAGGATGGATTCATATAGTTTCTCAAATTACTTGGTTATCCTATGATCCATTCAATTATTATAGAGACAATGTCATTGATACATTATCAAATTTCATGGTTATCCATCGAGGAGATGAATTTGAAGATATAATATAACTCTCCATAAGGAGAGGAAAATCCTTCAAATATGTATGGAGAAACTATCTAGACAAGATATTCCACACTCAAATTGAGATGGTGGATAATTACCCAATTGAATTAAGGGTGTTGAGATAGGCCTCAGTTGAAGCCTTTGCTCCATTAGTCCCCTCCATATTCCCTAAAGAGCTATAAGACCCAATGCTAATATCATAAAGTAAGAGCCTATAGAAATGGAGGTAGTCATGGAAATTATTTATTCAACCACAATAGAAACAAGGATGTCTACAATTGACTAGCAAGTTGCAAGCATTGTTGAGGAGACAAGAAGGGGCAAACAAATTGTTACTTCTACTTCTACAACTCAACCAACAATTTTAGACCTAATATAGGTTATAATTTATTCAAAATGAAAACTTGAGTTGGTTATGAATTTTCCCGAGATCATACCCAAATCCATAGTAGTGAATAAGTAGGAAATTTAAATCTCTAAAATTATGCAGAAGAATATCTATGAGGTTGGAGGATTGGCCAAGTTGTTAAGGAAAAATTATTTGAAAACCAAAGACTCAACAAGATCACCAGAACATAAGAGAGTTAGACATGAAAGCACCATGGCCAAATCCAAAAGCTTTGTCCTTGCCAGAACATAAGTTGTGATCTTTGACCCAAGTGATGAGGAACAACTTTGAGATGTGGAAAATGGGAAAATATAGGTAAAATACAATACACGATGAGAGAATCAAGAGATCAAATATCCCAAACCCCAATTGTGCCCATAATGATAGTAGATGCAACCATATCAATGGCAAAAATTACATCCTTGAAAATGGATAAGGCTACAAGACATGCAACTATTCAATATTAGGAGGACTCCCTAACTTTGGCCAAATCACAAGCTCAAGCTTAGATAACAATAATTGAAAGTTTATACAAGTGTTAACTACCAAAACTAATAAGTAGCAGGAAAAAAATGAAAGGTTACAGGTAAAAGTAAGCAGAATTCAAGGACAAACACCACAAGCACAAACAGGGGGGCAAATTGATAGTAATTACTTTGTTAAAAATTACAAGGAAGAACTGGATTTGAAATTAAAAATAGGATTAAAAGCACTATACAAAGTACTCAATCACCTAGATAATATCATGCTTGTGATATAAAGTATGAATACCCTATTGCAAAATATAGATCAAAGGGCAACCACTCTAAAACTTATTTTCAAAAAGAGTAGAGAAGAGTATGGCTAGATAAGTAAAAAACAGGTGACCATATCTGATGGTAAACATTACAAATGCCAATCAGAGTTTCTCAAGTTTATTACCTTATCAACAAGTGTGATGAAAAGGATGAACAAAAATTGGGCCAACAAATCAACTTATCAAAAATAGTTCATCCAATAGTCACATTTACCAAATAAAATGAATTTTCAAAAAATTACTATGCTAACAAATCATTGAATATGAAATACATGATTACATCCATAACTTCCTTTTGTGATGAAGCATGGGGTCAAATTGCCAATATGCTTAGAAAAAATCAATCTAGAAAGGATAGAGCTAAAGTGAGGACTATTTTAGAAAAATATAAAATCCTAGTAGTCAACCTAGATACTGAGAGACCCATAGCAAAAGAAAGACTCACCATAGAAAATAACAAAGATACAAGGACAGGTCAACTATAAAATCTAAATGGTATACAGTTGTACCCCATTTTGAAAGATAATTTAATAGGAAGTAAATTATTGGTTTTTGATAAAATATTTCAAGACAACGATTATTGTGTTGTAGCATACTCATCCAATTAAGTATGATGACAGATGGAGGGCTCATATGAAGGTGTTACAACAAACATAGAACATCCAAAGCTATAAAGAAGACTGCTACAGCTAGAAAATAGGATCAAGTTTTTTGTATAGCAATTATGCCAAAGGTATACTAGAGTACCCTTGTATTGCCATTGTATTCCCTTCTTATGTCTTTCTTCTTTTCTATCTCTTATTCCTTTGATTTTTATGTAGGTATTTATAGGGAAGTATTCAAGACTTGAGATCGTTTCTAGCTACTGAATCAAAGTTGTGGAGGCCTTATTGTTACCAAATTGAAATGGGAGAGTGAAGGATTCTTGTTATATCAGTTGAATGGGAATTCTTATTGTATTAATTCAAAAATAGCTTTATGGAAATTCAAGCTAGCTCTCATTGTAACAATCATTGATATTAATACAATCCCAAGATTCTTCCCTGATCAATTCCCTATATTTAGTCTTATGTATGTGTCTCTTGTATATGTTATACCATTTGAATATATAATTGGAACTTTCCTTCATTGGTAATCAATTATGTTTGCTACATAATTTGAACGAACATAATTTACTCAACATCTTATTTTTCTTTCTTTCTAATTGCATTAATTTGTTTAAATTCTTGCTACAATGGGCAATAAATAAGGAATTGATTTGATATAAAGCACAATTTAAGAGTTATGCAAATATTTGTCAAAGAACAATAAATTTTTACACTTTTTTTGTATGAACATGAACATATAAAGAAATACTATAAGTTCACTTCAAGGGTATCATAACCTAATTTGGTCTATTTAGAGTCATTGTGATAGTATTTTCCTATATCAAAGAGGCAAATCCACCAGAGTCTACAATACTATTTGTGAATAAGAAGTATTATGTGATGTGACAACCTGAATTTTAAGAACACAAAATAATTCCACAGTAGATTATGGCATCATTGTCGACGAATGAACTTGTGTTTTTTCTAGTAGATTATTTTCTAAAAGTTTATTTCTCTTTGATATTTTAAAACCTTTTAGTGGCAATGCCATACATTTTTGCACCAAGGACCAAACTCATTCTTATTTTTTTGAGTCTTTTTCCCATGCTTTAATTTTTCAAACACAATGATCATGGGTTATTTTGGTTTATAAGTTCTATTTTTTAGTACATATCCCAAAATATTTTGAGTGTATAACATCTTGTGAGACTAAGAGTATAAATGTCAAGCAATATTGACTAGAGCATCTTGTTCTTTCTACAGGTATAGTGTTGGTCACTCTGACTGGCTAATACCTAAATATCAAGAAATCATAAAAATCAAGAAAGGAGCAGATTGACCTAGCATCAACAAAATAACCACTCAAAAACTTGCTACTAGAATTTTCAAACCTAGAGGTATTTTTTTAGACATGTACTTCCAGTCCCTTATCTAAAATTCTCATTGTGAATAGCTCATGCTCATTAGATTTAATCGGAAAAATTACAAGGTTTAAATAGTCTGCTAACATATGGTTAGCGAGAATTAAGTAGGAGGAAGCAAAATTTAATTAAACAACCTAAACTAAATATCCTGCCGCCCAATCCTGTCGTCCACTGTGCCGACCACTGAGCTGACTAGGATGTCATCCAAGGGGGTAAAATGGGTAAGGTCAAAACTAAAGTTGACCACCTTTTTTACCATTTTTACCATTTAACTTCCAACATTCTCCCCCTTAAAGTTGAGAGGACTGACTATACAGTCTCTCAGCTTTATATATTGAGCTTTAGCCATGCCTTTGGTGAAGATATCTGCAATGTTGTCCAAAGTGCTGCAATATTTAAGCTCAACTATCTGCTTGCTCCACCATGTCTCGGATGAAGTGATACTTCATATCAAAATGCTTTGATCTGCTATGGTGGATTGGATTGTATGCCAATTGAATGGCACTTATGTTATCACAATACAATCGAGTTGGACCACTTTGACTTTCTCCAATCTCTTCAAGGACTTTTCTCAACCATAGGGCTTGAGTACTAGCATGTGTGATAGCTATATACTCAGCCTCAGTAGATGACAATGCTACAATAGTTTGCTTCTTGGAACTCCATGTAATTAGTCCTGACCCTAGACTAAAATAGTTCCCTGATGTAGATTTCCTATCATCTATATTGCTGCCCCAATCACTGTCACTGAAGCCAACTAATTTCACAGAATTACATTTGTGGTAGTGGATTCCAAAATCCAATGTACCTTTTACATATCTTAAGATTATTTTAGTTGCTTGTAGATGCAGCTCAGATGGACTTGCCATAAACCTTGAAACTAGAGAAACAACATATTGAATATCAGGCCTTGTGTTGGTGAGAAACATCAGACTCCCAACCATGCTCCTGTAAGTGGTCATGTCAACCTTTGGTGCTCCATCATCCTTGCTCAATTGGATTCCATGTCCAGTTGGAGTTGCAACTGATTTGCACTGCTCCATGGAAAATTTCTTGATCATGTCTCGAGCATACTTGTGTTGACATATGAAGATCCCCTTATTTGATTGATGCACTTCCATGCCTAGGAAGTATCGCATTAAACCGAGATCTTTCATCTCAAACTACTTCATCATGGAGTTTTTGAACTCCATATTCATTTTAGTGTTACTACCCATAAATATTAGATCATCCACATACAAACAAACTATGAGAATGTCTACACCATGCTTTAGGTAGTACATAGTTGGTTCACTTTTGCTTCTAGTGAATCCATACTCGTTGAAATAGTCGTCAATGCGTGAGTACCAAGCTCTTGGTGCTTGCTTGAGGCCATAAAGTGCTTTTTTCAATTTATAAACAAGGTTCTCCTTTCCTTGTTCTTGAAAGCCTTGAGGTTGTTGAACATAAACCTCCTCTGTCAAGTATCCATTCAGAAAAGCACTTTTCACATCCATGTGTTGAATGTTCCATCCTTTATGGGCAGCTAAGGAAAGAACTGATCTGATTGTCTCTTGTCGTGCAACAGGAGCAAAGGTTTCTTCATAGTCAATGCCAAATTTTTGAGTAAAACCTTTTGCTACTAATCTCACCTTGTGCCTCTCAATGCTTCCATCAGCATTGTATTTGGTCTTGTAGACCCATTTACATCCAACACATTTTTTTCCTTTGGGTAGCTTTACTAGCTCCCATGTATCATTATTTTTTATAGAGGTTATTTCCTCTTTCATGGCTTCTTGCCATACATTTTGAGTACAAGCCTTCTCATAGCTAGTTGGTTCTAGCTGTGCACTAGCCAATAAAGCATAATTGACTACATCTCCCTTAGGATCTTGGGAGTTATCATCCCCATACAATTGCAAATTTTCAAGTTGTTGCAAAACTGTATTCATTTCACTAGCTTGGCTTCTAGTGAATCTTCTCTGGAAATTTCGATCCAGCATTTGAAAGGATGGATGATGTTGTAAAGTTCTTTTGCCTCTTGATGGAGAGTCACTGTCAATGTCCATCGGTGAAGAACTTACTGATCTCTATGGAGAAGGACTTGGAGTGGCGTCAGATGTACTCGAAGTACTCCTGCTTGGGCTTGGAAGGGGTGGTGTGCCTTTGCTTTTCTTGGGAGACACCTGTTGTACCTATTGTACCTATGAAGAATTTACATCTTGGGATCCATCATCAACAAAAATTCTTTGATGACCCCATTCTCCCCCTTCATCAAAAATTACATCCCTAGAGAGTACAATTTTATGAGTCTTGGGATTGTAGAGTCTATATGCTTTGGTAGACTCACAATACCCTAGAAATATACAAGCTTGAATTTTGGGATCAAGCTTCTTCCTTTTCTCATCAGGAATGTGTGCATATGCTAAAGAACCAAAAACTTTGAAATGCTTTACATTGGGTTTCTTTCCATACCACCCCTCATAAGGAGTGATTCCATCTAAACTAGAAGTTGGACTTCTATTTAGAATATATACACTGGTTCTTACAGCATCGGCCCAGTACATATTAGTTAGATGCTTAGTTTGAAGCATCGTTCTCGCCATCTCAACTATGGTGTGGTTCTTTCTCTCTGCCACACCATTCTGTTGTGGGGTATAGGCAGTAGTGAATTGCCTTTTGATCCCACTTGCTTTACAATATTTCAAGAATTCTTTTGAGGAGTACTCACCTCCTCGATCTGTTCTAAGACATTTTACAAAATACTCACTTTGTTTCTCTACATTGTTTCTGAAATCTATGAAGCAATCAAAAGCTTCATCTTTATGTTTCAGGAAATAAATCCAGCACATTCTAGAGAAATCATCTATGAAAGTGAGAAAATAGGAATTGTTTTCGATACTCTTTGTCTGCATTGGACCACAGATGTCCGAATGCACTAACTGAAGTGGATAGCTGGCTCTCCACGCTTGTCCTTTTGGAAACTTAGACCTTGAGTGCTTTCCCAAAGCACATCCTTCATAGACCTCCTTTTGTTCATTGATTTTGGGAAGTCTTGTCACCATAGCTTGAGAAGTTAACAGTTTCAAGCTAGCGGAATTAAGGTGACCATATCGCAAGTGCCAAAGCACACTTGGATTTGCTATAGCTACATTTGCAAGTTGAGCTCCCCCTGGCTCACCAAATTTGAGAGGGAATAACCGATTCTTGGTCATTGAGACCTGTGTGATGACTCGATTACAATTGTTTTTATCAAGAATGATACATTTTCCTTCATCAAAAACAAGTTTGTAATTATTCTCCATCATTTTCCCAATGCTTAGCAGATTGTGTTGGAGCTTTGGAGTGTAGTAGATGTCATTCACTTTCTTTAGTCCTTCTTTTGTTGGAACCTCCATGGCTCCAATGCCTTCGACTTGCAAAGCTTTATCATCCCCTAATTTGATTTGGGATTTGTAAGTGGAATCTAGAGTAGCAAATAGATTTTCTTTGCCACTCATATGGTTTGAGCAACCAGTATCCAGAATCCATGTGTCATTTAGATTCTGTTCTGATTGTCCATATGATAGAAAAATATTAGAGGTATCATCTTCTTCTCCATAATTTCCATATTGACTGTTGCTGCCTTGAGAAGATTTTGACCAGTAGTCACGAGCAAAGTGACCTGGCTTGCCATAGTTAAAACAAGCTGTTTTGGACTTGTCACTTCCTCATCCTTGATTTCCACTTCATCCTGGATTTCCTCCTCGATTTTGGTTTCCACCTCTGTTCTGATTGCCTCCTCTATTGGAGTTGCCTCCTCTGTTCTGATTGCCTCCTCTGTAGTTGCCTCTGCCTCTACCTCTTCGCTGGCCTCTGCCTTGACCTCTTCCACGTCCTCTTCCAGCATTTTCATTGGATGTGAAGGCTTTATCATCGCCTCCATAGCTGGTTGAAGGAGATTCCTATAATCTCTCTTCATGAGACATTAACGACCCAATTAATGCATCAAATGTTAAAGTGGAAAGATCTTTTGACTCTTCTATGATTATGGCTATGTGATTCCATATTTGAATAAGTGTTCGTAACACTTTCTTTACAATTATTTCAGGCTTAATTTCTTCGCCAAGAGTAACCATTTTATCAACTACTGCCTTGACTCTGACACAGTAGTCACCAACTTTTTTGTCTTCTTTCATTTTGAGATTTTCAAAATCTCGTTTCAGTGTTTGAAGCCTCACTTGCTTCACTTGATCACTTCCCTAGAATCCGTCTTTCAAAGCTTTCCACGCATCTTGTGCAGTTATACAAGTGGCTATTCTAGGGAATATACTTTTCTCCAATGTTGCTTGGAGATGATAAAGAGCAAAAGAGTTGCTCTTTTGTGCTTCTTTCTTTGTTTTCTTATCTACGGCACTCAATGTAGCCCAATCTGTGGGTTCTGTGAAACCCTCTTCTATTATATCCCACAAACCTTTTCCTATGAGCAAGGTCTTCATTTTGATAGACCAATACTCGTAGTCATACCCGTTGAACTCTGGAATTGGTAGATTGTTATGTGAGGCCATAGTTACTAAAACACTCTTTTTATTTCTCGGTTACAATAAAGCACTCTGCTTTTTCAAAGAAGAAATAAGGAAGAAGGAAGAAAGAAGAAGAAAGAAGAGATTACAAATTTAAGTCAAATCTGACTTGATTCACTCTTTCACTGATTGCTTGTTCCTCTTGTTGTGGCATTGCTATTTCTTGATTCACGAAATTGTCTGCTACTTGTTCTTCATCGTCACTGATCAATATTATCTCTGGTGATTCTGGTTCTAGAATTTCCATTGAATTACTGTAATGAGTATATTATGATTCTTGTGGTGCAACTTCTATGGATTCGGATTGCTCAAATTGACTCCCAAAGGAGTTATCTTCAGAGTCTGCCTCGTACCCTAAGTTCGGATGCCTCTGGTGTGCAATTACTGCGTTCTGCAACTGATTAAACACAGTATGTAGCCCATAAGCTCTCACTTTTTCATCAAAACTTTTGGCGTTTTCTCTCACCAAAAGTGCACATAGGGCATGATAACAACCACTTGGTCTTATCATCAATGCCTCTTTACAAATTTCAGTTTGATCCTTTGTCTCTCTTACAAGAAAAAAATACTAAGCCTCTCAGGCTTGTTACACAAAATTTCCAATTTGTATAGCCTCCTAGACTATCACAATATGCTTTTACACTACAATTTTGATTCCTTGAATCAGGTGTAAAGCTCCTTCTTTTACAATAAATTGCCTCTTAGGCAATGTTCTTAGAAAAAAAAATTATATAATTTTCTTTCAATAATAATTTTAAAAATTACTATAATAATATGTTATTTAATAAAAAATATATATTGGCCTTTTAAAAAAAAAAAACAATATAATTTTGATTTATTAAATAACTTTACTATATAACTTTTAAAAATTATAATGAAATAAATTAAAATTATAAAAAAAATAAAAAAAAACTTTGAAGCGGCTTCGAATGCCAAATTTTTAACTAAGCAAAATGACTATGTCACATTTCGAACGCGCGACCACCTCTATGCAAGTTTCGGCCTTTACCAAATGCGCTACAAGCCAAGCTTTGGCTTTCAACTACCTTGCTTCTATTTGAAGCATACCCGTCGTGATTTTTTTTTTAAACTTCAAATGAAATATCCCACATGCACTGTGCATGGGGATATTTGGGGTTTAAAAGAGGAAGCACATGGATGAATGTTCGATTGCCTTCGGGTAATTGGACCTTGCCCCTTTTGCCCCTTACCTCCTACGAATCTCCTCTCGCCAAGTGTCACCTGCGAAGCTCCTCTCGCCACGTCACCTATGAATCTCCTCTCGCCACATCACCTACGAATCTCCTCTTGCCAAGTGTCCACATGTCAGTCGCCTACCATGTCAGCCTGTCAATCGCCTGCCACGTCAGCCTGTCAGTCCAGTCTGTCCTCGGGCTTCGAGCCTATGGGCCTCCACTGCGTGCCACGTGTCCTTCGTTGGTCTGCACCTCAAACTACGTGCTCCCTGCGGGCCTCCTCTCGACCTCGCCTCGGTTCATGCTCTGCGGGCCCTCTCGACCTCCTCGAGAATCATGCCTCACCTGTGAGCTCGCTCCTGTGGGCCTCCTCGACCTAGATCTGTGCCTCACCTGTCGATCTCCTCGGGCTTCGTGCCTCGCCCGTCTCTGATACCGGATGTGAATAGCTCATGCTCATTAGATTTAATCAAAAAAATTACAAGGTTTAAATAGTCTGCTAACATATGGTTAGCGAGAATTAAGTAGGAGGAAGCAAAATTTAATTAAACAACCTAAACTAAATATCCTGCCATCCACTGTGCCGACCATTGAGCTGACTAGGATGTCGTCCAAGGGGGTAAAATGGGTAAGGTCAAAACTAAAGTTGACCACATTTTTTACCATTTAACTTCCAACACTCACATCTAGAGAAAATTTTTATTCTACTCTTGTAGATAATAATTTTACTAGTTACTCCCCTTACTATTAATTCTGTAATTCCTATTAAAACTACCCTAGTAGTAAATATGGCCAACCCTCAATATAATTTGCATTAATGGAGAACCAATAGATACCTTCCTTTCATCTTACCTCTTGTATTACATCCTTTGATTGGGAAAGCCCATAAATACCTACCAAAATTTCAAAAAAATAATGTTGTATGTGGAGAAGATCATATTAGAGATTTATTATATTCTATGGATAGTTTGGAAGTAAATGAAGAATATGTAGTTCTTAGATTATTCTTACAGACTTTGTAAAAAGATGCCAGATAATGGTTTAACAATATTCTAGCCACCACCATTCACAATTTTCACAAAATGGAAGAAAGTTTCTTGAATAAATATGGTGAAAGGAAGAACGATTAGTATATCCTAACTAAATTAGCTACCATGAATAAAAAGGAAAAAGAGTTAGTAAGAAATTTTAATAAAATATGGAAATGCGGGTTGGCAGAGAGGGGAAGGGATATACTCCCTCTCCCTACTCCCCTTTCTCTGGTTCTTACCCAGTCCCTGATTCATCCTAGGTCATCCCACTTTGGGAATGGTTTGTAACAGATGATCTCCTTGGGGGAGGTCCTTGCCCACTTTCTGCTCCTTTTCCAGTAGTTTTTAGGGTTTTCTCATTTGAATCCTGGGCTTGGTGCTTCCCAGGGATCCTCTGGGGTTTCCTGCATGTTTTTGGGATCCTGTCCCTGATCTCCCTTAGGTTTTTTCTTGGAGGTTTTTTTGTAGGTTGTTACCTAGATCCGGTTCCCAAGACTTTCTCGGTCTGTGGTGGTTGCAGGTTGGGTTCTCGTTCACTTCCTGGTGCATCTCATGAGGTTCTCTCTTCATTGAGGTTGGTTTGGGGGGGCTAGTTTCCTCTTTGCTCATGTTTTCCTCTTTGGGATGCCATTGGTTGTTGGTGGTCTCATCCCTTTGGGTGGGACCATGTTTGTTTTCCTGTTCGAAGGCTTCTTTTTTTTGGATATGCTGCTTGGTGGATGCTTTGAGCATTTGCATGGCCTTGGGGGGGCCTCTTCCTGTGCTTGAGTTATTTCTAGCCCTAGTCCCAGTTCCCTGAAGTTATTCATGTGAAAGGATGGGAATTCCTGGTCCTTTTTGTAGGGGTGCTTTGGGTTTTTTGTTACATGTCTCGATCTTGGGGGGATCGATGATCTATGCATGTAGACCCTTGGATCACTCAGTTTAGGTTTTCATTGATCTCATATTTGTGTCTACTGTTGCTTTCTACCTGGGCTTCATAGGTTTTCATTTTAGTTTTTGTTTGAGGGATTCTACTTTCTGGTCTTGCTTCTTGGTGGACTCTCAGAGCTTGTTCTTGGCCTTGGGGGGGCCTTTTCTTGTTCCTGAGTTGTTCCCAGTCCTAGTTCCTCTTCCTTGGAACTATTCATGAAGAAGGATGGTGGGTCCCTAGTCCTTTGTGGCTTATGGGATCCTTTATTTGTTCCTGCATTGTTTTCCCTAGATCCTTCAGGCTTCCTCGTACTCCTTTTGCCAGGATTTCAGTGTTGCAGTTTCCCAAAATCGTTCTTCTGCTAGTTCTCCTTCTAGGCAAGATTTTTCATTCCTGCTAGTTTTCCTGCTGGGCAAGATTTTTCAATCTTGTTTTCTTGTTGGGTTTCCTACTAGGTAGGACGGTATTTCCCGTTGGGTGGGATTTTCAAATCTTCTGGTTTTTTCAACTAGGCGAGATTTTTCAATCCTATTTTTTTGCTAGTTTTCCTATTGGGCGGGACGATATTTCCTACTAGGCAAATTTTTTCAAATCTTCTGGTTTTCCCGTTGGGCGGGATTTCCAATCTGGTGGTTTTCAACTGCTTCCCGCTGGGTGGGATTTTAAAATTCATCATCCTGCATTTTTTCCCATTAGGCAGGATTTTTCAAAACTAGTGGTTTCTCGTTGGGCGAGATTTTTCAAAATTGGTGGTTTCCCATTGGGTGGGATTTTCCAATCTACTGGTTTTCCCATTGGGTGGGATTTCCAACCTGGTGGTTTTTGGCTGCTTCCCGTTGGGCAAGATTTTTTAGAACTGGTGGTTTCCCACTGGGCAATATTTTTCAAAATTGGTGGTTTCCCGCTAGGTGGGATTTGTGGTTTCCCGCTAGGCGGGATTTTTCAAAATTGTATTTTCCCACTGGGTGGGTTTTTCCAAACTGTTTATTTTCCGTTGGGTGGGATTCTTCAAATTGATTGTTCTTGACCTTTGGTTTGGTCGGTTGACCTGTTGTAAAAAGGTTTTGGGGTCCTTTCAAAACCCACTTTTAATATAATTTTTACCTACCAAAAAAAATTAATAAAATATTACTAATATTAGAAATAAAATCACTATTGATTTAAGGCTAAACGATATTCAATCAATCTGTTCTTATAAGAACACATTTCCAAGAGAGTTTAATTATGAGCTTAGACAAGAACAAGTAACTACAATTGATACATGTATGGATAAAGTAATATAGATTGAAAGAAATATGATAGACAGTGGTAAGATGAGGCCTTATTCCTTAGATTTGAATCAGTTAGACAAGAAACCCAATAAAGTAGAATTTATAGTATGTAGACACAAAAATCTAGCCACTTGTCATCCATCGGTGTCCAATCACAATCATCAATTATTTATATATATATATATATATATATATATATATATATATATATATATATATATATATATTTATTTATTTATTTATTTATTTATTTATTTATTTACTTAATATATATATATATATATATAAATATTTTATATTATATTTATATATATTTAATAAATATATGTGTATTTATATGAATTAATCCTAGCCATCTATCGCATATTATTCTCAACCATCCATCCACCTTCACTTAGCTAGAATTAATCTCCACCCTTCCTCTTGCTTTAATTTTGTCCACCTATTTTGTGTCGTCAAAATCCTAATATGTTTAAGGGTAGATTATAAAAAGTGATTCATTTTTATGAATCAAGGCCCCGAATTTGAATTCTATGGTGGAACCCTAGCCCTTATGCATCCTTATTCATCCCTCACCGTCACCATTTGCATCCCTTATTTCTATCGTCGTCCATCCTATGTGAACCATATCTAGTTCTACGACACCTTCCTTAGCCCCTGAACGCCCTCTAGAGCCACACAAACACCCTCCAGAACCACCAGAACATCTTTGGGTGTTTTTGGAACCTTTCTAGTGCATCCACAATATATTTCTCACAAAAAATCTATAGTTATAACACCCTCAAGCACCGTTCGAGTGTTCTCACGACCCCCAATGACAGAAGCAGATATTTCAAGTGACAAGATAAAAGGTTTTATATGCATTATTTATATTCTTGTATTTTGTCTACAGTTTCAATTTGCAGCATTTAGGGTTTAGGAATTTTTATTCTTCTAAGGGTCTCACATGGTGGATCCCTCGCAAGTATTATTGATTCTTTGTGTTTTTTATTATTTTTAGGTATAAGTATTATCTTTCTGGAAGTTTTTTAATCTATAGTGGCCCTTTTAGGATACACAAGCCCACCCGCAACCTCATTTGGATCAAAGACAAGCACGAAGACACCAATAGTGTATTGACCTAGGGTTTCGAAGAACCCTAGCATTTGTAAAAATTGTATCACAAAAGCATTGTAAAACCCCATATTGGGGCACATTGATTGTATCATTTTAAGATATATTCACATTAATAAAAATCTTATTTATCTTGTGCAATCTTGTATTATTTCTATGCTTTTGATTATTTTATCTTATGTATTGGTGTTGCTTGATTTTGGTTTACAAAATTGGAATCATGGTGGGACCTCCAAAGGGTTCTCTACATTAATTTACTTTTTCACTAAATTATGCTTCTATTTCTAATTTGTAGATTTCAAAAAATTTGATTGTGTAATTTTTGCAAAACTAGGGTTTTTGGAGTTGCAGAACTTGATCTGAGATCATGTGGATGCCCTGTGGCACTCGAGGGACACCCTACAGAACTCGAGGGACATATTGTAGTGTTCAAGGAATGCCCTAAATCATTCAAATGGCTTTGGGGTACATTTCACAAAGTGGGGAAGAAAAATGTAGGCTTCCTGGTAAGCCAGTTTCAAACCCTAACTCTTTTCTGCTTTCATTTTCTTGCTTTTTTTTAAGTAAAAAAAAACATTCACTTTTTGTTCAAAGCAAATTGCATTATCATTTTCATCTTAGGCATTTTACATTTATCATATAGGTTGCATATAAATTTAGAGTTGCATCTATGCATTTGTTGTAGTTCAGATTTAGATTTACATTGTTTTATGGTGTGTTTTATTCAATATTTTGTATGTTGTTTTCATGTGAAATTACAAAAGCATAAAATAGCTACATAATAGGGTTAAAAAATTCCTGTCTAAACTGAAACAAGATCATAGTATTCAAGTATACTACTACATTTTTTTATTCAAGGCAAAAGAACTAGGTGAACCCTCCACTTTTGAAATCATGTGATGATTTAGAGTGGGTATTAAGCAGTGTACCCTAAGTTATTTTGAGTAACTTGGTATTGTTGTTTTTGGCTTCTGATTTAGACACATGAAATAGGTTTTTTTTAACATTGTATGTACACATTAGAAAACATAAAACTTTAAAATGAATCACACATTATGCACATTTCACAATAAAAAATAGTAAGTTGGATTTTATCACCAACCATTATTTGATATTTTGTGATGGTGGGCTTCATCTCCATCTATCAATTTCTACCTTTAGCAACCATAGTCACCCATGAGCAAACTTTCTATATTTCATCACCAGGAAGAATCTCATTTGCCATCCAGTCATATATTTCACCCTGCATAATTCAGATTAGCACATTTACAACACACAAACCTCACAAAATAAATATATATATATAAGATATTTAAAAAATCAAATCAAAATCTATTGCAAAACATAGGGTTAAATTGCTTGTTTGATTTTGTGTTCTTCATTTGAATTTTTTTATCTACACATTTCACACACTTCACCACCATCATCTGACTCATTAGCTTATGGTTTCATTGCACCATTTCATAAAGTCAAATTATCATTTGCAAGCCACATTTCCATAATCCCTAGGTTTTTTTTGTCACTCAACCACTCCTAGTATTTCTAGCAACCTCCAATTCATGTCGAGTTTTCTTTAGGACCAAGATACATTTTCACTAAGAAAATCTTGAGTTCTGGGAATTGAATCTAACATTCTTGAACCAAACACAATCACACATCTTAAAAACATCTTGTGCCAAAGAGGGATAACACCATAAATAGCTTGAATCTCAAAGTGAAAAGGGTATTCCTTGTTTGTCCCATTATACTCATAGTCCAAAAATAAAAAACAGATGGTTTTCATCACTATCACAATCATTTCCTAAAAAAAGAAAAAGTAGTAAGGATAGGGTAAAATTCTCATCACACTTTGGTTGAGAATTTGACTCCTCAAAGCTCTAAATATTTTACATATCACACACCATAGATCCTTAATTTGTAAGGGTATAACTACATTTACATTCAGATAGTTAGGTAGTTTGAATCCCCAAAAATTAGAGATCAAATTTGTGGACTATGGAGCTAATCTCCACTGGGGCTATAGACTCTTGACTGGTAGTGCAGTACGCTCATGCGTGGTGACACATCTCTTTTTAAGAGACCTCTAACCACACATAAGGACAAGTTAGCTTCTTGGTCTCCTCCATAATAGGTGTCTTCTCAATTTACTCAAGATGGGTTAATATACTCACTTGCACACACATTGGTTCTTTATTGCTTTAGGTTATTACCATACTCATGATTCGGTAAATGAATTCACTATACACACATTTTATCTTAGAGGAATTAGACTACATTTAGTGAGTTTTCTGGATACTACTAGTAGGTTTGAGTCTCTGCAAAATAGTTAAATTTCCATATCAGCATCCATATATTCTTCCATATCATTACACGAGTCTTCCATTTCACATGTCACCATTTTGGTGCCCCTAATTAAACAACAATGCTATAACATGGTCAAGTAAATTCTAAACTATGAAGGATCATTAGTGAATTAATTTATTTGCATTCATACACATTAGCATTAAGCATCCATCACACATATACACATGCATTCACACACATATACATATGCATTCACACAAAAATATTCACACAAAATCATAACACAAAAGTAAAAGCCATATATATATATATATATATATATATATATATATATATATATATATATATATATATATATAATTTGCATATGCAAAGATCGCTAGAAATTTCTATACAACAACACAACTTGGGGGTGTTCAAGGTATCACACTTTCCCCAAATCAAAAAAACAAGCACACAACTTAGGGGTACTCAAGGTATCACACCTTCCCCCAATAAAACAAACAAACACACAACTTGGGGCACTCAAGGTATCACACCTTCCCCACCAATTCAACAAACAATTCAATCACTCAATCACATTCACATAATCAACAAGTCAATTGCCAAGATCAAAATGTTATGTCCTTTTTCAAATGATGATTCCTTTGCTTCGCAAACACACATCAAAGTCAAAAATCTCCAAAGAGCCTAATCCCTTTGGTCATATTTCAATTCAAAAGGCTCCAAAGGAACCAAACTCCTTTGGTCACATACACATCACATCATCAATAAGTCAACTACCAGGTTTGAAATGTTGCATTTGTTTGTCAAAGGTTGAGCCCTTTGCCTCACAAACACACATCAAAGTAAAAAATATCAAAATGACCTAACCCCTTTTGTCACATTTCAATTCAAAAGGCTCTAAAGGAACCAAACTTCTTTGGTCACATACACATCACATCATCAACAATTCAATTTCTACGTTCAAAAGGTTACGTCCTTTTGTCAAATTTTGAGCCCTTTACCTCGCACACACACATTAAATTCAAAATGTTCCAAAGGAACCAAACCCATTTGGTCACAATCACATTACATCATCAATAATTCAATTGCTAGGTTCAAAAATTTGCATCCTTTTATCAAAATTTGAGCCCTTTTCCTTGCATACACACATCAAATTCAAAAGGCTTCAAAGGAACCAAACTCCTTTGGTCACATACACATTACATCATCAACAAGTCAAAAACCCCTTCATATATTAGGGTAAAAATATAATCAATCATACACATGTCAAAAACCCCTTCATCTATTGGGGCAAAAATAGACTCAATCATTTGCATTTTCACAAAACCCTTCATCTGTTGGGGCACAAATAAAATCAATCATTTGCATTTTCACAAACCCCTTTTCTATTGGGGAAAAAATAGACTCAATCACTTGCATATCCACAAACCCCTTCATCTGTTGGGGTAAAAATAGAATCAATCATTTGCATTCTCACAAAATCCTTTTCTATTGGGATAAAAATAGAATCAATCATTGCACCATTCGTTGTCATTACATCTTCCCAGATCACAAACCCCTTTTTCTATTGGGACAAAAATAGAATCAATTATTGCACTTTTCACAGTCATTATATTTTCCCATGTCAAAAATCCCTTCATATTTTAGGGCAAAAACATAATCATAACTTGCATTATCCATACATCCGCATTCAACATCATCAATTTCATTCATCATTACACCTTCATTCAACATTTTCCAAGTACATTTGCAAGTACAAGTGAACCTTGTATTTAGTGGTTTATCCTAGTCACCTGGTGATTGCAATGACTGGTTATCCATGCAATTCGATAGGATGGGTATATCACCATAAGGACACTTACATTTTCACAAACCCTTTTTCTGTTGGGGCAAAAATAGAATCAATCATTGCACTTTTCACAGTCATTACATTTTCCCATGTCAAAAACCCCTTCATCTATTGGGGCAAAAATAGAATCATTCATTGCATTATCCATACATATGCATTCAATATCATCAATTTCATTCATCATTACACCTCTATTCAATATTTTTCAAGTCCATTGCAAGTACAAGTGAACCTTGTATTTAGTGGTTTATCCTAATCACCTAGCGATTGCAGCAACAATTGGTTATCCATGCAATTCAATATAATGGATATATCACCATAAGAACACTTACATTTTCACAAAACCCCTTTTATGTTAGGGAAAAAATAGAATCAATCATCACACATGTCAAAAACCCCTTTTTTGCTGGATAAAAATAGAATCAATCATCCGTATTTTCAAAAACCCCTTTTTTGTTGGGGCAAAAACAAAATCAATCATTGCACTTTTCACAGTCATTGCATTTTCTCATGTCAAAAACCCTTTTCTATTAGGGCAAAAAAAAATTCAATCATTCACATGTCAAAAACCCCTTCATATTTTGAGGTAAAAATAGACTCAATCACTTGCATATCCACAAACCCCTTCATATATTGGGGCAAAAATAGACTCAATTATTTGCATTTTCACAAAACCCCTTCATCTGTTGGGAAAAAAGAATCAATCACTTGAATTTTCAAAAAAATCTCTTTTTTGTTAGGGTAAAAATAGAATCAATCATTCACATGTCAAAAACCCCTTCATCTTTTGGGGTAAAAATAAACTCAATTATTTGCATATCCACAAACCCCTTCATATTTTGAGGTAAAAACAGACTCAATAATTTGCATTTTCACAAAATCCCTTTATATTTTGGGGTAAAAATATATTTAATCACTTGCACTTTCACAAAACCCCTTCATATTTTGGGGAAAAAACAAACTCAATCACTTGCATTTTCACAAACCCCTTTTTTGTTTGAACAAAAACATAATCAATCATTTGTATTTTTAAAAACTCCTTTTCTGTTGGGGCAAAACCAGAATCAATCATTCACATGTCAAAAACCTCTTCATTTGTTGGGGCAAAGATAAATTCAATCACCTACATTTTCACAAACCTCTTTTTTGTTGGAGCAAAAATAGAATCAATCACTTACATCTTCACAAATCCCTTCTTTGTTGGGGCACAATCAGACTCAATCACCTACATTTTCACAAATCCTTTTTTTTTTGGGGCAAAAATAGAATCAGTCATCTACATTTTCAAAAACCCCTTATTTTTTGGGGCAAAAACAAAATCAATTACCTGCATTTTAACAAACCCCTTTTCTGTTGGGGTAAAAATGGAATCAATCATCTACATTTTCAAAAAACCCTTTTTTTTTGGGGCAAAAACATAATCAATCATCTACATTTTCAAAAATTCCTTTTCTGTTAGGGTAAAAATAGAATCAATCATACACATGTAAAAAATCCCTTCATATGTTGGGGTAAAAATAGACTTAATCGCTTGCATTTTCACAAACCCCTTTTTTGTTGGGGCAAAAATATAATCAATCACTTACATCTTCACAAACCCCTTCTTTGTTAGGGCAAAAATAAATTTAGTCACCTACATTTTCACAAACCCTTTTTTGTTGGGGAAAAAATAGAATCAATCACTTACATCTTCACAAACCCTTTCTATGTTGGGGCAAAATTAGACTCAATCACTTGCATTTTCACAAACCCTTTCTCTGTTGGGGCAAAAATAGACTCAATCACTTGCATTTTCACAAACCCCTTATCTGTTGGGGAAAAAACAAACTCAATCACTTACATTTTTACAAACCCCTTCTCTATTGGGGAAAAAATAGACTCAATCACTTACATTTTCACAAACCCCTTCTCTGTTGGGGTAAAAATAGACTCAATCACTTACATTTTCACAAACCCCTTCTCTGTTGGGGCAAAAACAGACTCAATCACTTACATTTTCACAAACCCTTTTTTTGTTGGGGCAAAAACAAAATCAATCATTGCACTTTTCATAGTCATTGCATTTTCCCATGTCAAAAACCCCTTTTTTCTATTGGGGCAAAAACAGAATCAATCATTGCACTTTTCACAGTCATTGTATTTTCCCATGTCAAAAAAACTACCCTTCATCTGTTGGGGCAAAAACAAAATTAATCATTGCACTTTTCACAGTCATTGCATTTTATCATGTCAAAAATCCCTTCATCTGTTGGGGAAAAAACATAATCATTCCTTGCATTATCCATACACCAACATTCAACATCATCAATTTCATTCATCATTATACTTTCATTCAATATTTGCCAAATACATTTGCAAATACAAGTGAACCTTGTATTTAGTGGTTTATCCTAGTCACTTGGTGGTTGCAGCGACTGATTATTCATGCAATCCAATAGGATGGATAGATCACCATAAGGACACTTACATTTTCACAAACCCCTTCTCTGTTGGGGCAAAAATAGACTCAATCACTTGCATTTTCACAAACCCCTTTTCTATTGGGGCAAAAACAAACTCAATCACTTGCACTTTTCATAGTCATTGCATTTTATCATGTCAAAAATCCCTTCATCCGTTTGGGGAAAAATAGAATCATTCATTAAATTATCCATACATCCACAATCAATGTCATTAATTTCATTCATCATTACACCTTTCATTCAATATTTTCCAGTATTATTCATTTCATTCATCTTTACACTTTCATTCAACATTTGCAAGTACAAGTGAACCTTGTATCTAGTGGTTTACCCTATTCCCTCAATGATTATAGTGATTTTTTGTCCATGCAATTCAGTAATATGGGTAAATCACCATAAGGACACTTGGCCATCTTCATCATCCAATATATCCTTATTCAAAAATAAAATCACTTTTGATCCCTCATATTTTGAGTGAGACTATACCAAGACCAATTTGCTCCACAACTATCATTGATGCCCTTTTCCATGGGGTTCCCAACATAGATAACATTCATCATATCTTTTGCAATTGTACCAATATCCTAGGATGTAGGCCAATTAAAGTGATTGAGCAACCGTTTAGGAATTTCATGTGGGAATTAGCTACAATCATGAGTGGTTTTGAGAATAAACTATTATATTTGTTTCCTGCATTTTCATATTTACATTGCAATGACACCAAAAGGCATTTTCTTCAACAACATGGAATCACCCCAAACTTGGGGTAACCAAATTTTATTTTGATTTCCTACAATGGGATACATCTTACATGATCATGGCATCTACACTTGGTAAAAACCCTCTTTCTTCATTGGGGAAAAAATGGAATCATTTTACATCATTCATATCATTCGCATTTACATCATTCATACAATTATTTTACATCATTCATATCATTTATATTTACATCATTCATACAATTATTTTACATCATTCATAGCATCCGCATTTACATCATACATTTGCACTTAAACCATTCAACTGCATTTTTCACCACATAATTTTATCAATTGGCTTGTGAGAATCATTCTTCACTCATTCGCCAATTAAGGGGGTAAGCTACACATACAAATTATTTTATCTTCAAAATCATCTTTGCATTCCAATAAAAGATAGTTGCTTATTCATTAGGCCAAAACCATGGGTCTCATATTTTTACACCGCATTGTGTTTCATGCAGCACAATACAAAAAGAGGCATCTAGAGACACCAAAATCTAGCCACTTGGCATCCATCCGTGTCTTCCAATCACAATCATTCGTTATTTATATATGTGTATTTTATTAATATATATATTAAATGTTAATATTTTATATTATATATAATAAATATATATATATATATATATATATGAATTAATCCTAGCCCTCCACCACATTTTAATCTCAGCCATCCATCCACCTTAATCCATGCCACTTACCCAAAATTAATCTCCACCCTTCCTCATGTTTTAATCTTGGTCATCCATTTTGTGTCATAGAAACCCTAACATGTTTAAGGGTAGATTATAAAAAGTGATTCATTTTTATGAATCAAGGTCCTAGAAAAGTTTTTAAAAGTTTAGATATTCCATTCACAAACCCTAGTCGCTTCACATCCTTATCCATCCTTCATCTCCGCCATTTGCATCTTCAGCTTTTGCTACTGCCCATCCCACACGAACTAGATCTAGTTTTGCAACACCTTCCTTAGCCCTAGAACGCCCTCCAGAGCCATATGAATGCCCTCTAGAGCTGCCAAAACACCTCTATGTGTTTTTGGAACATTTCTAGTGCATCCATAGCATATTTCTCATAGCATATCTATAGTCCTAACACCCTTGGGTGTCGTTCAGGCGTCCTCACAACCACCAATGATAGAAGTAGATATTTCAAGTGACAAGGTAAAAGGTTTTATTTGCATTATTTATATTCTTGTATTCTATCTATAGTTTCAATCTGCAACATTTAGGGTTTAGTAATTTTTATTCTTCTGAGGGTCTCATGCAGTGGAGCCCTCGCAGGTATTATTGATTCTTTATGTTGTTTACTATTTATAGGTATAAGGATTATCTTTCTAGAAGTTATTGAAGCTAGGGTGGCCCTTTTAGGATACACAAGCCCACCCACAACCTCATTTGGATTGAATATGAGCGAAGAATACGCCAACAGTGTGTTGATCTAGGGTTTCAAAGAACCCTAGCATTTGTAAAAATTGTATCACAAAAAGCATTGTAAAACCCCACATTGGGGCACATTGATTGTATAATTTTGCTATCTGCTCATGTTAATAAAAGCTTATTCATATTGTACAATATTATGTTATTTTTGTGCTTATTGTTATTTTATCTTGTGTATTGGTGTTGCTTGATTTCGGTTTACACAGTATTAAAGAAAATAAAGCACAATCTCCTATGGAAAGGCTGGCTAATCAAATGATAGATATCTTAAATATAATGAACATTGGATTATAAATAATATAAAGGAGAAAAGTAAATAATGGTGAATCTTCATGTTCTCAAGGTAAAATATAGCAAGGAGATAATAGACCTTCGTTTAGAAGAAATTTCAATAGAAATTAGAGTAACAACAACAAAGAAGAGGGAAATAGAAATAGAAACAATGGAAATGATTGGAAAAAGAGAGAGAAAATGAAAAATCATAGATGTCATCCCAAATATTATTCCTTCTATTAACATAACAAATTTTCCTTTTTATTTCTCTACTTGTGATGCTCTACATTTTAGCTAATTGTGGAATTTATTTAAGTATGCATAATAATGTAGATCTTGGTGATGAATCTGAAGAAAACATAAGAATAAATATTTTTTGAACTCAAGAATATGAATCTAGAGAAAAATTATTTGAAGAAGATATGGATTTATATGTTGCAAATCATCATCCCAAGATTCTAGTTGTTGATAATGTCAAAATTATGCAAATATCACAAGATTCCATACATGATAGAAAGAAACAAGGAAAATTAGTTCCAACAGTAGAAGATATAGAGGACTTGGAAAGAATTTATGCCATTAATTTAAGAAATAGAATAGTACCAGGGACGCAAAAAAAACATCTACTAATGAAAACAAATGGCAAGTAGACCCAAATAAATTTACCTATAAATATAAACAAAAAAAATATAAATAGATCATTCTTGAGGTAGGTGAAGATCTACAGAAAGAACAAAAAGAGGAATATACAAATACATTAGATGTCAAGAAAATTGAGTTTGATGTTGGTTCAAAAATAATGAGATAAAATATCAACATTACATTTGAGTAATTAATGATAGTCCCAAACAATAGAGATTAGGTTTGTAAAGCTTTTGGGTTGATAGAGCAGACAAGAAACCAGTCATGTAATGCTACCAGACCAAAAACCCACAAAACTAGAACTCCCTCTTTAGTCAATCTCTTTTATATGTCCCTCAAGTATAAATAAAAATTAGGAGATCAGTACATAATTCATAACTATATGCTCTATAGTGGTGCTTCACATAATATTACACCTAAACAGATAACAAATTAGTTAGGACTTATTTGCATGAGAGACTCTCCTATTTTATTTATGGACAATAAACAGATACCATGTGTAGGAATAATAATTGGTTTGTTGGTATTTTAGATCAATATCCAAAGAAATTCATAGTAACGGATGTAGCAGTTGTAGATGTAGATCATTTATTCTCTTTGCTTTTAAGTAGACACTAGGCTAAATAGTTGGATGGTTCTATCCAATTATATTGATCATATGCTACTATCCCATTATCAGGAAAATAAAATGCTACTCTTAGGAGAGAACCATTTAACAAGTATTCAGTAGAATTGATAAAATTAGATGATAGTATGATTAATTTGGTTAACTTTATTGAATATAAGGAAATGGAAATGTACTTAGTTTGGCATACTCCATTCCTTATGGAAGTCCTAATGCTAAAAATATGGATCCAAAAATAAGAGAAAAAGTGGATGCATAATCTACTAGGGTTCTAACTTCTAAAATGTGGACCATGAATTTTGATGGAGCTAAGTCAAAGTCTAGGCCTAGTGTAGGAATAAATTTAATATATATAAAGGGTAACTACTTAGGAATCCCTTGTAGGCTTGAATTCTCTTACATCAATAATGTGGATGAATATGAAGCTTTACTATTAAGAATGAGAAAAGTCAAATAGTTGGGTATCAACTTCTTAATTTTCAATGGTGATGTAGAATTAATCATTCAATAGGTTAAATGAAAGTATCAAGGTAAGTATATGAGACTAAAGCAGTATATACAAGTAGAATATATTGAAATAGATAAGATTTTGGCATTTAATTTATCATATATTCCAAGAGAAAAGAATCATATTGTAGATTTGTTGGCCATAAATGCCTTTGGTGTATATTATCTAGACATAAACATAGATTATATGGATATATTCCCAACCATATCTATATATAAGCCATCTATACTAGATAATGTGGTCTATCTTTAGGTATTTTAGGATGATATAGACATCAAGGACTTCATGATTATTCAAAACCAAATTTTTGATGTAATATGTGAAGAAAATATGAAGAAAAAATAAAATATGTTATTGGAGAACCAGTTGAAGTGATCCAACTAAAAACAAATAGAATTTCTAAGGGGTTTGTTTCTCTAGAAATATTATTTGATGATTTTGACAAAGCAACAAACCACTTTTTCAAGAATTTTAAGTAGATGATGTTAATATTGGAATAGTAAAAGAGCCTAGAGTTGTCAAGATAAATAAAGCTTTGTTAGAGAAGGAAAGAGAACAATATATCAAATGTTTTAAAAATAACATAGATATTTTTTCATGGAGCTATGAATATTTAAGTATGTTCAACACTAACATTATGACTCACATTATACCTCTATAGGAAGATGCAAATACTTTCAGGCAGAAGCAGAGAAAATTTAACCCCACATTTCATCCAATAATGCAAAAATAAGTGCAAAAATTATTGTATGCCAAAATAATTAGAAAAGTGAGATTCTCTTTATTGATAGCAAATTTAGTACTAGTTATGAATTTATAACTTTAAACAAGAGCTCACTCAAAGATAACTACCCACTCCCAAACATGGAACAATTTTTACAAGCAATGGTAGGATCATCAAGAATATCTTTACTAGATGGTTTTTTTTAGGATACAATTAGATACTGGTTAATCCAAAAGACATATATAAGACTACTCTCACCACACTTTGGGGAACCTTTGAGTATATTATGATGCCATTTGGACTAATGAATGCAGGTGCTACATTTTAGAGGACTATGGATTTTGCTTTCAAGGATCATATGTTTGAAATTATTATTATATACCTTAATGATATAATCGTATTTTTAAAAAATCCAAGATCTGATATACCTTAATGATATAATGATATACTTAGCCACAATATTTGAAGAACACAAGCTTATACTGAGAGGGGGGGTGAACAATATAAGACCACTTTTTACTTTCTTTCCAATTTGATATCAATTAATGTTCTTAATTGTAATAACCAAATATAGAAGTGTGCATTAATAACTCAGATAGCAGTAGTAAGCAACAACACAATTCACCACACATAATTGAGACACATTATTTAGTGTGGTTCCCTCAAATGTGGGGTACTCCACAAAATAATATCCTTATAATATTTCACACAAAAATAAGGATCCTTATCCAATACAATGATTTCTTTGATCTACTCAAAGCTATGCAATAACAAGTTGACACAAAACTTGTCCAAATCTAAATAACAAGCTCACACAAAACTTTTCCAAAACTGAATAACAAGATCACACATAACTTGTCCAAAACTGAATAACAAGCTCACACAGAACTTATCCAAAAATGCTCCAACAAGCTCACAAAGAACTTGTCCAAATCTGCTCTAGAAAGCTCACCAATAACTTGCCCAAAATCTTCTCCAACAAGCTCACCAAGAACTTGTTCAAATCTTCTCTAGCAAGCTCACCAAGAACTTTCCCAAATCTGCTCCAACAAGCTCATCAAGAACTTGTCCAAATTTGCTCTAGCAAGCTCACCAAGAACTTGCCCAAATATGCTCTAGCAAGCTCACCAAGAACTTGCTCAAATATATCCACAAATCTGTCCCAAAACTTTCCACAAATCTATCCACAAAGTTTTCCACAAAGCTGTCCCAAAACTGTCCACAAAGTTGTCCCAAAACTGTCCACAAAGCTGTCCTAAAACTGTCCACAAAGGTTGTCCCAAAACTTTCCACAAAGGCCTTCTCAAAGGCTCAATAAATCATGCTCAAGTAGCACTCAAATCTCATCCACAAATCTATCAAGGCAAAGCTCAAATATAAACTCAACAATGAATGGCAATGTACTCTTCAATGGATGACAACAATGATCCACAATGATCTCAACTCAACTCAACTCAAATCAACTCATTGAAGCATAAAGAGAATTTTTAGAGACTGAATATGTTCAAATCTCACTCTTAACTCAAATCAGAATTATGGAATAGTTCTTTCATGGAACTTGACCAATCACCTCACACAATCACTTGACTAGGTTCAATCAACTCAACTCAACCAATCACCACAAGGGACTACTCTTTTTCACAATAACCCTAGTCCAAGCATGTATCAACCAACTCAAATGTTTCCAACAATGGTCAACCACAAATCTCACATAACAATGATACTCATGTTCTTTTCAAGTTCTTTCACAACCAATGGGCTTCAACAACTATGCTTATAAAACAAGGTTTAAACACAACTCTCAACCAGAAAACCTTGAAGCATTCAACCAACCACTTTCGAAAAGGAAACCACAATCAATCCTTTTCCCTCCAATGATATTTCATAAATCAACCACCATAACCAATCAATAATAGAATGTGCCTATACCTTTTTTATGCCAAAAAGTTGTCCACAAAATCTTCCACACTAAACACAACTTTCCTTTCCAATCTCAATAAGGGTTAGTGGACTTCAAATAATAATCACAAGATAAGCATAACTCAATTTACACCTTTTTACTCCAAATTAATAAACACATCCACCAAATTCCTTTTTAATAAAAACCCTTATCAAAAATAATAATCAATAAGGCTCTCAAAAATATTTTATAACAACTCCTTATTTCTCCTAAATCTTAATTTTCAATTTCATGAATATCAAAATAAATCAACAACTCATCCACCTCTGAAATAATAATCACAGCCCTTATAAAATAAAGTTTAATTAAAAACTTTAATTATTCCTTAACCACCTTATAAATCCTATCCTAGGGCATCAACGAAATTAATTAGAGCAAAACGTAATTACCTTCACAAAAGGATTCGAACCCCCAACTTGCATACACCGTGAGCGCCTTAGCCACGGTTAAGGTTGCCACACAAGTTAGCCACTCATTCGAAAGGAAAAGGCATGGCGTGCCTTAAGTCCTTCCTCCCTTCCATGCAAACCAAAAGTGCTTCGAGCACTTTCCTTCCAATGCCTTCAAATGCAGTCAAGGAGATATGAACCTTGATGTAAAGCACTGCCACACACCTTAACAAAAAGCCAATTGCCAATGCACCACTCTGCCCACAATACCTTGGGCTTTTGACCAACCTTGGATTTATTTGTTGTCTCCCTTTTCAAAATTATTTTTGCATGAGCTCTCTTCGGATGCTTAGCCAACGATTAACACGAGAAAGGATAAATTTCAAATTAACCTTAGGATCCCCCTTTATATAGTCTTCTCCTCATTTTTGATGACATCGGCGCATTATTGATTTTCCCTCTTTCTTTAGACGTCGGCGCTAACTTTAATTTTAATTTTAAAATTTTAATTTTAATTTTAAATAATTAAAATTTAAACTAAATATTTAAAATTAAATATCTCCATCACCGAGGCACCTTTTTTGACAAAACGAAAGGCCAACATGGGTTTTAATAAAAACCCATTTCAAATCTGCCATCCATGGTTTTAAATAAAACCTTTTATTTTACCTGCCTTGGTTTTCACAAAAACCCTGATTTCATCCATGCTTTCCAAGATATCATTTGCCCATCAAAACTCAATGTGATCCATATGACATCAATGATTCATGTGACATCAATGACAACATAAAATAACTCAAATTTCCAACAAGATCTAGAGAATATGGAATATATTTAAATCCAAATAAGTGTATTTTTACGGTTACTCAAGAAAAATTATTAGAACATGTGGTATCAAAAAAATGGATTAGCATTGACCCTCAAAGAACTGATGTGATGGCTAAAATCCCTCCTAAAAAATTGAAATAGATTAGATATTTCTTTAGAAATATTAACTTGATTAGGAGGTTTATCCCCAATTTTTTTGAGATTGCAAAACCTATTAATGACATGATAAACAAGGATAGAGACTTAAAGTGGAAAAAGAGAATATCAGGGCCTTTCAAGGTATGAAATATGCCATCACTATAAACCTTGTGTTAAATTGTCCTAACTACTCTAAATATTTTGATATATATTCTTTTGCCTAGAACACACTATTGTAGCAGTTTTGTCTTGGAAAGATGATGAAAATATTGAAAGACCTATAGATTTAATGAACATAGGATTGAAAGAATCTCAATTAAAATATTACATGATAGAGAAGCATGCTTACGCTCTAATAAGAGCATTGGAGTATTTTAAAAGCATATCTGGGTCAAGCAAAGTTATAGCCTACATTCCTTACATAGCTATGAAAGATGTCCTTAGTCAGTCTAAACCAACGGATAACGTTGCAAGGTGGATGGTAAAAATTTTTAGCATGATGCAGAGTTCAAAGTAGTTCAAATTGTTAGAGGGTAAGGTTTGGAAAAATACTTGGCTAATAGAGAAGGGGATGATATGAATAATACTGTCATAGTTGATGAAATGCATGAAATCAAAATAATTGACAATGTTGTGTGCAAATGGTATGATGATATATTAATGTATCTTTAGACGCTATCATTCCAAGGGGGTATGTCTCAAAACAAGATGAGATATGTCAAGTAGCAATCCCAAAGGTACTATGTGCAAGAAGGTAAATTGTATTGAAGACATCCAAATGGCATTTGCTCTGTATATTTGAAAAATAAATCCATCAGGTATTGAAATAATATCATTCTAGATTTTGTGGTGGTCATTTTGCACCAAAGGCCATTGCCAATAAAATAATGAGATTTGGTTATTATTGGCCTACACTTTTTAAATATGTTCACCAGATTATAATAATTTTTCATAGTTATTAGGTTTTTTTAGGTAAGAAAAATTTAACAGCTATGTCTCTAAATCTTATGGTCATCAAAGCACCTTTTACACAGTGGGAAATTGACCTTATTGGTAAAATGAATCCAAATTCTTCTAGAGGCCATAGGTGGATCATAACAACCACTGATTACTTCACTAAATGGATGGAAGTAGCCCCTATTAAGAAATCAACAATAGAAGTAGTTATCAAATTCTTAGAATAAAACATATTAACTAGATTTGGGGTCCCCAAGAAGATACTCATAGACAATTTCAACTACTTTACTTCATTTTAAATGATAGAATTTTGTGCCAAGTATAACATAGAACTATCTCATGTTGTAAATTACTGTCCACATGGAAATGGTCTAGTTGAGTCTTCAAATAAAAATATGATTATTGATATCAAGATATCACTAGGTAAAAACAAACGAAGGTGGGACACTAAGCTTAAAGTTGCTTTATGGGAAGACAAACTATTTGTCAAAAGAAACATAGGGAAATCCCCATATGAACTAGTGTTTGGAGAGAATGCTCTCCTACCTTCTTATGTAGAGAGAAATGCCTTATCTCTACTTCTCAAATATTTTGAAAATCCAAATGCCCTACAAATAATATTAGATCAAATTGCACAGTTGCAAGAGGACATAAGAGAAGCCTTGAATAGAATGGTAGAAAAAACTCAAAAATTAGTGCAAATATAAAATAAAAGGAAAAATAAATACCATTTTTGGAGGGAGATATTATGATCTATTGGGATTCCAAAAATTATAAGCATGGTGAAAAGGAAAACTAGATCCCAAATGGCTTGGGCCATATCATATAGTTTAGATTATTTGGTAGCACACATATAAATTGTAAACTCTGGAAGGAAAACAAATTCTAATTCTAATAAATGGCCAACATCTAAATCTATATCAACCCTGTTTTGGGGTTAGGAGATAGTAATTCTTTTATCAAAAAAAAAGAGAAAATATTATGTTTCAAGTCCTTCATTGTGTTTTTAGGTGATTAAGTACATAAATATTTTCTTATATTTTCAAAGCAACTTGTTACAGTATTTTTCCTTCATTTTTTTTAGCGTTAGGTGATTATGTAGAAGAATGTCTATTTTTCAATGTCCTTTCAATTCATAGTAGGCGATTTTAGGAAAAGGTCTAAATTAAAGATAGTAGGTCCTCAAGTGCTTCAAATTTTCACCACTTGTCCCAATCAAAGTCTATGTTGGGTTCTCAAAATGCAACTTAAATGATACCACTAATTTCAAATTTTTAAAGGTCTCAAGTCTAGGATATTTTGTGGTAATATCAAGTCAAAGTCTTTATGCTTTGAGTCTGGTGACTCTCAAAATACTACAATAATCCTAAAAGAAGCCACCATACACCAAGTTTACATTTTTTCAATAGTCATGATTGATAGGAGCCCTTGGAAGTTTTATGCCCTAGTCAAGGTCATACCATTCTATAAATTGTTCTCCCAAAATTCCCCATGGTCCCTAAGGGTGCATTGAAAAATTTCATATCCATCATCTCCATTTTATTTTTCCCTAGGTCTAAGGTTCGTTAAATAGTATCCCATCCCAAATCCTATAGCCTAACACATAATTCCCCCTTTTTTAGCATATTTCATAATACCATGTAATATTCAGATCTAAAAGAGTCCCCCCCCAAAAAAAAAAATATCTTCCCATTCCTAAGATTCATAAGTCATTAACACCTACGATAAAAAATTTCCCATTTTTTCCATTTCTAACCCAACCCTAGTCCTAAAACATACATCCATGAATCTTTATATCCATTCCATTTTCTAAGATCTAAAGTGCCCACAAAGAAATATATGTATGACTCAAAAATATCAAAAATTTCCCTAAGGTTTTATCCAAAAAAAAAAGTGGCTCAGTTTGAAGGGGGAAACATGAAGTGCTCATATATCATTGGTTAAGAAACATGTGGTAGGGATGAAATGGGGCAACCTCAAGTGCTCAAATCCCATTGGTTGAGAAACCTATGGTAGGGATGAAGGTGGGTAACCTCAAGTGCTCAAATCCCTTTGGTCGAACATTAAAAACTCCCTTATCTAATGTTTGAGGGTCTTAGAAACGTAGAAATATATCATCTTTTGACCTTGTAATAATAGTGCCTTATAAATTTTTACCTTAGGAAAAGCCTATATCCATATTATAAGAAATCAATAATCCATGTGCTAAAATCCCCTTGCCATGAACCATGAAAACAAGTCTAAGGCTCATAAAGTATTTTTTCCAAAATCACTAAGGTTAAATATTATGTCACATAGAATGTTTTAAAACCCCTAATTATAAGCCCACATGTATTAATCATTCAAACCCTTAGGTAAGGTTAAAGCTTATATCACATAGAATGTTTTAAAATCCCTAGGTATAAGCCCACATGTATTAATTATTCGAACCCTTAGGTTTTCATATGAAATTTTCCCCCTCATCCATCCCATGGTGTTCATTACCAAGGAGTTCCTCCAAAATTATGTTCCCGTCATACAGTTGTAAGGGTCACAAATGCATGTCCCTCCCCTTCCCACCTTATATTTTATGCACAAAATTCTAACCTTAGGGCCTCTAAATAAAAATTTTGTATACCTAAAAAAAATAAAAACTCACCTAAAGTTTTATCAAAATAAATATGTGGTAAGGTTGAAAGTGAACCAACTCAAGCACCACAACCAAATTGGTCAGGAAAATGAGTGGTAGGGATGGGAGCGGGAAACTTTGAACACTTGATTTTAATTGGAGTGGGTTATTTCAAGTACTCCTACCTTATTGTTCAAGAAATTTATGGCTCATATTTAGGTGGGTGACCTCAAATGCCCCTCTCTGATTGGTCAAAACTTGAATTAATTTATTTTCTAAATGATAGAGCTAGACTCCATTCAATATTTTCCCGAATGTCCTAGGTGGCACACAAAATAGGTTGATGAGCTAGTCCCCTAACCTTATGTCTAAAACCCCAAAATTCATATGCATTAGGTTTTCCCCACTCATTATACGCATAAACCTAAAGTCATTACCTTGGTATTTTTTATGAAAAATATTTCCACCAATATAAAGTCTAAGGCATTCATTATGTCTATGTCCCTCCTATTTTCTTAATAAAAATTCAATGAAAAAGGGCCATGGTCATATATGATTATCAAAGGGTACTCTTTCAAAGGAATTTATACTTTTTATCTACTTTGACTTTTCACATGAGTCACATGGTGCTTTAATATTCAACCATGTGACTTTAAGCACTCAAATCTAATTGGACCAATGATGAATGATGTGGGTGATCTTACCATAGAAGAATTGCACAACCCAAATCTAATCACTCAAGGTGAAGCACTAGCTTTTTATTGGTCCAAAATAGATGATGTGAATGGCCTCACTAATAGAGAAGTGCATGACTTAGATGCATCCCAAAATCACGATGAAGGACTTGTACCCCATTGAGAAATTATAAGTTCATTTAAATGTGAATATTTTATTTTAAACTAATACCTATGGCAGAAGATATAAAGTTAAGAATCAATATCTACAATACAAACAACCATAGCTCAAATGCAAATGTAGTCCACTAGCCAATTGTAGAATGTGACCAATATGCCATGATCGTTAAGGTGGTTACTAGATAGAAATGTGGTGAAACCCAACTGGTGAACCAAATAAGTATGGTTGAAAGCAATAAAATCTTGTACATGCAATACATGCGATTAATTACCACCTAAGGCTCATAGCTTCAATAGAAACTCACAATTAGAACCTATAAGTATAAAATAGTAACAGAGAAAGATTCAATAGTGGAAATGCTAAGGTGCATCATAGAGTAGAAGAAAGAGTAAAGTGTAGTATTGTCATGGCATCCTCAAGTGCTACCCTAAAAACTCCTCTTCCAAGTGTTGTATCCAGGATAGATAGTCTCATAAATGGCCTACCATATCAAGAGTTAAAGGTAAACACCACAACTATAGATATGCCAAAATTTTCCAAGAAATCAGGACCAAACCAGGAAATTACCCCTAGTCAATTGTGGGAAATAGAAAAATATGCCATATTTAGCTATGATCAAACACAAGAGAACTATCAACGTCACTCATGACTATTTGAGAGACTCTTCAAAAGAGTATGGAGAACTTAAAATCAACCTAGTTTGTACTGCAGTAAATGGACCTACAATTTGGACAAGTTGATATGCCCTAGAGTGTATTATTCCTCATATATTTTATCATGGTTGATAGTTGTATATGATCCATAGAAAAACAATCAAAGATTTTGCAAACTAAAAAAGATTCAAAATCACCCTTGAGAATATAAATAGGATCTTCGTGTTAAAAGAGGCTACATTGATCCTAGAAACAAAGCTACTTAATTTTCACTCTCAATATATGATTGGCACTTCATTTTTTACAAGGCTTTTTTATTATAAGGAGTTGTATCATATCATTTCCCAGTCCTTAGATCCGACCCGAATCCTTGGGTTAGATATTATGGAGACATGATAAATATAATAATGAGGAAACAAGACTTAAATTGTATTTATATGGAATTATTGTATCTAGTAGTGCAGTGCAATAGGAAAGGACAACCCACTATGTATAGATGGGAAACTAAAATCAACAACACCATAGATAAAGAGCTCAAGGAATTACAAAAGGCCATCACAAAAAATAGAGAGGTGATACCCCAGTTTTCACATTATTCCCTTCTCATACATTTGATAGTGAGGCATATGACCAAGAAATTAATTTATGAGTGGGGAGGGTGTATGATAGCTTGTACAGTAAATACTCCCTTGGATACACAAAGGATGGTATAGCAAATCTCTTTTTTTGGTAGATTTCTCCCATAAATAAATTATAGGTTCTACAACCACAATCCTAAAAAAATTAGAATATGAATAGCTATATTTTTGCATAAAAAATAGGCAAGAGACTTCTTTCTAACTGAGCAATTCACATTCATCAAAATATATGGTTTAAAAACCCCATCATAGGTATTACCCAGATATTGTCATATGTTTATTGTAGCCCTAAAAATCATAATATGAATAGTTGAGGAAACCAAAATGATATTTTCTAAGAAGAGAGGCAAACTTCCTTGGATATCTTTCCCCTATATAATGGGGCATTATACATACAAAATACAATTGAGTATATTATACGCATTGTAGATGATGGATTCATATGGTTTCTCTAAAATTACTTGGCGAGCCTGTGATACATTGAATTATTATAATGTCATTGATAAACCATTGAGTTCCATTGTTATCCACCAAGGAAATAAATTTGAATATGCAATACACGTTACCATAAGAAGAGGAGAATCCTTGGAATATGTATGGAGAAACAATCTAGACAAGAGAGCCCACACTCAAATCGAGATGGTGGATAATTACTCAATTGAATTAAGGGTGTTGATATAGGCCTCATTGAATACTTTGCTCCATTAGTCCCCTCCATACACCCTAAAGAGCTACAAGACCCAATGCTAAAGATCATAAAGCAGGAGCTTGGAAAAATGAAGGTAGTCATGGAAATCATTGATTTGAGCACAACAAAAAAAAGGATGCCTTCAGTTGATTAGCAAGTTACAAATACTATTGAGGAGATAGGAAAGGGCAAAGCAATTGTTACTTTCACTTCTACAACAACTTAACCAACAATTTTAGACATGGCATAGGTTATAGTGTATCCAAAATAAAATCTTGAGTTGGTTATAAATTTGTCTGAGATCATACCCAAATCCATAAAAATGAATAAGGAGTAAATTTAAATCTCCAAAATTATGTAGAAGAAGATCTATGAGGTTGGAGGATTGGCCAACCTGTTAAGAAAACATAAGTTGAAAATCAAAGACCTATAAAGCTCACTAGAACATAAGAGAGCTAGACATGAAAGCACCATGGCCAAATCCAAAAGAATTTTCCTCATCAAAATAGAATAAATTATGATCTTTTACCTAAGTGAGGAGGAATAAATTTGAGATGTGGAAAATGGAAAAGATCCAAGTAAAATGTAGTACATAATGAGAGAATTAAGATATCAAAGCTTCCAAACCCCAACCATACCCCTTATGACAGTAGAGGCAACCATACCAGTGGCTAAAATTACATCCTTGCAAATGGATAAGGTTGTAGGAGATGCAACTATTCAATATCAAGAGGATCCCCTAATTTTGGCAAAATAACAAGGTCAAGATCAGGTAAGTCCAATTGAAATTTTATACGAGAACAATCAGGTATTGATTGCAAAAATAAATAATTTACAGGCATAAAATGAAAGTTTATAAGTAGAAGTTAGAAAACTTTAGGTGTAGACACCACAAGCACAAATAGGGGAGCAGTTTGATAGTAATTTCTTTATTAAAAAGTATAAGGAAGAACTAGTCTAAAAATTAAAAATAGGAGTAAAAGCACTATCCAAAGTACCCAATGACCTTGCTAATATTATGGCTATGACACAAAGTATGAAAACCTTGTTGCAAAATATAGATCAAAGGGCAACCAATTTAAAACCTATTTATAAAAAGTGCAAATAAGAGTATGGCTAGATAATAAACAAACAGGTATCTAATAGCAAAAGTTATGAATATCAAAAAGAGTTTCTTAAGTTGAACACCTATCTTCATGAAAAGCCATACTAGAAAAAATTTCTTCAAGATATGGAGACTTGGGTAAATGAAATGGATGAGAAAATAAAACAAGCTAGCATCCTACATGAAGAACTCATAGCAGTAGATAAATTTGAAGAGTTGATATCCAAAATAATACAAGAGTTCAAGTGTGATGAAAAGGATGAACAAAAATTACCCAACAAATCAATAACTTGTCAAAAATAGTCCAACCAATAGTTAAATTTGCTAAAGAAAATTAATTTTCAACCAAGGAATATGCTAACAAGTCATTGAACATGAAATACATGACTGCATTTGTAGCTTTACTTTATGATGAAGCATGGGGTCAAATTGGCAATCTACTTGGAAAAAATCAATCTAGAAAGGATAGAGCTAAAGTGGGGCCCAATTTAGAAAAATAAAAAATCCTAGTAGTCAGCCTAACTACTGAGAGACCCATAGCAAAATAAAGTATCACCATAGAAAATTATGAAAACACATGAATAGGTCAACCATGAAATCTAAATGGTATACAGTTGTACCCCATTTTGAAAGACTAAAATCAATAGGCACCAAATTGATATTTTTTGTTAAAATAGTTCAAGATTGTTGTTATCATGTTTTAGCACACAACCAATCAAGGGCAAAGGATAATGACATATGAAGGACCTAGATGAAGGTATTTATAATATACATAGGACATTCAAAGCTATAAAGAAGATCGCTATAGCCAAAAACAAGATCAAGATGTTTACAAAGCAATTTTGCTAAAGGTATACTAGACTACCCTTGTCTTCCCATTGTATTCCCTTTTTGTGTATTTCTTCTTTGCCATCCCTTATTCCTCCCATTTCTATGCAGGTATTGATAGGTAAGTATTTAGGAACTAAGTTTCAATTGTTGAATTAGAGGTTTGGAGGCCTTACTACTACCAGATTGGAACGAGAGGGTGAATAATTCGTGTTACATCATTGAATGAGAATTCTTATTGTATTAATCCAAAAAGAGCTTTATGGAATTTCAAGAAAACTCTTATATTAATAGTCATTGATGTTAATACAATTCCAAGCTTCTTCCCTAATCAATTCCCTATATTCATCCTTATGTATGTGTCTCTTTTATATGTTATACCATTTGAATGTATAATTGGAAATTTCCTTCATTGGTAATCAATTATGTTTGTTACATAATTTGAATGAATATAATTGACTCAACATATTCCTTTTCTTTCTTTCTAAGTGCATTACTTTGTTTAAAATATTGCTACAATGGGCAATAAATAAGGCATCGATTTGATATAAAGCACAATTTAAGAGTTATGCAAATCTTGGTCAAAGAACAACAATTTTTACACTTTTTTTGGATGAACATGAACATATAAAGAAATATTATAAGTTCACTTCAAGGATATCTTAACCTGAATTGGTCTATTTAGAGTTATTGTGATAGTATTTTCCCAAATCAAAGAGACAGATCCACCAAAGTCTGCAATATTGTTTGTGAAAAAGAAGTATTATGTGGCATGACAACCAAAATTTTAAGGACACAAAATAATTCCACAAAACCTTAACCAATTTATCCTTTAATGTATTACCTTATCATTTTCTTCATTTTTTACCACTTTCATATTCTTTTCTAACAATTCTTCTATCGATGACATAATATTTACATACTTTTGGATGAAATTTTAGTAATATTGCATCATTTCAAGTAGTGATATTACTCCAATTTGATTTGTGGGTAGCTCCAATATCATAATTATTGTGATTTTTGTAGGATCTATCATCAATCCTTCTTTACAAATGATGTAAAAAAGATACACTTTTTAAGTTCAAGAATATTTGTAGCTAGCAATATTGCCCAAACATCAACCTCAATTATTTTAAATATTTGTTAAGTAACTCATTTCTAGTTTAATCATATAGGTATACTTTTATAAATTTAAGGATGAACTCTTTAAATGCATTTACTATTATCCTCAAGAAGTATAATGGCACCTTATTCAATCTGAAGGATATTAAATTATACTTGAATGATCCCTATTCTATTGTAAAGGTTGTTTTAGAATGATCCTCCTTTGCAATATTTACTTGGTGGTATCTTGAAAACCAATTTGTTAATTGGTATACTTGTCTTTATACAACACTTTCTATAAATTCTTCTATAAATGGTGTTGAAAATAGATGTATATCTCATTCTTTGTTCAATGGTCTAAAATCTACAAAAAAAAATGATTTCATTATCTTCTTATTTTGAATCATCATAGGGATTATCCATTCCATATTATGACTTGGATAAATGAATCTAGCCACTAACATTTTATCCATGTGGTTTAACCTTTTTCTTAACTTTTGGTTTGAGGTAGTAAGGCCTCTAGTTTATATATTTGGTATTAGGCTTGTTTTGATGTGCATTAACCGAATTTTCTCATTAATGCATTTGATATTAGAATAGTATCTAGGGAAGAGATATTGATAGATAGTTAGTAATTATACAATCTTATTAACTTCCTATGGGTAAAATTCTTCACCCACATCCATATTCAGATAGGGAGGTAAATGTTGTCAATAGAACACCTTACAATTTTTTCTAAAAGAGGATGATAGACACCTAAAATAATTGTCATATCAGAGAAATATAAGGCTAGTAGAACATATACAAAATTTTACTATGTAGAAGTGATGATATTAGCAACAAGTGTGAAAATATCTGACACCTAACAACTGAGAGTAATAAAGCCTTGAATGGAATTATGGCTACGAAAACTGGTAGGATATTTTGAGTGTTGATGTTTACGAAAGGGAAATAAAATTCTGGTGTTTGATGTTGAAGAAAAGGATAAAGAGAAGAAGCATGTCAAATGGATAATGATGATGATATCAGCAATGTAGCATAAAAAGTTTGGTATAACTTTAAAAAGCATCTGACATGATAAAAGCAAGAATTTTGGCTAAGTATGAATGAAATTCTGACACCCAATGTTATAATAAGGTGTGCTAGGTACAATAAAATAAATGTAATATCATATGGTTTTGAGTGCCTATGACAACAAATGGAATAAAACCCAATACAAAAAGAATAGAGCAAAAATTCTAAGGCATGGAATGCATCCGACATCTGATATTTGGCAAAGGGCTTCACCAAGCTAAAATATTAAGGGAGCATTGGACATTCTAAATCTTGATGTCAACCTAAGGTGCAAAAAAATCTAGCAGATATAAAAGGCACCTGAAGCCTAGCAAAACATGCAGTGGAAGTGAAAGAGACATCTAATAGAAAGAGGATCCTGAAGTGTGTGCATTACAAAATGAGGACTACACATAACTAGGTTTCCCAAATATGCTTTCAACAAGCTAAATATACTACAATAGGATATTAATAGCTCCAAACTCTCCTAGCATACACCTGCACTACGAAAGTAGTAGAATAGCTAAAGCAGAATGAACATGTCAAAATATCCAGTGCACTAGATGAAGATATAGTAGTTGCCACTCATTGCAATGGAACAAGAGCAAGCCACATCAACACCATGATGCTAGATTAGTTGCAAAAAATAATTTGAATGATAAGTACACGTGTTGTATTAGCCTATCAAACCTACAATCCACTTTCTGAGCTATGGTGATAGAATAACTAATTATATTTATAAATCTATATATACTAGAATGTAAGCCATTTTCATGGTCAACTCTTTAGCATTTATAATTGGCATAACTATATTATGGAGGTCATATGACTTTTGATTGAATATTGGATTATTTTCTAGCCTCTTGTTCAAGTGGTTTACAAAACATGTATGTATGTCTCACTGACTAGTTAACCGTTTTTGTTAAAGCTAGGAATGGAAAATTCTATTACAGTTATTTTGCATTCTAGATTTCTCCCTAGATTTATTGTTCTAGTTTTAAAATAACTTAATAATACTCAAATTTTATCATGATTAATTTTTTAAATCATAGGATACCCCTGCCTCCTTGGGTCTTACCCAAAAGTGGCATCCCTTCTGGGATGTTTTCCACACAAAAAAATAATGTTTTAAAGCATAAGGAAAGTAAGTTGGTATATTAGGTAGTTTATTCTAAGTTCATATTACGAGACTCTCTGCACTGTCTCTTGATGTTTTTTAACTCATACCACTTCTTTCTTAGCCTTCTAACCCTTTGCATTCCCTACATATGTCTGTAACCCCCTATTAGTTAGATTAGCTAGGTAATCTTGGGAAAGCTAGTGTTGGTGGGGTGTTTAGGAATGATAAGGGTGGTATTCTCTTGGCTTTCACAGAGAATGTGGATGTCCAAACCTACCACTTTATGGAGGTAATATCCCTATACCAAGGAATGCTTTTGTTGGAGGTTCTAAATTGTAAAAAGGTAATAATTAAATAAGACTCCCTAAATGTTATTAATGATATTAAGGGATATCAAACCCCTATTTGGAATATTTCTAACATGATTTTGGAGGCCAAAATAATAATCCAATCTAGGGAAGAGGTTCAAATTTAGCATACTTTTAGAAAAGGAAAGGAGGCTATAGATTACCTAGCCAATCTAGGAGTTCTCAAAAATAAATTCTTATTGTGGATGAGTGACTTCCCCTAAGGTCTCTTGTTGTTGGAAAATGTAGTGGGTTATTATATTTTTAGTTGATATACTTTCTAATTTGTGTAGGAATGAGAATATTTCTCTTCTTTATTTTCAAGAGCCTGCTTCCATGATTGTTTCAATTTTGATTATTTTATACGCCAGTAAGTATTTTATGGTTAGTTAAATTTCTTTTAAATTTAATTTGCATTTTGTTGGGTCTAAACTGTTCAAGGGGTGGTTCTTGAGTTATAAGGGGCTCATTAGGTAGGTACAAGTGGTCATCATTTCAAATTTAGAGGCAAAATGATAGTTTCATTGGTGGATTCAGTTGTTGGCTTGTGTCACTCATGGGTCACATGGTCTATGAGGAGATTATATCATTGGATTTTGTTTGGACCAAATTTTCTTTTTCTTATTCTAATATGTATTTTTAGATTTTTTTGATCCATTGGTGTTGGCTCTAGTGGGATTTTAAGACCTCAATTATTGTGGGTTGTTGTAAGCAATATTGGTAATCATTGGCCTATGTAGAAGCTCAAGACTAGTAGAAAACTCTTGGTTGTTTTTATCATTTTGACATGCAATATGTGAAGAGGCTATTTAGGATGTGAAGTTTCCTTATTGGTATGTAGTGTTCAGTGTTGACTTACTTGAGATTCTTCCTGTTGATATTGAATATAGAATCAAATCCTCTTAGAGTGGACTATCATATTTGTAGAGGGTATTTTTACCGTTTGAAGAATGTGTGGTTTGTTTCTCTCTCTTTTTGTACCACCTCTTCCTTCCTTGATGAACTCTCATAATGTGACATGGCAATGTGTTATTGCTTTGAATACTAATGAAGTATTGACTTGGGTGGAGAGCCATAATTTTTAGTTGCTTGGAAAGGGTGATTTCATTAATTTGATTGGTTTTGATAGATTTATCATTACCTAGAGTCTAATTTATTTCCAACTCTTTTGGTTCTTGTTTAATATTTCAATGAGGTGTTTGGGTCCTTTTCAATGGTATCTTGAAGCTTTGAATCCCCTAGGTAGAGCGTCTTCTAAGTTACGCATTTCTTTGAGTGGATTTGTTTGTTGCCATGGTCTTTATTTTTTCCAATAGTGTATTATGTGGGTGGTATACTAGGATATGGAGGGGGTTGTTCTTGATCCAAAAACTCTCAAAGTTAAGGAGTATGTAAGGAAGATCCTTAAAATAGGGGGTCTCTTAATTTTATTGATGAAATTCCATGGATATAATAGGGATATTTCAAAGAAAATACCCCATTCTTGGAATAATGGGATGGTGAGATCATATGGGATTGAATTCAATATTTCCCACCCCTTGGTTTTTGATGTGATGGGTCTACCTCTTGATAATGTCTACCACAATAGATAAAAGCATTCCTTAGCAAGAGAATTGAATTTTTTCCTTGGGGAGAGTAAAGTTCTACATAAAATTTAGAATGGCTATCAAATAAAAGCTCTTAAGGCTCTATGTGACAAGGTTGTGTTGGTTGTTATGGATTTTTTAATGCTAGATAAAAATAAATATATCATGTAAAGTTATCATGTCATGTTTATGAATCAACTTCATCATAATAGACTACTAAATATTCCATCCTTTTTGTTCACTTCTATGGAGAAGTACATGCAAGATGTTAGGAAAGGGGATATTACTAATCCAATCCATCAAGGCCTAGCGCTGATAATATTTTAATACATGGAAAAAGTTAATGGGATCTCGAGGGAGGTGTTTTCTAATTCAATTATACTTTAGAATGAGACATCTACAATTGATGATTCCCTGGTGTTGTCTCACTCAAAGTCTAGAAACTATAAGGTGATTGAAGAGAATCTGATAATCCCCTATATTTATAAAAGGAAAGTGAAGGATTTTCTACAGGGATTGGGAGGAGCCTTAAATTTTCTTATGGGATCCAAGGATGGACCAAAGAAAGCTAGGTGGTCCAAGCATATTTTTGCTAAAATGATCAAGTCAAAGAAGAACCTATTTTTAATGGAGAACTCATAATCATAGGACCATGTCCCCTTAATAAGAAAGCTCAATTCATTATGGGGTCTACTGGTCACTAGGGTAAGATATTCTCTAGTCCACTAGTTACCACCAAAATACAAAAATATCCTTTTTAAATGATGGTTTATTACTTGTTTTCTCTTATGGGTATTTTGAATGTGGCTATTACTTGTGCGAAAAATATTAAAATTATGATGTAGTGGATTAAATATGCGCTAGGGACCTCAAAATTGAGATTGTGGGAAGCTAGGAATGGTTCTCCCGAGGACTAAGTCCTCTCTTATTTATGGTTTAGATAGGGTTTTTTTATGGTTTTTTATTGCTCTCACTCCCTATTAGGAGTTTTAGCTTGGCTTGGTTTAAGTCTCTTATCAGAATTTTGATATTTTGATCATTTCTAGAATCGTGTGGTCTTCTATTGGATCTGTTGGGTTATTGTGTTTGTTATTAGGTAGCTACCTGGTTTATGGGGTTAGTTTGATCTATGTGTTCTATGGCTTTTATCATTGATCAAAAATGTTCCTTTTATTATAAAATGTTTTGGGAGCCTTTCAAAACTCCATCTTATATCTGGTCAAAAAAATATTAGCTAGGACTAAAAGGAGTCACCCTTCTTCAAAGGTTGACTCAAAAACCCTATTTTTAAGGCATCTAATCTTGGTTGAGGTATTGAGGGTACAACTCATACACTTAGGTATATTTTAGACCAAGGCTTTTTTGGCATTCCCGATGGGATCCAATTCTTATAATCACCTAATTATGTAGCATTCCTTTTATATGAATTTATTAAATTTAGACACTCATAAGCTATCTACCCACTTCATTACCAAGAATTTTTTGGCATGCCCAATGGAACATAAATCTTACCTTACCAATTGAGTAGAATTTTGGTGATATTATACTCTAATAGATTAAAATATAATCATATAGTGACTCTACTAAAATGATATTTTAAAGAAACCCAATGACTATTTATCTTGTAAGCTAATGCCCATGTGAGCAGTAGCTAAGAAATTGGAGGAACCAATATTTTTAGTAGAATTACCTCCTCTACCATTCAAAAGAAATAGATCCACATCATCCCCTATATCATCATCTTTTGTAAGCTCTATAAAAATTCAAGGATCTACTCGTTTTGCATCTCCAACTTTAGTCCACTCAACCAGATCCCAACAAATGGTTCAAAATTAACCTTTGCAAATCTTCCCAAATTGGAATCATACAAGTCCACTTAACCTACCCAACCAAAATCCCATTTCTCTTGTAGCTCTTAAATATTTTTCAACATATGATGGTACTATAAAAATAGTCTATGAACATTACCAAGATGTAGTCTCATTGGATCCAATTCATAATATCCATGATGAAGATGTTATGATAAGGTTGTCAATCATATCATTGAAAGGAAATTTTTTGGATTGATACCAAACTTTTGAGGATGATTGTATCAATTCTTGGGCATAACTTTTCAAGAGAGTAGTACAAGAATTCAATGGACAAGTAAATCCATTTTTTTGTTAACCTAGTTTACCACCATTCAAAGGCACCCATAAGAGGTAGTAATGGATTTCAATATTATATTTAGCTAAACATGGAAAAGAGTGACACAAGAAATTAGGACAACATATGCCTAATAACTATGCTCTTATCTACAGACCTTCAACATAATTCTAGGTTTTATGATTTGATAGTCTAATGTGTTAAAATTTTAAAAAATATATCAAGAAAATGTAGTTGCAAAAAATACTTTGATAGCCATAGGTATAATGCCCCCTAGGAATGTCATGTCAATATTCCTACAAATCCCACAACTCTAATCTTATAAGTAGACATTAGTTACAATTATTCATCTACCCAATATAGCTCTGATACCTATACCAAATTTCCCAACACTAACAACTCCAATATTGCCTGCACCTCCCACTACACCTACATTACTAGTCCCTAAGCCTCAAACTGCTAATATGAATGACATCATGACCACATTAAAAAACTTGACCAATGAGATTACCACCATGAAGAGAAGAGACGCTGGGAGAATTTTTTTAACCTAGGATATTTTTATACATGGTGAAATATCAAGGATATTCTACTAGCAATGCAAGAGGAAAGCCTAATGTAGTATAATAATTAGGAGAAAAACACTTCTACATCTACTTTAGAAGTAGATTATTGGTGTTCAACCTACAAAGACCCACATTATGAGAGCACATTAATGCTTCACCAACGTTAAATATAGAATATGGTAGTTGAAAATATAAATAGAGCATAGAAGGGTCAAATAAACATGTTGTGGGAAGAAGAGAAAAATTTAATGGTGCCAGAGGCAGATCCAATTTCAATACTAACATGGTCAATAAAGAAACTATTATAGGTAGACCCTAAAAGTTAGATCCATTCAAGGTTCCAACCCAGAAAAATAAGTAGCTAGAAAGGGAAGCACCTCAATAAGCAAAATCAAAAAAAAATACAATACAAGAGCCTCAAAAGAATAGATTAAACCAATGCAAGCACAAGAGGCTGAAACCCAATAGCATGCTAGAAATAGACTCTAGTATCCTTTTGTCATTGAGCAATAAAAAATTGAATCAACACAAGAATACTAGAAGAAATTCAATGAGCCAAAGAGGGAAAGAAAAATATATCCAAAATATTACAACTTCAATATAGTGGAAGAATTAAAGAAGACATTTTCCAAGGCCAACATGTATGATGCCTTGGACAAATTGATATTTTATGAGAATCTTTTAATTCTATCAAATCAAATGGTCAACACTAGTAAAATCAATTTGGCACAAGGTAAACCCATTTTTAAAGCAAGAAAAAATATGTCACCACCCTTCAATATGTCCTTGCATATGGAGGGATGGATTATACATAATTGCATGGTGGATTCTAGAACAACAATGATAATGCCAAAAGCATTATATGAAGCAATGGGTATGGAATACACTCATTCCATTCTAGGAGTGTTGTAGTTGGATGAAACTCTAATCAAGATAGATGGAGTTATCAAAGACATTCATATGTTGTGACATAGGATGTCTTAAATAACTATAATACAAGAATTTATTGTGGTAGGTTTAGACCCTTAATTCGGCATGTTCATTTCCTATGAATTTACATCTAAACTAGATGAATATTTTCCCTTGGATTATTCACACATGGATATTCCTCACAAGGGTAGAAAGGTAAAAATATTTGCTAAAAATCCATCCACCTGCCTTATGGGGAATATTGAGGATGAGGTATCGCAAGATATTGGCATTGGTATGATTAGAAATAAAATTGATCCAGTGGAGGAAATCATAGATGAATTGTATACTAAAGATCAATTCTCACTTAAAAATTTTAATGCTATGGTTGAAATAGGGATTGCCACCTATTCTATTTTTATGCCAAAGAAGAAAAAATATTTGGCCATAGCAAAAGGGGATGTCTATTATAATGAAATATGGAAGCTCTATTTTTATGGAGCTAGGTGTAAAAATAATGTCAAAGTAGGCATTCTATTGATTTTTCCATTTGGAAAATTTAAAATATTATAATATAGGCTAACTTGGAGATGCACCAACAATGTAGTAGAGTACAAAGTTTTATGTATTGGGATGAAACAAGCAGAGAATATGGGAATCAAGCAGTTGATAATTTATGGAGATTCTAAATTGGTTGTAAACCAAGTGATAAAAAAATGCAATAGTAAGTAGCATTAATAGAAAGCTTACTAAAATAGGGTTTGGAACTTGTTCAAAAGCTTTGATGCTCTAAACATAAAACCAATTTATAAATAATTTAATGTGCAAGCTAATGCATTGGCTTCCCATGGAGCCAATTTCTATCTAACATCTAATTTAATAAAAAATTCAATATCTATAAAATTGGCATTCAGGCCATTAGTGCCAGATAAAGAGACCTTTTGGCAAATATTTGATAATGATAGACAGATAGTAGATTTCTTAATTTAAGATATGGACTGCATAAATACAATTGAATAAATATTCAAGTATGAAAAGGTCTAGCTAAATAACAACCATATTCCAAAGGGACTAATCACCCTCAAAATTTTATTTGATAATAGTGACTAGCCAATTGGCTAAAATATGAATATCGATGAAAAAGAGTTTATAGAGTTTCAATTAGAACCTGAGAAGAGCTTAAAGATTGGTATAAGTTGATCCTAAGAGGAATTTCAATAACTTACAATTCTATGCAAATAATATAGTGATATAATTTCTTGGATCTATGATGACTTGAAATTCTATAGCAGGGAAACCATCTAACATGCTCTAGAGTTACTTCTCAATGCTAATTCAGTTTGACAAAAGTAGAGGCTAATGAATCCAAAGATAGAAGCATTTATAAAATAGGAATTTCTAAATTTTTTGAATGCAAATATCATCTACCCAATCAAAAATTTAATATGGGTAGCCAACTTGGTCTTACTCAGGAAAAAGAATGGAGATATATGCCTTTGCATGGACTTAAAAACTTGAATAAAGCCTCTTTAAAGGATCATTATCCTTTGTCCCAAATTTATCATATCCTTCATACAATTGTTAGGTCAAAAAGGTTTTCATTGTTGGATGGATTTTTAGGTTTCAATCAAATTTGAGTTAGTGATGAGGATCAATATAAGATTGCATTCACAACTAATTAAGGAACATTTGCTTATCAAAGAATACCTTTTGGCTTGTCTAATGTTGGAGATAGTTTCCACAGGGCTATGGATTTAGCTTTTGGAAAGCTTGTGAATAAAGTTATACTAATATACCTTGTTGATATGATAGTCTTATCTCATAAAAAGAGAATCATATTGAACGTATCATAATGGTTTTTCAAAAATACAAAGAATTTTGGGTTTCACTCAATCCGAAAATTCAATCATTATTATCCATGAATAATGACATTGTTATACAATTTCATATATACAACGACTAACTATTTTACTAGGTGGTTTGAAGTAGAGGTAACCAGACATGCAAATCAATATATTGTTATAATTTTTTGGAGAGATTCATCACTAGGTTGGGGGTCCCTGCTACAATAGTGTCTAATAATTCTAGAGCTTTGATAGCAGCCAAAACTATGGATTTTGCAAAAAAATATGGCATTTATTGAAAGGCATCCTCAAATTACTATGCTTAAGGCAATGGATTAGTAGAATCCATAAATCAAAATATAATAAGGATAATTAAGCAAAAAATTGATGATAATCAAAAGGTTTGGCATTTAATTTTGAACCAAGTGCTCTGGTAGATAAAATCACAATCAAGAAAGCTTTGAAAACCACATCATATGCTCTGGTTTATGGGAAATAAGTCATGTTTCCAATTAAACTTGAATTGCCTGCTTTGAAGTGTATTAACCAATCAAAATTAGAGGATGCCAAGCCAATTTTAAAAAGGTTGTCAAAACTATTACTACTAAAGGAGAAGATAGAAAGGGTCTATAATGATTTCTACCAGCACCAAGTGGCAATGAAGCAATGGTTCAATAATAAATCATCATTGAAATCCTTCAAGGATGGGGATATAGTGCTTAAATGGGATTCATATCATGAAAAGCCCAAAAAGCATGAAAAACTAGAATCATTGTAGTTTGGTCCATATCTAATATTGAGAATGAAAGAATTAGATGCATATGAACTTCAAGATATGGATGGTCATATTTTGCCAATTTTGATGAATGGACAATATTTAAAGCATTATGCATCGCTCATGTGTGCATATATAAATAGTGACACATGAAAATAATTTTGTAGTTTTAGTTGTGGTAGTAGCACTTTGTAAATACAAGTATTTTGATTGGCTAAATATTACGCCTAGCAGCTACCAAATTTGGAATTCTCAATAATGTCATTGAGCTAAAAATCTGACAGTCTTGAAAAATGACATGTGTCGCAAATGCTTACATGAACTTGTAGTTCCAAGATAAAAAAAATTCATATAAGTTGAGCACATGCAATTCTTTATATTTTATTAGCAAAGACCATTCACTGTAGGCATTTCTTGCTATATAAACAAGGCCAATGTAAAGTAATATGCATTTACACATTTTTTGAGAGGGGAAATACTATAGAATTCCTAGTGTACTCAATGAAAATGATTAAATACCTCTACGAAGGAAGAAAGCTATATAGTTTTTTGTGCCCATATTTACAAAATTATAATGGTGCAAAATGGCTATGGGAAAAAGAGGGCAAAAAATATAAAAGAGTTGCAAGATGTCTTGGCAGACATCCATGACCCAATTATCATGATAAAATCAAAGTGAAAAACCTTCAAAGAAGGGTTAGAGATGAGAGAAAAATATCAATCAATAGATTTGAAAGTATTCTATGGAATTTTTTCCTCTCTAGATATATACCCAGATTCATCCATCCTTGTCTTGAGCTCATTAGAGCAATGGTAAAACATTATGATTCGAATGTAGTGACAATGTATAATTCACAAAAGTATAAGATATTCACCATCACCAAGGAAGCAATTAGTAAAGCATCTACAATGGAATAGAAACTAGGTACAAGACTTAAGTCTAGAGTTATTTAAAAAATGATACGTTCAATTCTTGGTTGACTAAGCTTATAGATAGAATTCCCAATAATTTTCTAAAAAATCCCCTTAAGCTTGGCAACTTTAGATATACCCTACAAATATTCTTATCCATATTGTCATTAATTCTAGGGTTAGATTTAGATGATTTTGTATATGACTATCAAATATCCCTAGCATATGTAGACACCAATGTGCACAACTATGAGGGGACGAGTTCTAGTAACCCTATTTTCTTTGACTGGGCTAACTTCTTAAGTTGTAAAATTTATAACCAGTTAGTTATCCTAAAGCTAAAAAAGTAATAAATTCTACTAGGGTTATGCATAGCGGCTATTTATTTCCAAATTGGCTAAAATTAGAATTTTTAAATTTTGAAATTGGCTAATATTCGGGACCCTTGACCTGGCCCATTAGCCAAAATATTTTGGGTGCAATTTTTTTTTTTCGATTTGCCCCAATTTTATAATAATTTGACCATTTTAAGTTTAAATTTTCAACATTACCCCTAATAATAGTGAACCTTCTACATGCTTTTAGACACTATTCACCTATATTTCAAAACTAATTCACCAATTTTTTATAAATATATTTTAGGGCCGATCCCTTATGCATAACCTTGAATTCTACTATCCAACATTCTTAATTTGGTTGTTTCTCTTCCAAATACCCCTATATTTATATAGTATCAAGCTAACTAAAATAGATAATAATAAACCATGCTTAGTAATTTATTAGACTCTAGTCCTCAAGGAGACATCTTCTTATGTAGATTTTAATAGAAGGCTCTTGGGACCTACTTTGTCATCTATCAATGGTCCAATACCCCACCTTAGTTTTGAAGACATAGATAATATAAGGGGTAAGAAAAGAGAAATAGGGTACTAGTACTTTTTGTTGGATGACACCATAATTTAGGTATATGATTTTTCCAAAATTCCCTATAAGCTTCCATACTACATCATATATTGGATATTTTTCATGGAGTTGTGCATGCAGATAGATGAAATAGATGAGCATGTTAGTTCTCATGCCAAAAATACTTGCACCTATCACTATCCCTTTAATTTTGAATACATAACAATGACAACAAATGGCCAAGCAAAAATTTTGGATGATAATATCAACACCCTTCAGTTGCCAATTATGCCTCACATGTGGCATTATGACCTAGAGGATAAGTTCAAAGTAAAATTGGCACAATTAAACAAAAAGCCACCAACATTTGACCATTTACCATGACCAAAAATCAAGCAATTCAAAAACAACAAGAAAGTCAGGTTGTGGAAATGGATATATATTAGATGCAAGAAATACCTCAATGGAGGAAATCCCATGAGTACACTTGAGTTTATGTCCCAAATAGAAACAAAAAACAATGGATAAGTGATGACCTCATAAGCAAAATCAAGAAATATTTGGATTAGGATGACAACAAGATTAGAGAATGGTGGACATCATGTTGTGAATGGGGTAAATAGAATAAGGCCTTTCCCAAAACCTCTAATAAGTGGTTGGAGACTTAATTCAAATCTCATAATGAAAAATGGATGGATAAACACAAGGAAGAAATATATTCAAGTTTGATGATACTAAGGGATAAGGAGATATAAGTATATTAGGAGGAAGAAGAAGAATCCCCTTAGATAAATTACACACAATTAGGTTCTTTGATAGGCCATGTAGACTCGGATAAGGATGTGAGCATATAAGATGTACCTCTAAAAAGAAGATAAAGAACACAAGCCAAAAGAGCTAAAGTACCTAGAACCATATTGGAAATTGATGTTATGTCAATATCTACTAAGGAAGAACCAAAAGGATAGGACACTAAAATTGAATAAGCCTAGAAGGTAATGTCTAAAAGAAGAATAACTGATACAATAAGTGTATAATTTACCAAACCTCAGGTTTAACGAGAAATGCCCGGTGAAAAGTAAAAGTGAAAAGAGCATCAAAGTACCAAATAGAGGGAATAAATAATATCATCCAAAATACAATATTCGGAGCAAGAAATACAAAGGAATGATACACAAATTAAACTATTTAATGCAACAATCTAGGATAAGATGCTAGAATTGAGAGGATCAAGTATATTTTCTTCTCCCTCTTCTCATGGTGAAATTGTTCCACTTCCTTAATAGTATTCACCTGCATAGCCTAGCCCAGCTCATGAAGTCACTCCCCTACTTACTATACCCTCGGTATCAGTTGCCACCTCCATGTATAGGAGGTACAAGAAACCTCAATCTATGTAAATATACAAATCCCTATAAAACTACCACCATAGTATTAAATCCTTCATTTATAAATTGTTCATCCTTTCAATTTGCCTTCATACCTTCCCCTATTGATGAGCATACTCTTATCAAAAATATTCTTAGTAATCCAAGGTATTGAATCAAATGCATAAAAATGGATAAAGCAAAAAGAACCACAAGATGGATTAGAGCTGGTGACTACCTAAATATATGATGAAGTGGATCCAATTGTCGAAGAATGGTTCAAGATAATTACACACCCAAAGGTAAAAAATTTGATTGTAGAGATGACACCGGAGGACTATCACAATAAGGTGTAAAAGTATAATATCTCTAAAATCCCCAAGATAGATACGCTTTAGGCTCTACACACTAAAACAAATACTTTGTTCCTGTAAAGTAATCAATGGGATGTGAAACTTGTAACTGGAGAAAGGAGGATCAAAGCTCTAAAACAAAAGTTGAGCAAGGAAAATATGGAGAAGGATAGTCTCAAGAATGATATTATGCACCTAAAGTAGATATTAGACAAAAATTTCTTTAAAGAATAGTCATGACAGAGTGATGAAAAATAAAAAAATTGGAAGAGCAATTACAGCAAGAAAGCAATAGAATGCATGCACAATGAAAATAATTACAAGAACTAAAGTTGAAACTCCAATGCCAAGAAGAGATCTTGATAGTAGTACAAGAAAAACTAGAGAAGGAAATAAGGAAGCCTAAAGGCCAAATGATCACCAAGGATATGCTAAAACAATTTAGAATTCAATACTAGATGAAAATAAAAAATGTTGCAATGGATACATTTCCTCTGATAAGGAGAACAACCATTATTGTGAAACTAATCTAGGATACTAAGGAAGAGTTTAGCAGAGCTAAAGAAGAGTTCATGGAAAAATTTAATAGATAAAAATTACTTAGCACATGCTAAGAAACAAATAAGAACACCCCCAATTTCTCAAACACTCACAAAGATACCTAGGAAATTCCAAGTTTTGTATAAAATAAATCATTTCTAGAAGTAGGCTAATTGTAGGAGGTGAAATAATTAATGTCCTAAAAGCAAGCACTGATAAGGTGAAGTTGGCAGTCCAAGAAGTCAACAATCTTGTTTTTCTAGGATTTTGGGATACAAATGAGTTATTCTATAATAAGGATCAAATTATCCAAATTCTAGACTAGCAGGTGAACAATGGAACTGAGATTGGCATGCTACCTAAACCTCTACTGATAGATCAAATTATTGTGCTCTTCCACAAGATCTCTACTCTACTATTCAAAATTGGAAAATTGTCATAGAGATATAAGGATCATTATTAAGGCCACTATTATTAGCTATAAAATGTCCTCTATGAATTCAAAGCAATAAATGTTCCCTCTCAAAATACATGGGATAAAATGTACAAGCAATTTCAGCTACCAAAAGATCCTTCAACAACCCAAGCAACTAGTCAACAAGGAGAAATATCTAAAGCAACTCAATAAGGACAAGAATAATCTAGTAGTGTAGCTAAAACTTAAAAAATGGGAAGAATGTGAAAGGCTAACCCTTGTGCAAATAAGTTCTAAATTTTATTTTTGTTTCATTTTTACTTCATGGCCTAAGTGGATAATGCTAGATGGGTTCGATGCTTTTGCAAACAAAACCCCCCTATGAGGTGCGAATAATATGGGTAAAATTATTCACCCACATCCATATCTAGATAGGGAGATCAATGTTTTCAATAGAAAACCTTGCCATGTTTGCTAAGATATGTTGTTAGACACCTAAAACAATCACCAGATCAAAGAAAGATAGGTGAGGCAGAACATATGTGAAATTTTTCTAAGTGTAGAATTTTTCTGAAAACTCTATAGTGATGATGTCAACAACTTGAAAATATATAGCACCCAATAGTTGAGAGCAAGAAATCTCAAACTAGAATTTTGGATAAGTAAGAATATTGGTCAAACATTTTGAGTGTTGATGTTAGTAGAAGGGCACTAAAAATTCAGCATCCAACATTGAAGAAAAGGATAAAGAGAAGAAGTAGTCCAGATGGATAATGATGATAATGTTAGCAAGGTAGCATAAAAAGTCTAGCATGACTTGAAAAAGCATTTGACATGATAAAATCAAGAATTTTGTCTAAGTATGAATGAAATTCTAGAACCCAATGTAATAGTAAAGTATGCTAGGTAAAAAATGTAAATACAATGTTGAATGGCTTTGAGTGCCTACATCAACAAGTGTATCATAAAAACTTGGCATAAAAAAGAACAAAGAAAAAACTTCTAAGGCATGGAATGCATCCAATATCTGACATCCAACAAAGGGCTTCACCAAGCTAAAATATCAAAGAAGCATCGTACATTCTAAATGTTAAATAAAATTCTGAAAGAGATAAAAGGTACTCGACACCCAAAAGAACATGTAGTGGAAGTGAAAGAGACATCAAATAGAAAGAGGATTTTGAAGCATGTAAATTACATGATGAGGACTGGATATAGTTGGGTTGGGCCAAATGTGCTTTCAATAAGCAAAATATACTATCAAAGAGTTTTAACTGTCCTAAGCTTGCCTAGCTGACACTTGTTGTAAGGAAGTAGTGGAACAACTAAAGTAGAATGAACATGTTAGAAGATCCAATGCACTAGATGAAGACATAGTAGTTGCCACTCCTTGGGATAGAACAATAGCAAGCCATATCAGCATCATAATTTCATATTGGTTGCAAAAAAATAATCCAAAGGTGAAGCACATGTGCTACAGTAGCCTATCAGACTTGCAATCCACTCTCTAAGCTATGATGATAGAATAAATCATTGTATTTTTAAATCTATATATACTAGAATGTAAGACATTATGATGGTCATCTCTTTAGAATCTACAATTAGTATAACTATATGATTGAGGTTATATACCTTTTGAATGAATATTGGATTGTTGTCTAGCCTCTTGCTCAAGTATTTTGCAAAATATGTATGTATGTCTCACTGAGTAGTTAACCATTTTGGTTAAATCTAGGAATGGATAATTTTGTTATAGTTATTCTACATTATGGATTTCTCCCTAGATTTACTATTGTAGTTCTTGAATGACTTAACAATACTTAGATTTTATCATGAATAATTATTTTAAAGGATAAGGAAAGTAAGCTAGTTCGTTCAAATTATGAGACTCTATGTACTATGTCTCTTGATGTTGTTGAACCCGTACCACTTTCTACTTATCCTTATAAAACTTTGCATTTCTTACTTTAGTCTACAACCTTCTTTGAACTCTAGAGGTTGAATTAGAGACCTCTCTTTTTGAGGCATCCAATCTTGGCAAAGGTCTTAAGGGCACAACTCGTCCACTTAGGTGGATTTCGTACCAAACTTCCTCCTCTCTAAAGTAATCCACTTTCTTAGCTATATTTAGTTCTTCCATAGCAATGTAAACTAGATTTTCCTTTAGCAACTTATGGTAGTACTTATTAGGATTGGGCTTTTGGATTTAATTTATTGTTCTTTCCTCTTCTTTTACCTCTATCTTGATATTTTATGGTAAGTTATTATTTTCCCCCTTAGGTGCCACATCATTCTTTATTTTATCTTTTTTATGGCTTAGAATTTGAATTTTAACTATTGCTACCCACTCTTATTGCATAAGTTACTCGTTTTGTTGATGCCTTGCTTCTCTCATTTTGGCATCAAACATTTCTCTAGAACCATCATCATGCATGAAGAGAAAGCATTTGAAAATTTCTAAGGCTAATTCCATTTGAGGATCTAGGCTACAAAAATTGAAAGTATGAATTATTTTTTCATCCATTCATCCAAATATCCTTATTTTATGCCTTGGTTTTTGATACACATACCGCATTGGTGGGTGTCATTATACATCACTCTAATTCATTTTAGAATCTAAGGTGGTATTCGAAGGTTGTATACACTAGGAATGGTTTAGGTAAGGTCATGTATGGGTTTTCTACTCTAAATCATTGAAAAAGCAATATTAAAACTCACTATAGAAAGAAACAAAAAGGACTAGTCTAAGAAATATAGCATGCTAGAAATGAAAGTGATTACAAAAAAAGGAAATAAAGAACAGTATAAAAATTTAAACATAAAAATTGCTCTTGTTTAACATTATTCTACAACAATAATAATCTTAATCTAGTTGGCTACCTAGTCTGCCTAAGAAATGAAATCAAACAACTAATTAATTGTCATGAAATGAAAGAAATAGCAATAGTCTAATCTATGCTACAACAAATATAAAATGCAGTAAAATGGTACCTTCCACCTCATTTGGAGTGATATTTTGCTCTGTAATAATGTGGAAGGGAAAATTTTCAACTCAGATTATGCAAATGAAACATTCCAACAATCTCAATTCAACATACTATTATAGGTCTAAAAAGTGATAGAGTCTCACAAAATAAAATAAGTAATCACAATTACAACAACATAATATTGGTAGCTACAACTACTACTAACCTAGTACATAGGACTACATCTAAAATTTATAAGTGATGAGGAAAATACTCTCTTATTTTTTGTGTTATCAAATGGTTTCAACAATAGAATGCCCAACAAATCCACTCTAGAAAGTAAGGACAAAAATAGGTGCAACAAAGTCTAATCTGGTCATACCCACCTACATGGAATATTCAACTTCCATGGTGGAAATGCTAAGAATAGGAGAATTTGGTTATTGAGTAGTTTTTCCTTTCCCAACATGTAAAACTATATTTTATTTTACCCAAGAGTGATTGCTATTTGTGCGGAGTTAGTAGGTAATTGACTATTTACTAATGTCACCCATAAGTGGCTAGCAAAACTACATTCTTATTGGCTAAAACAACAACCATGAAATTTGCATGTTGTTTAGTGTTATTGGTCTTAAACCACATCCTTGTTGTCTTCATCTTCCATGTTTAGATCCATCCTATATTCCAATGTTTAATATCATCTTGTCTTCCAATGTTTGTTGCCAACCTATCTTTCTAATGTCTAGTGCCAATAGAGTGATGTCTTATATAATACCAATCAAGGGCTATTAGGTCTATAATTGATTGTTTAATGTTGCATTTGATGCCTATTGTAGTCTCAATTTCTAATTCCAAGAAAAGTTGTATCTTTGATGTCAGCCTCCACATTGTCCTAGGATCTCTAGCTATTGTGCACAAGTCTTATAACCCTTGTATTCCCTAAAGTTTAGTCAGTAGATTATTTATTTTTACCTCTCTTAGCATATAATATCACACTTCCTATCTAATTTTGTATTAATCCTAATTATTGCATTTAGTCAAGCAACTAATACAAATGATGAAGCAAAACATGTTCAAATAGTGCCAAAAGGAGATAAAAAGGTTGTATAAATTAAGGTATTTTTTAGCCTCATCACTCTCTCCAGTCTATTGGGAGGCATGTCCTTATGTATGAAATAATTATTTTCAAACATACACTACTTTTGAGGCTCATACCCTATTATGTCTGTAGTCCTTGCTACATATACCAAAGTATGTAATGGAGTTTCCTCATAATATCCTCCAACCAACCCAAGTACACTCTTAAGATTAGAAGCCCAAACTATTTTCCTCATAACTCTTGCATTTGCTAATTGGTTTTGAATTTGGATGATCTACATATTTTCTCTTGCAAGAAAATTTCAACTATTGCTAATCTTATTTGCAAAACCCATATGGTCGCTTTGGCTCCTTCCAAGTCCCCTTCAAGGTTTGTATCATACTCATTTGGCCATTCAATTTCCTCTATTTTTTAGCCTAGTATAAGAGATAGTTGAACAAGTACTTCAGGGAATATTCCCCTTAGGTTAAGATGTATTATGAGCTCAGAGGATTTAGGTTATAACAACCCCTCGATAGTTACTACATCCTAAGTCCTACCTTCTTCCTCTTGCTGACTTCTTTTCTAACTCAAAGTAGTTGGCAATATCTCTATGTTTATAATGCTAAAAATACCGATTTTTGGCAAATAATTTGAGAGTAGGAAAACCATGCACCACCAACAAAATAAAGGTAGCAATACATGTAACTTGAAAACACAAGGAAAGAGCATGTACTTTTGAGTCATTAAACAAATCAATGTAAGATACCCCAATCATGGAAATAGAATGCACTTTTGAATCATTTCTTCCAACTCATTGAATAATTTGGTCTTGGTTTCTCTTCAGCCATGGGTAGGAATAGGGGAATTACAAGCCCTAGATTTTCATAATACCAATTTTTTGTTTTGTTCTTAGTTTCTTTTCAACCATAGGTTGATGATGATAGTTTGGCAATGGTGGTTTTACAAATACCAAGAACTTCATTGAATTTCATTTTTGCTTTAATTTCCCCAAGAAAGGAGGGTGTATGATTGTCTTTGGAAATTATTCTCAAATGAACACAATTTCCACTAGTGAGTGTTTTATTATTGATTTGATTTTGAATTTTATAAATTATATGATTACCTCCTTAAGCAACGAGTTGATAGAGGAGATGTAAAATGATAAAAGCAATGAGTCACTTGACCAAGATAACCTAATTTGAGTTGTTCTAGGTTAATGCGATGTTAAATGGTTTTACACCCATGACAAGCTTGATTTTGACCTTATTTGACTTTTTATAATTTTTGTAAATTTTATGATTTTTTTTGGAAAAACCACACTTGTCTCACCCTGAGATGGTCACAGTTGTGCCATGCGGCCGTCTCAGACACCCACATTTTTTCTAGCCACTTATAGGTGATATTCTTATTTATTTTTGCTACCCACTATTTGTGATCATAGAATAAAGAGACAAGGATGAGGAGAGTGAGTTTCAATGCAAAGTGCTGCCAAAAAGTAGACCTGACCATGGACCAACTCGAGACTTCTTCGAGCGGAGGAGATGGAGCAAGGAGGGTAAGTACCTCATTCTCACTTTTTGTTGATTTTAAGGATAAAATGAACCTCATTAAATAAAATGGTTAAGGAACATCACATTAATGAATTAAGATAATGAATCTCATCTAGATTAGCATAGATTAGAGGTTCTTAAATTTTGTCTTTTGTTTATTTTTTTTATTTTGTACAATTTTTCTCTTACTTGTTTTGTATTTGGCGGTCATCTCAGGGTGATATGGCCCCTCTTTTTTAATTTTATGATCGTTGGGTCCAACGGATAAATTTTTGACCGTTATGGTGACCATGTCGACTCAAGATGGCCACAACTGGGGGTTGTCTCAACCCGAGACAACCTCACTTAGGGGCCTTCTTGAGCTTGGATAGCTTATGTGGCTGAGTACTTTTTTATTTTTATGTTTTGTTTTTTGTTTTTTTTGTGATTTTTTCCTTGTTGATTGATTATGAATTTTTAACTTTATTTTCAACTTCTTAGAGCACATCACAGGTTTACCTACATCTTTAAGAGGACACATGAGGATCTCTTTAATGATTATTGGAAGTGGCTTAGGGCCCTTGGCCTTATGCATGTCACATGTTGAGATTCAGTATACATAGACCAGGCCTATATGATGGCCTTGGTAGACCGATGGAATAGCCAAACAAACACCTTCCACATTCTGACTGGTAAGATGACCATCACACCAAAGGATGTTTATAGAATCCTTTGTGTTCCTATAGAAAGAGAGCCTATTATGTCATCGCCTACTAGCCATTAGGTGAGAGTACTACAGAGAGTATATCAATGACACTGGAAGATGATAGAGCACAATTTGGAGAGAGGTGAGGTCAAGGTGGAGGAGGGATATGATTCATAGCTCTTGATTTGTAGGCATGTAGTACTTATGTCACTCATATCTAACATTCTTTTGCATGATTCTTTTGGTGTGAGGTTCCCATGGAATCTCCTTGATCTTATTTAGGACTTGGTGGAGTGCAAATTAGAGCAGTCATGGATTAAGGTGTGGGGGACTACTTTATTGGCATGGCTCTATGAGGAGCTATTTGAGGTCTAGCATCATGGTTAGCTTGGATTAGGGTGCAACTTTCTATTGTAGATCTAGGGTTAGAATAAAATTTAGGTGGATAGACTGAATGGGCTATTATGGTTAATGTATTGGTATATGGGGGAGAGGGATATATGCTATGCTATCCTCTAGAGATAGGATTAAGACTGGGGTTGGATTTGCCCTTACTCAGGCATGCTCAATCATTATATTGACTCCTTTGAGAGATTGAGTCTAGAGCATGTGGTATGGTAGCCATGGAGGGACTGTTCGCCTTAGGAAAAGGTTGATCGGTCATCATGGTAGTGAGTGTGAGTACTTCCAGTACTCATGTATGACCTATCAATTGGATATTCACTAAGATATATCGAGTGAACGAGTCATTTATAGGCAATAGATAGATGAGATAGATCTAGCTTAGCCTTGATTCAATCCATTGGATGATGACATAGATGAGGCATTGGCTAATCTCACTATAAATGACCCAAGGACTATGCTAGAGTGTGATGCTTGGTGAATGAACCAACTATGGCAGGGAGGTAGAGCTGGTGGTGGTCAGGCTAGGATAGTTGGTGTGGTGGTGGATCCTACACAATAGTGAGTGCATTATCATATTGAGGAGGAGTGGGCGCAGACCTATAAGAGATGTGTGGAGATCGAGGAGGGTAAGTATGAGGAGGATTCTAATGAGGAGGATCCTTAGGATCATCTTATTGTACTTAGGGAGCAGATCTACAGCCTCCAAAGATAGGTGACTGACTAGGATACAACACAAGTATTAGCGTAGAGTTAGTTGGAAAATGAGAGGTAAATATGGAGGGTTTTTGGTAGGGATATGGAAATTATTTGGGCTCAGGTTGAGATCTTGAAGGATGATGCTAGGAGGTTGATGATAGGGCGAGATGCTCTATATGTTCAGGTGGATGGCATCACAACAAAGCAAGATACCCTATGGATGTGGTTGTCAGGTTTTATAGTAAGAAGTGATTATCTATAGCTTCAATCGGTAGGAATGGTAGCTAGATAGAGATAGGTAGTGGAAAGGGTAGCCACAAGGCAAAGGTAGATAGGGAAGATCGTAGGTGACATGGCTAAGCTTCAATCTTAGGTGATAGATTTGTAGGGGATGATGTCCTATTATACATCTCATCACCGATCATATCAATATTATATTTCTCTTTTGGAGGATGAGGTGGAGCAACTAGGTGGTAGGCTGCCATCACGAGGTTTAGTAAGACCATCACAACAAATCCACCACAATGAGTCTAGACAACCTTCGATGAGATCATCTATTTCTAGGTTTCTAGATACTCCATAGACATCAAAGACCAATGGATTAGGGTAACCTCATTGAGATAAGGCCAAGGGCAGTGGTGATATTGGTGGTGCAGGGCTAGCCTAATTTTGTTATGTATATGCTTCTCTTTTTTAGTGTGAGGTCTAAGGACCCACTCTATTGTATCCTGCAGGAATTTTGTACCATGGTGTACCTTTACATTATATATATATATATATATATGATCTTTTAGTTTTATTATAATGTTATTTTATGTGTATTTATTTCATGTATGGATGCACTTATGGATGCAAATGATGGATGATTAATGGATGCCTAGACACTGTAGTCTTGATGCATAGACGTATACTGACATTGTGTATGATATGATAGAGCTAGATTGTATGCCTAGATGTATGCATTTATGATATGTAGTAATGACATGATGATGTAAAATTTGAGTTTTACGCTTTTTATGTTAAAACATAATGAAAGAATCTAATATGCAAAAATAACCTAAGTATGAGCACCATAAAATGTATAAAAATCATTAATCAAAATGTAAACCTTTTTAAAAAGTCATACATTTGTATGTGAACTATATGGAATGTAATGTGATATGTCAAAATATGAATGAATGATGTGTAATAGTGAGATATCATAGGGAAAAAACAAGGTTTTTCATGAGACTCAAAAATCCTAGTTGACTAGTCAAAAGTCATATATTGACTATACATGACTCTAAAAGATAAAAATCTACTAGAGAGACCTAGATATTCAATATCCCTATGTGTGCATTGGGATGTTCATTAATGTGACACATAATACTGCCCCATTTATAGGTTGACATTTATATCCCATTGCTATAATGGGGATCACCCTATGGTCATCATTATCCTGATTTTGTACATTGTTGGACTCAACTACTCTATAATGCATAACCTCAAAGGTTAGTAGGTCATATGTGCCATATATGAGCATAGTCCAATACTAGGGGCTTCAAGCTTTGGGAGTCAAATTCTCAATCACTCAAATTGATTCTTGATGAGAATTAAATTCTATCCTTACTACTTGAAGCCTCAATATTATTATGTGTTTTTAGAGCTTTGGAGAATCAGATTTTCAACCACTTGAACTGAGTCCTTATGATAATTTAGCCCTTATCCTTACAGTTATACAACCATGGTGCTCTATGAAATGTAAATAGTAAAAATAATTTTGTGGTGTGTGTAAGTCATTTATGAAATTTTAACATTAAGAAGTATGCGTAAAATAGTCAATGATCGTATGTGCATCATTGTTGATGGTCATCCGACATCTATCCTATCGTATGGAGACCTAATGGTCAAAAAACCACAAAGATAGGTGTAAGTGATGACAATATGCAAGACAAAGTGATGATAATGTGATGACTGACATGCCTAATGCAATTAATCAATGAAATACAATAATGTGTAATGCATGATGATGTATGCTATGCAATGTTTTTGTGATTTTTGATTTTGTATTGTTTTTGTGTTTTATTTATTTTATTGATTTTTTTGTGCATTATGTATTATTCATAAAATTCCCATAGGTGGAGAATGTTAAGGGGTTTAGGTTCCTCAACACCCTCAAGTAAAGCTAGTCGATAGGTTCTTGGCCCTACTTTTTGCATTATGATGAATGGGCCTAGCCAATTAGCCACAATTTTATCCCATAAGTTGCGCGATAAGTTGGAATTATGTTGGTTTTCTTTAAACACAAGATCACCAATCTCAAAATCCTAGAGATGGAATTTTGTGTCATAAGCTCACTTAATGTGATATTGATAAACGCAAAGATGTTGGAGATCATTGATGCATCGTTCATCAAGAAGCATAAGTTGATCTAAGCGAGCTTGTCACGTAATGTCATCATCGATGAACTCTTGCAATGAAATGCACAATGCTAGAATTTCCAATTCCAAGGGAATAATGGCCTTAGTGTCATATACTAATGAAATTGGATTTGCCCCATTTGACATCTGAATGCTATTTGATAAGCCCATATTGCTAGAGGTAGTTGAATATGCCAGTCTTTATGATTATTGTTCACTGTTTTCTTGAGAATGGTAATAATTATTTTGTTTGATGTCTTTTATTACCGATTAGTTTGTGGATAATAAGGCATTGAAAAGCTATGTTGAATATTATATTTAGCACATAAAGCTCTCATATCCTTATTCTTGAATGATGACCCATTATCCAAAATTATTTTGGATGGAATACCAATCCACCCACTTTGTGAAATATCCTATGGTCGTTAGGTTGAACATGTGACAACCCGATGAGGGAGGATAAATTTTACCAATTAAGTCAAACCCCCATTACGAGAAAGGCCACAACAAATGAATTGATTGTAAGGCCTGTGAAGATACATGTGAAATATTAGCATGATGTTGACATTTAATGCATCTTTAAATATAAGCACAATAGTCTTGCTCCATAGTGGACCAGTAATAACCCATTCGGAGGATGCACTTAGCGATAGCCATATCACTAAAGTGGCCACCGCAAGTACCATCATGAGCTTGGAAAATCACCAAAGTAGATTCTTGGAGCTCTAAGCAATTAAGGAAAATACCATCATAGCTTCGATGATAGAGTATATCTCCTACCAAGACATACTTTGTCACTTTTTTCTTGAATGTTCATTTGGCAGCATGTGACAATCCTCATGGAATAGTACTTAGCTTTAGGAAATCTGAGTTGATTAAACCAATCTTGATATGAGTTAGCTAAGACCAAATCAACTATTTTTTCTTCTCTAAATACTCCTTGCATGAATGCAGAGTGGGAGAGAACCTTAAAGTAGATGGTCGTGTTATTACCACAAGGAGTTTGTGAGACCAAGGATCCCTAAGAAACATGGTTCAAATAGTCTTGAAATGGAGAGAACCCATGTTGATAGGGTTCAACCTATATCATGTGAAAATTTTGCTCATATTTGGAAATTTCTCGTGAGATTGCAGCTTGAGAAAGCATCTGGACCTGAATATTTGTGACTTCATCTGATGGATTTTACAGAATTAGAGATCCCAAGGAAGCCATCATATCTGTAAATAAATTGGATGAATGAGGTACAACCTCGATGTTGTACCATTCAAATTTGACTAATAATTTATCCACAAGATCTTTTTAGGACTTCAATATTGGACACTTGCATTGATAAATTCCCTTGACCTAGTTGACTATTAACAAGGAGTCACAAAAGATGTTTAGTTTCTTTATGTTCATGGTGAAATTCTTTTGAATATCCAAAAGGAGGGCTTTGTATTCAACATTGTTTTTGGTGTAGAGGAAATAAAGTTTAAATGATGAGGGAATAGGAGACCCTTATGGCATAAAAAACACAATGTCTGCACCACCCCCTTGTTCACAATTTGAACCATTGAAGAATAGTGTTATATTTGCTATGTTTTTTGGTTCTTCGGGTTCTCCCAAGTTTGAAAGTGCAAATATTGTATCATTAGGAAGTTCTATGTTTATTGACTTATCATCTTGGAGAGGAGCCTTGATTATCTTATCAATGTTAACCTAACCTTTAATAGACTTTTGACTAATAAATTCAAGGTCAAACTCCATCAAAAGCATAATCCGCTTAGAGGTATGACTTTTGTGATAAGTGTGACTCATCATGTACCATTAAATATTTTCTTTTGAAATGACATACATGGTTTAATTCTTCATGTAATTTCAAAGTATCTTGATGGAAAAAACCATCGCTAAACAAATATTCTCAACATAAGCGTATTTGAGCTTGTAACTAACCATGGTGCAGCTGAGATAATATATGGTCTGCTCTTTGTTTACCTCGTTCTTTTGGGCTAGCATGGTCCCTAAGGCAAAGTTAATGGCCACAATGTAAAATAAGAATGGTACATATGGTCTTGGAGGAGCTAATATTGGTGGAGAGGCCAAGTATTGTTTAATGTCCTTGAATACCTTTTGGCATTCTTCATTCCAATAAAATTTGACTTCCTTGTGTAGGAGATGATTCATCGATCAATTTTTATCTAAAAGTTGTGCTATGAAGCACTTAATGAAATGAATCCTCCCCTATAATTTGCAAAGTTGCTTAAGGTTAGTTGGGGGAGGTATTTCCAAGATGGATTTCACTTTGTTGGGATATACTTCATCCATCCCGTTCATTAATTCATTTAGACACAATCAATGTTGCTTCATAGGTCCCTTCATCCATCCCATCCACAACATTTGTTGATCCCATCCAACATGTCATCCCTCATTCAATCACGATGCCCTTTACCACCTATCCTCCACCAACATCCACTCACATTACCATCATGCATCCTGCTCAATCTCCCACCCCCCATGTGGCCATACCATCTTCCTCTATAATTGTCATACAATAAGCTTTTCTACATTTACAACAATTGCTTGTGGATAATGCTAACCAAGATATTCATCCTAATTCACAACAACAATCATAGGGGATAGACCCTAATCATCCATCCACCTCATCACAAAACACCTTCTTCATCCAAGATCCATCATGGGTATTGAGGCCACCCACCATAAACATACCCACACATCCACCCCATCACATGTATGTTGCTTCATCAACACAACACACCATCATTCCACCATCTCCTCATCAACAACCACCATTTCACCAACAAACTATGATCATTTTATAGTAAATTTTGATTCACCTCACAAACATTTCACTTGAATCAATGTCAATCTCATCAACATCAACCTCATCCACATCGCCAATCTCATTCAAATCATCAACCCTGTACTTGGATCGCTTTATCCGAGCCCATGTTGACCATCTTTCAAAAGTTGCAGGATGTAAAAACAATCATTTTACCTGACATACATCCTAAAAATACCAAAAATCATAAACCCAAGTCATATAGGGAAGATCATTATTGCCTATATCATCGACAAGTGGGCCACAACATCAATAATTACTTTGCATTTAAACATGTGGTCCAATATCTTATTGACAAGGGGGTCTTTTCCATAGAAATTCAACTCACCGCATTCAATTCAATATTGTATTGCTCTCTAGGCACAAAATAATTTGGGGATGATTAAGGTATCACACCTTCCCCAAGAAAAAAAATAAAAAATAAAAACCAAAAATATTTTCATTAGAGCTTAATCACTCACATTGCATTTTGTGCATCCATTCATGCATTCCACCTACATTGCATACACACATTTATATCATTTGCATCCATTCATGTTGCTTACCATATTAGTTGTCATCCACTCAGGTTAGATAATTGTTCATTCACTGAGTCTTGTTGCCTTAATCAGGGGTACCTTAAGTCAAACATTAGTCACCAATCCATCTATCGCATTAATTCACAACTTTACTTATGATATTTTGATGATTAAAAGGTTTGCATGATTATATGACCATTGACTATTTTATGTACACCTTTTAATTGTCAAAAGCTTGTAGAGAAACTACCACCACCTATTGCATAACATCTTTTTTGCTAAAAAAATATCTAAGTGTTTTTAATCACTCAGCCGCCCTTAGTGTTTTAAGAAACCTTCATTGAAAATCAAACAATCCTTAGGTCCCTTAGGTTGTTCTTGATCAATCAAGTTTCCTCTTGGACCATGCACATCAAAACATATTAAAACATTATGAAGCCTAGGAATGACGAAGTCATAAATTGCTATTTCCATAAAGTGAAAGGTTTTTCTTGTTCATCCAATAATGCACATAGTCTATAAATCTAAGAGTTGATAAAAGGACAAGATCCCCCTTCTACTTCTTTAAAAAAAAAAAAGAGAAAATCCCTTTCTCCTCAAAATGATCAAGTATCCCAAAATCATCCCAAAAATAAATAAAATCACCTTGCTCTTTTTCAAAATTAGCAATTCAATAAAAAAATATATCTTTCCCATCCTTAAAATGAGCAAATATCCCAAAAAGCAATAAAAATCTCCTTTTGAAGAACATGTGCTTATACTGAGAGGGGGGTGAACAGTATAAGATAAAATTTGTTGCTTTTCAATCCATATGATAACATCAGTAATATTAAAATAGTAAACATGACACAAAGCATCACACACATTAGAGACATGATTTAACATGGTTCACCCAATGTGGGCTACTCCACGGAGAAAATATTCCTTATAAACTTTTCTCAATTAAATTCTCTTGGGAATCCTTTCCCTATTACAATTTTTATAGACCTCTATCCAAAGGAGATACCAATACCCTAATCAAGTTTATGGATCTCTATCCATAGGAGAACTCCTTCACCTCTACTCTGGTTGGTGATCTTCTAGAAGAACTACTACCTCCACTGCACTGGCTTATATATATCTATCCACTAAAGACTCATGCCCTCACTCAGAAGACTTGTCTTCACTATCCTGACTAATGGACCTCTATCCACTAGAGATTGTTGTCCTCTATACTTTGTCACCTCCAAATATTGCTCTCAACTCTGTCTCAAATCTGTACAAAACTTAGTCCTTCGGCCTAGCACAAATCTGCTCAATTTTTGTCCTCAAATCTGCACTAAACACAGTCCTTAGGTCTAGCATAAATCTGCTCAATCTCTGTCTCTGATCTGCACTAAACATAGTCCTTCGGTCTAGCACAAATCTGCTCAATATCTTTCTTTGGTCTGGCACAAACCTGTCCTCAAATTTGCACCAAACTCCGTTCTCAAATCTATCATCAAGCCTTAATACAAAGCTTGACTCAATCACAAATCAAGGTTTGAACAAATCAATCAATCAACTCTTCTCACAAGTCTTCTCAAATACTTGTCTCAAATATGCATTGTAAGCTTCCACACAAGCTTACTCCACTCAACCAATCACTCAATAAAATTTTAGTCAACAATACTTATCAAACAAGCCTCTCATAACAATGATACTCATGATCTTTTACAAAACCCTAGTTCAATATAGTTCACAACTTCACATAACAATGATACTCATGATTTTTCACAAACCCTAGTCATGCATATGAAGGTACATTTAATATTTCCAACAATGCTTATCAAACAAGGCTTTTATCATCAACTTCCACTCAAAAAAACCTTTAACAATCAAACTCAAAAATGCTTATCAAACAACCCTTTTCACTCCAACTTAGCATTCACAACATCCAACAATCACTCACAAGGAATATGTGCCCATACCTTTTGTTTGATGAAGACTTGACCTTAAAAACCTATCTCAATCACAATTACTCTTTTTGCCAATATAAAGGATTAGGTAGCAAAAACCTTCTCAAAACTTTATTCAATAATTCCCTCACAAATTATTCTCACCATACAAAACACTAGATCTCAATTACACCTTATTACTCCTCTCAAATATTAAACACAATAAGACTTTATTTTAAAATAACATTTAAACTCCTCTAAAGCCTTATTACTCCATTCAACACTTAATCACCAAAATCACAATATAAAATTTAATTTTCATAAACCTTATATCTCCCTAAAAGCTCATGCCAAACAAACCTTAGGACAAAAATCAAATTTAAAAATTAAATACCTTTTGCCCTTGGTGGGGATCGAACCCACGCTGCGCTGCCACCAGTGCCCTAGCCGTGGCTTCAACTGCCACGTGAGCTAGGTGCTCACCTTGGAAGCAAGAAGTGCCTCGTGTGCTTTATTGCTTCCCTTTGGCGCCTATACCAAAAAACATATTTCTTCACTTTGGCACCTAAACCAAAACCTTCACCAAAAACTTTTGCCACGTTGACTTGTAACCTAAAATTTTTGGGATATACTTCATTCATTTAGACGCAATATAACCTAAAATGTTAACGAAAGTTACCCTGAAGATACACTTTCTAGGATTTAATCATACGTTATGCTCTAAGAGGCGATCAAAGACCTTTTCTAACATATCAAGATAGTCAAGACAGTAAATATTTTGCTAAAACATCATCCATATAGTCTTCCAAAATCTTGTGCATGTAATCATGAAAAATATAAGTCATAGCCCACTGATAAGTGGCACCAAAAGTTTAAATGGCATGACTTTGTAATAGAAAGTCCCCCATGGCATGGTAAAAGTTATTTTGGGTTAATCTTCAATGTTAACCCGAATTTGATTGTAACCCAAGAAACCATCCATGAGGGAAAGCATTTCCACTGACATATGGAATCCCTCCTCTAATTGGTGAGGCATAAGGATCAGATGAATATCATCAGTTGGATTTAAAGAATCAAAACATCATTAGGCACAACCTTAGCTTGCGAAACATCTGTAGATGGACCTAAAGAGAAATGAAATGGTTGTAAAATCTCCTTACAAGGTAGAAACTCTTTTGACAATGGAAGGGAAGTAGCATGATCAAAATAAATAACCTCAAGATTGAGGTACAAAGGTTTTGAAGGGTCACCTAAGTAGTGAAGTGGTGTAGTGAGGTCAATGGAGATCATATTGATGGTTGGCGGATAATCTCCATTCTCTGGTGGAAAATTTTGATCAAAGATGGGTGGACGTAGATGCATTGGAGGTGGTTATGGTGGTGGAAGAAGGAAAAGGTGTGGACTTGAGAGAGTGCAAGCAATGGATTCCCCCAGTGGGAGAAGTCGATGCATCGGAGCTGGTGGTAACTGTAGGCCCAAAATGGCCACATACTTAGGAAAATTTTGAAATTTTTGCCTAAGACATGAAGATCTCATTCCGCACACTTTGCAATGTATTTTGGAGCAGATCCGCAACAAAGGCCACAAATCCACTCACACTTGATGAATTTTTGCACTTGGAGCAATTTCACATAGTTTCTTATGTTCTTCGCTCAGGACTAGCAACGTTCCCCGAATTTGCAAAATTTTTTGAAGAAGGATGACGTTAGCGTAAAATGAGTGTGTATTGAAGACCGCTTCATATTCTTTGATATCTTTTACGCGGCTAAGTGTTGGAGAGCCCAATTTTGGAGAGTGCATAGAACATTTTTGCCTGGAATGGTGATAGAAGGCGAAAAGCTAAGTATAAGAGATGCAGATTCGTGACGAAAGGTATTTTGACTTTCTTATGGAATGGCGACAAGTAGCATTTTACTCTGAAGCCAGTGCGGAATGAAGGAAGACTCCCCTTACACTGCGACGGGTCCGAAATGTTGTTCACAAGCCAATGCACTTGCTTAGGTCCAGAATGGAATCCGTAGAAGTTTTGAAGGAGATATGACATCATCGAATTTTTCTACGGATTGGTGAATGCTTCATCGCCAAAGAAGAAAAACGAAGGATAAGGAGCGAATTTCATCCCGCTTCACTTTCAATGCACTTTAGTGCCAGATTGGCGTTCCGCAGTTTTTGAAGCGTGAAAGGTGACGTCATCAATTTTAAAAGCAGAATGGCACTGTGTTCTCTCCCTACCATTACATCAATCTTATGTCAAATTTAATCATAGTCATACGATGGGCGAGATCAACGGTGGATATTTTGCCAAGAATTCAGAAGCATATAAAAGCAATTTCTCATCGAAGTTAAAACAGTCAGTTGGAGGAGGAAGTCGAAGCATCGATGGTTTCAATAAGACAAGAACCAGAGATGGTTGTAGATCGACGACGGTAGAAGGTTTCCAAGATAGATCAATGATGCATATGCAGTCTCCAACGGCCAAAACTCCAATTAGCGTCGAACAACCAGCAAGTTGCAGAGGTTTCAAGCTATCATGGTGGTCCACTTGCAGCGGATTTCTCGGAGGTTGAACCAGAACAGAATGCCAGCAAGAACTCTCTGCTAAGTTGTCAAAATTTAATCTTTGTAATGTTCTTTATTATTTTAATTTTGTAAAACTATAAATAGAGATCAAACCCTCATTTTTAAGGATCGGCTCTAGTGTGTTTGCATGTGCTACTGTAAATATTCTGAAGGGCTAATGAAAGGAGCATTACATTGAATTTTTGCCTCAAATTTTGTGTCTTCATAATTCGATATCAGAGGTTCGAATTCTTTAGTTGCATTTATGTGAATCCTTGAATGGTTAGTTTGTGCCAAATTAATGGATTACTAATTGCTAGGGTAATTGAAATTTACTTCTGAATTAGATCTTTGTTGCTATGGAGTGCATTTCTATAAAATCTAGGTATTGATTAATTCTGCTATTTGGATTATCATTGTTTATATATTGAAATTGTTTGCAATATTTATCTATTGTTCTTTAATGAATGAAAGTACATTTAATTTGAGATAATGTTGATATGAGTAATGTGTCTTTAATTTGGTTTATGGAAGCTTTTTGTTGTAGTGACAATGTTGTTATCCTATCCGTCCACTGTTGTTCACATTTTCTAACCCTAATCTTTTCTTACCCTAATCTCTAAAACCCTAAGTGAGCATAATTGTGTCAACACCCTATTTAAGTTGACAAGGAACCAACCTACTCTGGAGGTTGGATCTGAAACCTTTGTTTTGGTCCATACAATGTTGAGTTTTGAACTGTAGCTATTGGGTGCAAGCCTGGACAGAAAGTAGGAATATAGACAACCGTCGTATTGAGTAAATCTTGATGCAATTCATTGCCCAACAGTAACTACGACAAAATATGAAGATAAAACTCTTCAATATCATTGAGGGCCTCGATAGCAACTAATTCATCCTTCAAGCTAGCTGAAGAAATAGATATTGTATCATATTCTTGGTAAGATGAATCAATAGACATGGCATCACCATTTTAATCAAACTCATCATCTTCTTCAATCCAATCGTCTTCAGGATCATCACCTAGTTCAAACTTGTCATTAGAGATCCACTTGCTTGTATACTCCAAATTAGAGGAGGAAGAAGGGTGGGTGATGATTGTAGTGATTTGGACATGGTCACTGAGCAAATGAGTATAACCCGGATCAACATATTCATTAGGATTGATATCGTTTCCACAGCCTAGAGTTAGGTGGTGGAGAGAATCAATAAGGATTTCATTGGGTATACGTATGGAGTAGCCTAGCTCAAACTTATCCGTAGGTAGTTGATTTTTTTGTTTTAGAGAGGTTCAAAGACCTTGCTCATATCGACCTAAGCCATTTCCTCACTAGTAGCAATGATATAGATACTACAATGCAAAGGATAATTGGACATGTATTCAATGTTGGCTTAAAAGGGTTCTTCATCCTCTTCCATTTGATAGGGAGTGTTTAAGGGAACATAAACTCCCCCATAGACAAAATTTGTTTGATTTGGTGTGTAACCTAAGGGCACTATCATACCAATGGGTAATGGCGTGATTGGAATTTGACTTATGTCTTGACCTATCTCACTAAGGAGAGTGGACATGATATTTTGTACTATGTACTTCTTGAATCTTGGATTAGACATATTGATTATAACTTGCTAAGGCTCGGATGAAGATGATGGGGATGTGGGTTGCGAAGGATTATGTCATGGAGGTAGAGGCTCTTCCCATATGGGAAGGGTATGAATGGGTTTTGTGGACACGATTGAGATCACGAGCATAGGAGACGACATCGGTGATTGGGATGTGGATGCATGGGTTGGCGATAATGGAGGTGATGATATGGGTACCTTCTTAGGGTTCTTGGTAGGAATATTCAATGCATGAGAAGGGGTTTCTATGTCTTCTGATGATGATTTTTGCTTTGATCTAGATATAGAAGATATATGTTGAAGGATTGGATAAATGTTGGGTGGATTTGGGTCAAACCTCCAGATGCGTTGATGGTAAAAAGGACTTATCGAGATGCGAGACCATATTAAAAAATTTAAATAGTTCTAAGTCCACAGGGACACAATGTACTTGACCTTCATGTATGTATTTAATGCATTGATGTAAGATTGAAGGTACACCCCTCATGTCTCGGATCCAGGGTTGACCCACTAGCAAATTATATTGCATGACCCCTTTTAGAACATGGAATAGTGTATGAATTGTTTTTAGTCCAACCTAAATAGGAAGAACTATTGTCCCAACGGTAGAGCACAACGCATCATTGAATGCCTATAGGGTGAATGTGGAGGTTGCAATATGGGATGGTGAAAGCTTGAGGTTTGAAGGGTGGATGTGGTGATGATATTAATTGAGCAGCCTGTGTCGATCAAGACCCACTTGTAAATAATTTGGTCTATGCTAGTGATGATATGGAGCAGAGGATCTGGTATGTCAACGAGTATAGTCTTGATCTCCTAATCAGTAAAAGTTATTGCAAGCTCGTTGAAATGTTGTATTTGCCTCGCAAAATTAGCAAAAGCATTTGGATATTGTGGTTACAACTTGATCGATTGCAAAATCTCCATTAGAGCATTGTCGATGTGGCTTTGATTGTTGTATCAGCTCATAAATGGAGAGCCTAGTCGATGTCATTCTTAGACTTTGGGTAAGTCTACTCCTTATGGTTAGCACTAGTCGAGGTGGACTAGGTGCAATCGAATTCGTTTAAGGAGGTGCCTGTGATGTCAAAGTAATGTTATTAGGACCTGCATTAGGTGCGAGTTGATTTGGATATCATCTATTCCTTGTGCCAATGCTAATCATCCCCACAAACTCTTGGTGGGGTGGATTGGCATGCACCTGATTCACTTGCTTCGGTTGTTCTACTTGGTTGGTAGGTATTGTATTTGTTTCATGCACGAGTAAAGGGTTTTTTAAGACCCCTATTTGTTGATTATTTGGGGCAAGAGGATTGTCAATTTGAATCTCTTGTCTCTCAATCATATTATGTACTAAAATTTTAAAGGAGTAACATGTCTTGATGTCATGACCCCTTTGTTGATGGTAAGCATAGTATAGATCCTCCCTATGAGACTTTGGTTTAGGCCAATTACGATATAGCAAATGGATCTTAGGGATATTGATTATGTGTGCATCACATAATCGATTAAAAATTGATGCTAATATTTTTAGCAAAGGAGTATATTCTTGTGGTGGCTTGCGTTGTTGGTCTTGCCTCTGATTTCGTTGTGGATGATACTAGGCTGGTGAAGGCTAAACCTGGTAATTAGGCTGAGCTGGTGGTTGCAATGGTGTGGCTTGGTTTGAGGATCCAGGGATACTCAAAATAATTTGATTTACTGGAGCTACCTTTTGTTGCATGTTGCCTCCTTTAGTATTCTTGTTTGTCCATTTATTTTTGTGAAGATTAATATCACCTTCTTGGAATTTAATGTCCTCAATGACCTTAGCCTATGTTAGGGCCTCCTCAAAGGTTTAATATTGTTGAAGTTGCAAAAGAAGCAAGATTTGCTTTGAACAACTCCTCGTGAATGGTCTAGTAAGCTCTATTATAGGCACGATAAAAAGGTAGTTGTGCTAGTATCGCTCTTCACCAATTATCATAGTCCATGACTGGCTCATCTTCGAATTGTCTAAGATTGCACAAGTTAGTTAATGTCACCTTTTTCCTGACGCTAAATGCAAAGCGTTCTAAATTTGTGTCATCAAGATCAGAGACATTTGATTCATATAGAATGCTAAAATGGTTGGGAAAGGCAAACAGAGAACATACCTTTTCCTGATTGGTTTGCTACGAAGGGTTTGCCACTTGCTTTCCTTTGGTGAGATCCATGGGGGGTTGACCTGCGGGGTTCTCTTGTGCAAAGGATGAAGGTTGAGAATGCTTGCTGCCAAGCTGATTTGATTTGGGAGGAACTTTCTTAAATGAACAACCAGTTTTCTGATGGCCCCCAGACGACTTCAACTGCCAACTGGTCTCCTTCTTGTTCAACTCCTTAGGAGGTCTGAGTCTTGGACATTGAACTCTGAGATGGTCTTGAGTATGACACTCAACAAAGAAGGTCGAGTTGTTGTCATACTGAACTGGTTGACATTTGCGATAAGAACCATAGATCAAATTAACATACGTGGGGAGCTGATAGTCAAGGTTGGCATTGACACAAATTTGAGCATGCACCATTTGGGATCTAGCTTTGGTTGTTGGGTCAATGGCAACAATGTTGCCAATAGTTCGAACAATCCCTCTTAGAATATCTTCATGCCATAATTGGTTTGGGAGGTTTGGGAGACGAACTCAGATGGGTGCTAAATTTTAAGCTTTGAATTTCAAGATCAAAATCCTCAACCCACTTCCTTAGGAATAGGCTTCTTCGACCAAAAAAAACAAGGACCACCAGTCAGGATGCGACAGGTATCATCTGAGTTATTGAGCCTGATGAGGAAGAATCCTCTAGAGAGGGCAACCAATTCCATGCTACCGTAAGTCTTCCATTTCAAGCATGCTCATTTACGAATAGATTCCATGTCCGATTTCCACCTATGAATTTGCCCATCAAGGACATAGATTCCATGGAAACATAGTTGGCCATTACGCTTTAGAGAATGACCAAATCATGTCCATTAGGGACAAAAGACAAAGTTCCCCTGGAAAGGAGGAGAATTGGTCTTGGGACCATTTCGAACTATCTCCATATAGGACACAGGTTCGGGATTTGGGACAACTGTCGAGGGGTCCCCTATCCCCCGTTACTTCAAGCCCCCTGTCGAGGGGATCAAACTAGCCCAAGAGGATGTATACAAAACCCTCTTGGGCTAGGGTTTTGTATACATCCACTTGTTATTATTTGATTTGAAAGTTCAAAAGTTTTTAGAAATATTTCATCTATTTGCTTATTGAATGTTTGTGGCTGATATTAAGAGCAACCTTATTTATCCACCTATTTATGTGAATACATTATAACCATATATTTGCAAGCCCGCTAAAGCACACTCTTGCAACACATGTCAACCCTTGATACAAGGCACTCCATTTTATTAGCATAATTTTACAAGCAACCAAAATGAGCACTAATTGTTGATAGAGTCTCCTTCTCAATCTAAAGGATATCGTAGCTACTAGGCTTAACCACTTGGTTGGAGGAACTGAATCAAGCCTCTTTCCCTTAGCAAAACATGTATGGAAGATTTCCTTTTACACATGGCATAACAAATGACACAATAAGCATACGTGTCTCAAGTCTTTGAATGCTTCATTGTTGGGATGTATTCCATTTTCTTTTGGTCCCTCCTCCATCACCATTGTATGGAGACCCACCATATCATTGTTGTCAAGTGTGCCACATGTTAACCATTGATTAAGGCACTTGGCCTTGACACCTTGGTTTGTCATTTCTCGCCTAAGTGAGCACAAGTTAAAACTTTACTACAATAAAATAATTGATATTGTTGATCCATGACCGACGTAACTTTACTTGGCTACTTCTATTCATTTCATGTGAGATTCCCCTACCAATTGAGCATCAATGCAATCCATCCTTTATTCTCAATGCAATAATATAACTCAATGCCTTTTGTTTGATCAAATCCCAATCAAATGGTGGAATTTAATGGCACCCATTTGAATATTTCACCAAATATTTTAGCACCATGTTGGCTACAAGCACCGAAGGTGGTATGCTAAAGAGTTAAAGATGACCCAAGGGTGTGAAACTAGCAATGGTAGCACCACACACCATGGTGCTACTGCAATAATACTAGTGGTATTGCCAAAGACACTGAAAATGGAAACATTGACAATACCAATTGTCACATTGGAGGAGTTGACAGTATTATTAAAGCACAGAAGTTTTCAAGTTTTCAGATGGTGGCAGCATGATAACATGAAGGGTACCAAAGTTAGCACAGGTCTTTGTATATCCTTTATAGAACTTGTGTGCCAACAAAACGTAATAAAAAGCTAAAAACCAAAGACTCAAAGCCTATCAATAAGCTACAAAACTAAGAATATGACATCCTCAATTTTTTTATTTTACAAAACTAAGAATATTGCATCCTCAATTTCTTTTTTTAATATGGTGATGTTACTCATTATATGGAAACATAAAACTACAAGAACTGTCTAATGCCCACGCGAATCATACCCTTTCATCTTCACAACAAGCACCTCCCACTCACTCCAACAAGCCCTCGTATCATGGTGATAATGATCTTTTTCTACTCAAAGTATGAGTATATATAAAGTTCTTTGCATTACATTTTAAATTATTTATCAATCTCATGGACCCATTTATATTTTTAAATTAATTCCAACAAATAACTCTCTTAGATCCTTAGTTTTCCTTGAAAGCCCCATCTATGTTTTGCCTTCAATTATCCATACATCAACGGAACAATTATCCATACATCAACGGAACGCAACATGATTTAGATTGCAACATCATGGAATGTAGCACAAAAAAATTGAATACTATATTCCATCGAGGAATAAAATGAATCTGTATTTCTTTTCAATGGCATATATTCCTATATGTAATTGTTTTCACACAAAGTTAAATTAATACTTCTGAGCTAAAGTCTGTCACTATCTTTACAGTTCACAACTTCAGAATATAAATATTTAGAGAATAATTGGTTTAAAATTGTCCTGCTTGTAATCTACCATGTTATCGGAAATACATGTTGCAAAACTGAATCATATAGTCTTTGGCACAAGGAAAGGAAGCATGTGATCTGTCTTAACTGCGGAAGGAAATCCCTTTTGAGAGTTGTGTGGCATGATATACCTCAACAACTAATTAGCCACAGCAGTAACATAGACTCCTGTGTAGAAAAAAATCATTTGTTTTTATATCCTTTTTTCAAATTGGTCATATGGAATTGAAACAGATCTCACCGGTATTAAAACCTCCTCCTTGGACCGGTTCAGCCATGCCATTTGATTTTCATATTGTTTTTAAGTTACAAATAAAATTTATTAGAAATTCTCTAGTTTAATATTCTAAAGAACTGCAGGGATTCCAGATATATTATTCTTTATTTATGATGAAGATCAAATATAATTGTATTAACAATGTGAAGACTTTACTCAAAACTTGCCCAAGATCAACCACCAAATTTCAAACCTAATTCTGATAATATGATTTTTTAAATCCAATCAGATAAGCAAGTGAAGGACATTTGTTCATTTATATCTTCCGACATGAAAGGCAACTCTTTCGAAATTTTCCTCTGCAGGCCATTTTGCCTGCCTTTTCAAGGACAAATATGCACTACAGGTCCCGTCACACTTTATAGCTCTATTTGTATTCAATTGCAAATAGGAAATACCAGACACCAAAAAAAAAAATAATAAGATTAGGCAAGCCGGCTCATCCAGATTTAATCAACAAAAGGAATATTTTTCATGTAATAGCAATTTCTTCAGCCATACTTACAGGCCATAAACAAAAAAATGTCATAATAAACAAAGCAAGTCGATCTTAATTTGTTACAAATGTAATCTAGAAATCTGTGGTACCTATAGTACAAAAACATTATTTGGAGAGGCAATCCACTTACTTTGCTTCCCATGCACAAGCAAGGGTCTTAATTTGTTACAAATGTAATCTAGAAATCTGTGGTACCTATAATACAAAAACATTATTTGGAGAGGCAATCCACTTACTTTGCTTCCCATGCACACAATTGTTGGTACAGATAATACTGGATACATGTATTATGACATCAGGAACGTCCAAATGGTAGCCATTCAACAAAGTTTCCTATCCTCAAAAAGTATTCAGCAGCAGAAATTCACAACCAATTTATCTTTGGCAAAAGAACAAAACTTTCTTACCTGCCAATAAAGATGCTTCATTCACAACCAATTTATCTTTGGCAAAAGAACAAAACTTTCTTACCTGCCAATAAAGATGCTTCATTAGTATATTAACCAATTCCAAGAGCTAAAATTCTCTCATAAAAAAAACAAAAATGTCAAATCTATGGAAGTAAAAATATAAAGTAAAATTACATTGATAGTCAGAAAGTACAACCTGAGTGGCCTAACGGTGGAGACTTTGGAACTCTGAATAGAGGTCTAAGGTTTGAATCCTGCGGGGGCTAGGGTTGTACACCATATGCTTCAATAACTGAAGTATGGTTGGATAACCATATATTTGGGTAAACAACATCCTCCATGAGGATCGTCACTCCTCTCATATAGCCTATAGCCTTGTAAAGGTTAAAAGTACTTTACCCTTTACCCTTTAGTAATTCTTCAAGGGCCATAACCATTTCAAAGCAAAGGCCAGCAAGTGGAAGGTTAACATAATGATTTAGCCAACAGCCATCAAATCACGAAGCTCAAAAATATCATTTTTCAACTGCAAAAATAACAAGTATCAAACACGTTCACTTGTGTACAAATAACCAATATTGGCTAAGAAGTTAAATCTTCAACATTCGCCTCTGCTGTTCAGTAAGGGAAATGAACTCCAGCTTCCACAGAAACAGTTTATGACACCAAATTGCTTTCTGACTGATAAAGAGATAAAAACGCCTTACTGACTAACAGATCAAAGAATCAATGCATTTGTACAAACTATCGCTACATAAAGTACATTGTGAAGATCTGGCACCAAAGAGCAAATCAGTGAACTAAGGCATACATGTCATCTGGCAGTTCAATAAGTTTGATGACTGCTTGCTCTACGTTTTATGGAACAGGTGCAAACAAGAATGCCGCAAGTAGAAATCAAAACAGGTCAAAATAGAACAAATTGACAGGAATGGTGATAATCTACCAAAACCAGTTTTACAATCATAATGTTACACAGCATTTTTTACAGGTAAAGGATGCATTGTAGCTCCCATGTAAACAGCCTTCAGCAAAGTGATAAACTTCAGCAATGTGTCATCCGCAAATCCCTTAAGTTTCCAGACAATCTGGCCAAAATCATCTTTATATGTCTCTTTATTGCCATCAGTTCCCAATACTCGTTTAGTCATGGCAAGTTGAACTTTTCTACACATGATGTCACTGAAGACTAATGTAGCAGATCCAAATTTCTTGGGCTCAATGACCTGTGGTGCACAGAAAATGATAAAATACCAAGAGATGACTATGGAGCCAATGTGAGTTATATTTAATCCGATAATGCAACATACATTAGTAATGTAAAAAAATAAAAAATTTAAGTAAATAAGGTTTCAAAGCAAAGCATTCTTACCAACTCCAAGATGTTGCTTATAGAAGACCATGCCTCAAGTAAGAAGTAAGGCTCTGATATTAGATCCTCATTTGAGACGGATCCAAACTGCACCAAATCTTCAACGCATAGGAATATATAGTATGGAGTCAAAAATAGTGACCGTCCAAACCATGCACCACCTGTACATTTCCCACAAGGACAAAAGGTTTGCTTATAAACTACCATTAATAAAAATTAAACATAGAAAAACATGGAGTTCAAATATTCACAACCTGCTATGCTAAACCAAAACACTAACATTTCACCGATGACTACCTAAAGTTCAAAATTGATTTATTTAATAGTTGTAGAAATTATTGCCCTGTGGTCCAGTTCCTAGGAGGCCCATCCCCTCCGCTGAGAAGGGTTCTCCCATTCCTATCTGGAATGGATAGGTTCCACCATGGTTACCAAATATGATTATCTAGAAAATTTACCACATTTTCACCACATTTGAAGGTTTCCATTTCAACACAGAAAAAAAGAACAGTGGATTTGGTCAACGCTGCGGTCTGACTATAAAAAAATGTGAAATGTTATTCAAAAGTAACAATCAGACACAAACATCAAATGGCATGAGCTCAACCAATTACATTCTTCGACTTTCAAGAAAGAGATCCAGGTTTGAAATATTGCCAAACGATATATGCATAATTGCCAAGCTGTTGAAATACCACTATGTTGTAATGATGTAATACAGGCGAGGCCGTTTCAGTCCCATATAACCAATTTAAAAAATACAGTAAGACATGAACAAAATGAAATGTTTTATTACCATAACATTGATAGCAGGGGACATTTCAACAGGTTTAATAGTTTTAGTTTGAAAACATCTGTTCTCTATTAATAAAGATATCTTGTAGAATAACAATAAAAAAGAAAAACTTTTCAGGTCTATTCTCTGTTTTATATGGTATAGTTCTACAAGTATGTTGATATTAACACACAAAATTTTTTATATTTCATATAAATTTTATAAAATATTAATTTTTAAATTTATATAATTTACTGTATTTTCTGCTTTTTATAGTTTTCTAGTGGACCTTTTCTCCTGTATTTAAGGTACATCATTTGAAACGCTCGGTGCAAAAATTGTAACCTTGGGTTCCATCTCCATATGATATGAGTGAAGATCATCCTTTCTGGGATGGGATGCAGAATCAATCTGTCTCGTCCAGTTCCCAGGCTAGGGTTAGAATACTTGTATCTAAAAAAAAGCATCTGTTGTTAGAATTTCAGATTAAATCAATCCACTACTTGTCACCCATCATTGCTCTTAGAAAGACGAGGCACAGAATAACAAAAAACGAGATGAAAACTAAGCCTAACAGGAAGACCAAAAATTCAACATTATTTGCAAATTAAAACCAGAATATGTTGAAGACAGACTCTTCCTAACTTGCAGGATGACGAACAATAGCAAGAAATAAATAGCTGTAGCAAGAACACATGCTTGCTCAACAACGAAAGAATCTCAGAGCATTAGGCGCCAGTATTGTTGGGTATCACTGAGCACTGGAAAATGGAATGGTAAATATGTTCAGACACAGCAACAGAGCTGCCTGAAAATCAACAATGTGATGTATGCATTGCCACTTATTTGAGCAATGGGAGAGATAGACCATCTGGAAGCTTGGGCAGACAAGCCATCTAAAAACTAAAGAAACCTAACCACATTTATTTTTTGCCATTACCTGCATTTATAAAAAGGGTCAATATCCAATGTAGTAGTCGGTTATGCTTGATAAGTGTGGCATAATATCAATGTTGGGAAATATTTTAATGAAAATGAATATTTTATCCGTTAGATCACTTCAATCATGATTCATCCCCAAGTTAACGTTCAATTCAAAACATCACCAATTTTTTAGAAGAAGACCCAAAAAAAAGAGAAACCTTTCAATACAATATTCAGACCTTTTTCTCATTTCTGCAATCTGTCACTGCCATGAGCAAACCAGAGCAGGATCTCTAAAATTTAAGTTAAGCACAAAGCCAAATTTAGAAGAACTTTATAAAATCAATTTTTGAAAATAAAAATCCAGATTTACATGACAGCAGCACAGAAACAGAAACATGGACTACCTCCATGATGAATATGTACAGAAGACAAAACATCCAAACATATTGATAACTTCAAGGATTTTTCTGTTTCTTCAAGCTTGATTGCATCTGTATCACCTTTGATGAAAATACTGTTTTTCAAGCTCTGAAGAGATGATAGCCAATACCATGAGCCTAAGAGTATTCAATATTCATTATGTGCATTTTCCTTCCAAAAAAAATGGTCTTCACAATATTTGAATTTTGGATATACATATTATTATGTTAATATTCCAAAAACAAGAAAATATATCTCCTACCCAGTCTGCCACAACAAACATCAGTAACACAACTGCAAAAGCATTTTGTGCGGATACTAAATAAGATTGGTCATATATGTCCCTCGAACCTGGATCAAAACCTCTATTCTTGATTTCTCTTGCTGCTGGCAGAAGCACATTAACATGGAGGGAGAATGCTTTATCACAATTGATACAAATCTTCATTCTTTTACTAACAAAATAATTTGGAAATTTTGAGAAACAGCAATTGGTAAATATTAACCACTAGAATCTCCCCTACTTTACCAGTTTTCCTGACCAGAAGAACCAAACTTGGAAGGGCCCCAAAACAAGTTTGAGTTGCCAATTGACTACTTTTTTCCAATAGATATTTGCCAATTGAAGTTTTGCCTTGATCTCTATAAAGCAATTTTTTTCTTTTTGATTTAGAAGTTTTTCATACAAAGCATATAGGATTGTAATGAATTGGAACATATATATATATTTTTGCCAAACATCCAAGACAAACTAAAAAATTCCATATATATATATGACACTTAATTTATAGGTGTAATGCAGTTCAATTGACCTAGCAATATGAAACATTGTTAGAACTGAAAAAATTACTTCAAAAGTTTTACAGCATGGAAGCTGAGAAGTGGGTACAGCATATCAGCACCATTAAAGGAAGACAAAAATGTGAAATGAACTTATAGAATTGTTAAAAGGTTTTTGTCTTTAACCAAAACATAGTGAAAATAGATTCCTGTGGAAGCCAAATGTTAAAAGAAATTATTGTAGTCTAGAAATCCAGATAGAACACATGAATTTTCAGGTGGACAAAATATGAGATACAGTGAAAGTTTAACAGGTAGAAAGCTTGGGAGGAACCAACCACCTCAAATATCAGCACCATTAAAGGAAGACAAAAATGTGAAATGAAATTATAAGTGTTAAAAGAATTTGTCTTTAACCAAAACATAGTGAAAATAAATTCCTGTGGAAGCCAAATGTTAAAAGAAATTATTGTAGTCCAGAAAACTAGATAGAACACATGAATTTTCAGGTGGACAAAATATGACATGTGAACGTTTAACAGGTAGAAAGTTTGGGAGGAACCGATCACCTCAAAGAATTTTAAGATTCAATTTTAAAAAATCTTAAGTTGATTGAATTATGTTGATAATTTGTCCTCCAGTTATGTCTGGAAAGTTGTTTGATCACATGTTGGTGGTGCTAATACTATGTACAGGTATACAAATTGTTTAAAACTTTTAGGACTTCAAAGTGTGGAAACGTAGCTCTTTGCGAAAGATGAAAAATATATTTGATAGAAAAGGAAATAAAGAATATCTTTGATAAAAGGGCAAGCTGGATATGGTTTAATTGACCTAACAGCAAATGTAATATTTTGTTATTTTGATGGAAGTGGCCCCCAATGGAAGCCATGTATAACTTATTATAAAAGAAAAAAAGAAGGGACTTCGAGGAATTGTACAAACAAAGGTCATTGATGGATATATGAAGTTTTTATAATCCTTTTAGTCACAGGCTAAGTAAGGGCAAGTTAACTGGTTTGTGACCAACTGTTTGTCGAAAATCTGTGGGTGTCACACCAAGGGATTACAGGCAATATTGTTAATTGAATTATTGTGCCAAAGTAGATTGAAGTCAAATGATGGATTGCTTGAAATGATAAAGCAGAACATGCAAAATAACAATACAGGTGCATAGTCTTAGTAACTTGGCCCACTCAAGTCAAGGAAATCAACTAAGGTTTTTGGAAGAGTGCAAAAATGCAAGAATACAGATGCATCAACAGTGTAAATTAACCATGGAATATCAAGGATTGGAAAGAGATATCTTCAGGACTATATTTGTATACATATTGCAATGGTATATATGGTTTCTATTTGAGAAATGAAATATTATTAATGTCCACGGTGGGCCAAAAGAAGACCCAAGGGACTCTAAGAAGGACAATAATGACTACCAGCTAGCAGGCTAAAAAGCCCAACAAAGAAAATAACTAAGAAAAATACAAGACGAAACCCAAAAACTGGGCCAAAGAGAAAGGGAAAAGAAAAGGGAGAGCAGAGGGGGGAGGGCTGCAGTCTAGAAGAGAGTAGTGCACGCCAAGAAGAATGGAGAGAGAGGGAAGGGAGCAGCCTAGGAGGGGCAAGCTCCAAGAACCCCCCAAAAACTAATATCTCCTAACGGTCGAGGCCGAAGTACTAAGAAGTCCACGATATGTCTCTAACTAGCACTAGTTTGGAACCCTGACAAACTGTGAGTGCACTGTCTAGTGACCCTGCTTCCGTCCAAATTGGATGATGTGGGGTGTTTCCGTCCGAAGTCACCTGATCCGTCAGAGCTAGTGAAATATGTTGTGATGAGCCAATGTTGAGGAGGGTGAGATCCATCTGAAGGAGAATTTTTAATGTCGTCGAAGTTGAGTTATCTCCCTAAGAAAGAGTGTGAGACACCGCTGGTCCGAGTATTTGGAGAAGGTAGAATCAGATCAAGAGTTGTCCTTGAAAAGGCAATGATATCTACCCCGGATCTCATAATAAATGGGACAACAAAAAAATAAAGTGATGAAGGGTTTCAACTTCAGCCAAGGGACAAAACAAGTAAATCCGCTCCTCCGTCGAAAGATGGTGATCTGACTCGATCCAGAGTTGGTGTAAACACACCCGAGTTGCCCAATAGTGATCCGAAGACTATGAATTGTGTGTTGCTAAAGGTATTGTGGAGGAAATATTCTGCCCTCCTGTATCTGTAAGAAGTGCTCATCGTAGAAAGACAACTTGGGGCAAAGGGCAACAAGAGAGATCCAAGTGCATTTGGTGTACTAGAGACTAATATCATTCTAGATCTCGTGGAGAATTCTCCTTACTAAGCCGAGAGGGGGGGAGAACACTCAAAGAATAAGGGGCGAGCCTGTCTATCTGTATCTGAATGCTAGCCAAGAGGGCAGAAACTGAAAATACCAGCTCTTCCGACCTCCCCGAGAACTCAAAGAGAGTTCCATCGAGGAGCGAAGGGCGAGGTAAGGGTACCGCCTAAAACCCTCAAGGGTATCTCCGAAAGTATGGATCTTGTGAAGATAACCAATAATCAAGAAGATAATCTCAAGTTGGAGAGGAGAAGCCCCGAACTCTGCCAGAATAATAGAGCAGGGGATTGTGCCCTTGCAACAAATGAATCGTCGAAGAAAGAGTGTCTGGACTCGTTCAACCCGTGACCACTCAGTCCAGCCAAGACTAGGACCCCAAACCACTGACCCATAAGTAATAGTTGGCTTGACCAAGGCATCAAAAATCCTCATTTTCACAGGTATATCCTGAAAATGTGCTTTGAAGCAATTCCTCTCTAGCAAAGAGAGAGCTGCATATCCCTTACACACAAGGGTCTGGGCGGCGGGTTTCATACCAAAAGTGGGACCAATGAAAAGAACCCTCAAGTGAGAGAAAACCTATGATGTTGTGATGAGAGTAAATATATGCAAAATTAGCTACCTGCATATGCAACTATGAGGAACTACATGTAAACAAGGAACATACACAAAATGGATTACCCGAAATCAATAGAAGCCCAGGGTTTTCTTGCAAATTTGAAAAACAAAATTGATTCATAATATTTAATAATATCATATCATGATGAGATGACTGAACATTCTTTATGCCAAATTGTTTAGAGGACCTATCAAATGCATCTACTTGTTAACGTGCTTGTTCCTGTGGATGTCCCCTTTTTAACACACTATCCAAGCTTGCTTTGATTGTTTTAATTTAAGCTTTCATGTACTAAGTTGTTACTGGAATATCTATAGTTGTGCCCAATATCATTACATACTGGCAAGTTTCAACCCTTATAATTTTTCTATGTCCAAAGTGTCTTTGGTTGGGTCCCTTATGGTTATGTTATGTAGCACACCTGAAGGCTCTTGCAAAGATAACTGGATGCTCTTGCTCACTTTTGCAGCTTAAGATAGCTTGCAACAAACCTTAGCAAGACTGAGGTAATATCTTCAACATTGCAAAAGGGCGGCCCTTTCCAAGTTTCAATTCTTCTATAAGAGAAAACTGATGAGATTACCACTGCTCCACATAACTGGAGATTAAATTTACAGGTCCTTCCCTTAAAAGTCGACTAGCTTCACAGTCACAGCTTTGCAAGTGATATGCATGTAGTGAACCTCTCTTCTCATACCATATATCTTTCAACAATATATCAAAATATTCAACATGCATCCACAAATAAATTAATTGCACAATAAATTGCTCAATAAAATAGAGATTGATTATACCCTTGAGGTAGGGGAACACCATACAATGCTCCTTTTGGAAGGAAGCCACTCCACAAAATCTCTAGCTCCACGAGCCAAGACTTCTCCAAAAATACATCATAGATACCTTTCACAATGGGGGTACATCTCTCTTTATACAAGAGTTTGAAGGTTCACCTTCCATGAGTTAAAAGATCACATATGTGGAGGTTCACCTTCCATGAGTTACAAAGTGCATAATAATATGACTATTCCTTGTGGTTACATATGACAATATTCCCCCAATGGTTACAAATATGATTCTATGACATACCTATTTATATTTTGACATGTGGCCTTCCTTACCCAATAATTAATTTATGGCTCATACCATTATACAATACAATATTAAATTATTCAAAATTAAATACCTATCTTGGTACCTAACATTCCATCCCCTTTACAAATGTTTCGTCCTCAAAACATTAGAAGAGGCTAAACAATATGATCTTTTGAGCCATGCTGAATAATGGTACCAATCTCGATCATCCATCCATCCGAGTGGAACTATGATTGGTGGTGGTCTTCGTTGATGCCAATGCCATGTGTTGAAAGCATATATTTCATCTTTTTTCATCCATACCTACTTGTATTTATGACTTGTAGCATATCCAAAGTTTTGGCTTCTTTGGTTCCTTGTATGTCCCTCATTGTTCTTATGTTGCCTCAAGCCCTGTCTCCATGATTGTTGCCTCTCATGGTGGTGTGGGTGCCGATATGGTGCAACCTTAACTTGATGTTCTACTTTTTTTTACTCTTCCTTCTTGCTTTTTGTATTTGTTTTATCCCTTTCTTTTACTTCTTCCTTGATCTCCTGTTGAGATTCTATTTCATATTCTTTTGCTTGTTCTTCACTATGTTCCTTTGTAATAGCTACCTGTTTGTCCTTACATTGAGAAATATCCTGTAATGTTATATTCTTCTTTCGGTACCATAATTTCATGAATTTCTTTTGCACATTAATGTTAATAGTACCCAAAGAATGCAACCAAGGATAACCAAGAACAATATCTGCATCATTCATCTCAATAGCATGAAAATTTTAATGTAACACATTTATCCATGGTGAGCTTCAAATCTCAAAAATCTGAACATTTTCTCCTTCAATTTGTATGTCCTTGATTTTCTTTTCTTGAACTTGCAACCTCTTAGTCAAAGACATATTGATAAAATTATAATTGCTGCTAGGGTTAATGAAAACAATATTTTTTTGATTTTGAATGCAACCATGAACTTGCAAAATAGAATTTTTACATTCAAACCATTCTTTTTTACCATTGTTTGGCCTTGGCACACAAGGTGTAGTTTTTGTAGCCTGCACATTTTCATCCTTTTCATTTGATGCCCATTTGCTTAAAAATGCAACTTCAAATTCATCCTTTGTATATTTATATTTATGATCACAAACAAAGTCCGCATACCAAGTAAGAGCTTTCTCTTGGAAAGCATAAGGAAGTTCCATTTTCCATGTGGGAGATAAATTTTTAGAAATAATTTTCCACTTTCTCAACCATTCCCTAGCATCATTATCATCCCTTCCAATGAACTTTGGCAAATCCATGACTTTTTTTTTTTAAAGAAACTAGGGTTTGAAATAATCGAAATTTCTCAAAAATTAAAATTTTGAGATCTCATCTATTTCTCTCTTCAAACAAGTAAATTTGCAGATTTTCTTCAAAACAAAACAAACGGCAACTGATTTGCTTACCCGGATTGAAAGTTATGATTTTTTTCCCTTTTTGCCAGCAACCCCAAAAACAGCACCAAATGCAACAGCTATAACTCAATCAATACTTATCAGAATTTAACAAGTGAGTAGTCATTATTGTAGTACTCAAAATAACCTGTATACTGGTGCAAAAATATTCTGAAAATGATTGCTAAAAAAATTCGCGCAGCCAAAAAACAACTTGAACAACCCAACTTCAAACAGCTGTAACTCTCTCAAAACTTATCAAAAATCCACAAATGAGCAATCATTTTTATAGTACTCAAAATAATCTATATGTTGGTGCCAAAAGCTTATGCAAATGACTGCTGAAAAATTTAATACGAATTTTTTTATTTTGAAAAAAAAAATCGCGCGTCCAAAAAACAGCAAAATAACTCAACTTCAAACAGAGATAACTTTATCAATACATTTCAGAATTTAACAAATACCAGTCTTTTTTGTAGTACTTAAAAATATCTACACAATGGAGCAAAAACCTTATGAAAATGACTACTAAAATAAAAAATATGGCCTCCGCAAAATGTGACGTTTTTCTGAAAAACGTGCCCTAGCTCTGCAAAAAACAAACCCACTTTGCCCAAATCGCTGCTCTGATACCAAATGTAGTGAACCTCTCTTCTCATACCATATATCTTTCAACAATATATCAAAATATTCAACATGCATCCACAAATAAATTAATTGCACAATAAACTGCTCAATAAAATAGAGATTGATAATACCCTTGAGGTAGGGGAACACCATACAATGCTCCTTTTGGAAGGAAGCCACTCCACAGGATCTCTAGCTCCACGAGCCAAGACTTCTCCAAAAATACATCATAGATACCTTTCACAATGGGGGTACATCTCTCTTTATACAAGAGTGTGATGGTTCACCTTCCATGAGTTACAAGATCACACATGTGGAGGTTCACCTTCCATGAGTTACAAGATCACACATGTGGAGGTTCACCTTCCATGAGTTACAAAGTGCATAATAATATGACAATATTCCTTGTGGTTACATATGACAATATTCCCCCAACAGTTACAAATATGATTTTGTGACATACCTATTTCTATTTGACATGTGGCAGATCTCTCGCTCTAGGAGCCAAGACTTCTCCAAGAATACATCATAGATACCTTTCACAATGGGGGTACATCTCTCTTTATACAAGAGTGTGATGGTTCACCTTCCATGAGTTACAAGATCACACATGTGGAGGTTCACCTTCCATGAGTTACAAAGTGCATAATAATATGACAATATTCCCCCAACAGTTACAAATATGATTCATGTGGCCTTCCTTAATAATTAATTTATGGCTCGTACCATTATACAATACAATATTAAATACCTATCTTGGTACCTAACAATGCATTTCTCAGTTCTTGAACACCAATATTTTAGTTACACTTCCAAGACATACATACAAAGATGCGCCTATTTTATAGCATCCTCAAACATATAGTCCTTTAGGGGTCTGAAGTTTGGAGCCCAAGTCTAGGATGCACTGATTGGGCTTGTATTGAGAGAGTCCAAACTATTTTGCTCCAACGATGTATCCATTGTAAGAGAACATTTCCACAATGTATTGTCCAAGTTGCATTTGGCTCCCATTCTCTTCGACTTGGGAGCATCATTAAAATAATTTCTCACATTCTGCTTGCATCCATATGGGTTATTGAGCATCAGGCCAAGGATACCACATTTAGCACTTTGCTCCTCAAAATGGATTACTTCTAAGAGCACCCCTATTTGTCATAGAAGCTAGTACTCAAATTCTAGCATTGTACAACTCAAGTGGGCCTGATAGTGAAGACTTTGGTACTCCAAATAGGAGGTCCAAAGTTCAAATCCAAAAGGGGGTGAGGTTGTAGACAAACTTCGGTAACCAAAGGATCAATGTTTGGATGGATTTACATATACTGGTTAACATCATTCCACACAGATGACGGCCTCATGGATGTTAAAAGATACTTTCCTTTTCTGTCTTCAATCAGTTGGCATCTCTACAAACCAACTAACTCCTTTCAAATACTCTTTAAATGCTCCTACATGTCTTCTTCCTAACAAGAAGGTGATTAAACAAGCAGTTTGGAATGACATATATCAAAACCATGTTCACATCACTTGGATCACTCCGCCCTAGCATCTTTGTCCTAAGAATTATACACAAAGCATTTCATGACAATCAAGGCTGGTATTATCAATCAAAACTAATTACATCTAGCAAGATTGGACACGACTTCAATATCCCTCTTGGTTAGCACAAAGTCCAATCACATTAGTTGCAAGTGGAGACAAATATTCACATTCCTCAAGAAGATAGGATTTGTTTCCTTTGCTCTCTTTGGGATTTAGAGATTGAAGAGCACATCATTTTCAAGTATCCCATCTATTACGATATTTAGGGAAGATACCATTTATTATAAGATTCAAGGAACATATTATTGCTTTTATAAAGACGCATGCAGGTCACTTTCCACTTTTTCAGTTATCTTGACAAGAGATGCTTAGCTTTGTATTTTTAAGAAGCTATCACTCATCAACACTAGATGTTACGAGAAAGACCAACAACCACCTCATTTTTTTCACTCTATCTCTACCATCAAGAGCATTAAGCATTTGTTTGAAGCTACAACTTCCTAAAATGATAATTTCAAATTTGTACATCCTTCTGCATACTAGAGTTGTACTCGATATTCCAGGCCTTCTTTTAATATGCAGTTGGATCTCTTCAACATCAAGTATTGGCCATTTCTCATTTTACAAGAGGTGCAAATAGACACATTTCTCATTTTACAAGAGGTGCAAATAGACACAACTTACTTGCTTCTTATCTTTTTTCTATTGGTTCACTTCTTTAGTCAATTGGCCCCCTGTTTCAGATTTTGGTTAAAGACCCATATCCACAAGTACAAGGTCATGTGTTCGATTCTATAGATTGACTGCCTCCTTCCAACTACTCTTTGAACACTCCTTCCCACCTTTCTTGTTGATATATATATATATATATATATATATATATATATATATATATATATATGTTGACACTATGTTCAAATCACTTGGGTCGCTCCACCCTAGCCTCTATTCCAGGCCTTCTTTTGGTATGCAGTTGGATCTTTTCAACGTCAAGTATTGACCATTTCTCATTTTACAAGAGGTGCAAATAGACACATTTCTCATTTTACAAGAGGTGCAAATAGACACAACTTACTGGCTTCTTCTCTTTTTTCTATTGGTTCACTTCAGTCAATTAGCCCCCTGTTTCAGATTTTGGTTAAGGACCCATATCCACAAGTACAAGGTCATGTGCTTCCAAATACTCTTTAAACACTCCTTCCCACCTTCTTTTTGACATATATATACATATATATACATATATATATATATATATATATATATATATATATATATATGTTGACACTATGTTCAGATCACTTGGATCGCTCCACCCTAGCCTCTTAGTCCCAAGTTAGCATTTTACACAGAACCTTTCATGACAATCGAGGATGGTATTATCACTCAACCTATCCAATGACATTGACCCATGACCTCAAGATCCCCCTTGATCAGCACAAAGTCCAATCACATTAGTTGCAAATGGAGACAAACTGTCACAGTCCTCAAGACAATAGGGTTTATCATCTTTGCCCTCTTCAAGAGGTGGAGATTGAAGAGCACTTCATCTTCAAGTGTCCCATCTATCACAAGATTAGTGTTACATTACAAATATAGTCGTCGGCTATATGAACTAAAGTCATCTTAATTTATATTTATACATTAGTATCCAAGTGTAGAAAATCATCTATCCTCTTTTATTCTTTCATCATTTGCGAATTCGCATTATTGCCCAATGCGGCGGGGATCTGCCCTCCTTGAGTGGCGGCTGCATTCATTTGGTTTATACTGATTTGCTTTGGATAATTTCATTGTTCCATTGGCTGTATTGATTCGCATGGTAAATATTTGACATACTGCATGCAATAATTCGGGAGAACAGTAGGTATACCGTTCCATGTGGTATGAGATTAGGTGATCTTGGTGCAAACCTGTGGGCGAAACATCTCCATTCTTCCAAAGATAATCGGGTAGCTCCAATCCCGGTTTTTTTCACAGCGTTAAGGCGAAGCACAACTCCAAGAAATGCAGGCTGATTTAAAATCATCAACGCAAGAAAAAGAAAAACATTTAAACCGCCGAAGATAACAAGGTGTGCAGGCCGCGAGCGCAAGAAGCTTGTAGTAGAATTTGAAGTGCGGCTAGCAATCATCCGAGAGCATTGAAATCAATTTGTGTCTATCCAGCAAACAAATCTTAATCATCGCTTTCCAGCCATATTCACCAGATGCCACAGATTTTAGGGTTACTAAAAATATCGAAATTTTACATAAAGATCAACATCCTTCAAAACAAGCGAAGGCAACGTAAATTTGATCCTAATCAGCCCTAATTTTGCAATCGAGTGGAGCGTAAATCACGAGCAGATTCTTAACAGCAGGCGCATCTCCAGTATCAAGGAAATTAACCAAAAAAATTATTTTTTAATGCATGGTTATGATTCTTTCCATCGTACGTAGGCGATTCTCCGAGTTTCGAACGGACGAGGATAAATACCTAAAAACATTTTGTCGAATTAATCCAGAACAGTGCAGTGATTAAAGAATAATTCAAGGGTGGTTCGATTGCCACTAAATCAACGTTGGTAGCACTTCAAAATTGTTCAGGCAACTAGACACAGTCACCAGTACGTATACCTTCTAAACCATACACACTCGAGTAACGCCAGGTACGCAAGAGAATAAAATATATGACAATTTAATAAGGTTTAAAAAAAAAAAAACTAGGCATACAAGTGGGAGTTAATCTTTTATCCCACATACAGCAGGGGATTTTAATTTAAGTCTTTATCTATTGTTCATCGCACTAATAAACGTGTGGCCTTGGTCACATGATCCCTTCCCTCCCATGCACGAAAAGACTCCTCGGTCCATCTAAACCTTCGCTTGAGTTGCGTCCAACTAGTCCAGTCCGATTTGTGTCCTATTGGTCAACGTCTGCTCCGATCTAGTTGTCAGGTCTTCTAGTCCTATCAAGCGTTCGATTCGTATTGTCAGCTTTGGGTGTCGTGTCCTATCCAACGTTTAATTCGTGTGGTTAGCTTTGGGTGTCCTATCCAACGTTTAATTCGTGTGGTTAGCTTTGGGTGTCGTGTCCTTCAGTCCTGATCAGTCTGCGTCATCCCTTGTTAATAGCGTGTGTCGTCCCTTGTCAATATCGTGTCAACATCGTGTGTCACCATCGTACGTCATCCCTTGTTAATATCGTGTCGTCCCTTGTCCACGCTTCCCGGGTGTCATCTATCGCATAGCATCATCCTCCCGTCCAATTCAGTGGTCTCGTTGCGAGTCTTATCCCAGGTGTCATCTGTCGCATAGCATCGTCCTCCCGTCCAATTCAGTGATCTCGTTGCGAGTCTTAGTCTTCGGGTCCTATTGATTGCTAGTCTTCATATTCGGTTCCTATCGATCGCCGCGGGGGAATTACTCGTTGCTATCAAATTCCGTGTGGCAGTGAGCCACCAAGTAAGCAGAAACCAAATTTTTGTTCAATTTAACAATTTTTTTTTTTTGCAGAAATCCAGTCACAAATTGAAGATATTATTTTTGACGATAAGTCAAAAAAGCAAATCTCGGAGAGCTACAACATGGAAGCCATTCTACAAAGCAGAACACGCATACTGAGATCTCATCACATCCAAGAATTTCTCATCAAATGGCAGGGTCTACCAGAAGAAGAGGCTACATGGGAACCTAAAAGTATTTTCCAGACATTTCTAGCTTTGAGGACAAAGCTTTCCGAGGAGGGGAGTCATGTTACATTACAAATATAGTCGTCGGCTATATGAACTAAAGTCATCTTAATTTATATTTATACATTAGTATCCAAGTGTAGAAAATCATCTATCCTCTTTCATCATCTGCAAATTCGCATTATTGCCCAATGCGGCGGGGATCTGCCCTCCTTGAGTGGCGGCTGCATTCATTTGGTTTATATTGATTTGCTTTGGATAATTTCATTGTTCCATTGGCTGTATTGATTCGCATGGTAAATATTTGACATTCTGCATGCAATAATTCGGGAGAACGATAGGTATACCGTTCCAATTAGGCAGAGGTACTATTGCTTGTATGGAGATGCAGGCAGGTTGTTTTCCACTTTTCTCAATTATCTTCATTGGATATGCTTAGCTTTGTACCTTCAAGAAGCTATCGCTCATCGATGTCATATACTAGCTTAGATATAAAGGATATATATCTAAAAACGCCGAGAGTTATCAATCTCGAGGCGCCTATCTCATGAGATAGGCACCTCGAGATTGATAACTCTAGGCGTTTTTAGATATATATCCTTTATATCTAAGCTAGTTTAAATATTTTAAATGTTTGCAACGGTTGGTTAGTCGGCTGTTTTAGTTTAAATATTTTAAATGTTTTTGTTAATGTCGGCTTTTTTAATAAAAAAAAATTGTTTATGGCGTGACATGTATGACCTCTTTGCCTCCCACCCCCCTGTCTGCCATTGTAGGAACGCCTCTCGACGTAATTACAACAGAGATCAACTACCACTTCGTTAATCATGTTTTTCCACTCATCTCTACCATCAAGAGCACTAAGCATTCATCTAAGGCTACAACTTCCTAAAATGATAATCTCAAATTTGTATGTCCTTGTTCATACACTAGAGTTGCTACTAGGGCTTTGATGCCTTCATTTGGCATCCAATTGGATATGGCTGTGGCTCTTCAACATTGGGTATCGACAATTCCTCATTGCCCAAGAGGTGAATAAAAACACAATTTAATGGCTTCGTATCTTCTTCTACTTGTCCCTCTACTTGTCCCTCAGCCATAGATGTTAGGGGATTTTTTAAGGGGTCGGGCTTTATGCCCTCTTTAAATTATGCAACCAGGCTCCCTTAGTCCTACCATTCTTTTGGAAGCATCATTAGATCATGTGTTGGCCCTTTCAAGATGGTCAGAAGAGATGACAACTCCCTTTGTATTTTGCAATCCATTGCTAGCTAGAGTTGGTGCTTGGACCCACTTATAATCTCCTTCCTTGGTTGCTGGTTCCCTTTCTTCACTAATTGTAATATTTTTTAGGGTTTTACCTCGTGCTAGCTCCACCACACAATGCCAAGATCTGGTTTTGTATGGTAATCTTATTGTACTGTAGTTTCTTGCTTGTTAGTACTTTTGGGGGGCTCTGCAGTGCATTGTCACATATTATTCTAGTGAATCCCATTTACCTATTTTAATCATCCATGAACATTAATAGAATTATCTTATCTTACCTGAAATGATTCTTATCGCAGTCATGATTTTCTTTTCAAAGTTAGTTTCCCTGCACAGCTAGATGTGATACTCGAATTGAGGATTGACTATATTCTTATAAATGCCAGAGTTCTTGTTTCCAAGTTTATCATTGTTCCAAAGGCTGCCAAGGATTTCAGACCAGCTGTTTTATTTCAAATCAATGAAGTTATTTTGGCGTTCTTGAAAGCTGGAGATTCTTGAAGGAAAGGACAAGGAGTATTGGAGGAAAACTGATCTGAGGTTCAAACCTCACTGATTGCAAGACTAAGGTTCCATGAAGTTGGCAAATCTGCTTGATATATTAGGCAATGATGAAAATGGCAATGGCAATGTTTTAAGCATGCTGGCCATTAGGAAGGAAAAATAGATCCCCAAGAAACTTGCGACTCCTGGATAGATTGCAGTGCCTACCAAAGAGTCATCAAACACGCCCTCCCCTCTGCTCAGGTCAAATGGCTTGAAGAAAACCAGAGTGCAAAAATGTTTGGGATCAAATTTAAAGATTGCATGCAAGAGTTTTGGAAGAAATTCAACTTTTTCCAAGGAGGACTTGTCAACAACTCCTCACAAGTTAACATGCAAGATTTCTATTAGTGATTCAAGTGTTAGAAAAAGCAGAACCAACATCAAGAAAGCCTCCAAGTATCATTAGGCTGCCTTAAATTAGAGCACGTGATTCCTCAAAGAATTTTTATCATCTTAAAGAAGGTTCTGTGGATGGTTGAAAAAAGTGTCTATATCAGATAATGCTGCTCTTAGCAATCACAAGCAAGGATTTATAGTTGATAGAGCAACTTCTATTTTTGTTTGTCAAAAAAATGAAGAGACCTCCACCTCTGCTTCTAACCTCACTGAGAGAGGTCTGATCCATGGTTTTAACGGTCTTTGGCCTGCTCTTCCTGCGTTAAGTGAGTGGATGGGACAAAACTCGTCTCCTCTCATTATAGATGAGTTGCAAATTTATCCAACTCCATTTCATGTGATTTTATTAGAAAATACAGATCAAGATGCAATTCACTGTTGATATCATTGGTTTCAAAGGGGAATCGAGTTATTTATGAAGCTCTGATATTCAGATTTCAAGCCTTTCATTGAAAGTATTTCTTCTGTCCCAGTTTGGGTTAGGTTGCCAAATTTGCTTCTACATTTTTTACTCTGTCAATCCTAATAGAACAGATTGGAAAATAGTTTGTCTAGGAGATTCTTTTTCTTATGAAAGTAGTTCTTAAGAAAACAAAAAGACAGTGAAAAGCACAATGTAGTTTAGAAAGTTTGAAGTTATATATAATTAATTATTAAATAAATAAGATAATGTGATACATTGAAATAGATGTAACAGGGGTGGGGCCCATTTCAACCAGTTAAAAAATAAAAAGGTTAATCGCATTTGTAAGATGCTGTACATGGACACTGACTAATTTCCATATCCTTGCCTCTTTTGTTGCAGCTATCACATAAGTTCAGAAGATGCACCTTTTTCAAAGAGCAGCATAGCATACTGTATAATGTTCGGTCTGACAGCTCCGAGATACTTTTCAAATAGTTTAATTTGTACATGCTCCCAACTGTTACATGTTCCAGACACAGACCAAAAAACACATATGAACCATGCTGTCATAAGGACTTAACAATGACTGAAAATAAACAATATTTTGCATTTAAGGTGGAAAACAAAAACGACAAAAAGAACTAACCTTTGCAAAGGAAAATCAAAACTTTCACCAGCTGTACTCACAGGGCATTTTCCAAGTATGACAAGTAGCTTTCTTGAATTAACAATACTTCTTGTCAGAAACAAGTAAGCTGCAGAATAGCCAAAATTTACCCTGTTTCATCCCACAATAAAATTGAGCAGTGAGTCGAAAAATACAAATTACAGAAATAAAACTTTCCCAAATAAACAAAAGCAGTACCTCAGAGCCTGCAAACCAATTCCAACAAGGATGTTACCAATATCTTGGAGCTTGTGACTTCCCAAAACTCTTAAAGCAATGCCTGTATTTATAATCAATGTAAATGTCAAGAAAAGAAATAGATCCCATTCATTCAATCAAACAGCTCCTACAGTAAACTTCAATGCAGAAATACAATGATGAATGTTAAACAACCAAAACATATATTTGTAATTAGTATATTAAACTAAAACTTACTTGGCTGGCCTAGCTCTGATGATGTCAGCAATATATACAGCTTACTTTCACTACTCAACAGCACTGCAACTTCTCTGCCATAGGATAAGATTAAAAGGATTTAGAAAAAGAATTCCCTTTATAGAGGCGGTATTCTACAGTCCACATAATTATCAATGTACCATCTAAGACTCAATTCAAAGAAAGAAATAACAAATGCTTTGAAAAACCTTGGAAGCTTATAGTCTGAAATGGATGCATTTTATCTAGTGCAGTTTTCTCTCAAACCAGAATTAGGGAAAACCAAGGAAATGCTTGACAATGAAACCTTGAATTCTAGAAGATATTCACACAACTACATGATGCTTCTCCAAATTTCATTCTTACATAAGACCGCAGTACTTTGTATTAAGAGATGGAAAAAGCAGATGATTGGCAGCCACATACATTGTGGTTACCATCCTTATTTCCATAGCCATGTACTTATTTGTCATGTATGTTCTCGATTTCATATTCTTTATAAACATCAGGTTGTGATATCGAGAGTGAGTGTAGTACCTTCATGGCTTTCACTTTGTGTCATTTGATGTAGACATACCCACTTACAAACCCAATGTCTCCACATGGCATATTTCTCAAAGAAATTCCATCCACGACAACACTTGAAATGCAAATTTTGAAAATTTTATTACTTGGGGTGTTCCCTCAGTCACTCCCTTATTGTATTATTTAAAATGGCCAGAACTTCCATTGAGTCATTTCTAATCCGTCGAAAATGGAAATTAATATACTGTCCTTCCATAATGCAGTCAAATATATCGACTTTTCTATGAACTTCACGAATCACTTCCAAGAAATATAAGAACTCAGGTTATCACTCAGATCAGCCATAGATATATTTCATGAAGATCAAAAGTCCATATGACAAAGAACATGATATTTGAATGCATATTTTTACATTTAGTTATGCAGCCCATGCCTCGTAACGGAAGCCAAGCTAGGAATTATTTATCTTGTTTTGCAATAACATGTATTCCCATCAGAAACGTCCATGCACCACACATGGAGGACAGGAATTTTAAATGGTACTCAATCTCACGCCATCTACATCCAAGTTATGCTCCAAATTTAATGCATGCACATCTCTCTGAATCAAGAGCATTAAGGACCTGTCTCTCATAAACCCCACCAGGTATGTCCATGCACCATGTATGCAAGAAAGGAATTTTGAATGGCATCTCATGCTGGCTACATCCAAGACATGCTCCAAATTTGTTGTATGCATGCATCTCTGAAGAAAGACCATCTACAGTGACCTGTCCCTCATAAATCAACCAGAGGGAAAAAGTGACCTAACTTAACTTAGAAGCCTGTTTAGTATCCTCTTTATTCTATCACTCTATCATGATATATTGTTGCCATTCTAGAATATCTGATGAACATTATCTTTGGGCAATTTTAATAGTGTCAAGTATCTTTTACACACTTTTGGTTGTTTGCTGCCATGTTAATAGAATATCTGATGACATCTCGCTGTTCTGATATTTAAAAGCTCATAAAAAAATTAACAGAATCGCTTTCCACCTCTGATTGGTAATTTATATAAGTTAATATGACAGAATCATTTTGAAAGTTTATCCCTTGTTCTGCTAGCATATTTTCGCAATTCTGCCACAAATTCCTGAACATGACTCTTCACTCCAACATATAGTTGCCACAATCCGTTGGACAAATCACATTATGGTGCAAAGGTTCCCTTGCTAGCATTAGCGTACAAGCTTGGGCCTTATCAATCAACACAAATGGATTATTTATTAGCTATGTTACTGGGTCCGTAATGAATACATTTTTCCAAAAATATAGCATTTTTAAAGACCACTATAGCTATAATCTTTTGAGGATCGACTTTAACCACTTCATGTTAAAGAATGTAACACAAATAATCCACCATGAAAATTTCATTAGGACTTCTTAGCATGATATTGGTTGTGCTCAAGTGGTTGTGACCTTTACCCCAATTGTGAAATGAAATGAAATGATTTAAATTTTTAATTACATCCAAAAGACCAAAATATGGGACCAAGAGCTTTAATGCAAGATGGGGTATGGTGTACAACCCTACTCCCTTTTAAATTCAAACCTTGGACCTCCTATTCAGAGTTTCAAATTTTAACAACATCCAAGAAAAAAATTGTTCAACAAAATCAAAAAGCTCAATATCTACTTATCATCGTTTGGAATGTGTTTCTTCTATTGATTTTGATGAGAAGTTTCCTGTTTTTTTGATTCTCAATTCTTCAAAAAGTTCTATTAGTGAGTTTACTTTTAGAGTGTCCTCATATGCAATCCTGATGTCCTTGTAGGCTTCACATTCTATGAAAAAATGTTTTTCAGTCTCCACTACTCCTACTGTGTAAAAGACATATTCGTTCTGATCATGCCTCTTGAAGAGTTGTCCATCTCTCAGTCTTGCATCTGAGATGGTGTAAAGTGGATCTTAGTTGGGCTATACGCATTTTTGTAGAGGGGACAGGGTTCATGGATACACCTACCACACTTAATTGCATACCCTCTTTGAAATTCAAAAGGGAGTTGCCTTTCAAATAAGACACATTAGACACAGATACATGTAAAAAATATAACAGTATGCCAAAAAAGAGAAAAATTTAGTCTAAAACATTGACCATAGACATATGTAAAATTTTAAAACACACATGAAAAATCAAAAATATATAAATGTCATCAATAGATATATCAAAGATAGCAAATCACTAATATAGGAGTCTAGAGTCCATGTTCAGCATCAAAATTTAAATGTCTGCAACAGCAAAACAGCAACAGAATGTTGAACAACAAGAGCAAATAGCAAGGACACAGAACAAGGTAACAAATGCTTCAGCTACACTCTCTCTGGACCTCTGCAATGTCCCTCTGGGAATGCCTTCAAAATTCATTTTCATTTAGTTGAGGACTTCATTTGCATAAGGATATTTTTTATTCATTTATTTTTCCCTAAATTTCATCCAAATTTGGTTTGCACAGAAAATTTGTTCCAAACCAAACCTAGAGCAGGTTCAGCTGGACCTGGTAACCATGATAAAGAGAGACCGAAGAATCTTTACCATGAGACTCTGAAAGGCAGAAGAGGCATCGGTCATACCAAAAGATACTACTAAAAACTCATAGCGTCTCTCATGCATGTGAAATTTTATTTCTGAATATCTTCTCTCATCCTAATTTTAGGATAGCTCAATTGAAGATCCAACTGTAACAAATAGACTTCTCCATTAAGATCATAGGCAGTTTATCAATAACAAGAATAGCAAATTTACCCTTGGCAGTGATTCTGTTGAGATCCTTGTAATCAACACACATTCGCCATGAAGAAACTTTTCTCACCAATCACCCTAGGAGTTGAGAATGTGCTCTTGTTGGATAGAACAGTCCACCATCTTCTAACTCACACTGTTTTACTGATAAGGATTTATGTAGGAACTAATGTGCCAGGAGGACAGCCTAGTATAAGCTTAAAGCCATGTTCATGACCTTTTGCCAGAGGCATCCCTTTAGGAGTCTTCTACAAGACCTTGTCATGCTCGCTTAGAATGTACCTGAGGCCTAAAAGGATATATTTCTCCTTCCATTGACTTCTACATAACAAATCTTGGCAATAAATTTAATGGAACCTTTCTTGATAAGTTTCTCCATTTGATGCACACTCGCTTGAGAAAGTGGAGACAGGAGTCTTTGTTTTGGTATTCCTCTTGCTTCCATGAAGAACCTCATGAACAATTCCACTCAATTTTATAGGAAAAATGCCTAGCATCTTTAGACACCGCACACCGAGACAACATCTACACCACAAATAGGAATGGCATACATGAAAATTGATAAGTTGTAATCTCCCTCCTCAGTCCAATGTACCGAAATTTTTCTCCAGAGACAATATCCACTATTAGTAATCATCACATGGAAGCTAAGTTGCCTGATTCAGCCTAACTTAAGCATGTTTTTGAACTGGAATCGAACTCAAACTTTCCAATTATGTTTCCATGAAATTCTTTTTTATATTATCATTCAATGAGCAGATGTGTAATTGACAGAATATTAAAAAATAAAATTAAAACCTAAAGTCTCCCAAATCCTCCTCCTAAATTCCATCCTGCATTATCTCCTCCCCTCCCTCCCATGTTTGCCTCTTCATCTTCATCCTGGGATTAATATTCAGAACCCTTATTGAGACAGCAAAATGATCTCAAATGCAACTCAAAATGATGACAGAACCGATAGCACACATTCAACATGACCTGCTGGCCCCTGAAAAATTTGACATGCTTTTGATGTTTTCAGATTTTATCATTTTATATGGATTATATGTGCTTTTTCAGATTACGATATTCAGAGTTCACAATTTTCCGATGTGTTTCTGGTAGAAAGAATTTTCAATGAATATCTTGAGAGTCCTAGACATGTTTAAAAAAATGTATTTCTGTTTTCCAAACATAATTTTATAGCCAATTTTCTCAATGACTATTCAGTTATTTTTATCCTCACCAAACTCAAACATGAATTCAAACCAAGCAACTAAGCTTGGAAGTTTGTGGTGGGGTAGGCAAACCAATTGAGCTGTTTTCCAATTGTTGAGAATAAAGTCATAGGTGTTACCCTACCCAAGGACTATCACCTTTTACTTCTTGATGTATCCTTCAATCCTCAGGGTCTGAAGTTCACTGATACATGCCAAAACATATATCAAAATTATGGAAGCTTCTTCTTTAGGATTTGGTGTAGGTTCAATCTCTTCATTTCCTTTTCCAAGACACTAATGGTCCTTGGAAACAAAAGGAATAGTTCAACTACAGCAATGCAAGATTGCAAACATACGGAGGAAGAAATGCTATAGATAATGAACAATTGCCAAGAATATGACTACATATGTATAGATGAAATAGAAATACGAAAGACAGTTGTCTTAGATGCAACTGATTGTTGTACTGCCAAGCGGTTTTTGATAGCGACGTCTACCTTGCCAACCAACATTGTATTTCAGAAATTCAGAGTAATTAATTAATTGATTTTAATCATTCACCCTTACGTTTCTGTGCAAGCTAAGTTAAATGACCATGCGATGTTCCTTGCAAACATGTTAGCTTCTATTTTAAACTTCATAGACATTTTGTATTTAAATTTATTTCATGCCAGATAACCCTTTGTGGATAAATTCATCTTCATTTTCCAGAGCTTGTTTTAAAGCTCAGACCTTTCTGTATTTAAATTTATTTCACATCAATTTAAACTTTGTGGACAAATTCATCTTCATTTTCCAGGGCTTGTCTCTTTGTTTAAATTTACCATGTACTAACATCTCTTTGAGTGTGAGTTTTCACTTGGTTTATTTGTTAGCTTATTTGTTCTCATTTTTGTTTGATCCTAAGGTTCTCTTCCCTGGTACATTTTATCATAACTCACTGTTAGTTCAAATTCCGTTCACCCACTTTGGTCATTTGGGGCCATTAATATAATTTTATTTCATTTCACTGTGTACAAGCCAAGGCAGAAAAAGCACAATGCATGCTTCCAAGAGTTGCACAAAGTTACCCCCTACAGTGCAAAATTATCTGATCCACTCAGCCAACCCTCGAGAACACCATGCAACTAAGTGATTCTCATGCTGATAATTACAAATAATCAAGTTTCCCCTTCTCTAGGATCAGATATTCCATAGCTACAACTGAAACATGGAAATAACAGTAGAGGGAACAAACTAAATGATTATTAAAACTGTAGATAATAACAAAATATCAGTAAATCTGGTGCATTTTGAAAAAGGACACCCAACTACTTCTTAAAGTAAGATATGTAGCCCACAATTCTGCTATAATGAGACAATGATGGAGGGAAGAATTTGCAGAGGTGGAACTATGCAACTACAAAAGACTATACAAAAGTATAGTAGAATATAATAAGGCAGCCTTTTAGAACTGCACCCAAAAGTAAAACAGTGAAGGAAATATACAGGCATGTAGTCCATACTGAAAAAGGACATAAATATAGACAAGATGCACAATAATGGAAGAGAAACCATCTGGCAGTTACAATAAAATAAAAAGAATAATACATAAAAGCACAGGTTGTATATTGTTGAAGATGAATAAGGACATAAACACATGGGCATGTAGTCTATAGACTTTATACTCAACAAGGACATAAAATAGACAAGATGCACAATAGTGGAAGAGAAATATCTGGCAGATACTATAAAACATAGTTACCAGGTATGGTATGAATATATAAAAAACTTTGCCAACGAAAAATTAAAAAAGAAAAAGAAAAAAAAAATCAGGACTGAACCGAGCCGGCCGGTTCAGACTCCTGGTCCAGGTTCAGTTGAACCTGGTAGCTATGCAATAAAATAAAAAGCATAATATATAAAGCATAGGTTGGAAATTGTTGAAGATGAATGCTTTAAATCAATGTCTGACAGACAAGATAATCATGAAAATAGTGAGGAAACTATACAGGACCATGAAAATGGAAAGATAACTTAAGTGGAATAATTGCTTCAATACCAAGGAATTCAGTTAGCAAAACAAGAAGACATTCAAGAATTCAAAGTTTGCACCAGTTTCTGATTAGTTCAATCTATTACAAGTAAGAAACAATGATTGCACTTGATGACTGTTAAATACAATGTATGATTAAATGGCACAAGCTGGCATGAAAGGTCTGTGTTTTGCATGTTCCCTACATCAATAAGAAAACAAACAGATAAAAGCAAGTGTATTGTGCATTAAGTGGTGCCGATAATACAAATTCTATGGCAACCCAAAATAATTATAATTTAACTAGTCTGGATAAATTACCTTTCTTCGGGATCATCTTCCCATACACGTATGCAACTGCAACGGACATAACATACACAGGTCTCTGATACCCTGATGTCTGCAACCTGGCTATGAAAGTACAATTCAATAGGATCTTCAAACTTTCCCTTTATGGTATAACTGTTGCAATCTGAAGCTTCAGCACAATTTGCACATGGATCATTCACTCTATTCAAAGAGTTCACAACTAGTTCTTTCTTGCCATCTAACTTATCAAGTTCGTCCTCCATAGATTCCAATTGCCTCATACCATTTCTGATGCTCCTAGAAGATATACACAAAGAGCTAGAAGAATCAAAAGATCGATCACACTTTTCATTCAAAGCTCTGTCTTCGTCCAAAAGTACAACCCTTATTTTCTGTTTCCTTATGCTTATTGTCTTTATTGTGTGTGAGATAACTTCACCTACAGACTGATGAAGATTCCCACTACCTGCATTTGTCAGAGTACCATTCGAACAAGATGGCATGTCATGATCCAATTTTGAATCATCTCTTAGACTTGAATCTGGCCAGTGATGAACATTGAAAGATGGATCCTTGACCAATGAACTATGTTGCCTTCTGTCACTCACTTCTTTAACATCCTCAAGCACTATATCAGACTCAATACCTGTAATATCTTCTTCTGTATTTACGAAAGTGGTAGTTTGACCATCTATAGATCTTGACGAATCAGATAGATATAGTTCATCACCACCACTAGTATCACTGTCTGATGATGAAGCACGAGAATATGGGTCAAAAGAAAGCTGCATAAATTCGTCCTCCATGTTCTGACGGCGATCTAGTATATCTTTCTGATAATGAGGAGGAGAACCATGATAGTAAGAAGATGAACGCGATTCTATTATTTCATCAATGGAACCCATTTCCTCATCTGCTACATTAACCGGTAGAGATGATATCGCATCTTCTTTTGGCAACTTTCCTAATGCATCACATTCAAGACCCTTTTGTCCTTCCTGAGAACTATTTACTTCTCTAGTTTCTGAATGAGGCCAAAGGGGGAAAGAATTGGCATTCATTGCCAATGATTTGGACAATGTTCTTGCCTTGGGAGAAAAGCTTCCTGGTAAAGAATTTTCTTGGGCTTCATTGACCATTGTATGAGCATTGTCCATCTCATCTCTTGTCTCAAGCAATTCTGCTTCTTGAAAATCTCTCTCACTGTGCTCTATTGACCCTTCCATGCCAACTAAATCTTCTTTAGAAGAATCATCCAGTTTATTTGGCTGCCTTCTGCTTTTCAGATGAGCTGGTTTATTTCTTGAATTGTAATTAGCACCCTGAAGGTGATCCTCATCGGTATGGTCCAACAAGTTCGTTAATTCCAGAAAACATGCAGGTGACTTCTCTCGCTTAAGAAGTTCTATTCTACTCATCAAATCCAAGGCACTCCTAACACTCTCAACCATATCAGTTTTATCCCTTCTCTGAGTTTCACTTTCACAAGAAGGTGAACAAGATTCATCCTGCTCAAGACCTTCTGAAAGCAAATATCTGTTGAATTCTGAATCCTCAATGCAAGCAAGCCGAGACAATTTTCTCTACAAGAAAATAAGTTAGCAACCAAACAAAAAAACATCAGCAAAACTGCATACAATAAACAAAATTAAGGCTGAAAAATGGAAAATGCACTATAATGTTTTTTGAGGATTACATTGCTTATTATCTATCATGAAAGTGATCTACAAGTTTGGAAAATGAGAATAGTGAATTTGGCCCGTAAATAATGAAACTTGTGAATTGAAAGGGTATGTGAATAAACTGAGTTCTAAAACCTAAAACCTCAAATGGGCAATACATATGAAAGGGACCTGGCATTGTCATTGTTGTGGCATGGACACAAAAATTGATGATTAGAAGCTATCATTTTCAAATAATCACAATTAGGGATCTGCACAACTTACTTTTGTCTTGTGGAGATGACCAGACCGATTGGCTCCCCTCAGTTCACAAGAACTTCTCAACTCACTATTGACATCTGATTGAATTTCACATTTTGCAGGTGCATAGAATCCATGACCACCTCGTTGCTTCCGTCTTCTTGCGACAATAACTTTCACAGTCCAGGCCTCCCTCCCACTGATCGCTTTTTCATCTAATTTCAACTAGGGTAGCGACCAAAGAGCAAGTTACACCTCTCAGGTAATCCTGGTGTTATTCAGTTGATGCATAACACACTTGAATATCATATCATGATCAAATTTGATTCATGTATTGAAGAAGATGAGGAATGCAAAGTTAAAATGGTTTTCCACTTAGAGTTACAGCATTTTATGTCCATCAGAAGGTTGAAAAGAAGAAAAAAAATGTCCCTTTTTTGCTGTGTAATGGTTTCAGTAAGCAGAGAAAGAGATTGTGCTTACTAGAGAAATTATAAGGAAGGCAAAATTTAAAATATGGGAGTGCTTAACTTACTTTGCGTGGATCAGAGAAGAAACTGAAAACTTGTTGCCGATAAAGTCGTGCAAAACTGATGGGGTTACCTTCCAGCCAGAGACATTCCAGGGAAGGAAGACTTGCTAGCAACTCAATCTCAGAAAAATTGGAAATCATATTATATGAGAGATCCAATCCTTCAAGAGTGATTAAATTTTCAATCCCATGTAAGGTTGTCAAAGCATTATTTCTAAGAATAAGCTTGCTGATCCCAAATGCATCCTGCATCAACCAAGAAAATGGAAATGAAGCCCAGAAGAATGGAATTATATATACAAAATGAGACAAACAGACTGTTCCATTACAAAAAATTTAACCTAATTTGGCACCTTTCAGCTAATTCTTGTGAAATCTTCTCCAGATATATTTGAGAATGAAGATGTACATAATTCCTAAAAACTAGGTTACCTTTGGCGACTTTTTAGTATAAAACATATCATATCGTAGGACAGGAAAAATGTTTTTAGGAAAACGGGAATTTAGTTGATTTCTAAGTTTCTAGTATCATGTGCTTCCCTAAACGTTTCTACATATATGCACTAAGATATGTGCAACAGAGGGAAAACATAATTTGCAAAGCAAATCTCACAAACCAACATGTAAAACAGAAAAAAGCATCCAGCGCACCTCATTCAATGATGATATTGTGCGGATATGGTTGAATCCGAGATCCAAATGCTTCAATTTTGTGCACTTACGCAAATTGTCAATCTTTGCAAAGCGGTTACGGCTCAAATCGAGGGTTTCAACCACAGGAAGCAACTGCAGTGATTCGTCCATGAGAACCATGTTATTCCCAGCACACGACACAAAAGACAACCGAGACCAAACAGGGCAGTCCTGTATATCCACAATCCTTCCTGCAAAAATATGCCTCAGCGCATCCTGCGATAAAACAATCAACAACCATCAAATTATTGCTTTGCGGCGGGGGGGTATATTTGATGGACTGACTAAATTTTCACAGAGATTCGATGACCTAGTTAGCAATTTAAGCAGCAAAACAAGAAAACAACTTCAAAATACACAATTTTTCAACGCGACAGGCCAAATGCTAGCCCACAATACCTTTTCCGCCCTCGGCACTTCAAAAATTAAATAAATTCTTCAAATTTCATTCAAGAAGTCGCATGTTTTCCTCAAATATTAGCCTATAAATCAACTATTTTTCCTCAAATATTAGATAAAAATTCATCTAATTTTCCTCAAATATTAAATATTAACCTATAATTTATCGGTTTTTCGTCAAATATTAGCCCGCAATTTCTCCGTTTCATGAAATAATCTGTGAACTGTTGAAAATATTGACTCCGTTAAGTAATTTACAGTGACAACAGAATATGTTTTTTTAAAGCAAACGGAACCGTAATTCATTGCATTCCGAGTGAGATTAACTGGAGATATTACTTACCGTGGAATCGTGACAGACAAGTTTCTCAAGAGTGTGGCGAAGCTCAAGCAGACCGCGCGCCGCCGAGGTGGAGAGATCGCAACCGCGGAGCTCGAGACAGCGCAGGCGACCGAAGGGCAACAGCGAGAGTGGCGTGGGATCTCTGTTGGGGTGGGGAAGAACGGAGACGACCTTCAGAGAAGTTAGGAGACGGAGGACGCGGCGGAGCCGCTCCAGCGCCCGATGGTCCCCCAAATCTGCAATGTACGCGCGCAGGTAATCCACTGGAGCTCCACTGCGCAGGCGCTCCAACTCCTGGAGCGCCTCCAGCCTCGACTGCACATAATGCAGGCCCACGGGGTTCAGCTTCAATATTAGTACCCCCTCCAACAGCGACCCCGCGTTCTTCTCCACGAACTTCAACAGCAATTCCACATACCGATCGCCAGTCACGATCGCCATTGCTCATTCTCCCCCTGCCTCCGCATCTGCTTCATCCATTCAAGGCCAATCCGGGACGGAAAGTGCTTGTTGAAATTCCTCTGACAAAACCAAACCCTGATTCCGATTTTTTTTGGTTCGCTGTAATTCCCCGATGAAGAAGAATCCGCTATGGGAATTGAAGAGGATGATTTTGGATTCGGATTTATATTGGATATTGAGCAGTCGTAATTTTATTGTGAAGGGGACAATGAGAATGGCAGGCACGCAGCCATTTCGTTTGGGGTTTCCTCGCCGACGTGTTAGCTCCCCCTATTGTTTCGTGCTTGTTTTTTTTTAGAATAGCATGTAGATTTTGCATAATCGCGTGTCGCATGTGGTTTCTCGTTTGAAGGCGTCGCCCGCTTCCGACAGAATCATCAGGCCCGCCCTCTCTTAGAGGACATAGGAAGAGGTAGAATGGTAAATCTCAAGGCGGTTACAGTTAAAAATATAGACACATGGAACGTTACAGCAAAGAACAAGAGTATCGATTGCCAGCGCGATACAGGACTCAAGATGACTCACGACGCAGCTTTTCATTCGAAAGATTAACTTTTTTCTTTAAGAACGTCCTATGCCGACTGGCTTATGAGGGTTGGGTTTCCGTGATAGAGTGTTTGTAGGTGGGTTGTTTCGTTTTGGGTTTGATTTTTTAAAAGGTTGGTGGGTTATTCCAGTTTGATTGCCTCGGATTGATTATTTGGAAGGTGGAGACTAACCCAGCTGAAAGCTTGCGGATGGACTACCCCAATTTACTTGGAAGGTCGAGGCTATCCCAGCTGTTGATGGACTACTTCAATTCAATTACTTGGAAGGTCGAGGTTACCCCAGCTGTGGATGGACTACCCCAATTCAATTGCTTGAGGTAGAGGTTGCATATGAAGGAAATCCAAGACCAATAGAAGATGAATTTAAAATAAATAATGAAGTTAAAGCTTAGACAATTTTGAAAAGGTTAAAAATATGCAAACAAATGAAATAAAGCAAAATATGGATGGAAGGTGATTCACTCATAATAATAAATGCAATTTTGAAGAAAATAAAGCTTCATAAAACATACAAGAAATAATTATGGAAATTCAAGACTTTGTATTAGAGTTTGAAGAAATCAAGTTTACACATTAAAGGAAGGAAACAAATGTGCCAACATAGGAGTTTTAAAGAACTAAGTCTAATAAGCTAACAAGAAAATGTTGAATTGCCTAAATCAAATAATTATTAAAACTTTAATAATTTCCATTGGTAATATTTGTTTTATTTTATAATATTAGTTTGTTTTCATATATACTATATATAACAATTTTTGTAGTTGTATTAGGAAGGAAACTAGCAATCCAAAAGTGGGTCAAGATAGTGCGATGTTTTGAAAATATTATTTTAATAAAATGTCATGCATAGATAGTAGAGGTAATTTATATTATTTACAAAGGTTTGAATACTAACTTTTAATATTTATCAAACTTCAGGGAAAAACTAGGGCATCAGTTGGGTAGCCGAAGAGATTTCTGGTTACTGTGGATTTGAAGACAAGATTGTTGCCCCAGGAGGGTCCAATGGGGACACCTCCGGATCCTCTTCTAGAGAGACATAGTTCTTTTGTAGATTTGTTAAAGGATAAATCTCCATCAAAGACTAAAGAAGCACAAAAAACTGCATTAAAAATGCTCTTTACGGCTGCTGCAAATAGATCTACATCTCAACGAGTTAATGAATGCTTACCACAGTTAGAATCAAGGCCAAATATTGTCATTGAGCAAATGATGGTTGAAGAAACAGTTTTATATAGAGCCAATCATGATTTGATCTCAGAAATTCATGGGTATTCGCCCTACCCCGAATTTTTTGCATTCCCGGGTCCGACAAAACTGGGAGCCTCTTGGTGAGTATTCTTTATGGTTTATTAGCAATGGATATTTTATTGTTAGTTTTTCTTCACTTGCCGATAGAAATAGGGCTTTCGAATCATAAAAGAGGAATCATGGTCCAACAAGATTATTTGTTCAACCCTGGAGAGTGGGATTTGATCTTCGAATTGATCCCACTACTGTCCCGGTTTGGATCCATTTGTATGCACTTCCAATGGAGTTTTGGAGTGAGCAGGTATTGGAAATTATCGATAATTCCCTTGGAAGACATTTGGGTGTTTCCAAAGACACAATAGAAGGAAACACAGTTGTTTATGCAAGATTATGTGTGGAAATGGATCTTAGCTAGCCTCTACCGACAGAGGTGGAACTTGAACTTGCAGGACTATCTTGGATTCAACAACTGGATTATGAGGCATTGCCCTTCAGATGCAGAGTTTGCCACAAATATGGGCATTTGGCTTGATCTTGCCCAAATAATATGAACATAAAAATGGAGGCTCCTTTAGGAATGTCAAATCTTCCTAAGGAGGGTAAGTCAACAATCAACAAAGAACCAACGAATATTTCTTAGGGTAAAGAAGCACAGGGATATGGTTTTGAACAGCCCAAAAGAAGGAGAAGGCAAAAAAAAAATATGGTAAAGAGCAAACCCAACTCAAGCCCTCCAATAGGTATGAGATATTTAAGACACTAATGGACCAAGAAGAACAATTCATGGAAGGAGTGGATGGGAATAATGAAAATAATAACATCCATGTTCAAGCTCCTCTTTCATCTCCCCACAACATAGAGCACGTAATTGAGTACGATGAGTTACCGCAATCGAGAGAGTGCAGGGGCATTGATAGTGCATAACCAAGAGCAGACCAATAATTAAGGATGTCAAGCATGGGCATAGCGAGAAAAGAACAGAGAAAGGCTAACTTTAAGGATAACTCGGGTGGAAAAGAGATCAAAAAATAGCAACTCTCAAGGAGTGGGTAGAAAATAAAATAAGGAATTGATAGCAGTTCAAGGAGACAAACCGATCACTGGAGGATCGGTGAGGCCAATATATTTTTACTGCTCTCAAGGTAACCAATGATTATACAATCATGGAATGTTAGGGGTTTAAACATTAGAACCCATCAATCTGTTGTTCGAAGACTCTTAGAAAAATGTAAAACAAATTTTTTGCTTATCCAGGAGACAAAAATGTCGTTAGATCTTGTGTAAAACAGTTAACAAAATTTGGAGGGGTGCTGGTCATATGGAAGTGGCTGCCCAAGGTGTCTCAAGGGGGATAGTTACTCTTTGGAACTCTCTTGAATGGACTGCAATAGAACATATAGCTTGGAGGGGTGTTCTCACATCACATTTTAGAAATAATGTCACAGCTGAACATGTTTTAATCACAAATTTTTATGGGGCTCAAAACCTAGATGGTTAGATGCATCAATGGAAAGTTGTGCATAACATGAGAGTCTCAAGGGAAGATTTAGACTGGATTATTGCTAAATTATCCTCTAGAGATCAGGAAGGGGGAACCCCAATTTTGGACCCAGGGGATCGACTTATGATTGCCCAAGTCCAGGCATTACACTTGGTGGATATTAAATGCCCTAGAACCAACTATACTTGGACTAATAAGAGGAGGGAGCCACATAGCAGGGAGGTGAAGTTAGACCATTTTTTGGTTTCGGAGGAGGCATTTGTAAAATGGAATATAAAATTTTAGATTTTGGAGGGTCCAGTTTCGGATCACTTTCCCATTTTGTTGGAAGGGGGGATCAAGACAAGGCAAGCATCACAAACCATTTAAATTTGAAAACTTTTGGTTACAAAAAGAGGAACTTCGAAATGAAATCCCACAATGGTGGGAAGAAGGTCGCCCAAAGATATGGGACAACAATGTTTAGATTCCACAAACAACTTCATTATGTCAAAGATCAACTGAAACAATGGAGGCGAGCTAACAAGATAGACTTCCGGGTCCAAAGAGCTCCATTGGTGGCCAGATGGGATGAGGTTCAAAAACACTTTAGGGAAGGAACAATTACAGAGCAGCTCAAAGAAGAGGATGATGCATTGCGTAAAGCGGTTGAGGACATTGACAACCAAGAGGAGACCTACTGGAAACAGAGAGTAAGAACCACTTGGTTATTAGAAGGTGATAAAAATACCAAATTTTTCCATCGAACTGCTTGTGCTAGGAGACAGATGAACAACATGGAAGCTCTTCAAGATGAGAATGGACACTCCTTTGATACAATTCCAGGTATGCATTGCTATTCAATGGATTATTTTTCTAAACTATTTAAGGAAAGTATGGTGCAAGATGAAGAGGCTCAAAAAGAAGTTATTGTTGTCATACCCTCTGTTATCTCTAAAGAAGAAAATCAGACCCTACTTAAACCCATTGATAGAGAGGAACTGAAGAATGTAGTATTTGGAATGAGCATCGAAAAAACACCAGGTCCAGATGGCTTTCCAATTGAGTTTTTTCAGGCCTTTTGGGATAACTTGGAGGAGGATATAATGGTTGTTATAGAGGAGTCCAAAGGTAGTAAAAGAATGCTTAAAGCATTAAATCATACTTTCATTACCTTAATTCCAAAAGGGGAGGAGGGGGTACATATTTCAAATTATAGACCTATTGCCTTATGCAATGTCATATATAAAATAATCACAAAGGTAATGGTTGAGCGGCTAAAACCTCTTCTACATAACATTATCTCCTCATAGCAAGGGGGTTTTGTAGAGGGTAGGCAAATCTTGGATGGTGTGGTTCTATCTCAGAAGGCAATCCATTCAATGCAAACATTTGGTAATAGAGGAATGTTCATAAAATTAGATATGTCAAAGGCTTATGATAGGGTGGAGTGGAGCTTCTTGTCAAAGATGATGGCAGCCTTTGGTTTCTCTCAGGATTGGATAGAATGGGTCATGATTTGTGTTACTACTTCGACATACTCAGTGTTAATCAAGGGTCTTCCATCGCAACCGTTTGGAGCTACTCGATGCCTTCGTCAAGGAGATCCTTACTCTCCCTATATTTTTATCATATTGGTTGAAGGATTGGGTAGACTCATCTTGAGGAGAAGACAACAAGGTTTGCTAACAGGTATCAAGGTGGGTGAGGAAGTTTTGACTCACCTATAGTTTGTGGATGACACAAGATTGGTGGGAGTGGCCAGCTTCAGGGAAGCAAGAATGATTAGAGATACACTTAATGTCTACCTTAGGGCTACAAACCAAGTCATCAATGATAAAAAATCCAAAGTGGTCTTTTTCAATCTTGATCAAAGGCTTCAGGACAAAATTTTAGAGATCTTGGGATTCACAAGGACTTATCTCCCGGTGGTATACTTGGGGTTCCCTTTGCATTTTAAAAAACTAAAAATAGATATCTGGAGGAATCTTTTGGATTGTATCAAGGACAAAATTAATCATTGGTCTCACAAATGGTTAAGTTATGGGGGTAGATTAACTTTTTTACAGTCAATCATTCAAGCCATGCCAATTTATAAATTTTTTATCCTTGTCGCCCCACATACCATATGGAAAGAGTTGGACAAGATGGCTAGAAAATTTTTATGGAAGGAGTAAAAGGAGAGAGGAAATGGGCCTTAGTAGGTTGGGATAAAGTAAGTCAGCCCAAGGTAAAAGAAGGTTTGGGACTGAGAAGATCAAAGTTAAATAATAAAGCTTTGGCTGGAAAGCTTTACTAGAGGTGGATTTCCCAACCAACTTCTTCATTCAGTAGAATCTTAACTAGTAAATATTTGGGACATGTAAACCCAAATGAGGTGGGTCGTTTCCCTTTGGATGGTAATGGATCCTTAGTGTGGCAGGCTCTCAAGTTAGGATCTCAGGTAGTAAAATATAGATTATTTTGGAAAGTGGGGAGAGGGGAGAAGGCACGATTTTTGACAGATTCATGGGATCAATACCCACCTATCATTGTTGAATTTCCTGAATTGCAACCAATAAAAATAGTCATAGAAACCAAGGGATGGGTCCAAATTGAAATTTATTTCAACACTAGTCAACTGGGGATTATAAGTTTAAGCAGTTTAAGAAGTTGGATGAGTGGCCAATTTCAATCCCTCCGGATTTGACACCCATCATGACTAAAATCTTGGCAGAAAGATTTCTCACAGGTAGAGACGAGGAGGATGAATTAGCTTGGGGCTATGGGAGCCTTGGTGTCTACACAGTGAAGGACGGATATGATAAGATCCTTCTAGAGCCTCCTCCTCATACATATCAGGTTGAGGATTGGAGAAAGATTTAGCAGTCCAAGGGTTGGCCGAAAGTAAACTTTTTTCTCGGCGGTTCATGCATAATTGAATTCTTACTTTTGATAATCTCGGATGCGGGGGAATCATTGGTCCATCTCAATGTGTTTTATGCTACAAGAGCGAGGAAACAACCGATCACTTGATGTTTGAGTGCCCATTCACGCGCCGATTTGGGAGAGATGGTTTTTATATTATAAAATTCAAGTTAATGGTGATTTGAATCGGATTAATATTTGGGAAATATGGAAGAAGGGTAGATTTAAATCTAAAGCTCTTTGTATTGGTTGGGAGCTTGGATTAAACTTTATTTTGTGGCAAGTGTGGTTGGAGAGAAATGCTAGAATTTTTAGAGAAATTTTTTCTTCTTTAGATGGAGTTTGGCAGGTCATTTGGAGCAAAGTCACAGAAACTGTGGCAGTCTATGCTAAAGAGGAAACTCAAGTTGTTATTGGGGCAATGGAGAAGGAAGTTGAAGTGCAAGAGGGATAGGACAGAGCTAGTTGGAAACCACCCCCAAAAGGTTGGATTAAAATTAATACTGATGGAGCTACAAAAGGCAATCCGGGTAGAGCTGGAATTGGAGTGGTTTACCGGAATCATGTTGGAACAAAGGTGCTCTATTGGGAACTGCAAGGCTTGGGAAGAGCCACAAACAATGAAGCGTAAGCTTTAGCTATCAAATCTGCTTCTATTTGGGCAATAAAACAAGGTCATAGGAGGATAATCCTAGAATCAGATTCTCAAATAATGGTTGGAGCTCTAGATTGCATGAGGAACTTTGCTTTGAAAACATGGAGGTTGAGGATTCTTGTCACTCAAATTAAGGAATTATAGAGGGAATTAGATGATGTGATTCCAATTTATGTGAGTAGAGATCTAAATAAAGTGGCAGACTTCTTGGCTAAGATGGGTACTAAGAAGGAGGTAGGGGTTCAATGGCACAGTGACATGGCTATTGAGGATGAGATGATTAGGCAAGTTGGTGAGCAAATCCAGTGCTTAGCTAATTTGGATAACCATTCCAGAAATACTGTTTAGGAGATTTATGTTTCAATGTAGATACTCTTTTATAGTTGTAAATAGGTGAACAATCATTGTAGAAATATGGTTTAGGAGATTTGGCTCCAATGCAAATCTTCTTTTACTGTTGTAAACATGTGTTCTCTCTGACTAAGGCTAGGAAAAGTCTCATCCCAACTTGTAAATGATCTTTGTTTTAATACAAGTTTTTTCAAATTATTTTTCAAAAAAAAAGATAGTAGAGGTAAAGTTTTAGTATTAAGAAGGCTTTATAAAAAAATGTCAAGAAAGATATTGAATTTTGGAATGTTTGTATTCACATTAAAGGAAGGAAACAAATGTGCCAACATAGGAGTTTTAAAGAAGTAAGTCTAATAAGCTAACAAGAAAATGTTGAATTGCCTAAATCAAATAATTATTAAAACTTTAATGTTTTCCATTGGTAATATTTGTTTTATTTTATAATATTAGTTTGTTTTCATATATACTATATATGACAATTTTTGTAGTTGCATTAGGAAGGAAACTAGCAATCCAAAAGTGGGTTAAGATAGTGCCATGTTTTGAAAATATTATTCTAATAAAATGTCATGCATAGATAGTAGAGGTAAAGTTTTAGTATTAAGAAGGCTTTATAAAAAAATTTCAAGAAAGATATTGAATTTTGGAATGTTTGTATTCACATAAAATTTTGAAGAAGTCATAGAGAATGAAAATCAACAATTCAGATATTTTATATAACCTATTAAAAAAAAAGAATTCAAACATTTTATATAAAATGATGTAGGCTTTTAGTTATAACAACTCAATTGAAATGAAAATCGAATATATTTGTAAACTCTCATGCTTTAAAGAAAATAGTTAGTGATTTGTCAAAGGTGGAAGAATCTAGTACAACCCCTTGTTCTCCAGCTAAACAAATAATTTTTAATATTATAAGATGGAACGATACTTGTGATTGGTCGAGTGGAGGAATATAATACAACCTTTTATTCTCTAGCCAAAAAATAGTTTTTTATATTTTAAGATGGAACATTTCTTTGTTTTTAAAAGATAACCTATTTTCATATAAATATTACTTAGAGTTTATTAAATGCAAAAGAAGTCAATCAAAGATTGATAAATATGTTGCTAAACAAAAAAAAATTGGCATATATGTTGTTAGACTAATCTCAAATGGCATATTCTTTAATATTTAATATGACATAATAAAATTTTATTTTAATTTTTTTGAAAGTTTATTTCATATTAACCATTTAATGATGCTTTGTTGTACCCTTTGTCTCAATTAAAAGTCTTATCATTGATGTAAATGGATAGTGAGATCCAATGAACCTTACCCTAGTCTTTAAGGTTAATTTTATTTTGCACATTCCTAAACAACTAGTTTGGTTATGGTCTTTACAAAAAAAATATGTTGTAGTTGCATTAGCACTTTTCCTTTATTGTTTGTTTAGCATTATTATCTTTTTTTTGTAGATTGTTGTTCACATTAAAAAAAATAGACTTGTTAATGCACTTATTGACTTATCATTCAAATTGTGAGTTATGTTATGATGTAGGACTCTAGTATGAGTATTTCAACATTTGTTTTTTTTTTTTTAACATGGTGGAATCGGTAGCTGCCATGAATTCGGACAAGCTATTCAACTTTTATGGCCGCCACAATATTCTGCATTGTCTGCCCCGAAAGTCGCCACACAGATCTTCGTGCATTCCGCCCTTATAACCGCCATGCCACAATCATTTTAAACCTTTTGCGCCGCTAAAAGCACCAGGAAAGGGACAAGCGTTCAGTCCGACAAGGCTCAAGATTTGAACCTTGGACCTCCACCCTCCTTATGGGGTTTGGATGAACCAATTGGTCTACACCTTGGACCTCTATTTCAACATTTGTTATTGTTATATTTTCTACTTTAAATTACAACTTAATATTAATGAGCACCTATAATTGAAGAAGCAATTTTATGAATTCTAATAGTTTTCATTTGAAAAAGAGAAGCAAATTAATGCAAAGGAGAAAACTTATAACATAAAATACAAGAACTTCAAAATAAAATGTTGCAATGTTGAAACCCCTAATAGGTAAAAAGGTGAAAGGTAAATGAGACCATAGGACATATGTGACAACCCTCGTAGAGAATGTTATTTATCCAATATATGTTTGTCCAACCAAACTCTAGTTACTGAAGTATGATGTACAACTCTACCCTTATTGGATTTGAATTGAACCTCATTTTCAAAGTTCCAAAGTCTTATCATTAGGGGAAGGAGGTTTTACCATCTACAATTTCTCGAAGACTCCAAGAATTTTTTCAAAATAATTTGAGAAAATTGTAAGGTTCTTTTGTTTAATTTGCTAGATTTTTTAATTTCAAATAATATATGAATGCATGGATATAACAAATTCTACTTGTAGGTCAAGATGTCATCCTTAATGCGTAAAATGGAAAATCTCTTTAAAGAGCTTAACTTTTGAGAGGACATTTTGCAATGGCTTATTAGGCATTGTGCATATGTCAAGTATGTGGCCTAGCAACTACATGATGTATGCCAATGAGATTCAAAAGTGTGGCTTTTGCTTTAATTTAATTACACTTTTCAAATTCCATGTTTTTTTTTATTTTTCATAAAAAGTAAAGGAATTCAAAAGATTTTGGACAAATAGGTGGAAAGGCTTTTTTTATAAAGATTTACTTATACTCCCAAAAGAAGTCTTATTTTCAATTCTAGGACCCCAAAAAAGATAAGAGCCTGAAACGAAGACTATATGGCTTATTGTAACAAACTTCTCAAGCAAATCCTAAAGGATATGCACGTCTTGTCAAGTGATAAAAGTTTTTATTTTTTGAAGTATTACTTTTTATTTTTAAATTATTTAAAAATAAATATTTAATAAATTTTAAACACCATACATAATATTTATATAAATTTTCATAATGATTTCTACTCAAAATTGAGGAAAATTTTATTATTTATGTTTAATGGCATAACTTTTAGAACAATGCTAATTATAAATAAAAACTACATATCCTCTCTTCGATTTTTCATCTAGTCTCTCCTATTTAGTTGTCTCACATTTAAGTTCATGTGAGTTTATCGTCAATTGTGTCATAAGCATCTCTTTTGCTCTTCATTCATTGTTTGTCCTATATATTCCTTTTGAGTGTGTTCATGTACGAGGTTGAATTCAATAACATAGTGGTTTTTCTTTTTCAATAGATTCATAGTTTAAATTTCGAGTTAATTTAATATTTCATATATTCATCCTTTTTGTTGAGTTGTTTCATGTATTTTTTTAAATTCTTCTTCTATTATAGTCTATGGTTATCTATTTTCACCCATTTTTATAATATTTTTCAATAACCTAAAATGTGAATTATAGCAATGGCTCTATTGAAAAATGCATGTTTCTATTGGGATATTTATGCAGATAAATTTTAAAGAAAGTCTAATTTATGAAATTAGCCTATTTTATGTAAAAGCAAAAAAATTACTTTTTTTTATTAGATAGACAGAGTTTTGGAAGGACCTCCAAATTTTTTTTACAAAAAGGATCTAGTCACCTTACAAGGAGAAACCAAGAAAGTGACAACACACATCAACCAAGAAACTATACAATAGACCTTGGAACAAACTGACTTTGGAAAACCAAAATTAACCAACCCGGAGCAAAGCAGAGAGAAACAAAACTATAAACTTAAAGAGACCAAGCTCCTGTGCAAGGGAGAAGACAAACCCAAAAAACTATAGAAACTATAGACCTAACAAGGGGAGAAGATCCAAGAGCACAAAAAAAAAATGATGAGAAGTCAAAACATAGAGAAGCTAGGATGCCACTAGGGTATAGCTATCAATTCTTAGTTCCACCAAGCCCTACATCATTATCCTCTTTATGCTCGAACCTCTTCTAATGATCCCAACCCATGAGAGCAAGAATTTCCTTCGCGCAAGATATCATGGCTTACATGGAATCAATCAGGGATCTTCGAAGTTTAAGCATCATCTATTTCAAGGGTTTATTGGAAAACCCCCCATTCTAGATTTGAGGATTCTACACCTTTTTAGTACTTCTTGTTTTGAGAGTAAGCTTTGAATTTTTGGGAGGCATCAACAAATCTTTGGAATCAGAGTCTTCAACATTCAATGAAGCCTTCTCATAATTACCCATCTTGGCCACCAATATCTTGAAGCACCTTGTCCTATCTTAACTGCCTCTAGACCCTTTCAAAGGATATTTTGCCAACTGAGTTGTTAAGGCTACCAGAGGAGTAGCATTAACAACTTCTTGACTCATTGAGTCAAAGTCTTTAGAGTTGGACAAATCAAGGTAATCTACAATTGATGTTTATGCCCTGTTAAGAGAATTCATGATGCTTTCACCGTCCACACCTCTTGATTTCACCATGAAATTGAAGAGCATCTTCACCAATCCTTTATGAATAGGGTTCGTGACCACACCTTTATTCACTATGTTGATTGATCTAACTAGAGACTAGTAAAGGAAGGATGGGATGTTCGTCAACCTCTTATGGTGGAGGTGGTTGAGGAACATGAAATGATAGCTTCGCAGGATTTCCTAGTTCTCATCGAGGGTGAAATACTGCATGATTACTAGGGTCACTCGATCGTAAGGGGTCTTCAAATAATTGCACTTAAAACCATTTTAAATATTGACTAGCTCTTCTTCTTCGTCCAGGAAGATTTGTGATTTCTTGGCTAGAAAATGCTTTTCTTGATTATGCACAAAGCCATCTACAACCAGATCGATCACCTTTGCAATTAAAGGAATGTTAATTTCAAACTAGACTATGTTGACCTTGACTACCCTATTTCACCATGAGTACACCAAATGCTTAGTCATCTCCCTGTGGTGTCCAACAAATTTTAGTAAGCATTAAAGAATGTTACCTTTCTTCAATATCTTCTTGACATCCTCGTCACCATTAGAGAGTTTGGCTCGAGGATCAAGGTCGTTATCCTGAAAAAAGTTCTATTATTATTAAGAAAAACTCTCTTAGCTCCAATACCCACTCTACCACACGAACAAGCACCCAAAGCTAAAAGGATACTCAAGTGGTTAAAAAACCTAATAGAAAGGGATAAAATAGACAAATTTGCCAATCACCCATCTTGGAAACTCTTAAAATATCACTTGTAGCAAGGAGAGTGGGTAGATTTCCAAAATGCATGACCAAGGGGAAGGCAAAGCCTTCTCATCACAACATGAATCGAAGATCAATCGCCACCTTTTTGCCAACTCATGAAGTGGGAGTTACACCAAAGATAAAACCTTTTGATTATCTTACCGAGGTATTTCGAGAAGTTACTAGACTCCCACACGTTGAAAGTGGAAACTAGACTCCTCATTCTAAGACAAAAGGTAGTGATAACCACGTTGTGCCAAGGTAACATCTTGCACGTGTTATATGACCTCCACTTAGGGGTAATAACTGTACTCATTTCGTGGATTCAGCTCATATTTTTAAAAGCTGACAAAGAAAAAGGTGAGCTGATCAGGTCAATATGGATGTACTAGTTCCTCAAGGTTTTCCATCTGTTCTTCCACCTGAAGGGCTCTAGGCCACTAAGATTCCCAAACCAAGACATCCCCTGGACCACCTCCAATGCCTCGTCGAGACATGATTAATGATATTACTATTGTCATATGTTTTATCCTTCCTCCACACTTTAGGAGGGCTTGTGATCAGGTTCCTTGTCGATCAATGATGGGCTTTATTCTCATAAATGAATAAGTAGAGAATGCCATCCGTCAAACCAAAGCTAAAATGAAAATAATTACTGATTTCAAAAGATTGTCGCCTTGGAAACTTCCACCTCCACCTTGTATTGAAAATAATGACCATGGCGAGAAGTACTGGAAGCAAAACCTATTTGAACACACGAGAAAGCCATTTGGGATGATGACCAAACATTCGCCACCTAAGAAGATGCCCTTTATGTGACCAAAACATATTTCAATTGATGCAAAAAAATTACTTTTAATTTAATTGTTATCAAGATTTTTGAATCCTCTTGTTTCTATTTTTATTTCATGTGTTACTAACCCATGTTTTACACCCACATATATAAGATGATGCAAAAACTTTATGTAAATGGCAAAAGTTAATGGATACTAAAAGATAAAGAGAATAATCTTAGTGATTTATAAAAAAAGAGTGTTTTTGTTAAAATAATTTTATGTAAAAGTAAAATTACTTTTGATTTAATTATGATTGAATATTTTGAATCCTTTATATTTATTTTCATTTTACTTTTGATGTGTTGTCAGTCCATTTTTTATACCCATAAAAATGAGATGATGAAAAAACTATACGTAATATTATTTTTACTAACTAAATACCAAAATTTAATAGATAATTAAATACTAAAGAGAATAAGCTTAGTAACACATTACGAGTTGATAGTGATTATGAAGCATGAGTAGGAAGTAAGTAGAAAGCAAATTGCAATCAAGGAGCAAGTGCCACTTTATGTTCCAAATCTTAGGAGAAATTTAAAAATTAAAGGATTTATATGAGGAAAATCTAGGTAACATGGCAAGAAAGTTGTTTTTGAAAGTCCTTACTAAAAGTAAGGATGCCCTAGTTGGAAGTAAGTATGACTTAGTTGGAAGTATGAATGCCCTAGTTAGTAACAAGAAGAAGAGTCAATCTATGGAAAACCCTATCTAGGTAGTATATTTTACACTAGAAGTGATTATCAAGGATGAGATGATTGAGCATCATATAACGATTCTTAAAACTAGAGGATTAATATGTAAGTTCCATGGATACTGACCAAGTTTTTATGAGATTCAAAATTGGCAAGTGGAAGTGGGAATTGAATTCAAATTACTCCATAATTTTTTTTTCTAAAAGGGATAAAATAATGGATGGAAGCCCTTTGTTCATAGTCAAAGATGCATTATATTTAAGACCATGGAGTGAGATTTTTTTTATGGAGACAAAGACTATTAAAAATCTTCTAGTGTGGATTAGGTTTTATGGACTTCCTTATCAACTCATCACTAAGGAGGTTTTGAAGAATATTGGTAATACTCTAGGTAAGTTCATCCAAGAGGGACCAACTACTAAGGAGAGAAGGCATGTTGTATACACTTGAATATGTGTTGCCATGGATATTTAAAAACCTTTACCATAATCCATTTGGATTAAATTTGAATCAAGAGAATGAGATCAACAAGTGGATTATAAAAATATTGCATTATGATATTGCAAATGTCATAAAACTGGACACATGACAAGAGACTATAAAGTAAAAATGATGGAGAAAGAGATTGGGCATGAGGGTAACTTCAATATGAAACAAGGATATCATATCATAGGAGAAGCTATGTCAAATCAAGGTTTTCCACTCCTAATAAAGTGGCAAGAAAAACTCCTTCGCATCATTAGATGGCAAAGGCCATTATAGTTCACTCAAATCAACCATTAAAAGAAAAAATTACATGAGGGATGAGGAAGTAGAATGCACAAGTTCAAATATAGGAGTTAAAGGTGCAAAGGAATATGGGAAGGCAAAATTTAAAGCAAAGGAATATGGAGAGGCAAATTTTAAAGTGAATGAGGTGAAGGAGGTCAAGCTTAATACGAATAAATTATCTTCATTTTCATTAACATAAAATCTTCTCCTTATAATAAAAATGAGAGTAGTACAAAGTGTACTCATTGCACTTTAGGGTTTCAAGAGCAACAAAATAAAGAAAATCATATGGAGGATATCCAAGGATATTTATGGTTTTTAGGTCAACATAAGAAAGTAATGACTATGGAGGATCATCTTTGCACTTTAGGGTTTCCAAGGTAATGTAAAGAAAGTGTTAATAAGGTTATTACTTACATTTTAGATTCTTTATGGAAACATAAATATTTTAGAAGGTAAGTATCATTATGAACAATATGGAAAAATAGAAGAGATTGATGAAGATGAGAGTGTTGGTGAGAATAGAAAAATGAGAGGAAGGTCATCAAAGCATGAACAAAGAGAAAAAGAAACTCAAAGGAATATCAATTTGGGAAGCCAAATAAAAATATCATAGGTGTTAATAAGAAGTGGGGCTAAACCCACTAATAAAAATAAAAAGCGACGATGATGAAAATGATATCATGGAATATAAGGGTATGAATAAGACCCTTAAAGAAATAGTTAATAAGGAATTAATAGGTTGTTATAGTCCTAAGTTTATTTTCATACAATAAATAAAATTAAGTAGTGAGGAATGTATGGATGCTTTTAAGAAAATTTGGAATATGGATAATTGTCTAGAAATTTATTTTGTAGGATCTTCAAGTGATATTGCAATAATATGGGACAAATACGAATGGGATAGACAATTATTATAAGCAAAAAGGAATTGGGTTGCTAGACTATTTTACATGAAAGAGGAAAACATCAAAGTTAGGGTTATAAATGTATATGCTCTAACTATAGTTACTCCTTGCGAAAGATGTTGGAAGGACCTTAGCATTTTTTTATCAAATACAATAATGATTCATTATGATCTATGGGTTCTTGGGGTGATTTCAACCCTATTCTATCTTCTTTAGAAAAGAAGTGTGGTATTCTAGGATGGTATAAATATGTTAGGAATTATTAAATCATAGATAATATTATGTAAGTTAAGTAACCACTCAACACATGGTATGTAAGCTCTACTAGAGGACAAGGGTATAACAATCATCATAATCCATATGAAGTGGTATGTGGTATAAGTTATAACCACCCATCACAAGGACTATGCACGAACTATTGAACAAAGTTAGTTGTAAGTTTAGTTAGAGGTTTATTATGCCTAGACCAAACATTCTATTTATTTAAATATCTACCATTTCATAATGCAAACCATCAAAGTAGTGAGTTATAACACGTGGTATCAGAGCAGGTAGAAGAAAGAGCCAACTCTCCTTTTGATCCTCCTCTCCCTTTGATCTAGAGAAGCTCAAGAAGCACTTTGTTTTGAAAAGAAGTTTTCAAGGGTAAACAACCCTACCAAAATATTGATTAGATTAACCTCTAAAGAAGAGGTAATCATATTCTTTGTGAAGCAAATTCCATGAAAGTTTTGTTAAAAATCAATTCCTTCTAAGAAGAGTCTCAGGATAGACCATAGCAAAAGAAGCAATCTTAGGATAAAAATCCTAAAGAATATTAGCTTGAGGTAAAAACTTATACCATAAAATTTACAAATATAATATTGAAGGTGTTAAAAATATATAAGTGTTAGAAACACCAAACATTCAACAAGCAAAAGGGAAAACATCAAAGTGCTATAAAGTTGAGAAGAAATAGGGTCATAAGTTCCCCTTGCAAAATCATTTGAAGACACTAAGAAGCTACTAAAGCTTGTCAAATATTCCAAGATAAGCATCCCAGTATTGGAACGATTATTGAGAGGTAACAAGAATTACCATTCATTAGAGTATATTACATTATTTGGGTCATGTAAATGTACCACCCTTGGTACATAACTAGAGTAGTAGATTACTTTAGGGGGTATCTAGCTAGTTACTTCAAGTAATATAATAAATGCACAAGTATCTATGTGCAAGTTGTAAATGTGCAAGGTGTCCCCTTGTACAACTAGATAGAGTGTTGGTCAAGCAATCCATATTTCTATATAAAGGGCCTCATAGTGAGTGATTATATATTGTTGTAGGTAGTAGTAGGTATACTAGGTAGATCACCATATAGATTGGTGAGGGAGTACAATGTAGTTCTTTAGCATCATTTCTAGAGTGTTCATTTCCTCCATACTGCATTGTATCATTTTTATCACTTTCCATTAATAGCATATTTTAGCATCTTACATTTATGCATATTTTGCATCCTGTGATTGCATTCTCCCATAGCTCACATTATCAAAAGCTAACAATGGTATCAAATCCATGGTAGGTTGATAGGATTAGGGAGAGCCACAAGGGATCACTATTGCTATTATAAGCCTAAACTATGTTGCATCTTTGCAAACCAGATTTGCCATTGTGTGTTGCTACATGCAAACACTATCACAAGAGAGATAGAGAGGAAAAGCAAATATCAATTTTAGAATTTTTTTGATTGCATTTGGCTAGAGTCTTTCCATAGAGTTATAGAAAACTTGTGAAGACTAGGACTTAGTATTCATTCCACTAGATTGACAAATAAACTAGTGAAAATTCGTCATTGATAGATTTAGATTCATCATACTAATAGTTTGTTGTAGGAAAAGGAGATTCAAGAAATTTGGGAAGCTTCCTACAAGAGAGCTAGGAAGAATATCTTCTTAGAATTAATCCAACACCAAAAGTAACAAATAAAATAAGAGGAGATTATAGGAACCTGAGGGAGTCTTGTTGCAGATCTACACATTGATGAAAAGAAGGTCATAGAAGCCTTGTTGTAGAAGAAAAGACCTAGAAACCTTAATCTAGAAGAAAAGACCATAGAAGCCTTGAACCTGAAGAAGACTCCAGAGAAGAGTTCTTGAGCCAAAAGAAGACTCCATAGAAGAGTCATTGAACCAAAAGAAGACTCCAAAGAAGATTCCATGAGAGATAGGAGATTGGTGATCTCCTTTGTTGATAGAAGAATTCCCCTAGAGGAAGTTGAAGATACCTATAAAATGTCTCATTGAAGAACTTCCATCCTTGGAAGAGATAGATAAGGACTATCAAAAGTCTTGTTCTAGATATCCCTGAAGAAGATATCATTACCAACACTTTCATAGTTGAATTTTGAAGGAAAGGTCTCATTAAGAAGACTAGAGAAGCTGCAAGACTAAAGACCTTGGAGATGTCTCAAGGAGAAACAAGGAGAAGGCTTGGAGAGCCTCATTGAAAAAACTGGAGAAGTCATCAAAGAAGTTCCTAGGAGAACTCAATGGAGAATTTCACTACAAAATATAGTGAAAGAATCAGGACAATTGTTGCCATTCGATAACAAGCCCAAAAGAAATATTTGGTAAATAGTTTATCAAACTTCAGAGAGAAGATTCATGAAGACCTTAAGATTATTAGATTCTTGATAAGAAATTCATGTTTGAAGTCAGAACTTAGACAAAAGAAACCGACCAAATACAAGAATATTTGGAGATTGTCCTTCATAGCTAAGAAGACACATTTCAGTGAATAGATTGATTGCTAAATGGCAATGTATCGCTCCAAATTTTTTGCATCCTTACCCTCAGGCTATAGGATCCGCACCCAGAAGGGGGATGCGAGAAGGATGGGACAATACCTCGGACTGAGAGGCCCTTTGAAGGTCCCGCCTCTCGGGGGAGGAGTATAAGGGTGAATTTTCGATGGATGGTGGGTTCACCAGGAAACTTTTGAGTGGCAGTTTCCACGCCTAGGTTGATAGTGGGTTTGATGTGTTCATTTTTATACTCAATCATTCAACTCCTAGGTTTGGCCAAGATGAATCTAAACTATTCTATCTACCAATGATAATTTAAATGGATACATAAAATAGGAATGAGTGCTAATAATAGAGAATATGCTAATTAGAATGTGTCATACCTGATTTCGGATGTTTGATGAAGATTCTGAGTTTTGTAGCAGTCTAGATCGCCTCAGTTCGTACGTAATCATCTGAGATCAGACAGGATTGTCTGATATCTAACGAATTCGTCAGATGAATTTGTCAAAAACCTGCAATCACAAAAATAGATGCGAAATACCAAATATGCAAGTGCAAAAGCAAAGGACAATGGTAGAAATAACAACAAACATGCCTAAATAATGGATTCCAATAACAAATAAGGAAATGCAGTAGATTTAATGATTGATTTTAACCTTACCATGCGATTATGCTAAATGAGGTGAACTCCAAGATGCAAAAAACATAATAATTCAAGACAATGCAAAAATACAATATGAAAAATGCAGAGAAAGCTAAGGGAATGCAAACTCTGGACTCGGATTGCCCCCAATCCGGACTACGGTCAGGATCGCCTCCAATCGTACGAGATCGTCCGTAATCGTCCGAGATCGTTTGCGTCGATCCGAGCTATCTTCGACTGCAAAATAGTAGAGTTCCTGCAAGAAAATGCAAAATATAGAACACAGATAGTAGTGCGAGGGAATAAGGAGTTAAATCTATTAGCTAAGGGGTTCAGGGAAATCAGAATCAAGGGGGTCATGTAGGGTCAGGGGGTAAACTAGAAAATCCTAGTTTATATAGGCTTAGGAAGAGGTTTAAGAGGTTGGGGATCATCCCAATCTGGGAGATCTCCAACTGTGCAGATGCGCTTCTGCCCAAGTTGGAGAGGCTGTTGAAACAAAAGCTAATTATGAAAATTTGGTTTTGGGACAAAATCGTCTGGACGTTCTGTCCATGACGATTTCGTCAGATCTAGGACGATCTCATCTAATCTGCGATGATATCGTCCAACGGTCAAAACAAATCCTAAAAATGGCGCGGAAAATGAGGAAACGGGTAGCAGGCGATTTTGGAGCGGTTTTGGGGTTAAAATTCAAATTTTTATCTTTTATATTTTACTAAGGTTTTTAACCGTGCCAATTTTAGGGTGCTACATTTTGCCCCCTCTTTAGCGAATTTTCGAAGAAAATGCGTTAAAGACGAGTTTTTCTCGTTTTACGAGAAAGCAAAAATGTACTCAATTTTTTAGATGATGATTCTTGGTCGAATCGTACAACTGCTGACTATGGTGCCCCCTCCGTGTTTTTACCCAAATCGAACGTTTGAGGTAAAAACGTGAAAAGACAGGGCGGAGGGAGGAGAGACTCCCTTCGCAATAGGGGGAGAGACCACCATCGCCTGATAAGGGCAAGGGTGTTGAGGTAGGGGAGAGCAGCGAGACGACGGCTCTCCGAACTGAGGTTGCCTGCCTTCGAGCTCAGGTGCAGACACTGCAGGATGAGGCTACACGACTCAAATCTCGGGGCGGAGGAGAGAGCACTCGAGATCTGGCGCGGTCTATTGCTCAGATCACATTTTACCAGGGGTTGTACTATCAGGCAGTCCCAGAGGGATAGAGGATATCATTGCTAGCCCCCATTGCAGAGCCGGTCATGATGGGATCGTCGAGGACATCCTCACGATCGACGACGAGGACCCGAGATACGGCCCGAACCTCTATGGGACCACCTCCTCCATGTCAGGGTGGGGGAGGAGATGAGGCTGAGAGCTTGAGGGCTTCTCGAGGCTAGCTACTACAGAGTGCAGATTTATTATATATGTATATATATATATGTTTTTGAGGGGATTGAGTATGCCAGGGTTTTGATTGTGGCATACCAATCCGGATGATGTAGATAATTGATTGATGATATATATAGATATATATTTTTTGATGATATGACTTGTGTATATGTTGTATTATGATGCTTGAATTTTTGATTCATGTAATTATGTCGTTGGAAGTAAATTATAATGTTATGTCATGCCATAAAATTTGTAAATGAAATAATCGATGTGCATAAATTGGTTGTTTTGGTGTGATTTGATGAAAAATAAAAGGGACTTCTAACAATAATTTCAAAGGACATTGTCGTTGTTATAGACCGTTTCATGGAGTCGTCGCTCGCTAGGTCGTCAAGCTAGTCCTAGTATAGAAATATTGCTAAAAGTAAAAGAGTGCTTAAGAGACTGTCTTAAGACTTTGTGTTGTGATGATGAAAATGATGATGGTGATAATTTGTTTTCAGATTTTTTTCCACAAAATTATGCATGAAATATATTTAAAAGTGATTTTTGCTAGGCATAAATTCCTAAGTGTGATAAATTTTTGAATAATTCCTTAGAAATTATACCATGGTTGCAAGATGAAATGTTTTGACATAATGACATGAAATAGAATAAGTGTTCATTCGTTTTGAAGCACAAGTGTGTAATAAAATGATGTAAGCCATATGTGTTTTTAAAATGGATGGGAAAATAAAATTAGAACAATGGTTTGCGCTAGGCATAGAATTATAGGTATAGACTTATACCATCATCGCGAAATCCAAAGATAAAATAAATATTTTAGTTTTATTGCATGATTGATTTTTTGATTTTAATTTTTGATAAACAAGAAAATAATAATATGATGAACATGTTGTTTGCAATCATTTTGCAATTTTGTGACACAATGTATATAATTGTTTTTATACAAAACAAAATTCTGAAATAAGAGGATAAAATTATTCCGAAAAGAATTACGGAAATATTTTAAATTATCTCAAAAACAAATGTAGGTTTATAAGGGATCCTCATGTGCAAATGTGAGTTCATTACCGATCTTGATTTATCATAATGATACAAAATCTCTCAAATACAAATGTGTGTGCAATTGTATTGTTCATTTACCAATTTTGAGCAAGATAATTTGATACAAGCAATTTGCTTTAACCAAATGAATGTTCGTTAACCATGATTTATATGCATATAACCGTACCAGACTACTGTGCAAGTTAGGTTATCAAGAGCTAGCTAATCCATAAGCCGATATAGGTCTGTACAAAAGAAGGTCGCTAATGTGACAGACATATCACCACGCTAGGAATTACCCAAGGCCAAGCGGGTTGGGCACAAACCACCTGTTATGGGGCTTACCTCACAGTTTTCGAATAATTGAGAATTCCAGGGATTCAAGCTCATTCACCCTTCTTTTCTTTTCAAGGGGTAGGGAAAGGATTTTATTGCATTTTGCTTTTGCTTTTCTCTTTTGCTCTTTTTTTCTTTTTCTTTCTTTTTTTTGTATTTTTGCTTGATTTTTGAGATAATGCTGAAATATTGCTGTGATGATACAAAATAACATTTTTCTTTTTCTCTTTTTCTTGCATTTTTCTTTTCTTCCTATGCTAGGGATACTTGCTCAGATTAGCTGTAGAGTAAGGGATTTTTATTCCGGGTAGGGGTGAGCTTGTCCTTTTGTCAATTCTCAAAGATTCTAGACCATGTGCATGATAGGATAGCAGGGGAAACTTTTCGCTCAAGAAACCACGTCTACTATGTAGCATGATATTGAATTTGCAATGAAATCATTTTAATGTGAAAAGATATACTTGGTTCAAGTAAATAACAAGATCAGTTCTCTATGCTCAAAATGTTATTTAATGCCAATGTGGACTTTGATATAAGAGAGATTAATAATCATACCAAATAAAATCAAGATATTTATTCATGTGAGTGTGAAAGTGTGGGATTCCAAATAAATGCTCATTTATCTAAAATAATTGAAAATATAACAACAAATTCCAAGAATTGACAGGTATAATAAAAAATGTTTTTGAAGATTTTGACAATTTTGATGTTTTTGTATTTGATTTTAATTGATGAATTGCAAGAAGAAATATTATTATTGTTCTTTGAAAAATATTTTGATAGAAATGGCTAAAAATGAAACAATATGCAAAATACGAGTATATACAAATGATGAAATGACTCAATGTTTTATGCATAGTAGCGTTTGAGATGCATAATGTTCATAGGTTCTTTAAGTTCTTTACCATCTAAGGTAGATAATTTGTATGCTCCCGATCCAAATTTAGCGAGTGATGATATACGGTCCAAGCCGGTTGGGCTCAAATTTACCTTTAAGGTCTTTAGTAGCATTAGTATTTTTTTTATTTTCTTTTAAGACAAGGTCACAGATCTCAAAGGATCGAGGGTGAACTTTCTTGAGATATGCTCTCTTAAGCTTGTTTTGGTAGGCACGAAGATGCTCCAAAGCATTGATGCGCTTTTCATCTAAAAGTTCCAGCTGACTAAATCTGCCAGCACGATATTCATCCCCTACTTCAGTATCTTGAAGTAGTAGAGCCAAAGAAGGAACTTCTAATTCAAATGGAAAAACAGCTTCAGCGCCATAAACCAAAACGAAAGGTGAAGTTCCAATGGGGGTGCGAACACTAGTTCGATAGGCCCATAAAGCAGGATATAATTGGATGTGCCAATCTCGACCGGATTTATTGACCAGTCTTTTGAGAATTTTAAGTAATGTTTTATTAGATGCTTTCGCTTGGCCATTACCCTGAGGATAATAGGGAGTGGACCAACGATGTTGAATTTTATACTTTTGACATAATTTTTTGACATATTTATTTTTGAAACAAGTTCCATTATCGAAAATGAGATTGGCAGGAATGCCAAACCTACAAATAATTTGATTAAAAATAAATTTGGAAACTTGCGTTCCAATACAAGAAGCTAAAGGCATAGCTTCAACCCATTTTGTGAAATACTCCGTAGCGGTTATGATAAATTTGTGTCCATCAGATGACACAGGGTTGATTTTCCCAATGATGTCTAAGCCCCATTTTGAAAAGGGCCAAGGAGATGAAATAGCCTGCAGCTCTTGTGCAGGCGCATGGACAAGGTCAGCATGTTTCTAGCACTTGTCGCAATGGCGCACATAATCATGTGCATCATTCTCCATGGTAGGCCAAAAATATCCTATCCGAAGGAGCTTCTTAGCAATGGCGTTACCACTAAAGTGTCCTCCACAAGATCCATCGTGGGCTTCACTCAAAGCTGATCTAGATTCTTCTAGATTCAAACATCTTAATAATATGCCTTCAAAATATCTCCTATACAAGGTATTACCAACAATTACGAAGTGACTTGCTCGTCTACGTAATAATCGGTGTTGGTTGCTAGTATAACCATCAGGGAAGGTTCCATTTTGCAAAAAATTAAATATATCAGTATACCATGGTTCAGGAGTTGTTTCATTGATTAGAAACACATCCAAAGGTTCTAAGCATGATTTTCTTGAAGTGAGTTCCCGAAGGGCAAAAGAGATGCAGCTGCAACCATAGCGTCAACCGCACGATTGCTAGTTCGAGGAATAGCTTCCAAAGTAACTTGATCAAATAAGGATAATAATTGCAAAACATATGCTTTATATGGGCGTAATTTATCATCTCTGGTCTGATAAACATCATTGATTTGATTTATGACAAGTTGGGAATCACCAAAAACTAACAAATTTTTAATTTTCAATGCCAAAGCTGCTCGTAATCCAAGGATTAGAGCCTCATATTCAGCAGTATTATTAGTGCAAGAAAATGTTAGTTTAAAGGACAAAGGGATAAGATGTTTTTGTGGAGATATTAAAATAATACCCGCACCAGCCCCACTCATACATCGGGCTCCATCAAAGTATAGGGACCATTGTTTAGGATGGTCCGCCTCTAATTTAAGGCATTCATCGAGAAGCTCAATGATGAGGGGATGGGTAGACTCTAAGGGTGCAGCAGCTAATTGATCTGCTATGATTTGACCCTTAACAGACTTTTGTCCTATAAACGTGAGTTCAAACTCGCTTAGCGCAAGAACCCACTTGGTTGTGCGACCAGATAAATACGGTCGACTCATAAGATATCGCAAAGGGTCGAATTTGGCAATAACATACGTTTTCTGACTGAGCATATAATGTCGTAGTTTCTGTGTAGAAAATATGACTGCAAGACATAACTTCTCTAATATGGTATAGCGAGTTTCATAACTGATTAGGGTTCTGCTGATGTAATAAGTAGCACGCTCTTTCTTCTCATCGTCAAGCTGAGCTAACATAGCTCCTAAGGCAAAATCGGAAGCAGAAATGTACAAAATAAATGGACGATCAGATCTAGGTGGGGAAAGCACCGGTGGTTGGAGGAGATATTGCTTAAGGAGTTCAAATGCTTCTTGGCATTCTTCGTCCCAATGAAAAGAGACATCTTTCTTAAGAAGTTTAAGAAAGGGTCCGATTTTATCTGCCAACTTATCAATAAAGCGACGAATAGCTTGAAGCTTACCTTGTAAACTTCGTAATTCTGATATATTGGTGGGTGCGGGCATATCAGTGATAGCCGCGATCTTGAGAGGGTCAATTTCAATGCCACGTAAGGAAACTATAACCCCCAATAATTTATCGGACTTAACTCCGAAGATACATTTGGTTGGATTCAATCGGATAAGATACTCCCTTAACCGATCAAATACTTTTCTCAAGTCATTTAAATGATCATCTTCTTTGATGGAACGAGCTATAATATCATCTACATAATCATGTAGAATATCATGCATCATATCGTGAAAGATATAAGTCATAGCTCGTTGATAGGTTGCGCCTACGTTCTTTAAACCAAATGGCATTACTTTCCAACAAAAGGTTCCCCAAGGGGTAATAAAGGTTGTCTTAGCCTGATCTTCAGGAGCTATCCTGATCTGATTGTAACCAAAAAATCCATCCATTAGGGATATCATTCCACTTCCAGCAGTAAAATCAATGATTTGATCCATGTTAGGAAGAGGAAAATCATCTTTAGGGCAGGCAACATTAATGTCTCTGAAGTCTGTACAAACCCTAACTTTAGTGGCTTCTTTCTTAGTTACTGGAACTACATTTGAGATCCATTCAACATAATCAATGGCTTGTATAAAAATGACCTTCAACAGTTTTTCTAGTTCTGCTTTGACTAGTAAGGCCACTTTAGGATGCATTTTTCTAAGTTTCTGTTTAACAGGTTTAGCATCTGGATGGACTACTAGATGATGCATGACTACAGAAGGGTCCAGACCTGGCATGTCTTCATATGTCCAGGCAAAGACATCCTCATAGTCTTTAAGAAATGAAATGTATTTATCTTGTTTTTCTTGACTTAATTCTGATCCAATATTGATTATGTGAGGGTTATGTTCGGTTCCAATGTTAATTTTGATACCGTTTTCAACTTCCATATGTAAATCTCTCTCAAAATTAGGTGGGGCGGGTGAAACACCCAATTCTTGTAATTCTTCCAAGGTTAGCTTGGATAATTCGTCTTGAGGAGTCGAGGCCTCAAGTTGGGCTATACTAGGTATAGAGCCATCAAAATAAAATTCGTTATGCAATAAATCATCAACGGAGACATCATGGAAGATATCCCCTTCCAACTCATCGTCGGATTCGAAAATCATCTCAGGGTAGGCGAGAGATAGCATATGACGAGTAAAGGGATTATTTTTTGAAAGCAAAGAATCTTGTTTATCGAGATAATCTTGATAACATGTAAGATGGTCATCCTCCTCAAATGGGAAGGGTTGACCTTTACTAGGAAATAGGCCCACACCGCATCGGGCTAGGCCATGGTTCTACCTCAATAGGTTCCTTCATACCATTTTGGAAAGGTCCCAAACCTTTCCCTTTATAGCCCAATTTAAGCATTATGGGTTTAGCTTTAATATATTCATTAGCAAAATAGCATCGAGCATATCCATCACAATGTGTCTTGATGTTTCGGGGTATTCTTCCCCAATCATATCCCTTATAAACAAAAGCACAACTTTCGACTTGGTAGATACTTCCCATAGGTTGTGGGAGGCCCAAGGTACGAGGAGAAGGTGGGAGTTTATTTAAAACAAGGGAAGCTTGCACGGCAGTGTTGATCTCTTCTGATATAAGAATTTTAGATAAATCGGGTAGGAGTTCATCAGTAAGAGCGTAAGAGGTAGAAGGAACATTTCCTAGATTTTTTGATGTGGAAAGAATGCTTGTAGTGGGTGGGGATGTTATAGGGATATCGATGGATGAGTCTATCGGTGTGGAAGTTATAGGGGTAAAACAAGGAACATTGGTTGTAGTTCTGGGATCTTTTCGAGGTCCTAATGGGGTTTGTTCAGAAAGTGGTTGAGCTATATGTAGAGGTGTAGTTGATGGGGAAAAAGTAGGTGATGTTATGGGTGAGTGTTTCACATGTTTAGATGGTTGACGAGAATTAGGATGTGTGGATGACAAAGCAGGGCAAAATTGAACTCCAACCGGTTCTACCAAAGCACACATATCAAAGGGTCTAGGGTCACCATGAATGGTAACCAATTGGTTTTTAAATTCGAATTTAACACATTGATGTAAAGTGGATGGAACTGCTCGCATCGCGTTGATCCAAGGGCGACCCAAAAGTATATTGTACGATGCAGGGCAATGTACAATAAACACGATCGTATCTAGGGTTCTAGGACCAACTTGCAAGGGTATAGTAATGACTCCACACGTTTCTTGTGTCTCGTCATTGAAGGCTTTTATGATCATATCCGTTCTTTTCATTTCGTCACTCCTAAAGCCAAATCTTTGGTAGAAGTCAAAAGTGCATATGTTTAAAGATGAACCATTATCAATCAAGATGCGTTTAACGACTACGTCCCCAATTAGGGTAGTAATATATAAAGGGTTATCCTTATGTAAACTATGTTGTGGTATATCTCTATCTCGAAAGTCAATACAATCAACTTCTCGAGTTATGATAGTATTGGTCATGGCTTCAGGCTGAATATTTTGTGGTACCATCATTTGGCTTAATGTGAGCATTAATTCATCCCTATGGGTAGGAGAAGATCTTAAAAGGTCCAAAAGGGAAATTCTAGCTGTAGTATTGGATAATTGTTCATTAATATTATATGGAGGCTTAGGTTGAACATGAGGCATATGACTCCCTTTATTAGGATTTTTCAAAACAAATGGAGCTGATCCATCATTTTGAGTTTGATCCTGTTGAGAGTTTTGAGCCTGTTGTCGGGTAACAACTCCGATGGTACCTACAATATTATTTTGAGGATGATGAATTGGTCTCGGTCTAGCATTTATGGCTTGTTCATTAGAGAGGAACTGATGAGAAGAGGGTCGAGTAGTAACTCTTCTAGGAAATGGTTCTTTCGAAACCATAGAATCTGTGATAGGTTGAATAGGATCTGATTCGTTTTTAGAACTATTCGATTGATTTGAGGTGATTTCCATGTCACTTTCAGTATCAGATTCTACATCACTAAGATCGGGTGTTTGAGTATTATATAGGGGTCTGGACGTAACCATGGATAAATTTGTGTCAAATATTTCTAGATCGTGAATAGGTAAATGCCCACTAATGGCTCCTACATATCGGGTAGGAGGGGGAACATTATGATGTTCAATTTGATTAGCCACCTCTTTGCCATGTTTTGGTAAAGGATGTTGAAATATGTCCAATGATTGATTGGCATTCTGATTTTGACTTTGAAGGGTGTTCTTTTGAACATTACTAGTAGGATTTTGTTTAGGTTGAAAGGCTTGTACCTCCATCTCATTGTTATCAATTAAATCTTGTATTTTATGTTTTAATCATTTACAAGCATTGGTAGCATGTCCGGGTCCTCTATGGAAATCACAATGTAAATCAGCTCTATATCCGGGTATGGTTGGATCAGGTTCCCAGATAGCTGGTAATTGGATCAAACCTCGTGCTAGTAATTGCGGGAGAATGGTTGATAAAGGTTGATTTAACCTAGTAAATTCTCAAGGTGGTTTATCAGGAGGTTTCAATATGAACTTCTCTGTTGTTTTTGTAGTATTAACATTGGCAATGTTTCTGCTATCAGTGACTCCATCACCCACAACTTGTTTATTTTTGTATTGATTTCTGGATGTTTTCTCATCATCTTTCTTTTTGAGCTGACCTCTTCTAATGAGAGCATCTTCCACTCTTCGGGCTAAGTCTATAGCTTGATCAAAGGTGGTCAAGGTAATTCATAGGATAATTGTTCTTGTAAATTATTGATAAAAATATCCAACATTTCTCGATAAGGTAACACAAAGTGTAATTTTCCTATCAACTGCCTCCATCGAGCTAAGAAGTCAGCAAAACACTCATCTTTGTCTTGTTTTAGGTTGTATAAATCTTTAATAGTTACATGTATTTCAATATAGGCACTAAATTGGTGCACAAAAGACTCGGCGGTCTCTTTGAAATTTCTCAAAGAATGAGTGGGCAATTGATAATACCACTCCAATGCCATCCCTCCTAAACTTTTCGGGAACATTTTTAGTAATAACAAGTCATCATGTGATATATCATGACATGCTATCCTAAACATACAAAGATGCTCTATGGGATCTTCGGTTCCTTTGTATATAGGTAGGACAGGCATGGGAAAGCGTTTAGGATATGGTTGTGCTACAACTATAGGATCTAGAGGTTGACTACACATCTCTCGATAATTGTACGAGGGACGGTAGGGATCTATTTGGTCCATACGGGAGGTTAACTGTTTCACCATGGCTTCCAGATTACCAGTTTGCCCACCATATTGGTTCGGTGGTACATGAGCATGGGATTTGTGAGCGTAGGAAGGCGGGACATAAGGATTAGATGCTATGTTGCTATTATGCAAATGATTGGTAGGAAGAGTATTATGAAGAAGATTTGTGGTAGCATTATGTTGTATCCCAGATTGTTGGAAATTAACATTTGGTTTTGTTTTAGGCTTTTGTTGATTTGAGGTATATTGATCGATAGCTTGGCGAAATAGAGCAGTGAATGAAGGTTTCTTTTGTGTAGGAATAACCCTTGGCTTAGTAACAAGCACTCTAGGTAGTTGGGTAACCTGTTGTTGTCGCGTGTTTTGGATTATAGTAGCCATGTCCAAATTGGACGGTCCAGCTTGATCACTCTCTTGATCAACGAAGGACAAAGGATTAGTGCGTGTGTGATATATATCTTCTAGGGTTGCTTGAGTGTCACTAATTTGATCTTTATCCATATGAACTTCTCTATTAAGAGTGCCAATATTAGTATGGAGAAATTTCCAAAAATGTTCCATGTTTTCAAAAGTAACAGCTCCTTCTGGAGTTATTTTAGGAGATGAGGATCCTTCCTCTCTATCATTTTCCTTTTGTTCATTTGCATCAACATAATCTTCTTCTTGTTGGTCTAGAGTTTCTTCTTCCTGAATTGGGTCTTCAGGAAGGACATCTGGGTTATTTTCTATTTTCCTTAACCAATCTTCTTCTACCTCAATTTGTTTTCCATTCCTGAGTCTAGTCATTATGTCTAAATTTAGATTTTAGCAAATATATATTGATATATTTGCAATAGATTTGGGAGGTATATATTTTAATTATATACCTACTATAATGCTTAAAAATAAAATGTTTTGATTTTTTTGTTATGATTTTGTTTGTTTTTTATTTTTATTTTATGCTTATAAAGACAACAAATAGCACACTAAATGCAATAAATAACAATAATAGAATAATAGCTTAGTTTTCTAAAAATAGTTTATGAATGTCATTGATAGGATCAAGTTCATCAGGAGTCATAAAATGCTCCTCTTCAAATTGAAAATGGTTTTTTAGGAATTTGATAAAGTATGCTATAGTGATATTATCTACTTTTGAATCTGATTTGTAAAAATAGATTTCATGGCAATACTCTCGATATAACACAGCTCTGGGAACTCTATACCATCTTTGTCTATCCATAAGAATGACCTCCTGATCCTCTATACGAGACAAAAATTTATGTACTACAGCTGCATTATCGAGGTATTCCTCAAAGGTATACAACTCAAAAGACACAAGGGCTCTTTTATCTGCTAACCACCTATGGCAAGCTCTCTAAAGCTCATGATACAAAGTCACTTGATCGAGATCCAGGATTCTATCTAGGAAAAACCTCTTGATTTGCCTAAGTTCGGTTGCTCTAGATGAAATGAGATTCAATCTCCTATTAAGTTCGTCCCACAAAGGTTGAACCCTATTTGTTTGAGGTATGCTAAGTACGAAATTAATCTCTATAGTCTGCTAATTGATTTTCAACATTAATGGTGACAACTCGTCTTTTGTTATAATCTACCATCTAAATATGACATGCAATCTTTGATTCTAAATGCATTTATGTTTTTTTTTTTTTTTTTGAATTGTTTTCAAAAGGTTTTTAGTTTTCATGTCGGGTTCACCAAAATGTATCGCTCCAAATTTTTCGCATCCTTACCCTCAGGCTATAGGATCCGCACCCGAAAGGGGGATGCGAGAAGGATGGGACAATACCTCGGACTAAGAGGCCCTTTGAAGGTCCCGCCTCTCGAGGGAGGAGTATAAGGGTGAATTTTCGATGGATGGTGGGTTCACCAGGAAAACTTTTGAGTGGCAGTTTCCATGCCTAGGTTGATAGTGGGTTTGATGTGTTCATTTTTATACTCAATCATTCAACTCCTAGGTTTGGCCAAGATGAATCTAAACTATTCTATCTACCAATGATAATTTAAATGGATACAAAAAATAGGAATGAGTGCTAATAATAGAGAATATGCTAATTAGAATGTGTCATACCTGATTCTGGATGTTTGATGAAGATTTCGAGTTTTGTAGTAGTCCAGATCACCTCAGTTCATACGATAGATCGTCCGAGATCGGACATGATCATCCGATATCCGATGAATTCGTCGAAGACACCGCAATCATAAAAATAGATGCGAAATACCAAATATGCAAGTGCGAAGCAAAGGACAATGGTAGAAGATAACAACAAACATGCCTAAATAATGGATTCTAATAACAAATAAAGAAATGCAGTAGATTTAATGATCGATTTTAACCTTACCATGCGATTATGCTAAATGAGGTGAACTCCAAGATGCAAAAAACATAATAATTCAAGACAATGCAGAAATACAATATGAAAATGCAGAGAAAGCTAAGGGAATGCAAACTCTGGACTCGGATTGCCCCCAATCTGGACTAAATTCAGGATCGCCTCCAATCGTACGAGATCGTCCGTAATCGTTCGAGATCGTTTGCGTTGATCCGAGCTATCTTCGACTGCAAAACAGTAGATTTCTTGCAAGAAAATGCAAAATATAGAACACAGACAGTAGTGCGAGGGAATAAGGAGTTAAATCTATCAGCTAAGGGGTTCAGGGAAATCAGAATCAAGGGGGTCATGTAGGGTCGGGGGGTAAACTAGAAAATCCTAGTTTATATAGGCTTAGGAAGAGGTTTAAGAGGTTGGGGATCATCCCAATATGGGAGATCTCCAACAGGGCAATCTCCAACTGTGCAGACACGCTTCTGCCCAAGTTGGAGAGGTCGTTGAAACATAAGCTAATTATGAAAATTTAGTTTTGGGACAAAATCGTCTAGACGTTCTGTCCATGACGATTTCGTCAGATCTGGGATGATCTCGTCTAATCTGCGACGATATCATCCAATGGTCAAAACAAATCCTAAAAATGGCATGAAAAACGAGGAAACGAGTAGCAGGCGGTTTTGGAGCGGTTTTGGGGTTAAAATTCAAATTTTTATCTTTTATCTTTTACTAAGGTTTTTAACCGTGCCAATTTTAGGGTGCTACAGGAAACAATCAAGATAACATTACTAGATACAAAACTTTAGAGTTATAGGCAAAATCCTAAAGGAGAAGTTGAAATCATCTACTACAATTTCATAGCAGCATACTAGAAGCATTCACAACTGCAAGTGATGAGCACCAAAAATGCTCATTTTTTGTATGCTTTAATGAAATAAATGTGCGGCATTATTATATTAGAAATGTATTTTTTATGAGATTTTTGTATACATTTAATGGAAAATGATGTATTATGCCTAATGTGTGTTTTGAGTGAAAATTGTGTGTAGATGCAGTACCTTATGACTTTTTTGCACCTTTTAGTCAAGGTCCCATGCGGACCTGGCATTTGATAACTTTCATAACGCGATTAAGGAATGGTTGGTGATTAAATGATGATAGTGGCAAAGGAGTAAGGCATTCCAAAAATGCTAAGGTACGATGCCTGTCTCTCGACCATAGGCTGGAAGGCACCTATCTCCCAATGAAAAGGAAGCACCTATCTCCTAGTACATAGGACAAGTGCCTATCTCCCAAAAATAGGTTGGACGATGCCTATCTCTTGATGATAGAATAAAGCACTCATTGTTTGATGCCAAAAAAAAGTGATGATCTTCAATGAATAAGAAAAGGCTAAATATGATGCCTTTATCTTGATGATAGGTTGAAAAGGTACCTATTTTCTAGTGATGGGTTGAATAGCGCATGTACCCAATAAAATAAAAATGTGCGTGTTGACTATGAATTTTGAAGACCATGTATAAAATTAGATGCATTTTGTTAAGAAAGCATAGGGAACACTATGATTATCTTGTAAGGGTTAATTTTAGCATGACTCCTCTTTTATTAGGTATTTAATTAATTTATGTATGCCCATCATAGCGAATCATATTAGAATGAATAAAATTAGCAGCATCTAAATTTGTAATAAGGGATGATCACATTTTGTATAAAAATGTAGGTCACCTCTGAAGAAAGGATCTCGAACTTGCTTTGTAAATTGGTACTACATAATAAAATCTTGAGTGTTTTGATTATTTTGTTGTGTTTGAAGAGTGATCATGTGAATTAATCAGGAGGATGTCTGTAGGATCCTAGGCCCACTCTAAGTAGTATTCCTCCCCTATTTTTTTGCTTTCATTATTTACTTTTCTACTATCAAGTGTGTTTTTCTATTTTATTTATTTCTGCATAGTGTGTTTAATTTTTGCATTTTCTTACTTTATTCAATTCTGCAAGTGTGTTTACTTTCCTACAATTTACTTTCCTATAAATTTCCTTTCAGTCATGTGTTTGATAGTTTAAATTAGTTTTCCTACAATTTCTTATAGAATTTACTTTCTTGTAATTCAATTCTATTGGTTTGGCTGAACTCCAACTACACCAACAACCACCCCCACCAAACCAAAGTGACACATAGGACTCATCTCTAGTTTACTATAGGCATATACTTTGCACTGGTACTCAACAAGTTTATGAACTTCCGGATTGATAAAATTAAATGGAAGCATAATTAACTATTTTCATAAACATATTTTTTGCTCACCATTTTGGCACCATTGTCGAGGAGTGCCAACTGTAGTATTCAAATCTATAGGTCAGTCAAACCTAAAACTTACAGTTCATATTAGCTTACCCATAGATTTTCTACCTGATATTGTATGAGTCCACCAAGATTAAGAGGATCGGATGGCCATTTTCTGAAAAGCAAAGATATCACTCCACAAGTACCTAAAAAACCTTCTGAAATTCCTTTTGAAATATCTAGAACAAATCCTGAAACTGAATTACCATCTCCTCCAACAGTACATTGGCGTAGTCACCCAATATTTGAACAAAGTTCTTCTCACCAATTAAGGCAAACATATTTTGATGGAGGACTAGTTTCAAACTTTGGTTTAGGACATCTATTTGAAAGAACTCAATCTGAGGAAGATTTATTGAATATTCAATAGTGGAAAGTAGTTGAAGATGGAACCATTTCAAATGTTGACTTAGGAATACTTTTAGAAGATAAATAAAATGAGTGTGAAGCCTTGAAAGTTGCCCTAGAAGCAACAGGTGTAGAACCTACATTACCTAAAAATATGGCTAAAATTGAAGAAGCTTCAACCAACTTTGACTTCCCAATTGAGGAAGCAAGGGGAGAAACTAAGATGAAACACATATCTCCCACTCATCTTCCTACCTTTAGGGGACTTCCAACTGAAGACCCTGACCTATTCCTTTTTAAATTTGATGTATTATGCAGGTTAGTGGATTACAAATTAGATGCCCAAAAGCTAAAATTATTTCCCTCCACACTAGATGATTTAACACTACGTTGGTTCATCAGTTTGGAAAAAAACACATTGCAACCTAGGAAGATATGAAAAGGATCTTCCTAGACCAATACCAAAACTTTGGGAGGGCATGATATGTTAGGGAAGAAGTCCTGGATATGTCTCAAAAAGAGGAAGAATCATTGGAAGACTATTGGGATAGATTTAACTTTAATTTGCAAAGATCACCCCATGCAAAGTTGGGTGAGAAGTCCTTAAGAAGCATATTCTTGAGGGGTCTCACAAATGAGTCTCTAGAAGCTTTGAATTTGATATTGAGAGGGGATATTTACCAACATCAAATGTTAGATATCCGATAATTATGTCAGAATTATTCATGTAGAAAAGGTAAACCAACCACCCGAGTCACAAAAACCACAACCTTAGTAACTAAGGCTGAAATAGGCAATATGTTGGATGATATGAAGAGTGAGATGCTCTCATCTCTCACACTTCAATTAGATACACTCTTGCTTCAGAAAAAGAAGTAGGAAATTAAAGCAACACTAGCCTACTTTTACCCAAAATGTAGGAGAAAACATCCTAAAAATGAGTGTCCAAAAAATAAAGTTAGAGTGTGTGTGATCTATCAAAAGGATCATAAAATGAGGTTGTGCCCATAAATAATAAATTTCAAAGAGGAACCTGAAGTAGCAAAAACCTATTTTATGGGTAATAGGAGAAACTGGCAATAGTTTCCTATAGGAAATAGTATGCTAGGAGGAGTACCACCTTATGGGGGAGTTAATTATATGAACCAAGGTCAGACTCAACCACCCAACATGGGATGGTGGGGTCAGCCTCCTTGGATGAATGCCACCCAAGGGTCTACTCCTTACAACCCTTATCCATGGATGCCTTATCAACAAACTGGACCATAGTGGTGGAATTACAATGCGTGGACTTCACCTCCACAAAATACAACTCAAGCCCCACTGCAACCTAGTTTAACACCTCCTACTTCAAGACCAATTCAGCTACCTACACAACCAACTCCAAATCTGAACAACAAGATAAATCAGCCCACCTATCAGGTAGACACAAAGATGTTTCCCATGTATCATATTAGAGTAGATTGCAATCCTGTACAACTTAGATCAGGTAGACAATTAGGAGTAGAACCAACTCCTCTTGTAGTGGAGGAAGAGGATGTAGAGTTAGAAGTAGAAGAACCACCTTTGGTAGAAGAGGTGGAAGAAAAATAAACTACTGAAAAACATAAAAATGAAGGGGTTCCACCTTTTTTAAAAATATTATAGGAACCTAGAAAGCCAATGCAACCAAAATTTGATATTATGGAAGGCTTAAAAAACTTGATAGTCATGATTCCCCTTTATCAGGCCATTAGAGATGTTCCCATCTACACGAAGGCCATAAGAGAGTTATGTCTAAAAAATAGGAAGAAAACCATCAAAAGTAGTAAATATGGTAGGACAATTGGTTGATCTCATGTTAGGCAATACCTACCATCCCAAGTACTCTGATCTAGGAAGCCTAATGCTAATAGTTAAAATTGTAGGCTTCCAATTACCCAACACATTAGTAGATCTAGGGGCTGCCATAAATATCATGCCCCAAGAAACCATGCAAAAACTACAACTCACAAATATGAGGCCAACTAAAATTATCCTTCAATTGGTTGATCGATCTACAGTACTCTTAGAGGGAATACTGGAAGATGTTGTTGTCATAGTGGATGCATGGGAGTATCCAGTATATTTTCTAGTGTTGCAATCTAGATCTGGATTGGGTGGTTATCCACTTATATTAGGTAGACCTTGGCTGGCCATAATTGATGCTTATATAAGTTGTAGGATAGGACAAATGATGATCTCATATGGATAAAATATCAAAAACTTGATCATTTATCCACCTGCACAATCCACTGATTTGTTGGGAGAACCAAATTGTGAAGTCTTAAATAATGATGCCTTGTCGATGCTTCAACCAATAATGGCTCTAGATGAGATTGAGGATGACATCGATGAAGAACAAGTCATAACACACTTTTTCCAAGGGGAATCCTCACATCCTCCTCTAGAATCCCCACTTGTAGGCAACAAGGATAATCATGTCAAACAAATAGAGGTAGCACCTGGTAGAGTATTGAACATTGACAATGAGTTGTCAATTGTTCAAGAGGACAAATTAAAGGAAATACTAGTCAAACATCAAACTGCTTTTGCATGGGATTACACAGACATGAGGGGGATTGCACCCAAAGTTTGCATGCACATGATATATTTGGAAGATGATGTAAGACCAGTAAGACAACCCCAAAGAAGAATGAATCCAACAATGAAAGAAATTGTCAAAGCTGAATTACAAAAACTTTTGTCAGCTAGATTTATTTATCCAATATCGGATAGTCAATGGGTATCACCTTTAGTGGTGGTGCCTAAGAAAAATGGCAAGTGGCACATTTGTGTTGATTACAGGATGCTCAATAAAGCCACTAGGAAAGACCATTTCCCCTTACCCTTTATTGACCAAGTCCTCGACACCTTGGTAGGACAAAAATATTTTTCGTTCCTAGATGGGTTTAGTGGATACAACCAAATTCAAATAGGGGATGAAGACCAGGACAAAACCATGTTTACCTATCCATGGGGGACTTTTGCTTACCGAGTCTTACCATTTGGGTTGTGTAACGCACCTACCACCTTTCAAAGGGTGGTGCTTAGTATCTTTTTAGACATGGTTGGAGAAACTGTAGAAGTGTATATGGATGATTTCACCATTTATGATGAAACTTTTGAAGAAGCTACAACCAATCTGGAGAAAGTACTCTAATGTTGTCAGGAAACAAACCTATCCCTTAGTAACGAAAAGTATTTTATGCTAATGCAAGAAGGGATAGTGTTAGGACATCATATCTCTATGAAGGGATTAAAGTAGATAAATGAAAAATTGAAGTAATTAAAAATCTACCTACTCCCCAAACTCAGAGAGATATCCATAGTTTTCTAGGCTCTATTGGATACTATAGGTGGTTTATCCAAGATTTTAGCAAGACTACCAAACCTCTGCATACATTGTTGTCTAAAAATGTTGAGTTTGTCTGGACTAGTGAGTGTGAGCAAGCATTTCAGATTTTAAAGGAAAAATTGACCACTGCTCCTATGTTGAGAGGTCCAAATTGGACCCTCCCCTTTCACATTTACGTTGATGCATCTAACAATGTGATAGGGGCAACATTAGGACAGAAATATGGAGATGAGTTTTATGCCATCTATTATGTCAGTAAACATCTTACAGGTGTTGAGTTCAACTATACTATCATGGAGAAAGAATTCCTTGTAGTAGTACATACTATTAATAAATTCTACCATTACATTATAGGTTATAAGATTTTTGTGCATACAGATCATACAACCATCAGGTATCTGATGAATAAACCTGTAGTAAGTGGTAGAATTATTAGGTGGATTTTACTATTGTAGGAATTTGATGTAACCATTGTTGACAAACCCGATAGGGATAATGTTGTTGCAGATTTTCTCTCCAGGTTAATATCTTAGGACCATACAACCATTGAGGATCAATTTCTGGATGAGCATATTTTTGCTCTGGATGAACAGATTCCATGGTATGTAGATATGGCTAATTACTTAGCCACTGGTAAAGTATCTCCTACACTCTCACCTCGAGAAGCTCAAACTTTGATAGAGAAGAGTGCAACCTTCTCATGGATTGATGGATGCCTATTTAGAATCGGGCCCGATCAAATCATGCGAAGGTGTGTTGCAGAAAATGAAACCACATAAATCCTCAAGGCTTGCCATGATGAACCATGTGGTGGTCATTTTGTAGGAAGGAGGACTACATTTAAAGTTTTGTAGGCTAGATATTTTTGGCCTTCTTTATTTAAATATGCAGCCAAACATGTTAGCCAATGTGATCAATGCCAACGAATGGGTAGACCAACTCTTCGATATGAGATGCCACTTCAGCCCCATGTGCACATTGAACCCTTTGATAAGTGGGGAATGGATTTTGTGGGGCCCATCAATCCATAATCAGGTAAAAAAGGTATATTCTAGTTTGTACTGACTATGTGACTAAATGGGTTGAAGTGCAGGCACTACGAGACTCGAAGGAGAAGATTATAGCCAATTTCTTGTATGAATCTATTTTCACCTGATTTGGTGTTCCTAGAAATTACCACTGATTAGGGACCTCAATTCACCTCGAAAGTGATTCAGGAGTTGATGCAGTAGTATCAAATTTGGCACAATAAAACTACCCCCTACCATCCATAAGCAAATGGGCAAGTGGAAGTCACAAATCGAGAGTTGGAGAACATTCTTACTAAAATGGTACAACATTAAAAGGATTGGGCAACTCATTTACTAGAAGTAGTGTGGGCATATCACACTACCTAGAAAACCACCATTGGATTTACACCATTCCAATTGGTGTACAGGAAAAATGCCATGATGCCAATTGAGTTTGAGATTAAAACCCTATGGACTATTATAGAATTAAATTTAAATCTGGATGTTACATAGAAATAATATATTCAATAACTTAACCAGTTGTATGAGTATTAGTAGGATGCTTTGCAATATATAAATATCATGTAGAAATAGAGGGCTTAGTGGCATGACCACCACATACAACCAAAATAGTTCAAAGAGGGATATTGGGCATTGTTGTATGACTCTCGATTCTAGGAGTGAAAGGGGAAGCTTATGCAGCATTGGATGGGACCGTATGAAGTGGTTGAAATTATCAATAATGGTGTTGTGCATTTGAACCATAGATGGAAGTGACATTATGTTGATAGTCAATGACCACTGATTGTGGTCATATCATGCACCACCAATCCACGTGATTGGATCCAAAGTAGGCATGGGGGAGACCCCATCATAATAAAAATTATTTTCTAGTAGTTGATGGATGTGTATGCATAGCAAAAAAAAAATATTTTTTATTATTTTTAATTAGTATAGGTTTTTTTGTTTTTGTTTTATTTATTATTTTGTAGAAATCGTGCCTTGAATGCAATCTGTAGGTATCTTAGGAAACCTAGGCCTATCAAGCATAGGCCATGATTCCTATTTTATGCTTTACATGTGTGTTTATTTTTGTAGGACATGTAACCCTGAATGCAATCTATAGGTAACTAGGTAAAACTAGGCCTATCAGGCATAGGTTACAATGCCCTATATTTTTTACTTTCTAGGAGGATAAATGAATGAAAGAAGCACCAAACCCCACTAGGAGGGGGTACTTACAGTTGGACATGTGTACAGGTGTCTACTTCCTCATGGAAGAAAATACCTGTATATGGGTCAAGGTAGTGGATGCTAACTTTGTCACCAAGGGGAAGTGCCTATATTCAGATTGATGAAAGGTGCCTAACTATGAGTCAACCTAGTGGACGTTGACTGTCCATCCAAGAGAGGGTACCTATATCCCACATATAGCAAAGGTGCCTACATCCATAAAATTTTGAAGGTGCCTGTATTCACATGAGGTGCCTATCTCCCATATACAATAGGAAAAAAATATATCTTTTGTAAGTGCTAGTATCTAGAATGTCAGAATAAAGGTACTTGTATTCACAATAATAGACGGTTCTTGTATCTAGTAAGTCAGAGTAAGGCATATATTTAAGTATCAATAAAGTGTATTCAAAAAGGCTATATCAATACAGAAAGGTGTCTATCTTCCACATAAATAAGGGTGCCTGTATTCCAATGTAGTGATGACTCCTATATTCGACATCGAAGAAGCGATTGGAGCCATGTTGGCACCAAAATCCATGCATAGTCAAAGTCAAACTTTTCATGGATGAGAGTATGTCTATTTTTCTTTTCATCGATGAAATTTGTTTACTTCTCAGTTGTTGATCGATGGAGTTCATGATTTTTCTTCGGTGACCCATGCATGCTCCCAAGACATAAATAAAACAACTTCCAAGGGGGGACGTGTGTCATCCCATGGTAAAATAAAAATTCTATGTTTTCTTCAGTTTTTGCATGAGATCTCGAGACTAATAAAATTGTAGTACCCAATGATGATTCATTTGATGTGATTACTTTGCATAAAAAAATGCACACCATTCATTTGTCTCGGAGACACTATTGTCATGCATCGACCAATCAAATTGCATCATCGATATTTGCATATCATAATTCATGAAACACCATTCAGGTATGTACTAAACTTTCTATTATGTGTGTGCATGATTTTCATAAAGAAAATATTTTTGTATAATGTGTCGGCACATGTCCCATGAAACTCGTATCCAATCATACAAACCCCAAATCTGCAATATGCCATGTGGTGCCAATCATATGGAAGGAAGTAGTTGTAATGGTACCCATCTAAATCTGGCACATGATTTTAGATTTAATTATGTAGATTACCCATAATTACTATTGATTATGGGAAGATAGGTGCCCTGTATGCATGGATACAGTCACATGCTTTGACATGTTATAAACTAGATAATAGTGCCTATTTTGCAAACATAAAGAAATCCAGAGAATAGAGCCGATAACTACCATGGGAGGACCTTCAACTAATCATGCTTTGAAGAAGTATGAGCCTCAGGATCTTTCGGGCATAACTAGAGATGTCAAGAACTAGTTTGAGGCTATCGGATGGATGGAGTATTATTACCTAGTTAGCTAGGACCAAGATCTTATGGTGACACATGAATTTGTAGCCTCGATGGATGATGGTGTCGTACGGATGCATGGACTGGTCATACCAGTCATAGAGGTATATATTGTGGAGGTGATTGGTCTTCCATGCATAGGGGATCAGATGTATAAGGAGGATAGTATAGTGCGATGCATGCAATGATTTTTTGGGTAACCATCAACATAGATAACATGCATAGGGTTGCCAAAATAGCATATGCCAGACCTATGGAGGAATGTGTTCGAGCAAGTGGCTCAATTTTTCACTTGCACTAGCAAGTATTCCTGGTTGAATGCCAACCATTTCAGATTTCTCAATCATCTACTACATGGGGATAAAATCAATATTCCCTATTACTTAATGTGTGCCCTAAAATATGAATCCAGTCGATACCAAGTAGGAATAATAATGATATTAGGGCATCATAGGCTGATTTTAGCCCTAGTTTGATATGTTGAGGTGTGTAGGGATGCACTATCCATTGGAGAAAATGTTGTAGATATAATTGAAGAGCAATAGGAATATGAAGAGGATGAAGAAGGTGTTGCTATAGATGCAACTAAGGAGTAGTAGGGGGAAGAAGAGGTGCTTGACTCCCATAGCCACCAAGTTATAGAAATAATAGGGTAGGCAGAATTAGGCCCTTCTCCCACAATACCATCACCTACCTCCCAACATAGCCATTCTATAGGGGAGGTAGAGCAAGTTGAATAGAGTTCATCATGGGCAACATCATCGCCTATCTCCCAACATTCAAATTGGGAGGTAGACCAAACTATTTCAAGCCCATTTCGGGCTTCGTCACCACCAACAACCAGAAGTAGAGCATAGAAGGAGCCTCTGGTTGATTATAGTTCATCCAAGGAAGAAGACACCCCCATGATAGAGGATGAACTAGCTTCTCAAGTGTTGCATGGCATGGCTAGTGGTGAGACATCCTATCGTAATGCTCAGGAAGAAGACCTGCAGAGCTAACTATAGAACATGAAAGAACAAGCCTCCAAATGGGAGGAGAAATATAAAAAGGAGTAGGCTAAATTTTAGGAATCCCGATGGGCTACCATAACAAGGTAGTAGGAAGTGAATGATGCTCTATGGTAGCTACGAGATATGGTATGATAGTTGGAAAATAGGGTCCAATAGTTGTAGGCCACCAAACCAGATAAGGTTGATGTTATCATGCAAACTGACTGGGCCATGGATGCAACACTTTCTTTCATGGACTCAAAGGAGAAAATTGCATCCATAGGAGCATTTCACTTTGATGCTAGGAGGGCATCAAGGTTACCAGAAGATTAAAATAGGGGACCAATCAAAGGCCCTTGTGAATACTGCTTCCCAGGAATAGGGGAGCCCTGTTGTGCAATAGGAACCCCCTATAATTGAAATCAAAGATAGTGAGGTTGAGGAGTCAGCCAGAACATCTATGGCTACCCAATCAGATGGTCAACCACTAGATGACCAAGCAGGAACTACCTAGTTAGCTAGGGAGTCTAAGGTACATATGGATGCCACTCAACCCATTGATGAAATGCATGTATCTGACCTTATTATCCAGTCAGAGGTAGGGTAGGAGCAAGAACATGAGGTGGACCACCCATAGGAGTCATCCGATCCCATGAAGGTTGTACAGTTAGTTGGTCAGCCATCGGTTGACCAAACCATGGTTGGTCAGTTTGATGGGTAGACCATGGTTGAACCAACTGTGAACACACTAGTGGACCAGGATATGCAAGAAATAGAGTCTTTCGAGGTCTAGGAAATACCACCTCCATAGAAGGTAGAGGAGGTTGGTCCCTTGATGTCCATAACTAATGCAACAACATCTAGATCAACTAAGAAATTATGACCCAAATGAAAAGCAGAGAGAGCACCATAGAGAAGGTCGAAGACAAGGGCTAGAATAGTACCCCAACAAAAGTAGAAAGTACCCCAATGAAATTTGAGGGTGCAACTAGACCCAAACTTAGATGAAGAATGGGTTGCATCCATGAAAGCTTTCACCATCCAGAGGGAGCAGTTCCAGGAGCTCAAGAAGGGCCTAAAAAAGGCTAAGAAGGAGCGAAAGGCTCACAAATGGATGGCTAGAGAGCCAAGCATTTCTATCAACCCTACCCAACCAAGGCAATTCTGGAACCTGTATGGTTCAATTGATGGAAATCCCTCAAGGATGCAGGAATATCTATAGAATATGGGTATATTTTTTAGAAATAGACTATTACATCATTTGGATAATGTAAATGTACCTTTCTTGGTACATACTTAGGACATTAGATTACTTTAGGGGGAAGTTATCTAGTTACTTCATGCAATGTAATAAATGCACAAGTGTCAAAGTGCAAGTTGTATATGTGCAAGTTGTCCCTTGCACATCTAGGTAGAGTGTTGGCCAAGGAACCTATTTCCTATATAAAGGGCCATAGACATAGACATAGATATAGAGAGAGTGAGTACTACATCGTAGGAAGTAGTATAGACCAGAGTGGCATGATGTAGCAGTGTGATGTATTGTGATGGGGTGTAATATGCTCAATGCCCATTCTTGAGTTGTAGCTATATTCATGGAGTGTTCATTTCCTCCATAGCTACTTTTGTAAACATCTCCATCATTTCTATTTATAGTATATTTTTAGTCATCTCGTAGATTTACTTTATTTCATATTATTCTGCATCTTGTGTTTGCTATCTCCCATTACATGTTGCATCAAAAGCTAACAGTGGTATCAGAGCCATGGTAGGTCAATAGGAAAACCACCATTATTATTGACCTTGAGTTTTTTGAGAACTTGATGCGCCATTGGACTAGTCACTATCAAAAATACTCAGAAGAGTCTTGGTGGTAGAATTAAGGAGAGCCACAAGTAAGGACTGAAAGAAATCTCAGATTCTGGAATATTGAGATTGCATATGGCTAGAGTCTTTCCACAGAGTTTCAAGGGAAAACTTGTGAAGACTAGGACTCAACACTTGATCCACTAGTTTGATGAATCAACTAGTGAAGCTCATCTAAGAGATCTAGAGAAATTAACCTGAAGGTTATTTTATTGCAAGGGAATTAATACTCAGATGATTGGGACACCTCCTACAATAGAAATCTAGGAGATTTCAACTTCGTTGCTCGAAGGTCGGAGTGCCTTCATAGTGTAGATATTAGTTGTTGCAAGAGAAGAACACTATAGAAGAGACTTCTGGAGAAGAATTATGGTGAAGTTTGGAGATAGGAGATCTCCATTGCTAGATTGGAAACTTCACAAGAAGAAAAGGCCATAGAAGCCTTGATCTAGAAGAAAAGGCCATAGAAGCCTTGATCCAGAAGAAAAGGCCATAAAAGCCTTGATCTAGAAGAAAAGGCCATAAAAGCCTTGATAAGAAAAGGCATAGAAATAAAATGCCATAAAGCCTTGGTACTGAAGAAAATGCCACATAAGCCTTGAAGAAAAGGCCACAGAAGCCTTGATCCTGAAGAAGACTCCTGAAGAGAGTATCTAATTCAGAAGCATATTTTAGTACTAATACTTTGTTGCAGGAACAGGTAGATTCAGTGAGTTGGGAAAGCTTCCTACAAAAAGGTTAGGAAGAGTATCTTCTTCAGAATCAATCCAACACCTGAAGCAAAAGAGATCAGGAGAAGATCTCATTGATGAAGAAGGACTAGGAGAGTCCTGCTCGAATACAGAGGTAACAGAATCAGAGATCCAGGAGAAGATCTCACCACCAACACTTCTAGAAGTAGAAGGTTGAAGATAAGGTCTCAAAGAAGACCAGAAGAAGCTGCAAGGCCTTGGAGAGGCCTCTACGAGCATCCAGTAAAAGGCTTGGAGAGCCTTATTGAAGAAATCATCAAAGGAGTTCCAAGGAGAACTCATTGGAGAAATTCACTATTGGAGATAGTGAAAGATTTGGGATAATTATCGCCATCCGACAACAAGCCCAAGAAGAAGAATTTGGCAAGGAGTGCCAAATCTCAGAAGACCTCAAGACATTCAGAATCTTGAGAAGATGATCCTGTTTGAAGTCAAAATTCGACAAGAATCTTGAAGGAAGATTCAGATAGAAGAAGCCTACCAAATCCAGGAGATTTGGATATTGCCTCTCACAGCAAGAAGGCACCACTTCAGAATCAAATATCTCTTCTAATCTACAAAAAAAGGAGGAGACTACAAGAGGAGAACAAGCCACCAAAATCCTAGGCTCGTGAAAGAGAGTTGGAGACCATATTTTGGTGAAGATGAAGTTGTTCAAGGCAGCCTACAGAGAGTTGCAGGATCTTACTCAAGACAACAACTTGGTGATCTTAGACACCAAGATCTACATCCTCTACAGAAGTGGCGAAAAGGGCTTTCAAAAAAAGGTAAGCAACTATTGGTGCAAGTAAATTCATTAAGTGGATTACTTATCAGATTTGTTTAAGCACCTTGATTGGAGTAAAGTTGCAAAAAGGAGAGTTGAATTAAGAGTCTTCAAATGTGCAAAAAGAAAGGATTCTTTAAGGTTCATTTGCACTTTAGGAGTTGATTAGATTTTAGAATCTCAAACTATCTATCAACTACCTATCATCTACTTTGGAATGAAAATGAAGACTAGCTCCTATTACCTTGCTTATAAAGAAATTTTAGAATAATTCTTGAAGATTCATTTCAGATTATTCTTGATTAGTTGTAGTAAATTGATTAAAGTGCATTATTTTTTAGAGTTGATTGGAGTGATAAGGTGAAATTGTTAGTGCAATAGAAGTAAAGGATTATTAGATTCATTTTGCACTATTATATTGCTCTCAAATATTATTGTTTGTGTTCATTAGAAGGGCACAAAAATAGAATTTGTCAAAGTGTCTAAAGACACTATTAATGCACTGAGATCTGCAACTTTGAAGTGGCCTAAGGAAGCCACAAAATCAGCTCAATCCTCCAAGCATTGGAGAAGAAAGTAACCACCATAAGAGCATCAAAAGAAGCCTCGAACGAGACTTGGTGAGTCTCAAGTTCAAAGCACAAGAAATAAGTGCAGAAAAATAGCTTCTATCATGTGGTTACATGCTTGGATTCATCTATAAAATATCCAAGAAATCAGGGGAAGGTGTCTAATCAAGGAGACAACCTCAAAACCCCTATATTGCACTCAATATTCTACCTCAAAAACCAGAAATTAAGACTTACAAAGAGGAGTGCAAAAGAAAGTGCAACAAGGTCATCTTGTATTAAAACTATTTTACATTATAGTGCACTATTTCTAATCTGGTTATACAGGGAGAGAAGGCAGATTCAAAGGTGCCTCAAAGGCACTACACTTGCTGGAAAAACTAGTCGAAAGTAGTCGTATGCTAGCAACCATCCAAGCCTAGCTCAAGGAGCCATACGAAGGGCTCATACTCCTCACATTCTAGATGATCGAACCTGCAAGATATACGTACAAGAGCAAGGGAGAAACAATGTTATTCAAAGAGCAAGAGCATCTACGTAAGGAGGATGAAAATAATATACAAAAGAAAAAAGAAGTTGAAGCACCATTTGGAGTATTACTTACTCCATATACGCTCGTTGAAAGTGGTGCTCAAGACCTCCATACTGTTGCTCCATATCCTAGCAGAAATTTATGTAGATGAATGAAAGCAAAGGAGAGGATTTGTAAAGCTAAAAAGGTCTCAAAGGGTCTATTTGAACTAGCAATAGAGACTACGTCCATGCAGAGAAGAAAGTGACACTTGTCACTAAAGGAAAACCCTAACACTCGATTCAAGAGAGCGCTCATATTCAAGGAGGAGTTACATGAACAGGCTGGTGCATTTGGTGCATTGAGTACACTTGTCAAAGAGGAAGACCAAGCATTTTGCTAAAGAATGTAACGTTCTTACGTTACAAGAAGGGAGACAAACGTTCATTGGCACCAAACTCTCCTCAAGCACTCGAAAAGGAAATGGTCATGCCACTTGGCACATAAGAGATGAATCTTCTCCATTTAAGGACATCAACGACCAAATTCAAGCAAGCATTCTTCATCATCAAAATTACTCTCGTTGTCTGAGAAAAGAGTCGAGTTGTAGTAGATCAAGAAGGTGTTAGAGCCTTTAATGCTCAAGGCAATCGAAGTCAAGGGAAGAGACTAGAAGATGCCAGATTTGGAACGCATTAAATCCAAAGCGTTTCCATTGGAGAACACAGCCACAGCATCCATGACGTCTACGTAAATTCAACAGTCCAAGCTTCTCTGAAATCAATGTCGAACTTCGCTTGGAGAAAGGTAAAATAATTTCCATTAATATGTGCTTTATTTCCTTGGAGTTATAAGGGTTAAATCAAAGGAATTTATTTACATTGAAAGCCATATATCAAGGGAAATATTTTATCAAATCAAATCAAATATTTGCAATATAAAACCTAGGAGTAATAAGGTTTTCTACTTGGATAAATATTGAATATTTGCAAATATTAATTGTGATCTAATTTATCCAAAGATTAGGGAGTCATAAGGGCTACTACATCAAATCATTTAATTGGAAAATTAGATACACTTAACCTAATTCCCAAAGGGTTATTTATAAAGAGAGTTTTTCATAGGTTGGATATTCATAATATTATTGTCTCAATCTTCTCAAAAGGAGACAAAAGATCCAACATTATAACCTCTTTAAAATTTGGGAACAATGCTTAGTTCAATAGGAGTAATAAGGGATAATAGGAATTGATTTTGGTATTCTACAAAACCTTACAAAATCAATCAATATTGAACTATAATTCTACAAAAGCACTATATCTTATCCATAGCATACTAGGGAGTCATAAGGTATTCTACAAAACTTGGTAATATCAAGCATCCATCATAGATTATCAAGTTACAAAATATAAGCTTTCCTCATAACCTAAAAATCCTTAGGAGTATATACTCACATTACTTGGGAGACATAAGGTAGTCTACAAAACAAGGATTATTAAAGGTTTTATCAAATCAAGCTTATATTAATTGGGATTTTATACACACTGAGTAGGGAGCCATAAGGTAGTCTACTCTATCCCAAAGAATACAGGTAATACAAATGTCTACTAGCATGCTAAGCAACACTCTTAAAAGTGGATTAAGGAAGATCCCAACATGGATTAAAAACCTGATGGACTACAATGATGAAAAAGGCAAAGAAAAGGAAGAACCATTACAATATGAAATAAGCTCTAAAATTAAAAGCCATATAAAGGAAGATTCATCTAATGAATCTAACATCAAAGGGGATGCAAGACAAAAAAAGTTGATCAACAAGTTTTTATTCAAAAAGGAAAATATGGAATAGCTTCAATTGTGCATGTATGGTTAGAAGATCTTATTAAGGAAATAGACAAACATGATGTTCCTAAAATAGACTTCAAAGCTATCAGATCATCTCTATTGTGCACCTATTGCAATCAATATGGTCATGAAAAATCAACTTGTTGGAGTTTCCATCCTTGCAAATACTGTGATGGAATAAATCACTCATCTTTTTCCTATCATTTCAAATTCAGATACTATAAGGGCTATGAGAGAAGATTACTACAGAGAATAAATTGTTATCTTCAAGAACTTATTTCAGATGGATCTACTAACAATGATCTCAAGGTTGATACTTATGAAGAGCAAAAAAATAGGTCTTACATAGGTACAAAAGAAAGGAGGAGAACCTATTCAGATCCACTCATGACATGCAAAATCATGAGAACAATTGTTCACCAAAAATGCCTGACATCAAGGGACACCGAACTCAAGAAGATGAGAGGACAAGTGCACCATGCTCTACTCAGTCATCAACATTCAGAACCAAATGAAGACACTTGCAAAGAGAACAATAAAAGTGGTTGGATAGAAGACAAGGATGATGAGCCTGAACAAGTCGAAGATCATCAGCTGGAAGAAGATCCACATTGAAGACTAAAGTCTTCAATATCCAAATAATGTAATACAGGGGGTGTTAGAAATAGACTATTACATCATTTGGATAATGTAAATGTACCTTTCTTGGTACATACTTAGGACATTAGATTACTTTAGGGGGAAGTTATCTAGTTACTACATGCAATGTAATAAATGCACAAGTGTCAAAGTGCAAGTTGTATATGTGCAAGTTGTCCCTTGCACATCTAGGTAGAGTGTTGGCCAAGGAACCTATTTCCTATATAAAGGGCCATAGACATAGACATAGATATAGAGAGTGAGTACTACATCAGTAGGAAGTAGTATAGACCAGAGTGGCATGATGTAGCAGTGTGATGTATTGTGATGGGGTGTAATATGCTCAATGCCCATTCTTGAGTTGTAGCTATATTCATGGAGTGTTCATTTCCTCCACAACTACTTTTGTAAACATCTCCATCATTTCTATTTATAGTATATTTTTAGTCATCTCATAGATTTACTTTATTTCATATTATTTTGCATCTTGTGATTGCTATCTCCCATTACATGTTGCATCAAAAGCTAAAAATATTTAACAAAGAACCGATGATGCCGTCACTAGTTCTAGCACTAGAGTCTTTGCCACCTGAATATGCAGAGGAGAATGATGTAGATGACACAACGCTTGACCCAGAGGTGGTAAAATTGTCAAAGGCCTAGGTACATGATACATCTCATTATCTACCTTAGGACAAGCCTGAGTTCCCTATGGAAGATCAAATTCTCCTAAACTATCAATACTGGAATCAAGCTGAGCCTGCATTCCAAAAGGATGCCATCACACTCATAGGGTTCTATATGGAGGAAGTTACAGGTAAGAAGGGGTGGAGCAAAAATAATTCATATACAAGGGCAAGGCCCAACCAACCCTTACAACATAGTTAATGCTAGAAAGCACTTGGGACAGAAGTAGGTCCCACTTAGTTGAAATAGCATGGCAAAAAAAAATGCAACAAGGAATGAGATAAAGCCACACCTAGGGAGAGAAAATATCAAAATAGGGAATACTGGTAGGTCATTACTGAAATAAGGGATTATCAGCATCGAGTGCCATGAGGATGTGGCAACAATTAGGCATGGAGGGATGATGAGCACCAAAAATGCTCATTTTTTGTATGCTTTAATGAAATAAATGTGTGGCATTATTATATTAGAAATGCATTTTTATGATATTTTTGTATACATTTAATGGAAAATGATGTATTATACCTAATGTGTGTTTTGAGTGAAAATTGTGTGTAGATGCAGTACCTTATGACTTTTTCGCACCTTTTAGTCAAGGTCCCATGCAAACCTAACATTTGATAACTTTCATAACATGATTAAGGAATGGTTGGTGATTAAATGATGATAGTGGCAAAGGAGTAAGGCATTCTAAAAATGCTAAGGTATGACACCTATCTCCCGACCATAGGTTAGAAGGTGCCTATCTCCCAGTGAAAATGAAGTGCCTATCTCCCAGTACACAAGACAAACACCTGTCTCCCAACAAAAGGTTGGACGATGCCTGTATCCCGATGATAGAATAAAGTGCCCACTATTCGATGCCCCCCAAAAAATGATGATCTTCAGTGAACAAGAAAAGGCTAAATGCGGTGCCTTTATCCTGGCGACAGGCCTAAAAGGTGCCTATTTTCTAGCGATGGGCCGAACAGTGCATGTACCCAATAAAATAAAAATGTGCGTGCTAACTGTAAGGTTTGAATACCATGTATAAAATTAAATGCATTTTGTGAAGAGAGCATAGGGAATGCTATGATTATCCCGTAAGGGTTAATTTTAGTGTGACTCCTATTTTATTAGATGTTTAATTAATTTATGTGTGCCCATTGTAGCAAATCGTGTTAGAATAAATAAAATTAGTAGTGTCTAAATTTATAACAACAAATGACCGCATTCTATATAAAAACGTAGGCCGCCCTTAAAGAAAGTATCCCAAAATTGCTTTGTAAATTGATACTGTATAATAAAATATTGAGTGTTTTGATTAATTTGCTGTGTTCAGAGAGTGATCATGTGAATTAACTGGGTAGATGTCCGTAGGATCTTGGGACCACTCCAGGTAGTATTCCTCCCCTATTTTTCTGCTATTATTATTTACTTTTTTGTTGTAAGTGTGTTTTCCTGTTTTATTTATTTATGCACAGTGTGTTTAATTTTTGTATTTTCTTGCTTTATTCAATTCTGCAAGCATGTTTATTTTCCTGCAATTTACTTTCCTATAAATTTCCTTTTAGTCACATGTTTGATAGTTTAAATTAGTTTTCTTAAAATTTCCTACTATTCAATTCTACTGGTTTGGTTCAACTCCAATTGCACCAACAACCACACCCCACAAAACCAAAGTGACACATAGGACTCATCTCTAGTTTATTGCAAACATATACTTTGTGATGGTACTCAGTAAGTTTACGAACTTTCAAATTGATAATATTAAATGGAAGCATAATTAATTGTTTTCAGAAACATATTTTTTGCTTATCAGCTAGCAACCACCATTCTAGACAAGAAATTTGGTGAATCAACTCATCAAGATATTCATCATCAAAGGTAAGCAACTTAGGTGCAAAAGGTTCATTACTTGAACACTTAATTCAGATTACTACTTAACTTCATTAAGCACCTTATTAGAATTTGAAAGTTGCAAAATAGAAGGTTGCATTTTAAGTCCTCAAATAAAGTGCAGAAGATAGTTTCTATTAAGGTTCATTACCTGCACATTAATAGGAGTTAGATACATTCTTCCTATTATCTAATTATTGAGAAGAGGACTACATTAAGAAATTTGCAATGATCATTAGTGCATTTGAAACTACTTTGAGAGCTTATTAATAGGAGTAATAAGGTGAGATTATTAAAGTGCATTAAGTTGGAAATATTATTGGTTCATTGCACTATACTAGTTGTTCATTAAACTAGTTACTCTCAAAGGGTTATTTTGTGTATTGATTGTTAAGATCAAAGGCACAAAAATATGCAAATAATCAAAGTGTCTAAAGACACTATTCAGAACTCAATACCTGCAAGATATTGTGGCCTATAGAAGCCACCAAGAAGATCGAAATTCCTCCAAGGAGTGGAGAAGAAGAAGGCAACCATTAAATCAGTGATAGAAGCTACAAATCGAGACTTGGTGAGTCTCAGATTCGAGGTGCACTAAGAGTTCTTTACAGGTAAAATATTAGTGCAGAAATTACTCTTTCAAAAGTATACTATCTACATGATTATTAGCTTGGATTCATTACCAAATTAACCAAGAAAAGGAGAGAGTTGTCTAGAAAATAAGACAACGTCAAATCAGCCCTTGCCTACAAGGATTGGTACAAAAAAGTCACCATCAAAACCTAGTAGAGAAGCTTGCAAAAGAAGGTGCAAAAGCAAGGTATTCTATTATAAGCATATTTACATTATTTTGCACCATAATATCCTATCCTACATAGCAAAAAGGATAGAGTCTAAGTGTCATAAAGACACATCCTTCACAAGCAAGGATCATCTCATAAGCGGTCATAGAGGAGCACTATCCAAGCAAGGTCAAAAGAGCCTTCAAGAAGCTCACATCACCCATGGTTTTGGACAATCACAATGAGCAACCTGCAAGCATACATAGCATAGCACAAGGAAGGAGCTATCATCTACAAAGGTAGAAAAATAACAACTTGAAAGCAGGAGAATATTAAAGCATAAGGATAAACAAAGGGAGCAATACCCAAGAGATAGATGTTCATCCAAAAGGAGCGCTCAAAGCCACCATTGGAGTGTCTCAAAACCTCCACCAAAGCATTGCTCATCATCCTAGTCGAAGCCACCATTGGAGTGCAATAGAACCTCCATCATAGCATTGCTCATCATCTTAGCTGGAGCCACCTATAGAGGAAATATGTTGGAAAGAAAGCATTGGTTGGCAAAAGAAGAGGTAAGAAATATATGTTGGAGAAGGTTCACATGCAAAAACCCTAAGCGCCACTTGGCATAATTCTTCTTGGCACCCTCATATTGCTCAATGTACGTTCAAAGAAGAATGTTTAAGAAAGGCATCTTCGATTACAAACTGGGAGGTTACTTAAGCTTAGCCATCATTGGGAGGTTACAAATGCCCAACCATCATTGCACAGGAAAATGAGCATTAAAAGAGCTCATATCTCAATGCTCACCTTTGGTGTAACTCCCAAGCACCACTTGTCATAAGGAGGAAGGCATATTCACTATTTAATAACACCTATTCTTGGAGAATGACAACATATTTCAAGGCACACAATCAAGTTTGTAAGGTGTGGAAGCACGTTCATAGCAAGCATTGTGTAAGAGTGCATTCAAGACACAAATATTCAACACCAGAATTAGACACCCAACAAGGTCAAAAGTCCACACAAGGAGGTGGAAGATTCAGACAAAGCATCCATTAATGAAGGAGCATTAAATGCTCAATGACATCAAGCAATAACAACATCCATTCAAGGAGCATTGGACAACGAATACAACGCTGCAAAAGGTACATTGAAGGAAGCCTATACTAAGGTATATCATGCACCAATAAGGTTATTTACTTGCTTTTATTAAAATCTAAAAGGAGCTATAAGGTGATTTTTATAAGGTTTACTATTGCATTGGATAATACAAATCAACCAAGCATTAGTAGATAATAAAGCAAGTTTATATTTCAGAAAATTAATTATTGAGGTGCATACACATAATATAATATTTGCAATAATCAAGTAGGAGATATAAGGTTGTCAACCTTGATTAAATCATTATTAAATTGCAAATACCATTATTTTCTAATATTCCAAAAAGTAGGGAGATATAAGGCATACTACTTCAAACTATATACATATAATTGGAATTTAGAAAATTAATCTATTGGAAAGAGAAGCAAATCAATTGCCTACATATAGAGTTGGAATTAATTGGTAAAAATTATCTCATACTCATTCTAAGGAGACAAAAAGAAATCCAACCATTAAAGCATACTTCATTGGGAAAGATAAGGCAAAATTAAAAGGTTGATTATTCTCAAAACATTACAAAATCAACTTAGAAGGTGAACTAAGCATATTCTAATTATTAGGGAGACATAAGGAAGCCTACAAAACCTAAATCTAAGAGAGGTTTTATCAAATTAGTTCACATCTCTTAACTAGGGAGTCATAAGGAAGACTACTACAAAGGTCCTAAAATACTCCATATTACAATGGAAAGAAGAACATATTATCACCAAAGAATGCAAGAACAAAATACACATAATACATCATGTCTCAAATGCAAAATGAGTTCTAGCATAAAAAAATCTAAAGAACAGAAGAACATCTGGTATATTGACTCAGGTGCCAGTCATCACATGATAGGAAATCTACAATGGTTTGAATATCTTGAAGTTATTAATGGTTACAAATTGAGAATAGTAGATAGCAAGACTTATCCTATCCATGGATATGGGTGTGTAACACCTAGCAAATCATTTCCAAACTTTCTACTACAAAAAGTGATGCATGTTCCTTAGATTAACATTCAATCTCATTTTAGTAAGAAAGTTAGTAGAAAGCAATATAACAGTTGATTTCAGATACATTAATGGAGTTAATACGTGTCTCATTATGAATAAAGAAAATATAGAAGCCAGAGGATCTCTCCATTAAAATACATACACTCTAGACACTATTGAGAATATTGTTGTATTTCAAAACAATACTAATACATTTCTTGAGGAACAGGTTGCAAAAACTCAAGAACCCAATTATCATAAAAGAAAATAGAGAAATAGAAGATTCAAAACTAAAATGATGAAATGACCACAACAATATGATGTACTCAGTCATCTACAATTTGAAGAAGAAATAGAACCATATGAAGATACTCATCAAGATTTAGATAAATAAAATTGGATAGAAGAGAATGATGTTCCTAATCAAGACAAAGACTATTCAATAGAAGAAGATCCATATTGAAGACTAAAGTCTTCAATACCCAAATATTTAAAATAATATAGGGGGTGTTAGAGTATATTACATCATTTGGGTTATGTAAATGTACCACCCTTGATACATAACTAGAGTAGTAGATTACTTTGGGGGTAGTTAGCTAGTTATTTCAAGTAATATAATAAATGCACAAGTGTCTATGTGCAAGTTGTAAATGTGCAAGGTGTCCCCTTGTATAACTAGGTAGAGTGTTGGCCAAGCAATCCATATTTCTATATAAAGGACCTCATAGTGAGTGATTGCATATGGTTGTAGGTAGTAGTAGGTATACTTAGTAGATCACCATATATATTGGTGAGGGAGTACAATGTAGTTCTTTAGCATTAGTTTTAGAGTGTTCAGTTCCTCCATAGTGAATTGTATCATTTTTGTCACTTTCCATTAATAGCATATTTTAGCATCTTACATTTTTGCATATTTTGTATCCTATGATTACATTCTCCCATAGCTCACATTACCAAAATTGAACACCATATCTATTTTTAGAATGTTTAAAAGAAGTCACAAGGTGAAAGAAAGCAGGTTTGGTTGAAACAAACTAATGTGTATCCAATGAAAGATAAGAACAACAAAGAGAGCAACAAGCTCATGCAATTCCATATTGAGGAGAGTGATGAGCCAGTGTCAATGGAGTTGAGGTCACTAGCTTCAACAATATTTACATAGTTTAAATAAATATCCCTAGGTTGTTATTCATCAACCAAGTTTGAAAGAAGACATCAAAGTGCAAAATAACATGGAAGATATCAATATAACAACAAGGCGTTATTACTCAGAAGAAAATAAGCAATAAATATATCTCCAATTAAGGCAAAAGATACTATAAAAAAAAGTATGTATTGTCATAATTGTTCAATTTCATGAGAAATCATTGATTTTTCAATGCACTCACAATAAATACTCACTAAGAGCAAAGTGAATGCCCAAATTTCAAATGGTGACTCAAAGGACCAATTGAGCACCTAGGTTCAAACGTTGATTTTGAAATTAAAATCTTGATCAACCTAACTAGCCAAAGCATAAAGAAGCAGGGTTGAGCATACATAGAAGCATCAAGTAAATAAGTCTTTGCAAATGTGCATAAAGAAGTATCAAGAAACTCAAGTATCTAAGTCTTTGCAGGAATGCAAAAAGAAGCATCAAATAAATTAGTCTCTAGATCTGAACTTGTATGAGCATAGTGTAGCAAAAGTGGGATAATCTAGGATGACTTGTGTTCATAAGACATGCAAAGTAGAAGTGCCACATCATGAGTAATATCAAGAAGATCCTAATCCAGGTGATTCATCATATCAATACCTCAACTCAAATAAGTGTTAACCCTACTTGTGCTTTGACATCAAACATTGATGTACTATGATTAAATTCACCCAAGATATAATCAATTCATAGCCTTATCCAAGTTAATTTGTCTAAGGAAAAATTTATTTACAAATTGATAGAATTACCAAAAGCATGAATATAAGATTAAATTATCTAACACAATATTTGAAGAAGAATGAGCACATCAATATGGAATTAGTAGCTAATAAAAGTCCTTAAATTTAAACCTCAAACAAAAAGTCAAAGTTTGTGACATTCAAGTGGCCTTACAATAATAAAATCCCACATTCATGGTGGGAAAAGTGATAAACATGCATATATTACAATTGTTAGTTGCTTTGATTAAAAGCAAAATAGAAGACATTAATATTATTTTGAAAATGAATATTTTAAAGAATATTCCAAGTGGAAAAAAAAAAGAATTCTGACTTCATCATTTTTGGATCAGTAAGACAATTTTCTTGCAATTTGAAGCACCAATTAAAGCTCAAGTATATGCTTAAATATGCTCATTGAAAAATATTTTTGAGGCTAATTTAGTGAGAAGAAAATATTCAAATTTTGTGAAAGTTTACTATGGCTGGTGGAGAACCAATGTTCTTATTGTCTAATTACCATATATTAAGGGGAAATAATTATGTTGCCTAGAAGACGAAACTCATAACACACTCATGTTTGAATAAGGACAAGTTGTAGATATAACCATTTCCTATCTTGAAAAAGACAATGAAGATCATATAAAGTTTGACAAGATGGACATAAAGACAAGGTTAATTATCATGTTTGGAGTAGTAGATGAAGTACAAGCATATATTTAGGATTCAACCATGGTCAAATATGTATAGGAGAAGCTATATATAGTATTTGAACAAAATAATCAAAATCAAATTCTATTTCTCCAGAGCCATCTCCATTGCTTGAAGATGAAGAGTGGAGAAAAACTCGAATCATTTTTTAGGAGAGATTCTAAAATAGAGCATCACTACAAGCATTAGGAGAAAAAGTATTTGATGAAACTATTGTTCCAATTATTGTAAGATATTTTCCTTAAAAATATAATATTTTTGTGACAGCATTAAATATCATCGAACAAACACCAAGATTTGAAAAGCTAGTAAACCTACTTCAAAATATAGAAGCCTCACACACAATAGATGAAGAAGAACAATTAATTCTTCTAAATAAAAAGGGAAGCAACCATTCAAAAGAGGCATAAGACCTTCACACAATTTCCAATAGAGAAACAATTCTCAAGGATACCAAAGATATCAAGATTCCAATTGATCACTCTAAGCCACAAGAGAATAAGAAGGATCAAATTTTATAGCTTCAAGCACCTAAAATAGAAAACGTACATTATTAATGTGATTCTTCTCCATCCATAGAAGAAATTGAAGCAAAAACCAAAAAAGAGAATAAGAAATCAATGCATCAAGTATTTTAAGATTCAAACATCAATAACACACCAAAGAAAACATGAATACATCACTTTCCACAAACAACGTCTTCTTCAGATAAATAATATCAAGACAAAGAAGAAGTAGGAGGTGATTGATATCACTACATCAAGTGATTATCCAAACACAAAATGAAAATAAGATGATACAAAATATACAATACACAAAAAAAATTGGCTACCAGTCCTATTAACGTAGGATGCATGGTAGCACATCACATCACAAATCAAGAAAAATGAGAATACATCATACATCACAAGCAAAAGCTTAATCAAATGAATGAATTCATGATGAAGAAGAAAGAAAATATGATATTTACCTCACCATAGTAGAAGATATTACTCAAGACAAGATTTGGCAACATGTCTACACGACAAGAGAATATTTGATCTAATCAACAACTGATATACTTAGATTACTTGATGAAGATCCTCCCTATAAAGACTTTAGAAGAGGCACATAATTCATGCATTGAATTCTATAAGTATTAGAAATTATTGAATGAGTATTTGTAATAAGTCTACATTGAGGGGGTGAATTTTTCTTACAAATATATAGATTCTAGCATCACCCTAGAAATTATTTTTCAGTCATAAGCTAGATATGGAGTTGTGACTATGATGTAATAAGGAGGGAATATTAATAAGGAGGGAATATTAGGAATTATTACATCATAGATAATGTGTATGTAAGTTGAGTAACCACTCAACACATGGTAAGGTCTACTAGAGGACAAGGGTATAACCATCATCATAGCCCATGTGAAGTGGTATGTGGTATAACCACCCATCACAAGGACTATGCATGCACTATAGGATATAGGTAGTTGCAATTTTAGTTCGAGGTTTGTTATGCCTAAAATAGACATTCTATGTATTTAAATACCTATCATTTCATAATGCAAAGCATCGAAGCATTGATTTCTAACAAAATAAATGCAAGTTTTTGCTTCATTTGTTAATTCAAATGATCTTTGGGATGTTAGTCTTTCAAATTTTTAATAGACATAGGATAATAGATTCATTGGAAAAAATCATATAGCAAAAAATATTGGTTAGATTCTTGTTATCTAATGTAGATGATAGAAGGGAATCATCCTATGGATTATCTTCTCAAGTAGAACAAGTTTCCTATTAATTCATAGCCTTAAGGTGCACGGTAATCACACATGCAATCAATAGGTAAACTACTATGATGGCAATATCTTAACACTACATCCCTTGTTGTATGATACCATTAAATTGTACACTTGATCCATTTGTATGACATATCATATCTAATTGCATGATAGATAAATGATGGTAAGACTTTGATATGGCACCAATATTAAATGGCTACCATCATTGTACGATTATGCTCATCGTATGACAATGTTCGTTGTATGGTGGTTTAATGGAATGGTTTGTATGATAACATTCAAATGTATGAGGAGTGGATTGTATGACCAATGTATTAATACATTCTTATTGAGTGTTTATTTATACAATGATGATTCTCTTATTGAATGACACTAGGAAAACAATGTGTATGACAATCAACAACTCATTCATAAGATATTAAGTCTTTACTTGAACATCGCCCTTGAATTTGAATAGCGCATAGACATTTGAACAATATTAACAATGAACTTCCTATGGCTTGAACTCAAAAATTGATGCTCAATACCTTGATCTCCTATTGAATGACTAATCTAGTTGACAAAACTTGAATCATCACTCAATCAACGTTGTTCTTCCTCATGATGCATGCATCTTCCTATTGAATTAGAGCCCACTTGAATGCTAATATTATGAATTTACTTTGATAAAACAATATTTTTGATGGGTAAGAAAGATAATCACACATTCTTATTCTTTCTAGTCTATAATCCCACTCCCATAAAGACATTTCTTATTTAAACGATATCCAATTTCTCATTCAATGGTTACTGTAGAGCTAAAAATGTGACACTATGCAAGCAATAAGGAAATCAACTCAAAGAGACAAATAACTGCACAAAATAGAATGTATTTCAATAGATGGTAGGGAGAGCTAACAAAATCATTGTTACAATTATTCTGCCTTGACAGAGTTGATTTGATACAATAGATACAATTTTCTAGGGTTCTCTGAAACCCTAGCTATACAAAGATGAGTGTCTTCAACTGCACTTCACTCCCAACAGAGTTAGTGGGCTTGTGAGATATCCGATTCTGGGCCACTCTAGCTTCAACAACTATCCAATGATCTCTTGATTGATGTTATTCAACCCTACACACACAACAAACAACAAGGTTGTTAGTAAACAAAATGAGGGTTCCATAGTGTGAACCCTTAGAGATGCAGACTAAAACCCTAGATCTATGTAAACAGAATGTGTAGAAATAAACAACACCAGATAATAACAAAATAAATATTTACCTTGTTGTATGATGGTGATGATCCGTTGCTTCATTGCAGATTTGGTGGCAGGGTGCCCCAATGGCACTTGATGATTTGATGTGGTAAGCTCTGGTTTGTGTTGATGATGATGACAAGCACTAGAGGGCACTTGGTAGACTTTGGTATGAGCTTGGAAGGCTCTAGAATGTGTCTGCGAGATATGGTAGGCTCTAGAGATCACCTGGTAGGCTCTACAATGAGCCTGGCAAGCTATACAACGAGGGTTTAATCTACAGAAGAATATTGCGGGGGTGTGAAGGATGCGGTGGATGAGGGGATTGCGACGATGATGGAGGATGGATGTGGAAGTGGTTGGAATGGTGGAAGTCCTATGGCAAGCTAGGGTTTGAGTCTGCTCTCACACAAGTAGATTCGATCGATGGGATCTTCAAGGCTCTACAACCTTTTGCTTCACAAGGGCTTCTTCAACAATCTCTCCAAGGGCGAGAACATTCCAGGGGTTGAGCATTTTCAAATGCTCCTACTTATAATCCAACCTAGGGTTTTCTTAGGGTTTTAGCTTAACACTTTTGATTGTGTGGCTAAGATTAAATCAAATCCTAAGGCTGAGATTGTAATTTAAGTGTGGCATGGATTTATGAAGATGGATGGCTGAGATTAGATTAAATATGATGGCTGAGGTTAATTGGATTTAAATATATATATTTTATAATAAATATATTAAAATATAATAATAAAATATTATATTAAATATAAATAATATAAAATAAATATAAATTAAGTCCAAAGGGGTTGAAAAGTGGCAAGAAAGGGCTAAAGTGGGCCTTTTGAAGGCGAGAAAGGTGTGTGGTGGACAAGTGGGTGGTAAGATGGAGGACAAGTGGTTGGGATGGTTAGGATGGGTGACAAGTGGCTGGGATTTGGTATCTATAATTACCATGATTTCAATTGAATGATTCTCTAGGTATTGACATATTACCTTTTTTCAGGTTGCAACCATATTCAATATTTCTTGTAAAACCTACATATGCCAAACTTAAACAAGTCTACAATTTATATTCCCATGATACAAAGAATTCCACATTTTGACATATGCATACAAATTAGATTATAGAAAGAGATATAATTATTTTTTATTCAAAAATCCTACTTGAATTTTATAAAATTATAGTTCCAACCATGAAACATAACCTTGTTATGGTTGTCTTTATCTCTCATCCTACATGTCTCTCTTAGGATTCTCTTTTGAGCCATTTTTCAGACATGCCTTCTTGACCTTCTGTTGGGATCAACTATCTCAAACTTGCTTCATATTTTTCTCTAATTTCTACTACTACCTCTTCCTCTTCCCTACTCATCATTTCATATTCTTCTTCTCTTCACCATCTTCCTCTATTTTTCTCTTTCCTTTCTCACGTTGTTTTATCTTCTCTTTCTGGATGTGCCCCCTTCAATTCCTCTAATTATCCACTTTCTCTTCATTTTGTATTTCCTTCTTTCCTTACATGTATAAGGTGTATGGTTTTGTAAACATTTCAATCCAATAGTTTTTAATCAACGTGTGATATTCTTGCATCATACTCGTCAAATAGAAGGAAATGTTTTATGAGCTCCAACTTATGAACATGAATTGCTCTTCTAAGCTATTACCATTTTAGCTTGGTTGTCTCCACAAGGACAACTTTGTTATCTTGTCCTAGCCTTCCTTTAAAACCTAAAAATCCTCTTATGGAATGTGCTCAACATTCATTTCACTTTGTCCCATCCCATCACTTCCATCCAGCCACAATTAACATATATTTTATTGGTAACTTTCTATTGGTGCCAACATCTTTTGTTGGTTCCATCTCTATGATAGTGTCTAGTCCAATCACCACTCGATCTTTCAAATTATCCCATGATAGAGGTGTTCTACACCTTCTGCCATATAAGGCCTCAAATAGAGCCATTCCCAAGGATGCATGGTATCTATTATTATATGCAAATTCAACCAAATGCAAATAGTCTTCCCATTTAGACTTTTGATCCATGCAGTACATGCAAAGCATATATTCAAGAACTTGGTTAATCCTCTCTATTTACCCATCTATTTTTTGATGGTAAGTAGAATTGATATTCAATTTAGTGCCTAATGCATGATGAAGATCCTACCAGAATTTTGATGTAAACCTGAAATCTTTGTCTAATATGATCACCTCAAGAGAACCATGTAACCTGATTATTTCATTGGCAAAATTATTTGCCACAACTGGTGCATCATCCTTGATGTTCCTTGGTATAAAATGTGTAAATTTGTTAGCTCATATAGCATCATAAGTATTGCATCATGTTGGTACCTTGTCTTAGGTAAATCCACAATAAAATCCATAGATATATCTTGCCACTTTTGAGTAGGTATACCATGTGGGTACAATTTTCCTACTAGATGTTGATACTTTATCTTTACCTTTTGGCATTCCAAACATCTAGCAATAAAAATATTAATATCCTATTTCATTCCTGACCAATAGAAGGTCTTTTCATGCTTTCTCTCATTTTTACATCGATTGGATGAGCAAAATATGGAGAACTATATGCCTCCTGCATAATTATTCTCCTTAAATCACTAGTATTGGGTATAACAACCATACCCTTGAAGCATAAAATTCCATATTTTATTTTAAAATCCTTATTTTCCTTAGGATTTTCTTAATTTTAGCCTAGATTTCAATTCAATACTAATCCTATAATTGCATTTCCCTAACTTTATCAATTAAGTCTACATGATGTCAGATTAATGCTGTTATATGACTTCCCCTACTTAAGGTATCAACAACCTTGTTTTCGTTTACTTTGACATACTCTATACCAAATTCATATATGGCTAGGAACTATATCCACCTTCTTTGCTTTGCATTTAATATTGGTAGGGTAAAGATATACCTTAGGCTTTGGTGATATATCTTTAGCTTGAAAGGTTTCCCAAAAAAATAGTGCCTTCAAACCTTAAGAGCATGCACAACTATTGCTAAATCTAGGTCATCTGTAACATAATTCAACTCATGCTTCTTGAGTTTCTTAGATTTATACACTACTATAACTTCATTTGGGATAATTCCCCTCCCAAATCTTCTAAGGAGTCATTTATATAAAGTTCCCATATAGATCAGGTATCCTAATAATAGGTGTTGTAGTCAAATTATTCTTCAAAGACTCAAAGGTGGCCTCACATTTATCTATCCATTTGAGATCTTTTCCTTTTCTCTAAAGGTTGGTAATGGAGTAGGAAATTTTTGAATAGTCCTTCATAAAATGCCAATACTACCCAGTTATTCCCATGAAGCTTCTAACTTTAGACACATAAGTGGGTGGAGGCCAAATTAATATGGTATCAATTTTTTTGGGATCCACTACAACCCCCTCTACAAATATAATATACCTCAAATACCAAAGTTGTGAGGCATAGAACTCACATTTTGACAACTTTCTATAAAGTTGGTTCTTCCTCAACACCTTTAACATTAACCTCAAATGTTGGACATGTTATTCTCTGATGCGAGAATATATCAAGATATCATCCAAAAATATCAACACAAAACAATCAAGATATTTCTTGAACACATTGTTCATCAGATTCATGAAGGTTGTTGGTGCATTTTTTAATCTAAATGGTAACATTGTGAACTCATAGTGTCTATATCTAGTCTTAAAAGGTGTTTTGTGAGTATCCTCGTCACACATCCTCAGCTGATGATATCCAGATCTTAAATAAATCTTAGAAAAGATAGTGGCATCCTTTAGTTGATCAAATAGATCATAAATCCTTGGTAATGGATACCTATTCTTAATGGTCATCTTATTCAACATCCTATAATCAATGCATAATATTAAGGAACCATCCTTATCAATAAACAACATTGGAACACCCTAGGGTGACACACTAGGTTTAATCAAACCTTTCTCTAACAAATCTTGAAGTTGTATCTTTAACTCTTGTAACTCAATAGGAGTCATTCTATAAGGTGTCCTTGCAATAGATTCAAATATAGGTATTAATTCAATGGTGAAGTCAAATTTACATCGAGGTGGAAGGCTGGGAAGATATTCCAAAAAAGCACCCATAAATTTGTGCAGAATTGGGTGTTTCTTAAATATTTTTGTATCTCCATTATCACATTTCTTGCCGTTTATCTTTACCACATACAAAATTCCACCTCTTGTGATTGCATTCTTAAACTACATATTTGATAATAGATGTGGTTGAAAAGACCCTTGCCTACTTTGAACCCTTACTCTTTTCTTACCCTTATCAGTATAGTCCATCCACCTTTCTTGGAAATTGATTAAGGCTCCATGAGCTTTTAACCAATCCATCCCTAAGATAATATCAATGGTGTGGTGCTACATATAAGTTCCATTAGGTAAGGTTATATCAATAGTAGGCAAGCATTGATTCACTAATTCTATTCAGACCCATACTCAACTTTCCACCCTTGTGCCAAAATCTAGGTTTTCTAGGATATCCCCAATAATACTAGTGGAAATGAAACTATTTGTAGCTCCACAATCAATTAAAAATTTTACATTCATATTGAATAACTTATCATTTAATAGTATGGGAGTTGCATGGCCATCTAGGTTCTGATTTCCTATGGCTACATATATTCTGTGAGGTTGCTCCTCGAATTTGCTGCTTGACTTTGGTCATTGGGGATATTTGTTTGGATAATGAGGACCCCAAAAATGAAACAACCTATCCTATGTGCATGAGTTTTTTCATGTCTTATGTTCCCTATATCCTCCATCTAAGCTAAATCATTTTTCTTCTAAGGTCGATGTTTTGAATTGTTCTTCCTTTGAAAATTCTTCTTATAATTCTCTTCGTTCCCATTGTTCTTGTTTTTGAACTTTGGGTTGCATTTTCTCTTATTATTTTTCTCTTTGTCCTATTTCATAAACCTAACACTTTTCCTCTTCTTAAGTTCCTATTTATCTCCTTCTATAAGCCCTTGATAGTTGAAGGTCTTCTTAGTGTGTTGATTGGTATCTTCTTGTCAAGCCAAATCATATGCTTTCTAAAGGATTTTAGGCTTGATCAAATTAGTCACTCTTAAAATCTTAGGATCCACTCCCAAGATGAACTTATGCACCTTAAATTTTTCATTGGCACTATACTCATAACATATTTTAAGAGTTTAATGAATATTTGATAATATACCTCCATAAGCAATGTACCCTATTAGAACATAGAGAACTCCTCAAACTTCTCTACATAAAACTAATATGACAGGATCTATTCTTAAATTCCCTTACAAAATACTCTTATTTAAGGTCCATTACTTGAATTCATCTACCTTGAATATGCTTCACCATTCCAAGGCTGCATCTTGGAGATGAAGGGTTGCCTACATATTTTGGATTTTAGGTGAGTAATTCTTCATGAAAAAATAAGTTTCCAACTCATTCAACCAAGATTATACTACATCACCCCTTATCTCCCATTAAATTTAGGTACGTTGACATTCTTAAGGTCCTTGGAAAGATCACCCTTAATCCAAGAATTACTCTCATGGATTCCTATAGCAGGATTCTCTTCCTATCTACCCTCTAAATCCTTGTTACTAGCTTTTTGATTAACTAGTGTTTCCAACAATTTTTGTTGTTTCTCCATCTGATCCTAAAGAAACTTAACTGCAAAAGTAAATTTTTCTACCCTATCACTAAAGTCCATTGTTCTTCCAATTTTATTGTTGGAGTCCATTATTCTTCCAGACTTCTTACTAGAGTCTATTGTTCTTCCAGAATTCTTACTAGAGTCTATTGTTCTTCCAATTTTTTTGCTAGAGTCCATTGTTATTCTAGAATTCTTACTAGATTCCATTATTATTTTAGATTTCTTCTAGGTATGAGCTATAAATTCCTCCTACGTAGATGAAATGACTTCTTAGATTATCCTCCTATCAAAATAGGTACCATTTCCTATCCACCATAAGGATTTGGATAAGTTACAATTTATCCAAAATTGTACTTAAGATTAGCTAGTTTCATCTCCCCATGAACTAACTTAGACCATTATTATTCACCTAATAATGATCATGGTCACACTTACCTACCTAAAAAGTTCCATCTCTAGTAAGACCATTATCATTCACCTGATAATGATCATGGACAAACTTGCCTCACCACAATATGCCATCTCCATAAGAAGTTGCACTTTCTAGGATTTTTACTCTTTCGTCTGATTGGTGAAGACAACATGCAATCCCTGCCTTATCCTAAGTCAACTTAATATCCCTAGAAGATTAAGCCTCCCAAAAGTAGTACATCAAGTCAAGACTCAACCTATGTTCTATCCATGGAAGCTTCTAGTCCTACGACCTAGGCTCTGATACCAACTGTAACAACCCACCAAATCAACCCGTGGGAGAGAGTTTTTTTTCATTTTCATAAGGAAAACTCATAAAGAAGTCCTAATATTTTTTCAATATAATAAGACATAAGCCAAATTTTAAATTAATTACCACTTAGATGACACTTAAGTGGATAAGAGTGGCCAACATCTTGTACTTTTGGGATTCACTTTTCTAAACCTCACCATTTAGAAAATATGCCATTAGTGGTCCCCTCACTTTTCCTATACCCTCACCGATATAGGACAACTTGACCATGATGTAGGGATTATCCTTTAAGACCCATAACACTTAAAGGGGATGCCTATTCCCTAACCCTACATAAGTCTATCTATGTACGATTATTTAAGTGTAATACCTTATTTCTTAGTTACCACACCTCCATAGGCTAACTAATGCCATTACCACTCACTTGGTAATGAGCATGGTTACCCAAGCCTCACCATTCAAGGTGCCACTACTATATTATCTTGTGAATATTATTAGACCTCATCGCTAGGAATGTGTTCAAGACTCACCATTGTGGAGTACCTAAAAGCCTCACCACTTTGGTAACACCCGAGCCTCACTATTCAAGGTGTATCATTCACAAATACCTAGTTACTGCATCATCGTAACTCCTCCTAGGTTCACAATACTTGGTTATTGCATCATGATAACTCCTCCTAGGATTGGGTATATATTGACTCAAGTTTTTTCTAATATGGCTCTAGTTTCATGCCCCTAAAAGAAAAATCCATTTAAACCCAAGAGACATAATATTAAAACATATATAAACATCTCTCCCAAAAGGAAATAAAGTGCTATATCAAATCATAATAACACATTGCTAAAGACTAGAAATTTAAATACTTTTCAAATCATAATACTAGCATTTAGTATTTCCTTACAATGAAAATAATGAAACAACATCTAAAAGAATTATAACCATAATCTATGAATTAGATTCTATCATTCTTTTTGATAATATATTCTTTCCATTTGACACAAAATCAACATTCCAAGATCTTACATAAAATAATAACAACATATAATATTTCATCCTTGAACAAGTCTTGAAATACTATAACAAGAATATTACAATACATCATTTTCTTCATAAAACATTACATAATTTCTAAATATATATACTTTCCAAGTAAATTCTCTTCTTTGGTAACATTATTACATAGCAAAGAATATAAATAAATATTCCCAATTTTTTCTTCACTCTAAGTATCTTCCATATGATGATTCTTCTCCATTGAATTTGAAGTACATTTAGGGATCATGACAACTCTTGAAAAGCATATGCAAGCCTAACATGCACTATGCAAGAAAAGGAACACAATAATGCAAAACATGCATATCACAAAGCATTTTTTATGTAAAAAATTGAGATAATACCATACTTTTCTCAAATATGGATTTCAACCTCATCCATTTTAACAAAAATTGTCCATTAATTCCACATAAATAATTTCCTCAGTTCTCGTAGAAAAACTCTATTCCAAAATTACGAATTATTTCTCTACCTCTTTTAAATCATATTCAACAACCATCAATATCAACTAATAGCTAAATTTATTAACTATTAAAATGATATTGAAAATAATTAATAACTTATTTAGGTAATATTAATAATGCAAGAATAATAATACATTATGCCATAGACCATTTAAATGCTATTTTATAAGAGTCAAAGCCAAGGTCTTATCTATTTAATATTTAATTAAACCAAGACCTTAACCAAACCAAATAATAAAACCTCAAAGCAACATTATATTCACATACAAGCATTGGAATTTCAAGATCAAAATTCACTCCTTACGAGTTGCTGCTAACCCTATCACAGATCACAAAAGGAATCTACTCACAAAGATACCAAGAAAACTGGTTGAGCAATACGACGTCCAACTACTGCTCCAAAACAAAAGCATTCCTTTCTCTTATTAGGCTAAAGGAAAACAACTTACCTGATACTCCCTAAATGGATAAAGAGAAAAGAATAATGCTATCTACACCTATAGTAAAATGGTTCACAATACAGATGTGTGAACCTATGCAATCCAACTCAGTCATAACTATGAATATTAAGAACCAACACTGAACAGAGTCTTTGGTGCATAAACACAACAAAAACTTAGACCACATTACAAAGGTTAACAACCAAAAAAGGAAGCTATGTAACAAATACACACATAACACTCTATTGAACTATGCAAACTTATGTTGGCTAAGTTATGCCTTAGGATCACTACTACCTCAATCTATTGGATAACCAAGTATCAATCCTTCCTTACTAGGAAGATACCAATAGGATACACTATCTGCCTTCTACTTCCAAAACTACTAATGTAAAACTACAACGAAGTTTACATACCAAAGAATGAAGACATGCATACAAGCTCTCTAGCAATAATATTTGCATACTTTCTTTTCAGGAAATTCAATCCAAAGATAAAAATTCACAATTATTATTCATAAATGAAAGTTCATTCAACTTGGAGTTGAATCACCAATTAGGCAATATCTATCCAAGATCCTTACTCCAAAGCTTTGTGATTTGCAATAATTTCTATGTCCAAAAAGATGCACAAAGTCCCAAATCCACTGATCTCTACCAAAATGCTCTTGCTTCCCTTTTTGCTTACATTTTTCTATTCCTTCCAAGGAATACAATAACGATCATCGGCAACAAGGAAGCTCAAGAGTCTCAGAGACTTCTTGAATAACTAGGCATTACTAAGGACTCCCAATGATCCACCAAGAAGATATTCAAATATCACAATGCACTTTCACATGTATATATGTATATATATATATATATACTACAACAACACAAGGATTGAAACTTTATTAATTCATACCATTATTGTATTTTAATGACAATATTAACCTTAGTATTAAGATACTAGCATTCTTACTTGAAAAAGTTTCTTTTCTTTTGAATCCAAATGCATCCAAAATACATACTTAAATGCATCCCAATACTAAATTAGATGCAAATCACCAATATGCACAAACAATATTTCCTTAGGTAGGTGGCTTTACAATAACTACAATGTTATCACCTGCCTACTAAGGATGGATCTTTTGCTTAATGGCAACCTCCTTGCCTGATGGTGCATCTTAATCAAACACACACATATGAAATGCATCTATATGAAGAGTTTTATTTTACCCTTGAGCTATCGATGAGAATGTCATCCATAATTGGTATTTTAATATCAACTCTTGTGGTTGTCCCATACCAATCCACCCATAAGAGTATCTGGTCTTGCAACCACATATTTTATTAGTAGTACCATATTCCAAAAGTAGTATAACCAAATTTAAGCATAAAGTGTAACTATTAACACATCTTGATAACATAACATTATATTATGCATTTTGATATCCACACATCAATACATAAATTAGCATCAATGAAAATTTTTGCTAGGGTGGGTCATTACAACAATAACCCACCTAGGAACTTCATCCCCTATACTAATCATTTTCTCACCAATTCAGTCTCACTACTTCTTGTTTGATATGTATATTCAAGGCCTTCATTCTTTGGCCTTATTTATGGCATTATGGGAATTTTCACACCTTGCTCATATCTTCCCAATCCTTTACCAGTATATCCCATTCTTCTCATTAACTTGGATACAACTCCTTTGGTGTACCTTTCAAAGGAACCAAATTCTTCATTATCACTTTGATATCTATCATCACTATCATAATATCCTTCACCACACACCAAAGTATCACTATTACTATCAACCAAGACAACATTATCTTTATCATGACCAACACAATGCTCAATGACATCATGATGATTATCTTCCTCTCCTATATCTTTACTATTTCTTTTCTCTTTCTCATTCTCATTATCTATAGCATGAATTCTTGTACCGTTGTCTTCATCATCAGTACTACTGGTGACTTAGGCTATCTACCTCTTTCCCATGTTTATTCTCTTGGTTGTTTCTATATTTTCCTCCTTATTCTCCATTGGTGTCATCCTATTATAGCACCCCTCCTTGGCAAAACTTATTATTGACAAAGAATTATGTATTGATGTGTGTATGTCTAATGCATAATTTTAAGAAAGAACAATTTCACCTTACACTCAATTATATATTGGAATATAGTACTACTGATGTATTTGTGGAATTGCAAGACTAGGTGCTCTCACTAGTGTATTAATCTGGGTAATCATCTCAGTAAGAAAAGATTCTAGGAAATGATGGATGACTTGATCATTGATAGCTCAAGGGGTAAAAAAAATCCCTTCATATAGATGCATTGCATTTGTGCTTGTTGTATGGTCACACCATTGGGCCAAGAAGTTGCTTGTGTAATGAGTCTCCTTAATATGTTGGTGATAGCAATTAGCTATCTTAAAAAAAAGAAGGGAGCCAACCACTTAAGGATAAAACAATGGTGTGCAATATTATCTGTTTGAATGGCTTTATTAAATGTATAATGTTGGATTAAATCAATATAGTATTAACATGATGGTAATCTTAATACTTGAAAATATTAATATCATTGTTAATAATTAATATTAACAAATGATATTAATTAATACCTTATTGTTAGAAATAATAAGGTTGGGATGAAAATAATGATTTAATTCCTATAATTGTAGAGAATGCTTTATTTCCTTATAATTGCTATGCTGGTATATTAAATAAATCATGTGATGGTTTGAAAAGAAAATATTAATATTGCTTAGTTGTAGAACTATTAAAGAAATTATTCATTAATTAGCTTGCATAGCATTCTTGAGTGTTTCTCTCAATGTTCAATAAAGAACATTACGAGTTGAAGGTGGCCAACTCAAAGGGCTTCATATTGGACAAACACTTGATTCTTGAGAACACCCACTCTTGCCCACAAGCTATTTGAGGATAGTTTTGGATAGATTTTGGGGATCTTTTGGGAAAAGAGGAAGATAGTCAGTAAGTGAAATAAGGAAGCATAGAAGATCGAATCAAGGAGTTTGATGACATCAAGCTTTGAGAGGTACTTTGCTTGCTTGATGGATGTAGAGGCATTATTTTAGTACCTTAATCTCTATTAGAGTTTTTGATCTTCATGTTGCTTACTCCCTGCCCTTTGTAAAGCATTTGGATGTGTTTTTATGTCTTTCCTTTGAGCCTAATATGTTGGAGTCTAGATTGGTTTACTTTTGAAATGATCCTTTGTCTTTGTGAGGTTCTAGTTTGGTGAGTTGTTACCTTGTGCTCAATGGTTACCTTGTGTTGCATTGAATGCAAATATCAATACCTCTATCTTGAAGTGCTTCTTTGTGCATTGCTATCTTGATTATTTTGTGAGTGATTTTGTGCATGTTGGTAGTTAGTAGCTATTGCTTTATGAGTGATCCCACTTATTTTAGATGTCATTGTTTTTATGACACTTTTGCGCTCAATGCAAAAGGGTCATTATTATCGAGTGGAGCCTTCTTACCTATTTTGTTTAAAAGCCATGTTTCCTTGGTTGAGTAGTTTTTGGCTTCTTTTTGGATACCCTTTGCTTTGGTGATGATCATGTATCCAAGATGAATTGATGTTTGTTGAATGTGCACACCCGCCTTGATTGTTTAAATAGTTTTGTTGACGTTGGTAATTGTTTTCCGAACACATGCCTATCTCTATTGTATTTTCTTATGTTATCCTCTAGCCCAAATTTTGTATCATTGGTTGGGACTTTAGCCTAGAATATTTGGCTTGCATTTTTGAAGAGTCGAGTTTTGTTGCATAGTTGGCTTATGCTCATGTTTTGTTTCTTTGAATTGCACTGCCTAAACTTTAGTAGAAGCTGTATTCTTTTATTTAAGTACAAAAGCTTAGGGTTATGTTAAATGATTAAATAAAATAATAAAGAATTCAAATAAAAATTTCTTATGTAGAAATTGCATTTGAAAGTTAGCATTATTTTTGTAAATTTTTTACTTTTGAGGTTGTTTAAGTATAGTAATATACTCTTTTAGTTGATGATTCTTCTTATGAGGATATTAGATTAGAAACACTTGGTTTCGCTATGTTGATGTTTGAAATTTGAGAAAGGTTTTGATTTGAAATAAAAATGTTATAATGCTTTTTCGATACTTGAGTAGGTAGGAGGAGCATTATAGAGAGAAGTATGGAATTCTCTCATCGGTTGCCTTTAAAAATGTATTGTGCATGTTTAGCTTGTAATTACATAAAGCACATAAAGTAAAGAAGTATGTAATCTTCTATTGATTGCTTTTTTATAAATTATATATATCTACATGGTTTCTTGCAAATGCATAGAGCATGTTAAGTTGCATTGCATAGTGAGTTGTCATGATCCCTAAGTATTCCTCAATTACGGGTAAATTTCTACATGAAGAAGAACATGGAAATGAGGTGGTGCAAGAGCTATTTAGGTGGAATGGCCTTATTGAACCTTGGTAAGAAAGAGGACATTAATGAAAATTTACTTTTGTATTATTTAGATGAAAAGTATCAATGATATGTACAGAGTGGTAGTTTTGTAAAAATGGAAAACAATTGATTTTGAAACAATCACAAGGATGGTTTTTTGGGAAATGTTATTTACCACGCCAAGTACTCTTATTAATTTGGAACAAATATTCTTGTGATCTACTTTATGATCTATTTTATATGATATCTAGGTGGAAATTGTTAGCATTATGAATATTTATTTTGTGAAACTATTGAAAATATTCTATTTGTTTAGCACTTAGATCAACTTGAAACTATAAGTTTGATAGCGTTTAAGTGTATATTTATTGATGATGTATTGTATCAATCTATTTTCTTCAAGTTTTGATATGATGCTATGTTATAAGTAATTTAATATTGAATTATAATAACTGTAAAAGAGAGTTGTTATTTATTGTTATTTGCTATCTTGGATTTTAACAAGGGAATTCTTGGAAAGGGTTTAGAATTTATTTTAGGATCCAAGTCTAAGCAATAACCTAATCCTAGGAAGAGTTGTGGTCATGCAATAACCAAGTATAAGAGAGTTCTAGAAGGAGTTGTGAGAATGCAATAGATAGGTACTCATTTATCTAGAAAGGAGTTACAAGAATGCAATAGCTAGATCCTTGTGATTTGATACACCTTGAACAATGAGGATTGGGTGTTCCATAACTAAGGAGTTATTGGAATCATTCACAAGACAACAGTGGTTTGGGTGATCATGTTCATTACCAAATGAGAGGTAATGACCTTAGTTATCCCACAAAGGTGTGGTAACTAAGCACCAAGGCTTTATGCTTGAATAACCTACCTAGATGAAGTTGGGGTAAGGCTTTAAGTGTTATGGGCCTTAAAGGAAAATCCCTACGTTGTGATCATAATGTCCTATACTAGTGATGGTATACGAAAGGTGGAGGGACCACTATGGAATCCTTATAAATGATGAGGTTTAGTAAGGTGAACCCTAAAAATTATGGTATGTTGGCTACTCCTATGCACTAAGTATCATTATAGTGAATTGAAATCAAATATGGTGAAGCCTTGTGATTGCTGATAGAAATATATTATGACTCTTGAGAAAATTGCTTTTAAAAAACAAATCTTTCTCCTTAGGTTGTTTTTGGTGTGTTGTTACACCTATAAATTGGCATATTAGGTAAGCTTGACTTGGGACTAAAATATATGTGTTGACAAATTCTCCTCATGGGTGGAATGTAACAACCCAAAACTACCAACCCAATTATTTTTTTTGTAATAATCACAAGCAAAGGTTCACAAGGAAACCCCAACATTTATCTTTTCCAACATTTAAGGCTTCATCACATTTGAGTTCCAAGTCATTGTATATGACACTTAGTGGACATGAGTGGCTAACTCCCATGTTTTTTGGGATTCACCTTACTAAACCTAGTCTTTTAAAAGGATGCCAAAAGTGGTCCCATGTTTCCCATACCCTCATCAACATAGAACAATGTGACCATGATGTAGAGATTATCCTTTAAGGCCTATAACACTTAAATGGGTATGCTTAGTCCTTATCCTCAACCTAAGTCCATCTAGGTTAGTTATTCAAGCATAAGCCTTAGTGCTTAGTTACCATGCCTTCACAGACTAAGGTCATTGCTTCTCAATTGGTAATGAACATGGTCAACTGAACCTATGCGTTCAAGGTACCACTACTATTGACTTGTGAGTTATTTCCATATTCTCACAGATATGAAAATACTCAATCCTCATCATTCAAGGTGTATCCTATAATGTCCCATTTTGAAGACTATGTGGACCCCACACATTGTAATGTTTTATTTTTGTCATTTGTGGACAAGGAAGTGGGACGTCCCCTTTTTGCTAGGCTAATAGGTGTTTTATGTAATAAAAATTAAGTGTTGGGGATTAATGTTGATGTAACCCTCACTTAATGAATAATTAGAAGCCTCTAGTGGGGCGACTAGGTATATAGGCTTGGAAAGTCACTTTTAGGGTTTCATTATGTCATGTTCATCTTGTGAATTGTAAGAGAGAGGGTTGAACCCTTCCTCACCTTCTGCTGCTTAGGTGGTGTGCCCTAAGTCTTCAAAAATAGCCAATCTTGTAGACAATGTGATGTGCCCTTGTTCTTGATTGGAGATTGGGTGGATCTATCTCAGGATTCACAATTGTGTTGCAGATTTTGGTGTGTTGGAGTCTGGGAGTGGGTCATCCAACTTTGGGAGGCCATTTGTGCATGTTTTGTGACCTATTTTGCCCTCATAGGAGGATCGCCCAACTTTGGGGATTTTTCTAGCCAGTTTTGAGGGTTGATTTGTGTTGTTGGATAGTTGTTTGGCCTGTTTGCACTTTCAAAAAATTAATAAAAAATATGTATGGCTGGAACATCCATTTTTGAGGGTTTCTGGAGTAATTTTTGAGTAGTAATTGCAGATCTGATCTACTTTGCAGAAATCTGATTTTTATTTGTTTAAACCCTAGTTTGCTGAGTTAGGGTTATTACAGTGGTATCAGAGCTGGTTTCCTGCCAGCCTATGAGAGCTCTTTATGCAGCCAAATAGGTACTATCTGAGGAGAAATAAGTCAAACCCTAACCTCAACCAGGGGAAAGAAATTCCAGAACCAGAAGTTGAACAAAGGGAGCTGGTGGAGATGGCAGATGAGCAAAGGGATCCTATTGAGCAAAAATTTGACACCATGCTTGAGTTACTAACTCATTTGGTGACCAAGATGGATCAGGGTGGAGTTCAGCCACCACCAAACCAGGGAGCAAACCCTAACCCTCAGCCACCACCAGATCAGGGAGAGCCATCAAATAGGGTGGCCAATCGAGACCAAGGGAGTGAGAGGTCTATGAGATACACTCATTCTCCTTTGCCCAGGCTAGCAAAACCCATGTTTTTGCCCAGGAAAGAACCTGATGTACGCTAGGAGACTGATGAACTGGATGCCCTATTTGTAGAATATCAGTGTAGGGCTGAAGAATTCAGAAATGCAATCACTTTCCAGAGTTACCTAGAGATCATGGGGAAGAAGGCTAGGAGAGGCAGCAAGTATGGAGAAAGAAAGAAATTGTAGCAAAAAATGCAAGTACCAGTGTTCAATGGAGATGATAGCATGTCTGCTAGGGCATGGCTACAAAAATTGTAGACTTACTTTACTCTCAGCCCTATGGATGAAGAGGATGCAGTACAATTTGCTACCCTACATCTTGAGGGGGTTGCATACGACTGGTGGTATCATGGTCTCAACACACAAGGCCATGGAGAGATCACCTCATTTGATGAGTTTAGTCAGAGGGTCTTGGATCATTTTGAGATGAGGGATGAGGAGGAATATTTTAAGGAGTTGGCCACCCTTAAGCAGAAAACTACAGTGGAGGCATACATTGAGGAGTTCCAAAAGATTTCAGTCATGGTGCCTAACATTTCAGAGAAGAGAGTTACCTTTCTTTTCATTGAGGGTTTGGTGGATTCCTTGAGAGGCTTGGTAAAAGCCTTTGAGCCTGCTTCATTGCAGATTGCAATGAGAAGGGCTTTGACCCTTGAGTCTATAGCATCATCAAAACCTAGGGTTTCAGCACCACCACCACCTAGGTTTAGCCAGGCAGGACCATCAGGATCATTCTAGAGAGGGAATTTCTTCTAGAAGAGAGAGACGCCCCCTCCAAGGAAGAATCAAGCTTTTGGGAAGCCAACGCCCCCTCCATAGAGGGATTCAACACCTACGCCACTAGGAAGGAGGGTAAATGAGGAGCGTGATGAGCTTAGGAGGAAAAATTGTGCTTCACATGCAAAAGCCCTTGGGTACCAGGCCATCACTGCCAGGGAAAGGGGTAGATTCACTACATTGAGGTCATTTCAGATGAGGAGGCATCAAAAAGTGAATATGAGTCTTCGAAGGAGCGTGAGCTTGAGGAGCCATCCCTTGAGTCTCATGAGAGCTCAAACGCTGGCACGTTGGCCACGTTGAGCAGTGCAAACATGTATCTCACAATCAAGGTGCCAGGAGAGGTATTGGGGAATAAGGTGATAGTATTGATAGATGGTGGGGCAACCCATAATTTTGTGGATGAGGGTTTTGTAGCCAAGAAAGGGCTAAAACCAGAAACATTTGTTGGGTTTAATGTTGCTACTAGAAATGGGAGCATTGTGCCTTGCAACAGATTTGTGAGGCAAATGAAGGTAAATTTTGAGAATCATTCCATAGTAGATGACTTCTATGTGTTTCCATTGGGAGGAATTCCTCATTTCATACTAGGAGTTCAATGGTTGTATTCATTGGGAGACTACACCACAAATCACCAAACATTGCAGCTAAAATTTAAAGCTAAAGGGCGTGAGGTAGTTTTGCAAGGGATCAAGGAAAATGTGGTCCAAGAGGTGACGTCCAAGAGGATGGAGAGGATTCTCAAGAAAGAGGAGATAGTTTGGGCTGCTGGTATATTTATGATAAAAGGTATGCCTTATTCATCTGATAATCATGTCTCTTATCATCCTAAAATTCAGATTTTGTTGGAAAAACATAGCATTATTTTTGGGGATATGCCTAAGGGATTGCCACCCCATAGGGGATTTCAGCATGTGATTGAGTTGGAACCAGGAACAAAACCTATCATGATAACCCCTTATAGGCATCCTAGAATGTATAAGGATGAGATAGAGAAGGCCATAAAAGAGCTACTTGCCATGGGGCACATTCACCCTAGCTCTAGCCCATTTGCATCACCCGTAGTGTTAGTGAAAAAGAAATATGGGACTATGCGGATGTGTATTGATTATAGGGTCTTGAACAAAAAGACAATAAAAAATAGATACCCTATTCCTAGAGTAGATGAGCTCATAGATGAATTGCATGGGGCTATGTATTTTTCTAAGATTGATTTGAGATCAGGATATCATCAAATCAGGGTGAGAGATGAGGATGTGCATAAAACAACCTTTAGATGTCATTTTGGCCATTTTGAGTTTTTGGTGATGCCCTTTGGATTGAAAAATGCCCCTACCACTTTCCAATCAGCCATGAATCAGATTTTTAGGGAGTATTTGAGGGATTTTGTGTTAGTTTTCTTTGATGATATTCTTGTTTATAGCAGCTCATGGGAAAATCACTTGAAGCATTTGGATTCTATTTTGAGTATTTTGGGACAACAACAATTTTATGCAAAGAAGTCTAAGTGTGAATTTGGCATGTCTAAAATTTTATATTTGGGGCACATAATCAGCAATAAGGGAGTGCATGTAGACCAACACAAGATAGAGGTAATTCAAAATTGGCCTATTCCCACTACCTTAACTCAATTGAGAGGGTTTTTGGGACTTTGCAGCTATTACAGGAGATTCATTAGAGGGTTTTCAGCCTTGGCAGCACCTTTGACTGAATTAACAAAGAAGGGAGCATTTGTGTGGAGTGATGAAGCCCAAAAGGCTTATGAGAAATTGAAGGAAGTGATGTCTTCTTGCCCTCTACTTGCAATTCCTAATTTTTCTTTGCCATTTACCATTGATTGTGATGCTTCAGGTGTTGGAGTAGGGGCTGTCCTAATGCAAAAGGGGTGGCCAATTGCCTTTGAGAGCAGGAAACTTAGTCCAATGGAGAGAACTTTCAGCATATATGACAAGGAGATGCTTGCCATTATGCACGCTTTGACCAAGTTCAAGCAATACCTTGTTTGTGGTAAATTTGTGGTAAGGACTGATCATAATAGCCTTAAATATTTCCTTGGACAACGAGATTTAAATGATAGGCAACAAAAATGGGTCACTAAAGTGTAGGCATATGATTTTGAGATTGAGTTTATAAAAGGGAAAAAGAATTCAACTGTTGATGCACTATCTAGAATGCCCACATTTCACTCTATTTCCATTATAACAACTGATTGGAAGGCTGCAATTATGGCTGAGTATGTGAAGAACACTTTTGCATCTAACATTCTTGATGGCCACTTGAAATATGATAGGTACAACATGAAGGAAGGTCTGATTTTTTACAAAAATAGAATTTTTATTGTGCCAGATTCCAAGCTTAAAGAGAAATTGATTGCCACTATGCATGACGCACCCATGGCTGGTCATCCAAGGTTTTTTAAGACCTATAGACAACTGCATGAAAGGTTTTCATGGAAGGGGCTAAAATATGATGTATTGAAGCATGTGAGGGAGTGCACCACTTGTCAAGAAAATAAAATTGGAAACACATTGCCTATTGGTCTTCTTCAATCCTTACCCATTCCCAATAAAAAATGGGAAAGTATATCAATGGACTTCATCACGGGGCTGCCAAAAGTGCATGGTAAGGATTGTATATATGTTGTGGTGGATAGGTTAACTAAATTTGCACACTTTTATGCTATTTCAGCTTCATATACAACAGTACAAGTTGTTGATTTGTTCTTTAGAGAAGTGTTTAAATTGCATGGCATGCCAAAGAATATTGTGAGTGACAGGGACAACAGATTCATGAGTATGTTTTGGCAAGAGTTGTTCAAGATTTGTGGCACATTGTTGACTCCAAGTACAAGCTATCACCCCCAAATATATGGCCAAATAGAGATTGTGAATAAATGGGTTGAAGGCTACTTGAGAAACTATGTTTCAGGGCAGCAGAATGCATGGATTAAATGGCTGCACTTGGGAGAATTCTGTTATAATTCTTCCTATCATATGTCTATTAAAATGACCCCATTTATGGATTTATATGGATATGATGCTCCTAACTTCACTGATTTGTTGTTGAGTGATAGTAGGGTGCCAAAAGCCAAGGATTATATGCAGGAAAATCAGGATATTATGAAGACATTGAAGGATAATATTCAGCTTGCACAAAATCAGTAGAAAAAGTATGTTGATCAGCAGTGTATTGAGCATCATTTTGAGGTTGGAGACATGGTTTATTTGAGGTTGCAGCCCTATAGACAATCCACCATGAAGAGAAGTGGAGTAGAGAAGCTCAAGCCACATTTTTATGGCCCTTACAAGGTCATACGCAGGATTGGGGAGGTTGCATATGAGCTTGAGCTACCGAACAATAGTAAAATACACAATGTATTCCATGTTTCATGCCTAAAAAAGGCACTTGGACAACACATTGTTCCTTCCATTGAGTTGCCCCCATTTGATGATGAGGGAAAGCTGATTTTGGAACCTAAAATGATCATGGAGACTAGAGAGAGGAAGTTGAGAAACAGGGTCATCAAAGAGTACTTGGTGAAATGGAGGAGCTTGCCCATTGAAGATGCTACTTGGGAGGGAAAAGAGATTCTTGCACATCCAACCCTGAATTGCTTGAGGACAAGCAATTTGGGAAGGGAGGACTTGTAATGTCCCATTTTGAAGACTATGTGGACCCCACACATTGTAATGTTTTATTTTTGTCATTTGTGGACAAGGAAGTGGGACGTCCCCTTTTTGCTAGGCTAATAGGTGTTTTATGTAATAAAAATTAAGTGTTGGGGATTAATGTTGATGTAACCCTCACTTAATGAATAATTAGAAGCCTCTAGTGGGGCGACTAGGTATATAGGCTTGGAAAGTCACTTTTAGGGTTTCATTATGTCATGTTCATCTTGTGAATTGTAAGAGAGAGGGTTGAACCCTTCCTCACCTTCTGCTGCTTAGGTGGTGTGCCCTAAGTCTTCAAAAATAGCCAATCTTGTAGACAATGTGATGTGCCCTTGTTCTTGATTGGAGATTGGGTGGATCTATCTCAGGATTCACAATTGTGTTGCAGATTTTGGTGTGTTGGAGTCTAGGAGTGGGTCGTCCAGCTTTGGGAGGCCATTTGTGCATGTTTTGTGACCTGTTTTTCCCTCATAGGAGGATCGCCCAACTTTGGGGATTTTTCTAGCCAGTTTTGAGGGTTGATTTGTGTTGTTGGATAGTTGTTTGGCCTGTTTGCACTTTCAAAAAATTAATAAAAAATATGTATGGCTGGAACATCCATTTTTGAGGGTTTCTGGAGTAATTTTTGAGTAGTAATTGCAGATCTGATCTACTTTGCAGAAATCTGATTTTTATTTGTTTAAACCCTAGTTTGTTGAGTTAGGGTTATTACATATCCTTTCACAAGTATCTAGCTATTGCATTATTGTAACTCTTTCTAGACTTAAGAGAACCTAGCCACTGCATTCTTGCAACTCCTTCTAGGATTATATTCTACATGGGTATTGCATTCTTGCAACTCCTCCCAATATTGGGCTAATCATTTTAACTAGGGTCTTACAAGAAGATCTAGGTTCAACCCTAGGAAGCAAAACCATAACCCAATGCTCTATTTTCAATCACTTAAATTATAACATGAAAACATATGCATATTCACAATCTAACTAATATATAAAATCACACTATATTTAGAACATTAAATAAATCTTACAAAGAAGCATTTTATTAGATTGCTCAAAATAAATAATCACAGTGCTACCACATTCCACTTAGAGATCATTAACCATAATCACAAATTCATATGCCTTAAAAGTGATAATATAATAAAAGGGCATGAAGACCATATAAAATCCAAATAATATTTTGCTATTGATCAAAACAACTAATCTTATGATACAATATTACTATTCATGAAATATAGTTGGAGTATTTCCCTTTACAATATACAAAGCATTTTCTCATTTGCTTAACCATTTCTCAATTCAAGGTAAATTGACGTCATTCCACCCTAGAGATCCTTTGTACCACCTTCCTTTGACAACCTTATTTTAAGTAAGAAGTTACCCACCAATTTGAGGAATGTTTAGGGATTAGGACAACTCATTATGTAATGCAATATAATATGCTAATTTTATATTTGCAAACATCCATGCACAATACTCTATTTTAAAGAAAATAAACTAGAGAAGACCCCAAATTTCTCTAATTACTATAACATGCAATTGCAATTCAAACATACACATTACATTTCCATAAAATGAGAGAATCTCATACTTGTCTCTATAATGAATTTCTTATCTACTCCAACCTCAAAAATTCATTATTAAACATTTTTCCAATCATTCTCTTTTTGTTATTTAATCTAAAACTAATGCTAATAAATTCAAATATAAGCTTACATAATAACAACCCTTCTATTCCATTTACTAATTCATGCATTCCTCTAATGATTAAACTCATTCAACTTAATGGTTTCCTTAAAAAATGAAAGCTTAATCCTAAGTTTTGATATACATTTAACTTTTTACCAAAACTAATTTAAAAGAAGTTCTAATCAAACTTTTAACTAAAAATTTCTTAACCAAATACATCAAGCTCTTAATCAAATACAAACTTTACCTTAGATATTTAAAAGAATATCTAAGTCAATCCTATAAGCTAAACCAAATCTATCAAACAAGCATTACCATGACCATTAAAAGAAGTTCTAAAATAATCTTTTAAATAAAACAAGTTAACCAAAGTTGAGCTTACAAAGGTAAAGAAACATCCAGAATGTTAGCCTAGTAAGGTTGGTTTGGGCCATCTTTAAACATAGATCTGCCCACATGCTTAATTTATTGAGATAACTCAGACCAAGCATAGGTGACACAATATTTGAGGTGATTTAACCAAGCTTAGCAAGACCCAAGAATAGGTGACACAATATTTGAGGTGACTTAACCAAGCTTAGCAAGACCCAAAAGATAAACCTCCCTATATCCTATATACCACATTGTGGAAAACAATTAGATGAATAAGAAGCAACAAAATTTTTTCCATAGGCGACATCTAGACATATCCATATACTGCCATTGATGACACAACCCAATAAAAATACAAGTATCTCAAAATAGGAGGTCATCGAAAGTGTACACATGTAAACAAAAATGTTCATCCAAAGAACTCATAATTAAAACAAAAGAAATTCACAAGGCAGCCATGCAAGCCAAATGAAAACCATTTAAAAAGCTATAGGCAACACAAAAATTCAAGGTAGCACACATAAGAAAAAAAAACCATTTGAAAAGCTATAGGCAACACATACATTCTTCAAGGTAGCACACATAAGCAAAAAAAAACCATTTGAAAAGCTACAGGAAACACAAATATTCTTCAAGGCAGTGCACATAAGAAAAATGAAAGCCATTTAAAATCACACTAGAGCTTACTCAAGGAACAAGACTTACTTAGAAGCAAGGTGACACATAAGAGGAAACCAACAAGCCGAAAAAATGTAATATATGTATATACATTAATAAATCAAACAATGGGTATTTTTCCTATAATGAGAGATATCTCTTACAAGTGTTACCACAATTCAAATGGATTCTATCTTACTTTCTTCTACTCTCCTCATATTCCTCTTCTACCGCTATCCCCACCACCCAGTATCTTGGGATTTCAAATTCAAATGGTATTTTCCAAACTAAAGCTTCAAGCCTCCATGCAATATGTTACTCCTCAAGAGAATGTTTCACTCAAGAACAGTGATGAATGTCATTTATCCCATATTTTTTACTTAACATTTTCTTTATAAGGCATGCACTTGAAGTTAGCTTAATTCAACACTTATTAATTAAACAAAGCTTAACTAATAATGGTCTAATGCTCTTTGTTTTATTAACTAAATTTTTCCTTTCTTTCACAAGGTTACTAGCATTATAATGAGAATAAATTATCCATAAAATGGATACTATCGAGTGCTAATATTAATTATTAGCATCGACACCAAACAACAACCAAAGGCTCTTTGCCAATCCATATAACATTAACACAAATAATAACAAGCATACTACACCCATTTTTTCCCTTGAGTAGATGGTTCTTTTGAAGATAACCAATGTTATCACCTATACACTAAGGAGGAATCTCTTGCAATAACAACTTCTTCACCCAATGGGTGGTTTAAACAACATATATGCAAATGCACCTACATGAAGGGCATTATCTCATCCTTGAGCTGTTGATGAACAAGTATCACCATAACTTTCTAAAATTTTTATCTCAACTCAAGTGGTTACCCATACTAATCCACCAATGAGAGCACCTAGTCCTACAACCACAAAGATATCAAAAATACCATATTATAATAATAGAACCAAAGCATATAGTGTAACTACTCATTGAAATGGAACAAAAATCTAAATTAAACATCCATACATTAATAGATAGTATTATTGTCAAGATAATTCCTACCAAGGAGGGTTGTTACATAGTCCCCCATTGGACTAAAAACAATCCTTGTGTTTCTTGCAAGTGAGTAAACAATTGTTTCATTCAAATAGTACACAAATTGTTGTCTCATATCTTCAACATTTTATTGTGTGGCACAATTGTTAGAATACTAGTCCCACTAAACCTTACATTGATCTAGAGTTCATTTCCTTGATATTTTAGAAGAAAACCCTAGAATATTTATCAATATTACCTCAATGGTTGAGGGGTCTGCCATTTACTATTTAGAAACATTCCACACATGAGTAGGATCAGTAACATATTTCCTAAGAAGAGATGTGGAAAGTATTGTGGATCTTGGATAGATTGGGCAACAAGACAAGTCTATAGGCTACTGGAATGATCTTATAAATGATATTGAAAGGCCCAACATAGTGAGGATCCAACTTAGTTGAATTTATGGCACTTTTCATGGGTCTAACTCTTGAGAATAATCCATCCCCCACAAATAATTCTCTTAGTGATATTTTTAGATCAACATAGCTCTTTTGGTGATCGGTTGCTTCCTTGAGCCTAAGATGGATTACTCTAATATATTTCTCCATCTCTTGAATAGTATCTGGTTTGATCATCACTCAATCCTCTAGATTTTTCCATAATAGAGCCGTTTTTCTTCTTTTGCCATATAAGGCTTCAAATGGGGCCATTACCAATGATGCATGGTAACCATTGTTATATGCAAATTCAACAAGATCTAGAAAGTACTCCCATTTAGAATTTTGGTCCATGCAATACATGCATAGCATATCCTCTAAAACTTGGTTTACCCTTTCAGTTTGATCATCTATTTTTGGATGATATGAAAAATTTATATTTAGCTTAGTGCCCACTGCACGGTGTAGAACCTACCAGAATTTTGATGTGAATATAGAATCCTTGTCTGATATGATCACCTCAGAAAACCCATGTAGCCTAAAGATTTCTTTGGAAAACTTGTTTGCCACCACTAGTGCATCATCCTTGATGTTTCTCGATATGAAGTGTGCAACCTTGGTCAACTTATCAACCACTACCAGGATTGCATCATGTTGGTACCTAGTATTAAGTAACCCCACAATAGAATCCATAAAGATTACCTACCATTTTTGCATAGGTACATCATGTGGATATAATTTCCCTGTAGGGTGTTAATGTTCTACATTAAATTTCTAAACTTTCTATCATTCTAAACATCTCGTAATGAAATTGGTGATGTCCTACTTCATTCCTACCCAATAAGTGATATTTTTCATGTTTTCCCTAATTTTGACCCTCCTAGATGAGTAGAATAGGGAGAATTATGTGCCTCTTGCATAATAAATCTCCTTAGATCATCAGTTTTGGGTATAACTACCCTATCCTTGAAACATAAAAGTCCATATTTTATGTTAAAACCCTTATTCTCTTCAAGTTTTCTCTTAGTTTGATTCAATATTTCTATGTAATATAGGTCTTGCAGTTGCATCTCCTTGACCCTATCCATCAAGTCTATATGACTATAGGTCAGTGTAACTATGTGCCTTCTCCTACTCAAGGCATCTACAACCTTATTTTCTTTCCCTTTGATATACTCAATACAAAAGTTATATTCTACTAAGAACTCTATCCATCTTCTCTATCTTGTGTTCAACATAGATTGGGTAAAAATATACCTTAGACTTTAATGGTATGTCCTTGGCTCAAATGGTCTGCCCAACAAATAATATCTCTAGACCTTTAGGGCATGTACAACTACTTCTAGTTCTAGATCATGCATAACATAGTTTACCTCATGCTTTTTGATTTTTCTGGACTCATAGGCTACTGTAGCCTCTTCCTACGATAATACCCCACCCAAACCTTCCAAGGAAGAATCTATACATACGATAAAATTCCCAAGAGAATATGGTATCTTGAGAATGGGTACCATAGTCAATATATTTTTTAGAGCCTCAAAGGTGTTAGAATATATTACATTATTTGGCACATGCTAATGTACCACCTTGGGTACATATTTAGATTATGAGTGTGTCTTATATTAGAGTGTGAGTATTTACTTTATCCAATGTAATAAATGCACAAGTATTATCAGAGTGTGCAAAGTATTCAGTAATATAAATGTGCATAGTAGTCCATGTGCACATGAGTCCATAAAATGGGAAAATGAAGAGTCTCAAGAAGAGTCAAGGCCAAGAGTTATCCATGAAGAGTCACATTCTATTATATATGTGTCTATGAGTGAGAGTAAGATATAACAATGTAGAGTGTCACAAGATACAATGTAGAGTGACACAAGACACAATGTAGAGCAAGAGTGTATGAAGTATGGAGTATTTGAGATCTCCATTCTATATCAAATACTATTTTCATGAGATTTTATTAATGGCAGTTTTATGAGTAGTTGCAGAAGTTATTCATGAGTTTTACATGTTTAGAATGTTGCCATTATTTTATATTTGATATAGCACTCTTGTTTTTAGATCTTGCATTTATTTTTCATTAAGTATTTAGCATCAAAAGCTAACAGTGGTATCAAATCCACAAGGGAGATTGATAGGCGATAGGGAGATCCAAAAGGGATATTGAGAGGAGATATGGATATTTCATTTTAGAAATTTTAAAGTAGTTTGGCTAGAGTCTTTCCACAAGGTTGTAGGAGAACTCATGAAGACTAGGACTTAAAATATATATCTTTCAACTAGATTGAAGGATAACTAGTGAAGTTTATTGATTTTAGAATTCTAAAAATTTGATTGCTACTGTCTAAGATTTTGTTGCAAAAAAATAATTCTCAAAAGTTGAGAAGCTTCCTAAAATATATAGATAAGAATTTGATCTTCATTTTCCTTAAAGTCTATGTGCTTTCCTCATGCAGGGATTAGTTTTTAGCTGCAGCAAAAGAGTAGACATTGAAGATTAAGGAGGTATAAGATAATGGCCCAAATGGAGATTGAAGATTTAGGAGACCAAATAAAGAGGTCCCCATAGAATATTGGATATTGAATATTGAGGAGACCCAAGAAAGATACCTCCATTGAATATTTAAGACTACAAATTGAAGATCAATGAGATCTAAGAAAGAGGTCCCCATTACATATTTGAGAAAGGATATAGGAGATTTGATAAAGAATATAGAGGAATAAGAAAAGGTACAATTGAAGAGATGCAAAATTTGAAGACCTAAGAGAATAGGTCTCAAGAAAATTTAAAAGGATAAAGAAGAAGGGTAGAGAAACCCTATTGAGAAAATTGAAGAAGTGGTCATTGGAGAAGATTTGAAGAAAGTTTGAGGAAGAATATTGCAAGCAAGAGAAGCTTTTGGAAAGAGGAATTTGGGATAATTATCGCCATTCGACAACAAGCCCAAAAGAAAGAAATATTTTGGCAAGAAGTTTGCCAAATTTGAGAAAGTATTTTTGAAGACTTCAAGACATTTAGATTCTTGAAGAAGAGGCCTACAAAAGAGGCTAGATTTGAAATTAGATTTCAGTGAGAGATATGAGGAGAAAGAAGAATTGAAAGGCCATAGATTTGAAAAGTTTGAAGACAACCATTAAGATCTTGAATGCTTATTTGTAGAGAAGGAGATTTCTGATTTTCATAGTAGAAGTTGAAGAGTCACAGGACAACAAATTGAAGGTGACATAGAGCTGCAAATTGAAGAAGATTTGGGTAGTTTTTGAAGTGCCCTTGGACAAAAAATTAAAGGAGGGATTGACAAAAAAAGAAGGCAGCAATTTGAAGGAATTGCATGCTATTTTTAGACAATGATATAAAGGGGCAAAAATTAGTCTTTGGAGCAGAAAACCGAAGAGTTTTTGGTTGCAAATTTGGGCAGCATTAAGAAGAGATTATAGAGCTGCATTTTGGAGAAACTTGAGGTAGATTTGGGAGAAGCATTGGATAACATTTTGTCATAGAAAGGTTCTGAAAATTTTAGAAGTTGAAGGCATCATATTAGACAATGAACATGGAAAGCAAAAAGGTAACTATAAAGGTGTTCTCTTAAAGCATAAAATAAAGTATTTTAATAGCTACATATTCAAGTTTTAAAGCCATCAAAAGGAAGTCAAAGTAGAGTATCTCCAAGCTAAACAAGGATAATTGTTATCATAGCAAATAATAAATTTAAAGCTTACTTGAAAAGGAGAAATAAGGAGAAGAAAATACTAGTAATGAATGTTGTTTTATAATCAAATAAAGTGCAGAATTTTTTGTTATTTCTATTAAGGAAAATAAGGCCGAATAAAGTGCTCAAAGAAAAAAAACTTAAGGTGTATATAGACACCAAGAAAGGCATTAAAATTTTCAAATATTTTTGGTTTAGATAGCCACCAAAGAAGTGGTAAAATCACCATATTGAAGGAGATAGCAGTTTTCACCATTTAGTCAACGTAGAGCATTGGAAATCACCATCAAGTTGGAGAGGTTGAGCCACCATTGAAATGTGGAGCCACCATATGTAGGTGGAAAGGAGCCACAAAATATAATAATAAGGGCTATTACAAATATTTTGTGAAGAACATCAAAACATGTGCCACTTGGAGTGAGCTCTTAGAAGAAATCCAACCACCATTAGAAGGAACTCAAACAATCATCCACTCCATTGAAGAAATAGTTGAAGGAGAACGTAAGTGCAAAGACAAAGAGGAGGCCAAATGCTTCACTCACCTACAACTATGAGAAGAGATAAAATACAAAGTAAAATTATTGGAATTGAACTAAACTTTGGAGTAATCCAAAATTACAAGTCTTGGAAGAAGAAGCATCATCGACATACATAGGAGACTGAGCAATCGAATAAACTTTGGTTAGACATCGAGAGAACGTAGAGGAGAGAACCAAAGTTGTAATAGTAAGAAGGAAGCAAACATTGGCTTCCATAATCATCAAAAAGCTAAAGATTTAGTGGATGACAAGGTAGAAGGAATTACGTAGTCAGGTGAGCATTGTTTTTGAAAGGGTACACAGGAGTTTGAGTGCAATCTGAGCATTACAAAAGAACAAGTGTTGCAAAGGAGGTAAAGAGACATTTTAAAATGTTGTTGAAAATATTCTTGCCACTTGGCACGTTGAAGGAGGAACACCAAGGGTAATTGGTAGAAGAAATAATACCTTATTAACTACATTAAATACATTGAATGAGGTTATGCTATAGAGGGCAGAGAGAAAGGAAGAACAAGCCTAAAAATATTGAGGCCCAAGCTTGTAGTTGAAGAGCACCTGAAGGAGAGTGCTATTTGGAGTGTGGAGAAGCTCATAATTGAAGAGAGAGGAAGGTGAAGTTATTACTAAGTCTAAAGAAGCTATTCAAAGACCTTACATGGAGGAAACTAAAAGTATCAAAGCCCACACTTGAAGGTAATCTCATGGAAGAATGAAGGAGTCGAGAACTTTGTGAAGAGTGAATATTTCATGGAGAACATATTTTTATGTAGAAGCCAACCTACATTAAAGCATGCCAATTTAGGGGATTTAATTTGGTTGATAGAGAAGCTTGCAAGCAAATAGAGGAAGGTGAAAGCATTGAAAAACAAAATTAGCGCACACCATTCACAAGGAGGTACATAACATTTGATTTAATTTGATTTTTGCAAAGGTTAAGGATCCATAAGGGATATTACTTTTAATTATTCTAAGGTTGAGATTAATTAATCTAGTACATCATAGATTAATTGAATTAATGGAGGGATAATGCAGCTAATTGAATACTTAGAACCTTAGAAACTATATTAAATAGTTTTGAAGTATTTTGGAAAATACAATTTAAAGTTTTTAGAATTATTTCATTCTATTTGAAATTCAAGCCACATTGAAATATTTTCAAATAGTTTAACTTGGAGGAACAAGGATTTCTACATAAATTAGGAATATTAAAATTTGTAAATATCTTTGTTTTCTAAATTTCTTATTTGGGAATTATAAGAACTTCAAGATCAAATTAAGTTTTGAAATTTAGAAACCATATTAATGAAATTTGGGAGATAAAAGAAATTCTACCTAGAGATTTGGAAAATTATCAAAACTATTGTTTGATCATTATTCAAACATTAGGAAATACAAGGTATATTACAAGATTTGAAGAATTGAAAAATAGTATTTGATCTACTCACATTCAACTCAAATTTTAGAAGTTGAAAAGGTTTTATCAAGTATAATACATTCAAAACTAGGGGACTATAAGGTAGTCAACCTCAAAGGTTTTGGCAGATAAAGATTCTATAAAATATTTTTACAGGTATTTAATGACAACATGATATCATCTAAAAGCATAAAGGCCAACATTAATGATGAAGATAAGCAAAAGAAGAAAGAACCTAATAAAGGAGGCATACAATGCAAAGTGAGTTAAAATATGAAGATCATATTGAAGACTAAAGTCTTCAATAACCAAATAATGTAATACAAGGGGTGTTAGAATATATTATATTATTTGGTACATGCTAATGTACCACTTTGGATATATATTTAGATTAGGAGTGTGTCTTAGATTAGAGTATGAGTATTTACTTTATGTAATGTAATAAATGCACAAGTATTATTAGAATATGCAAAGTATTCAATAATATAAATGTGCATAATAGTCCATGTGCACGAGTCCATAGAATAGGAAAATGAAGAGTCTCAAGAAGAGTGAAGGCCAAGAGTTCTCTATATGACCAGTCACATTCTATTATATATGTGTCTATAAGTGAGAGTAAGATATAAAAAATTAGAGTGTCATAAGATACAATGTAGAGTGACACAAGAAACAACGTAGAGCAAGAGTGTATGAAGTATGGAGTATTTTATATCTCCATTCTATATCAAATACTATTTTGCGAGCTTTTGTTAATGGCAATTTTATGAGTAGTTATAGAAGTTATTCATGAGTTTTACATGTTTAAAATGTTACCATTATTTTATATTTGATATAGCACTTTTATTTTTAGTTCTTGCATTTATTCTTCATTAAGTATTTAACATCAAAATCTAACAAAAAACGGCGTCACATTTATGCATCCATTTGAACTCCCCTTTTCTCTGAAGGTTGGTGATTGAATAGGCCACCTTAGAATAATATTTCACAAAATGCTTATAATAACTGGTGAGTACCATGAAATTATTGGCTTCTATCACATTTGTTGATGGAGGCCAACTTAATATAGCCTCAATTTTCTTTAGATCCATAGCAATCCCCTATGCCAAAATGAGGTGTCCCAAATACTTTACCTGTGAGGTATAAAACTCACATTTGGATAATTTTCCATATAACTAGTTTTTTTTTGGTATAAGGTAGAGGTGGTTATAAGGTCCACAAACCTTTTACAAAGTCAAAATGGGCTGGTTCTAGCATCAAGCCCGTATAATCAAAATACAAAATGGATCTTTCTAAGACTCACATTAAGCCATACTTAGAGTCCACGAGTCCTATACTTGTCACTTGACTATTCGGGATAAAACAAAAACCAAACAACACCTAGCACTTACTAACACTAGGTTGCTTGTCATCGTACACTTGTCACCTCCCAGGCCCTGACAAATAGGATGCCTTTTCTGCCTAATTCCAAGCTGTCGGATTACTCATCATCGGCCCCTCCGATCTCCTCGATGCTCTAACGGGTTTGATCTTAGCTCTTCTCTAGCATCCAACACCAATAGTTCTTGAGGGAAGTTATCCTTCCAAATTTGCATCTCCCCAACGAAGCGCAATATTTGCCATTAGATCCGCCGCTTTGGTTCCCTTATCTCGAAGGTGTGTTGGATTCGGGCATTAACCAAATGAGATTTATGAATCTTTGCTTCTAGGATAAGCTCCAATATGGTCCAGCGGGGGTCTTTATCCTCCTTAATTGCCTTGATTATATTAAGCGAATCCCCTTCAAAGATAACTTCCTTATAACCCTCAAGTCCGGCAATTCTCATTGCTCGCATGCGAGCTCGGGCTTCTGCAAAATGATTTTTTTGAGTTCCCAAAGGCTCTGCAAAGGCAAGGACCACTTTTCCTTCCTCATTTCTCAAAACTCCTCCTGCTCCTGCAGCCCCCGGATTTCCTTTAGCTGCCCCGTAAAAATTAAACTTAACCCACTTTTGTGTGGGGGGTATCCACTTGACACCATCCCGTGGGTTGGTTGTAATGTCTAGGTCTAGAAGTTCCTCTCCCCAGTTCCGCAAAATCCTCCTTTCCCTTAGAGACATGGTCTCATTTTTGAAGAAGAAAGTTTTCCAGTTTTCTTTCAAAGCTCTGATTATTTTATTACCACATAACCTGGGATCTTTCTTACGTCCTTTAAATACTCTCTTATTTCTCTCATTCCATATCCCCCATAAAAAATGGGGTAAGCTGAGCTTCCAGAGCCAAGTCAAAAGCTTTGCCCGGAAGGGGGAAGCCCACTGTATGCAGAAGTCAGACATGCTATTTGGACAGACCCAATCTATATGAAATTTGGACAGGATCATTTGGAAGACTGTACAAGAAAAATCACAAGTTAGAAATATATGACTTACAGATTCTATTGCTTTCTCACACAAGATACATCGATTGATGAATTGGAAACCTCTCCTTTGCAGATTATCTCGTTGTCGGGATTTTATTTTGAACCGCCAACCAAAAGAAGAAAGCTATTTTTGGGGTTAAATTATTTAACCAAATAACGAAGTCGGAGTCCAGACCATTGAATCCCGAGTGGATTAACTTATAGGCAGTTTTTCTTGAATAGATCCCACTTGTAGTTTTGCCCCAAATCGCCTTGTCTCTTCCTCCCCCAGGAATGATCGGGAACACCCTTAAAGCATCATTGAGTTTGGTTAGGGCCACCTTCTCTTGCTCGGCAGATTATGAACCGTGATTTTCTTCCAAGAAGAAGTTTCCGTGCTACGACAATAAAATCCCCTACTTTTCCTCCCATTTCCTTCGAAAGTTTATGTTGGAGGACCCGAAGGTCTAAGTTATCTTTCAGAGGGGCCTCTTCCAACCACGGGTCTTGCCAAAAGTCCACTTGTCTTCCATTACCAATTGTCCATCTGATGCCTTTCCTGACTACCTCCCGACATTCGAGAAAACAATTCCAAAAATAGGATCCTCTAGGAAGATTATCAGCTTTCAGGAAGTCCTGATTATTTCGATATATTTTGCCTTAAGAAGTTTTACCCATCCCAATTGATCATTATTGATAAATCTCCATACCAGTTTGCCAATCAGAGCTTGATTCATTTCTTTCATTCTCTTTAACCCCAGGCCCCCCTGATCCTTGCTTGCACACACCTGATTCCATGCTACCAATGAAATTTTCTTTCTCTCCTCTGAACTCGACCACAAGAAGTTGCGTTGAATTAGCTCCAATGTAGCTTGGACCTTTGCGGGCATTCTAAATAGAGACATGCGGTAAATTGGAATGCTCTGTAAAGTAGTTTGAACTAATAAGGCTTTTCTGCGGAGTCGAGGAAGGTCTGCCCTTCCACCCTGCTAACTTTTTGGAGATCCTATCAATGACTGAGTTCCACAAAGTAGCCTTCATTCTTCCTTCGAACATAGGCATGCCTAGATAAGTTGCTGGTAGAAGCTCCTTTCCACAATCGAAGAGGTTAGCTATTATTTCCTCCCTCCCACCAGGCGTGTTAAAGAAATAGATGCTACTCTTCTTATAGTTTATGTACTGTCCTTCTTCCGTCTCATACTTGGTTAGAATTCTCTTCAACTTCCTAGCTTGAGGCACCGAGGCTTTGGACACAATGATTGTATCATCCACAAACTATTTGTGAGACACTGGCTCTGCTGTTGAGGCTGGTTTAAAACCTTCCAATTGACCATCTGCCACCGCTGCTGAAATGTTCCTACCCAATGCTTCCGCTAAAATAATAAACAAGTATGGAGACAAAGGATCTCCTTGTCGCAACCCCCTTTCACTCTTAAAGTAACCGGAGGGTGACCCATTCACCATGACAAAAAATCTTGTAGTAGAGATACAACTAAAAATCAACTTAATCCATTGGGGACAGAAACCAAACTTACCCAAAATCTTGGTGAGGAACCGCCATGAGACCCGGTCGTAGGCTTTATTCATATCAAGCTTTAGTAACATACCCGCTTCCTTACTAGTCACCATTGAATGAATAACCTCATGAATTGTGATGATACCATCCAATATTTGTCGCCCTTTCACAAAGCCATCTTGGTTCATATCAATGATGAAAGGAAGGATAACCTTTAGCCTATTGGCGATTGTTTTTGTGAGAATCTTCATCAGAGTGTTACATAAACTGATAGGGCAAAAAGCTGGAAAATTCCATTGCTCCCACTAGTTTAGGGATGAGAACTAAAAAAGTAGCATTAACTCCTTCCGGGATTTCCATGTCCTTTTGAGCCTCAATTATAGCTTCCACTACATCATTGCCTAGGATATCCCAAAACTTCGGAAGAAAGGCTGCAGGGAAGCCATCCGAACTCTGGGAGCTGTTACCATCCATGTCAAAAACGACCTTCTTGATTTCCTCCTTTGTGAAAGGACTAAGTAAGAATCCATTAAGATTATCAGTTACGAGGGGTGGAATGGCTGCCAACAGAGAGTCTTCTTCTTCAATAGTCGGATTTACATCTTCTAGCAACGATTTAAAGTACTCAACCGCTTCCCTCCTTATGTCTTCCATATCTTTGGTGTTAGACCCATCGGCCATCTTGATATCCTTAATTTTGTTAGTACTCCTGTGGCGAAGAGTAGAGACATGGAAGAACTTTGTATTTCTGTCACCCTCCTTTAACCAATGCAGTCTAGATTTCTGCCTCCAAAAGGTTTCTTCAAATCCTAGCATCGTGTGGTATTCGGCTAACTGACTCCCTCTCCCGGTTTCTCGGATCCTCTCGTAAGTCGCTTCCGACTTCGGCTTCTCCTGTAGTTCATTGATCTTGTCTTTTAGTTTCGCCTTTTTAACAAAAATATTGCCAAAGGAAGTTTTGTTCCACTCTCTAATGTTAGCCTTCACATTCCTTAGTTTACATGCCACTTGGGCCGGTTTCGAACCATTATACTTTTTGTCCCACCATTGGGCAACCGAGATACTTGAGATCCCGATGTTGGAACCACATAAGTTCGAATCGAAAGGGTCCGATGTATCTTTTCTTAGAGTCCTCCCCTGTTTCCCATAGAATTGGGTTGTGATCGGACCCGATTCTTGGGAGTGCCGTTAATGAAGAGTCCCCAAACCTCTCCAGGAATTCTTGAGAAAGAAGAAACCTATCTAATCTGATCCGAATTTGGTTTTCCTTCAATATTTTGTTAGACCATGTATAGGAGAATCTACGCGAGTCCACATCCATCGGCTCATGTTGCTCAACAAAATCTCTAAACTCGTAGATATCAACAGTTATTCTTTGAGAGCCCCCCAATTTATCTGCAAGATTAAGGTAGCAATTGAAATCCCCCACCACAATCCAAGGGTAGTTGGGGACCGTCTCCCTCAATTCAGCTAGGCGACTCCAAAGAACCCTTCTCGGTCCCTCGTCTAATCGGAGCATATACATTCGTTAAGATCCACTCTTCTTGCGTGGTTTTATCCACACATAAGAGACAAATAAACCAACTAGACATCAGAATCACTCTACCATCAATCACATTTTTGTTCCACATAACCAGTAACCCTCCTGCTGTTCTAGTGGCCTCTTGGCCTACTACTTCAACTTCTCGCCAAGTCCTATTCTTAAAAGGAATAACTCTACTCTCCTCCATTTTAGTTTCTTGCAGTAAAATCATATCCGGTTTGTGTTCTTGTCTAAGAGCATACAAAGCTCTTATTTTTGCAGGATTACTCCCACAAATATTCCATGAAAGAATCTTCATTTATGGGCTTTGGATCCTCGAGCCTTCGCCCCAAAGAGCAATACTGCTTGAGTGCCATCAACCACTCCTCGCTCTGCTTCTTTCTGCCTTAAGGCGACATTGCTAGGTTTCCCTCTTCCCTCTTCGAACCATATCCCCATAAATCCGCTCTAGGTTGAAGTTCCTTGGGATTCACTTGGCTTCTAGTAACCATCTTGGGTAGGTCAATCTTGGTCTTTGGGGTAACAATCTGGCTTTCCAGGTTAACTGGTATTTTTGACAGTGGAGATGATTCCGTGCTCTTAGCTTCTTGATTAGTAGATTCTTTTTTCCCTCGCTTTGGGGTTACACCGATCTTGGTGGTTCACCTCTTCCTCCTGAGTATCCTTGCATGTATTATTAGTTTCCTGCTCCTTCCTCTGATTTTTCTCCTCTAAATCCTTCTCTTGAGTCTCCTCTACCTCAGATTCCACTTCTTGGCTGTCCATCTGATCTCCCTTCAAATGATTTAATGCATCAAAATTGTTCTCCACTGGGATGTTGATCTCCTTGGAATTTCTTCCCATAAATTCCTCTGCAGTACATGGGACCACTTCCACCGAGCCTCCATAGGCCTCCCGTATCACCCAATCAAACTTACTTGCCCCAGGGCATTGATCTATGGGGTTCTTTCCTTTGTGATTTGGCTCTGAGGCTTGCTGTATCATCTTAGGAGCAGGTTGAGCTTGAGGGTTCCCATCAAAGGGACCAGATCCCTCGTGAGAGGGTTTCGGGGCATAGGAATTTTTGGGAGGAGGGTTAAAACATTGCCTCTTGCTTACAATAGGGCGAACAGGGTCTCTGATATTCGGATTTCGAGCTCCACGTCCTTGAGGCCCAGGTTGGGTAGGAATGGAGATCTGCGGGGGAGGGATATTATTATGGGTTTGAGGATCAGTATTTTGGAGTGGGGGCTGGTTCTTGGAAATGCAGTGGATACCTTGGTGCCCTACCTTCCCACAAACACTACACTTAAAAGACATATTTTCATATTCAAAGACTTGAGTATGAAGGCCAAACATAGACGAAAAAATAATGGATTTAGGGAGCTCTTTACTCAGGTCCGCCAACACACACATGCGAGCGAGACGGAGTCTTGTTTTGCTCAAGGTTGCGGGATCAATAGCTATTAGTTCTCCAATCTCCGTAGCTATCCCGGCCAAGATTTGTTCATTCCAAAAAAGCAGAGGTAATCCTGGCATCTTAACCCAAATAGGAGCCAAATCCAGCACCTGAGTATGGGGGTTGAAATCGGGGGACCAACGCTTCAGATACAAGCCCCTTTTCCCAAAAAACCAAGGACCTCCTTGGAGAGTCCTTTCCATGTCCTGTTCACATTGAAATGTCACCAAAAGAAAACTCTTGGGTAAAGCCTTAATCATCATACCGGCCCTTGGCTGCCATTTTTGGATGGCCCATCTCCTTATGACTTCCATGTCTAGCCTCACCCCCATAAATTTAGCCACCAGAGATGTTCTGCCCTCCATAGCCACATGTTGAGCTAAGGAATCCGGGACGTGCAACCTACCATTGACAGATTTTAGATTAAAACAAGAGTCGAATAATTTTTGCTTACCGCGAAGAGCATTAAGATATGAAGGTCTCCAGTTGCCAGGTTTCTCTTTGTCTCCTTCTTGGGTCTTCCTTTGATCCTGACGCATAGAGTCCTGGTCCCCCTCAGAGAAATATTCAACCGCATCCGCCCAACGCCCTTGGACCGGTTCCAATAGAACTTCCTTGTCCACATCCTCCGCCTGGGGGCCTGCTATCTCGCCAGAGCCCCCACCTATCGTGGATCGCTGATCCGCCCTCTGAAGTCCCACACCTAGGGTTTGATGCCCCTAGACCTCTCGCTCCTCCTCCTTGCTGCTCCATCCGTCACAACTTGTTGCCTCCAAAATCTGCCATTTTTTTTTTTTTTTTTTAGGGCCAAAATTTTTGTGACCGCTACCGTGCACGGACTGCTAAAGTGGCGGCTGCTACAGTATGCAGGCTTCTACAGTGTCGGCTGCTACAGTGGCAAATTTTATGGGAGACTGCTGCTCCCCTCTTCGACTGATGGCGGCTGCTGCTTCTGCTGCGACTTCATAAAACATCCTACTCTTGATATAGCTAGTTTTTCCTCAACATATCTAACACTAATATCAAATGATGGTCATGTTATTCTTTGGTGCAAGAATATATTGATATATCATCTAAAAATACCAAAAAAGACTAATCCAAATACTTTTGGAACACACTGTTCATAAAATTTATAAAAGTTGTCAGTGCATTTGTTAGCCCAAATGACAATACTATGAACTCATAGTTTTCCTATGGGCTCTTAAATGTTGTATTATGAGTATCCTCTTCTCAAATCATTAACTAATGATATCTAGATCTTATATCTATTTTTGAAAATATATTATCATCCTTTAGTTGATCAAAGAGGTTGTCAATCCTTGGCAAAGGATACTTATTCAAAATGGTTACCTTATTCAACATTCTATAATATATGCATAACCTCAACAAACCATAATTATTTTTCATAAAAAATATCAAAGCACCCCAAGGTGATGTACTAGGTTTTATCAAACCCTTTTCTAATAAGCCTTGAATTTTCACCTTCTGTTCTTGCAACTCAATTGGGATCATCGTGTAAGGTGTTAATACCCTTAGAATTAACTCAATAGAGGTTGAATTCCATTTGAGGTGGTAATACCAAGAGATCCTCTAGAAATACATCCCTAAATTCATGCAAGATTAGATGTTTATTACCCATTTCCTCATCTCCTTTTTTCCCAAATTTTCATTAATCTTGACTACGTATAACATACCACCTCTTTTAATGGCCTTGTTTAACTACATAGCCAAAAATAAGTGAGTTTGGAAGGGACCTTGCCTACTTTGAATTCTTACTTTCCTCTTGTCCTTTTTGGTGTAATCCATCCACCTATCTTGAAAGTTGATTAAGGCTCCATGAGCCTTCAACCAATCCATCCCTAGGATAATATAAAAAGCATGGAGGGGTGCCACATATAAGTGCCATATAGTGGACCCATTGGGTAGAGTTATCTCAAATGTAGGTAAACATTGATCCATTGAGTAGGTATGTCTAGATCCATACTTGAATTTCCATCCTTGTACCAAGAATTCTAGTATTTCTAGCATATCCCCAATAATTCTAGTGGAAATAAAACTATCTATAGCTCCACTATCTATCAAAACTTTTACACCTTTATAAAAAAACCTACCATTTAGTAGCATCGATGTTTCTTGACCCTAAAGATTTTGATTCATGATAGCAACATATATTTGATGTGATTGCTCCTCTGTTTAGTAACTCAACTATGATATTTGGGGATACTTCTTAGCATAATGAGGACCCCCACATATGTAGCAACCTATCCTGGATGCCTGTGATCTCTCCCACATTTTCTCTCTTATTTCTTCTTTTTGTGTTAATTCATTTTGATTTAGGAAATGAGGATTGGAACCATCCTTTTACAATTTCTTCTTTTTTTCCCTTAATTCCCATTGTTCCTGTTATTAAACATTTGTTTACCCTTATTTCTCTTGTTTTATTCCTTATCCCACTTCATAAATCTTGCACTCTTTCTTTTCTTAAGTTCCTATCTCTCCAACTCTATCAACCCTAAATAGTTGAAGAAATAATTTTTAGTTTGAATATTAGTTTCTTCTTGTCTAGCCAAGTCATAAGCCTATTGCAAAGTTTTAGGTTTGAGCAGATTAATAAATATCCTCATATTAGAATCTATCCCTAGAATAAACATATGCACCTTTAGTCACTTATTGCTCTCGTACTCTAGTACATACTTCAATAGTTTCATATATATTTGAAAATTCACTTCTATTGATAATAATCCTTCTTGAAGCGTAGATAATTATTCAAACTTATCTATATAAAAACTACTCTAAAAAAATATTTTCTTAAAATCCCCCAATGAAATAATCCCATTTAAGTTCCACGACTTTGATCTTTTTACCAATACTAAATGTATCCCACCATTCTAGGGCTGTATCCAAAATATGAAGGGTAGCCCACATATTCAAAGTTTTAGAGGAGTAACATTTCATGGAAAATAAGGTTTTTAACTCTTTCAACCAATACTCGATCACATATCATCCTTATTTCCATTTAAATTTGGTTACTTTAATATTCTTAAGGTCTCTGGCCAACTCAACCTCTATCCAAGCTTTGCCCTCTTGGCTTCTTCTAGTAGGGGTCTCTTCCTGCCTACCCTCTACATTTATAGTACTATTTTCTTTATTTATTAGGAGTTCTATCAATTTTTGTTGCTGCTCCAACCATTCTTGAAGTAACTTTACTATGGAGGAGAGCTATTCTTCTCTCTCATCAGAACCTGTTGTTCCCCTAGTGTTCCTATCGGGGTTCATTATTCTCTCAGCCCTCTTGCTAAGAGCTATTGCTCTCCTAGTTTTCTTTTTGGATTCCATAGTTTGTCTAGTATTTTGTATTGCATTTTCCTCTTATGCAACTATTTTGTTTCTTGGATGAACTTCCTTTTAAAATAGGTGTCATCTTCTATCCACAAAAAAGGAGTTGGGTAAGTTACAATTTTCCCTCAATTGTACTTACAATCAGTTAGCTTCATTATCCTCATGAAATAATATAGATTATTATCACTCAATTAATAATGATTAGGGTCACACTTGAATTCATTCAAGATACCATTCCCAAAGTAGCACATCAAGTCAAGGCTCATCCTAGGCACATTTTATAAAAGCTTCTAGACCTACGACCTAGAGCTTTGATACCAACTCTAACAATCCAAAATTACCAACCCATATTTTTAAGGTAATGATCACAAGAAAAGGTTCACAAAGAAAACCCAACATTTATATTTTTCAAAATTTAAGGCTTCACTGAATTTAAGTTTCAAGTCACTAAATATGGCACTCAGTGGACAAGAGTGGCCAAATCCCATGTTTTTTGGGGTTCACCTTACTAAACCTACTATTAAGAAGGATGCCAAATGAGGTCCCCTCACCTTTTCCATACCCTCATTGGTATAGGAGAAATATGACCATGACATAGATATTATCCTTTAAGGCCCATAACACTTAAAGGGGTACACCTATTCCCTATCCCCAACCTAAGTCCATCTAGGTATGTTATTCAGGCATAAGCCTTGGTGCTTAGTTACCACACCTCCCTGGGCTAACTAAGTTTATTACCCCTCAATTGGTAATGAACATGGTCACTTGAACCTACATGTTCAAGGTACCACTCTTATAAATTTGTGAATAATTTCCATAGTCTCAGAAATATGGCAACACTCAATCCTCATTGTTCAAGGTGTATCATTTTACAAGTATCTAGCTATTGCATTCTTGCAACTCCTAGACTTGAGATCACCTAGCTATTGCATTCTTACAACTCCTTATAGGATTATCTTATACCTAGTCATTGCATTCTCGCAACTCCTACCAAGATTGGGCTAATTATTTTAACTAGGGTCCTACAAGAAGATCTAGGTTCAACCCCAGGAAGCAAAACCATAACCCAATGCTTCAATTTAAATCACTTAAATTATAACATGAAATCATATGCATTTTCACAATCTAACTAATACATAAAATCACATGTTATATTGGACCATTAAAAAGCATTTTATTAGATTGCTCAAAATAAATAATCATAGTGCTACCAAATTCCACTTAGAAATCATTAACCATAATCACAAATTCATATGCCTTAAAAGTGATAATATAATAAAAGGGAATGAAGACCATGTAAAATCCAATTAATATTTTACTATTGATAAAAAAAACTGATCTTTTGATACAATATTACTATTCATGAAATATAGTTGGAGTATTTCCCTTTACAATATACAAAGCATTTTATCATTTGCTTAACCATTTATCAATTCAAGGCAAATTGACACCATTCCACCCTAGAGATCCTTTGTACCACCTTCCTCTAACAAATTTCTTTTAAGTAACAAGTTACCCACCAATTTGAGGAATGTTTAGGGATCATGACAACTCATTATGCAATACAATCTAACATGCTAATTGTATTTGCAAACATCCATGCACAATACTTTGTTTAAAAAAAATAAACTAGAGAAGATCCCAAATTTCTCTAATTACTATAACATGCAATTGCAATCCAAACATACTCATTACATTTCCATAAAATGAGAGAATCCCATACTTATCTCTATAATGAATTTCTTATCTACTCCAAACCTTGAAAATTCATTATTAAACATTCTTCCAATCATTCTCTTTTTTGTTATTTAATCTAAAACTAATGCTAATCAATTCAAACATAAGCTTACTTTATACATGCCATAATAACATCCCTTCCATTCCATTTACTAATTCATGCATTCCTCTAATGATTAAACTCATTCAACTTAATGGTTTCCTTAAAAATGAGAACTTAATGCTAAATTTGTATATACATTTAATTTTTTACCAAAACTAATTTAAAAGAATTTCTAATCAAACTTTTAGCTAAAATAATATTAACCAAAGTCATCAACCTCTTAATAAAATACAAGATTTACCTTTTCTATTTAAAAGAAGCTCTAAATCAATTCTACAACAAGCTAAACCAAAGCTATCAAACAAGCATTAACAAAACTATTAAAAGAAGTTCTAAAATAGTATTTTAATTAAAAAAAGTTAACCAAAGATGAGCTTACAAATGTAAAGAAACATCCAAAATGTTAGCCTTGTAAGGTTGGTTTGGGCCATATTCAAACATAGATCCACCCACATGCTTAAGTTGCCAGACAACTTGGACCAAACATAGGTGACACGACATTCAAGGCAACTTAACAAAGCTTATGAATAACCAAAAGACAAACCTCCCTATATCCTATATACCATACTATGTCCAACACTTATATGAATAAGAAGCAACAAAAAGGTGCTCACATGCGACATATAGAAATATCCACATACCACCATTGATGGCACAACCCAACAAAAATATAAGCATCCCAAAATATAAGGTCATCCAAAGCGCAAACATGCAAACAAAAATTTTCATCCAAATAACTCATAAGAAAAGCAAAAATATTTTACAAGGCAACCATGCAAGCCAAATGAAAGACATTTAAAAAGCTCTAGGTAACACAAACGTTCTTCAATATGACACACATAAGCAAAAAAAAATCCATTTAAAAAGCTACAGGTAACACAAAGGTTCTTCAAGGAAGTGCACATAAGAAAAATAAAATCCATTTAAAATCACACTAGATCTTACTCAAGGAAAAAGACTTACTTAGAAGCAAGGCATCACAAAAGAGGAAACCAACAATAAAAAATGCAATATATGTATATACATTAATCAATCAAATAATAGGCATTATCCTTTAGAAAAAATACAATAGAATGAGAGGTATCTCTTACAAGTGTTACCATGATCCGAGTGGCTTTTGTCTTACTTGCTTCTACTCTCCTTCTCGTCTTCCTCTTCCAGTGCTATCCCCACCACCTAATCTATTGGGATTTCAAATTCGAATAGTAGTTTCCAAACCAAATATTTGAGCTTCCATGCAATATGTTACTCCTCCAGAAAACATTTCACTCAAGGACATTGATGAATACCATTTGTCCTATATTTTAAACATAGCATTTTCTTTATAAGGCATGCACTTGAAGTTAACTTAATTCAACACTTATTAATTAAGCAAGGACTAGCTAATAATGATATAACACTCTTTGGATTATTAACTAAATTTTTACTTTCTTTCACAAGGTTAGGAGTATTATAATGAGAATAAATTATCCATAAAATGGATACTATCGAGTGCTAATATTAATTATTAGCATCGATACCAAACAACAACCAAAGGCTCTTTGCCAAGCCAAATAACATCAACACAAATAACAACAAGCATACTACACCCATTTTTTCCTTGAGTAGATGGTTCTTTTGAAGATAACTAATGTTATTGACTAGCCACTAAGTAGGAATCCCTTACGATTGCAACTTATTCACCTAATGGTTGGTCTAAACAACATTTATGCAAATGCACCTACAAGAAGGACATTATCTTACCCTTCAATTATAGATGAATAAGTCATCACCATCATTTCCTAAAACTTTTATCTCAACTCAGGTGGTTACCCATACTAATCCACTAGTGAGAGCACTTAGTCTTACAACCACAAATATATCAACAATACCATATTACAATAGTAAAACCAAAGTATATAGTGCGACAAATAATTAAAATGAAATAAAAGTCTACATTAAACATCCATACATTAATACATAGTATTATTATCAAGATAAGTCCTACCAAGGAGGGTTGTTATGTGGAAACCTATATTTTGAAATATTCTTTGCATATTTTCCAAGAATTCCTTCACTTCATGTGGTATTTCATCCAACTTGCTCACTATCTGTTTTTCTGTGGGTTAGTGATGAAAGCAAAACATGCTTCTTTCTTCTTCATTACCTTTAAGGATTGTTTTTCGTACCCATGCACACTAGAGGACTACTATTCATCTTTTCTCCTTTGTCCTTCAATGGAGTTAATATTTACCCCTTGCCATATTTTTTAATAGTGTAGGTGTTCATCCTACCATCATGCACTATATTTATGTCAAACTACCATGGTCTACCCAAAAGACATGACAAGCATCAATAGGCATAACATCACATGATATCTCATCCTTGTAAGAACCAATTTGGAAGTTTACTATACATTGTTTTAATACCAATATTTGATGCCATTTTGTAAACATGGGACTTTATTTGGGTTTTGGTGTTCAATCCTCTTCATCCTAAGCTTTTCTACCATCTTCATGGATGCTAAATTATCTATACTTTGGCTATCCACAGTCACTTTGTAACATTTCCATCTAGATTTACAAATTATCCTATACAAGTTCCTTCTATAATCAAGTTCATGCATATCCTTTGTTGGTTTCAATAATACCATTTTCATTATAAAGGATTCTCCTTGTTCTAGTTCTTCCATATGCTTTAACAAAGCAATACTCTTCATCCACTTGTGCAATTTGGTTACAAGATTTATTTCCACATCTACTAGTCTATTGTTCTTGAGCACACTCATATGATCTATGTCCTTATTACAAGTATCTATAATATTTTCTAGTAAAACCATGTCCTCTACGTCTACCAAATCCACTTCATCCTCTTGAAAATTCACCCTTTTCTTAGGTACTCTAGTTGAAATCACTTTGAGAATTACTACCTTATCCTTCTTGCATATGTTGCCCTCTAACACTTTATAATTGTTCTATTTCTTTGGAATTAGTTTGTTGCTTACTAATAAACTTTTATTTCTCCTTGAGTGCATATTGATGCACTTCAATTGTCCTTATTCGAAGCATACCAATTTTATCTTGTATGGATAATCTTAGCCTATTTGTGTATCTCACAACTTTCTCCTCATCATATTAAATATGACTTGCTCTTATGGTCAATTTATAGAATTATTCTATATACTCTTTCACTCTCACTTCCCTTTGCTTGAGATTTTTTTTTTTTTGAAAAAATTGAAAAAAGCTTGCATTAAAACAAATTACAGTTACAAGAGGGAGAAAGGGCATCCCAACCAAGAGCAAAGAGACCAGAAGAACAAAGGGCGCGAAAACGCGACAAGTCGCGAAAACGCGACAAGTCGCGAAATCGCGACACCAAACCTAACAACCGCCGCGCCACAACAACCGGTCACGACAACGCGACATGTCGCGAAATCGCGACATGTCGCGACATCGCGACAAAAAAGCGCCGAGGCCACAACACTCAAAAAATGTCGCGAAATCGCGACAGCACAGCACCAAGGCACCCAAACGCCAAAAACGTCGCGAAATCGCGACGAGAAAGCCAGAAGGCACTAGCTCCCCAAAATTGTCGCGAAATCGCGACGAGTTCACCTTTAAACAACAACTTTGAGAAAGTGTCGCGATATCGCGACGACTTTTCCTTGAAGCCCCAGTTGGCCGAAAGTGTAGCGAAATCGCGACAAGAATTCCAATGGGCGCCCCTTCCGCAAAAGTGTCACGAAATCGCGACATGTTCTCCCCCATGGTGCCCTTTTCTTAAACTAGTCGCGAAATCGCGACGTTTATCCTTCATGCAGTTTATTCTCCAAAACTGTCGCGAAATCGCTACAAGTTTGCCCCTTTGCTTCACTTCCTTAAAAATGTCGCGAAATCGCGACAGGTTATCCTTTGAGAAGCTTTTCACAAAAAATGTCGCGATATCGCGACGGTTTTTCCACTTAACGTAATTTTGCTCAAAACGTCGCGAAATCGCTACAGGAATGCCCCTTTGCGTCCTTTCCTCAAAAAAGGCACGAAATCGCGACAAATTTTCCTTAGAGTAGCTTTTCACAAAAATTGTCGCGATATCGCGACGGTTTTTCCCCTTCACGCAATTTTTCTCAAAGCGTCGCGATATCGCGACACTTTTCCTCCAAAGAGCGTAACCAACAAAAAAGGTCGCGACATCGCGACACCTTCTCATCAAAGACCGCGACGACGCAACAAGTCACGAAATCGCTACAATTTTCCTCCCAAGGCCGCGGCAACAAAAAGGGTAGCGAAATCGCTACAGTTGTCCAGGATAGGTCGCGACAGAGCAACATGTCGCGAAATCGCGACAGATTTCCAAACAAGGTCGCGACGGCGCAATATGTCGCGATATCGCGACAGAAACTAACCTTAGTCATTTTTGAGCTCATGGATGCAGGGATCGTTCTGCACCACTCCGAATCTCTTCATCTATCATAGGCATATCACTGTGTAGCCGAACACCTACCTCTTTCTCAGCACCCATCTTCGCAAGGAAGTCAGCTACCGTGTTCAAATTTCTACTCACATACACAGGGATAACATCATCTAACTCCCTCCATAACTCCTTGATTTGGGATATCAAAATCCGTAGTCTCCAGGCTTTTAATGAGAAATTCCGCAAGCAATCTAGAGCGCCGATCAGGACTTGAGAATCTGATTCAAGAATTATCCTCCGGTAACCCTGCTTAATAGCCCAGATAGACGCTGACTTAATGGCAAAGGCTTCGGCTTCATTGTTCGTGGCTCTGCCCAATCCCTGCAATTCCCAGTAAAGAACCGCACTCGAGTGATCCCGACAAACAACACCAATTCCTGCGCTGCCCGGGTTGCCTTTTGCAGCCCCATCAGTATTGATCTTGATCCAGCCAACAGGGGGAGGTTTCCAGCATGCTCTGCCTTGCCTCTCATGTCCCTCAACCCCCTCTTCAGGATGCCCAAGAGCAGCCTGATTCTCTTCATCAACAAAAATAGCAACAGTTTCTGTGACTTTGCTCCAGATGACCTGCCAAACGCCGTCAATCGAGGAGAAAGTGTTTCTAAAGATCCGGGCGTTTCTCTCCAACCAAACTTGCCACCAAATGAAGAGAAAGCCTAACTGCCAACCAGTTCGGAGAGCTATGGAATTGAACCCGCCCCTTTTCCATTTTTCCCAAATATTGGTACGATTGAAAACACCATTAGCCTCGGAGTTTAAATTGAGAGAACCAGTGCTCCCAAATCTGATGAGTAAAAGGGCACTCAAAAAACAAATGATCTGTAGTTTCCTCATGTTGGAGGCATAAAGCACATTGAGAGGGGCCATTGAAACCCCTACGTCTGAGATTGTCAAAGGTGAGAAGACCATTATGCATAAGTTGCCAAGCAAAGAAATTCACTTTCGGCCAACCCTTTGAATGCCAAATCCTTCTCCAATGCTGAACCGAAAAGAGTGTGGGGGAGGCTCAGGGAGGATCTCTTCATATCCAGCCTTAACTGAGTAGACCCCAAGGCTTCCATAGCCCCAGGCTAATTCATCTTCCTCATCCCTCCCCGTGAGGAACCTTTCTGACAAGATTTTTTGCAGGATGGGCGCCAACTCCGGAGAGACAGTAATTGGCCACTCCTCCCACCGCTTAAACTTTTTAAATTTATACCCCCCCAATTGACTGGTAAGAAGATAATTATCAATATGGATCCAGCCCTGGGCTTCTAAGGCGGTCATGATTGGTTGTAGCTCAGGGAACATGACAATAATGGGCGGATGTTGGTCCCAAGAGTCAGTCCATAAACGAGCCTTGTCTCCTCTCCCCACTTTCCAGAATAATTGATCTTTGATAATCTGGGACCCAAGCTTGAGAGTCTGCCACACTAAGGATCCAGTACCTTCCAAGGGAAAGCGACCCACCTCATTGGGAAGAACATGCCCCAAATATTTACTGGAAAGAATTCTCGTGAAGAGGGAGGTTGGCTGAGAAATCCACCTCCAATACAGTTTTCCAGCCAAAGCTCCGTTATTAAGCATAGAACTTCTCAAGCCCAGCCCTCCTTTGTCCTTAGGCTGGGTAACTTTGTCCCACCCAACCAAGGCCCATTTTTTCTTCCCTTTTGCGCCTTCCCATAAAAATCTTCTAGCCATTTTGTCCAGCTCTTTCCAGATGGTATGAGGGGCAGCCAGTATTGAGAATTTATAGATCGGCAAAGCCTGTATAACTGACTTCAGGAAGGTTAATCTACCCCCGTAGCTTAGCCATTTATGGGCCCAATGATTCATTCTGTCTTTGATGCCTGCCAACAGATTCTTCCAGATGTCAATTTTTAACTTTTTGAAATGAAGGGGAACGCCTAGGTAAACAATAGGAAGAGAAGTCCTTGTGAAGCCCAGGATCTCAATAACACGCTCCTGTAGCCGTTGGTCAAGATTGAAAAAGACCACTTTGGACTTCCCGTCATTTAGAACCTGATTTGAAGCCCTTAGGTAGAAATTCAAAGTATCTCTGATTCCTCTAGCTTCCCGAAGAGTGGCCGCACCAACCAGGCCAGTATCGTCCACAAATTGCAAGTGAGTCAGAGTTTCCTCCCCAACCTTGATACCAGAAAGCAGACCTTGTTGCCTTCTCCTCAGAAACAGTCTGCCCAAACCTTCAGCCAAGAGAAGGAAGAGATAGGGAGAACAAGGGTCTCCCTGGCGGAGACCACGTGTGGCACCGAAAGGATGCGAGGGAAGGCCCTTGATGAGAACAGAAAAAGAGGGAGAAGAAACACAACTCATAACCCAATCAATCCAATCCTGAGAAAAGCCAAAGGCAGCCATCATTTTCGACAAGAAGCACCACTCCACCCGGTCATAAGCCTTGGACATATCCAGTTTGATGAACATTCCTTTGTTGCCCGAAGTTTGCATTGAATGGATGGCCTCCTGGGCCAAAACCACCCCATCCAAGATTTGTCTTCCCTCAACAAAGCCCCCTTGTTCAGGAGAAATGATGTTGTGAAGAAGGGGTTTAAGCCTCTCAGCCATTATCTTAGTGATGATTTTGTAAATCACATTGCATAAAGCAATAGGCCTGAAATCATAGATATGAGTCCCCGCTTCCCCTTTTGGAATTAAAGCTATGAAGGTGTGATTGATCGCCCTGAGCATTCTTCGATTGGATCTGGATTCCTCAGTAACAGCCAAAACATCCTCCCCCAAGGTGTCCCGTAAAGCCTAAAAAATTCAATAGGAAATCCATCTCGGACCAGGAGATTTTCCAAGACTCATACCAAAGACCACATTTCTCGTTCATCCCTTTCAATGGGTCTAAGCAGGGCCTGATTGTCTTCTTCAGAGATAATAGAAGGAATAACATTAAGAACTTCGTTCTGAGCCTCAACATCTTGCTGCATACTTTCCTTAAAAAGTTTAGAAAAGTAATCGATAGCATGGGAATGCATGCCAGGAAGAGTATCGAAGACATTTCCATGTTCATCTTTGAGAACTTCCATATTGTTCATCTGTCTCCTAGCACAAGCTGACCGATGAAAAAATTTGGTATTTCTGTCCCCCTCTAATAACCAAGTATTTCTAGCCCTCTCGTTTCCAAAGATATCTCCTCTTGGTTGTCAATGTCCTCAACCGCTTTACGCAGCTTCATCATCTTCAAATTTGAGTTGCTCAAGAATTGATCCTTCCCTAAAAAGTTTCTGAACCTCCTCCCATCTAGCCACCAAGGGGGCCCTTTGGGACTGGAAATCCGACTTGTTTCCTTTCCTCCACTGTTTCAATTGAATTTTGACAAATTGAAGCTGTTTATGAAATTTGAACATTGCTGTCCCAAAAGGTGGACGGCCTTCTGTCCACCATTGAGTAATTTTCTCGTCGAAGGTCCTCCTTTTGTAACCAAAAATTCTCAAATTTAAAAGGCCTATGGTGCTGCCCTCTCGAAGTCCCTCCCTCTAGCAAAATGGGAAAATGATCCGAAATAGGGCCCTCCAAAATCTGGAACTTAAAAGTCCATTTAACAAAAGCCTCCTCCGAGACCAAAAAGCGATCTAACTTGACCTTCCAGCTATGTGGCTCCTTTCTCTTGTTTGTCCAAGTGAAAAAAACACTAGGGCCTTGAACGTCCACTAAATGAAAGGCCCGAACTTGGGCAATCGTAGCCGGTCCCCCGGATCCAAAACAGGGGTGCCACCTTCCCCGGTCACGAACAGATAATTTTGCATTAAAATCCCCCCGCAATAATCCAGTCATAACACTCCCTGTATGCCCTCATGTTGTGAACAACATCCCATTGGAGCCTCTGGCCATCTAGGTCTTGGGCCCCATAAAAGTTGGTGATTAGGACCTGCTCATAATTGAAGTTATTTCTGAAGAGAGAAGTAAGAACACCCCTGCAAGCTATATGTTCTAAAGCAGTCCAGACTAGAGGGTTCCAAAGTGTAACAATTCCACCTGAAGCCCCTTGGGCAGCCACATCCATATGCCCAGCTCCCCGCCAGATTTTAGTAGCAGTTTTACTCATAATATCTAAAGACATTTTGGTCTCCTGAAGAAGCAAAAAGTCTGTTTTACGGTTTTCTAAGAGTCTTTGAACAACAGATTGATGGGTTCTACTGTTTAAACCCCTAACATTCCAAGATTGAATAATCATTGAAAACCTTGAGAGCAGTAAGAATCAATGGTCCTCACCAATCCTCCATTGATTAGCTTATCTCCTTGCGCTGTTAGTAGATCCTTATTGGATTTTCTTCCCGCTCCTTGAGAGTTATTGTTTCTAGATCTCTTCTCCACCTGGGTAATCCCTAAAGCAGGCCTTTCTCTATTTTTATCTGCATTTCCCATGGTGACATCTTTGATAGCCGGCTGTGCTGGGGAGTGTATAACCAATGCCCCTGGATTCTCTCGACTCGCAGGTTCTCACCGGCACAACCACCTGTTCTACTACAGGAGTGAAGGAAGGAGAAACAAGAGGTGGAGTGTTGTCATTCACACCATTCCCATCCACTCCCTCCATAGATTGGTCCTCCAGATCCACTAATGACTTAAAAATTTCATACCGATTGTTTGGCTTGAGCTGCACTCGCTCCTTGCCATTTTTCTTTTTGTTTCTCTTTCGTTTCACCTGTTCAAAGCCATCCTGCTGAGCATCAGGACCTGGAGAATTGCTAGAAGGTTCATTGACAGGACTGGACTTACCCTCTCTAGGGCGGTTTGACATTCCGCTCGGAGCCTCCGTTTTTGTGCTCAATATGTTTGGGCAGAACCTTGCCAAATGTCCATGCTTATGGCATACTCGGCACCTGAAAGGTAGGGCCTCATAGTCTAGCTGCTGGATCCAGGGTACTCCTGCTAGCTCAAGTTCCACCTCAGCTGGTAGAGGCTGACTAATGTCCATCTCTACACATATTCTAGCAAAGACAACAATATTTCCCTCTATGGTATCTTTGGAGACTCCCAAAAATCTGCCTAGGGAATTACCTATTAGTTCCAACACCTGCTCACCCCAAAACTCCATCGGGAGAGCGTACAGCCGAATCCAGACCGGGACAGCCGTGGGTTCGATGCGGGGGTCGAAACCCACTCTCCAGGGTTGGACAAATAACCCTGCCCTCTTTTCTCGATTCAAATGCTCTGTTTCTATCTCGCTAAAGAAGAGAAACTTATGATGAAATACCCATTGCTTATAGGCCATAAAGAGTACTCACCGTGTGGCTCCCAGTTCTGGCGAACCTAGGTATGCAAAAAATTTAGTGTGGGCCGGATGCCCATGAATTTGCAGATCAAGTCGTGATTAGCTCGGTAGACGATTGTATCTTCGACCAGCATTGGTTCTATTACAATCTTAGGCCTGGAAGTGGATTGCGGGAGGCATCCATTAACGCGGTGAGCATTTGGGCCATTGCCAACATTCTTGAGTATCGTTTGAAAAGCATTTCGCTGAGCTCCATCAATGGAAGGCGAGGGATTATCTTTCAACTTCTCTGCATATGAAGTCTTTCTCCCAGCAGGAGAAACTGGAGGAGACCCCATCGGTCCCTCCCGGGACCACGAATGAACCTTCAGACGAATTCAAAATCAACCCCCCAATGCCCCAGGCAAGATCTTCGGGCCAGAATCCCTCGAGCAACACCAGACGCCGTCACAAAAATTTTCCCGCCAAATAGCCAGAGCCCCCCGCCTCCCGATTCACTTTTTTTGTTTACCTTTTCGTCTATCCCCCTTTGCTTGAGATTTTGAAGTCCTAAAAAACCTAATTTGATAATCCGTAAGCAAAAAATTAGACTTTTATTTGGATACAAACTTATCCCAAGTTTGAATTTTATCCTTATCTTTCTGTTGCCTCTCTATTTGGACATGGTCCCACCAAATTTAAGCACGTCCCTTCTATTGTGTACACAAAAATTTGACCCTCTTTGAATCCTCCTAGACCACACAATATTCCTCTCCCTCATTGCACAATCTTCTTGTAGGACATATCACAACTAGCTCTAATACCAAATGATGCAAATGAGAGAAAGGAGTCCTCCTATGGATGGCATTTTCAAGCAGCATAAGTTTCCTATCTATTCATGGCCTTAAGATGTATGATAAAAACACAATAAATCAATAGGTAAACCATTATGGCAACAATATCTTAAAATTGCATCCCTTGTTGTATGACATCATTGAATCATACGTTTGATCCATTTGTATGATAATCCATCTCTAATTGTATGATAGTCATATGACGATAAGAGTTTGAGATGGCATTATTGTATAACTATCAACATTGTATGGTCATGCTCATCATAAAACAATAATTATTGTATGATGATTTAACGATATGATTTATATGCCATCATTCAAATGTATGGGAAGTGGATTGTACAACCAATGTCTTAAAATATTCTTATTGAGCATTCTTTTGTACAATGATGATTCTCTTTTTGAATGAAAATAGGTAAAAAATGTGTATGGAAATAAACAACTCATTCACATGATATTAAGTATTTACTTGAATGATGCTCTTGTGTTTGAAGGACACGTAGAAATTTGAATGATACTAACAATGACTTTCTTATGAATTGAACTCAAAATTTGATGTTCAACACCTTGCTATCCTATTGAATGGATAACCCAGTTAGTAACAATTGAGTCATCACTCGATCAATGATGTTCTTCCTCATGATGCTTGCATCTTCCTATTGAATGATAGCCCACTTGAATGACAACATTATTAATTTACTTTGATTGAACAATACTCTTGATACATAAGAATGGTAATCATATTTGTGATTATTGTTTTTGATCTATACTTTCACTCACATAGAGATATTTCTTATTTAAACGATGTCTAATTTCTCATTCAATGGTGACCATGATTTCAATTGAATAGTTCTTTGGTTATTGAAATATTAGCTATACTTAGGCTATGACCATATTCAACCTTTCCTATGAAACTTGCATATGCCAAACTTAAACAAATTTAAAATTTATAGTTCCATGACACAAGGAATTCCACATTCTAACATATGGAAAAAGATAGAATTAGAGAAAGATTTTTTAATTTAAAAACCCTACTTGAATGTTATAAAATTATTGTGCCAACCATGGAACATAAACATAATATGGTTGTATTTCTCTCTCAACCTGCATGTCTCTCTCAGGATTCTCTTTTGAGCTAACTTTGGAAATGCCTTCCTGCTCTCCCACTGAGATCAATCGTCTCAAACTTGCTTCTAATTAATTTTTTTTTTCTCCTACCACTTCTTCCTCTTCCCTACTTACCATTCCATATTATTCTTACCTTTGTCCTCTTCCTATATTTTTTCTCTTTCCTTCCTCAATTTTTTTGATATTATCTTTCTAGGCATGCCCCCTTCAATTCCTCTATATGTCTACTATCTCTTCATTTCATCTTCCCTTCTTTTCTTGTCATGCAAAAGGTGGATGATTACATGAATAATTTACCCCAACCATTATTAATCGAAATGTGATGCTCCTGCATCACTATCCAGTAATTGGTTGTAAATAAAGTATAAAATCTCTTCATACATTTTATTGCAAGTAGGATCAAATCATGAACCCATTATTTTGACTTGTTCTTTAGCCAATAATAGTAATCCAAAGCCATTTTACTTCTATTATATGTAGCTTCAAGACCCTAATTTTTCTAGATGGTTATGTTATAGTGGGATGAATGAAAATTTCAAAGATCATGTGTGTACATGTTTATTCAAAAGATGAAATATTTAAAGAAGCAAATGAAGATTTGGAATTCCAAATATTTTGGTAACACTTTTAAAGAAACTAAATAAATTGAATCCAAACTAAATTTTTTACAAGAGATAGTAGAAACTAATGAAATAGATCATGATTTTTTTTTTTATTTATAAAAGAAGTTTTGAAAGGATCCCATAACCTTTTACAAAGATAAGAAGGTTGGGAGAAGAGTTCCCAACCAAAAAATAGCTGAAGGAACATACCCTCTGTGGGTTATTGTAGAAAAACAACTAAACCGATAAAATTTGAAATAGAGCCATCCCGTCCAAAACCATACAGAGGATGGAAAATTTGAATCAAGGCCATTCTTCCCAAAACCATAGGAAAATTACTTTTTGATTACCATTATGCATTGAAAAAGAAGGACTCATATTTATTCAAAAAATCTAGGGAGAAATGGCTTAAGGAAGGAGATAGAAATATAAAATTTTTACATGCTACAACAAAAATGATTTTTTCTTTTCATCACATCAGAAAAATTTAACTCTAGATGGAAGAAACATTGAGGGTGAATAAGACACAAGGAAGAAATCAATTAATTATTTCAAAAATATTTTGTTAGATACTAGGCAAGATAAGGAGGCATAAGATAAGATTTTGTAAAATATTCCATCAATTATCACACACTGAAAAAATGAAAGATTGACAAAGAAGATATCTATGGAGGAGCTACATGAAGCAATTTTCTCTTAACATCCGAAAAAGGCATTTTATCCTAATGGATTTGCTATAATTTCTTAAATATTTTTGGGATTTTATTGAAGAGTGATATGTTAGTTGCAATTGAAGAGGCTTGGAAAAGGAAGGCTATAATAAGTGAGATCATTGCCACTTTTATTGTGTTGGTTTCTAGGAAAGGCAAGATAAAATATATATTTTTAATTTTTATCTAATAAGCCTTTGTAATATTATTTCTAAGATCATTTCAAAAATTATGGTAAATAGGTTGAAAGACATTCTAGGTTGTGTTATCTTAGAGTAACATGCTGGTTATGTTCATGGTAAACAAATTCTTGACATTATAATCATTGTAAAAGAGGCCATACATTCTCTTCATTAAAAAAAAAACCTAGGTATGCTAATGAAATTAGATATGAAAAAAGCATATGATAAGGTTTCTTGGAATTTTTTATATGATTTTTTTTTAGAAAATTTGATTTGGATAATAGTTAGCGTGAATGGATTAAATGTTGTTATAGCATTATGAAATATCATATTTTGATAAATGGTTCTCCTGTTGGTTGCTTCAATTCATCTTGTGAACTTCATCAAGGTGATCCAATATCTCCTTATCTATTAATTATTCTTGTATAAACATTAGGGAGAGCTTTCTCAAAGTCAAAAATGGAAGGAAAAATCAAAGGTATTCAAGTTACAAAAAATGGTCTCTTCAAATCTCATCTCCAATTTATTGATGATAAATTTATTTTGGGCCATACCTCAGTCAGTGAGACCATGGATTTTAAATCAATATTATCATGCTATGAGAAGGATATTGAACAATTGTTTTTTGTTAATACTAAAAAATCTAGGGTTCTTATTAACAATAAATGATTGTGATTATTTTAGGCTTTCAAATGGAAAATTTCCATCAACTTTACTTGGGTATTCCTTTATCTCATAAAGGAAATAAAAAAGGATATTTGGGTCCCTTTTTTAGATAGAATGAAATATTGTTTGGTATATTGGAAAGGTAAGTTCTTAACCATGGCAAGAAGGCTACAATTCATAAAGACTACATTGCAATCCATCCCTATTTAAATGATTTTACTTGCAATATTGCTAATAGGTATAGGATCATAAATTGATAAAATTCAAAGATAATTTCTTTGGAAAGTTTGTAAGAAAAAATATAGGTTTTCTCTTTGTAAGTGGGATAGGGTTTGCAAAGGAAAAAATATTGGAGGAGTAGGCTTGCAAAATTGTAAACTTATGAGTCTAAAAATAGGGGCAAAGCTTGGGTGGAGATTATTCAAAGATCAAGACAAGAACTGGGTAAAAATATTACTTCAAAAATATATAGGCTCTCTTGATGTAATGAAATTATTTAGGAAAATAATCCTACCAAAGGATCATTCAAATGGAACTTTATAATATATAGTTTGCAATTGATAAAGAAATATATTAAATGGTCAGTCAATGAGGGGAATTATGATTTTTTTTGGTTTGGTTTTTGGTTGAAGCCTTATCCTCTTATATCTAACTCAAACTGGAAACCATTGGCTCAAGCATGCCTAGCTTGTAAACGTCTAAAGGTCAAAGACTATGCAATAACTCCAGATCATATATTTCTTTTAGTAACTTGGTTAAAGAAGAGGAACTCAAACAAATTGTAGATGAACTTTAAAGATGCTTCAGGAGTTTTATTTGTTGATTTTTACATCAAAGTATGAGTTGGTTTGGGATCTATCAAAGTATGGTGGGTACTTAGTGAAGTTGGGATATGAGGATTTAGAACAATCAAAATTTTCCTACTCACAAAAATTTTCCTTCGAAAAATATTTGGTCATTAGAGGCATACCTAAGGCCTCAAAATTACTTTGGTTAGTAGTTCAAAGTAAGATTCATATAAAAGAGAGTCAACAAAGAAGAGTATGTCATGGACCTTTTAGATGTATCTTATGTGATAAGGATTTTAAAAAATTAGATCATTTACTTCTTCATTGTCCCTTTGCTCACACCATTTATGGTTACTTTTATAAATATATGAAAATATATTTGGTAGTTCCATCAATATTGAAAGAGTTGATGACATGTTGGATTAATTATTTCAAATATAAAGCATTATGTATTCTATGGAGGATTGACCCTTCCATTATTTGTTGGAATTTATGGCTTGAAAGGAATAATAAATTTTTTAAAAATAAATCTCAAAATAATCCCCAAGTTTGGAACTGTATTACTGTCTCTCTTGTAGAATGTCTACAAATATGGTGCTCATCATGGAAAGTATCAAGTGTAGAAAAAGAGGTAGTAACAACTTGGATACAGTATTTGAACATGCATGGAAGAGTCATATACGATAATGAAATTAAACAAAAGGATCTACTATGATCTAAGGTAAAATTGAAATATCTAAAAATTGGGTTTATCAAAATTAATTCTGATGGTGCTTCTAAAGGAAATTTAGGAAAAGCTACTGGAAGTGTTATTTTTAGAAATCATATGGAACTTCAACTAACAACTATGCAGAGGCTAGGGCACTTCTTAAAAGGATTAAAATTGCAATATAAAAAGGATGGAAATATATTTCAATTGAGGGAGATTTGCAAAGTATCATCAATGCTACCAACAAAAATGGATGTGGATATTGGATAAAAAATAATAATATTGTTGATGTTCATCACCTATTATTAGAGGTAATATCTTAGAAATGTGAGCATATTTATAGAGAAGGAAATCAGGTAGTCGGTAATTTAGTCAATCATGCTATTAATATTCATCTTGGTGAAATTAAAATTTTAGAAGGTAATTGGCCAAGTGAGATTTTATATCTTAATAAAAATGATGCTAAGGAATTGATTGTGGAAAGATAACACTTTGAGGAAGTTGAAGAATATATTTAATAAAAAAAGAAATGAAAAAGTTTTGTGATCAAAAGACATGCTAGATATGGTTTGATAGACCTAACATCAAATGTAATATTTTGGTATTATGATGGGAGTGGCCCCAATAGAAGACACATATAAATTATTTAAAAAATGAAGATAATAAACTTAGTGGTTTATCAAAGATGCTTCAACTTATTTTTGTAATTCAACATTTGATTTGTATATTTTTCTTTTAAAATGTATGAATGATTTTCTATTTGCACCATGATCATCATGATGAAGAAATTCATTATGTTTTGTAATTTAAATAAATAACAATAGTAAATGTAAGAGATTATCAAGTAAAAATATACTAAAGAAAAAATAACTAACAAGAATTTTAGCATTGAGGTTACTTTGGGTTACTTTTCTAAAAATATAAAAATATATTGGGTAGCTCCATTGACATTGAAAGAGTTGGTGAATGTTGGATATGAATTCGATGGAATATTGACCTTTACATTATTTATTGTAATTTATAGCTTGAAAGAAATAATAGAATTTAAAAAAACAAATCTCAGAATCATGCCCAAGTTTAGAACCATATTTTTACCTCTCTTGCAAAAGGTCTACAAATATGGTTCTCATCATGGGAAGTATCAAGTATGGAAAAATAGGTGGTATCAATTTGGTTATAAAATTTGAACATATATGGAAGAGTTGTCATCGATAATAGAATTAAAAAATAATATCTACTTCAATCTAGGGTAAAATAGAAATGTCTAAAAACTAGGTTGATCAAAATTAATTTTGATGGAATTAGAATTGTGGAGACTCTCATTGAAAATATCCCAACTCTTTCTATCATAGATAATAGGGTTAATTTTGATGAAGCCATTCTAGCTGATAGATGGGGCCTATCCAAAGGAGATCAAATGGCTAATTAGGAAGGTTCAAGTAGACTATAAGCCAAATGTATCCCTCCTTCCAGGGGATGGATAAAATTAAATTTTGATGGGGCTTCAAGAGGGAACCCAGGGATGGCAAGGTCCAGAGGAGTGATAAGAAATGATAATGGTGAAATAGTTCTAGCTTTTATTGAGAACCTTGGGATCCAATAAAGCCACTTTGCTAAGGTTAGAGCCCTCTTCCAAGGTTTAACCATTCTAGAATCTCTAGACTATGAGAAGGTAATCATTGAGGGGGAATCCTTAAACATAATCAATGCTCTCCTTGAGCTCTATACTCCTAGTTGGAATATAGAAAATGTAATGACTAAATTGAACAGAATCATCAAGAACTTTCAATGTGTTCAATATAAGCATGTTTTTAGAGAAGGGAACATGATCGTTGACTCTCTAGAAAATATAGGGGTTCAATATGAAAGCTTAGTTATTTGGAGGGGAAATTTTCCCCAAAACCTTATTCTTGTAGTAATGAAAGATAATGGTGTATCCAATAAAAACTTTTAAATGTGATTGCCCATGGGATACCCTAGAGTGCATTACAGCTGAACAAGATGCATTTCTTTCATGGAGCATTATTTATTTTCAATCAAGTTATAAGGATTCTATTTACAATAAGGAATATTTCTAGACTAGTTCTGCAAGAATCATAAAGTATAATGATCATGGGACCATTTTGAATTCAAATCCTTTTGGTGATAATATTTTTAGGGTGGTTGGTTGTATTATGTGGCAAGGTATTTGTTCCAACTTGGGGAAACCTATTTTCCATATCAACAGTAAGTTTGAGTGCTTGGCCTTGTTAGGTGGACATAGATGGATTAGTAGTCTCTGTTTGATGTGCTCTTTGGATCCTCAAAGTGTTGCTTTATCGAGCAAAGCCCTGTTACCCATGTATACCTTCACGTCGACTTTTGGAAAGAAATTTTGTAGAAATATTTTGAGCCTAATAATGTACAATGGCATGAATTCAAATTATTTTGGTATTATAAAATTTAAAATGAACCATTGGCTAAGGTGGTAAGCTTTTTGGACCTTGGTGGATTTTGTTTTCCAGGTCAATAGTAAGTATGAGTGTCCAATATCGAATGTCATAGGTGGATTGCTTATATTGGTATGGTGGATCTTTTAGGTAAAAGGATGCTAATTTAAATAAATGCCTACTACTTACACATTCCTTCACATGGCCTTCATGGTGGAATATATTTGTTAAAATACAAATCTAAGGTCTTACCATGTCATGATTATCCGAGCCACGAGTAGCCATTCTTACCTTTCCCTTCCAATCCTAAGTTTTGATCCATTGATTCCTCACTATGATAGACATGTAATGTGATGGTAAGCTTTGAGAAGGCTTAATGTCACCAAAAGCATGCAAATAATGACCCTCATATGTCCTATGATACTCTTAATATCACCCTTCCTTAGAATTTTGTTCTTCCCAACTACCTTCCTAATTACTTGATGCAGGTTAGATTCTTTCTTGATTTCTATTTATGGAAATAAATGTGTTAGATTACACTCTAATTTGATGAGGTGGCAGAAATCTCCTTGGGATAAAGAGTGTGTTTGGATTACATAATCATCATTATTTTGGAAAGCTTCTAGGAGGTGGAAAACTATTGATATGTGAGGGGCCTTGGATTTGGCTCATGTTATTTTAGTCTCTCTATAAGTCAACCCCCCCTTGAAACTTGAATCACTGTAGAAAATTTTGGTGTAATTGGAGAAATATGTAAGGTATGGATGATGAATTGAAGAGAGTTGAGCCGAATACCCTATATTTAGATGATGAAGTGACATGAAATCTTGAGAAAATGGGGTTTCTAAATTTCTTGATGAAGTTCAATAACTTTGACCCTCAGTTGTCCAAGAAAATTGCATTCACATGGGATGAAGGGAAATTCAAGGTGAAGGGGATGGACTTCACCATTTCTATTCCCCTTATTTTGAAAGTCTTAAGCCTTCCAATGATTTATGAGTGTGTTAACAGGGAGAAATACTCCCTTTCCAAAGAGCTTAAGCAATTCAAAGACAAAGGAGAGCATTCAATGAAATGTCAAAATGGATATCTATGTCAACCTTTGAAGTCTTCATGGGATAGGGTGGCAATGGTGGTAATGCGATACTTCATTTTGGATAAGGAAGACATAATTGTGAGAATATTCCACCTTGCCTTATTCAACCATTTACAATGGAAGAGAATGATGAATATGCCAACTTTTATTTTTAAATATTTGGAAAAATGGTGTCACAAGTGCAAGCTGGTGACTATTCCAACCCTATCCACCAAGGACTTATGAAAGTGTTGTTCAATCATGTGGTCAAGCATGGGGATAAAGTGACTTTTAATAATCTAGGCCTACCCAAGAATCATCTAGAAGTGGATCCAAAAGAAAATTCATCTAAGTAGTTATAGAGTAAGGAGCCCATAACTCCAATCCTGACCTCATCGAATCACTCAATGGAAGAAGACAATGATACCTAAGAGATGGATAAGGTAGAGCTTTTGGAAGATCTAGTAGGGAAGATTGAGAACTAGAAGTCTGTTAAAGAAAATAAGGGCTCTGCAAGGTGCTTAAAATGTTTATGGTCCAAAATGTTTAAGGAAGAGAATCCTAAGCAAGTCACCCCTATTGATGAGATTTTGGAGGAGTTTAATCCTACACTCCAAAAGAAACTAAGAAAAAATGATGAAACCCTTTTTGTAAAAGGAAAATAAAATTTGAGGGCCTGGGACCCCCTCAAAACATTGAAGAATGCAATGAAAAAATGAGCGATCTTCTTAGATCCTTGAGCAAGTCTGTGAAAATGACAACAATGTATGTAGAGGAAATCACTTAGATGATGAGGTATTTTAGGAATAACAACTCTAAGGAGGAAATCAAGCTATCTGAAGTTAAAGTTGAATGAATGGGTTGGTGGGTTTCTTCTCAATCCTATTGTTCTCTATGTTTTATACTCCTTGTGGTCACTAAGGATTAGCTTTGTTTGTTATTGTGTATGGTCCCTTAGTTAAGTCTTATTTTCTCTTTGGTCTATCCTTTGTTTTGGTTTATTTTGGGCTTCTTCTTGATGCCTTGGATGTATATATGTAAAAGGTTTAGGGACCCTTTCAAAACCCCTTCTTTTTCCATCTAATAAAAAACTTAATTTAATTTTTATGGTACTTCTAAAGGAAATTTGAAAAAAGTTGGTGGAGGTGGTGTTTTTAAAAATAATAAAGGAAAATTCTCTCACTTACTTAGAGTCATATAAAACTTCAACCAACAACTATGCAGAGGCTAGGAAATTTCTTATAGGGATTAAATTACAATAGAAAAATTATGGAAATATATTTCAATCGAGGACTCACAAATTATCGTTAATGCTATCAATAAAAATGGATGTGGGGATTGGCTAAAAAATAATATTACCTATTACTAGAGGCAATCTCTTGGAAATGTGAGCATATTTATTTTTTGAAAAATAATTTGAAAAGCTTTTATTAAAACAAATATCATTTACAAGTTGGGATGAGACTTCTCCCAGCCTTAGCCAAAGAGAACACATGTTTACAATAGTAAAATAAGATTTGCATTGGAGCCAAATATCCTAAACCATATTTCTACAATGGTTGTTCACCTGTTTACAACTGTAAAAGAAGATATACATTGGAGCCAAATATCCTAAACCATATTTCTACAATGGTTGTCCAAATTAGCTAAACACTGGATTTTATCACCAACCTACCTAATCATCTCATCCTCAATAGCCATGTCACTATGTTATTGAACCCCTACCTACTTCTTAGTACCCATCTTAGCCAAGAATTTTGTCACTTTATTTAGATATCTACTCATATAAATTGGAATCACATCATCTAATTCCCTCCACAATTCCTTAATTTGAGTGACAAGAATCCTCAATCTCCATGTCTTCAAAGCAAAGTTCCTCATGCAATCCAGAGCTCCTACCATTATTTGAGAATTTGATTCTAGGATTATCCTCCTATAACCTTGTTTTACCACCCAAATAGAAGTAGATTTTATAGTTAATACTTTCACTTCATTTTTCATGGTCCTTCCCAAGCCTTGTAGTTCTCAATAGAGCACTGTCCCAACATGATTCTTGCAAACCACTCTAATTCTAGCTTTACCCGGATTACCTTTTGTAGCTCCATCGGTATTAATTTTTAATTCAAATTTTTGGGGGTGGTTTCCAACTAGATCTATCTTACCCCTATTGCACTTCAAATTCCTTCTCCATTGTACCTATAACAACCTGAGTTTCCTCTTTAGCATACAATGCCACAATTTTTGTGACTTTGCTCCAAATGACCTGCCAAACTCCATCTAAGGATGAAAAGGTTTCTCTAAAAACTCTGCCATTTCTCTCCAACCACACTTGCCACCAAATGAAGTTTAATCAAAGCTCCCAATCGATAGAAATAGCTTTAGATTTAAATCTACCCCTCTTCGATATTTTCAAATATTAATATGATTCAAATTACCATTAACTCAAATTTTATAAGATAAAAACCATCTCTCCCAGATCTGGTGTGTGAATGGACACTCAAATATCAAGTGGTTAGATGTTTCCTCACTCTTGTAGCATAAAACACATTGATATGGACCAATTATTCCCCTACATATGAGATTATCAAAAGTAAGAATTCCATTATGCATGAACTACTAGGCAAAAAAGTTTACTTTTAGCCAACCCTTGGACTGCCAAATCTTTCTCCAATCCTCAACCTGATATGCATGAGGAGGAGGATCTGGAAGGATCTTATCATATCCATCCTTCACTATGTAGATACCAAGGTTCCCATAGCCCCAATCTAATTCATCCTTCTCATCTCTACCTATGAGAAATATTTCTACCAAAATTTTAGTCATGATGGGTATCAATTCCGGAGGGATTGAAATTGGCCACTCATCCAACTTCTTAAACTACTTAAACTTATAATCCTCCAGTTTACTAGCATTGAAATAAATTTTAATTTGGACCCAACCCCTAGTTTCCATGGCTATTTTTATTGGTTGCAATTTTGGGAATTCAACAATGATAGGTGGGTATTGATACCATGAATCTATCCAAAATCATGCCTTCTCCCCTCTCCCCACTTTCCAAAATAATCCATATTTTAGTACTTGAGATCCAAACTTTAGAGCCTACCACACTAAAGATCCATTACCATCCAAAGAGAAATGACCCATCTCATTTGGTTTTACATGTCCCAAATTTTTACCAGTTAAAAATCTATTGAATAAATAAGGTTGGGAAATCCACCTCCAATAAAGCTTTCCAGCCAAAGCTTTATTATTTAACTTTGATCTCCTCAGTCCCAAACCTCATTTTACCTTGGGTGGCTTACTTTCTCCCAACCTACTAAGGCCCATTTCCTCTCTCCTTTTAATCCTCCCCATAATAATTTTCTAGCCATATTGTCCAACTCTTTCCATATGGTATGAGAGGCAACAAGGATAGAAAATTTATAAATTGGCATTGGCCTGAATGGTTGACTGCAAATATTTTTTTATCTACCCCTATAGCTTAACCATTTATGAGACCAATGATTATTTCTTTACAATCCAAAATATTCCTCTAGATATCTATTTTTAATTTTTTAAAATGCAAAGGGACCCCCAAGTACACCACTAGGAGAGAAGTCCTTGTGAATCCCAAGATCTCTAAAATTTTGTCCTGAAGACTTTGATCAAGATTAAAAAAGACCACTTTGGATTTTTTATCATTTATGACTTGGTTTGTGGCCCTAAGGTAGAAATTAAGAGTATCTATAATCATTCTTGCTTCCTTGAAGTTGGCCACTCCCACCAATCCTGTGTCATCCACAAACTGTAGGTGAGTCAAAAATTCCTCACCAACCTGTTGTCTTCTCCTCAAGATGAGTCTACCCAAACCTTTAACCAATATGAGAAAAAGATAAGGGGAACAAGTATCTCCTTTATTAAGGCCTTGAGTAGCTCAAAACGGTTGCGAGGGAAGGCCCTTTATTAAAATTGAGTATGTTGGAGTAAAAACACAACTCATGACCTATTCTATCCAATCCTGAGAGAAACCAAAGGCTGCCATTATCTTTGATAAGAATCTCCACTCCAACCTATCATAAGCCTTTGACATATCCAATTTTATGAACATTCCCCTATTACTAGATTTTTGCATTGAATGGATTACCTCCTAAGCTAGAACCACACCATCTAAGATTTGTCTGCCCTCTACAAAATCCCCTTGCTCCGAGGAGATAATGCTATGTAGAAGAGGTTTTAGCCACTCATCCATTACCTTTGTGATTATTTTATATATGAAATTGCATAAGGCAATAGGTCTATAATCTAAAATATGCACCCCCTACTCCTTTTTGGAATTAAGGCAATGAAAGTACGATTCAATGGTTTAAGCATTATTTTATTGCCTTTGGAATCCTCTATAACAACCATTACATCCTCCTCCAAGTTGTCCCAGAAGGCCTAAAAAAACTCAATTAGAAAGTCATCTGGACCTGGTATTTTTTTGATGCTCATTCCAAAGATTACTTTCTTCAGTTTCTCTCTATCAATGGGATTAATTAAGGCCTTATTTTCATCTTCAGAGATAAGAGGTTATGATAACAAGAACTTCTTTTTGAGCCTCTTCATATTGCACCATACTTTCCTTAAATAGTTTAGAAAAATAATCCATTGAATGGAAATGCATACCTAGAATTGTATCAAAGGAGTGTCTATTATCATCTTGAAGAGCTTCCATGTTGTTCATTTGTCTCCTAGCACAGGAAACTTGATTGAAAAATTTGGTATTTTTATCACCTTATAATAACCAAGTAGTTCTTACTCTCTATTTCCAGTAGATTGCCTCTTGGTTTTCAATGTCCTCAACCACTTTATGCAATTCATCATACTCTTATTTGAGATACTCTATAATTGTTCCTTCCCTGAAGTGTTTTTGAACCTCATCCCATATAGCCACCAATGGAGCTCTTTGGACCTGGAAGTCTATCTTGTTAGCTCACCTCCATTATTTCAGTTGATCCTTGATATAATGAAGCTGCTTGTGGAATCTAAACATTACTGTCCCATATGCTGGGTAGCCCTCTTCCCACCACCATAAAATTTTCTTTTGAAGTTTCTCTTTTTGTAACCAAAATTTTTCAAATTTAAATGGTTTGTGATGCTACACTGTCTTGATCATCCCTTCCAAAAAAATGAGAAAGTGATATGAAACTAGACCCTCCAAAATCTAGAATTTTATATTCCATTTCACAAATGTCTTGTTTGACACCAAAAAATAATCTAACTTCACCTTCCTTCTATGTGGCTCCCTCCTCTTATTAGTCCAAGTATAGTTGGTTACAGGGCATTTAATATCCACCAAGTGTAAAGCAGACTTGGGCAATTATAAGTCGATCCCTTGGGTCCAAAATTGGGGTTCCCCCTTCCTAATATTTAGAGGATAATTTAGCATTAAAATTCCCAACAACAATCTAGTGTAAATCCTCCCTTGAGACTCTCATGTTATGCATCACTTTCCATTGATGCATCTGACCATATAGGTTTTGAGCCCCACAAGTGCTTAAAACCTGCTCAACTATCACATTATTCCTAAAATGTGATGTGAGGACACCCCTCCAAGCTATATGTTCTATTGCCGTCCATTTAAGAGAGTTCCAAAAAGTAACTATCCCCCTTGAGGCCCCTTGGGAAGTCACTTGCATATGACCAAAATGCCTCCAAAGTCTATTTACTATTTTACACATAAGATCCAACGATATTTTTGTCTCTTGGATAAGCAAAAAATCTATTTTAAATTTTTCTAAGAGTCTTTGAACGTTAGATTGATGGATTCTACTATTTAAAACCCTAACATTTCATTTTTGTATAATCATTGGTTACCTTGAGAGTAGTAAAAATCTATTGGACTCACCGATCCTCCAATGATCAGTTTGTCTTCTTGAACTACTATCAATTCAATATTTAATTTTCTACCCACTCCTTAAGAGATGATATTTTTTGATCTCTTTTCCACATGAGTTATCCCTAGAGTTGGCCTTTCTCTATTCTTTTTTTCTATACCCATGATGATGTCCTTAATTATCGACTGCTCGTGGTTATGCACTATCAATACCCCTACAATCTCTGATTGCGGTAACTCACTGCACTCAATTAGCTACTCTAGGATGGAGGATATGAAAGAGGGGATTAAACATGGTTGTTATTATTTTTATTATTCCCATCCACTCCTTCCATGAATTGTTCTTCTTCCTGGTCCACTAGTGTCTTGAATATCTCATACCTATTGGAGGGCCTAAGTTGGGTTTGCTCTTTTCCATTATTTTTCTTTTACCTTCTCCTTATTTTGGGCTATTCAAAACCATCTCCCTGTGCTTCTTTACCCTGATAAATGTTGGTTGTTGCATTATTGATTGTTGACTTACCCTCATTAGGAAGATTTGACATTCACAGAGGAGCATCCATTTTTATGTTCATATTGTTTTGTTAGGATCGAGCCAAATACCCATATTTATGATAAACTTTGCACCTGAAGGAAAATGCCTCATAATCCAATTGTTGAATCTAAGATAGTCCTGCAAGTTTGAGTTCAACCTCTACTAGCAAAGGCTAGCTAGGATCCATTTCCATGCATAATATATCATAAATGGTTGTGTTTCCTTCCATTGTGTCTTTGGAAAAACCCAAATGTCTTCCAAGGGGATTATCGATAATTTATAATACCTGCTCACTCCAAAACTCCATTGGAAGTGCATACAAATAAAACCAAATTGGGATAGTAGTGGGTTCAATTCGAGAATCAAATCCCACTCTCCAGGGCTGAACAAATAATCTTGTCAGACCATATTTTTTTTTTTATTTGAAGCCTTATTTCTATTGGTAAGTGAAGAAAAACTAATAATAAAATATCCATTGCTAATAAACCACAAAGAATACTCACCAAGAGGCTCCCAATTTTGCCAAACCTAGGAATGCAAAAAATTTAGGATAGGGCGAGTACCCATGAATTTACAAATCAAATCATGATTGGCTCTATATAAAATTATTTCTTAATGAAAATATTTGTCCTTGATTCTAATTGTGGCAAGCATCCATTAACTCATTGAGATGTTGATCTATTTCTAGTAGCCATAAAGAGCATTTTTAATGCAATTTTTTGTGCTTCTTCAGTCTTTGTTGGATATTTATCCTTTAATAAATCTGCAAAAGAACTATATCTCTCTAAAAGAGGATCCAGAGGTGTTCCCATTGGGCCCTCCTAGAGCAACAATATTGTATTCAATTCCACAACAACCAAAAATCTCTTTGGCTACCCAACTGATGCCCTAGTTTTCTCTTCCAGAGCTCCTGAGAAAAATCAAAATTCTATTTAATAATAACCTGAAATGTGAGCATATTTATAGAGAAGGAGATTAGGTATTAGATAATTTAGCCAGTCACATTGTTGATCTTCATATTCATGAAAATTCAAATATTAGAAGGCAACTGGCCAAGTGAGATTTTATCTCTTAATCAAAATGATGTCAAGGGGATGATTGTGGGAACATAGCACTTTGAGGAAGTTGAAGAATATATTTAATATAAAAAGAAAGAAAAAAGTTTTGTGACAAAAATACATGCTGAATATGGTTTAATTGACTTAACAAAAAATGTAATATTTTGGTATTTTTGGTATTTTGATGGGATCGTCCCCAATAGAAGCCACATATAAGATATTAAAACAATACAAGATATTTAGCATAAAAAATAGAATCAAGTGAAACTAGAGATGTTTTTCATTCTTTGATATATCTAAAATAAAAAGAAACTTTTAAAAATGATTTATGAGATTTATCCTATTGAATATATTTTCAATGCATGCATATTGCACATGAATAAACCTCTAATAAAACAACTAGAATATGTTGCCAAAGGTTTAAATCCACTTACAATTTGATGACATCCAACATTGTCTCCCAACAATATTTGAACTAAAAATTCACATATTTTTTCAATGAATTTACACAGGTTTTTATGAAGGGTTTCGGTCCCCTCATACTGATTGGGGTTTGAACCTTGGACCTCTCAAAGAGAGGCCAAAGCCCTTACCACTACAGTAAGCTTGCAACTTCTAAAGATTCACATGTGATGAGTGCACTAGCTTACAAATTTTCTTGCATATGTTCTTAATGATATGATAATTAATTATATTTTGCAATTTAAATAAATAAGAAGAGGAAGGTAAATATATTAACAAGTGAAACTATAAGAAATATTAAACAACAACACACTTAGTTTCAAAGAAATAAAAATCAAGTGAAACTAGAGATTTTTTCCATTCCTTGACAAAAAAAAAAAAAAAAAGTTATTTAATTAATAATTTTATATTCTTTAAACCTGATAATAAGAGGTGGACCAGACCCATCATACATGCTTCACTTAAAATAAATGACCAATAATCTTGATTGAACAAAGGGGTCAAGACAAAATAAAGATAAAGTGCATAAAAACCTAAGGAACATCCATGAAGGTATCAACACACTATATATGAGCGCAAAATATCTACATTACATAATAAACATATTTAATAGCTATTTGATTAAAATACATGACCTCAAATTAGTGTCATCTAGTTTTCAATATTTGAAGTGTGTTTGGTATGGCAATAGTGAGAACCATATTTGATTTAGGATCAAGAGTAAGATAGTCCTAGTTGATATATGCAACTTATTTCTTAGTGGTTTTGTTGTCCTTGCAAACTCAAATCATAAGGGTTGAAACTTATTATTATATAGTTATTTTTGAATCATTATAATAAAACACATGAATAATACAAAATTTTGATATAATCAAACAACATAGTTGTTGAAGTAGAATGTATGCAATAACAATAAAAACTCTTTATTTTTGTGTGTGGAAAATACCCCTTTCAGGTAAGTCCCAAGGAATCAGGGGTATATGAACACAATGGAAAATGAGCCTAAAGTCTATAAAATTTATTATATTCAAAAGGTATTACAAGTGTTACTTTCTATAAATCTACCTTAAAAGGCTTTAAAATAAGGGTTCAACATGTTGAATATCCCATTTATTTGAATTTAACTATCGAATACGTCCTGGATTGGTCTTCTAATGATCCTCAAGGGGTGTGGACCTAGTGCATGTGTGTCACAGTTAGTCAAATCATCTTCTAAACTTGTCTGACCTACAAAATGGGGTTAGTGTGTTTGGGGATCTATCATGGATCAGATCCCATAGTAATGAAGATAAATGACACTAAATAAAGTAGTAAAAATCATGTAAGAAGTTGTAAATAACTGAAAATAATAAAAAATAGTAAAGTATACCTGTCTGGAGGGTTTTGTAACTTTTTATCTACTAAAAAATGCACTCTAGCTAGAGTCACACCCTACCTAATGATTGGAATGAGTCGCTAGGTACCTAGAGACTAATACTATAACAATATTTTTTATATTTGTCAAAATATGATGTTGTCCCATGACTGTAGCAGCTCCTGGTCAGCACTGTATGTGTTGTTGTAGCTATCAAGACTTATCAAAAGGGGAGACAAGAGCGTACAAATGGTGGGGTTGTCATGGTGATTTGATGGTTTCTTGATAATTGATTGATGGTTGATTGATGAGTAGAAGTTTTATGTAATTTCGATAAAGTTCTGTTATGTTGAATGAGATGGATGGATTTAGGAGGAAAAGTACTCCTATTTATAGCTTTTGGAGAGCTTAGGGGGGTAAGGTGTCCCCTATGAGGTGGCATGAACCCTAGGTTAGATCCCAAATATTGTAAATATTAAAAGGGTGAGGTGGGAGATGATTCATTCCCTCACATACCTTGAAGAGGAATCTCTTAAATATATAGAATTATCCCATGTGCACACATGTGTTAGCAAAGGTTAGGATTAACCTTGATTAAGAAAATCCTAGGTTAGGTTATGGTTAAGTTAAGCATCTATTAAATATATTAACTAAAGTGGTGGATGCACACATGTGTGAGTATGAGATTAGTGTTAATCTTGATTAATCCTAACTAATCATGTATTTAAGTTATAAAGTGCACTTTATCATAAAGTAACTATAAATTAAGTTTAGAATTACCATGATTAGAATTTTATCGGTGGTCGCATGAGAACCATGATTAGGCATAGGAAAGGACTTGAATGGCCTAAAGGAGCTTATGGATAGCCCTTTTGATAAATGTAAAGTGTTTTGAGATTAATTAATGCAATTTGGTGGCTTTTACAAATTAATTAACCATGGAGAAGAAATGTATGGCCATATATGAATTTTAGGTGTCTACATTTACCCCTTTTTGTACTACAATGTGTGAAGACATAGGGTAATGCAAAAATTTAATGACACCAGAAGATGATTATGGTTCTGGAAAAGAAAGGAAGAATTGGTGATGGAATATTGCAATGATGGTGACTTTTATCATGCCATAATGATTGTTGAAAGAGTAGACGTAATATTACCTTACTATCGTGATCAATGTGAGGTGCCCCAATTGTGGAGGGATTGAATGCCTTTGAAACTTTGCCTTTGATACTTCTTTGAGCTTGATATGAATTGATGAATTGTCTAACCCTAGGTAGGTTTTTCTTAGGTGCTTCATCCATGAGTGGTCTTACAACTGCCAGTATTGGAGAAGGAAATCCATGATCAACCTAAAGACTTAGGTATTTTGGTCCATAAAATGTTCATTTGAATTGGAGTTTTGATGAGAAGAGAAGTTTTACTTTTGTGCTGCTCCACCAAAGAGGGACATAAGATGATCTTTGGTAAAGGTTCTTGGACAAATACAATTTCCAATATTGAGTGTTTCAAATTGATCACGTGTAAAGTGAATTTTGTGATATATATACGCCCTCAACTGATGAGGTGATGAGATGTGAAAATGAAACGGGGACAAAATGCTCGATGAAATTATTTATGAAGTGAGAAAAGTAGTGAAATGAGATGGAAATGGAAGAATTTTGCAACAAGGGTATGCTAGACAAGTGAAAAATCATTTGGGGGATCCTGGGACATATTTTGATGCAGTTTTGACTGGTTCACTGGGTACCTAGTGACTGAAATGGGTCGTTGGGTACCTAGTGATTGAAATGAGTTGTTGGATACCCAATGACCGAAAGTTGTGAGTATAAAATGGGTGATTGCAAGGTGTGTGCATCATTTGTGCACCTACAAATTGCTAGAAGAGAGTGATAGGAGATTGAGTTGAGTTATGTGAGGAGTGAAATGGTAGGTTAGGTTGGACACAGTGATGAGCGGGTGGTATGGGTAAGTCAATTTTGAAACCCATACAATTTGAATTTTGGAAATTTAAAAATAACCCTAGGGTGTTTTTTATAGATGCACGAAAATAAGATAAAAGTGTAGATGTAGAATTGGATGCATGTGAAGGTGAAATTTCATCGATGATTGTGCATGTGTGCAATATTTGTTGTGTGTTTTTATTTTGTTGATTGTTGTGTTTGAAAAATACATGTTTTCGAGAAGCATGTGTGTGAAATGCATTTTTATGTTTTTTGTGTGTTTATGTGTTGTTTTGTGGAAATTTTTATGATGTATGAGAAAATTTGCCAAATAGGTATCCAAAATACCATTTGTTTTTGTTTGCATGGTATGGCACATTTTTTGAGGTGCATTAATGAGAGTATATTTGAGTCATTTTACATGAAATTTGGTTAAGTATGGATAAATGAGCCAAATGGGTATCCAAAAATACCATTTGTTTGTTGATGTATGATGTGGAACGTTTTATGGTGTGGATATATGACTGTGTGTTTGAGGCATGTGGGAATATTGTTTGTGAAATATTTTGCTATGAGAGGGTAAAATAAGCAAATGGGAATCTGGGAATACCCTTAATTCTCTAGTTGCTAGGTACCTCGTGACCTGGTTCGATCGCATAGTACCCTACGATCGGGATATTGTACTAAAATTTTTGTGTTTTTGAGATGCCACTAGGATGAGGGCATAGAGTGCATGATTGTATGCATGAATTGAGTGTTAACTTGATCCAGCTTTTGTGATTTTGATTAAAAAAAATATGTGTGTGTGAAATAGGTACCCATGGAGATTGATTTGAGGCACAAATTTTATCCAGTGTTGGAAGGCCTATGGGATGACTTTGGGGATGTAGAACTTCAGTGGGTGCGAAATGTGGGATTACATGGAGTGTATCATATGAAGGCGATACACAATGATAATGCCTATGTTGAGGCCTTATGTGAGTTTTGGAATCCTGATCGTAACACATTTCATCTCCCAACAGGGGATATGAGGATTACATCGAAGGACATGTACAAGATATATATGTTACCTATAGAAGGCTTAACTATGATTATCACGAGGTATAGATAAAGGGAGATGATATTACAGTGGTTGTTTGGTGATATATGGTGAGAGGTGATAGTATCAAGCAGTGGAGTGTACTATGAGCAGTGTTGGTAGGAGAGGAGGATCACTTTGAGGCACTTGGTGGCTATGATGTTGATAGCCAACCATGTGATGCTAGATGTTTTAGAATTTTGATTCCCATGGAGGCTGATGGGTTTATTGTGTGATATGGTAGACCATGGGCATCGATATGCATGGGCACCAACTTTGTTGGCACAAACCTATGGAGAGTTGCACAGAGTGAGGTAGGTGGGTTGATAGACTATGGGAGTGGTTGTGCTCCTCCAGGTGTGGGGATGAGAGCACATTATGGTAGAACAACCTGAGATATTTCTTTATAGAGCACATAAATTGATGGGTACATATGTGCCCTATGCACTATGATGGCAGATGGATATGGAGGAGAGACTACATAAGCCACATGAGGGATAATGTTTACATTATAGAGAGGCATTTAGCTAGTTGAGGCTAGAGAAGATTTATTGGTGACCATGGAGGGGAGTGCCAAATTGATATGGGGTAGGTCATGAGTTAATATGGGTGAGATGGATCTGATGGGTTATTGGATGGGAAGCAACTCAAGCGAAGTGGTTCTCATTCAATCGTGTGTTGCAATAGTTTGGTTTACGACAAGAAGTATCAAAGGAACTTATCATGATTAGGTAGGTGAAGGGGGATCCTAGATGAGCAACAATAGTGATACTCCTTGATATGGCTATGGATTTGGACATAGATATCCTTGATGTAGATGATGCAGGGACCACCCCAAGGTATGAGACATGGTGGGTGGCTCAGATTTAGGAGCTAGGGGTAGGTGTGATAGATATGTATGTAGAGGCTATAGCAGCTAGGCCAAGTGGTAGCTTGGAATGGATTGGAGGGGATACTGAGAGTGGGGGAGGTAGCCCTGGAGGATCTCCTAGTAGTATGCACTAGACCGTGATGCAACCAAATAGTTTAGGAGATGTAGCATTGAGTAGTACTCATTCAAAATCAATGGAGCTTGATGATGGAGAGGATGGAGAGAGTGAGGAGGAATAATATGGGAATATGCTACGATGGGTAAAGAAACACATGGATAGAGGTGATGTCCCTATAGGGATATAGTAGGATCCGATCATTGGCCTAGAGGGGTGTGGTGCACTCCCCCTAGGTGATATAAACCTATCTATCTATATATGCAACATAATGCATACCTATGTGGATAATGATATGTTGTGAGATAGGGTGTGATAGGTGGAGAGTGATATGACCCATCATGACATGGCCTTATCATAGGAGTAGGCCACACTAATAAAGGAGAGGGATGATGTAGTGATGGGATGCCTAGAGGCTAAGGGGGAGGTGACCCACGTGAGAGGGTAGATAGAGAATATGGAGGATCACGTGGGGCTTTTGTAGGAGGAGGTCACATAGGAGTGAGCTCATAGGGAGGCCATGGTGGCTAGTGTAGCATGACTATAGGAGATAACCACACAAAGAGAGACTCTAGCAGTAGAGCTAGAGCATTTAAGAGAGGAGGCTTCTTGAGAGAAGGTGTAGCAAGAGGTCTTAACGATCGAGATGGATGTGATGTATCACACTGAGAAGCATATAGAGGGTTTATTTCTTTGAGAGGGGAGGAGGGTGCATCTATTGGAGGAACACTTGGTGGCCCATGTGATTAGCATATGAGAGCTTTCAGAGTCAGGATCATGATCTCATTGAAGTAGGAGTGGGTGATGAGAGAGATAACCACAAGCGAGCGGTGTCGATTCCAACCACTATAGCCAAGGTAGATAAAGGAGAGTAGAGGAGCATTCTACCCCATGAAATGGGAGTGGGGAGACACATGATGAGGTATAAATATGAGGTAGCCTACAATATTATATCATTTAATGTTTTATTGATGTAGAAATAGTGCCACTAATTTTATAGATGATAGCCCAATGTGGTGATGTATGATTGATGTAACCTACGAGCAATGCGATTATGTACCACATACACATTTTTTTATATATATAATGATAATTTTGTTATAATTATATATTGTGTGTGTAATATGTATGATGTGATGAATACGAATGATGTATGCATTTTATTTGATTGGAATGAATGATGCAAATGATGTATGTATATGAAGTGAAACACAAATTATTGAGTATGTATGATGTGATTTTATTCAAGATAAATGTTAGGTAAGATGAACCCAATGATTTCATGAAGATGCATAGATGAATGTGTGCCAATAAAAGATAGCAAAATGTGTGCATATGAGAAATATGAGAATGTATCAGGTGATTAGTTATATGTGTTGTGTTTGACTTGTCTCACTTTGTGTTGCAAGGCCAAAAACAAATAAATGGGGTTGTGAACTAATGACTCGGATATGCAATGTGTAGATATGAAGTGTTTGGACTAATGTGTGTGTATAAGAAATGCATGAATGAACTATATCTGAGGATGGTGTGTAACCATAATGATGAGACACTTGTTATAAGTAGAGGCAATGGTGATGTTCTTCACCCCTAATTTTGAAGCATGAAGGATTTTTAAAAGAGTTTCTAGATACTCAAACAACATAGTGTGAACAATCAAACTCGTCTAATAGTCATGCAATATCCTATAGATATCTGTACTAGCCTAACTGAATCTAAGTCTATCATGGACCTATGTGTGCACATGATGTTCATTTATCCATTTTGAGGGAGGTTAGACTAACCCATTGCAAACTTAGCCAAAGTAGCTAGCTCATCCACAAGCACATATTGATCTGTACAAGAGAAGGTCACTAATGTGAGAGATGTGTCACCACTTCTAAGACTATTCCACTACTAGGTAGACTCTTGGAGCCTATTTCTGGTGATGAAAATAACCCTATGATGTTATTTTGGACCTAAGGACCAAAGCGATTCAACCATTTTTATGATACTCTTGGAGGATTTTCATTTTGTTTTCTACCCCTCTTCCTTTTGATTCTCTTTTTGTGGTGCTTTTTTTTTTCTTTTTTATTTTTTTGTGGGCATTGGCTTTTATTTTCTGCCTATTTTTTGTGTTGCTTATGCTTGTCCCTTTATTTATCCCCAGGTTTATTTTGATCATATAAATGATAGGATGAGCAGGAGAAACTATTAACTAAATGGAAAGGCCTATTCAAGGTGTTGTCTTCCCTAGACTCAAAATTTTCTTAAGATGTGAATGTGTGAGTGGTCCATGAATAACCTCAATCCAATTAGGGGTAGCCTTAAAATCTTGTAGAACTTGATGAAGTTTGATATAAATTGATTAGATTGACTATGAATGGTTGAGCAATAGAAAAGCTTCCCATTATCATGCAACTAGGAACAGGATCGGACACCACAATAATAATGCTAGAAAATGTAATTTTAACTCCTCAAAGTAGTACTATATGTAAACAATGGGTGGTCGATGCACAAAAAGAGATGTGAACACGATGACAGATAATGTTGGTATTTTGATATGTACAAGAGGACTTAACATAAGAAAATGCCTAAAATACATGGTTGTAGATGACTGACACATGTGTGAGAGATCCAATGCAAGTGAGATAGGCAAATGCAAGGTGATGCATCTGGATATGATGTTTGATGTGTTGGATATGATTATGTAGGCATATGTAGAAATGTAGTAAAGAGAATTTCGATGTGTGGTAGTAGCAACCATGAGTGATATGTGTGTATATGTATGAAAGAGTGATGTGAGTAAGCCAAAGGTAGTAGAAGTATTTGGAATGAGTGCAAAAATAAAGTAAGTGTGTGTGATGAATGCATAACGGTATATCCCCATATGATATCCAATGTACTGGACCAAAGCGAACAGATGGGGAAGAATATACAAACAAAGTAAAAGAATGTCAATGTAAGGCTGTAGCAAGTGTGAGCGATACATACGAATGTGCATGATAGAGTATCATGATGATGAGTAGGTAAATACCAAATGTAACTAGGAGGTCCTGATTATCAGGAAAGTAAAGGAAGGAAGAAGATGGTGAAATGAAAAGAAAAGAGAGATAAAGGAGAGAAGGTGAAAGAGAAATGGGGAAAGAATAAAAGAAGCTCAAACTAAATTAAACGTATGTAGCCGCTCATAGCATGACCATAAAATAATGACATAGGGTGAGAAAAATAATAAATGAAGAGAAGAAAAGAATATCTAACTAAGTCAAAGGTATCTAGCCGCTCGAAGCATGACCATACAACATCGATACAATTATAGAAGAAGGGATACAAAATGGAAGAAAGAAGAAAAAAATAAAAATAAATGTTAAACATAATATGTGCAGTGTGAAAGAGGTGGTGCATTAAGTGTAAAATACATGAATATGAAGGATATTAAGAGGATTAAATTCTACCATGCCATCCATAGTGGCTAAGGAATAGGAACAAAAACTGAATTTATGGGTGATGACATAAGGTCCTAACTAGTTTGGAGAAAATTTATCATGAAGATGTGGTGGTTGACTAGTGTTTTGTTGGTTTTATTTAAGGACCAAGTCTCCAATTTGAAATTCACATGGGTGAACCTTATTGTGGTAGGCTCATCGAAGATGATATTGATATACGTGTGTGTGCTCGATGGTATGAATACAACATTCATCAAGCAGATTGAGTTGATTGAATCATGCTTGGTGATTTGTATCATTGTCGATGAATTCTTGCAAAGAAATTCGTAATGAAGGGATATTGAGCTCTAAAGGCATGATGGCTTTCATGCCATAAACTAAAGATAACATCATTGCCCTAATTAGGGTTTGTATGCTTTTCCTATAAGACCATAGAGTGATAGGCACTTGATTATGCCAATCATGATGTGATTCTGCGATAGTCTTGCGAAGAATGGTGCAGATTATTTTATTTGTAGCTTCAGCTTGGTCATTGCCCTTGGGGTAGTATGGCATAGAGAAGCTATGATGGATGTTGTATTTAGCGTACAATGCATGCATGTTCTTATTTTTAAATGGTGTACCATTGTCAAAAATAAGTTTGGAAGGAATACCAAAATGGCGTATGATGTGTTGGGTAATGAACTCAATAAATTTTGGTCCAGTGGTTTGGACAAGAGGAATATATTTGACCCACTTAATGAAGTACTCAGTGGTAGTAATAATAAATTTGTGGTTATCTAAGGAAGCATGGGTGATTTTCCTGATAATATCCAAGCCCCATTGAGAAAATGGCCAAGAATATTGAATAGGTTGAAGGGCTTGTGATGGCAGGTGTGTGAGGTTAGCATTTTGATGCACTTTTTCACATATGTACAACAATCATGCTCCATGTTGGACCAATAGTAACCGATATGAAGGATGCACTTAGTAATAATGATACCACTAAAGTGGCCACCACAGGTGCCATCATGGGTAGCCATAATGACTTGGTGTGCTTCATGAGCTTCGAGGCATCGTAAGAGAATGCCCTCATAGTCGTGTTTATATAAGATGTCTCCTAACAAGGTGAAGTGTATTGCTCATTTTTTGAAAGTATGCTTGGTTGTTTGGGATAGATCAGGTGGAAGTAAACCTAATTTGATGTAATCCTTGAATTGATAAAACCAAGGATTTAGAGGCTCAATTTGAATGAGGTTAATAGTAGCGTTAGAAGGCAGTGTTTATGGAACGATGGAGGATTGAGAAAGGACTTGGACAAGCACACAAGTGGTTTCATTGTGTGGATATTCAAGTATCAAAGATCTAAGTGAAGCCATAGTATCGATGAAGTGATTAGTAGAGCATGGGGTGGCTTCAATTTCATACCACTCAAATTGATAAAGTAGTTGAGTTGCCACGTCTTTATATTGTTTGATCACAAGGTATCAAAATTGAAAAATACCTTTGATTTGATTCACAATGAGGAGGGAATCACCCTATATTTGTATTTTTTGAATGCGTATGGCGAGTGCCATTTTGATATCAAGAATGAGTGCTTCATATTTGGTATTATTTTTGGTGCATGGACAGTTTAATTTGAAAGAGAATGGGAGTGGTACCCCTTGTGGTGTAATGAAGACAACTCCTACACCAACTCCTCATTTGCATCAAGAGCCATTGAAAAAGAGGATCATGTCTACAATAGACTTAGATTAAGCTTATTGTTTGATTTTAGAAGTGTGAAATACTGCATCATCTAGAAGGTCAAGGACAAGTGGGTGAGTAGTGGGCAAAGGAGATTCAACAAGATGGTCGATGATGACCTACCCTTTGATGGATTTTTGGCTAATGAATTCAAGGTAAAATTTAGTTAGGAGCATGATCCATTTAGTTGTGCAACTATTGTTATATCTCCTACCCATCATGTACTTGAGGGGGTTAGCTTGTGAAACCACAAAGGTTGTATGGTTGAGCATGTAGTGACACTATTTTTTGGTAATGAAAACTAATGCGAGTCAAAGATTTTCCATATAGGAATATCGCATCTCATAACTGATGAGTGTGTGGATGATATAGTAGATGATTTGTTCCTTGGATACCTCATTATTTAGGGTTAAAAATGTGCCCAGTGTAAAATATGTGGTAGATAAATACAAATGAAATGGAATTCTAGGACGAGATGACGATAAAACAAGTGGTGAAGTGAGATAGGTTTTAATGTCATCAAAGGCATGTTGACATTCACTATCCTAGTGAAATGGGACTCCTTTCTATAGGAGGTGATTGAATGGGTTACATTTGTATGATAATTAGGAAATAAATTGATGAATCGATTGAATTTTGCCTTGTAAGTTACGTAGCTATTTGATGTTGGTAGGAGGTGGCATATCAATGATAGCTCATACCTTTTTAGGGTCAACTTCAATGCCATGTAAATAAATAATGAATCCAAGAAGTTTACCTGAGGTGACACCAAAGACACACTTCTTGGGATTGAGATGAACATTGTGCTCTATGAGATGATAGAAAATTTTGTGCAAGTCATGAATATGATCTTGACACTTATTCCACTTAGCTAACAAGTTATGTACATAATCCTCCATATTTTTATGTATGTAATCATGGAATATGTAGGTCATGGCACACTAGTAAGTGGCACCAGTGTTCTTAAGGCTGAAGGGCATGAACTTATAGCAAAAGTACCCCAAGTTTTAGTGAAAGATGTTTTGTGTTGGTCTTCTGGATTAATCAGGATTTGGTTGTATCCTAAAAACCCATCCATGAGAGATAGCATCTCGTGACCCAATGTGGAGTCAACCAATGTATCGATGTTTGTAAGGGAAAAATTATCTTTGGAACATGCTTTGTTTAGATATTTTAAGTTAGTGCAAATATGGACTCCCCCTTTGGGTTTTACCATGGGAACCATATTAGACACCTAGTCAGGGTAATCAATTGGTACTATGAATCCCATATCTAGGAGCTTTTGTAACTCTTACTTGACCATTAAAACAATGGTAGGATGCATTTTATGTAGTTTTTGTTTAAATGGCTTAGCATTTTCATCAAGTGTTAGGCTATGAACAACCAAAGTAGGTTCTAGGCTTGGCATATCAGTATAAGACCATGAAAATATGTGCTTGTATTCTTTGAGTAATGTAGTGAAACTAGCATGCTCTTTGAGGGAGAGACCTTTGCAAAGATTAACAATATGGATATTTTATGCATCATCCCCAATGTTGACATTGATAGTATCTTCTATGAGGATGTGTGACCCATATTCAAGTTGAGAAAGAATGGGAATGAGATGTAAGTCATATGTAGAATCAGGGAGAAGTATCTCATCCTCATGTGTGATGTCGGTGTTGTGGATGTTATGAGCCTATGAATGAGTGGTAGAATAAGGAGAGTTAGCATAATATATAAAACACTTGAAGAGAAGAAACCCCTGTGGGGAAGTTTTAGAGGAAATATGGTCTAAATCAATGTAATTCGAATTGGTATAGATGATTTGCTCGGGTTGATCCTCCTGATGAAGGGGGCGAAAAGATCAACATAAATCATGTTCATTGATATGATAATGGTAGGGGATGATTTTTTTGTAGATGTAGATGTGTCTAAAAAATAAGAAGGAATGGATTGATTGAGGTTAGCTTGTAGCATGATGGGGGGAGAGTGTGATCATTGAATAAAGAATTGAACTCAATGTCTATTATGTAATAGAACAGATGGTAGAAGTGAAGATAAGTGTGGTGGCATGGGGGTAGCCTCCATGATGGGTGATGTAAGAGATAATGTAGTAAATATCTAGATAAGATCCTCGAGGTCATTAGTAGGAAGGAGTTCATGTGGAGATGAATCAAGAAAGAAATAATCCAGAATGTCGATGGAGGACTGAGAAGATGAGGAATTACTTTGAACATCAGATTCGAGCTCCATGGCACATTCTTCCTTGAGTGGATCATAATATGGATATTGAGAGGTATCATATAGAATGTGGGGAGTAGAATAGTGGTAGCCTAAGCCATATCTATCTCCATTTAGTCAATAATGAGGCTGCAAGAAATTTTGAGATCCTTGTTCATAACTCCCTAGATCGAACCCTTGCTAATGAAAGTGTTTGAGGTAACATTTTGTGAAAATTGAGTTTGATAAATAATCAAGGGCACCATGAAACTCATCTTCACATGGGTTTGGTTCTAGAGAAGATGGTGTATCCAAAATCCCATAGATGAAGTTAGTAGAGTTTGTAGGTGGGCCAAAAGGGATGACAGCTCCAATGGTGAGAGGAACATTGTGGAGGCGACCAAAATCATGGATGGATTGAAGGTTAGGAGGAGAAATACAAGCATTTTGCATGTTATATTCTCCTAGACCTGAGGTGGTCATGAGTATGGACACATGGGACACCCCATAGAAGTATTTATTGGGTGTTGATTCACGATGTAGTGGAATGGAGGATGATGATTATATATCAGAGGGAAGGGAGATAGTAGGAGGAGATGTGGTAAGTGGTGTAGATTTTTAATGTGATGAAGGGAATGTGGATTGTGATTCAGGTGAAATTAAAATGGATGGAGAAGGTGAAGTGGAAAATTAGTTCTACTATATTCGGACGACAAGGCCGATGACATGTTGCTCCCATGAATGACACTCTAGGAAGTATCTAGAATGGGATGAATATTATGAGGGGGTTGTGGCAAATATAAAGAAAATAGTCTACGTGGACATCGATGAATGCATGAAATACATGGAACCATAGGAATATGAGTGGAAGAGATGATTGGAGGAATCAAAATGAGAGTGTTTGGTGTCATAGTGACTTTTAGAAGAGATTGTAACATAGGAAAAGTGGAGCATGAAGATGGAATTGAATGCTATTGAAATAATGGAAAAGTAGGTAATATTGATGGTGTACAAGATGTGACTAGCAGGAATGTCAAGGTCAAACTAAGAGAGGTGAAAGAAGGGGTAGGTAAAAATTGTGGTGCTGATTGGTTGAATGATGATGAGGATGAGTGGTTTGACTTAACAAGATGAATGGAAATAGGTGTGAATTGGGAAGACACGAATGATGAGGTGGATGGTAGATTAACCATGTTGAAAAACTAAAAGGGGTTAGCATTTACTTGAATGTGATGGACTTGAACCTTGTGAAGATATTTCAAATAATGATGAAGTTTGGAAGGGACACATTGCATGTCCTTGATCCATGGTCACCCAAGGAGGATATTGTACTGCATATTACCTTCGATGACATGACATAGGGTTCATATTAGCTTAGCACCATCTTGTACTGGGAGAACAATAGACCCAAATATTTTGTGCATAGATCCATTAAATTCTCACAAATCGAAAGTGGGAGTAGCAAGGTGAGTATGGGGGATGTTGAGATGGCTGAGGGCCATAGTGGATATGATACTGATGGAAGATCTAGGGTCAATCAAGACATGCTTGTAAGTGATGTCATTGATACTAGTCATAATGTGAAGGGGAGGATCAGTGCCTTCTCCTTCAAGTGTAGTAATCTTGTGGTCATAGAAGATGATGGAGGGTTGCATGCATATTTCCACATTGCCCACAAACTATACGAAGGCATTGGTATCATGTACTTCCATGTCTATGTATCATAAATTCTCATTTAAAGCTTCATGATGAGGTTGTAATTACTACAAGAGATCATATATGGATATATTAGTAGGAGCTATGTAAAGTTGGTGAGTGAGACTACTTCAAATGGTGACCACATGAGGTGGTATTGGTGGTGGAGGGGTTTGTATGGGTATTATAACTAAATCCTGGGTAATGGTGAGCTAATGTTCAATATGAGTGGGGTGAGCTGGGTATGCTTGATTTTACATGATGACATGAACCACACCTATAAGACCCTTTTGAGGAGAGTCTTTGTTAACCTGATTGACCTGGTGAGATGCAGGTTGAGAGGTAGAGGTATGTTGGGGAAATTGATGGTCTTGGAAAGGTGTCTTATAGATACCTAAATTTTTATTTGAAGGGGCCAATAGGTTTCAGTGTGGATGGTCCCATTATCTATAAGGTATTGTACCAAACCCCAAAATTGATGATAGTTTTGAATTTCATGGCCATGTTGCCTATGAAATTTGTAAAAGGTATTCTCATTGAAGTCCTTTGGCTTTTGGCGTGTAGGATCTTCTGGCCTTACGTCTGGTAAGGAAATTTTTTTAGCATCATACAACCTTTGGAAGATGTTTTGTAAAGGTTCTGACAAGGGAGTCCAATTGGTTGTGGGCATTGTGGATGTAAATATCGATTTTGGTATTGATTTTGAGGGGTGGAGGGAGAATATCCTAATTTTTGGACCGCCTTGTGATAAGGTTGAGATTGTTGCATGGATAAGGTAGATATAGAATCTATGACCACCTGATTGGCCTAAGGAGGCAATGGAGGATTTAGATTAGAATTCCCTTTACCAAAGTGGATGTTTGGGGTGTAATCCATAATTGTTTGAAGGGTGACTTTGCCCTACTACAATTTGATATATTCAATAATTGGGCTTAGTAAATGGCATCCTCGAAGAAGCAATGTTGTTGGATCTAGAGTGTGGTTGATATGTGTTTAGCGCAACTCTTGGAAAACATCTTGACCAAATTTGTAGTTGGAATAGGAAACATGAGATCGTGGATGACTCCACACCACCTAGAAACGTATTCATTGACAGGCTTGTTTTTGAATTATTACAAACTATAGAGATCAAGAAGTGATGTCTTTCTCTTAATATTGATGGAAAATTGTTCCAAGAATTGATTAGCCAACTGTTCAAAAGTGTATAGGCTATGTTTGGGAAAATTGTTGAACCAATCAAGAGCTTGACCACCAAGGGAGATAGGAAATGTGTGAAGCATAAGTGCATCACTACCTTGAAGAAGGTGGCAAGTGTATCGATACATATGAAAATTCTCTTGAGGATCCTCCTTACCCTTAAATTTATTAAATTTGGGTATTTCATATTTTTGATGGTACTGATGAAGGGCCATGGATGGATGAATAGGATCATTGCAGATTTGACTATAAGTGGGCTTCTGTGGCCCATAGCCGCTAGTCCATAATTCGAGAGATTTGAGTTGTTCCCTCATGAGCTACATTTTAGTGGGGGGTGTTTATGAGGTAGGTTTAGGAAGAGAGACTTGTCCCCTAGTGGGTTGCGTAGACAAGTAATTGTGAACACCTATGGAGTGGTTTGGGAATGGTGATAATGAGTACTTTGCAAAAAGTTGTGTAGAGACTCGGGTAAGGTTTTATGGTGATGATACAAGAGGAACTTGTTATTGTTGTTGTTACAGATGTTGAGAGAGTTGATGTTGTTGTTGTTATAGATGTTGAGAGAGTTGAGGTTGTTATTGTTGTTATTTTTGCTACTATTGTTGTTGTTGTTGTTACTGATGGAGAAAATTTTATTTAAGCTATTATGGATCAAGTTGTTCTTGCTAGAATAGTTATTGACCAGAGGGATGAGCTTGAGGTTGTTTTCAGTGAGGTGATTGTTGAGATGTAGTTTATTGTGAGTGCAAGGGATTTTGTTGAGGTTGTTGTTCAGATTCATAGGTTGGAGGGTGATATGGATGTTGAGCATAGTCTTGAGTGACTTATGGACCAAGTGTGAGTATTGATGCTTGTTGATAAGTGGATGGCCACTCATACTAAGAAGTAAGAGTAGGATAGGAAGGGAATATAGTAGGAAAGGTAGAAGTCCACATAGGTGATGATGTGAAGAAGATAGGTAGTGTCTCACCTAAAATGGAAATAGAATTTGATGATAATGATGTAGGTGCTATTGCATGATTAACTTGTGTAGGTTTCAGAAGGTACTACTACCACATCTGTGTAAATGATTATGCCATAGGGGGAGATGTATGTGGGTATGAGAGACCTTGCAAACTTTGGAAAGATGCAACAATTTGAGTATCACCCTAGTAGAACAAAATTGTGCATGAGTATGGGACAATTTTTGAATTGGGGTGTGAGAGGAGGGTTGGCCCATATGAAGCAAATCTGCTTCAGGAGGTAGATTTGTAAAATATAGTGAAGTAAGCAATATAGATATAATAGATATAGTAGGTAGGTGTAAGGAGGGGTCCATAGAGAATCCAAGAGTGGTGACCGTAGGGTATGAAGTCGATATAGTTGATGCGGGAACATCCTTATCATCAGGAGGAGTAGGGGTAGTGAAGACTATAGCTCCCATTTGAACATGGGATTGAGTATCTAGATAGGTGGGTAGGAGGTTTCCTTCACCATCTAATAGATGTCGGGATGACTATTGGAGAAATGGATGTGGAGAATGAGTGGAAGATGGAGAAGAATTTTCTTGGAAGGTGACTTTAGGTTGAAAGTCACCAGGTGCAAAATAGATAATGCCTGGAAAGGTGTATGACTCTCGCATCGACTCAATAGAATATGAAGAGGATAAATTATCAAGAAAAGGTTGATCAATATCTTAAGTGATATTAGGTGTATGAGATGGAGCATGAGGTAATTGAGATGAATCTTGAATGTGGGATCTAAAGTCTTGGGCCATGTTGGTGTCGAGTTCTGGAGTGGATGTCTTAGATTGAGAAGGATTGGCTTGAGTAGCCTCCATAGCTAGGTGAGCTTGCTCCCTAGCTTGGCTATGAGTGACTACTACCATTGTAGAAGGAGAAAATAGGCTTAAAAACCTTAATTTATGCTAAATATGAAGTGAGAGGGTAACTAGGATGATGTTTTGGAGGTAACCAGACCTTTCTATGAAATAAAAATTTGGGTCGGTGGGTAGGGTGTGACTGAACTAGGTCATTGGGTACCTAGCAACTATATCTGAAATAGATGATAGAGACTGAAAATTGTTGGAACTATGTCCAAGGATGTGGGAAACCTATTTTTGTGGGTTTTGCAACCTATTTTTGTGTGTTTTGTGAGAGAAATCCAATCAATGACAAGAAACAAACATGTACAAGCTAAAATTTTGCAAAGTGTGTTTTGATGTTGGAATATCCCTAAAACTAAAATAAAAGAGGGTGTGATGGATGTATCCTAAAAATAAAGGTATGTCATAGCATAGAACCTTTTACAACACCCAAAAGTGCATAAAATAGAACTATGTGTCCAATAGGCGAATGGCGAGTAAGTGGAAGGCACAACAAAAAGATAACTAAAAGGGGGAACTCAAAATACTCTGATGAGTCCAAAATCCTCTTACAAAAAGAGGTCACACTATCTAATGTGATGCTATTAGCCTAGTCGAGCATTCACTTAACCCTCGCATTTAAGGCATGCACAATAATGACAACTATGTCCACTGATTATTTGAAAAGCCCTGTGGTAAAGGGGCTTGCTAATCCTACCCTACTTTGAGGATCTCTCAAGAGTAGGGGATTTTTTGGTGATGAAGTCTAGAAAACCACTCATGGGGGCCACTAAGGTGTGTAGGGGGTGAGCTAGTGGAAGGAGATGAAAGCCAACATCACCAGTCTCGAGTGGGGATTGGTGATGAAATCCAATCTTACCACTGTTTAAGTTGAACGTGAAGTGTGTGTGTTCTAATATAGGAAAGCAGGAAATGCCTTTTCAAAAGTGAAATGCTCTTTTTGAGAAAGAAAATAAATACAACAAAGAATGATGCAACTTTTTCCTTCAAATTTTCTTTTGTTTTTGAAAATGAAATACTCTTTGCAAACCAAAAGCAAATGCAATGAACTATGCACAATGAGTTTTGTAACACCAGATATATTCACAAAGTATAAACAAGATGATCTACAATCCCTTCAAATTTTTCTATTTTTGAACTAAACAAATAGGTGGGTTTTACAGAGTTTACCTATATCTCCAGCTCTTGTAAGTCCTTTTGGATGGATTTCTATGATTTAATTACACTTTTGTTTAGGTCATTGGGTACCTAGCGACTGGATTGAGTCACACCCTACCTAGCGACTATGATAAAAATACACTTTTAGATCAGATCTGAGTTTTGGGATAGTGAATCTTGTTGTAGACAGGTACCTACAACCACAAAAATTAGTAAATCACCTTCTATGGATAGAATAAGCATCTAAACAAGCTAAATATGAAGTAAAAACAATCTTGCAAAGGTGGCATGGTGCTGAATATTGCAAGAGTACAAGATATAGCAATTTTGCAAAGGTGGCATGATGCCAAATATTGCAAATAGTCTTACAAGGTGGCGCGGTGCCAAATTTTGTAAGAAGGCTAGAAACATCCAAGTGTTAGTAAAATAACATGATATCAAGTTATGCTAAACACAAAATGGTATCCATATTGCAAAGGTGGTGTTGTGTCGAATATTGCAATCACACTTACAAGGTGGCACAATGCCGAGTTTTGCAAGAGGCCAAGAGAATCAAGATGTTAGCAATGGTGGTGTGGTACCAAATATTACTAAAAACAATCTCACAAGGTGGTGCGGTGCCAAATTTTGTAAGGGTTCTAGATTCACAAAGAAGGGTTGATTATACCTTTTGATGATGCCAATTTCTTTAGGTGGTTTGTAGTTACGATGACTATATTTTTGGTAAGGGGGATAACAATCCCATACAGGGGTAAATCAGTCCCCCAGACTTACCTACAACACTGTAGTTGCTATGGGTTGTATCATAAGTGGCTTCTGCACCATTTCCATGAGTTTTTGCTTGGGTCATAGGGTACCTAGCGACTGGATTGGGTCACACCCTACCTAGCAACTAAAATTTGTAGACCAAAAAAATAACTATCTCAGGTATGAGCTAGAGTTTTCAAGGTTTTGTGAGCTTTCAGGTGGTTTTTGGAGCTCCTGTAACACAAAAAATAGTCAAAATTAGCTAACCAATAAGATGAGATAACTAACAAGAAATAAAGCAAGTGGGGGTCCCACCGGGCATGCCAGAATGAACTCAATGAAAAATGAGTGTAAAGTCTATGAAATTATATTATATTCAAAAAGGGGTTACAGAATGTCCTTTTTCACAAATCTACCTTAGAAGGCTACAAAACAAGGGTTCAACATGGTGAATGTCCCTTTTCTTGAAGTTAACTATCGACTACATCCTGGATTGGTCTTCCAATGATCCTCAAGGGGTGTGGGCCTAGTGCATGTGTGCCACAATTAGTCAAACCATCCTCTAAACCTATATGACCTACAAAATAGGGTTAGTGTGTTTGGGGACCTATCATGGATCAGATCCCATAGTAATGAAGACAAATGACACTAAATAAAGTAGTAAAAAGCATGTAAGAAGTTGTTGTAAATGACTAAAAATGATAAAAAATAGTAAAGTATACCTGCAAGGAGGGTTTTGTAACTTTTTGTCTATTGGAAATGCACTTTGGCTAGAGTCGCACCCTACCTAGAGACTAGATTGGGTCATTGGGTACCTAGCGATCAGGATTGTAATAATATTTTTTCTAGATCTGTCAGAAGATGATGTTGTCCTATGGCTGTAGCAACTTTTGGTCAATGTCGAATGTGCTCCTGTACCTATCGAGACCTATCAAAAGGGGAGACAAGAGGGTACAAATGGTGTAGTTGTCATGGTGATTTGATGGTTGATGGATGATTGATTGATATGTAGAAGTCTGATGTAATTTTGGTAGAGTTCTATTATGTTGAATGAGATGGATGGATTTAGGAGGAAAAGTACTCCTATTTATAGCTTTTGGAGAGCTTAGGGGGGTGAGGTGTCCCTTGTGAGGTGGCATAAACCCTGGGTTAGATCCCAACCATGGTAAGGTTAGAGGGGTGAGGTGGAAGGTGAGTCATCCCCTCACATACCCTGAAGAGGAATCTCCTAAATATCTAGAAATATCTAGGTGCACACATGTGTGAGCAAGGGTTAGGGTTAACCCTGGTTAAGTAAATCCTAGGTTAGGTTATGGTTAAGTTAAGCATATTTTAAATATCTTAACTAAGTTATGGGTGCACACATGTGTGAGGATAATATTAGTGTTAATATTAATTAATCCTAACTAATCATGTGTTTAAGTCATAAAGTGCACTTTAATCATAAAGTAACTTTAAATCAAGGTTAGAGTTACCATGGTTAGACTTTTTGAAGGTGGTCACATGAGAACCATGATTAGGCATAGGAAAGGGCTTAGATGGCCTAAAGGGGCTTATGGATAGCCCTTTTGATAAATGTAAAGTGTTTTGAGATTAATTAATGCAATTTGGTGGCTTTTGCAAATTAATTAACCATGAAGAATAAATGTATGGCCATGTGCAACTTTTAGGTGTCTATAGTATCCATTATGCCAAAATCACCCAAGGCTTGCACCTGGCCTACCCCCTTTAGCACACTCAAATATCATGCCTAGCCCAAAGTAAATCAACCAACAAGCCATGCATGTATCACCAAAAATATTGACAAAAACCTAATTACTCAAGGCTCATGGAAATTACAATAGTAATAAGGCTTTCTGCAACCTGCTTTCACCATGACTAGAGCTAACAACACCCTCATTATCTTTATATATTAGAGAAATAATTCTATACTTAGTTTACTCAAAAACCTCCATGTCAACAAATTGGTTGAACCATGTGATCTCTCTTAGACCTCTATCCACTCCCCAATTAGCAATAGCATCAACCACCTTGTTTGTAGATATTTATACATGAAAGTACTCCAAGGATTGAAATGAGTGTCAAAGTTCTTTTATAGTTTGAATAATATCACCCAACCTCCAGTTAGAGAATAAGGAAAATCATTTCTGGTCTTATAATTGGCTGATGATCACCTAGGAATCCCCTTTAACATAAATATTTTGCCAATTTTGTTTAAGGACCCACAACAACTATTAAAGGAGGGCCTATGCCTAAGCATGATTATTAGTGGTATCTTCAATGCTAAAGAAAAAATAGGCTCTCATATTCCCTTGGTTATCAAATAAAATGCCACCCCTTCCAACTTTACCTGGGTTCCCCTAGGATGCACCATTAATGTTGAACTTGACAAACCCTTTACAAGGAGGTTTCCAACTAATTTTTGTATGATTATTAGAGTTTTTATTTTTCTTGATTAGGAACCAAATGCTTTTGTCATCTAAATGCTAGCCCAACCATTGATTCTTGATACCTTTTAAGATTAATATCTAGGGGTTTATTCCAATCCTTACACTACTTGACCAAAATGGATTCGACCACTATCCTCTGAACACAAAATTATCTTATTTCTTTGTAACCAAATCAACCAAATAATGTAATTAGGGTTCCATTACCAGATGGATCTAGTATAGTTGGGATCAAAGTTTCAGCCAACCCACTCCAAAATAAGATACCTTATAGTCTAAAAATTATGGAGGGGCTCTCTTCGAGAGTTTGCAAAGTCTTTCCAGAGAGGATTGAGAAAATGGGTAAGAGTTGAAGAATATGGTTTATGGTTTTAATATTAGCTTCATAATTTGGGCATCTAAAGGGGCTATAATAACATATCTTCATCAAGTTATTACCAGCTAATATTTTATCTTACACAACTAGCCAGACACAAATTGAGATCTTAGGCCAAACAAATTTCCTCCATATTCTCTACCATATTTGGTTCCTATCCTTATTGAAGTTAAACCTCCATAAGAAAATTGTAAGCTTTCTTGGTAGTAAAGTTCCCATATTTTCTTCTCCCCCTGCTTAACAAGTTTGGGTCCTTGTAGTAGGAAATATTCCTACAAAATATGATTCCCTAAAGTTTTTTTTTATCAGCTTCCTTGATTTGACCACTCTAGGACCAAGATTATTTCCAAAAGTAAAGCACCACCCTACTGGTCTCATAGGTAATGTGATGGCCTTTAATGTGGTCCTTGACTTAGCTCCAAACCTCATCTTCAAATGAATCCCTCAAATCAATCAAGGAATTATCTTCTCTTAAAGGTTCATACTGGTCCCATACATCCTCCTAAAAGAGAGCATGGTTGCCATCCCAATTCTTGTAGAAGGCTACATTTAGCACCCACATGCTATGGGATGTCAAAGTTATCCAAAGAGAAGAACCTGAAGGAAAGTGTTCAAGCCTGATCAAATCCTTCTAGTCCACTTTAGGGAAATATTTTTGCTTAGGAATTCTAGCTCAAAAAAGGTTCTCTCCATTGCAACATCTCCAAAATAGTTTCCCATTAAGGCTATTGTTGAAAATGTGAAGATCTTTGATTCCAAGGAGGCCCTCCTAGAGAGGTTTGCAAAAATATTTCCAATCAACAAGAGGCATTTTATTTTCTAGAGAGGGGCCACCCAAAAAAATGTCCTTTTAAAGTTTTTGGAGCTATTTTAAAACCTTTTTAGGTAGTAATAAATAAGAGAAGAAGTATACCATAAGAGCTTTGAGAATGAAATTGAGAAGGGTTAATCTACCAGTCGAGGAAACCCAATGGAAAGTCCATCCCTACAACCTCTCTCTAAATTTAGATATAATTTCACTCCAATACAATATCTTAGGATTAGAGTTAGTTAAGGTAAAGCCTAAGCACTTTAAAGGAAGAGAGGACCTCTCAAAGTTGAGAAACCTAGAAATATTCACTTGGAATTGAATAGGAGTGTTGAAGAAAAAATACTTTGACTTCATCACATTGATTTCCCCTCTAGAGGTGACCGAATAATTCTCCAAATTCTCCTAAAATATGTGTGCCTCCTTAAGAGTGGCTTCAACCATAATAAAAGTGTCATCCATGACCCAAAGGTGGGAAATATTCTACTCATCCTTGGCTACATAAACACTCTTTAAGTGACCATAGATTTTATCTTTTTGGAGAAATCTCCCTAGACCTTCTACAAAAATAATAAAGAGGTAAGGAGAAAGAGGGTCCCCTTATCTCAAGCCTCTAGATGAAGTAAAGAACATAGCAAGAGAACCATTCACCAAGACTATCATTGTGACCAACGAGATACATGCTTTCACCCACTCAATCCACTCATAACAAAATCCAAAGCTTCCCAAGATTTTTAAAAGAAAGGTTTGATTAACGTGATCATAAGCTTTAGCTATGTATAACTTAATAAGCATCCCCTAGATCTAATTTTCTTCATGGAGTGGAAAATTTATTGAGCCATGATGATGCTATCAAGGATTTGTATGCCATGCACAAATCCTCCCTGCTCCTGAGAAATGATAGGGTCTAGAATATTTTTGAGTTTTTTAGCCACCACTTTAGCAATAATTTTGTAAGTAGTATTAAACAAGGATATGGGTATAAAGTTATCCACATGAGTATCTTTATGGGCCTTAGGTATTAGAGTTAGGAAAGTGGAGTTTAGGGTTCTCAAAATTTTCTTAGAGTGACAAGACTCCTCTACCACCTGATGGATATCATTATTAACAATATCCAAGTAGTGCTGATAGAAATAAATGAGAAAGCCATTGGGCCTAAGATATTTTCCTTTATTAAGGATAAAAAAAACATCTCCCACCTCTTCTAGAATAAAAATATTAGTAAGAATTTTATTTTTCTCTTAGGTGACCATTGAGGGAATGACAAACAAGACTCTTTCTCTTGCTTGTACTCTTTCTATCATTGGTTTAGTTAGGAGGCATTTGAAATAATTCTTTGCTAAAAGGTCAATCTCTTGAGATTCCTTAGTGATATCTCCATTAGGGTTAGTCAATCTAGAAATTGTTTTCAAATTCTTGTGATGGCTAGTGGTTCAATGAAAGAAGGTAGAGTTTCTATCTCCTTCCTTTAACCAGTTAATTCTTGACTTTTATTTCTAGAAAAGTTTTTTCTTCAACTATTGTTCATTAAATCATCTAATGATGTCATTATCATAGATAAGAAGAGCCTCAATAATCCCTTGGTACTCCATCTATCATTTAATAAGAGCAACATCCTTGTCAAGGTATTCCCTTTATTTGAAAATATTCCCAAAGACTTCCTTGTTCCAAACCCTTATTTTCCTCTTGATAAAACTTAATATTTTTTCTAGAAGATATATATTAGTGCCCCAATTTGGCTTTCCTTATTTCCACCATATCCTAAATTTCTCTTCTAGATTAGGGTGAAGAATCCACTTGCTTTCAAATTTAAAGGGAGACTATCTTAGGTAGGTTGAAATATTCAAACTTATGGAAATGGACCAATGGTATGAAAGAGAGTTTGGTAAGACAAATGACTCATTGACAAAAGATACCTCAAGGCTACTCTTAGTAATATGGAATCTATCCAATATCTCAACCACAAAGGCCTTCCCAAATATTCTATTATTCTAGGTGTATTGCCCCTCTTTTGGGACCACACCAATTAAGTTGAGGCTAGAAATGAAAGAGTCAAAGTCTTCAGAAAGCATTGAAATCTCCTCCAATAATATAATTATCATTTCTAGACTAGTCATGAGAAAATATAATACTATTCTAGCACTCCAATTTGCGATGGGCATCCATAGGACCATAAATGTTTGTGACCTAGACTTAGAGGGGAGAAGAGACCAATCTAAACTTAATAGAAATCTACCAAATACTTGCAAAGGATTCCACCAACATGTACTTTCTAGGATTCCATAGAATAACCAAACCCCTTGCTTGTCCCTTAGCTGCATTTTCCATACCTTTTACTCCCTTCCAAATTTGATCAGTTTTATGAGCCATCTCTTCTAGATTCAACTTGATTTCCTAAAGAAGAATAATGTCAAGGCCCTCAAAGCCTATCCGTATCTTAAGGACTCTAAATTTTCTTAGAGAGTGTAACCCATGTATATTATAGGAGAGGATATTCATTGCAAACCACTTGTGAAGGCTTTTACTACCAAAAACTTTGTACTCAAGGGAATCACCAATCTAGAATCCATGAGGATCTTCCATGTATCTTCTAGGATCTCTGTCAAATATTTCCTTCCTCTCCTTAACTGAATTAATTTTTTTCTTTGGTATATGAGGTAGAATTTAGTCCCAAATCCAAATCACTCAGGGAGAGGTTCCCAAAGTCTTTATTTTTTCCTCCTTTTCACTTATTTAGTGTCTTATTTTTTATTTCCTTCAAGATTCAAGGTCTATGAGATGCTATAATTAAAAGGGACAATATAAATATAAGGAGGGGTTTGGAAAAGATGTTACCACATTTTTAGGAATAGGTCTTTGTTGTAGGAGGGCTTGGACAATCTCCTCATTTTCTAGTTGACAAGGCCCCTTCAAGGGAGGGTTCGAGGATCTTTCAATCAAAATATCTTCATGCTGAATTGGCTCATTAGCATCCATAAGAGTATATTCATAGCTCAACCTTAGCTAGGTGTTCCTTTGGATTAAATCTCCTTTGGTTTTTAGATATTTTTCATTGATCGCTCGACAAGAATTTCCATTACGTTTCTCCCTTATTCTCTTTCTTTTATGTTTGTCATGTTCCTCTTAGGGGATATGCATGGATTTCTCCACCTCTTGGTTTATCTCTTGCAAAACCACAAATTTTTCTATTTGTTGATTTTTTTATCCCCCTTTCTTCTTCCACACATCCTTTTTGTTTGCTAATTTTATAGATTACCACTCTTTCTTCTTCCCTATCAGATACTTGTTTTTCTGTCTCCTCTAATTTTTGCTTAAAGTAAGACAATTTTGCAGGATATTGCCATGAGTATGGAAAAATCTACATCAAAATGGCACATTCTCATAATATAGGTCTTGGATCCACTCATAATCCCCTACAATTAGAATAATTGCCTTTGAGATATGGTACAATAGTTCTACATGGATATAAATATGGGCAAAGGTAGTTACACGAGCCTCTTTAGATACTTTGGATATTTCTATATATTCTCTAGTTGTGTTTACAATTCCTTTCAAGGTTTTCTCATTCAATAATTCCAGAGGGAGAGCATACAACCACACCTAGACTAGGGCTTTGGTTGGATTTTATTTGTTGGGAATAAAACCTCTGGTTTAGTTTTGCATAAAAGACTTGCCCTTGCCATGAAACAAGGACCCCCATCTTGACTCCTCTCATTATGCTCCAAGTAGTTAAAAATGACTATGAAGAAGCCTATGGGATAGAGTTTAAGTTCTATATCTCTCTTCAGTTTCCAAAATTTCCTTATCCAATTTTGTAGATACTACTCCATTGGCCCAAAACCTTTGAAGTGACAAATTAATGCCCACTCAGATAAATAGGAAATTCCTTGTTTAAAGGATTCTAGTTTTAAAATGAATTGTGTTAACTCTATAGTTTTTTCTAGGAATTTTGTAATGGCTAAGGGTTGTGTGATATTATATTTTCCCCTCTTTAATAGTTGCATGCTTGATACCTCTCAAAGAGCTCCCACTATATCCTTTAGTACCTTTATTCTGCACCACATCTCAAAAAAGAGAGAGGTTGCAGGCCCCATGAAGAGGCTACCATTGAAAAGAGATGAAGACACACACAAACACAAATAAAAAGAAAAATAAATAAAAAAAGAACAAAAAAATGGGAAAAATCTGAACAATACCTTCCTTTGCAACTGGAAACCTTTACACCATAATGAAATTTTTGACAAAAATAACATAGTGCATGAATAGAATAAGCCTTAACTAGACAATCCGGGCTCTTGAGCCTACATGTAGAGGTAAAGAACTACATCCAAGTTGCATGCACCCACTAATTCTCACTGCATTCATGTTGCATGCTCCTACCAATTATCACTACATCTAGGTAAAGAAATTTGTTTTTAATACCCTGGTTGTCTCATAGATCTATAGTTTTTGGTTGTCCAAAAATAAATATTCAATAACTAGGGAAAAAATACAATAAATATATTTTTAATAAAATAACATAAGGATTATAACAAAAAAAAATACAAGAAAATTGTGGGTAATATTTTTACTAATTTGTCATATAATCTAACAATGTATCTTATGAAATAAAATTATTTTGTAATAATGTAATATTAGTAATAAGATGAACAAAATTTACTATAGTTTTAAGGGCTTTAGCCTCTCTTTGAGAGGTCCAAGGTTCAAACCCCACTTATGAGGGTACCATGACCCCTCATAAAAACTTGTGTAAACTAATTGAAAAAATATGAACAAAAACACTATTTTTGAGTTAGTTATATGGGACTGAAATTGATCTCATTTGTATTATATCATGACCACATAGTGGTATTACAACAACTTGGTAATTATTCATATATCATTTGGTAATATTCAAACCTGGGTGTCCTCTTTAAAAGTTATGAATTTAACTAGTTAAGCCCATGCCATTGGTATAGAAAAAAGTAATTTAATTCATATAATAATTTGAATACTTTTCTTAATACTTTCAAAATGGGAAAGAAATCCACACAATAAGAAAAAGGCTACCTGATATTTACAAATTCAAGGGAAATAGAAGGTATAATCTGAAACATTGGCCATTAGACTACCTAATAGTATTTGATGAAGCACCTTAACCTCTATTAATAGTAGTACAAAAGTAGATGGAGAGAGCACCATATCAATAATAAGGAAGGATTTTTATTTCAACTTGAGGAAAGGGCAAAAAAGAATTCAAAAAAAATGATAGAGATGAGAGATATTCAACATAAAATGAAGGATTTAGAGGGAAAGATCTAAATTCTTGATCTGTACCATGAGGGCTTAGCATAGTGGCATGGAAGACAAATTTCCTAAACCAAATTGTGGCATAAAGTGTGTTATATCATAGAGTGATGCTATGGAATAAAACACCAATGAATTAACTATTCTATAAAGGGAGGAAGATGCATATGCTCTATGAGAAAGAACTCAACTTGTCATTATTACTATAACACTATGAAATAGTTGATTGTGTACTAAGGTGTTAATACTAAGGTTGAATAGTAGACACTAATTGAGATACTACTTAGATTTGGTGTTAGGATAAGACCACATTTAGATGGAACACATGGTGCTAATACATGGAGTGTTAGGCTTCATGCTAATAGAACTACAAATGGGGCACTATGACATAGTACATTAAGTATAATGAAACATGATAGACTTCACATACTTAGAAGTGAACATGAGAAAATATCCATGAAATACATCATTCTTATATTATAAAAAAAGATTATAATTAATCTCTGTAGATGAGAGAAATTTCTTGAGACATAATCTAAATCCTTGACAAGGGGTATGAAAGGATACAATTCAAATATCTATGTATCTATATGAATACATTGGATGTATTCCTAAGAAGTAATATGATGCTATAGGTCAAATTCCTATATAGATATGTATTGATTTTAGTCATGTCTATAGTGCATTGTTCCAATTGTAGCTATCATAGGTGACATATGAACAAGTACTAACTACTCAATCCCTACTTATCCTATTTTTTCATTTTATTTCTTCCCTACACTGTATTTAGGACAATAATTTACATAAAAGGATGTAATAAAATAAGAAGGGACACTTTTGGAATATGGAACAATTCATCTTCTAACTACAACTAATGCCTATAAGATTTGTGAGATGGTTCATCTTCCAACTATAGTTGATAAGTACAAGATTATGGTATTATCCATGAAAATTTTAGATCAAGGTGATGATAACATGATAATTATTAAAAATTAGTGATATCTCTACAAATTTTGAAAGGTAGTAGTTTCACACCAAAAATGAGTTAAAAACTAAAATTATAGTTTTGAGGGATTTTGATGCATTTTTTACATGAAAACATTTAAAGCATCATAGTTAGTTAGAGCACATCTAATAGAATTTTATAAATGGTTATAAATTAGGTCATTGATGATGAAGTTATTGCTTTTAGAAGTAGATTTAATAAAATATGGTGTTGATTCCAATTTTGAAAGATATCATTAGCACTAGCAATCATTCTAAAGGATAGAACTACACAAGTGTGTAACAAATCTAATTTCCATTTCTTTAGATAGCCATATATAATTAAATAAAAAATCATAAGCCAAAATAAGGAAATACGTTGTTTCCTTCCATAATTTCAAATCAACGTACTTGAAATAATTCTATTAAGTTCAAACTTAACATGGGTGTCTTACTAAGACCATAAATTTTGATAAATTCTTAGGAGTCCTAACTCATTGAAGTCATGTCTTTCATACCATTTGTATGCATGGATAGTGTCTAACCTACATGTATCTTCAATATCTTCTATAAATATTTGAAGTACCTGCATCATTCCTTACCCATCTCCTTCTCTAAGACCATAATGATGTTCCCAAAATTTTCATATTTGTTTACAAGGACTAATTGTTTTTCAATGGTATAATTTTGTTCAAGTTCCACTAGGGTTTAACATATAGTTAATACCCTATTTTTTTGCAACGTTGTAGTTTTAAAACTATTATATATAAGAATATGTGGCTAGTTTTACAATGGGAGATATGTGCTGTATGCAGGTCTTAGTTAAAGTACAAACTATATTCTAGTTTACAAGTTCCATTTAAATATATAAAATAAAATATATATTTTTTCTAGTACCATCACCTATGCAATCCATAAATTAACAATGTACCCCAAATTATACCAAATCGTAACAAAATATTTTTATTTTAGAATGAGAAAGATAGGTTATATCAATATTTTCATAAGTTCATTAGTATACGACATTGAATTATCAATATGATTAAGCAACATATCATAAAAATTATGAAAAGTAATTATAAGGTAGCAAAAATTATTGAAACATTTACAATTTGACCTTATTAGGCTAATGTAAATAGTGATGAAGTGTCTATGGGTGCTCTTAATGTAGCCTATTGGCATCTTTCTATGTGAGCCTACAAGCATTATTCTATGTAAGCCTACGAGAATCTATATGTAAGCCTACAAGAATCTATACGTAAGCCTATGCACATCTTTATGTAAGCCTATAGGAACTTTTGATGTATTCACAATTAGTGATATTGGTTAAATCACCTATATAGTTAACCTTGATTAAAGGGTTAAATACATTTATTAGATCATATTTTAACCTTCAAGTTAGGTTATATTGACTTGAAATCAACATTTAATTGGGGATGAGTTATCACTCTAAATACCCCCAAATTAATGATCCATTGCATTAGTTTGTCATATAGGAGATCATAGGGTGTCTATAGGAGCCCATCCCTTATTCCTTCTATCTATTTGTATCATTTATCTCTTTCTCTATTATCATCTATATGTTTTTCTATTTTACCCTTCTTTTTTTATGCATATAATATAGTGAATGTATATTTTAGAATGTTTTTGGATTGTATTATAAATTTTAGCAAAACTTGTGTTGCTTTATAGAATAGAAATATAAAATAGTAGAAATTAAATAATCATAATAGCAAAAAATAATAATAAAGTCTATCTTCTTATCATAATAGCAATATACAACAATAAATTCTATCTTCTCCTCCTGGAATATTAAATTACATTATACTATAGCAAAACATAGCTATAAGGTCTAACTACTCAATATAGTAGAATTGAATTATTATATACTAGTAAAGTCTAATTTCTTTATTAACCATCATCATACAGTTGAAGGCATCATAACTTGAATCATATTAGAATACAATAATAATGAGACTCATTAGTATATCACAACAATAAGTATTGAAGCCCCTAAGTGATACATGTCAAGGTACAACAATTTTAAACTCAATAATATAATTTGATATATTATATCAATAATTAAATAGTTATAGTAGCATAAATGAGATTCTATAAAAGGATAACCATCAATACATTTTAAATCATTAGTTCAACTCAAAGGACTATAACCCAAGATACATGATTTCTTACATCCTCATCCATTAGTCTAAGTAATTTTAGGAGTATCTTTCATTCCTCAAGGATGGTCCAAGATACAAAGAGAAAAGATAACAATTGGACACTTTTCTATCCAACCAAGTGACATTCATGTAAATTCCCATGTCTCCATTTATTGTAAACTTTCAATCCTTCACAAAGGGATAGATACATAGAAACAACCAACTAGAGATACCATTATGCCATGCAACATGCATTCATGCAAACACATTATTTAACCTACAAATATATACTCTCAACTAGTACTAGATTTCCAAGTGCAAAGAACAACTTACATTTCCAAGCATAATAATTATTGCGTTTTAATAATACCATACAAAACTATAGGTCCCTTTAACTTTACATATCCCATTGGTGAATGTTGCTCCTACAAACCAATATTATTCCTTGTTCAATGTTTACATTTAGAGATTCCTACTCTCTTTATCCATCTAGTAATGCAATCCTTTCAACTAATTACAAGAAGTAGAGTTCATATTTTACAAACAATACAGATAATTCATCCAAATTTAATATCAATATAGTAGAGTATAGTATACATTCATGTTCTATTTAATAGAACAATTAGTCTATCTAGTCACATTTTTGTAACTAGCCAGAGTCTACACAAGACAAGCTATTGATTCAATATATTATGTATCTATCCATTGTACTTTAATACGGTATGCTTTAATTCTTACAATAACCCTATTCCATGATTGGGCAAGAAACTTTTCATTATTTCAAAATGAAATTCCCAAGCCTAATTGGTTATGATAAAAATGTTTATTAGTCTATGGTAGGCATATCACTTAATACTACTTCAATGGTCTATTTTATAGACATCATAACATTTCAAAAAATGTGAATAACACGACAACATTCTACAAGTTTAAAAAAGTTTGTACTCCTACTTATAGCTTAAGATTAAATACAATCAAAATTTTAGAACATTAATCCAAACCATTACTAAATCACTAGTCTAGAATAGGGTAATATCAATTGTTTTTAAATACATATGATAGATATTAAACGTTTCTTTTATAGAACAAAGTGATTGAGCAAGTATTAGTGTGAGTATATTTGAAAATTGAAAGGTAGGGTTCTTAACTAGGCATTGTAGTCAAAATAAAATTCAAGGCACAAGCTTAAAACAAGACACTCTAGTTTCTTCCAAACCAAACTTTAAGTAATAGTCACATTCATTTTCTTTCTAGATTTCACTCCTCAACCTCATACTCCTTCCTATCCTAGAAAAATGATTTACCCTCGGTTATTCATTCATGAGCTAACTCATAAGGAGGTAGATAAGGTGTCACAATTACAATACTTCCTAATATTAGATTGAAAATCAATAAAAATTACAAGCATAACACCACTTTTCCTAAATTAAACTAAAAGGAAGCTTCCACTTAAACCAAATATAGTACATCACAAATAAGGAAAGGAAGTAACATTATTTGATTTATTTACACAAAATGTCAATTATAATTTCTAGATACACATGCATGGTGGTATATGAGAATATTGAATACACATGCATGGTGGTATATGACAATATTGAAAAGGAGATTATATTACTTCACTAAATTATCTAAATAGAAATTTATGTTTAAAACATTCTCACCCAAATTATTTGTTCACTTGGTCATGAATGAGCATTTATATATTTAAAGAACTTCAATCATAGAAATACCTAAATAAGAGTATACAATGCCTTAAATTCTAAATGGACAACACACGATGTAGTATGGAATTGACCCTATTATCAAAGCTTCCAATAATTCCTTTTATCCCTCCTCTTTCATTGATTTTACCCACCTTTAAAACCATGGTTTTAGTAAAATCAAACACTTTTATACCTTCATCCATTCATAAAGAATTGATTTTACTACACAAGTGAGGTATCTAGTTGTTTTCCATGCAATGATTAGAGCAAGATGAAAAAAAAGCATTGGATTCTTATGTAGAGCCCTATTTCTTCCCTACTTATCAATGCTTAACACAAGAAACCCTACTTAGGTGGGGAAACACAAAATAAGGTTTTTATGGGTTTCATGTAAATGGTGCCAACATAAAGGATGACCTCTCTTAAATTATCACGTAAAGTAACATTAACAAAGGTTGACCTTCCCCCTTATATTTCAAGTTGAAAACAATAATCCAAATGAAAATTTAAATGCTTGCACCAAAATAGAATTCACTCTTTGTGAATATTCATTTATATGTACATAAGTCCAACAAGAAGTTCCCCCCCTCTTACAAAAAAGAATAAATGAAAGTGTCTATTAATACACATGCTATTAAGTCATTAAGCAAGTCAATAAATAAACAAATTAAAAATCAGTGAAGATATTTAGAATCAACAATAGTCATGTTATCAAGCAATCATGATATGTGACATGTATTTGAATTTTTAAATCACTAAGTTGTTTTTACTACATCATCATAAAAAAATAAGTAAAATCATAACTTATTGGGATGTTATGAAGTGCTAGTTCCAATGCATGGTGATGGCATCAATTTTGGTAGGTAGTGCTAATATCAACACTAAAGGATGATGTTGACACTATTAGTTGGTGTTAACATTGCCATTGTTAGCTATTATTGGTACCAATATTTAAAGATAGTGTTGATGCCAATAGTTAGTGCTACCAACAACATTAAAGAATGATATTAAAGGTAGTAGCTAGTGCTAGCACCAATGCTATAGGATGAAAACATATACCTTCTTCAATATATACTCAGGGCAAACCCACCATATATATATATATCATTTGGCCTTCCTAAGGATACAATGGTCCTCATTACTCTTACTTTTTAATCCTAAGGCATTGATGTCAATGTGCTAAGAAGCCTTCTATGTAAGAAGTTGGTGCAAAATGAATTTGAGGCTTATGTTATTAATAGGTCAAATAGATCTAAGACATATTATTTTAGTTCATCCAATATGAGTATATATATGTCTAGGATAATGGAGATGAAGACTATATCTATGGGAACATTAGATCATGGTTTTAATATAATAGAGTGATACTTTTTTCTTCAAACATATTCCTAATGAAATTTGAGACATCTAGGGTAGATATGTGATAGCTAAAGCTTTGCCTCTAGTGCTTGATGTTGGTACACTATATTATGTAGTCTATGGTGTTTCTTGGTGACATGGTATACTAGTGCTAGATGCCTTTCTCTATGTTGGTATTGGCTCCACATCATGTGTGACACCATACAAAGAATAACATCAAAACTAATATTTGTACTACAAGTGGATCTATCACCATGAATAAGAGGAATTCCATTGGTTGTGATAGAGTAATTCAAGTAAGTTAGAAGTTGTTATGGGCACCAAATATTACATGTTAGCATAGTTTTGATATATCAATCTATGATATCTTTAAGCAATATATATTTTGCTTAGATAATTGGACCCCTTGAGAAGTGATGGTCTTCATTAATACTAAGTTTAGTATACAATAATAATTCTATCTACAATTATAAGTGTGTGTGAGTAGAATTTAGTGTTGATATATCCTAAGGATCTCATACCTAGACAAAGGAAGTAGTAAGAGTAGATACCATAACTTGCAAAATCAACCTAATAAATATAAATTAGTAAAGTATAAAATAATACATTTATGTAAATATGGAGCATCAATTCTTTATGTAGTTCTAGGTGCATGAGGAGGATCCTTGAGCATAGATGTAAGGAAAGTTATCTCCCAAGGGATGTGAAGACAATCCTTATGTGGGAGAGAGAAACAAATATATATATATATATATATATATATATATATATATATATATATATATATATATATATATATATATATATATATATATATATATATATATATTTTTGGTAGATAAGATACTATAGCATTAATACCGGGTTTTACAGGTTGACCCAAAACCTTTTACAAAAATCAGCCCAGGGTTGTTGATGAACATATCCTTACTAAGGATCCTATATATGTAAAATCTACATGCCGCCAAAGCCATTACATCCGGTAAGGCACATAGCCTGTTATCAAAAAGAAACTTCCCATACAACATTTTGGGTATACCCCGAGAAAACACACATGCATCATAATTACAAAAAAGAAACAGACACGGATCCCTTCCTTGAGACAATGGAGAAACAAAAAGCTGCAGACACACATAGCAGAGTACTAAAAAAACTCCCACAAGCTCTGTATTGACAGTTACTCTTAATAATTCTTTGGTAATTGCTTTCTTCCGTATATGACATGCTTTGGTACCACATACTATCTTGGCCAATCAGCCTTGGAGAAGTGAACCTGCTGGCTAGATTTATGGCGATGGCTATCTGGTGGTCCACGTGGCTTTGGTTCGAAGTCTTATATTGTCGTTTCTTTCCTTCCCTGTGATTATCAACCAACCTCAAATTACTAAGATGACTAGGAGCCATGTTATCTGACATGTGACTATCCCCATTAGTCTTTGTGGTATTTCCAAGCAGCATCCATGAAGACTGATAACTCAGATAATTTTTATTGTGAGTCCAATTCAAAAAAGAGATGGGAATACTCCTAGCCTTCGAACTTACAATGCCTTCCCTATTGGTAAATTTGACTATCATTCTTGGAATTCTTGTTGAATAAGCTCCTCTACTTCACTCGGGACACCGTGTTCCCATTTGAAAAGTCCGTCACCATCGACACCCAAATTGGCCAGCTTATCAACAATTTTGTTAGCTTCCCGAAAGACATGTTGGGCTTTTCTGTCCTGTCTTCCCTGGAAAAGGATCCTAGCCTCTTCAACAATTGTTTTAATCCTCCAAGGAGGTGTTTTCCAATTATTGAGGAGATTTATAACATGCATAGAGTCTCCTTCTATGATCAAATTGCCTTCTAAGTCTTGAGTCATTTGAAGGCCTCTCCACATAGCTCTAGCTTCAGCTTCGTTGTTCGTCCTTGTTCCCAAATATTCAGAAAATGCAAGCATCATATTCCCATTATGATCTCGCACAATGCCACCAACGCCTACTCTTCCAGGATTGTCCTTAGCTGCTCCATCAAAATTAAGCTTAAACCAACCCGTAGGAGGTGGAGACCACTTAACATTGGCTCTGGGGTTGACTACCCTAGGCACAGACTCATCTAACAAGGTTAAGCTTAAATATTGAGCAATCGTGGTCTCCTGCAGATGAGGTTTACAACTATCAAAAGGGATAAGGTTCACATTCTCATTGGCAAAGGATAGGATCCTGGCAATGATAGTTTGATGATCATGGATAGACTCATTAAAGACTCTATGGTTCCTTTCTAACCACACCTGCCAAAGATAGTGATTGAGACAAATTTTCCACATGTATCTAAGTCTTTGGCTTGAAAAGGGGCAAGGCCACTGGATGAACAAATCAAGTACGATGGCTGGTTTAACCCATGAAATATTGAAGGCCTGAAAAACCCCACTTAGGATAGTCAAGGAAAAAGGGCACTCAAGGAAAATGTGATAAATGGTCTCCCAATTAGCCCTGACATAGATAACAATGATTAGTGATACAAATACCTTTACGCATCATATTATCAATGGTTAGAATTCTTCCTTGGATAACCAACCATGAAAAGACTACAATTTTTGGAATTAAATTTTTTATCCAAACTAAGTCCTTTTGGAGGACAAAATCCTCGTCATCAAGCATAAGCTTGTAAGCTGATTTAATAGTGAACTGCCCATTTTTCGTAGGAGCCTATGTCACTTGATCTTCCTTGGGTCTCATGGGGATAAACTGTTTCCCGAGAATGTTACAAAGATCATTTGATTCCACTTGAAATCCTTGAATTCTTATTTGTTTCCACTTCATTCTACCTCTGTCCTCAACCATATAATCGAAGACTTTTCTGCCAATGAGTTCTTCTATGATATCTCTGATTCGGGCTAAGTTAGGATATTGCGTCAGTGGTTCATCCTTAGCCCACCTGTCATTCCAACAATTTATCCTCTCACCATTGCCTAAAACCCATCTTAAACCTTTTTTGATGATTTCCTTACAATTAAGAATTGCTTTCCAAAAAGCAGAACCTCTGATTGGAACTGAGTCACTTAGAAATTCCATATTTTGAAGATACTTTCGTTTGATGATAGTTGTCCATTCATTTTCTTCACCAAAAATGAGACGCCACGCCTGCTTAGCTAGTAAAGCTAAATTTATATGAGCAATTCTCCTCAGACCTAAGCCCCCATTTTCCCTGGGTCTGCACACTTTGGTCCATCCTACAAGGTGTATCCTTTTTTTCTCCTCTGATCCAGTCCATAAAAATTCTTTTTGGAGTTTCTCAATTTTTTGGAAAACCTTCATAGGGGCTTTGAAAATGGAGAGGAAATAGACTGGAATGCTCTGAAGAGAGGCCTTAGTGAGGGTCAGCTTTCCTGCTTGAGATAGAAGATGACCTTTCCATCCAACAAGTTTTTTTTGAATTCTTTCAATAACTCTGTCCCACATTGACTCTCTCGGAGAACCAATGAAAAGAGGGAGACCAAGATACGAAGTGGGGAGGTTTGCTATATCACACCCTAAAATTTTTGCAATCCTTCCTTGCCTCTGAATGGGGGTGTTCAAGAAATATAACTTGCTTTTACTAAAATTAACTTTCTGACCAACAACGTCCTCGTAGAGTTGCAGGATGTATTTAATTATTTTGGCCTCAACCACCGATGCCTTAGTCAATATAAGGGTATCATCGATGAATTGTTGGTGAGAAACAACCCTAGTGAGAGATGTTGCCTTGATTCCCGATATTAGCCTTGAACTGCAAGCATTTTTTATGGTTCTGCCTAAAGCTTCTACCATAATGATGAATAACATGGGGCTGATAGGGTCCCCCTGCCGAATTCCTCTATGACTTTGAAAGTAACCAGTAGTTGTTCCATTAACTAGAATCGAGAACCATGCTTTAGAAATACATTCTTTGATCAAATTAACCCATTGGTGGTGAAAACCAAACTTAAGGAGGACAACAATCAGAAAGTCCCAATTTAGCCTGTCAAATGCTTTGTTCATATCAAGCTTGAGGGCAAAAATAGACCTGTTAGTCTTATGAGCAGAGTGCAGAGCTTCATGAACTGTGATAACTCCATCCAAGATTGACCTGCCCTAGATAGAGCTTCCCTAGCATGGATCTATGATGCGGGGTAGAATATCTCTCATTCTATTTGCAATGGCTTTAGTTAGGATCTTGTAAGAAACATTGCATAGACTGATTGGCCTGAAGTCAGCCATAGATTCAGGGGTTTGCTTCTTAGGAATTAGAGAAATAAAAGTAGAGTTGATACCTTTTGGGATATGATTGCTTGCTTGGAATTCTCTGATAGCAAAAATTACATCCTCACTTACGATGTCCCAAAAATCTTGATAGAAATGAGGGGGAAAGCCGTCGGGTCCCGGGGCTTTGTCTGGCTCCATGCTAAACAAGGCTTCCTTAATTTCCTCATCAAAAAAGGGAGCTAGAAGCTTAAGGTTTATATCCTCATTTATTATGCTAGGAATGGATTGCAAGAGAATATCTTTGGCCTCCTCATTGCACTGCGATTCCTGACCAAGGATAGAATTGAAATAAGTTACTGCCTCCTTTCTAATTTCTGTTAAGTCTTGAGTAATAGAACCATCTACTTTTTTTAAAAATTTTATCTTGTTATTGCTTCTATTTCTAAGCGTGGTGACGTGAAAAAACTTGGAATTTGAATCTCCATATTTCAACCAAAGAGCCCTTGATTTTTGCCTCCAATAGATTTCCTCACAGGCCAAAATGTTATGAAACTCTGCTAGTTTTGTTCGTTCCTCCCCGCCTAGTAGTTTCATCAGCATCACCATGTTGGATCCTCCGATCAATTATCTTCAAAATTTCAACAACCTATTTTTTATTTTCAAAGAGGTTCCCAAAGACCTCTTTGTTCCAAGTTCGAAGCTTTTCCTTAACAAACTTTAATTTGCCAGCAAGTTTAAAAGTTGCACTACCCCTGACAGGCTGCTGCCACCACTGACTTAAGTTATCTCTGAAACTGGAATGTTTGATCCACATAGATTGAAATCTGAAAGGTTTCTTGAAGGACAGAGAGTTAGGGATCTCCAACAAAATGGGATTATGATCAGAGGCAATTTTAGGAAGGGCTTGCAGGGTAGAATCACCGAACAAAGTTGTAGCCTCCTTTGATAGAAAAACCTATCAAGCCTTTCTTGAATGAGATGACACCCTATCCGTCGATTGCTCCAGGTATAATTCGCTCCTCTAAGTTTTACATCCATCAACATGTTGGAGTTCACAAAGTCATTGAACTCATCCATGCTCCTGATAGGTGGTCCATTTCCACCCATTTTGTCTGAAGGGTAAAGAGGAGTGTTAAAATCCCCAGCCAAAATCCAGGGGACATTATGGAAGATTTCACTCAGATTGCCTAAGTACTCCCACAGTAGAGCTCTCCCTTGAATTGAAGTCGGGGCATAAATATTTGAAAGGATCCACGACCTGTTGCTATTTATTTCCTTAAATAAAACACTAAGAACCCTGTCATATTTCTGAATAATGGTGCCTTCTACTATCCGGGGATCCCACAAAGTCATAAGGCCTCCAGATGCTCCTCTGGCTGATTTGCAAACCATCTCCCCTTGATTCCAGATTTTTTTGCTATTTTTTTTTACTGAATCTCATCAGTTTTTGTTTCTTGCAACATGATAATAGTTGGATTCACTTGATTTCTTATTGCACTGACTTCCCTGTGTTTGGGCAGGCCATTGAGGCCTCTCACATTCCATGAGAGGAACTTCATTTAGATTGTTTGGGATTTCTTCCTCTCCCCCTCCCTTGAGGGGGTTTTCCTAATTTGTTGTCTTCAGAACCCGGAATAACCTGTTGAAACAAGGTTCTCTGTTTTCCATTGGCAATGTCATTATCAGTTTTAATTTTTTGATGCTCAACATTTGATATTCTCCCTCTTCTTTTTTCACTACCAAAATCTATAGGAGACTTCACAGTGCTCCTGGTTTGTTTAGGACTAAACTGAGGGGAGGTAATTTGTTGCAGAACCAGACTGCCATATTCCTCAGTCTGAAGAGTTTCACATATCTCCACCCCTACATCCAAATCTTCTCCTTTTTCCCGTATTCCCCTGGTCTGTAGGATGGCCCCTCAATAGGATTCACTTGGCTCCTAGTGATGATGTTAGGGAGATGAGATTTTTTATTTTCCAATGCCTCAACTTTCTTCCTAAGTTCTTCAAGCATTAGGGTTTGGCTTTGGGATGCCCACTGGGCTTGAAGTATTTCCAACATTGGGGTTTAAGGATCCTGACTTGGATGTGGATTCTAGAGATCGTGCATTAGGGTTTGGATTTGTGATGCCCACGGGGCTTACAGTAATTTTAGCATTAGGGTTTGAGGATCCTGACTTGGATGGGGATTCGAGAGAGTCAGAAAGGTTAGCCTAAAGGTGTTGGGCTTCCATGTCTTCTGATAATCCTCCTACTCCCATATTGGATAGAATTGAAAATTTATTTGAAACTAGAGGATTGGAACTTACCTGAGTATTTTGGTTGCCAACAACCTGTTGTTTTCCTTTGTCTTGCTGGGACCCTATACCCTCTCTTTTCTTTGTTTGGTAGATGTATCGCTCCAAATTTTTTGCATCCCTACCTTCAGGCTATAGGATCCATGCCCAGAAGGAGGATGGGAAAAGGATGGCACGGTACCTCGGACTGAGAGGCCTTGTGAAGGTCTCACCTCTCGGGGGAGGTGTATTATGGTGATTTTTTGATGGATGGTGGGTTCACCAAGAAACGTTTGAATGGTAGTTTCCACGCCTAGGTTGGGAATGTGTTTGATGTGTTCAGTTTTAGCCTTAATCATCCAAGTCCTAGGTTTGGCCAGATGAATATAAGTTGTTCTATTATGAAAATGCAGACTAAATGAATGCAAAAATAGATTAGAACAAAAAATAGGGAAAATAAGTTGGATTAAAGAACCATACCTGATCCGGATATTTGATGGAGGTTCTGATTTTTGAAGCAGTCAGGATCGTCTAGAATTCGACAGGATCGTCTCCTATCTAACAAGATCGTCTGAGATCTGACGAATTCGTTAGAGACCTGCAAACAAAAAAACAGATGCAAAATACAAAGAATGCAACTATGACAACAGAGGGCAATGATGCAGAATGACAATAACAATATTAAAATGATGATAATAAAAAAAAACACGAATGCATTATAATGATCTAATGACAATTTATGCTTTTATTATGCATTAAAGCTACATGTGTGAACTCCAAGATGCAGAATAATAAAGAATAACCATAGAATTAACTAAATGCAGAATAATGCAGTGGAAAAAGGATGAAGAAATGCAAACTCTAGGCACTGATTGCCCCCAATGTGAACTGCAATCGAAATCGTCTCGAATTGGGTCGAGATCATCCGAGATTGTATGAGATCGTCTAAGACGAACTGAGCTTGCTTCGACTGAAAAACAATGAAGTTCCTGCAAACAAACTTGGAAAAATACAAATGCAAACAGTGATTTAAGATGGTCTAGTGCGTGTAGAATTCGAGTTACAGGGAATTTCAGCTAGGGGGATGCTAAGGGGAGGGCCTAGGATTAAATAGGCTTAGGATAGAGGTTGGGAGGTTGGAGATCATCCCTATTTGGGAGATCTCCAATGGGGAGGGTCTCTAACGGTGTAGACACGCTTCTGCCCGGATTAGAGACGCCGTTGGAACAAAGACTAATTATGAAAAATTAGTTTTGGGACAAGATCGTCTGGACGTCCTAGCCCAAATGAAATCGTCCGATTTGAGGCGATATCGTCTGATCGGCGACGATATCGTCAAACGGTCAAAACAAACTCTAAAAATGGCATGGGAAACGAGGAAACGGATTAAGCGACGGTTTGGGAGTGATTTTGGAGGTTGAAATTTGAATTTGAATTATTTACTAGAGTAAGTGTAATTATTAAGGTTTTACTGTGCCAATTTTAGGGTGCTACATTTTGCCCCCTCTTTAGCGAATTTTCCAAAGAAAATGTGTTAAATATGAGTTCTTGATCTACGAGAAAGCAAAAATTATTCCCATTTTTAGGCGATGATTCTTGGTCGAGTTGTACGACAACTTACTATGGTGCCCCCTCCATGTTTTTACCCAAATCGAACGTTTGAGGTAAAAACATGAAAAAGCAAAATTTTAAAATGTTTTTAATTGTGTTTTGAATAAAATTAAGAAAAATAGGGTAAAACCCTAATTCATTGTTACTGTTCATTTTTTTGGTTTTTTGGTTTTAGAGCTCTGTAGTCGAGGCTAGCTGCTGATTGACTGCAGAATGCACTATATTGCCCTTATTATTTTGAGAGGATTGAGTATGCCGAGGTATAGATTGTGGCATACCGATTCGGTTTTGATATGATGTATATTATGGTTGATACAGATATAGATGAGATATTTTTGATCATATGTGTAGCACCCTAAAATTGGCGCAGTAAAATTGTCATAATTACATTCACCTTAGTAAATAATTTAAATTCAAATTTTAACCTCCCAAACCGCCCGTTAACCGTCGGGTAATCCGTTTCCCCCTTTTTCGCGCCATTTTTAGAGGTTGTTTTGACCGTTTGACGATATCGTCGCCGATCAGACGATATCGCCCCAGATCTGACGATTTCGTCTGGGCTAGGACGTCCAGACGATCTTGTCGCAAAACTGATTTTTCACAATTAGCTTCTGTTCCAACGGGCCTCTAATCCGGGCAGAAGCGTGTCTGCGCCGTTAGAGACCCTCCCCCGTTGGAGATCTCCCAAATAGGGATGATCTCCAACCTCCTAACTACTCCCCTAAGCCTATTTAATCCTTAGGACCTTCCCTTCCCAACCCCTGGCTGAAATTCTCTGTAACTTAACTTCATGCACGTTAAATCATCCTAAGTTTTCATTTGCAGTAGTCCTATATCAATTTTGTTGCAGGTACCATCTTGTTTTTCAGTCGAAGCAAGCATACATCGTCGTCGACGAACCTGTTCAGATCGGAGGCGATCTTGTCGAATCAGAGACGATTTCGTACTGATGCGAGACGATCTCGACTGCAGTCCACATTGAGGCAATCAGTGCCATAAGTTTGCATTTCTTCACCTTTTCTCTGTTGTTTTATTCTACAAATTAGCTAGTTTATTTGATATTTTATGTTATATTGCATTTTGGAGTTCACCCATCTAGATCAAAGGCATAATTAATCCATAATTGTGATTTAATCAGCATCATTCATACATGTTTCGGTCTTTAAGTTTCAGTTCAGTGTTGTCACTGTTATTTTGCATAGTTTCCCTCTACTAGAATAGTAGTATTCTCTGTATTTTGCATCTGTTCTTCTGTTTGCAGGTCTCTGACGAATTCGTCTGACGAATTCGTCAGATCTCAGACGATCTTGTCTGATCTCAGATGATTCTGTCGAATTCCAGATGATCCTGACTGCTTCAAACATCAGAATCTCCATCAGACATCCGGATCAGGTATTCTTCTTATTCTTCCTTAATTTCTCTATTTTTCTGTCTTAAATTTGTTCTCTGTATTCATTAAAATCTGCATTTTCATATAGATTAATTTAGACTCATTTGGCCAAACCTAGGATATGAATGCTTAAGGCTAAAAACGAACACATAAAAACACATTCCAAACCTAGGCGTGGAAACTGCCATTAAATGTTTCTTGGTGAACCCACCATCCGTCGAAAAATCATCAAAATACACCTCCCTTGAGAGGCGGGACCTTCGCAAAGTCCTCTCAGTCCGAGGTACCGCGACATCCTTTTCCCATCCTCCTTCCGGGCACGGATCCTATAGCCTGAAGGTAAGGATGCGAAAAATTTGGAGCGATACATTTTGGTGAACCCGACGTGAATGCATCATAACCTTTTGAAAACAAAAACAAAAACAAAAAAAAAAATAGAACAACTAAAACATAGATGCATTTTAAAACATTTAAAGTTTAAAATCATGTTTAGATGGTAGCTCCTAAGAAAATATTAGCAGTTACTATAAATGTAGAAAACCAATTGGCAGCCATAGAAATCAACTCTATGCTTAATGTGCCCGAAACAAGTAGAAATCAATTCCTGTGGAACGAACTTGATAGAAGACTTAGTCTCATCTCATCTAGGTCCACACAACTTAAGCAAATCAAGAGGCTAGTCCTAGATAGAATCCTGGATCCTCATCAACTAGTTTTTTATCATGAACTTCAGAGAGCCTGCCATAGATGGTTAGCTTATAGGAGAGCTCTAGTATCTTCAGAATTGTTCACCTTCGAGGAATACCTCGAGAACGCAGCCATTGTACACCAGTTCCTAGGTTGTGTAGAAGACCAAGAGGTTGTTCTTACAGATAGGGAAATATGGAATAGAGTTCCATGAGCTGTGTTATATCGAGAGTATTGCCACGAGCTTTACTTTTATCAACCAGCATCTGAGACAGATAATATCACTATAGCTCTTTTCATCAAATTTTTAAAAGAAAACTTTCAATTTGAAGAAGAACACTTCATGACTCCTGAACAACTCGAGCCTATTAATGATATTTATAAATTATTTATAGAAAACTAGATTATTACTTTCAGTCTTATTTCTTGCATTTATTGTGTTATTTGTTGTCTTTACAATATTATTTCAAAAACAAAGAAAAATTAAAAAAAAAAACTAAAAAACATAGCAAAAACTTAAACATTTCATTTCAAATATTGTAGTAGGTATATAGTAAATATATACCTCTTAATTTTGTTGCATATATATATATATATATATAAATATATATATTTGCTGAAATCAAAATTTAGCACCATGCCTAAACTTAGGAATGGTAAAGAAACTTTAGGAGAAGAAGAAGATTGGGTACAAGATACAACTAGAGACCCAAATGTCCTTCCTGGAGATCCAATTCCGGAAGGACAAACTCTAGATCAATCAGAACATGACCTAGGTGAAGATAATGAACAAGAAGGAAGTGTTAAAGAGGATGGATCCTCATCCCCTAGAGTAGCTCCAGATGGAACTATTGCTTTTGACAACATAGATCATTTCAAGAAATTTCTTGATGATAACATTGATGCCATTAATGTGGCAGTTCGTATTGATAAAGGGCAAATTAGTGACACTCAAGCAGCCTTGGAACATATGTATGATGTGCGCATTAATCCCTTGTCTTTCATTGATCAAGAAAGTGATAAGGCTGGACCATCCAATACGGATATGGTCACTATGATTCAAAACATGTCAAAACAACAGGCTATCCAACCTCCTAAGGAACCTGTTATTCAACCTAAAATCATTCCCACACAAAAGAAACCTTCCTTCACTACTTTATTCCGCCAAACTATTGAGCAATATGCTTCAAGTAAACAAAAACCTAAAACGAAGCCAAACACCAATTTTCAACAATCTGGAATACAACATAATACAACTTCAAAATTCCTTCATAATACTTTTCCTACCAATAATTTACACAATAGTAACATGGCATCTAATCTTCATGTTCCTCCATCATATGCCCATAAAACCCATGTCAATGCCCTACCAAACCAATATGGGGGGCAAACTAGTAATCTGGAAGCCATGGTGAAACAGTTAGCTTCACGTATGGACCAGATAGATCCCTACCGTCCCTCGTATAATTATCGAGAGATATGTAGTCAACCTTTGGATCCCATAGTTGTAGCTCAACCATACCCTAAGCATTTTCCCATGCCTATCCTGCCTATATATAAAGGAACCGAGGATCCCATAGAGCATCTTCGCATGTTTAGGATAGCATGTCATGACATATCGCATGATGACTTGCTATTATTAAAAATGTTCCCAAAAAGTTTAGGTGGAATGGCATTAGAGTGGTACTATCAATTGCCCACTCATTCTTTGAGAAACTTCGAAGAAACAGCTGAATCATTTGTCCATCAATTTAGTGCCTACATCGAGAGGCATGTAACTATTAAAGATTTATACAATTTAAAACAAGACAAAGATGAATGTTTTGCCGATTTCTTAGCTAGATGGAGGCAATTGATAGGAAAACTGCACTTTGTGCTACCTTATAGGGAAATGTTGGACATTTTTATCAATAATTTACAAGAACAAATATCTTATGAGCTATCAACTGCTACCTTAACTACCTTCGATCAAGCTATAGATTTAGCTCGAAGAGTAGAAGATGCCCTCATTAGGAGAGGCCAACTTAGGAAGAAGGATGATGAGAAAACATCCAGAAATCAATATAAAAACAAACAAGTTGTTGGTGATGGAGTCACTGACAGCAGAAATGTTGCTAATATCAATGCAACGAAGACAACAGAAAAATTTATATTGAAACCTCCTGATAAGCCTCCTCGAGAATTCACTAGATTAAATCAACCCTTATCAACTATTTTACCTCAATTACTCGAAAGAGGTTTGATCCAATTACCAACTATCCAGGAACCTGATCCAACTATACCCGGATACAGAGCTGACTTACACTTGTGATTTCCATAGAGGACCTGGACATTCTACCAATGCTTGTAAAAGGTTGAAACATAAAATACAAGATTTGATTGATAATAATGAAATGGAAGTGCAAGCCTTCCAACCTAAACAAAACCCTCCTAATAATACTCAAAAGACCATTCCCCAAAATCAAAATCAAAATGCCAATCAAACTTTAGACATATTTCAACACCCTTTACCAAGACATGGTAAAGAGGTAGCCAATCAAATCGAACATCATAATGTTCCCCCTCCTACCCGATATGTAGGAACCATTAGCGGACAATTACCTATTCAGGATCCTCAAATATTTGACACAACCTTATCCCTGGTTACGACCAGGCCCTTACATAATTTTCAAACTTCGATTCTAGTGATATAGAATCAGATAGTGAAAGTGAACTAGACATTACTTCAAACCAATCGAATAGTTCTGAAAATGAATCAGATCCTATTCAACCCGTCACAGATGCTATGGTTCCAGAAGAACCATTTCCTAGACGAGTTACTACTCGACCTTCTTCTAATATATTCCTTTCTAATGAACAAGCCATAAATGCTCAACCGAGACCAGTTCAACGTCTTCATTATAACATTGTAGGTACCATCGGAGTCGTCACCCGACAACAAGCTCAAAATTCTCAACAAGAACCAAACCAGAATGATGGATCAGCTCCATTCGTTCTGAAAAACCCCAATAAAGGGAATCATGCTCCTAATGTTCAACCTAAACCCCCTTACAATATTAATGAGCAATTGTCCAATACTACAGCCAGAATTTCCCTTTTGGATTTATTAAGATCCTCTCCCACCCATAGGGATGAGTTGATGCTTACATTAAGCCAAATGATGGTACCTCAAAACATTCAACCTGAAGCTATGGCCAATACTATCATCACTCGAGAGATTGATTGTATTGACTTCCGGGATAAAGATATCCCACAACACAGTTTACATAAGGATAATCCCTTATACATTACTGCTCTAATTGGAGATGTAGTTGTCAAACGAGTCTTGATTGATAATGGCTCATCTCTAAACATTTGCACTTTTGACTTCTACCAATGATTTGGCTTTAGAAGTGATGAAATGAAGAAAACTGATATGATTATCAAAGCTTTTAATGACGAAACACAAGAAACGTGTGGAGTTATTACCCTCCCATTGCAAGTTGGTCCTAGAACCCTAGAAACAACCGTGTTTATTGTACATTGCCCAACATCGTACAATATACTTTTGGGTCACCCTTGGATCAATGCCATGCGAGCGGTCCCATCAACCTTACACCAATGTGTTAAATTTGAGTTTAAAAATCAGTTGGTCACTATCCATGGTGACCCTAGACCTTTTGATATGTGTGCTTTGGCAGAACCCGTTGGAGTGCAATTTTGCCCTGCTCTGTCATCCACACATCCTAGTTCTTATTTTTCATCTAAAACTCTGAAACACACACCCATAACTTCACCTATTTCCCCTCCATTAATTTCATCCTCCTATATAGATCAACAACCCTCTAAACAAATCACTCTAGAACCTCAAAAAGATCTTAAATCTACAACCAATCCTTCAAGTTCTATCCCTATAAATTCAAAACCTACAGACACATCTATCATACCTTCCACATCTCAAGATATAGGTAATAAGCCTTCTACATCTTATGCCCTTTCTGATGAACTTTTACCAGATTTATCCACAACCTTAATATCAGAAAAAACAAATGCTTTCATGCAAGATTCAATTCTTTTGAATAATTTACCGCCATCTCCTCGTACTTTGGGCCTCCCACAACCTATGGGAAGTACTTACCAAGTCGGGAGTTGTGCCTTCATTTATAAAGGATATGACTAGGGAAGAATCCCTCGGAATATCAAAACTCATCATGAGGGATACGCTCGGTGTTATTTTACCAATGATTATATTAAAGCTAAACCCATGATGCTTAAAATGGGATATAAAGGGAAAGGCTTAGGACCTTTCCAAAATGGCATGAAAGAACCTTTCGAGGTAGAACCGTGGACTGCCCGCTGTGGTGTGGGCCTATTTCCTAGTAAGGGTCAACCCTTTCCTTTTGAAGATGATGATCAACTCATATGTTATCAAGATTATTTGGATAGGCATGTTGATTTGCCTCTTAAAAATCAGTCGTTTTCATGCAACATGCTATCCATAGCTTACCCTGAAATGATTGTCGACCTCGATGAAGAGTTGGAAGGAGATATCTTCCATGATGTCTCTGTTGAAGAGATGTTACACAATGGATTTTATTTTGATGGTTCTATACCAACTATAGCCCAACTTGAGGCCACTAATCCTCAAGATGAATTATCTAAATTAACCTTACAAGAATTACAAGAATTGGGTGTTTCACCCGCCCCACCTAATTTTGAAAGAGATCTACACATGGAGGTAGAAAACGTCATTAAAATTAATATTGGAACTGAGGATAATCCTCACATAATCAATATTGGATCAGAATTAAGTCAAGAAAAACAAGAACAATACATTGCATTCCTTAAAGAGTATGAAGATGTCTTCGCTTGGACATATGAAGATATGCCAAGTCTAGACCCTTCCGTAGTCATGCATCATCTAGTGGTCCATCCGGATGCTAAACCTGTTAAACAAAAACTTAGAAAAATGCATCCCAAAGTGGCTCTGCTAGTCAAAGGGGAGTTAGAAAAACTCTTGAATGTTATCTTTATACAAGCTATTGATTATGCTGAATGGATCTCAAATGTAGTTCCAGTCACCAAGAAAGAAGCTACCAAAGTTAGGGTTTGCATAGATTTTAGAGATATTAACGTCGCATGCCCTAAAGATGACTTTCCTCTTCCAAACATGGATCAAATCATTGACTTTATTGCCGGGAGTGGGATGATGTCCTTAATGGATGGATTCTCCGGTTATAATCAGATCAGGATAGCTCCTGAAGATCAGGCTAAAACAACCTTTATTACCCCCTGGGGTACCTTTTTCTGGAAAGTGATGCCATTTGGCTTAAAGAACGCAGGTGCAACTTATCAACGAGCTATGACCTATATTTTTCATGATATGATGCATGATATCCTACATGATTATGTAGATGATATTATAGCTCACTCTATTATTGAAGATAATCATTTAGATGATTTGAGAAAAGTTTTTAATCGATTACGAGAATATCTTATTCGATTAAATCCAGCAAAATGTATATTCGGAGTTAAGTCCGGTAAACTATTAGGGGTTTTAGTTTCTTTACGTGGTATTGAAATCGACCCTCTCAAGATTGCGGCCATCACTGATATGCCCGCACCTACTAATATATCTGAGTTACGAAGTTTACAAGGTAAACTTCAAGCTATCCGTCGCTTCATCGATAAGCTGGCGGACAAAACTGGTCCCTTTCTTAAACTCCTTAAGAAGGATGTCCCTTTTAATTGGGACACCGAATGTAGAGAAGCTTTTGAACTTCTCAAACAATACCTCCTTAATCCACCTGTGCTTTCACCACCTAAACCTGATCGCCCATTTCTCCTATATATTTCAACTTCAGATTCTGCCTTAGGAGCTATGTTAGCTCAACTTGATGATGAAAAGAGAGAACGTGCTAATTATTACATTAGCCGAACCTTCATCAGTTATGAAACCCGCTATACAACATTAGAAAAACTATGTCTAGCCATCGTGTTTGCTACGCAAAAATTATGACACTATATGCTTAGTCAGAAAACGTATGTCATTGCCAAATACGATCCCTTAAGGTATCTCATGAGTCGACCTTATTTATCGGGTCGCACAGCCAAGTGGGTTCTTGCTCTAAGCGAGTTTGATCTCACATTCATAGGACAAAAGTCTGTTAAGGGTCAAATCATAGCAGATCAATTAGTTGTTGCACCCTTAGAGTCTACCCATCCCCTCATCATTGAGTTTCTTGACGAATGCCTTCAATTAGAGGCAGACCATATTGAACAATGGTCCTTATACTTTGATGGAGCCCGATGCATGAGTGGGGCTGGTGCGGGTATTATTTTAATATCCCCACAAAAACATCTTATTCCTCTGTCCTTCAAATTGACATTTGCTTGCACCAACAATACTGCTGAGTATGAAGCTCTAATCCTTGGATTACGAGCTGCCTTGGCGCTAAAAATTAAACATCTTTTAGTTTTTGGTGATTCTCAACTGGTTATAAACCAAATTAATGAAGTTTATCAGACCAGAGATGATAAACTGTGCCCATATAAGGCCTATGTTTTACAATTAATGTCTCTATTTGATCAAGTTACCTTGGAAGCTATTCCTCGAACTAGCAACCGTGCAGCTGATGCTATGGCCGCAGCTGCATCTCTCCTGCCCTTGGAGTTAGATGACGAATATGCCACTATCATTATTCATCGACTCCAGGAACCCGCTTCAAATAAGTCATGCTTAGAGCCTTTGGATGTGTTTCTAATCAATGAAACTACTCCTGAACCTTGGTATACGGACATATTTGATTTTCTCCAAAATGGGACTTTCCCTGCCAATTCTAATAGAAACCAGCGTCGGTTATTACGTCGACGAGCAAGTCGATTTGTAATAATTGGCAATACTTTATATAGGAGATCTTTTGAAGGTATCCTATTAAGATGTTTAAACTTAGAAGAGTCTAAATCAGCCTTGAGTGAAGCCCACGATGGATCTTGTGGAGGACACTTTAGTGGTAGCGTCATTGCTAAAAAGCTCCTTCGGATAGGATACTTTTGGCCTACCATGGAAACGGATGCACATGAGTATGTGCGCCATTGCGACAAGTGCCAGAAACATGCTGACCTTGTCCATGCACCCGCACAAGAGCTGCAAGCTATTTCATCTCCTTGGCCCTTTTCCAAATGGGGTTTAGATATTATTGGCAAAATCAATCCTGTGTCATCTGATGGACACAAGTTCATCATAACCGCCACTGAGTATTTCACGAAGTGGGTCGAAGCTATGCCTTTAGCTTCCTGCACTGGCACACAAGTCTCTAAATTTATTTTTAATCAAATCATTTGTAGGTTCGGAATTCTTGCAAATCTCATCTCTGACAATGGAACTTGTTTCAAAAATAAAGATGTTAAAAAATTATGCCAAAAATATAAGATTCAACATCGCTGGTCCACTCCCTATTATCCTCAGGGTAATGGTCAAGCAGAAGCATCTAACAAAACCTTAATCAAAATTCTCAAAATATTGGTCAATAAAACTAGCCGTGACTGGCACATTCAATTATATCCAACCTTGTGGGCCTATCGAACTAGTGTTCGAACCCCCACTGGAACTTCACCATTTGTTTTGGTTTACGGTGCTGAAGCAGTTTTTCCATTTGAATTGGAAGTTCCTTCTTTGGCTCTGCTACTTCAAGATACCGAAGTAGGAGATGAATATCGTGGTTGTGAGACTCGATCACTTGGAACTCCTAGATGAAAAATGCATCAATGCTTTGGAGCATCTCCGTGCTTACCAAAACAAGCTTAAAAGATCATATGCTAAGAAAGTTCGTCATCGATCCTTTGAGATCGGCGACCTTGTTTTAAAAGAAAATAAAAAAAATACAAATGCAACTAAGGACCTTAAAGGTAAATTTGAGCCCAACTGGCTTGGACCATACATTATTACTGCTAAATTTGAATCAGGAGCATACAAATTATCTACCTTAGATGGTAAAGAACTTAAAGAACCCATGAATATTTTGCATCTTAAACGTTACTATGCATAAATTTGGTCATTTCATCCTTGTATATATTTGTTTAAAATATTTCAAAATCACTATCTTGTATTTCTTTCAAATTTAAAAAATCCAAAAACATCAAAAACATTCATAATCATCAAAAATCTTCAAAACTATTTGTTGCATTTATTTATGGCACTTGTTAAATTTTTTGTTCAAAAACAAAAATAAAACCAAAAAACAAAATAAAGAATAAAAATAAAAACAACAATATGCTTGACTCTTTCGAAACCAAAACAATATAAAGAAGAAAGAGAGAGTCAACATTCTCAAAACTTCTCAAAAGTGTTTATATATATTTTCTTACAATTATTGCAGTTATATGTTTCAAATTATTTTGGATAAATTAGCATTTATTTGGAATCCCTCACTTGCACACTCACAACAATAAATATCTTGATTTTATCTGGCATGATTACTAATCTCTCTTATATCAAAGTTCACAAAATTCAATTAAATAAAGTTTGAGCATAGAGAATTGATCTTGTTATTTACTTAAACCAAGCACATCTTTTCACAATAAAATGATTATATTTGTAATTTCCATGTTTTGCTACATAGTAGAAGTGATTTCTTGAGCGAAAAGTTTCCCCTGCTATCCTATCATGCACATGGTCTAGAATCTTTGAGAATTGGCAAAAGGACAAGCTCACCCCTACCCAGAATAAAAATCCCTTGCTCTACAGACTAATCCGAGCAAGTATCCCTAGCAAAGAAAAAGAAAAGAAAAGTTCAAGAAAAAGAGAAAAGAAAAATGTTCTTTTATATCATTACAACAATATTTCAAGCACTATCTCAAAAATCAAGCAAAAAATACAAAAAGAAAAAGAAGCAAAGTTCAAAAGAAAAGAAAGCAGAAAGCAAGAATGCAATAAAATCCCTTTCCCTACCCTTTGAAAAGAAAAGAAGGGTTGATGAGCTTGAATCCCTGGAATTCTCAATTATTCGAAAACTGTGAGGTAAGCCCCATAACAGGTGGTTTGTGCCCAACCCGCTTGGCCTTGGGTAACTCCTAGCGTGGTGATATGTCTGTCACATTAGCGACCTTCTTTTGTACAGACCTATGTCTGCTTATGGATTAGCTAGCTCTTGATAATCCGACCTACATAGTAGTCTAGTATGGTTATATGCATCTACATCATGGTTAATGAACACTTATTTGGTTTCTTCAAATCACTTGTATCATATTATCTTGCTCAAAACTGGTAAATGCACAAAGCAATTGCACACACATTTGTATTTGAGAGATTTTGTGTATCATTATGATAAATCAAGATCGGAAATGAATTCACATATGCACATGGGATTCCTTATAAATCTAACTTTTGTCTTCAAAATACTTTGAAATATTATTTTTGCAACTTGTTTGGAATAAATCAAGTACAGTTGCTTACCATAAAGACAACTATATAATAGAAAAATCAAAATTCCTTTCAAAATATACAATCAAAACATATATATCTGGTTGACTTTCACGACGATGGTATAGTTCCAAAACCAAAATTGGAATTTTATGCCTAGCGCAAGTCCTCATCTTCATATTTTCTGTTTATTAAAAAATCAACCATGCAATAAAACTATCTTTTCTTTGGATTTTCGCGATGATGGTATAAGTCTATACCTACATATTCTATGCCTAGCGCAAACCATTGTAACAATTTTTATTCCCCATTTATTTAAAAATCATGAAAACCATATGACTTAATTCATTATGTTACACAAATTATGCTTTTAAAAAGCAAACACATTTTCATTATTTCATGTCATTATGTCAACCTTCAATTTTGCAATGATGGTATAATTCCTAAAGAATTATCCAAAAATTTTATCACACTTAGGAATTTATGCCTAGCAAAAATCATTTTAACATTATTTCATGCATACTATTTTTATGAAAATCTGAAAACAAACCATCATCACCATCATTTTCACCATTGCACCAAAGTCTTAAGACAGTCTCTTAAGCACTCTTTTACTTTTAACAATATTTCTATCCTGGGATTAGCTTGACGACCGAGTGAGCAACGACTCCATGAAATGGTCTATAATAGCGACAATGTCCTTTGAAATTATTGTTAGAAGTCTCTTTTTATTTTTTATTACATCACATTACAAACAATCAATTTGTTACATCAGATTATTTCATTTAAAATATTACCGCATGACATCAAAATTATAAATTTTCAAAATGACATAATTTCATGAATCCTCAATCCAATTATCAAATCAATCAAACAAACATAAAAGCATCATAAGCATACACATAACACAAGTCATATGATCAAAAACATATCATATATATATCCACATATATATACATCATCAAAACTGGATTGGTATGCCACAATCTATACCTCGGCATACTCAATCCTCTATCAACAAAATAATAATAATACAATGTCAATCTGTACAAAGTTGTGCAGTCCTCTAGCCTCGAGAGCCCCTCGAGCTCTCCGCCTCATCTCCTCCCCCACCCTGAGGTGGACGAGGTGGCCCCATCGTAGTCTGAGTAGTCCTAGTCCTCGATCGGGATGAGGTCCTCGATGACCCGATCCTGATCGGATCTACGATGTTGGCTGGCAGGGGTAGTCTATCCGCCTCTGGCACCAGCTGATAGTACAAAGTCTGGTAGAAAGTAAGTTGGGCGATAGCCCGTGTCAGCTCCCCAGTGCTCGCCCCTCCGCCCCGTGCCCTGAGGCATGCAATCTCGTCTCGTAGCTGTGCCACCTCAGCTCGATGGCATGCAGCCTCATCCTGTAGAGTCTGCACCTATGCCTAGAGATGATCTCTCTCCGCTCGAAGAGTAGCGGTCTCGCTACTCTCCCTCATGTCAATGCCCTTGCCCTTATCGAGCGATGGTGGCCTCTCCCTCTATGGAGATGGGGGTCTCGCCTCCCTCCTCTCCCTCTATCGTGGCCTCTCCTGTGCCTGTGGCCTCCTCGGCTCTCTCTCATCGTGACCCTGGGCCGCCTCCATCACTGCCTGGCACCGCCTCCCTATCCGATGCATAACTACGTGTATCGGACCCTATGCCCTCGTCATCCGAGGAGGGCGGATGCCTACGTACTAGGCATCGTAGCCATCGGCTACACCTGCATCGTCCCCATCTACTGGCTGGATGGGGGCATCATCCGCGTCCTGACTCCAGAATCGCTGCATGTCTGGAGCCCCGCTAACTATGGTGTTATCTCGGATAGTCCAGAAAACTCATAATCCCTCAGAGATGGGATCCCCTACTGTAGACCGAACTACGCAAAACTCGGTCATAGCGGTGGAGCTCCACCTCTCCCCTCTCCATCCGTAGCCAACAAACTCGCCTGACGCGAGCCAACTCCTGTCCATCCTCGGCCCACCCTGGATGCTCCCTCCATGGCCTCCAGGTGATCTGATCCGGGACTAAGTCATCCAGTAGTCTCCGGGACATAGGAAGGTCGATCCGCCATTGTGACCCTCTTCGGAGCCACTAGTAGAAGACTCGGGGCCTCTCCCCGTCTACCCCTATCAGAGGAAGCCCTATCGGCCTCCGCACTGCAATGTGCTCCCAGCACCAAACCTGTAGGAGCGATGTCATCACCAGACATCGGCCGCCCTTGTACACGACCCCATATAGGATCCTGTACAATCGGCATAGTACATAGCTGCCCCAAGAGAACCTGTAGCCGTGGTCCCGCATGTCGTAGATCACATCTACCAGCATCCACGACACCCTGCACCCGCTCTGGTGGCACAGCAAAAGTCCACCAACTACTCCAGCTAGCACCCATGTGAGTCTAGATGCCCCAGGCATCTGGCGCAGTGCCTCGATATTAACTCCGCCCTTCTCCAGGGTGAAGCTCGGGTCACCACACAGTCGTCCCATAGCATGGCCCTGATTGGCCGTAGGAGTGATCAATCGTCCTTGTATGGGGATTCTTAGAATCCTCCATACATCCTCTAGAGTGGGAGTCATCTCCCCTGTCGGTAGCCAAAAACATGAGGAACCCGGATACCATCTCTCTGCTAGGGCCGTCAGTAGCCCCATATCCGTAGACACCTGTGGCATCTCTGCCACATGCTGCAAGCCGGCCTGTGCCAGCTGATCTCGCTCTACCTGTGTGAGAGCGGCCAAGTCATCCCTCAAACCTCCATACTTCCATTCCCTGCTCTTTAGCAAACCTCTCTGCAAACATAAACAACAAAACAACAAACAATCATTAATAAACAATTCAAGTAATTAATAATGCAAGTTAAAAGTTCAATTTTATGCAATTGATGATATCGCCCACTATTGGACGATATCGTCCCAAATTTGAGCAGAATCGTCTCCGATTTCGCAAGTCGAAATCGTCTCTAATTTGATGAAATCGTCCCCCTTTCGTCGATTTCGCCCTTGGACGAAATTGATGAAATTGAGACGATTTCGTCGAAATCGGGACGATTTCATCCCGACGACGTCGACGGCCCAAAAATGGCCACGATGCTCAAAATTCATCTAAAATCTACCTAAAAAGCATGTAAAATCAAATTAAAGCATTCTAGTTAAGTCTAGACTCTTACCCGTAGACCGCGTCGGACCTCTGTTGATCTGTGCGTCGTCTCCACCATTTTTGCTTCAGAGCTCTAAAAACCTAGAAAATGAACAGTAAAAATGAATTAGGGTTTTACCCTATTTTTCTTAATTTTATTCAAAAATAATTTTTGCTTTTTCGCGTTTTTACCTCAAACGTTCGATTTGGGTAAAAACACGGAGGGGGCACCATAGTAAGTTGTCGTACGATTCGACCAAGAATCGTCGCCTAAAAATGGGAATAATTTTTGCTTTCTCGTAGATCGAGAAGAACTCATCTTTAACGCATTTTCTTCGGAAAATTCGCTAAAGAGGGGGCAAAATGTAGCACCCTAAAATTGGCGTAGTAAAATTGTCATAATTACATTCACCTTAGTAAATAATTTAAATTCAAATTTTAACCTCCCAAACCGCCCGTTAACCGTCGGGTAATCCGTTTCCCCCTTTTTCGTGCCATTTTTAGAGGTTGTTTTGACCGTTTGACGATATCGTCGCCGATCAAACGATATCGCCCCAGATCTGACGATTTCGTCTGGGCTAGGACGTCCAGACGATCTTGTCGCAAAACTGATTTTGCACAATTAGCTTCTGTTCCAACGGGCCTCTAATCCGGGCAGAAGCGTGTCTGCACCGTTAGAGACCCTCCCCTGTTGGAGATCTCCCAAATAGGGATGATCTCCAACCTCCTAACTACTCCCCTAAGCCTATTTAATCCTTAGGACCTTCCCTTCCCAACCCCTGGCTGAAATTCTCTGTAACTTAACTTCATGCACGTTAAATCATCCTAAGTTTTCATTTGCGGTAGTCCTATATCAATTTTGTTGCAGGTACCATCTTGTTTTTCAGTCGGAGCAAGCATACATCGTCGTCGACGAACTTGTTCAAATCGGAGGCGATCCTGTCGAATCAGAGACGATTTCGTACTGATGCGAGACGATCTCGACTGCAGTCCACATTGAGGCAATCAGTGCCATAAGTTTGCATTTCTTCACCTTTTCTCTGTTGTTTTATTCTACAAATTAGCTAGTTTATTTGATATTTTATGTTATATTGCATTTTGGAGTTCACCCATCTAGATCAAAGGCATAATTAATCCATAATTGTGATTTAATCAGCATCATTCATACATGTTTTGGTCTTTAAGTTTCAGTTCAGTGTTGTCACTGTTATTTTGCATAGTTTCCCTCTACTAGAATAGTAGTATTCTCTGTATTTTGCATCTGTTCTTCTATTTGCAGGTCTCTGACGAATTCGTCAGATCTCAGACGATCTTGTCTGATCTCAGATGATTCTATCGAATTCCAGATGATCCTGACTGCTTCAAACATCAGAATCTCCATCAGACATCCGGATCAGGTATTCTTCTTATTCTTCCTTAATTTCTCTATTTTTCTGTCTTAAATTTGTTCTCTGTATTCATTAAAATCTGCATTTTCATATAGATTAATTTAGACTCATTTGGCCAAACCTAGGATATGAATGCTTAAGACTAAAAACGAACACATAAAAACACATTCCAAACCTAGGCGTGGAAACTGCCATTAAATGTTTCCTGGTGAACCCACCATCCATCGAAAAATCATCAAAATACACCTCCCTTGAGAGGCGGGACCTTCGCAAAGTCCTCTCAGTCCGAGGTACCGCGACATCCTTTTCCCATCCTCCTTCCGGGCACGGATCCTATAGCCTGAAGGTAAGGATGCGAAAAATTTGGAGCGATACAATATGACTTGTGTCTTGTGTATTTTTATGATGCTTTTAAATGTTTTGGTGTGGGGTGGTTTTGTTGTGGGAAATTTTGGGGTGGGTGTGTTAAAAAAAAAAAAAGTATGATAGAACAAATTGGTTGTTTGTGATGTGATGATTTGATAAAAAAATAAAAGGGACTTTTAACAATAATTTCAAAGGACATTGTCGCTATTATAGACCATTTCATGGAGTCGCCGCTCACTCGGTTGTCAAGCTAATCCTAGTATAGAAATATTGTTAAAAAGTAAAAGAGTGCTTAAGAGATTGTATTAAGACTTTGGTGCAATGGTGCAAATGATGATGATGATGGTTTGTTTTCAGAGTTTCATAAAAATAGTATGCATGAAATAATGTTAAAATGATTTTTGCTAGGCATAAATTCCTAAGTGTGATAAATTTTTTGGATAATTCCCTAGGAATTATACCATCATTGCAAAATTGAAGGTTGACATAATGACATGAAATAGTGATAATGTGCATGCTTTTTGTTAAAAAAAACATAATTGTATAACAAAATGATTTAAGTCATATGGTTTTCATGATTTTCAAATAAATGGGGAATAAAAATTGGTACAATGGTTTGCGCTAGGCATAGAATATGTAGGTATAGACTTATACCATCATCACGAAAATCAAAGAAGAAAATAGATTGTTTTATTGCATGGTTGATTTTTTAATTTTTGAAAATATGAAGATGAGGACTTGCGCTAGGCATAAAATTCCAATTTTGGTTTTGGAACTATACCATCGTTGCGAAAGTCGACAATATATATATATGTGTGTTTTTATTGTATGGTTTTGAAAGAAATTTTGATTTTTTCTATTATGTATGTAGTTGTCTTTATACTAAACAACTGTACTTTAAAGAAGAAAATGAATTATTCCAAACAATTTGCAAAAAATATTTCAAAGTATCTTAAAGACAAAAATTAGATTTATAAGGAATCCCATGTGCATATGTGAGTTCATTTCCAATCTTGATTTATCATAATGATACACAAAATCTCTCAAATACAAAATGTGTGTGCAATTGTTATGTTCATTTACCAATTTTGAGAAAGATAATTTGATACAAGTGATTTGAATGAACCAAATAAGTGTTCATTAACCATGATGTAGATGCATATAACCATACTAGACTACTATGTAAGTCGGATTATCAAGAGCTAGCTAATCCATAAGCATACATAGGTCTGTACAAAAGAAGGTCGCTAATGTGATAGACATATCGCCACGCTAGGAGTTACCCAAGGCCAAGCGAGTTGGGCACAAACCACCTGTTATGAGGCTTACCTCACAGTTTTCGAATAATTGAGAATTCTAGGGATTCAAGCTCATCAACCCTTATTTTCTTTTCAAAGGGTAGGGAAAGGGATTTTATTGCTTTTTTGCTTTTGCTTGATAATGCTTGGAACATTGCTCGTAATGATATAAAATAATATTTTTCTTTTTTTTTTCTCTTTTTCTTGAACTTTGCTTTTTCTTTTTTTTCTATGCTAGGGATACTTGCTCGGATTAGCTTTAGAGCAAGGGATTTTTATTCCGGGTAGGGGTGAGCTTGTCCTTTTGCCAATTCTCAAAGATTCTAGACCATGTGCATGATAGGATAGCAGGGGAAACTTTTCGCTCAAGAAACCACTTCTACTATGTAGCATAGCATGGAAATTAAAAATATAATCATTTTATTGTGAAAGGATGTGCTTGGTTTAAGTAAATAACAAGATCAATTCTCTATGCTCAAACTTTATTTAATTGAATTTTGTGGACTTTGATATAAGAGAGATTAGTAATCATGCTAGATAAAAATCAAGATATTTATTTTTGTGTTTGTGAAAGTGAGGGATTCCAAATAAATGCTAATTTATCCAAAATAATTTGAAACATATAACTGCAACATTTGTAAGAAGATATATATAAATACTTTTTGAGAAGTTTTGAGAATGTTGACTCTCTCTTTCTTCTTTATGTTGTTTTGTTTTCGAAAGAGTCAAGAATATTGCTGTTTTTTTATTTTTATTATTATTTTTTTGTTTTTGAAAGAATTAACAAGTGCCATAAATAAATACAACAAGTAGTTTTGAAGATTTTGATGATTATGAATGTTTTTGGTGTTTTTGAATTTGAAAAAAATACAAAATAATGATTGTGAAATATTTTAAACAAATATATACAAGGATGAAATGACCAAATTTATACATAGTAACGTTTAAGATGCAAAATGTTCATGGGTTCTTTAAGTTCTTTACCATCTAAGGTAGATAATTTGTATGCTCCTGATTCAAATTTAGTAGTGATAATGTATGGTCCGAGCTAGTTGGGCTCAAATTTACCTTTAAGGTCTTTAGTTGCATTAGTATTTTTTTTTTTTTGAAGATTTTGATGATTTAGATGTTTTTGATTTTGATTTATGATGGAATTGGTGGTATATACAAGATGATCTATATACACTATACAAGGTTATTTGAGTATAGCATGTCTAAGGTTGCTTCAAAATCAAAGGAGGTTTTGAAGGATAATTTGGTTGAGGTGAAGGTAAGAATAAAAGGTGATGAATAAAAGGTATTGATAACAAAAGCTTTGTTATAATGTAGCAAAAGATTTGACTTTTATATATATGAAATTGATCATATTACAAAATAAAATGTCAAAAATATAAGAAAGTTCTTCATTCTTATTATTATATTCCAAGTCTTGATAAGATGGAGGGAGTATATATAAAATATATGCATGGGTGTTATTTGGTAAACAAGGATGATCATATATGGATGAAGAAAAGTGATGGATAAAAGGTAGTTGTGACAATGGAGAATGTATAGAGCTTGATGTTTCAACCGTTAAATATTATTCAAATGGTGTTGGGTCACCATGTATGGTAACAATTTTATTTGTAATTTCAAACTTCAAACATTGGTGAAGAGTGGAAGGGACAACCCTCATCGTATAAATCCAAGGGCTTCTGAGAAGTAGGTTGTAAGGTGAAGGGCAATATGTTACATAAAACAAAGTATCCAGGATCTTGGATCCAATATTAAGGGGAAGAATTATAGTACCTTGAGCTTCTTGAATTTCATTGTTAAAATATTTTATAATAACATTTGATTCATTAAGATCTTCTTCCTTTGATTTGGTTTTTTGGAATAATTGATAAGTGCATAAATTAAGAGAGGAGCCATTATCTACCATGATAGTTTTAACAGGTATTTCTTTACTAGATCTTGTAATGTAAAGATAGTAGTCTTCTTGTGGAGTAGAGGAAGGAATCTCCTCATCATAGAATGAAATATGGTTAACCTCAAGAGGGTTTATACCATTAATTATGTTCTTAGAGAAAATATGATGAGGAAAAAATTGTTGGCTAGGTATTTTGAACAAAGTTTCCTTATGAGAACTTTGTAATACTTCTAAAAGGGATATCTTTGCTTGAGGATTAATCACTTGTTGTTGGCTATCAAAGTGGATTTTAGATTGAGATTTTGATTCTAAAGATGAGCTTTCTATGCTTACATTCCATTTTGGATCATTCTCTAGAGCCAAAGATAGTTTTGAAGGTTGGTCAAATGAGGAACCCATACCTTGAATATCGGATTGAGTTGATTGAACTTGAGGTTGCTCATTTGTAGTTTCTATTACAATATTAATAATATCATCATGATGGGACACATTAACATGCAATATTTTATTGTTTTCTTGTTGTTGATAATTGAATAGGGGTTCTTGGGAGATCCCCATGTCTTGATTGATTATTGGTATTTGTTGTGTAGGAGTTTGATTGTTTACTAGAGATTTATAATCAGTTGTAGATTGTAATTCCTTTATATTAAAAAGACCCTTATCAATCAAATCTTGAATTGAACATCTTAAATCTTTACATTTTTGTGTCATATGTCCATCTACTCTATGATATTCACAATGTAGCTTAGGTTTAAACCAATCTGCTGTGGTATCAGGTTGTCTTATGGAAGGAAGTTCAATAATATTTGTGTCAAGTAAATACTTGAGAATTATATCCATTGGTTGATTGAGCTTAGTAAATTTACGTGATGAAGGTTTTTGAGAGGTTTTTGATACGTGCCTTAGGAATTTCATCATAAAAGGACCTAATGGTTTCTCACCTCTACTTTCTTTATTATGGGTAGAATGATGACAAGAAGATTGCGAAGTATGAGGTGAGTGCATGGTAGAATTGGAAGAATAAGTATTTTCTTGTTGAAATGAATAGGATTGTATGTGGATCGATAGACATAATATGGATATATGGGAGAATAGATAATATCATTATGAAGAGGATTGCAAAAGGGATTGTCCTGTTGGGGTAAGGATGAAAAATGAGAAAAGCGTGATGGAGGTGATGTTGAATAGGTATGAGGTTGGTCATAATCAACAAATGTATTTTGCTGAATTCTTCCAACATTACTAATGGGCTCATATGGTTTTGAGTAAAATATCATGGTTTCTTTAGTACTTCTAAAAGTAATATTTAATATATATCATTTAGAATTGAATCTAAAACATACAAAATTGAAATGATGATTTTGTTTTTGTTTTTTTTGTATACATATATATATATATTTTTGTTTTTTTATTTTTTTGAATCAGAAAGATGGCTAAGTTATTCACGTCGGGTTCACCAAAATGTATCGCTCCAAATTTTTCGCATCCCTACCTTCAAGCTATAGGATCCGTGTCCGGAAAGAGGATGGGAAAAGGATGGCACGGTACCTCGGACTGAGAGGCCTTGCGAAGGTCCCGCCTCTCGGGGGAGGTGTATTATGGTGATTTTTTGATGGATGGTGGGTTCACCAGGAAACATTTGAATGGAAGTTTCGACGCCTAGGTTGGGAATGTGTTTGATGTGTTCAGTTTTAGCCTTAATCATCCAAGTCCTAGGTTTGGCCAGATAAATATAAGTTGTTCTATTATGAAAATATAGACTAAATGAATGCAGAAATAGATTAGAACAGAAAATAGGGAAAATAAGCTAGATTAAAGAACCATACCTGATCCGGATGTCTGATGGAGGTTCTAATTTTTGAAGTAGTCAGAATCGTCTAGAATTCGATAGGATCGTCTCTTATCTAACAAGATCGTCTGAGATCTGACGAATTCGTCAGACGAATTCATTAGAGACATGCAAACAGAAAAAAAGATGCAAAATACAGAGAATGCAACTATGACAACAGAGGGCCATGATGCAGAATGACAAGAACAATATTAAAATGATGATAATAAGCAAAAACATGAATGCATTCTAATGATCTAATGACAATTTATGCTTTTATTATGCATTAGAGCTAGATGGGTGAACTCCAAGATGCAAGATAATAAAGAATAATCATAGATTTAACTAAATGTAGAATAATGCAATAGAAAAAGGATGAAGAAATGCAAACTCTGGGCACTGATTGCCCCCAATGTGAACTGTAGTCGAAATCATCTCGAATTGGGTCGAGATCGTTTGAGATTGTACGAGATCGCCTCCGAGGACAAACTGAGCTTGCTCCAGATGAAAAAAAATGAAGTTCCTACAAACAAACTTGGAAAAATACAAATGCAAACAATGATTTAATATGGTCTAGTGCATGTAGAATTCAAGTTATAGGGAATTTCAGCCAGGGGGATGCTAAGGGGAGGGCCTAGGATTAAATAGGCTTAGGATAGAGGTTGGGAGGTTGGAGATCATCCCTATTTGGGAGATCTCCAATAGGGAGGGTCTCTAATGGCGTAGACACGCTTCTGCTCGGATTAGAGACATCGTTGGAACAAAGACTAATTGTGAAAAATTAGTTTTGGGACAAGATCATCTGGACGTCCTAGCCCAGAAGAAATCGTCCGATCTGAGGCGATATCGTCTGATCGGTGACGATATCGTCAAACGGTCAAAACAAACTCTAAAAATGGCATGAGAAACGAGGAAACGGATTAAGCGGTGGTTTGGGAGCGGTTTTGGAGGTTGAAATTTGAATTTGAATTATTTACTAGAGTAAGTGTAATTACTAAGGTTTTACTATGCCAATTTTAGGGTGCTACAAAGAGACATAGTTTTCCTAATTGAAATTGCCTCTACCAAGGAAACTCCTCAAATTTCCTCTGTCTAGCATTCCATGCTTTTGATTTTCTCTTTTCATTGTTAGGTTAGGGCACCGATTACATGTCCTTGATTTTTACATTCTGCATAAAATTCCAATCTATTCTCATATTCTACCAGCTATTTTCTATAGTATTATCCATACTATAGCTCCACAAACCTTGGAAATTCATTATTCAAATTAGCATTTACGTAGATTCATGCATGAGTCATCCTTGTCCTGGCCAAGGTCACATGGTCAATGGAGATCAGGTCCCCTATAGTTTTGGATATGCATTGCAACCAATATTTATTGAAGAACTGGGAAGGTAGACTCAGGAGATGAACCCAAATAGGGGTAATGTTAATATTTTGCTTTTCAAGGTCAAAATATTCACCCCATCGTCTGAGAAAAAGGCTCCTTTTGCCTAGAAATCAAGGACCTCCTCTTAAAATGCGGTTAGCATCCTCCATATTGTTAAAATGGATAATTAAGAACCCTCAAGTTAGATCTACCAACTCCAAGCTGCCTACCAATCACCATTTACCCATCGCCCAAGCCCTTATAGTCTCCATGTACGACCTAACCCCAAAAAAATTGCCTACCAGGGAGAATTATTCCATTAAAAGAAAAGGGCTCATGGAACTTGCCGGGGCTAAAATTTTATTATTTACTGGAACTAGGGGTGGAAGAGAGAGAACCTCCTTTCTTTTTCCTCTAAGAGTTAGCAAAAGACAACCACTTCTTGGGCCTCGCATTGTCCTTCGTATATATTTTGTCGGGGTCTTTCTAAGGAGGGTCGAACCCCCGTGTGATGCCTGCATCCAAATCTACCACAACCTAACCGCATTACTCTAGATCCTTGCTTGATCCATTCTTGAGGTTACCACCCACCCCTTCCATACCTGCTCTAACTCTACCACCTTGGCTGAGATTCCTGCCCAAAAAATTCAAACCCTCACTCCCGCCGCACCCGCTAAACCTCAACTCACTCATTCCTCTTGCTGTATGGTGATCTCATGAAGATAAACTAAGGTAGATTTTTTCACAAAAATATAAACTTGGATCCTTGGTAGATGTAGTATTTTTGAAAGGATAAAGTGAACTTCTTCCAACTAAGGGAAGGGTCCAATTTGAATTGTATATATACTAACTTTCCCTACCTATGGATGAGGACAATGATGAAGCAATAGGTTGAGTAGTTATGGAATATTACATGGGTGGATATAGAAGTCTTTGATAGACTCACTCTTATATTTTACGATGACTATATGTACCCAATCCATACATTCTTGGGTTGTTGTTCAACATCAAAGGGTATCTCAAGCCTTGGACATACTTTCCCAATCCTTGGATAGTATAACCTATTTTATTTAAGATCTTTGAATCAATGCCCTTTAGTGTTCTTCTTAAGACAATTGAATGAGTATGAGGAATATAATCATTGTTGAAAAGGCATAAAACTAACCAAGAAAGCATCTTTTTGTGTATGAAATTCTTGAAGACATGGTTGTTATAATAAAAACATATTAAAAATGTCCTATAAATATATATTCTATTGGATGGCATCATAAGTGACGTCCTTGTCCTTCAATTATTATTGAATCCTATATACATTCTCATTGTATTACTCCTTAATATTGTGGATGCCTTCAATAATTGGGTTTTCTCGATGTGAGATATTTATCTCTAATTCTTCCATGTATGTAATAATAAAAAAGACTCTCTCCCATTGATCAAGCATCATTTTATAGCTTCTAGTTTTGGACCTTCAAAATATTAAGTTTTCTCTTTACTCATTGGTTATATTGTTCTAGCTTTTGAGTCCTTTCTATACCAAATGAATATGAAAATATTAGAATGTAGACTAGATTTGATACCATTTGATCTACACCATGGGGATCTAGGAGGATGGCAAAGAAATAAATTCTTTGAATCAACTTGCAACATCAATTTGTGACATAGATTTTTGTTACAAAATAGGGTACTAGTGACTTGAATGCTCTCTAAAAGAAGTAAAACATGAATGATCTATAATAAGGACTTAATTGTCATAGACTCTATAACACTAGGAAATGGTTGGCTATGTTCAAAGGTGTTAATTCCAAGGTCAACTGGTATACACTGAGTGAGAGACTACTTAGGCTGGGTTTTCAGATAAGACTACACATAGATGAAACACATGGTAATAAAATATATGATATTAAGAATTGTGCAAATAGCACTACAAATGGATCACTAGGCAAAATACATTAAGCACAATATAAACATGACATAATTCACATACTTAAAAGTGAATACAAGTAGCTATCCATGAACATATAATTCTTATATTACAAAAGAATATTATAATGGATCCTTGTGGAATAAATGTGCCCTAAGGCATAATATAATTCCTTGAGAAAATATGTGAGAGGATGCAAGTCAAATATTTGTATAGATATGTGATGATACTAGATGTGTTCCTAAGAAGAAATGTAACATTGTAGGTCATATTCCCATGTAGAGATGTATTACCATCAATCATATATGTAGCATATGGGTATAGTCATAGATCTCATAGGTGAGATGTGGATTAGTGTTGATTTATCAATATTTGCTTCTCGTATTTCTATATTTTTCCTTTATTGTGTTATGTCTATGACAATCATTTATGCAAGAGGATGTAACATATTAGTAAGGGAAAACATTGGAAGATGAAATAGTTCATCTTTCAATGAGAATTGATGGTTACAATATTAGTGAGATAGTTCATCTTCCACTTATAATTGCTAGTTAAAATATTTTAATATTATCCACCAACCTCTTATATCTAGGTCGCAAGAACATAAAAAATATAAAATTTTTAACATATTTATAAATATTAATATGTGGTAGTTTGGCACCAAAAATGAGTTATAAATCTAAGTTACAATTTTGAGAGTTTTTGGTGTGTTTTTTGCCGTAATATTTAGAGAACTAAAATTAGTTAGAACACATTCAATAATTATAAAAAGTGATCATATGTGCAAGTTGGGTCAATAATAATGAAGTAATGGCATTTAGAAATGGATCTAATGAAAATTGGTATTGACATCAATGCTAAAATGTGGTATTGGTGTGGGAATGCATAATAAAGGTTGGTGCTAACCTAAATTGAAATTAGTGTATGATGATGGCATCAATGTTGGCAATTGATTTGGTGCTAATGCTAAAGGATGGAACTAACATTGGTAGTTGGTGTCATTATTAATGCTAAAGGATGGTGTTGATGTTGGTAGCTAGTGTTGGAACCAATGATGAAGGATGGAGATAGATTTCTCCTATAGTGTTCACTCAAGGTCCTTGCGATCAGATCAATGTATCATATTGAATGACAATTGGAACAATGTTTTATGGAATCCAATAATTAAATTATAAGATCAAGATCAATGAAGCAATAAAACCTAGTCATAGATATTGGTAGAACATTCAATATACATTATTTGCATAGACATCCTATTTTATTTGTGTCACAAGAAATATGAAGTTGAACCAATGATATGAAAGTGCCCTTTAATAAGTGGCTGCATAAAATTTAGTCCATTAACAAAAATACTCTATAAGTAGTACATGTGCACTTTACATATTATCATTTTCTTATAGAATTTAACAATTAGATAGGACATTAAATCAAGATAACATGACATGATCAACACAAGGGATGGCATAGGAAAAAGGGCAAAGATAAAAGAGGATAGACATATTCTCTAACTATCAATTTTGAAAATATCCTACTCAAAGGACTAAATAGGTTAGTCCACCTCTATCCAATGTAGGAAGGGAAAGGCTCTTCATTGACTACAATTGAAGCATTGCTATTCTTTTTAAATAATACATATTTCCACTTCTCAAGGAACATGTTCAACATTGAAAGGGATAGCAAGTTATGAGTCCTTAGGAAAAAGACACAATACCAATAGCCAAAGCAAAAGAACTATGACAAAAGAGTAATATGACTAATTGTTTTTGACTCATTTTAGCACTATTGCAAATGTAAAATTGGTAAAATTTAATTGAATATAGTAAAAATAGTAGTAATAATACAAAAATGTGTATCTACTAATATTTTCCATGATGTAAAATATATATTTTTATGTAGAATAAAATGGATCAAATGCTTCATGCACAAAAAATAATAGTATTATTGATAAAATTGTTAGAAAATTATAATGAACTTCTCTATTGTATTGATATGAACAATAACAAGTTGCACCAATATGTCTAAAATAGGTCAAGATCCTTCTAAGTGAAATAAATTTCATGCCCATGTAAAACTTGCTATTTTTCTTTTAAAAATTAACATTTTTAGTAATAACTAATTTAAAAATATAAAAGGGGATCAATTTTAAAATACCATTTTCATTTTCACATGCACGTTTTCCTATCCAAGAGTACCATTTTTAAATTATGAAATCCTAGAGTTTAAAATCGATGAGTCATGAGAGGTGATAGTAAGCAGCTAAGGAGATGAAGGCATCTAGGTAGGCCTATTAATTTTTACTATACTTGGCAAGATAAAATGAACCCACATCAAAGAGTTAATAATAAATGAATAGTCACTAATTATGCTAGTTAGGAATAGCCTTGGAAGGCATGAGAACATTCATTGTAATCATTGCAATTTTTTGGGTAATAGACCCTAATGGATTTTTTTGAAAGTGACTCTAAATAGGGGTTTGGATCCCATGAAGTAATTTGGAAACTGTAGAATGACATATTCACCATATTATTTGGTGTTTATGTTGATATTGTAGAAACCTAAAAAGTATCACATTTGTAATGGTTAAAATTAATATTTAATAATGTGTGCAATTATTTTAATCAATGTATTGCAAACCTTAGAAGTTGTTAATATTGGCTATTTTAGCCCCTTTGAATTCTTCTAGCCCTTCTGACCCATTTTGGACCCTTCCTATGCCTAACTATGGTCATCATGAGACTACCCCACTATTTTTAACTCTAGTTCATATTAACTCTTGTTAGAATTCATTTTCCCTCTTTCCTCCACTTTCCAAGTGCATTAAATGCATCTGGGTGAGGATTCCCTTCACTTGGGAACTTTGATTAAAAATGCTAATTTAGTGGGTGAGGAATATCTCCACAAAAGGGACATTAATGAGGTATATCATTTTACATCATGGCATGTTATAATGCATCATGACATGTCATAATGTGTTATGGCATGCCTTAAGGTGTCATAGGACATCATAGGTCAATCTAGGAAAGTTGCACATTTGTCCACACCAAGTGAGGAATATATAAGATGTCCTCTTATGCACTCATGACACTTGTCATCCCTTTTCTTCCATCCTCTCCACTCTCCTCCACCTATGGGAGACTTTACAAATAGGTCTCCATTTTCATGTTCATCAAGTGCATAAAATTATAACAAAACTCTGCTCAAATTTCATTTAGTATTGTTGTGTTTTTACTTGACATTGTGCTTGCAAGTTTACAAATCCTTGAATGCTAAGATTAAAGATCAAAACCCTTTACCAAATAATAGTCTCAACCACTCAAAGTGGTTAACCAAAGTATCAACCACCTAGGGTAGTTGAACAAAATAACAACCATCTAGGGCAATTCCCTAAAAGCACAACTGCCTAGGGTAGTTCCCCAGAGAGCCAAAAATTATGGGCGATTAGCTTGAAGGCCATAAATAGATCCGGATTAACTCCAAATTCCATAGAAAGGTAAATCAAATATCCTTTTCAACTTTTGTAAGAATTTTACAATGTTTTGTAACTTTTTAATTTTACAAAGGTTTGGGCCTCATCCCGAATGACCATGCATATGCATTTGATGATGTTATTGTGATATTGTGTGTAGATGTTGGATACACATGGAGGCTTGAGATATGAAGCAATGTATCTTCTAAAATCTCCCACAACTCGATGTGCACTCGAGGAGATAACTTGCCACACCATAGATTTCACTTGTAAAGAAAAAACCCTTTATTTTGGCAGGTCAATTGTAATTGAAAGGGCCTATTTGTAAAATACAAAACTTATCAAATACTAAATTTATTGTAAATCTCTCTTTTATTGCACTTTATCTACTTTTAATTTTTATGGTGTATTTTATCTTTCACACAAATAATGATCATGGTGGGATATTTTTCCCACAACACATTTGATGCTTGTTCTACATGAGCTTTGGCACTTGCATCGGGCATAAAATATCTTATATGTTGTTGCTTAGGGTTATTTGTGTTTGTAAGCTTGTTTAGTTTGCTTTCCTAAAAATATTGCTTGCTATAACTAGTACAGGTATTCAAGGGTAGGAAATACATAGTCACACTTCTCAAATTAGGACCAGATCTTGCAAGATCTACCCTCACAGGCTTAGTCTCAACCATCTAGTGAAGTTCTCAAGCTCAATCTCAACCGCTCATGGAAGTTGTCAAACTCAGTCTCAACTACCTATGGTAATTCTCAAGCAAATTTTCAACCATCCATAGTGGTTATCAAGCATAATATCAACCACCCATGGCACTTCTTAAGCTTAGAAAGTAATTGCACAAGCTCAGGCTCAAGAACATGGTATGCTCAAATTTTCTTTTCTCTTTTAGCATAGGCTTCAATTTTTTGATTTTGCATAGAAATTCATAGCATAGTTTTTTCATTTGCTTGTTTGAATCTCTTTCCTCCCCATATCACTTTTAAATTTAAAAAAAGGAGTATTGGCATAGTCATTTCACGATTCCTTTCTCAAAATCTCAAAGATACATTACTTTACTTGTTTCTTTCTATTGCTTTTCAAACATTCAAAGGCACAATAAATTATTTTCTCTTCCTGTTCTCTCAAAACACTCAAGGTGTTGTAGACACCTAAAAGTTGCACATAGCTACATCTATGTACTTGTATATTTGGACACTTGTAGGTTTACATAGGCCATACTAGATACCTATAGGCTATTGTAGATTGACGTAGACTATTGTATATCCCTCTAGACCTACATAGACTATCGTAGACTAGTGTAGATCACTCTAAATTAGTGTAACATATCATAGACTTACATAGACTACTTCACTAGTTTATAGGTACAAAAACCTATTAAACTACTCAATCCACATCATAACCACTTTTCATCCATAAAAGGACCACTCATAAATCACCTAATGCCACTTAAGCCCTTCCTGGACTTAATTAGGACCCCACGAGACTATTATTTTCCAAAATGTATTAATTAAATTTAATTCAAATTCTAATTTAAAAGTGACTTCACTTAAAGTGCACTTTTTGGATTAAAAAGATTAATTAGGTTCCTAAATATTAATTATCCCTAATTATTCCCTCCCATATGTGTGTGCACAAAGTTGTTAGGATATTTCTTAGGAAAACCTAATCTAACCCTAATCTAACCTTAGAGTTGAGTAATCCTAGTTAACCCTAATATATCCTCACACATGTGTGAGGATGGGATATTTCCTTAGGGAATGTGGGGATAACACCTCACAAATCCTAACCTAAATATCATAGAACCTGACCTTAGGGTTTAGTTCTCCTAACCACACCCCCTACACCTTAGGTTTATCTATAAATAGTGGACCTAACCCCTCATTATACCTCTCTCTCTTATTTTAGCCAAAGTACAAAAAATATGTCAAAATGCAACCATATATGCAAGAAAGGACATTTGATCTATACCAACAACATTACAACACCTGAGGAGCCCATATGCGTAAGAATTTCCATCAAAAAGTGCTTACAAATGAATTCACCCCTCGACCAACAAATCCAACACCAATATGCCCCTCGACTTGTGAATTGGGTCTACAGGTCTCAAATAACCCTAAATTTGTCAGGTAAGTATCCTTTCATGTTTTTATGATGTTTCCCATAGTTTTTAATGTGTTTTAGTATAGTTTTATTTCATACTTTCATCATATTTTGTCAATACAGGGCTTGACCAAGGCAATCCCCTAAACACTCTAACCCTATTTTTTAGGTCATAAAATAGGTGACAAAGCATCCACATCAACAATAATGGTGGCCCACATACACAGGATGCCCACCTACATCCAAAGACCCAAGAGCAACTATCAGTCTATTTCATGTTCATTATAAAAGGATTCCTTATAATCCTTATTGTAGCCTATGAATTCCATTTCAAATGAATAAAAAAATACTTTTTTGGACATGTGCATTTACTTTGTACTTATGTTTGAGCAAATAACAACTTTTATATGTTTCATTTTGGTACACCTGATGGGATTCCCACATAGGATTGTGTTGGAATAATTTTTATCATAAATCTAACTCAATATGGTGTTTCTGTGTTGTTGTAGGTACCAACCTAGACATTTTAAAGACCCTTGAAGCCCTGGAAACCCCCTCAAACCTTCAAAATAGGGATTTCAGGCCTCTAGATCTGATTCACCCCCCACACTACAAATTCAGATCCAATCACCCCACGACCTACGAATTGGTCCTAAAAGCCTCAAAACCCCTCAAACTTGTAGGGGTGAGTAGTAGAAAAGCAAAGAAGACCACTTGTAGCATTAGAAACCAAGTATTCCCCAAAATTTATCTATTCTGACAGTTATGTGCAAAAAAATATTTACTAGTAAATGCATCGACACATTTGGTAAATTTCCTTTTTCTTACGCACCCATCACTCTAGAAATGTTAACTTTAGTTGAAAAAACCTGCACAAAACTAGAAAGTTTGATTTCCTTTATCCTTGAAAAATTGCTAATTTATTTTTGCAAATCACATATTGCATAAGTTGTGCATTTATTTCTTGTTTCATTACATCAATTTATTTCCAAAAACATTTCATATTTTAGTTCTAATAGTTAGATTTAGAATTAGGGTTTTGCAAATCCCTTTTGCACATTTCTCTTGAAGCAATTTTGAATTTCCTTTTGTACAAAAATCAAAGTCAAATTTCTTTCATGCATTTAAGAATTAGGGCTTTTCAAATTTATTTTTGTACATTTCATTAAAGCAAGTTTCATATTCCTTTTTGTAAATACAAATTTCAGAATCCTTTTGTTGTCATTAAATTAGATTTTCCCTATTTCTTTCGTAAATACCCCGAGTAAATCATAATTTGTTACATTTCTTTCTACATATTTAGTGTAAGATTGCCTATTTATCTTTGTATAAATCCTTCTTACATTTATTTCATGTTCCAAAATTAGGGTTCCATAAACCCCTTTTCTCACATGTGTCACATTGTTTGTTTACATGCTTTTGTAGAATAGATCCTAGTTTTCTTTCCAAAACGCACATTAGACTAGATTTATTTTTACAAAACGCATCTTACTTTAGCATTTTTATTTCAAAAAGTGCACATAGGGCTAGTTTTTATTTCAAAATAGCATTTAGTTAGTTTTTTTTCTTTATACATCATCGTTAGAAAACTCAAACCCACACACACACATGGTTCAAAACAAGTGGTGATATTGGAATTCATCCCCAATCCTGTTGGAATATGTAATGCAACATTGTGTAAATTATTCTTAGACTAAAATATAAAGTCTAAAGACTAATATTTGAATTATAATATAATTCTATCTTATGTAAAATATTCCCACCCAATTAATAAATAAATTAAGGGTGCTAGGAATATTTAATTTCTTGGGAAAAGTTATTTCTCTTTTCTAGCAAATATTAGAAAGTAACTAATCACTTTCTAATATTTGATAGATGCCACTTATCACATATCTCAAAGATTAGATTGTGATAAAATTAGAAAGTAACTAAAGCACTTTCTAATATTTTATATATTGTGATAATATTAGATTGTGATAAGATTTAGGGTTGTAGTAGAAAATATTCTCTTTAAATAGGGGTATTTTCTACTACATATGTATATATCTTGTCATATTGAATTGTGTTGTAGTTTATGTTGATGCATATTGTTGCATAACATTGAAGCATTTTTGTACTGTTGAATCATTGCGTAATATAGTGAGCTTCATAGTGGATGTTTCCCTTCTTCATTTGAAGTAGGGTTTTACCACTCAATATTTGTGTTGTGGGTTTACCTCTTTTATGTGTGATTGATATTATGGAGCATTCTTCGATCTTGGGGAGACTTTGCTTGTATCAAAAATCCATCGCTTAAGACTGGTGTGATAGGAACAATACCCTCCACCATATCACCTCCTTAGACACCTAGTAGCTATACGAGTGGTTTTATGGACTTAATCACCAGAAAACCCCCCACTTTTGAGATTGGGTTCCTAGATTTCATCATCAAAACTTACCTTCAAAGTGGGATAGGATTAGACTCATTCATCCACAAGGCTCACATAATTCGTGGACACAGTAAATGTCATTATTGACTAAGCCCACCCGAGGGTGAAGTGAAAGCATGGGGTTGATGAGAATGCCTAGCACATCTTAGATAGTGCCACCTCTTCTCATGAGAGGATATAGCAAGCTCATTATAGCATATTGAGTTCTCCCATTTTAGGCTATCATTTTACTGTGCCTTCTATACAGGTCACGATTCACACATTATGATATTGTTCTATTCTATGCATCTTTGGGTGTTGTAGGAGGTTCAATACCAATGAAACTCTTGATATTATAGAGCATTCACTCCACTACCTATGATTCTACCTAGGAAGTATCAACATAAAAATACACTAAAACAAACAATACACTTTATTTCTTGCATTTAGAACTATTCCAATTTTGTGTTGTTTACATAATCACAAACTGGTTTTAGCACATCACACCATGCAACACTTTGTATTTCAGCTCTACATAGCTTATAACCTTAGTTTGAATCCATACATCATAGGGTTGACTCCAACTCCCTTCACACATCACATATAAGACCATAAACTCCAGCTTCTTTGTGATTCTAAAACTTCACAACACAATATACATCATCATGCCAGTTTTTACTCATAGTTGTGCATGCAAGAAAGTGCACCCTATAGATAAGTCACCTAACACCCCTTCTATTCAGGTCATCCCTCCTCCTTCGATCATGAAGGGGAAGTCTACCTGCACACATGATCCACTCATAGAGTTTGATCAATGATATACACACATGATGGCTAACTATGAGACGTCCACTTCAAGTGAAGTCCTTGCTACTTCACTTGTAGAAGATTATCCACTTATTTTTCTTGTATCATCACCTAATCCACCTACCACATTCAGTGATCATGTGATCTACACTACTCCAAGAAAAGCTAACCCATTATTTACCATAGATGAGGAGACTCCACCTACTTCCCCCACCTTTGCACACCTTTTTTTCCAAATTTTATCTCAATTCCTCTTTGAGAATGACTATTACCTATTGAACCACACTTACCCCAAGGTTGCATCATTCACCCCTACTGTAGGGATGATCTCAAGCCCTTCCTCATCTACCACAGGTACCCAGATGCCATCATTCCAAAATGCACAACAACAACCCCCCTTGCAAGAGCAAAAAGAACCCCCTTAGACATCACATCCATACTCTTATCAGGAGTCCCAACCATCATCATCCCAACAACCAGTTTTTACAATTTTTGAGGACCTATCATAGCCATCTCTCCAAAAATAAAACATGCAATACCAATAACAACAACCAACAAATCCCATCCAATCGAGAGTGGACATATTCTTCTCTCCAATTTCCCAAGCTCCTACCCTAGAGGCTTATCCTCCTTCCTCCTCATAATTCCCATCTCCATATTAGGTGTCTAGAATGTACCCTACCCAATACTTTTCTCAACCTTCATCTACATCGACATTCAGGATACTTCCTCCTCCTCATTTTTAGTCTTCAACTACTAGTATTACTCCCACATACGGATAAAGAATCATAGCCTACACTCCTACCCCTATAGGCTACTCTACAAATTTTAGCATTGCCACCTCTCACCCTTCAAGAAATATATAGGTTCTATATTTTGAAACCTCATATTGACCACCCTTAGCACCGATAGCCTCAATACCTCCACCATTACCTACTAGATCTACTTTCTTTATGCATCTCCCTTTATGGTCATCATTGCCTATGACCTAGACATTATAGTAGGCTCCTACCCAGTAGGTACCAATGCCACAAAAATACATCCCACAATCACAATACTACTATTCCCAAAAAATAGCCATTCCATAGCCTAGTGTCCCACTAGCTGCAACATCATACGTCACTCAACACCCATACTACCAGGACCAGTTGCAACAATTTCACCATCAGTATTAGGAAGAATAGCAAATCCAATACCCACCACATTCCCAAGCTTAACCCAACTTAGCGCAATACTCCATGCCCCTAAAACCTGAGGTTTAGCTCCTATGAGATGAAGTCAAGATGTTAAACCTGTGCACGACCAGTTATGGACCACAAAAACCAACATATGATGAACTCTACAGTGATCCAGTTCATCCCTCAGTGCCTATCCCACCTTACCCCCACCGCTTTGAGATCCCAAATTTTGAAAAGTACAAAGGTAAGAAAGATCCTAAAGAACATGTCAGTAACTATCACTCAACTTGCTACCAAATTCATAGTAGCAACCCCCTTATGTTACATACCTTCTCCCTCAACCTTGCAGGACAAGCATTAGACTGGTATAACATGCTTCCATGCCATAGCTTGTATACCTTCGAACAATTGTCCAAATAATTTTTGTAACACTTTTACATAAACATTAAGAATAAGACTAACTTCTCAGACATCTATACCTTATGAAAGGCTGACGATGAACCCATCACCAAATTTATATTGAGATGGATATCGATCATCCATGACCTTACCCATAGCCTCCCTACCACTAAGCTAGTGAAACTCTTCTCCAAGAGTTTGCACAAACACATTTCCACCTCCTTGTAGCTTCACAAAAGTCGTACCTTTGAAGAAGCTATTGCCTAAGCCAAAGTAATTAAGGACATCAAGGTCCAATCAAGAAAAATCAAGTTAATACAGAAGCCCAACTACAATTCTAACTTCTATTTTAACATAAATACACCCAACCAACCTTTCCCTCAACCGCCACAAGCCAATCAAGTGGTAGATGCTACCTTAGAACCCATGTCGATTTCACAACCTCATCTTCCTCAAATGCCAAATATTTCAAACCAATGAACCTCCCCTTGCTAAGCCCTAGTAGCCTCACGACATGCACCCATAGGCCCAACAACAAAATATCACCCCACTTTTTGAACCATTACCAACCCTCTTCCAAAGGTTATATGATGGAGTCACATCATCCTACCTGAGATCTGACCATTGGATCCAAACCTACCTAAGACTCATGGATACAATGAGCAAGCCTTCTACTAATACCACTGACAATGTGACCATGATATAGACACTTATTGCTCTTTCTAAAGTCAATTCCAAGACCTAATTGATAGGGGTACCATCTAGGTTGCAAATCCTCTTGCCCTACAAAATAAAAACCTAGGGATCTTCTAGAACCCCTTACTTGACCATAGGGTAACTAACCCCCAATGACCACCATTAAATCCTCTAGGTCCACCTAGGCAAGTAAACAATGTCCAACATGATCCCTCATCACGCGATGTAGTGGGTAAGATCAACCTTACTACATGCAATCAATGATAGCCATCGTGCCAAACAATACCTATTGTTTCCACGTCGGTCCAACTCACATCACCACAACCTTCCATAATTCCTAGCACCATACCACCTCCACCACAAAATGTTATTACAATCCGTGGTAGCCTTACCCACCAATTATAAAATGCCCCAGCTCGACTATCCATTTTCAACCTCCTACAAAAATATCAACCCCATCATGAGGCGTTGAATGATATCCTATGCTCCATCGATATTGAGACACATGACACAAATTCCTTCATAAACTTTATAGGGAATATCCCACGATGCCTTCAACCATCCATTAGTTTTCATGATCATGAGATTACAAAATTGGTAGGAGAAGGAGCAAATCCTCCCCTTCATATCCAAACAACCATCAATGACATCACATACGAGCATTTCCTCATTGATACTGGTTCCTCCATTAGTATTATTTCAACAGTGGTGTTGCATCACTTGCATATACCACAAGCCCATTTTACCACTCCACCTCTTGACCTTTGAGCCTTTGATGGTTCCATGAGACCTACGGTAGGATCCATCATCTTACCCATCCAAGTAGGCATTTGTACCATATCCATCCTTTTTCACATCATCCAAGGGGATGTGCAGTATAACATCCTCCTTGGTCACCCATGGATTAGGGACATGCAGTGTGTCCCTTCCACACTACATCATTGCATTAAATATGTCCACGATGGACTTATACATTGCATTCCTACTGATAGGTATCCATTCAAGTTCTACAACATAGCAGATCTCCCACAAACACCTTCCTTTTCTTTAGCACAACTCTTTTCCATATCTTCCCATAAATCTATTGGAGTGTCGACATATTCCGCAGCATCCACTTCATTACCACAAACCTCATCGTAGACACACACCTTGATGTTAGCACCATTAGCACCACCTTCAGTAGCACCTAACCCTACTACCATCCATTTCTCACCACCATACTTGTGGCCACCACCACCATTGCAACCATCATCATCCACAAATCCACCCATGATACCATGACCATCATCACCTTCTTCCTCATGCCCTATCGCTCCACCTAACCCATATTCCCTTGTAGAAACCCCTATCCTACCTACGCCGCAAACACCTCCCCTTCCATTTCACCCACAAAATAGGTCATTATCCTCCCAGTGTAGTCCAACACTGACATCCTCTCCTCCTTCACAATTCCCATAAGCAAACCATCCTATCCTAGCTATCGTAGCTAAAAGCCATGAGTTGGAGCAGTGAGATTCTCACCTTGATTACTAGCTACTACACCCTTCATCTACCACTATAAGGGAGTCTCAAATTGCACCATCATATTATGATTCAAATTTTCCACCTCATTCACCATCGCATACATCACCATGCATTTCCATCTTCATGAAAAATTTAGGCCTAGGGGATTACAATGTGTGTGATACCCACGTACGTCCAACTATCATACAATCCAAGCAAGACTTCGATCACCCCTCAACATTGATGTTGACCATAGAAACTATTATACAACTAGGATCCCCTGATAATCACACCAACTTTATCTATGTAGGAGTTGATTCCTCTCTCCCACCTGTAGCATCTCCACCATCACAATCTAGATTTTATGGTACACTTGATCACTTGGCTAATCCCTATTTTAAATTACGCTATCTTCAACATTTCCATTGGCATGGATTGGGATTAGGCTGCTATGAACAAGGGTTGTGTAAACCTATTAAACCTCATGTACAATTACCTATGGATAAATCCAGATTAGGTTACCATCCCACTGCCATCCACACACTTGAGGATGAGTTAAAAGATATTTCCCTACATCCTTTTCCTCTTCCAATAGATACCTTGGAAGAATACATTGACATGGATATCATAGAGGACAATCCATCACCTCGCTCTACAATCATAGTTCTATGTTATTTCTTCCAAGAATCCCCTTGTTTTGACACCACATCATCAAGTCGTGTCGATGAAATAATAAGCCAATTTGTAGCCCTATCCTTAAATGATCATCACTCAGAGTAGGACATGACATCTCCACCATCATCACCAACATATTTGGACCCATTCCCACCCATACATCGGCAACTCCATCGAGTTGCTATTTGACCATGGTCTTTACATGTTATCTTGCACCCTCCTTTACACCTCTTAGGATGTTCATGGGTTGTTGAGTCATCATCATCAGACTCCTCACCACCCATATCTTCCACAATGTTAGTTAATATGGTTGAAGTGGATCTCTTCTCCTCACTTAAATACACACACCATCCAACATGTGATGACACACCAAACCCTAATTTCATTGATCTCATGCACATCTCACCCATATTGGCACCCCAAGATTTTTTGCTTTCACCTCATGTTTTACGCACTGTAAATGCTCCTTCATTCTCTACACCACCTCACATACCGTAGGTGTACCACACAAACATCTATCTAGATGATGAGTATGACATCCCTGAGGCCATCGATGACCTCCATCTCATTTTAGTTCCTGAACAACTACATGATGGTTCTCACATGCTCATAGAGGAAACCATTGATGTAGATATCGATGAAGACCCTAAAAATTCTCACATTGTCAAGCTAGCCACTAACCTTTCCATTGAAAAATGCACTCTATTCACTAATTTCCTCCAAAAATATATCAGAGTCTTCGCGTGGTCCTACAAAGATATGCAAAGCCTCGATCCAGCTCTTGTAGTACACAACCTCATGCTAGACAAAGATGCTAAACATGTAAGACAAAAGCTATGATGAATGCACCCAATAGTTGCATTACTCATAAAAAATGAGCTACAAAATCTCCTTGATGTAGATATTATAGTACCCATAGATTACCCCAAATGGGTCTCCAACATGGTTCTAGTACCAAAGCCATATTGTGAATTTCGTGTTTGCATTGACTTTCATGATTTGAACAAAGCTTGTCCCAAAGACAATTTCCTACTACCTAACATCGACTCACTTATTGATTATATCGTAGGCCATGCGATTATCTCCCTCATGGACAAGTTCTCTGGTTACAACCAAATCAAGATCAACCTTGCTGATCAACACAAGACCTCATTCACAACCTATTGGGGGAAATTTTGCTTTAAGGTCATGCCTTTTGACCTTAAAAATGTTGGGGAAACCTTCTAGCATGTCATGACTTATATATTTCATGATTACATGCACAAAAGCATAGAAGATTATGTATACGATATCATCACAAAATCTAAGAAACACTTGCAACACCTGGACAATCTCCGCCAGATCTTTGATGATATATTAGAACACAATGTCCACCTTAACCCAAAGAAGAGTGTATTTAGGGTTACCTCAGGAAAAATATTAGGGTTCATTATCACCCAATGTGGCATTGAGGTAGACACTAACAAAGTAAAGGTCATTATCGAGATGCCCCTGTTGTAATCACAGTGACACTGAGAGGGGGGGTGAATCAGTGTGATCTTTTAAATTTCAAGTATACAGTTTAAAACCAGCAGTAGTTTAAAACTTATAAAAGATATATCAATTACAGCAAGAAAGCATCACACATAACACAACAAATTAACGAGGTTCACCAATGTGGCTACTCCTCAAAAATGGCTGCTTGGACTACCATCCAAATCCAGCTCAAGCAAAGCAACAACTTTACAACTTATTTACCAGCACCAACTGGAAGGAGCACCAACCCCTCAATTTTTTTGCACCAACAGAAAGGAGCACCAACCCCCAATTCACCAGCAACTTCCGGAAGGAGCACCAACTCCTTATGCCAAGCTGCAACTTGGACTTCAATAGAAATAATGAAAAGAATTACAATAATTATACTTTCACCTTATTACCCAGTCTGTAGTTTACATGCACTCTACTTCTGCTATGCAAAAGCTTCGAACAACCAGTCAGCTACTTCGCAACCGTCTCTCGCACTTCGCTTCGACACAATCGAACTATCGCTTCTGCTTCTTCACTAATACTTCGCACACTCTGCTACCGGACAGTCGATCGACACGATTCACTTTCTGGACACAGCAGACGTAATTCGCACCTCCTGCTGCTCTCTGCGTATTATCACTTCGCACTTTAGATCAGTGCATCTTTTACCTCTGCACCTCTATGCTCACTTAAATCACGAAGATTCGATACGCACTCTTCACTTCGACACACACAAACTATTGCTCCGCACTCAGCTTGAATCGAAACGACTCACGCTCTGCTCACTGCGAACCTCGCATCCACTTCCTTTCTCACTTCAAAAATTCACACTTCAAACTCGAAACAGTCCTCCTTTTATAGATGAAAATTGTGAGCAAAGATCTCAACTTAGTCGACTGAAAAACCCTAATTTTAGTCGGTTGCAAACCCTAATTTTAGTCGACTGCAAACCCTAAAAATTGTCAGCTACAAAACCCTAATTCTTGTCGGCCCAGATCCAACTTTGTCGGCCTCAACCGCCTCTGCCACCTCTGTCACCTTCCTGTAGCTATTGCCGTGAAATAGTAACATGTCACGATATCGCTACACCTTTTGCGGCCGTACACTTCCTTTACCCTGCTATTACGAAAATGCGACACTTTTGGCCTTTGTCTGCTTTGCCACCTTTCTTGTCACGAAATCGTGACACTTCGAACTTTTGCTGACGTCATTCTCACTCTTGTCGCGAAATCGTGACGCTTTTCTGCCTTAGCGCGTTCTTTGCTTTTCGCCCACGAAAATGCAACATGTCACGAAATCGTGACATCTTTCGCATCCGTACATTTCTCGCTTCATGCACTAGCGAAATCAAGACATGTAGCGAAATCGCTACAACTTTGTGCCTTGTGCTTCCAACTTTGCTTCGACCCATGAAACTTTGACTTGTAGCGAAATCGCTACACCTTTGTGCCTTGCACTTTCGACTTGTAGCATAATCGCTACACCTTTGTGTTCTACACTTTTGACTTGTAGCGAAATCGCTACACTTTTGTGTTCTGCACTTTTGACTTGTAGCGAAATCGCTACACTTTTGTGTTCTGCACTTTTGACTTGTAGCGAAATCGCTACACTTTTGTGTTCTACAGTTTCGACTTGTAGCGAAATCGCTACACCTTTGTGCTTTGACTCTTCCTCTCTGCTTTGGCCCATGAAACTCCAACATGTAGCGAAATCGCTACAACTTTTTGACTTAGCGCTTCTTCTCTACTTCAGCCAATGAAACTTCAACATGTAGCGAAATCGCTACACTTTTGTTGCCGTACATTCTCTCTCCTCTTTGGGTCGTGAAAACCCGACGTGTCGCGATATCGCGACACTTTTCGCCCTTCTGTGCTTTTCTTCCGAAACTATCATGAAATCGTGACACTTTTCGTCCTTGGCGTTGCTTCTCCAAACTTGTCGTGAAATCATGACAGTTTTTCAACTTTGCTTCTTTCCTTCTAACATGTCGCGAAATCGTGACATTTTTGGCTACGTCTTCTCTCTCCTCATTTTTGTCATGAAATCATGACATTTTTGGCTGTGCCTTCTCTCTCCTCATTTTTGTCATGAAATCATGACATTTTTGGTTGTGCCTTCTCTCTCCTCATTTTTGTCACGAAATCGCGACAGAAAACATGTCGCGATATCGCGACAGTTTTCTTACTTGTCTTTTTTTGCAAATTTTTGAATCTGGGTCACTTCTGTTTTCTTGGAAATGCACTTTACAAGATCTGACTATCCTTTGAACTTCTGTCCTCTGCATCTGAATGACTCCTGAACTGTCTGTCCACTGCATCATTAGATCTAACTGCCTGTGTTGACAACAATGACAAACCTCTTGCAACACCTTGCTCAACAATCTCCCCCTTTGGAATTGTTGGCAACACCTGTGTACATTCCTTGTAACTCTTCTCCCCCTTTGTCAATAATACCAAAGGGCTGCTGCAGACTCCCCCTGAGTCCATCCTCACAATTCTCAGGCACAATTTGTTGCATCTAGCACAAATTATGATCATGAGCAAAAGAGTAGTCAAATACTCAAATGCTCCCCCTGAGAAAGTGATCCCTGTAGCTAGTCACTTCTTGGGAAGTGTGACTACTCCCAATTTGTCTCGAAGGTACTCAAACACTTCCTTGGGCAATGGTTTTGTAAAAATATCTCGCTACTTGTTCTGTGGTTGGGACAAAATCCAATTTGACTTCTCCTTCTGCAACTTTCTCCTTCAAGAAATGATACCTTATAGCAATGTGTTTTGTCCGTGAGTGCATAACTCGGATTCTTGGAGATGTTAATTGCACTGGTGTTATCACACTTAACTGATATTGGTTCACTGAAATTAATTCCAAGATCTTTCAAAGTTTGTTTCATCCATAAAACTTGAGTACAGCAAGTTGTTGCTGCAATATATTCTGCCTCAGCTGTTGATAAAGAAACTGACTCTTGTTTCTTGCTGTGCCAAGCAACCAACCTGTCACCGAGATAAAAAGCACCTCCACTTGTACTCTTTCTATCATCAACACATCCAGCCCAATCTGCATCTGAATATGATATAAGAGTGAAGTCTTTGCCTTTTGGATACCACAACCCATACTCCATGGTGCCCTTGAGATACCGAAAAATCCTTTTAACTGTTGTCACATGAGTCTCTTTGGGACTGGCCAGAAATCTAGCTACCATGCAAACCGCTCGTAGAATATCAGGTCTAGTAGCTGTTAAATATAGTAAACTTCCAATCATAGATCTGTACATGGTTTGGTCTACAGGTGGAGATTTGTCTTCTTTACTCAATTTGCAGCTTGTTGTCATGGGAGTGCTAACTGGCTTACAATCCTCCATAGTGAACCTCTTTAGCATTTCTTTCACATATTTGATTTGGGAAATGAATATGCCTTTCTCATTTTGATTAACTTGTAGCCCAAGAAAGTAAGACAGTTCACCAATCATAGACATTTCAAATTCATTCTGCATCTTATTTGCTAAGTCTTTACAAAATTCATCTTTGTTGCCGCCAAATATGATATCATCTACATAGACAACAAGAACAATGAGATGCCCACCTTCTGTTTTCACATACAGATTATTATCCACTAAACCTTTCTTGAATCCCTGTTGAGAGAGATAGTTGTCTAGCCTTGCATACCATGCCCGTGGTGCTTGTTTTAATCCATATAATGCTTTCTTTAATTTGCAGACAAGGTTAGGATCTTCACTGATTTGAAAGCCATCTGGTTGTTCAATATAGACCTCTTCTTCAAGTTTCCCATTTAAAAAGGCAGATTTTACATCCATCTCGATAGACTCTGAAGTTCTTGTGGACTCGCTAAGGCCGAAACATTCTAATTGCTTCTAATCTGGCCACTGGTGCAAAAGTCTCTTCAAAATCAATGCCTTCGACCGTGCATATCCTTTACAAACCAGTCTTGCTTTGTTCCTAATGACCCGTCCGTCTTCATTTAATTTGTTTCGAAATATCCATTTGGTGCCGATTACATTCTTATTTGCAGGTCTAGGTACTAATTCCCAAGTTCTGTTCTTTTCAATCTGATCTAACTCTTCATTTATTGCCTTCATCCAGCTATCATCTTTGCTTGCTTCATCTATGTTTTTGGGCTCAATGCTTTGGATAAAAGAGAGTAATTACTTATTACTTTCCTTCTTGTCTGAATACTAGCTGTGGGATCTCCAATTATTTGATCTCTTGGATGATTTTTTTGCCAGCTACCTGTTTTGAATTTCTTGTTTTCTTGCACCTCTGAGTCATCGATTAATTCATCCAAATCAAACGTAGATTTATTTTTTGTTTCATTCACCTCATCTCCTTCAAAGACTTCTTCATAGATTGGGTAGTTTTCCTCAAAGTCAGCTAATCGTTTCCCACCTTCATCGAATTTAACATCTGCACTGTCCACAATTTTCTTGAGTCTCTTGTTGTAGCATTTGTAAGCTTTGCTTTTTGATGAATACCCAACAAAAACACCTTCATCTGCTCTATCTTCAAACTTCCCAAGGTTGTCATCAGTTTTTCTGATGTAGCACCTACAGCCAAATACTTTGAGATGTTTTGTTGTTGCTTTTCTACCAAACCACAACTCATAAGGTGTTTTGCATTCATGAGTTCTTAACATATATCTGTTTTGGATGTATACTGCAGTGTGAATCGCTTCTTTCCGGAATCTATCTCGCTATTTTGTTTTCTGCCAGCATAGTGCGTGCCATTTCCTGTATAGTTCTGTTCTTTCTTTCTACTACACCATTCTGTTGGGGAGTTCTAGCTGCTGAATATTGTCTCCTGATACCATGTTTTTCATAGTATTCTAAAAATTCATTCGAAATGAATTCTCCTCCTCTATCTGATCGTAAACATTTGACCCTTTTTCCTGTTTCATTCTCAACTAGATGTTTGAAGGATCTGAACATTTCAAAAGCTTCTGTTTTATCTTTTAAGAAAAATATCCATGTCATTCTGGAATAATCATCGATACACAACATAAAGTATTTGTCTCCATTTATGCTTTGAGTTCTCATGGGTCCACATAAGTCTGTATGAATAAGTTCCAAAGGCTTGCTAGTGTGGTACTCTTTTGTTTTGAATGAGACTCTGGTTTGCTTTCCCTTCTGACATGAAGCACAAACATTGTTTGAAGGTTTTTTAATGGTTGGAATATCTCTCACTGCTTGTTTCGAGCTGATTTTCACCAAATTATCAAAACTTATGTGTCCAAGCCTCTTGTGCCACAGCCAGTTCTCTTCTTCTTGTCCAATGAAACACGTACCTTCTGAAGTTTCTGAGAGTGTGTACAAATTTCTAGACGTCCTTGAACCAGTTGCTATCAATTTCCCACTGTTTATTTTTTTGACTTCACAACCCTGCTTTTTGAAGACTACTTCATGTCCTTTATCACAGATTTGACTGACACTTAACAGAGTTGTGTTTCAAACCATCCACAAATAAAACTTCTTCTGACTTGATTTTCCCTTCACTAATTTTGAAAGATCCTTTTCCTATTATTTTGGCTCCATCATTATTTCCAAACTTCACAGAGCCACCCTCATATTTTTGTAGTTTTTCAAATTTCTGTTTATCACCTGTCATATGACTTGAGCAACCACTGTCAAGAATCCACGGTACACATTTATTCTGAGCCTTGAAAGTTGTCTCGCACTATTAAAGATTCCTTTTCTTCCCCGAGCTGTTCTTTCTGTTTCCATTCTATTTTGACTATGGTATTGGGCTCTAGCTTGGATTTCCCCTTTTTAGAATCTTGCACATATCTTTCAGAAATAATTCTATTCTGTTTTGCCCTATATGGTTGAATTCTTCTTTTCTGAGATTGATTTGAAACAGAAGTACTATGACAGTTTCTAGCAATGTGCCCAAAGTTGTGACAATTAAAGCATTCTACTACATAACTCATTAGAGGAGCAAAAGTATTTCTACTAGTGAAACTTCTTGGACCTACATTATACTTGCAGTCAGCAATTTTATGCCCATAACCATTACATTTGAAACAGAAACCATAAAAGTAATGATTGAACCTGAAATATGGTCTTTGCCAAGTTGTTGCAGGAGCCTTAGATCTTCTTTTCTTTTGATGTGTGACCTTGGTAAATCCATCATTGTCAGTTCTTATTTCTGGCCTGGCATCACCGCTTCCTTTTGCCTGATTTGTTTTTCTTTCAACAACTGGTTTCTTGTCTTTACTCTTTTCACATTCAACATTGCTTGCCTTTGGTCCGTTTGATGATTCTCCTTCAATAAAGCCCAGACCGAATTTGATACCTGTGGGTCTTTGATCACTTAGGATTTTGTCCAGCTTCATCGAACTTTCTTCACGTTTGAAATGGCAGCTAATTTTTTGATCCAGCTCTTGTATCTGTATTCGAAGACCAACATTTTCTTCTTCCAGTTTACAACAGTAATCTATCTTCATGGTTATCTGAACTTCAAGATCTTCGGACATTTTCTTGTACTCTTCTGACTATATTTTTAAACTGGATATAATGTCATTTGCATCCTCAAGCTTCCTTGACAGTTTTTTATTCTTTCTTTTCTCAGATTTCCATTCCATAAGAGCAGAGACCAGCTCACCTTCTAAATCAACTTCAGCCTCAGCTTTTTCAATAGACACTTTAGAGTTCATTCCTTCTCTCTTTTCTATGTTTTTTGCCTCTTCTGATTTTTCTACTTCAAATGCCATAAAGAGAGCTTCACCTGTTCCTTCTTCAGAGTCTTCACTAGAGCTGTCCTCTGAAGAATCTGCATTTTGGGAGATAAAACTTTTCTTTTTGAAATTGCCTTTTCTGAAGTTTGTTTTCTTCCTCCATTCACTTCTTTCTTGATGCGAAGTTTCTTCACCTTTGTTCTTGTCATTGAGAGGACATTTGGTAGCAAAGTGTCCAATGCCTCCATAGTTGAAGCATTTAAAAGGTAGCTTTCCTCTGTATTTTCCTTTTCCCTTTCTCAGTTTTTTGACAAAATTTGCTTCCATTTCATCTGATACATCCTCTTCTTCAGACTCTGGTTTTGTGACTTTGCCTTTTAGGGCTTTGAAAGCAGCTTCTCTATCTGTGGGATTAGACCTTCCTATTCTCATTTCAAAAGCAGTCAAGGAACCATGCATCTCATCCATACTAAAATGATTTAGATCTTTGGCTTCTTCTATGGCAGAGACTTTAGAATCAAATCTAGGAGGGAGCGATCTTAATACCTTTTTCACGATAGTAGCATCATTTATATCTTCGTCGAGACCTCTGATTGAATTGGTGATCCCATTGACTCTTTGCATGAAAGTCTCTATGTTCTCATCATTGTCCATCTTTAAAGATTCGAATTGAGCTCGATGTGTTTGAAGCTTGGCCTCCTTGATCCTATCATCTCCTTCATGAATGTTCTCTAGTTTATCCCATACATCTTTTGCTGATTCACAATTTATGATCTTGACTAGCTCACTGTCCACTAGTCCACACATGATGGCATTTTTTGCTTTTGAATCATTTTCAAATGCCTTTTTACCAACAGTGTCTGTTGGAGCGGTGGCGGGAGCTTTGTAACCATTAACTACTGCACCCCAGATGTCAAAACCCAAAGCACTGAGATATGTCTGCATTCTAATTTTCTAGAATGCATAATTAGTTCCATCAAACAATGGTGCTTTGTTCGAGGAGAACCCTTCACCACTTGCCATTGCGTCACTTCCAAGATCACCCTAGTTGTTTGAGCCTGTTCAGGAACCTTGCTCTGATACCAATTGTTGTAATCATAGTGACACTGAGAGGGGGGTGAATCAGTGTGATCTTTTAAATTTCAAGTATACAGTTTAAAACCAGTAGCAGTTTAAAACTTATAAAAGATATATCAATTACTACAAGAAAGCATCACACATAACACAACAAATTAACGAGGTTCACCAATGTGGCTACTCCTCAAAAATGGCTGCTTGGACTACCATCCAAATCCAGCTCAAGCAAAGCAACAACTTTACAACTTATTTACCAGCACCAACTGGAAGGAGCACCAACCCCTCAATTTTTTTGCACCAACAGAAAGGAGCACCAACCCCCAATTCACCAGCAACTTCTGGAAGGAGCACCAACTCCTTATGCCAAGCTGCAACTTGGACTTCAATAGAAATAATGAAAAGAATTACAATAATTATACTTTCACCTTATTACCCAGTCTGTAGTTTACATGCACTCTGCTTTTGCTGCATGAAAAGCTTCGAACAACCAGTCAGCTACTTCGCAACTGTCTCTCGCACTTCGCTTCGACACAATCGAACTATCGCTTCTGCTTCTTCACTAATACTTCGCACACTCTGCTACCGGACAGTCGATCGACACGATTCACTTTCTGGACACAGTAGACGTAATTCGCACCTCCTGCTGCTCTCTACGTATTATCACTTCGCACTTTAGATCAGTGCATCTTTTACCTCTGCACCTCTATGCTCACTTAAATCATGAAGATTCGATACGCACTCTTCACTTCGACACACACAAACTATTGCTCCGCACTCAGCTTGAATCGAAATGACTCACGCTCTACTCACTGCGAACCTCGCATCCACTTCCTTTCTCACTTCAAAAATTCACACTTCAAACTCGAAACAGTCCTCCTTTTATAGATGAAAATTGTGAGCAAAGATCTCAACTTAGTCGGCTGAAAAACCCTAATTTTAGTCGATTGCAAACCCTAATTTTAGTCGGCTACAAACCCTAAAAATTGTCGACTGCAAAACCCTAATTCCTATCGGCCCAGATCCAACTTTGTCGGCCTCAACCGCCTCTGCCACCTCTGTCACCTTCCTGTAGCTATTGCCGTGAAATAGTAACATGTCGCGATATCGCTACACCTTTTGCGGCCGTACACTTCCTTTACCCTGCTATTACGAAAATGCGACACTTTTGGCCTTTGTCTGCTTTGCCACCTTTCTTGTCATGAAATCGTGACACTTTGAACTTTCGCTGACGTCATTCTCACTCTTGTCACGAAATCGTGACGCTTTTCTGCCTTAGCGCGTTCTTTGCTTTTCGCCCACGAAAATGCAACATGTCATGAAATCGTGACATCTTTCGCATCCGTACATTTCTCGCTTCATGCACTAGCGAAATCAAGACATGTAGCGAAATCGCTACAACTTTGTGCCTTGTGCTTCCAACTTTGCTTCGACCCACGAAACTTTGACTTGTAGCGAAATCGCTACACCTTTGTGCCTTGCACTTTCGACTTGTAGCATAATCGCTACACCTTTGTGTTCTGCACTTTTGACTTGTAGCGAAATCGCTACACTTTTGTGTTCTGCACTTTTGACTTGTAGCGAAATCGCTACACTTTTGTGTTCTGCACTTTTGACTTGTAGCGAAATCGCTACACTTTTGTGTTCTGTAGTTTCGACTTGTAGCGAAATCGCTACACCTTTGTGCTTTGACTCTTCCTCTCTGCTTTGGCCCGTGAAACTCCAACATGTAGCGAAATCGCTACAACTTTTTGACTTAGCGCTTCTTCTCTGCTTCAGCCAACGAAACTTCAACATGTAGCGAAATCGCTACACTTTTGTTGCCGTACATTCTCTCTCCTCTTCGGGTCATGAAAACCCGACGTGTCACGATATCACGACACTTTTCCCTCTGTGCTTTTCTTCGAAACTGTCATGAAATCGTGACACTTTTCGTCCTTGGCGCTGCTTCTCCAAACTTGTCACGAAATCACGATAGTTTTTCAACTTTGCTTCTTTCCTTCTAACATGTCGTGAAATCGTGACATTTTTGGCTGCGTCTTCTCTCTCCTCATTTTTGTCGTGAAATCATGACATTTTCGGCTGCGCCTTCTCTCTCCTCATTTTTGTCACGAAATCGCGATAGAAAACATGTCGCGATATCGCGACAGTTTTCTTACTTGTCTTTTTCTGCAAATTTCTGAATCTGGGTCACTTCTGTTTTCCTGGAAATGCACTTTACAAGATCTGACTATCCTTTGAACTTCTGTCCTCTACATCTGAATGACTCCTGAACTGTCTGTCCACTGCATCATTAGATCTAACTGCCTGTGTTGACAACAATGACAAACCTCTTGCAACACCTTGCTCAACAGCCCCTACCTACTACATTTAAAAAAATGTGCAGCCTCCAGGGCAAGATAACCTCCATTTGCCACTTCATTGCACAACTGTTAGATAAGTGAAAACTGTTCAACCATCTCATACAAAAGGGAGTCAATTTTAAATGGGACAATAACTATCAATAGGCCTTTGACTCTATCAAAACTTACCTCACTTCCCCACGATTTATATCTCCTCCACACCCACAACTATCGCTAATTTTGTACATATCAACCACATATTTTGTGCTAGGTACATTGCTAGCTCAAAAGAATACACTCAACAAAGAGCAAGCCATATATTACATAAGTTGTACACTAGTCAGCTATGAAGTTAGATATGGGTACATGGAAAAGCTATGCCTATCTATAGTTTTTACCACTCAAAAACTTCATCATTATATGTTAAACCACACAACCTTTATCATCACCCGAGAAAACCCCCTTTGGTACATGATGAACAAAAGCTACCATAAATCTTGAACAACAAAATAGATCATGCTTCTAACTAAATTTGACTTAGAATTTGTTTCACAAAAATTCATTAAAGGACAGGTCATCACAGACCAACTCGTAGAAGCTCTCTTGCTTGATGACCAACCTCTCCTCATCTAGCTTCCTGATGATTCCATATTCCACATCACAAAAGCCAAATAATATGTCGAGCTAGAGACACTAACTGACTTAACCCTATACTTTGATGACTCCCAATGCACTCACATTGGGGATGTAGGCATTGTGTTCTTCACACCCGAGGGGGAACCATTCCTCTTCTCATTTAAATTGGACTTCTCTTGTACCAACAAAAATATAGAATATGAAGCCTTGATCCTAGGATTAAAATAGGCTCATGCCATGCATATCAAATGCCTCCACATCATAGGTGATTCCCTCTTGATAGTGAACCAAGTGAAAGAGATTTAGAAATGCCATTGTCCAGTTCTCCAACAATACAAATAAATTGCACTTCTTACACAATTTAAGTGGTACAACCTCGAAGCTGCTCCATGATCATCAAACCACTTTGCAGATACAATAGCCTCCTTAGGATAATTAATCCCACAAAACCCATCCTCATACACTATGTCTGTATCCATTCACACACTCACCCAATCTTCCATATCGCCTACATCTCCTATAGATCATGGTGGCATTCACATGGTCGAAACTGAACCACATGAACCTTGGTTTACATAGATAAAATATTATATCAAGTTAGGATTCCTACCATGTGACCTACCACATGCTCATCATCGAGCATTCATTCACTATAAATTGTTGAGGGATATCCTTTATCACTGTAGCTATGATGACATCCTCTTGTGTTGCATAGAACCCCATGAATCTTAGCGGGTTGTACAAGAAACCCATGATGGTACTTTTAGTGGCCACTTCAGTGGCATGGCAAACATAAAACACATACTTTGCATGGGATATTATTGGCAAAATATGGAGCATAACTATTGTGAATACATGAGGTACTGTGTCAAGTGACAATAACATACAAACCCACACATCTTCCATCTTAAGCGATCCAACCGATCTAGTCCATGTGGCATTTTTCATAATGGGACCTCAACCTTATTGGACAAATCACACCCGCTTCATCGAGCAATCATAAATTCATCATTACAACCACATAATATTTTACAAAGTGGGTCAAATCCATCCCACTTGTCCAAACCACAGGACCTAAGATCACAACATTTATTACAGATCATATTATATGTTGCTTCAAAATTCCTTCCAAAATCATCTCTAACAACAGAAAATCCTTCAAGAACACAAATTTTTGTGCCCTCTGCACCAAATTCAATATCCATCATAGCTTCTCTACCCTATACTATCCACAAGGTAATGGCCAGGTAGAAGCTACAAACAAAAAATCTATTCCATACTTCACAAAATAGTAGCAGAATATCATCGTGTCTGGCATAACCAAATACCCTTAGCTTTGTGGGATTACCATACGAGCATACATACTACCACTAGGGCAACCCATTTCTCACTGGTCTATGGTGTTGAAGCCATTATACCCCTTGAACTTGAGATACCTTCCTTGTGGGTATCTGTGAAGGAATTTATTGATGATGATACCACTCGTCAAGCCTGCCTCGATAAATTAACACTCCTCGATGAGAACCATATCCATGCCATAGAGCACACACGTGTCTACCAATATCACCTTCACTATGCCTACAATAGTAAGGTACATCAATGCAAATTCCAAATTGGTGATCTGGTTCTTAAAGAGAACCAAAAAATTACAAGTCAACCTCACCAACAAGGAGACAAGTTTACCCCAAACTGGTTGGGCCCCTTCATAATCACACACAAATTTGGTTTAGGTGCCTACCGTTTGGATAATCTTGAGGGTCTCACTAAACCCAAGCCTATTAATATCCTTCACCTACATGCATTCAATGCCTAACCTACACAGGTATGCATTATCACAAATAGTACGCATTGCTATTCACAAACACATTACCTGCTATGTACATCACGATACATGCACACCTTTTACTTTACAATTGCATTACACATGTACTCTTACTTTTTTTGCCATTTATATGCTATTAGCATATATTTATTTTTGTAGGATTCACATAATCTACCACTATGTCATCAACAGAGATTCACAACTGTACACACTCACTATATTTTAGGAACCTATCGCCCTTCCAATCGAGGATACACACCTCATCCTGCATGTCCTTCATGCCTACCTCCCCACTTCCAAGTGGGATATATCCATATGCTCAAGCCTTACAGTCACATGCTTCCCAATATGCTTCTACATGCATACCTCCATACCACACACATCGTGATCTATATTTGGTTCTTCCACCAACCATCCTCTAGACACCACCCTCACCATTTTGTGGCCTACCATTCTAGCCAACATCACACTATGTGAATATATTACACTCACTCCCATTATCACCTCATGTAGGTTCTTCTTCCCATGCATACCACATTGCTACCTATACATTGGAGTCTCGATCTCCACATTCTTTGATCTCATCATCTACACATATTGATATCCAACACATTCTAGCTCGACTTAACACCCTCAAGTTACATTTGAGCCATTATCATTGCCTCACATCTACTCACCAGTCCACCGTACCTTGTACATCTTAACCTTCACCCAGGTCCATTCCTCGTCCCAGGGTTCATCCCATATATGAATATTGACCCATTCCTCCACCATTCAACCTCACACCATCCACTTCCTGCACACCTCCTGCAGACCCCTACATCTACCCCATGTTTATCCCATCCTTACCATTATCTAAAATGTTTCACCGTCTCCTTCACCAAGGCCTCCTGGTATTACCCAAAATTAGGCCTCTTGATCCATCATGTCCCAAACTATGAAATTACCATGAATACCAATTCTGTATATAGAATCAAAAGTCAGGTCACAACATTAATGCCTACCATACATTTGAAACCCTAGTAGGCAACATCTTGATTGGTGATCATGTCCCTTCATCTGAGCATTCCTGTTTATCCACCCAACTTCAAAGTCCCCCACATTGCATTGTCCCTCAAAATTTACTATCATGTGAATTCTTGATAGTGCCATCCTGCTATATTCACCATATGTCCAAATACACAAACCATCAAAGCCCAAGAAACATCATTGCTTCACCTCCCCACTCGTGACCTGACCCACGTCACTTCACTCATTAGTAGTTCCTCTTCATATTCCTCCTTACCTCTTCTTCTACTTCTTCTTCTTATCTCCTCGTGTAGTTGTATGGTCATGCTTCGAGCGGCTACATACCTATGTTGATCTATTTTCTTTCTTCTATATTTATTGGTCCTTGGTAATCCCCTCATCTTGCTGGTTACCAATACCAATTTCTTCTCATTTATTCCATTTGTAAATCCCACCTGCTCACCCTTCCATTTTTTGTGATTATTACATGCATTACCACATATCATAGTTTACTCTCCTATTAAACACACCCCACATGTTGGGGTAACCGTCATCACACACACCTATTACACATAAAACCCACACACTGGGGAAACTATTATCACATCATCTTGCTTTTGTCATTATGATACACCATACTCATCTGTAGATAAGTTTACCAAACTTCTCCCTCTACACTTCATGAGATTCCTCTTGTAGATATTGTAATCCCCTACTTGCATCATTTACATTACATCCATTGCATATATCCATATGTTTTTAATTATAATTTTATTTCAAGTTTGTACATTCTTCCCCCAAAAATGTGCCTTCAATAGGAGTAACATATACACTTTTTAGCATCACCACCTGGATGTCTATTCCCCCTTTTCAGGATTAGGATATACATATGTGTCATGTTAAGCTTTGACCAATCACTAGTTCAGTTAATCAAATGTCACCTCTAGACGATAGGTTTTACACACTCCTTATAGTTCTTTAGGCTGGTTCAACTTCTCTCACGGACCATTCATACAGGTTGCACATTAAACAAGTTTTGAGTCTAGGGAACATAACACCTTGCGTAGATATCACCATCTAGTGAACGGTTTCCCCTACTTATCCTATCACTTGCATGGTCAACATACGACCTAGGGATAAACAAAGGGATAAGCATAATAAAAAATAAGACAAACGGGCAGAAAACAAAATATAATGCCCATACAAAAAAGAAAACAGAGAGAAAAGAAAGAAAAAGAGCACCATAAACCATACACGAACAATAAACAAGGTAAAGAAAAAAAGGAAAAGCCTCCAGATATCACCATTGTTATGCTTCATCACCTTTTATCCTTAGGTGTAACATAACATCATGGGATGATTTCCATTGCTAGCAATAGGTTCCAAGAGCCTGCCTACCAGTGGAATAGTCTTACAAGTGGTGACATATCTGTCATATTAGCGACCTTATTTTGTACAAATTATTGTTTGCTTATGGATGAGCTAGCTAGTTTGGCTATGTCTACAATGGGTTAATCCTACCTCCCTCAAAATGGATAAATGAACCTCACTCATTTACACACATAGGTCCATGATAGAATTTGAACTAGTCATATTAGTTATGAGTTATCACAAATAATTGCATAGTTTTGGGTCCAAGATTTGATTACCAAAACTACGTTGGTCAAAGTCGTTACATAGACCTTATACCATCCTACATCCCTAATATTATGGAATGGATCACATTCAAATAGGTACATGCAATGATCCAAGTGCTTCCTTTACGCATTTCAGTCTTCTCATACATGCATCATCGCATCTATGTTACATGCATTTACTAAAAATTACATCACATAACATCACATTGCATTACATTTAAACATACAATCCTTCACATCATTCTACATTATATCTATACTATCGTATGATCATACATCTACACCCTACTATAAATGTATATCCATGCATTATATATTTACTCAAGCATTACACAATGATATCTATGCAAACACAATTCAAACATATAACAATCCACATCAAACAACACATGTATATGTAATAGTTGAAATAAAAAGGTATATATATATATGTCATCCATCAAAAATACCCATAGGCTACAACCTGGGACCATGCCCATCATACAAAATACAAAATTGCCTATAGGCTATAATGGTAATCAACCTAACTAACACTAGGAGCCTCTCCACTCCCCTCGTGACTCACCCTCCCTAAAATTATCCCACATGCCACAACATCTCTGCTCGACTCTACTCTATCTTGATCGCTAAGCCCCTATAGGAGACAAAACCACTCTTGAACGAACAACCACATCTCTACTCACTACCACATTCTATGTCTCAGCTCTAGTGCCTCTCTAACCAATTAAATATGCAATCTGATGGATCCATTGAGGTTATGTCCATACACATGTCTGTATCCTAGACTATGACACCACCTGGTCATAATTGGGAAGTAGGATCCCATTAATATCCAGAGAGTACTCATAATCTACCCACATTGCTACCTCTGTAGCCATAATCTCTCTCCCAAAATCAATAACCCTCCATAGCTACTCTAACTTTGCTCTTAGAGAAGCCATATAAGCTGGAACCTCCACTACCACCTGGGCTACCTCAGCCCCCTCTCATCCCTACTTATACCTCACCATATCATCTTGTAGCTCCATAATATTTGCATCACAAGCTGCCAATGCAGATCAATCTCTCTCCACCCGTACCCTTAGCTGATCCATATCTACTACCATCCTAGTACATCTATCATCAAGGGCCTTTTGAGCAATATCACTAGTAGTCTCTAGGGATATCAACCTCTCCTCCAAATCTATCATATCTGCCTACCTATACCTCTTGCTCTCATGGAGCTCTCCCTCTAGATATCATATGCGATCGGGTAACAACAATACCTCCTCCTCCACATCCTACCTCTCCTACTACTCGATGGGAATATCCTCCATCCCATAAGAGAAACCCATCTCTAGGGTTTCATCAAAACCACCCATGGCCTTACCTACACCTAACTCCTCCACAACCACTCTCTCCTCCATGACTACCCTCTCCTTCGTAGGCTGCGCTCCACCACTCGTAAGAACGTCCTCCACTCTATATATATATGATCTCAAGGAACCACCCAATCACCACCTCGATCATCATAGAGGCACATCCATATCACCACTAGGTCTATCCTATGACCTTGCCCGAGTGACTCTCATTGCCATACTCCCTATTGCAGGTACCCCACCACTAGGCGGTACCCATCGGTCAACCACACCAACACATAGCTACCAGATCTACATCGCCCACCAAGCATCAAACTCTGGTGTAGTTCCAACATTACTCACATCTAGGATCACCATTGGTGGGTCGCTCTCACCAGTATAGGGTAAAACTACAGGTGGTTACCCCTTGTCACCTCGTAACCTATAGTATAAAATAGACACCTATGGAATATCATATCGTAAGCCAAACTACTGCTTGACTCGATAAAATTTAAAGAACTAATCCTATCGAGTATACCATCCCACAAACCACATACCTCGATGAATAGCTCCCAACTACTCATCATCCTTCTCCCAGGTCACCCCACCCATCCAAGGCCTCCACTCAATGGCACTTAGCACCAGCCTACCAAATTATATCCTCCAAAATAGAGGATCACCCTCATGTGGCCTATTAACACCCTTCTCCACATTAGTCCTCCATCTCAAAGCATAAGGCAAATGTATCCATCCACCCGCATGCACCTTACAAGGCAAAAATGATGGTCTCTCAATAGATATATGCTCCCATGCCCATACTTGCAACAAAGGAGTTCAACTAAACCCCTTCTACCCAACATGCACCACATCGTGCAACTCCCTGTACACCTGGGCCAAAAACATAGGTTACCACACAAACATAACATTGTGCTCTACCATATCACTCATAATATCCAACATATTCTAGGTAAACAATACCCCAGAAGTGTTAGGTAAATCATATGTGGAGATCATCATCATAGCTGCACACTGGCGCTTAGATATATTATCATTGTTTCATAACATCTCATAATACATATTATTGATATCTATCTCCTCCCACTTCTCACTAAATAATCACTCCATCATGGCCTCCTTAGTATTATCTGGTGTTGCCCTCACCGAAACATCCTTAATCTGTAATTTATATATTCTATATACATCATCCAAGGTGATAGTCATATCACCCATCAGAAAGTGGAAAGTGTTGTGATCTGCATCCCATCGCTCACACAAAGCAGATATATACACCTTGTTGGTGTGAATGCTCTTTCATTCCCACATGCCTCTAAACCATACTGCATCCAACCACTTCTGATCATCCTCATTGTCCATAAGCTTGTTCAATTCACCTTTCATCATGCAAACACGATGACATGGCTTGATCATTTTCACTTGTTCATACACAAACAAAAATAACAACATTCACATCAATCTAATACAAAATCATTCAATTAAATAAAATTCAAATTTTATTTAAACATATTTCACACACAAATTAATTTATTTTAATTTATCACGTAAATCGAGATGTAAAACATACACAATCAATATATCATGACAAATAAAAAACATAGTTGCATATTTGGATACCCATTTGGCCATTCCATGGTAAAAGTTCAAACAAATACAAAAAATAATACATATTTGGCTCCCAAAAATCAAATTTACAATTATCCACATACTCACTATGGCATGAAATTCAAAATCACATCAATCCATCATATATACAAAAACAAAATACATTTTTGGACACCTATTTTCCCACTTCACAATGAAAGTGTTAAAAAGCTTCAAAAATAGTATACAAACACACACAAATTTCGAGGTTAAAGTCACCACAACCCCACCAGAACAGTGCACACACCAAATCACACAACATCAAAAAAATAGTTGCATTTATGAACACCCATTTACCCACTTCATGATGAAAGTTCAAATAGAAATAAGAAATAGTACATATATGGCTCCCAAAAACCACTTTTAGATTCAATCCTATCTACATCATGGCACGTAAATCAAACACATGCCAAATGCAATCATATACCAAAAAAAATTACATTTTTGGATACCCATTTTGCCCTTCTACAATAAAAGTGTCAACGATTTTTAGAAACAGTACACATATAGTGGAAAACTTAACAGTCAAAGTTTTCTAATTTACATCCTAACGACCTACATTCAGATAACATGCCAAATGAGGATAAAACAAAAACACAGTCACATAATCAAATACCCATTTCCTACTTTTACAAATGAAATTCAACCACATTGCAAAAACAATGCACCATCACTCCAAAAATGGAAAGCCAAACTGCAAGACTACCCTACTCGTCGCCTAGTCAAACTACTGTGAAAACTAATCAAACCTAAAAAGTGATCACACTTTTGGGTACCCATTTAGCTTGTTTAGTACTTTGTGCTCCAATTTTAATTAAAATTTACCTAAATTTTAAAAATAACATGAAAACCTCCCCCCCTATTTCACGCATTTTGGAAAATAAAATTGAAAAATAAAAAGAATAAAGAGCACTTACTGATGGATCACCACATCGAGCTCCAATGCTAGTACATTCTCTAGTCATCCTGCTACTTGATCTAGTCAACTAAAAGTGCTCCATGTTGCCAATCATCACTCTCTCGCCATGCTACCATCAAAATGACCCCCCATGCTTCCAAAAAATCTTAAATACACCTAAAAAGCCCTAATTAGGTCAAATTCACCCATCGACTTGCAAATTTAACCCAATTTACCCCTTGGCCTAAAAATTAGCCCAATTTAGCCCCCGACCTATGAATCCAGATCCAATTCTTTCCTTGGCCTGCGAATTGAGCCTAGAAGTCCCAAATTGACCCAATTTTGATTCCAAACCCTAGGAAATCTACCCCCTTTCCTACCCATATGATTTTTCATCAATTTCATCATGCATATTTTTTCTATCAACCGATTCATCACAACATCACCACATTCCATTTGCATAATTATTGATTCCTTGTTTGAGGGGGTATTCATATCCAAAATCCATCTTTGTATGCATCCAAACAACAAAACATCCAAATCACGGATATCACATCTATCTACAATTTTTTTTGTTGAATATTATCTTATGATTATAATCTCAATTCCAATTAGATATTTTCTAGATCACGAGAGTTGTATGTAACAATGGAGAAGTCACTATGGTATTCATGATACAAAATGAATGACACGTTTGACTAATTCAGTGTAATATTTGGAGATGTCTCTCTAGCATTCATGACACATAATAAATGACACATTTGAATAATCCACATGTTAACTAGCTCAAATGGTTTGACACTTGTCACCATGTACTCATCAATCAATCAACAAAAAAAAATTGAATAGGTATTTGTTATGTTCATATTTTGGACCATCCTACGTTGGTCGCAAAAGCAAAGTAGTCAAAATTTTCCATCCCCAAGCAACCAGTGTGACATTGAGAAATGTCATACAGACTCAACAAAACCATCGCGTTGCATATGCAATAATCCATTTCCATTCACCGACATTGTCTTTCATTTTCTTTTCTTTCTTCTTTTCTCTTCTCTCCCTAGATCCCTGATCAATTTTGTATGGTCACACTTCAAGTAGCTACATACCTTTGGTTGGATTTCATTCTCTTCTTCCTCCTGGCTATCGATCAATGTTGTATGGTCATGCTTCGAGCGACTACATACCTTTGATTGGATTCAATTCTTTTCCCTTCTCCTCTTGTCTATCAATCAAAGTTGTATGGTCATGCTTCGAGTGGCTACATACCTTTGATTGGATCCCATTCTCTTCCCTTCTTCATATTCTACACATCCCTTCATATTTTTGTATTAAATTGTGCTTCACATAGTATAGTACAAAAAGGGGCAAAATATAGACACCTAAAAGTTGCACATAGCTACCTCTACATACTTGTAGATAATTTTGGACACTTGTAGGTTTACATAGGCCATCCTAGACACCTCTAGGCTATTGTAGACTGGTGTAGACTATTTTAGATCCATCTAGACCTGCGTAGACTATCGTAGACTAGCGTAGATCGCTCTAGATATTAGTATATTTGATGTTCATTATGAAAGGATTACTTATAATCCTTATTGTAACCTATGAATTCCATTTCAAATGAATAAAGAATAATTTTCTAGACATGTGCATTTACTTTGTACTTATGTTTGAGCAAATAGCAGCTTTTGTACATTTCAGGTGCATTATATTAAGTTGTTATTTCTTTCCAAAAACTCAAACACTCCTTAGATTAGTCATTATTTACTTTGTAAAACTTAGTATTTTAGGTGTTTATTTCCTTTATAAGCTTAGTAGATTACTTTGTGCATGCTTTCAAAAACTCATTTAGATCAAGATTTATTTTTTAAAAAAGAACATTAGATCATTCTTTTCTTTGCATATTTAGGGTTAGTTCTAAACTTGCATGGTAAATAGACATACAAAACAAAAATAAAATCAAAAGATACATAAAATTACACACTCTTGCACAATTATAATTTACAAATATTTTGTGAGGAAAACCTACCGGTGACGCTGGATTTCACCACCAACCATCGATTGAGCCTCTTTAGACACCATAGCTAGATTGCATAGTTTCTTGGATTTTATCATTGGAAAGCTGGTTACTCTTGGGGCTAGATCAGGGTAATTTTGAGGATTATATGCCCTTTTGTTCATAGGGCTTAATAATTTTTGGAATCACAACTATCTTTTATATCCAAGCTTGACTAAGGGTGAAGTGAAAGCCCGATTCAGCAAGTAGTAGGACATGGATAGCATTTTTCCTTTATTATTGATAAAGGGTTTTGAAAGGGATCCAAAACCTTTTTACAAGTCAAACAGGGGAGATCCCGAGCGATATAAAAAACCCCAAACTAGAGCAAGCCAAAATGGAGGACCACCCTTGGTAGCTTCAAAATACAAAAACTAAACATAGCAAAAGGGGAGAACACTTGCAAGCTAACGTAGGAAGAAATAAAACAACCAATAATTAAAAAATGGTAAACCTCGTAACACAGAGAGGTTATCCACAAAATATTACTCCAGGAGGTAATCCTTATCATCGTCATCCTTAGGGGCATCTTCCTTAGGTTGGCCCACCTTTTGGATCTTCATTTGATTAATAATATTACCCACCCTTAGCAACATGGATGTAGCCAAAGATATGATGTCATCCAAATTAGTCACCCGATCTATGTCACACATAGAATTTTTTAGTAGATGACTTAACCCAGGATTGGCACCTACTGGGAGTCGATGAGCAACCAAAATCCAACCTCTACCTACCCACATTGCCATAGGTTACCACTTCAATGTCAATGATATGGCCATCAGGAACAACATTCATCATCTCTAGGTGAGAACCAAGTATGGCCTCAGGGTTGGGATTCACCATAGGGCCTCTAGCTTCAACAACCCTTTGCTTTGGATTCTAATTAATGTAATTTTAGATTATAATATGTAAGCCCTAGTATTTCAGGTACATGGAATTCCCCTTACACACAATGTCAATGGAAATTTTCATCAACCTAAACATATACTCTTGAATGTTAATTAGCTTGACATCCTTAAGGTAATTTAGAAAATCCATATGGAAACTTTGCAGTGCTGATGACGGCTCATGTATTATTAGGTACTACATCACAAAAACCAAGGCTCTATTCCACGATGGTAGGAGGTCATCTTGAACAAAGCTGTTGTCCTTCTTGGTGAGGAATTTTCCTTTTTCTCAAAAAACATCAATTCCCCAGGAATTGAATATTTATCTCCGAGGATAAAATTCCCATAATTAGGAAGATTTGTGATTTCTTCTAGAAGGTAAATCATGACCATAAATGTGAGACCCCTAAGGGATATAGTACCACCATCCAAAAACTGGACAAACTCTCTTGATAGATCTGGATTGTGTCCTTGAAACTTATTTAGGAAATTAAGAAGACCATGGGACCCCATTATTTCTTCCACCATTGGGTCGAGTAGCAGAGTGTCAAAATCAAAAATCACAATAAAATAATTCTCCTTGTGGATAGGCATTGGCTCACCTCAAACATAAAAATAATACAATCCTATTCGCTTCTCTTGATTGAACCCGTACACCACTTCTGCAAAGCTGAAGTTACTGCTAATTAAAGGACGAGCCACCATGGAACAAATAAAGTTCATACCATCACCATTGGGCCTAGAATTCAATCTGGACAATTAATGAAAGATCTAAAAAGCCTCACCACATGAGCCTTGTAATGCCCAAAAATGATTGGGTCTGCCAATCGAGCATTGGCGAAACAATGAGGTATAAAAGAGGGAATGCAAATCTATCAAAGAACAACTTCGAGATTGGTAGAAAAAAATGGAGTGGAATATTTAGGAGGTCAAAGAGCACTTGAGGGCATAGACCAATGAGGGATTTTATTGTAGTAGTACCATCTCTAGAGGAGGACACATGTATGGGAGAAGCTTGATCTACCATCCACACGGAGGTGATGCTGGAAGCCCTAGTTGAAAACAAGGAAATAATTATTTAAGTGGTATAAGTTACTGGGAGTGCCAGGTTTGGAAATATCGTAGCATCCACTCGTGGTGAAAATTACATGGATGACACACACTACTTTATACTTTTTCTAAATTTTGGTTTGATACACCATCTCCTTCCTTTCAAATTTTCCACTTTTCCCAAGGCGTCCGCCCAAGCTCATGTGGAAATTGTAACTTCACCAAACCTTGGGTGGATATACAAGATTAAATTTCCAAAGGTATCTACTAATTATCATATAGAAATGCTACTCCACTAGGTCTTGGGTGGATACATCTACTTGAAATTCCAACGACACCACCACGAAACATTAAGAGCAACATAGCCCCAAGGATTTTTGGTCATATACTTTTGTTTATGAGTCCTAAAATCCTCACACACATATCTTGAGCGAAAAGAGTGAAGCCCAGTAATCAAGACAAATGGACATAAGGTGCTGCACCAACACTTACAAGGATTAAGAAAAGGTAGACAACTCATTGTTATGGCAAGTATCCAATAAACACTAGGAAAAATCTATAGTCCATATCCTAAGAGAATCTAGTGTCAAGCCAAAATTCACCATGATGTCAACAACTTTGTTGCCTTCATGGTACACATGCTGTATTAATACATTCTTGAAGCTTCAAAGACTTAGGGTAGTCTCATGAATTAATGGGGTGACATTCCACAGGGGCTTCAAGGAACCTTTTATGTAATTAATAGTATTAAGAGAGTTTCCTTCAATGACAAGGTTATGGATGTGGAGCTCCATAATGGTCTGGATGCCTTGGAAAACAACTCTAGCTTCTGCAAAATTATTTTATTGTACCCCCAATTTTTTTGTAAATGCCAATATGATCTTGGCATTTTCATCTCTAATGATTCCCCCACAACTAGCCCTTCTAGGATTACCCTTGGATACCCCATCGAAGTTGAGTTTTAACCATCCAAGAGGGGAGGAACCCAAGTCACTAGGGACCTATCCACCTCAATATGAGGTTGGTTATTTGGATCAAGGGATATGTTGAGGAACTTGGCCAACTGTAGCTCAAGATGGGATCTCGGGATGTCATCATAATGAGTTAGGTTGGAATTTTTAACAGCTCTGGAAGTGATCCTATAGAACATAAATTCTGGGTCCATACTTGTTTCATGAAAGACTCTATTGTTCTTTTAAAGCCATACCTACCAAAGAAAATAGAGTAGAATTAAAGACCACCAAAATGTAAGGTGTGTGGAAAGAAAGGGGTTGGGCCACTGGAGAAAGAGGTCTGCAATCGAGTTGGGGATGACCCAAGAAATGTTAGCCAAGGAGAACAAAGAGGAGAGAATACTACTAGAGAAGGGAAAATCCATAAAAATATGGTTAACCGACTCCTAGGCTTTTAGGTTAAGAAAAAACCTATTCAAAATAATCATGCCATGAGTTAAGAGATTATCGATTGTGAGGATCCTATTATAGACCACCAACCAAAAGAATGGGTAATTTTGGGTACAATATGCTTTAAACAAATACTCTTGATTGAAAACCAATCATTATAGGGCTCATCTAGGGTGGAGTAAGTGGATTTTATAGAGAACAAACTCGACTCAAAAAGTTTCCAGAAAGGAGTATCTTAGGTCGAGTGACTTGGGATGATCTGAAGATGAAGTAAGTTGGTAATGACTTAGCAAGAAGCTATTTGATCAAGACTACATAAATTATGGGGTAGGGGTTTCCACCTCAACATAGATGATTCAAAATAAATGAAATTACTCACCTTAACTAATAAAAAAAGGGTTTAAAGCTTTTTAAGTACCAATAAAGAATAAAAGGTTGGTTGATTAACCAGGGATCATCCCAAAATCTATTTTGAGAATCATAATCAAGCTTCCACCTACTTCCTTTGTGCAAAAAGTGTTTGACCTGCCAGATAGAATTCCAAAAGGCAAGGCCATGAGGAATAGGAGAGTCATCAAGAAGAGAGCCTCACATGAGATATTTTTTCTTTATGATGTCCACCCATTGAACATGAGAAATACAAATTATTTTCAACCTATGCTTACAAATTATAGCCAAGTTCATCTTGTGAATTTTCCTAGATCCTAGTTCACCTTTAGATTTTGGGAGGTAAACTTTGTCCTAATTTATGAGAGGGAATTTGAATTTATCCCCCATTTTGGACCAAAGAAAACACTTTTGAATTTGTTCAATTTTGTTGCACACAACTACTGGGGCTCGAAATAGTGAGAGGAAGTAAATGGGTACACTCTCGAGGTAATATTGAACTAAGGTCACCTTACTTGCACTACTGAGGAGGGTTTCTTTCCATCTAGCCAACTTCTTCATTATCATTTAAATAACACTGTTCCACATACTTTACGATGGGTTCCCTTGGAATAGAGGAAGGCCAAGATAAATTGTAGGAAATCTAGCAATGACACACTCTAAGATACTGGTAATTTTAAGTTGTCTTTGGTTCTATGTGTTAATGAAGAAAATGTTACTCTTTAGGTAGTTAAATTTTTGACCCACAACTTGCTTGTAAGTTCCCAATATTGATTTGATCACTCTGGCCTTAGGGACACTAGAGTGGTTAGCTAGGATGGTGTCATCCATGAAATATTGGTGGGAGACTGGTTGGAGGCTAGAAGAAGCTTTAAAACCAGAGATGGTACCAAATATGCAAGCCATATTAAGGGCCCTCCCCAAAGAATCAACTATAATGATAAACAAAAATGAAGACATTGGATCCCCCCTATTTGATTCCATGACTATTTCTAAAATATCCAGTCACTGCCCCATTGATGAGGATTGAGAACTAAGCTGATGAAGTGCAAGCTTTGATTAGGTGGACCGACTTGTGGTGGAATCCAAACCTGGTGAGAATAGTGAAGAAAAATTTCCTAGAAATCCTATCAAAGGATTTTCTGATATCTAACTTCAAGAAGAAACTTGGTAGCTTGTTAGTGGTGACTGAGTGGATCAACTCATGAATAGTGATAACACTATTAGTGATAACCCTTCCTTACATAGAAATTCTTTTATAAGGATCGATAATCCTATTAGCCATGTTCTTAGTAAGAATCTTGTATAACACATTGTAGAGGCTGATGAGATGATAATCAAAGAGGTTATAGCAATCGTGAGATTTTGGGATGAGGGCTAGGAAAATGGAATTGTGTTCTCTAGGAATAAAATTAGATCTCTAAATTTATTATATGGCTACAGAGACATCCTCCCCAATGGAGTACCAAAAGGTTTAAAAAAATCTTGGTAGGAAACCATCCAGACTAGGGGCCTTGTATACCGACATGGAAAACATGGCCTCCTTGATTTCATCCTAAGAGAAAGGTTGGAGTAAACACTCATTATCAGCATGGGTCACCAGTGAAGGAATGTGTTGAAGTAGGTATTTAGAAATGTTGGCTGGGCATGATTGGGATGACCCAAGAATGTTACAAAAATGGTCAACTTCCTCAGTTTTGATTTCTTCAATATCATTTGTGATGGTTCCATCAAATTTGTGGAGAGCTCTGATTATGTTGGTACTTCATGATTTAGAGTGGTATTATGACTCTATAAGGTCTCCTCTCTAGCAAGGACATGGATAACATGACCTCTCTTGAGAGGTTTGTTTTATCCCCTTAGGACACCTGGAGCCAATCCATCATCCTAGGAAGCCTTTTTTCTATTTGTGTCTTATTATTCATCAAGGGAGTGGGTATAAACACACCTCGTTAGATTTTATTCCATAATCCTTCATAGTTACTAGGTCTAGAGAACATCAAAACACAAAAAAATATAAAAAAAATCATCAAAAAATAAAAAATATAAAAAAATTAAAATCAAAACTTCAAAATGAAAACATCAAAACATTCATTGTTTGCTCACTTTTTTGTTTGCATAGATAGTGTGTTTTCCTTAAAAGAAAAATAAAAATAAAAATAAAAGGAAAAATAAAAGAGAGAATCCACCAACATATTATTTTATTTTGGATAACCTATTATAAAATCCCATAGTCAAGCCAAGGCTTCTTCCCAAAGCCAAGCCTCCATGGACCATTCAGGTCATTCCACCTATTCTTCAACTACTCCCTTGAATTATCTAAGGGATGCATTCCAAATCCATAAAGGTAGCATGATTGATGATATCCATCATTACATCTATCTCCCTTCTATGAATAATCACATTGGGTTTGATCAAGGTAGAAAACCACCATACTACTTACACCACTTCATGTGAGACTCCTCATATTGAGACTCCTTTATCCACCCAAGCTGAAAATCATACCTATTTATCTCGATGTCGATTGTATCCTTTTCACAAATTCAATCTATCATGGACAATCATATCATACTCTTCAATATACTTCTTCATCATATCCCCACCACCTAGCTCATTCCATCTATATTGATCCTTGATACACATTCCTATATACATTGATCTCCTCGTGCAGGTTCAAGCTTACAAGTCTTATCATACTTCATCACCTCATGCATCTTCTAGCTTCTATCAAACCTCAAGTGTGAAAACTTTTGCAATGCCACCAATGTCCTCACCACTTGAGGGACCTAGTGTCACCCTTATACAACACACCGTAGGCTCAATATCTAGGACCATCAATCTTAATCATCCATATTTCTCCAATTATGTCCATTCATCAGAATGCTTACACATTTCTACATCACCTCCTTATGTCACACCCACTTGTCACCCACATCATTCAACACAAGTTTGCATCACTTTTATTCTACACTCATCTAGTTCATCTTCTTCTTTCCAATTTTCTAATCCACTTCCTCAATCCATAACTTTCCATATCACTCTCCCTAACACTTATCCTTCATCATCCACCATTCATATCAATGGTGCACACATCACACACTCTTCTACCATATGTTCTGCTTTTCCCTTGCAGTCATACAATCCTAGGATATCTTCTCATTAATTATATTCCCATAAAGTACTTCCTAATAATTACCCATCTTGTCACATAAGTTCTTCTAACACCACCCACAATTCTCAACAACCACCGCAAACTCCTCGTCCTTCATCTCATCCTATAGCCCAGGGATAATTCTTCCCTTAATCACCATATTGGACATCTTGTTTACCCATAATTCCCATATTTTATTCTCACCCTCATGACTCTTATTAGTGGCCTATGACTCAGTTGCATAACCCACACTCTCATCAACCACCACCTCATCAATACCATACCACTCTTGATCTATATCAACCCACCTCTCAACCATACCAAATGTACTCCACCCAAAATATGCATCATATGACTTCTACACAACCTCTTAATTCCTAAACATAATTGTATCCCCCACTTCAACCACCTACATATCACCAACACCATTATTAACAACCACCATCACACCTCTCACACACCCATAGTCATTCTCATTAACACCATCAATATCCGTCCTTAGGATACCAATTCCCACAAGTGCAATATGCTAACCCTAATAATTATCATCATCATGTCTATTGGTACCAATAATATCCCACATAAAACCATCCCATATAACTCATCATGGCACCCACTATTCACCTTCCCAAGCTATTCTAGGCATATTTCTCTAGATATTCCTTCTTAAGCCATATTCTATTAATGAAATTAAGGCTATAGATGTTTATGGATAAGTTATTGTTAACAAGTGCCCTCTTAAGATATTGCTCATTGATGTCACATATGATTTACAAAGGTATCTCTTCTATCATGGAAGGGGGTGGAAGATCATCCTTAAAAAAGGATATAGTCACGTGGTTCACCTTAAGGGATCCTACCATGTTAGCCAGATCATCGGGGCTAAAATTTTTGGGCATAGTTTACTCACTTGAAATATTATATAGGTTTTCCATTTAACTCAATAAGGTTATCAACAACTCAGGTATAGATATTTTGGATGGGGTATCCTCCAATTGTTGTTGGATATTGAAGACCCTGCTACCTTTGTCTTGGAGCTTTAGAACCAAAGGTGGTTGTTTAGGAACAATAGTTCATCTATATTGTAAAATAAAGGGGAATAGAAGGATGGATTTGAAGGTTTAACTTTTTCTCTAGCTTGATTTCTAGTGATGATGCTAAATCTAATCATCCCTACCAAGTTTTGATCTAGTGGGGAACATTCCTATATTGAACATGATTGGTAGTATTTTTTCTATGTTTAGGTAAAATATCATGAAATATCCCCATGTATTGATTAGAGGATGCTACTTGTTTAACACCATTGACCCCAATACAACCTTAATTGATAAGATCTTGCATCACATGCTTAATATTTATACATTTGTTTGTATTTCAACCATTCATGCGATGGAAAGCATATTGCTAGTTTTCCTTGAACAAAGGAAGCTTCTCCCTTATAGATTTGAGAGATATTAAAGGTGGTAATTCTATTATATTAACGTTTAACAACTAAATTAACCTAAAGGATAGTGACTAGTTTAACATAGTATACTTCCTATGGAGCTTTTCTTGAGCCTTAACTAGAAGTAGTTTTTGAAACGCAGTAGCATCATTAACATTACCTATTTTAGTATTGCTTATGGGGCAAGAGTCCATTATGCCATTGTCCAAAACATGCTTATTTTTGTGCTATCCTTTTGTGTTAGAAGTATCAAAATTATCCTCCTCTTTCTTAGTATTCTATTTCACCCTAAGTTGAAGGGCAACTTTTACTTACTTTGCTTGGTATATTGCATCTTCGAAAGAGGAGATGCGGTTCATTTTTAAGGGGTATGAAAGTTGCTCCTATAAATTGACTATAAAAATACATAATATATCACTTTATGGTGGGGTAAAGGGGATATTTCTAACTAAAGCACAACATTGAGTTAACAACTTAGTGAAAGAGCTATTTTTACCCTACTTAAGTTGATATAAATAATCTACACTTTTCTATGATATAGGGAAAGAATTGCTGAATGAATATCTTGTCCAAATAACCAAAGTTCTTTATCAAGTGGTAAGGTATATAGAAGAACCATTTTGAGGCCTTGCCACAAATTCTCTTAGAAAAAATATTTAATAACATAGCTCATCATAGGTAATGTTATGGAAAGTAGCTTGGAAAATTCTAAGGTTATTTGTTGGGTCATCTTCTCCCTTATACATACAAAACTTTGGTACTATCAAATATGAAGGACAATATATACTAGCTAAAAAAGGATCTATAGGTTGGTTCTAGTAATACTTATAGGAGTACTTATTTCCTATAGTTCCTTTGATAGAAGCAAAACATTGTTTGAATTCTGAATTTTCTATAACCAATTGTTCTTAGTGTTCATATATTGGAGCCTAGGATAAGGAACTTGTGGTGTTACAAATTGTGGTTGTGTATATAACTCCTAGATAGTACTAAGAATTTAGATGAGTTGATCCAAAATATATATTAATATTTTTAGCTCTAGGATTATTTGGGGTTAGTAGAGGAAATTTTAGTAGGAATGGGCATGCGAAAGAATGGATTATAAGTCATCACATTCAAAGTATTTGGTATAGTAGGGAAGATATACACATTTTGAACTTATGGAATGCTTATAAGCTAAGAGGCAAGGCGATTTAGCTATATCGATCTATGTTTGGAGGTATAGATCCTTAATTTATAGAGGAATATGGGATATTTAATAGCCTTCCTTCTATAGTTGTAATAATAGAGTCACTCTATTGAGAACTTATGGGATTGACTCTAGGTTGCTGTGAAAGTTCTAAGGGAAGTTTCTTTATAGCAAATGTAGGCATGTCATCAAACTTTAAGATGGTTTTAATAACTTCCTTTTTTCCTCATAGGAAACTAGTTAGATGACCCATGGATTTAAAAAGTAATCCCCCTTGTTCATTTTGAATAGGAGAAAGGGTTCTAGAAGGAGGATTTTATTCCTCTTCTTCCTCAAATATTGGGTTTTCAATCACGGGTTGCTTCTCTAGAAGTTTAAATGAAGCACTTATATTTTTTGTTGATTGTTGCACAACATTCTGAGTAAGGTAAGGGGGCTCAAATATGGTGAAAGAGAGATTCAAATATCATTATAGTTTTATTTTTAGAGTTTCTTAGAGAAGAAGAAAAAATATGTTTTTATAATAATTATATCCCTAATGAGAATAACCATCTTATGACTCCCATTAGCCCATTGTAATATACTTATCAAGAGATATAACCCTCAAGGCTTGTACAATGCTTTACTCAAGGGGTTGTTAGTATTCCCCTAGTAGTAATAACAATTTTATTATGTTATTGTTATCTTTGTTTAATGCAATTTACTCTATGTAAATAAATTAAGTGATCATAATTAGAGTGTAGTAAATTTTATGTTGATTAAAGGTAAGGTTATGAATCAAAAGGTTTTTGGACCCATGTTGTCTATAACATTGAATTCACCAAATATGTGGGGCACCAAGAAAGAATGCCCCTGTGGAGGTGTTGGTCTCTAATGGTTCTCCCTCAAGGGTTGGCCCAAAATAATATGAGAGAGCCCTACTACTAACTCGTTGTTATTGTGCTATGAGATTTTATCTTTGGTGATGGGATTTGGATTTACCAAGGACTTAAATATTTATCTAAATCTATTTTATGTGTTTAGCTTGAAAAAACATGCTAAGGTTCTATTATGCCCTAGTATTTACTATGCAAAATGCTAAGGATGCATTGCAACAAGAAGATAAATATGCATAAAAAAAGATGCTAGCCTATATGCAAGTTTGATTTGATGAATGCTAACTGAAGATAGAATTTATGACAAAAAAAAGATTTTCTTTTATTTTAGAGGCAAGGGCCAAGATAATGCACAAAAAATAAACTATCCTAATGCAAAGATACATGTATTTTAGGTTATATGCCTAAGGAAAGGAAATGAATTGCTAATCTAAATTGGATATTATTTTAATTACTTTTTTTATTTATATGCACTATCTAAAGATAGAAAATAGAGACACATGCAAACAAAAATAAGCAAACAACCTATTCTAATAATAGAAATAAATATGAGAATATATACTTGTTTCAATGTTTTTTGTGAATACACTACCCGTGTTTGAATCCATTACATGACAAATACACTGTCTAGAATCTTCTTTACTAGTGAATTCACTAAACCTACAAAAATAGATAGAATAAAAGGTGGAGAAGAGTTTGGGGCCCTAAAAAATAGCAAGAAATAGAAGACTTATTAATTGACACAGTAAATCCCCTTATTACATACAAAAAAAATAATTTTTCTTGAAAATTAATGTAGTAGTACATATCAATCACTTGATAGTTTAGTATCTAGAAAATTCGTCGATATTGATGGAAACATATTGATAGGATACTCAAACTAAGAAATGGGTTATAAAAGGTGACAATGAGTTGGATAGGGGTATATTGAGTATATTTTATGCTAATAAACTAAGGGGATATAGGGTTATGCAAGGAGGTGATGAATCCACCACCTAAAATGGTTATTGATGAAATATTCACTTCTATGATAGGAATAGGCCAATGGGTTCCAAATTGGAATCCTGATATTTTGACCATCTAAAATGAATATGCCTCGTAAACAAATTAAAGGTGAATTTTATTTTAGTAGAAGATAACAAAAATGGTCCAATTAGTAGAGGATTTAAGACACTACACAAGATACTTAGGGAACTTTATGAAGGATATACTATCCCATAAACCTCCTAAAATACCTATAAAAGGTTGCTTAATGCTTGATAATGAAAAAAGACTTGTTAGATGAAAATGGAAATGCAAATGAATACTTATATGAATAAATAATCTAAAAATATAATCATAAAAGAGGGATAAGGGAAAAGACATGAAAATTATATTACCAAAATAACAAATACATGTTGCCTTCCTTTTAACTTTGAAGATCATCCAATAACTTGTAGATGATCTTGGGGGAAATTTTGGCAATAATCCATTACTTGATCGAGAGATGAAATATTGGTATCAATTAGATGCTTGAACTAGTCCTATACACTTTAGAATTGTAATTCATAAGATTATTGGAATCATGTCTAACCTTTAATATGAATAACTTATGGATCTATACTTATTTTATATGGATAAGTTCAAGATAAATAAATTTATAAATATGTTGAGATTATTAGAAAATGGGCCCAAATATCACAAGTATATATTTCTCAAGATCTCATTCAATCGTAATAACACCAATATTGCACAAAATATAACTTTATTGATAAACTTAATTCATACAAAAATATTATCCTTCTTCTACTATATTGCATAGATATTTATCATTAATATATAACCTTACATAATACTCTTCAATACTCTTGATGTTTGGTCAAACTCATGCGATATGCAACCTTTCATATGCCATTCTTATATTATGACAAAGTCTCTCATAATTATATAAATTTCTACTTCAAATATTGAAACATCACACATGACTCTTTACTTATACACTTACACCTATCACTCATCACTCTTCACTTACACACATGACATATTTCACTCATAACTCACAATTGTACACTTGACAACTTTTAGTCATAACTCACACTTGATTACATGACACACAAACACACTTCACACCTTGCCACCTACTATTGACATAGCTAATAAACACACTCCTGATCTATATATTTACAATGGTACTAAAGGTACCAAACAATATAATACCATTAACACCCCTCAAATTAAATTATTTAGGGTGAAGATATTTGTATTTAATATCTATCTCTTGTATTCATCCTCTGACTCTAGACTTGGCATGGTTGTTGGTATTGAGTCTGATCTATCTCTCACATTTGTTGTGATTTTGACTATCTCAAAATTTTCTTTGAAAATGAGTTGTTTGAGAAGTTCATATAGATCCATCACCAATATTACATTTACACTTCACCATTCATGAACACTATTTCCCTTGTACAAACAATTATTTTGAGAATAATTATTGCTCCCACAATTTTTACAATACAAAATTACAACTCTTGTAATTTCCTTTCCATATTTTACATGGATTTTTATGTGATTTAGAAAATATTTGTTTCTTGATTCTTCAATTTTTCTTGGTACTTTTTTTTGAAAGTCATTGTTGTATTACAAACATATTTTCATACATTAAAGTCATTGGCATCTTAAGACAAACATTTATGCACTATTTAAATATCAAAGAACTATGCTTTTATCTTCTTTTTGGATGAATTGTATGTGCTCCATTAATTTTGTTGACCCATGTTTTTTGCCTTCAATAGTTCTTTGAGAAATGGATTGACTACATTTGATGGTGCATAGTGAACTCTTATTTTATGATTTTTTTTTTAAATTTAAATTTTCAATATAATATTATTCTTCAAATTCTAATATTTCATCCAAATTCAATCAAATTCAATTTTAAATTTTTAATCTTCAATAAATCAATTTCATCTCCTTATTTCTCCTTCAAATTCTCATTCAATCTCAATTAATTTCAAATTCAATTCTTGATTCTTCTTCCTTTATATATATATATATATATATATATATATATATATCAACCATTTTTTTATTATTTTAAATTTCTTCTTATGTCTCCCTAAGTTCCAGTATCTCAATCTCAAATTCAAATTTCAAATAATTGATTTCATTTAATTACATTCCATTTTTTATAACTCCTAATTAATCATTGCTTTTAAAAATTCATGTAAACTCCCAAATTTGTTCCTTTAATTAACAAAATCTTATCTCTCCTAAAATATGAAAAATAATATATTTTCTTTAGATAAGTAATGTGTCCTAAAAGACTAATGTGCTTTTAATAATTTTACCTTTGTATGACACCACATAAAATTTTGAAATTAAATTCCCCATTTATTGCTTTAAAGTATCCAAGATATGTTACACAAAATGCTTATGGTCCAAAATTATTTCTAAGCATTACATATTCCTTCTATCTATTGCTCATGCCTTTCTATTCACTGCTCAAATATTTTGTGCTTGCTCAAGTCTCAAATGCTCTATGTTCTTCCACACATACTATTTGTTCACTCACAAAGTAATGGAACATTGTTCCTCCATATTTATTTTTCTAGCGCTCAAGATCCCATGTTCTTATAGCCACAATATGCAATCCAATTGTTTATTTATTCCTCTAGGATCCATTATCTAATATTATCTCAACTCCTTCTAACATCTTCTAGACTCTCTCCAAAAGTTCTTTAGTCAATTGCACATGCTTTCTATTACTTTATCTTTCATCCTCTAGAATCTATCCAAATGTTCTTCAATCAACTACACATGCTCTCCATTGCTTCAATCATAGAACACCAATTCCCTAATTCCACTTTATCTCTTAAAAATATAGGTAGTCCAAATATTTCCAACTAAAAAAACATCCATCACTCAAGATATTCAAGAATATCTCCTCCAGTATTCAACCACTAATAATCTCCTTCAATGAATGCTCTCTCAAATATTTCTCTAGTAATCTCACGTTTTCTCAAATTTTTCTCTAGCAATATTCTTTGATAAATCTTCCTAAAATATAATATATTTTAATATCTCTATTCATAACACTTCTAAATTCACATGTTCACTAATCTACTGCTTCCAAGCTTATGCTCTCAACTTCCTTAAATCTTCTTCTTACTCCAAAATTCACACCAAATTTTGGTGCTAACTATTCTCCAATCTCCCTTCAATATCTTATCTCAATATATTCCTCTCTCTCTCTCTCTCTCCACCCTATATAGGGCTTACTAAAGCGTATCTAATACCATTGTTAGAAAATGGGCCCAAATATCACAAGTTTATATTTCTTAGTATCTCATTCAACCATAATAACACCAATAGTGCACAAAATAAAACTTTGTTGATAAAAATACTTAATACAAAAATAGTCTTCTTCTTTTACTATATTGTATAGAGATTTGTCATCAATATATAACCTTACATAAGACTCTTCAATCCTCTTGAATTTTTATCTCCTCAAACTCATGGGATATGCAACCTTTCAAATACCATTCTTTCATTATGACAAAGTTTATCATAGTTACATAACTTTATACTTATAATCTTAACACATCACACATAATTATTCATTTACACATTTGACACCTCTCACTCATAACTCTTAAATTACATACATGACATATTTCACTCGTAACTCACACTTTCAAACTTGCACACTTGTCAACTTTCACTCATAACTCACACTTGATTACATGATAAATAAACACACTTCACACCTTGACACCTACTATTTATATAAATAATAAACACACTCCTAATTAAATATTTACAATGGTACTTAAGGTACAAAATAATGTAATATCACTAATAGATATATGGTTCAAATTCCAAACATAATATTGTCAAGGACACCCAGATCCATTTAAATTATTATTCAATTATTTTAAAACGTTTTTCATTTATAATTTGCACTTATTATCATGTAAGAATATATTTTATTTATGTTATTCTTTGGAATCATTCAAAATACTTTTTTAATTGTATTGAATTTATAAAGGTAAAATTATACATGATAGATATTATAACTCTATAGATGAGTAAAGATGTATTTATTAATGATACAAGCTCAATGGATATAAATACAAATAATGGTGTACAATATTCAAATTTGTTTAGATCATGGAATTATGGCTCTTTTATTTTTTATTCTATTTATTTGTGGATAACACCCCAATTGGGATGCCACTTTTAGGTAAGTCCCAAGGAGGCAGGGGTGTCTATTCCACCAAAAATACCAAGGGCTCGCACCTGGCCTACCCCTTTGACACACTCAAAGAGCATGCCTAAAACAACAAAAATACAGATAAACAAACACAAAAACACAAATAAACAAACACAAAAACACAAACAAACATAAAAAACACACAATTGACAAAAAATAATAAAAAATAAAAAAACACAAAAAAACACAAAAAACAACAAAAGAAAACAAAAACACAAAACAAACACAAAAACATAAAGACAACAAAAAACACAAAATAAACATAAAAACATAAAAATAACAAAAAATGTAAAAAAACAAACAACAAAATACAAAACACACAAAAAACCACAAAAGATAACAAAACAACACACAAAAACAAAAAAAATACACATGCACAAAAAAAACAAAAAACAAAAACAACATAAAAAACAAAAACAACACAAAACACAAAAATAAAACATAACACAAAAAATAAAACAACACAAAAAATAAAACAACACAAAAAATAAAACACAAAAAGCAAAAAAAATAAAAAATAAAACAATACAAAACAACTCACACATTGCAAAACAATAAAGGAGAAGAAATAAAATACAAGTTTGTATTTTCTAGGCCAAAAGGCTATTTAGGCAAGAATCAACAAAGAAAACATAAGAATGATCAGTCTGATCAAGGGACCTAAAATACCATAACCGAACCATAGAGAAAAAAAAATAAAAAAAAGAACTAGGTATCTCTAGTACTGGAACCATCCAAAGAAAGGATAGAAAGAAGAGCTTCCCTTCTTTGTGAATCCCACCATTTGGGAGGGTGGTCGTAGCAAGTAAGATCACCTTTGTCCAATGCCCAATTAGCTAAAGCATCAACACTCATGTCTTGTTCTCTGACCACATGATTGTATTCAAATTTCAAAAAGTCCATCTAGATTAATTGAATCTTCTCAATAATTCTTTTTATTCTCCAATCAAACTTATTTTTGGGCACTGAATTGCACCAAGTTTTCACTTGATACTATGACTATCTATCTTCCTATTTTCTATCCAAGCTTGCACTCGATAGCTGCAACTCAACACTCAACATTGGATGGACCAAAATAGAGTTTTCGATCCAACCTCCAGAGTAGGCAGGTTCCTTCACAACTTAAACAAGAGGTTGACATAATTATGCTCACTTAGGGTTTGAAGGTTAGGGTAAGAAGAGATTAGGGTTAGAGAAATGTGAACAATATTGTATGGATAGGCTAACAACATTGCACCACCATAAAAAGATTCGAAAAAATAACCCAAAAATACATAACTTAGATCAACATTATCACAAATTTAATGACTCTTCATTCATTAAAGCACAACAAAGAAATATTGCAGACAATGATTTCAATATCCATACAATGATAATCCAAATAACATAATTCACCAATATATAGATTCTATAGAAATGCACTTTCTAACAATATAGATCAATCTCGGAAGCAAATTTCAATTACTTTAACAACTTGTAATCCATTAATTTGGCATAGACTAACCACTTAAGTATTCACAAAAGTACAGCTAAAGAATTCAAACCTCTGATATCAAGAATGAAGATACAAATTTTAAGGTGAATATCAATGTAAGGCTCCTTCCATTAACTCTTAGGAATATTTACTATAGCACAAGCAAACACACTAGAGCCAACCCTTAAAAATGAGGGTTCGACCTCTATTTATAGTTTTGTAGAAATTAAAATTCACTAAGAACATTACAAATATTTATTTTGACAGTGCAACAAAGAATTCTTGCTGGTATTTGCTTACTAGGACATCCTTTGGGAAATCCATTGAATGTGGTCTGCCATGGCAGCTCGGGGCCTCTACAACTTGCTGGTTGTTCGATGCAACTGGAGTCAAGGTCATTGGAAATCACGTATCATCATTGATTCTTCTTGGATACTATCTACCACCATTGATATGTAACCACCTCTGGTTTAGCTTTCTTGAAAACCCTCGATGCTTTAGCTTCCTCTTCCAATTGGTTGTTCCAATTCTAGTGAAGAAACATCCCTAAATACCTCAGATTCTTTGATGCAATCTCCACCATTGATCTCCCTCATTATACGGTTCTGATTAAATCTGATAAAATATTATTACAATGGCAGGGATAAATGGTGCCATTCCGCTTTAAAATGTTGGTGATGTCATCCTTCTATATAAAAAACTATGGAATCGCCAATCTGGATCTCAAATGATCTGAAAACTAAGCCAGATCAAATCTGCTCTTTATTCCTCAAATTTCTTCATTATCTATGAGGGAGTGGGAACATCAGATGCTGGAGATGGAATTTGAGGTGGTTGTGAGGAAACATGAGTGACTTGTACCTTAGTGGCTACTGATGACTTATGTGGTGGACTGTGAGAGGGAGGAGATACACTTGTCATGCCTTATTGATTAGAAAGGGAGGTAGAATTATTTTAGGACTCAAGAGGATGAATAGGAGAAGAGGTATTAGAAGCCATACCTTCTCCTACTAATGTAGGGTGTTCTTGTTCTACCTCTGTATCCTACTACTACTCCTGATCAATCAATTTTCCCACAGTAAAATCAACTACCTCTTTAGCAATATCCTCCATATCCAATTTTTATTTCTTTGAAATCTCTTTTTCCTCTCTTTCTAGGACCCTCTTAGTCCTTCTATGAACTAATTGAAAAGCAGTCATATCATTCTCAGAATCTTCTTCCAACACATCTTCTTGCACTACTCCAGAAAGTAATGATTGTTTAGAAATAGGACATAATTCAATTGATGTTGTAGGGGTAAAATATAGGGGTCTGTACTTAAATATTTCACCCTTCTCTTTCTAGTTGATATGTGTTTGGAGGTCGTGCTCCCAAATCTAAGTGTTTAGGCCTAGATGCTGTTTCAATAACTGGGGTACTAACAAATTTTTATTTAGAATATTTCATTTTACTCATCAACTTAGTCCCCTTAGGAAACTTCTGCACCTGCTCAGTGGTAGGATGAAAGGTTTTCAGTACTTCGACCACTGTCAAAGGAGTTCTTGGCTCTTCTAGTTGAGCCTCTTGATCTATAGGTGGAGGAAGGGATTCAAAGCCATATTGAGGTTTTTCAACCGTTAATACTATGTTTCTAACATCCTTTTGTTTCCATGTCCCAATGTTTTTATTATATCTCCTTGAAAATTATTTATCAATCTTCATTCCAAACTTGGACTTAGGCTTTCCAATTTCAATCCTCATTCTCCACCAATATGTTATCTTTGCTACATTCCATGGTCCCTTTTCCTCCTCTTCTTCTTCTTCTGCAATCTCTTCTTCAGGTGGAGGATCCTTTTTCTTTGCAGACTTAGCCTCAGGTGGAGGATCTTTTTTCTTTGCTGACTCAACTTCAATATTTTCAATTGTAGCCTCTGTAATCTGATGACTTGGCTTATTTTCAGGGTCAAAATCAACAACTTGCTCATAAAAATCCAACCATGGGGGTAACTGACCCATATTTGAGACATTCCACTCTAAAAGAGTAGTCTCATCATTATTCCTACCTTTTTCAAAATGAGCCCTGGGCCTCTTTTCAAAATTATAGGCCTTATCTCCATTTAGGGTTTTATTCCTAGTAGTAAAAATGCCATCAGGGTCATAGCTCCATATTTGGGGAATATAAAATAGACCTAACCTATCAAGGTATTGGCCAATTTGTTGGCTTTGCCCCTTCTTGGTGATGGTAATGTCATCCATAGTGCGGTGGGTAAGTAAAGACTTCCTCTTTCTCCCAGAACCATAGTTTGCATCAATATACTCCACCTGCCTCAGGTATTCTAAGGCAAAAATCCTTTTCATGACAAAGTGGGGTAGGAGAAAAGGTTTACCCATGAAACCATACAATCTGATCATAGTGCCCTCAGTCAACAAATACCAGTCTCCTTCTACATCCTTTGTTCTCAAAATATGCTCAACCAAAGGTGGCAACCTAGGGCACTTACCATACATTATTTTTAGGGTAGGTCCCAAAAATTCCAAATTGAATCTATAATAAGACTCACTGCTCCTCAAATGACTTGTCCAATAATAAATCGACAAGGGTTCCCCATCATTGGTTTTATCCTTAACCGGAATCCATGACATTCTATCTTTGGTGGCAGCATAGAACATCCACACCAAACTTGAGCAATGCCTAAAACTAGGAGCATCAACGCCCCTTTTCATGCTTACTAGCTGCTCATGTATCCTCTGTGTGAGAAAAGCTGGCCAATAAAAATAAATCACTCTAGTCCCTTTTTTTCCCGCATCCTTCTCATACATTATTTCATTAGAAATACAGTACGCTACGACAATTTTCCAGCCATGTACCATTCTATCAAATTCTAAACCCTCCATGCAAGCCAACATAGAAAAAAGGATGGGGTTTGCAAATTTGTCAATAGAGATAGGGACCTCAGGCAATTTTTCCTTGGGCTTAATATTAAGTTGTTTATAAACCCAATTTTTAAATGACTCACCATCATTAGCTCACTTTTCTGTTGTGTAAAACCCAGTCTGCTCAATGACCCTAAACGACTTTGGTATTACTGGTGGGTCAGACCCTAGGGCAAAGAGTCTATGACAAAAGGAAGTGGTGACATTGAAAAGGGTTTCACCCTCAGAGGTTTTTACTGCTTTAGCCAATGGGTCATAAAACTTAACTATGGCAGCTATCAACTCAGGGCAGGAATGAACAGAATCACAAATATAAAAAGAGAGATAATAAAGGACAACACATCTACCTTCCATGGCCAAAGCAGCTCTCTTCTTGTATCTATCATTCACATTCCTCCTTAGCCTAGTTCTTTCTGTGAGGACCATTTCTATGTCCACCACAACTTTGGCCTTGTCGAGATATGGTGCCACCACCTTCTTCTCCAGAGTCTCAAACTCCTAAACATCTTCTGAAGACTCAGTGGGTGATTTTTTAGGGGCCATTTTGATAGTAGCAAGACTTCATTCTCCCTATAGTTTGTGGTAAATTCTTTAGAAATTCACTCTACTTTTTACCACTCTGGGGATGCAAATAGATACCAAATGAGCGTCGTGTATGTCTTTTGTCACTTTTTATTTTTTGGAATGTGCATATCCTCCACCATTAATGCAGCTACTACGCGATCTCACCATTGGCACACTTTCCAACATTTAATCATTCCCTTCGATGGCTCAATGGTGGCATTCTATATTTTCATTGGTCAAAATTTCAAATTGCACTGCCACCTCACTGCACCCCTTTGGCTACTCTCAGGTCATGGCGCAAGTTCGTTAGCATTGAATGTGGGATCGTTCTCTGGTCTCCACGTGTCACGGTCAAAATTGCTGCTTGGTTTCGCTTTGATTTTGAAACCGGTGGCTTAAGAAGATTTTTGGGTCTGCGAACACTTAATATTTTAGGTGCAACTTTCCATCTTGATTCCGCTCCAACAGTATTGGCTTCGAAAGGTTCCTAGATTGGGAATGCCTTTTACTTTCTTTTGACCAATGGCTCACCATTCCGTGAGAATCTTAGCATATTTTCAATGCGGATTCGAGAGCGCACGTCGTTCCAAAGAGCTTCACATAGAATTGAGTGTGGAATGAAACCATGTTGTGCACTTAGTCCATACTTAGTCATTCTTGCAAAAATTTTTCCTTTTTCAAGATTTTTCAAGAGAATTGATTACAAAGTGCAGAAAGAAATTAAAGTACAAAGTGCAGAAAGGAGGAAAATAATTATACAATGTATATACATATGTTACAGTGAAATCACTCCTTACACATAGTAGAGCTTGAGATGAAAACCATTCACTAGAATTGGTTGTATGTTTCCCTTTGGATCTTCCAACTGGAATACATTGGACTCCTTAGCATCTACTATTCTAAAAGGACCATCCCAAAAAGAATCAAACTTTTCATGCTTGCCTGGCTTTGCTCTATCAACATTCCACCTAAGAACTGAGTCTCCAACCTAGAATTTCCTAAATATGGCCTTCTTATCAAACCATGCTTTAATGTCTGATGAATGCTTTTGAAAACTATTATATGCCTAAGCTCTACTCTCTTCTAATTGCAGCAAATGTGTCAACCTAGTTTTCACAGGATCTTCTTCTGACTCTTCCTCTGAATTGACAAGCTTAAGTGTTGGGATCTCCAAATGGATTGGTAACACTACCTCCTTGCCATACACTAGTGCATAAGGGGAAGTATTGATGGACTTATTAATAGTAATCCTGTCTACCCACAGAGCTTGGTCCAACAATAGGTGCCAACTTCTTTTATTACCTTCCAATGATTTCCTCAAAATCCTTAATAGGTTTTTGTTGGTAGATTCTACAAGTCCATTACCCTGTGGATAATAATTGGAAGTATTTTTAAGAGTAATGCCATACTTACTGGAAAACTCAATATACTTGGATCCTATGAAAGCTGGGCCATTGTCACTCACCAAAGCTTCGAAACTCCAAACCTTGAAATCAAATTTTCCATAAAATTGATCACAACATCTTGATCTGATTTCTTGGTAGGAATAGCTTCTACCCATCTGGTAAGATAATCTATGGTAGTTAAGATAAACTTATGCTCTGTTGAGGAATTAGGGTTGATAACCCCTATGAAATCTAGCCCCCATTGTTGAAAAGGTTCTTCAACTTGAATGGGCTTGAGGGGGGATGAAGCATTCCTTGTCCTTCCCACATATCTCTGACATTTGTCACAAGCCCAGGTGACTTTAAAAGCATCAGTGAATATAGTGGGCCAATAATAGCCTGCTATTATGATTTTTAAAGTTGTAACCCTACCTAAACTATGTCCACTAGCTGATCCTCCATGGAATTCCTCCATGACCCTTTTTTGTTGGTCATCCTTTAAGCATTTTAGAAGAATTCCATCCAAGTTTATTTTGTATAAGCCCTCTGGTAGTAATACATATTTCAAAGAATGAAGCCTGTATCTCCTCCTTTGGGAAGAACTTAGATTAAGGGGGCATACTCCACTCTGGAAATACCTAATCATCTAGTCAATCCAATCAGAGTCTTCAGTTTGTATTATTTCAACCTGATTTTCTTCTGCTACCTAGCAAGCTATTACTTCTGCTAATGATGCAACTTCTGTTAACCCTTGGCATAAGTCTCTACCTTTCACTAGCTTTGTGGGGTGTATTTCTACATCATATTATTGAATTTTTGTAATCCAACCAGCTCTTTTGTCTCCTAGATCACCTTGAAGGATAAAACTTCTTACATCCGGATGAACTACATATACCAGGGTCTTGCTTTGTACCAAATACTGCCTAAACTTCTTTAGTGACTTCATCACAACAAATACTTGCCTTTCAATAAAGTTGTATTTGACCTGATAATCATGGAGTGTCTGGCTCCAAAAGAACACAGGATGTTCCTCCCCTTGATCATATTTTTGAGTGAGCACTGAGGCATAACTTTCTTCAGCTCCATATGCATAAAGAATAAAATATTTGCTAAAATCTGGGTTTACCAGTACTGGGGCTATTGCAATGGATTGCTTGATAATCTCAAAATCTTATTTCCTGGATTCAGTCCACTTGAATTTAGCATTTTTCTTAAGTAGCTCAGATATAGGCCTTACTTTCTATGCAAAATCAGAAATGAATTTCTTGACAAAATTGATTTGGCCTAGGAAAGACTGCAATGTCTTCTTATTTGTAGGCAAAGGAAGAGCAAGAATTGATGTGATTCTATCTGGATCTATGGCCATGCCCTCTTTTGAGACCACATGACCTAGTAGCTTTCCTTCATGGACTACAAAGAATGACTTCTTAGGATTGAGTGAAATACCAAATTCTCTGCATTTTTGAAAAACTTGCTCCAAGTGTGATAGATGGTCTTTTTTATCATGGGAAAACACAGTCATGTCATCCAGATAAATCAGAATAGCCTTGTTGATCAGTGCTCCAAAGGCATAGTCCATAGCTCTCTGAAATGTGGCTCCTGCATTGGACAACCCAAAAGGTATTCTCTAGTAGGCAAATGTACCCCATTTTGTGGTGAATGTTGTTTTATACTGATCTTCATATTTCACCCAAATTTGGTTATATCCAAAGTAACCATCCAATAAGGAGAATATTTCTACTCCTGCCACTACTTGCAAGATCTGATCAATCTGAGGGAGGGGATAGTGATCTTTAAGGGATGCTTGGTTCATATTTCTAAAGTCCACACACAAGCGTATATCCCCATTCTTTTTTCTCACGGGTACCAAATTGGCTACCCAAGTAGAATGTTTTATTGGGTATATGATCTTAGCATTTAATAAATTTAAGAGTTCCTCTCTCATAATGGCCTCGATCCTTGGATTGACTGGCCTCTGCTTCTGCCTAAATGGTTTTGCATCAGGCTCTAGCTCAATAGTATGCTGGATAACCTTTTTATCATACACCTTGAGGTCTTCATATGACCAAGCCACAATGTCTTGGTATCTTAAGCATAGAGCTTTGATATCCTCTGCTTCCTCAGGTGAACATCAGATTCCAACATTGAGCTTCTTTTCTATACCAACTTCAACTTCTTTATAGATTTTTTTCATTGACCTTCATGGCTTTGGTCTTCTTTCTATCCTCATTATCAAATAAACTCTCAAGGGTGACCAACCCTCTTGGGATATGATTGTTCCTTAGTTGGATAATGTCCTGCTGATCAATTTCTTTTGAATTCTCTTCTTGGATAGTAGAGAGACATGCTTCTCTCACCAAAAATCAACTATTTGTTCATCACTTTCAAAAACCTGCCAAAAAATCTGCTTGTCTGGTACTACAGGTCTAAAAATCATTTTAATTCCCTTGGCCTTCTTGATTCCAAAGTCTACAAAAGGGTTGAAGTTAGCTCCCTTTGTTGCTAATGAATCAGCCAGAGTATTCTTTTCTCTAGGAAAAAAATTTAAATTCAGGGCATCAAAAGATTCCATTAAATCCCATACCCTATTTCTGTAAGCTTTTAAGTAATGGTGCTTACTGCTACACCTATTTCTTACTTGATGGACTATTAGCTCAAAATCACCATATATATTCAAAATCTTAATGCCCATACTTTTTGCTTGTATCAATCCTAGACATAGGGCCTCATATTCTATCGCATTGTTAGTACATGACCATGTCAGTCTGTAAGCAAAATTTTTTGTACCTTCTGATTGGGATTGAAGGACCACACCAAATCCTGCACCATTTTGGAATTTAGCACCATCAAAGTGCATGATCCAAGTTTCTTTCTCTCTCAGATATTGGTTGGATATAGTAGATATTTTCTTCTCTGATTCTATTGAGATGTTGTATGTTCCCATACCAGTTCCGAACTGACTATAGTCTTCTCTAAAAGGCAACTCATCCTCTATGTCCAACTCTTCAATGTTTTCCACCAGCTCAAATTCTTCCAAGGGATTAAGATTGCACATATCTTCTTCAATATTTTCAATGTGATAAGCTACTGGTTTTTTAGGTGTTATCCTTATCCTATTTCCTTTGAAAGGGATTACCATGCTAGAATAATCCATATACATACATCCCCCTAGCTTTGCAGTAAAATCTCTTGAAAGACATAATCCAAAATAGGGTTCTAAGTCAACCACAACTATTTCTTGCACTATTGTCACCTCAGGGGCTTTGTGCAACCTCATAAGTACATCCTTAATGACCCCAACCATCTTGACAGGTGTCCCATCTAGTTGTAATACTCTAGGACAAGATCGGGTATACTCCATACCCATATCCTCACAGACTACTTTAGGCATAATTGTAGTTGATGCTCCTGAGTCAATCATACAATTTTGGACTACCCAACCTTCCATTCTTAGGGATATATAGAAAGGGGGAGGTTTATTATTTAAAACAATAGGTGTCATTTCTTTCTTTTCTGATGGTATACTAAGGATTGTTGTGGCCAACCTATTCTAAGGATTTTTGTTGAGGGAAGCTTTAAGAAGGTCAATCTAACTAGGGATGAATAGAGTGTCATACAAGCTAGCTTTTGATGGGATCCTTTTCATCTCTTCAACAATGTTGTATTCATACTTAGTCAAAGAGAGTCTTTCCAACCCTATTTCTTGCCCACCATATATTCTTTTATATTTTTGGGTGGCTTCTAATATTTGTATTTTAGTAATAGAGGGGAACCTTAGTCTTTCTTGATCTTCATCTTTAGATCTCATTTGGTCTCCTTCTGTTTTACTTTTTGATCTCTTAGGAAGACTATATGCCTTCTATTTTCCCTTAGCTTGAGGAATAGGGAAGGTGTTACTGCTCTGAGGGAGGGGATCAACTTTCTTCTGAGAAGGGACTTGGAATTGCCCCATTTTTTGAGGGTCTACTTGTAAGGATTTCTTCCCAGACCTTGTCATAACGACAATTGGGCTATCCTTAGCTGACTCTTTTCCAACCATGATTTTATCAGGGTGCCATAACATATTAACTCTCCCCTTTTGATTCCTTTCATATTGATCCATAGCTTGTTGAACATGGTGTTGGTACATCACACAAGACTGTGAGTCATGGGGGTCATTGCATACTAGGCACCAAATATTCGCAAGAGTAGTATCTGAAGAACATTCTGGCTCCTCATATACTGCACTCACCCTGACCCCAGTACTATTACTAGGACCAGGTCTCTGATCCTTGTTTACATATGGAAACCTCCTCTGTTGTGACCTTTCCTGGTCTCTCTTTTCCATTGAATTCATTCTATTGCTTAGAGTTTTTAGAGTATTTTGTATATCTAGAATAGTAGAAAACTCCTGAGATGGTTGAGAAGGAAGGGGAGGAAAAGGGGCTGCAGAGGATATAGGGTTTGGTTGAGGGATGTCATTCATTTGTGGAGATGGAGATGATAAAGAAAGAGGGTCCATATGAGAAGGGTTTGTGGATTGAATTTGGCCACTAGTGGTTTCTGAGTTGTAAGGCAACACGGTTTTGGGGGGAAGCCTTCCTACATTGATTAGGATATTTTCAGCATGAACAACTGCATTATAAACTTGGGGGAAGGTTTCTACTCCTGATTGTTGTGTCTGTAGCCCCAACTATGATCCAAGAGCTCAGATATAATACATATAAGCCAAACATGTAGTTGGTATGGTATTGGGGGAATTATTTTCCATGTTCTGCTAAATCTCAAATTGAAATCTAAGATAGTTTCTTACTGAGTTTTTTGCATGGATGTAAACTGATTAAGCATAGAAAATGGGTCAGCAGATTCATTTAATTCCTCTATGAATGGCCCGACTAATGCTTGCCATGAAGTGATAGTATTGTCTTCCAAGGTTCTAAACCAATGCAATATCTTTCCTCTAAAGGACAGGGCTAGAATTCTTACAATAATATCTTCTTCCTTTATGTTATGGATTGTTGCCAAGTTCAAGATATCTTGATAGTGCTCATAAGCTATTTTTCCATATCCATCATAAGTGGGGATAGCTTTAGATATAGCCTGAGGGAATGGCATTCATTTGGGCTAATATAAGAGGACCGATTGTGTTCCAGCTAGGATACTTCTGTAATGGCTGATTAGGGGGCCCATTTTGTGCTATATTTTTGGCTGTAGGTCTTATTGGGGGAATTATTGGATGGACTGTAGAATCCTCTTCTAGAAGCTCTTCCTCTGCGAGGAAATATTGATCTAAAATTCTAGCAACATCAACCCCTCTATAAGGTAACTCACAGTAAAAATAGGAGTTAGGGTTATTCCTTTTGAAAGACCTGGTATACATGAAAGGACACTGGTCTACATGGATAATTATTTTTTGAGTCTAAAGACCAGGGAGTCACTAGGTGAACTTGCTCTTCTCCACTTACAAGGTCAAGAAAATTCACCTAATCTTGATTCCTTCGAGTTGAGATAATAGTAACTCATTTGATGGGTTTCGTGTTCCTTGTGAACTGGTCCCACCGGGTGTGCCAAAAACTATTGGGCACTAAATTGCACCAAGTTTTCACTTGATACTGTAGCTATCTATCTTCCTATTTTATATCCAGGCTTGCACCTGATAGTTGTAGCTCAACACTCAATATTGGATGGACCAAAATAGAGTTTTCGATCCAACCTCCAGAGTAGGTTGGTTCCTTGTCAACTTAAATAGGGGGTTGACACAATTATGCTCACTTAGGGTTTGAAGGTTAGGGTAAGAAGAGATTAGGGTTAGAGAAATGTGAACAATATTGGATGGATAGGCTAACAACATTGCACCACCATAAAAATATCTGAAAAACTAACCCAAAGATACATAACTCAGATCAACATTATCACAAATTGAATGACTCTTCATTCATTAAAGCACATCAGAGAAATATTGCAGACATCGATTTCAATATCTAGACAATGATAATCCAAATAACAAAATTCACCAATATCTAGATTCTATAGAAATGCACTTTCTAACAATAAATATCAATATTAGAAGCAGATTTCAATTACTTTAACAACTAGTAATCCATTAATTTGGTACAAACTAACCACTTAAGTATTCACAAAAATATAGCTAAAGAATTTGAACCTCTGATATCAAGCATGAAGATACAAATTTTGAGGTGAAGATCAATGTAATGCTCCTTCCATTAGCTCTTGGGAATATTTACAATAGCACAGGAAAACACACTAGAGCCAACCCTTAAAAATGAGGGTTCAACCTCTATTTATAGTTTTGTAGAAATTAAAATTCACTAAGAACATTACAAAGATTTATTTTGACAATGCAACAGAGAATTCTTGCTGGCATTTGCTTACTGGTACATCCTCTAGGAAATCTATTGAATGTGGTCCGCCATGGTAGCTCGGGGCCTCTGCAACTTGCTAGATTTTCGGTGCAACTGGAGTCCAAGCCATTGGAAATCATGTATCATCGTTGATTCTTCTTGGATACTGTCTACCATCGTCGATCTGTAACCACCTCTGGTTCAACTTTCTTGAAAACCCTCGATGCTTCAACTTCCTCTTCCAACTGGTTGTTCCAATTCTGGTGAAGAAACATCCCTAAATACCTTAGATTCTTTGATGCAATCTCCACCATTGATCTCCCTCATTATATGATTTTTATTAAATCTGATAAAATCTTATTACAATGGCAGGGAGAAACGATGCCACTTTAAAATATTGGTGACATCATCCTTCTATCTCAAAAACTATGGAATCACCAATATGGCTCCCAAATGATCTGAAAACTAAGCAAGATCGAATCCACTCTTTGTTCCTCAGATTCCTTCATTATCCGTAAGGTGCCTTCCAATCCACACAAAAATATTGATGACATCACTCCTTCTTTAAGACTTTTGTGGATTCCATTTCAGGATGAGCAAGTGCATTAGCATATGATCATCAATCCGGACCCGTCATAGTGCATCATGACCTTTTATCCATTTCGCACTATCCTCAGAATAAAACATTCCATATTGTCACCATTATGGAAAGGAGAAGTCAAAATCACCTTTAGTCATGAATCCACATCTGCCTTGTCCATAGCATCCCACCTTGTCACCATTCCGGGCGCAAATACTCTATGGGTTCTCTAGAATCGGGCCTTCTAAAACTTAGCCACTCGTGAAGTTTTCCAAAATATTGAGCGGTTGCCAATCCACACTTTTTAATCACTGACATCATTTCCTCTTAAAACTTTTGTAGATTTGAGTATTTTCGTCAGTCTGGAGCCAAACATAAAGGAAGTCCCCAACAGAATTGCTCCAAGCGTGAAAATACTCTAAATGTCAGGTGGACTTATGCCTCCTATTGCGGATCCGCTTCAAAATACATTATTAGGTGTGTGAAATGAAGACTTTCTCACTTAGACAAAATTTGCAAAAAAATCCTAAGTATGTGGCTATTTTGGGCCTACACTTATGATTCTTAAAATGAACCTTCAACAAATTAATCATGAATTGAGATTCAAATTCAACCAAAACTTTTTTCCATCTGATATTAGTAGCCTCTTAAATGCCTCTAAGGATACCATACCCCTCAATAAGGTTATTGGAAATGATACCCAAATTATTAGCAAAAGTGAATACCAGGTAACCATATGAAAGTCTACCAATTCCTCTTGCACTAGCTTTTCTAGGGTTCCCCCTAGAGTCTCCATTAATATTTACTTTTCAAAAATCCTTAGGATAAGGTCAAAAATTCCTTGTTCTATCCATATTTTTATTACTCACATTCTCTTTAAGATGGTTTCCCTTAGAAGATTTAATCTTTAATATTTACATCACTTGATCCCATATTTGGTGGGAGTTCTAGGGGTGTTTAAAGGGTTATTGAACTGATTCAACTAAGTTGGCAGTGGTATTTTACTAGATATAGTGAATTACCTTTCTTTCTTGATTGAAAATATGGTTGTTTATTTATTTATAGATATTCCAAGATAGGATGGTAGAACCCATTGAGACTAGCTACCTAATAAAGTGATCAACACCCTCCTGATTAGGCCAATCCCTCCAAAGTTGTTCAAAAGTATAAAAATTAGACCACTATAATACAAGTGATATGGCCATTCTCCTCCATAGCTTAAAAGCTAAGGTATAATCAATAAAAATATGGTTGAGAGTTTCCACATTCTCTCCACACATTTCACATCTAAACAGGTCATGAAAACTATGTTTTACAAGTTGCTCACTAGTAAGCACCCTATGATGTAATAAAAGCCATGTAAATAACCTCACCTTAGGCCAAATATTTTGAGCCTACAATTGAGTAAATATATCATATGATTGGTTGGAATTATTATGGCATAAGGCCAAATAACCTTGAACAACTGAATACTCACCCCTAATAGTGTTGTTCCATCTAAAACAGTCTTTATCATGGGACCAAGAGAGATATATCATATGAAGGATGCTTTGGATATATTTTCTTTGCCTTTATGGCATTTGAATAGGCCAATCCTCAATAGAAAATCCATTATATACCAACCTATGAATTACCAGTATGGTACCAACAGTAGTTAGAGACCTTTATCTAATTAGCTCGATGAAGCTCCTCCATCCAAGGCCTCCAATAAGGAAACTAAGTTATCAAAGGTTGGTGTCCATCCCAAGAATCTATCAAAAAATTTACCTATTGACCATTATGAATTATCAAAATAAAATTTTCTTAATCAAATCCTAACCAATATTAAGAACTACTAAAATGGAAGAACCTTTGGTAGAAAATTGATAGCAAACAATGTCTTTAGTACTTTTTTTCTCAACATATTTAGCAAGAATATTCTTGGTCCAATAGCATTGGAGTTATGAAAAATACTCCAATATAGTTTAGTAGCTAAAGCCTTATCATTATTAATATCATATTGGAAACCTAAGCCCCCTTCATTCTTGGGAAGGCATAAAGTATCCCATTTCACCAAGGCCCATTTTCTTTTATCCTTAGTACCACTCTAGAGGAACCAATGATTGATTTGATCTAATTCTTGAACCTTTGGGATATTCAACATAGCATAAACATAAATAGGTATAGCTTTAAGGAGTTATTTTACTAAGGTAATTCTACCCCCAAATGAAAGCCATCTATTGTTCCACTTTCTAATTTTATTCTTAATTCTATCCAACAACCAATTACAATATTTTTTTTGTCTTTGAATATTGAGAGGAATGCTTAAATAAGTTATTGAAAGGGAGTTCTTCTTATATATTCATTTATCCAAGACCATGGACACATGTCTAGGAGAGCAATGAAAGAAAATGACTTTATATTTGTCTTCATTGATCAATTTCCTGATAGCATTATAAAAACAACTAATGATTTACTTAATTTTAGAAGATTCCTTAATTTTAACTTTACATAATAGAGTATATTCATCAAAAAATTGAATATGAGAAATAGGCCCAGCTCCACAAGCAATGGTAACTCCCTCAAGGGTTATATTTTCTCTAATTTTGGTTATATTCTTGTCCAAGCATTCAACAAGAATGATGCATAAATAAAGGGAGAGGGGGTCACCTTGCCTAATAACTCTAGAAATAGGAAAAATTTGAGAAGGCCTACCATTAATAAGAAAAGAGTAGAACACCTAAGAGATACATCCCATAATCCAGTCCATCCAATCCTGAGAGAAGCAAAATTGCCTTAAAACTTTGACAAGGAAGTGCTAATCCATTATATCATAAGCTTTAGATAAGTCTAAAAAAATGAACATAGATGGATATTTTTGCATTTCTATGGAATGAATGGCTTCCTAAGCAAGAACTATCTCATCCACTTTTTGACACCCTTTCACATAACTCTCTTGCTTAGGGAAAATAATATTATACAAAATAGGCTTCAACCTTTTCGTCATGATCTTTGTAATGATTTTGAGAACATTACATAAAGCTATAGGTCTAAAAGTTGAGATTTGATCTACCTCTTGAGATTTTGGGACAATATCTATATAAGTTTTATTGATAACCTTATAAATTTATTTGGCTTTGATGGCTTCTTCCACCACCTCTAATAAATCAAGATGAAGGATATCCCAAAAATCTTGATAGAAATCAATAGGAAAGCCATTAGGACCTAGGGTTTTTTCTATTTGTATTTTAAAAACCACCTATTAAAGCTCATTGATAGTAAATAGAGCAATTAAAATAGAGTTCTCCTTTAAACTGATAAGAGTAGATATGGCTTGAAGAATATTTTGCTGAGAAGCCGAGTCAAGAGGTGCAACAATAAATATATTGGAAAAGTAATTGACAATAATAGAGTTCATGCCATCCCAAGTGTAGACAACTTCTCTAGAATCATATTTTAGGGAAGAAATAAAATTATGAGATATTTGAGCTAGAAGATATTTGTGGAATAAATCTTTGTTTCGATCTCCTTCTTTGAGCCATTGGATCCTAGATTTTTGCTTCCATAAGAGTTTTATTTTTTTCCATTCCTCTAACTGAGCAGTGAGTCTAATTTCATCTATACTTATACTCTCTGTGAGGCCATCTAAATGGATTTTCTTATTCAAATTTTCAAGCTGAGTAAAAATTTCATTTTTCTTTTTCCAGACATCTCCAAAATTCTTCTAGTTCCAAATATTGATTTTGGATTTAATGTATTGTAACCTTTTGGCAAAAGAAAAAATATTAATCCCATACCTTGTATTACCTTCCTTCTACCATTGCTACACTCGGGGTCTGAAGGAACTATCTCGAAGACACATTAAAATCGAAAAGGTGAGAAAATCACATTTGTTTTCCAAATTTCCACCATGACTAGCCAGTGATCTAAACCAACATTGTTAAGAGTCTTCACTTTAGGAATGTGACCATGGATTAAGAAATTGTTAGAGAACAATAATATATCCAATCTCTCCATAATACAAGCTAAGTCGTGCCTTATGTTAGACCAAGTCATAAGGAAATTATCTAGATGGATGTCCACAAGATGAAGGCTTGCAATATATTCACTCATGAGATCAGTGTTTTTTTCCAAATTTCTATTTTCTCCCATTTTCTCATCCAAAGATAGGATGGTATTGAAATATCCTTCTATCAAGATACAAGAATTAGGAATTTGAGAGATAATATAAGTTATATCCTTCCATTGTCTTCACTTTTCCCCTAAAGTAGTTGGAGCATAAATAGTTATGCAAAGCATAATTTGGTTAGAATATCTAATTTGAATAGCTAAAGCCAAAATACCCTAGTTTCTAACCAAATGGTTAATAATAACCTCTTTTAGGTCCCAAAAGTAAGAAATGCCACCAAAAGTCCCTTGGGAACTGAGGGAAGCAAATTTTCAAGCTAGCTAGATTTTACTAGCAATTGAATCCATTTCATCTATTGAAATATTTGTTTCCTGAAGGATAAAAAGATGTATATTTTTTGTTTGAATCATTCTTCTAATTTCATTTTGATTTTAAAGACTCCCTTTGAGTCCTCTAATATTACAAGTGATGATATTCATTAATACCAAGGCTAAAAAAATTGATAAGGGCAATAATATTACCTTCCTCTACAAGCTTTTCACCTTCTTTTACCATATGATATTGATTGGTATTGTGACCTACCTTTTGGTTGGAATCCATATTATGTTTTTCCCCCTATTTCTTGACTTATCCTAATTGAATCTAGGATGGATTATAACCTTGAAGATTTCGTGTATAAAGCTAAAGCGTTACTGGAAGGTTCAACATATTCTATCTTAAGGCCTGTATTACCTGAAGTCTCAACATTTAAAAGATTGTTTTTCTTGTGTATATTTCCTTATTTGTTTCCTTTTTGAAAACCTTTAAATTGTTGGTTTGTCTTTGAGTCCTTTCCTACATCTTTAAATCACATTTCTAAGATTTTTATCTCCATTATTTTCTCTTCCTCACCTAGAACATTATTTGTGGAAAGAATTTCAAATATATTAGCTGATAAATTTTATTGATCCTTCATAATTGGTTTTTTTGAGTGTTATTCTTCATAGGCATTTGGAAACTTGCTAAGTTTGTATCCTCTTTATTTTTATCTAAAATTTTATTTGGGTAGACACTAGCAAAATGACCATATTCATGGTAAATTTGACAATGAAAAGGAATGTTTTCATAGTCCACCACTTGGTACCAAGTGTCCTCCACAAATTGTAATGAGATATTTTCAGGTAGATGTTTGTAAAAATCCATTAAAAAACACCTCTGAGCATAAATAATATGTTCAAAGTTTTGAGCACAATAAAAATCATCATAAAATTTTCCAAAGAGTTTCCAATTGAAGAAAATAGTCAAATTCTAGAATTTATTTGGGAGGCCAAAGAGTCTAACCCACATAGGACCTATAAAAGACATCTCTTCTTTGGATTTAAATTTAGTATGCCAGGGATTCATGAAAAGCCCCACCCTTCCAAAAAACCAGGGACCTCCTTGAAATATTTTCTCTCTATCTTCATTATTAGCAAATAAAATAAAAAAATAACCATTTGGATAAATAGAAATTTGTAGCTCACCTTTTGCTTTCTAGTTTTTTGAAACCCAAACTTTGAAAGTATATAGGCTTAGATGAAAATCCAAGAAATGAAAAATTAGAGATTTATTTAGATCTTCTATGCCAATTTGAATGATGCCCATATCTAGCTTAACAATCAGAGTTCCATCAGCTTCCCTAAGACATCTTGACTTAGTTTTTCTAGAATCAATCTTTGAAATTCTCAGAGGTTTATGAGAAACCCTATGATTAATGTTAGCATTCTCAAAGGTTGAGGCTATCCACCATGGAGGACATCCCTAAAATTCATTTTTGGGGTCGAGTCTTTGAAATAATTACCCTTGAAAGGGAATTCCACAGTGAATTTTTTTTGGAGGTGCTCCTTAGTTCTAGATTCGCTTGATATCTAAACCATTTTTTATAAACTAATTAAAACTTGTCTCGAGATCTCTTTAATCCATGCCTTGGATTCCATAAAAAGGTATGATTTTCACTTTTTTTTTGTGTAGCAAATTGGGAGTTGTTGTTAATCAAGTTCACAGCATGAAGATCTATTGAAAGATATATTTTTAACCCATATTGGGTCCCTACAACATATCCCACTAAAATATTGAGCAGAAACCACAAAAATTTTGGTCACTAGGGTCCAAAGGCCCTGGAAAACAACCTCTAAAGTTGTTTGCACTCAAGACAAATGAAACCCTCGCACAGTTGCTTGATTTCAAAGAAAATTCCACCAAAGAGAAGCCACTTTTGTAAATTATTTGGATCTAATTTTATCCCTTTTAATTATTTTTTAAAAGCATTAAATACTTATTATCATTATTTCTATTGAAATTAGTTTTAACAAGAAATATAATTTTATATAAATAATACATACAAAAAGAGATATTAATTTATTCAAATCATTGACCATTTTCACATGAGCACATATTACGAAAAAAGGAAATCTCTTGGCATAATTAAGACATGTGAATATCACATTATTTTTGGAGAAAATCCACTAGACAACGTTCCAATAATTCACATGATATGCTTGTATACATATAAAAAAAAAATTAATAACAAAAATCATTACTAATTAGGTGTGAGTAAGACTAATAAGACTACCTACCAAAAAATTGTAGAATCTAGAATCTACCATAGGAAAATAATACCAAAGTTTCACCTCTAAAGCCAATGGAATATGAGCTAGTTTATAATTCCCCATCCTAAACCATTATAAAATATCTAGAGCATAGTATTGAAGAAAGCAAGAAATACTAAACTAGTTTTAATTTAATTTTAAAAGAGAATGAAGTTGGACACATTTTTTTTATCTCAAATGACATCCAAAATGTCCATCCCATTTGAATACAAGTAGTTTTTAATATTGACTAGGTCAAAGACCATGTAAAAGATATTCTTAACCAATACATCTTAAGACTTATTAGTTTTTATTATTAAATATTAGTGTACAAATGGAATCAGGATCTTGGCGTATTGTAATTAATTTATTCACATTATTCATATGTATATTCCAATAGTATGTCTGTACATATAGGATAGAACATATGCACAACTTGTTAATAAAGTATACACATAAATATTGTGCAATTTTAAGTAATAATTCTATTAATAACAAATATAGAGCAACAAAAAGTTAACTTCTATAAATAAAATTTTGTAATAGTAAAAGTAAATGCAATAATGGTAAAATTACAATAGAATATTATGATAAGAATAGGTTAAAAATCATGTTAATGTATAAGTACCATAGTGATTATGTCATTGATTATATAATGTTTAAAATATCATGTAGGAATATGCTTGTGTTAGTTGGTTCCCATAGCAATTCAACATATATTAGAAAGTGAGTATAAGCAAGGAGGGAGCCTCACTTATTTTGTGTTCCAATTTTTGTGGAGAAAATATTTCTATGAAGCAAGCAAGGGCATTATTTATAAAACCCCAAATAGGAAGTAATGATACTCTATTTGGAATTATGGATGCCCTATTCAAGGACAAGAAGAAGATTGAATCTATGATTCTTCTCATATAGGTAGCAGAATTTTCACTAGAAGTGATTATGAAGGATGAAATGAGCAAATATGCTATAATGACTCCTAAAAAACAGAGTCAAAATACAAGTTTTACTAATACTAGTAAAGTTTCTACAAGATTCAAAGATGTATTAAATCAAAGTGGGAATTGAATTCAAGTTACTCCATATACTTGTTTACCATATTCTATTTTTTATAAATAAAGGATAAAATAGTAGGTTTTGGGCCATGGTACAGGGGAAGAGATGGCCTATACTTGAGACCATGGAATGATAAATTTTTATGGCTTAGGCTCTTTGCACTTCCATATTAGTATATCAATAAGGAAAAATTAAAGTGTATTGGTACAACTCAAAGGGAATTCATCCACAAGGGATCTATTAGGTAATGGAGCCAAATTGATAAGAAAGGAATTAATTACCATTAAATATTGTTGGCGGGGTTCCAAGGCCATTAAATATTGTTGGCGAGGTTCCAAGGCCATTAAATATTGTTGATGGGCAATGATCAACAATAGGAATGTGAATGGGGTTCCAAGGGGCAGCATTAAATATTTAATTACCATTAAATATTGTTGATGGAGAAATTTTTATTGAAAATTTAACCGTATTTCTTGGTGAAAAATACTTGTCAAAAGAATGTTATAAGCGTATGGGTGGTTTCAGCTCATGTTTTTTTGGCCCATTGTATTCTGACACCACTATGTGGTTTTGAGTAGAGGAAAAGCCACGAATCTCTATATATTTTGTACTGTAAATATTGCCTCTATGGTGGAATGTTCTTTTCTGGTTTGGAAAAAGAGAGGGGAGGAGACATTGTACAAGTGGAGAAGATTGTTGTATTGTTTCTCCATGGATGTAGGATACACTACCCGAACCATGTATATATTGTCTCTTATATTTGTATGATTGCTTGTTGTTTATTACACTATTTCCTATTTTGCTTATGGGGGATTAACTAGGGTTTGAACTGTTTCTCCATTTTTGCTGTTATTATTTGTTTTTCATAGGCTATGTATTGTTTGTACATGGTAAATTTCCAAAAATTGGTATCAGGGTGATATTGTTGGGAAAGGGAACTCATAGGAGACTTTTATGTTCAACCGGGATAAATGGGAAAAAGTTCAAATTTTAAACTGGAGAAGTTTACTCGACAAAATTTTGATATGTGGAAAACCAAAGAGGAGGATTATCTGTATCAAAAGGATGATCTATACTTGAATCTAAAAGGGAAGATTGATGGTAAACCTAGGATGATGGATGATGAGGAATGAGATTGGATAGACAAGAGGGCACTAGGGGTGATACAGTTGAGCTTGACTAATTTTGTTGCATACAACATCGAGAAGGAAAAGACCACAAAAGGAGCCATGGATACACTAGCTAAGTTGTATGAAAAACCTTCAGCTTCAAATAAATTTTTCTTGATTAGAAAGCTTTTTACTATGAAGTTGCAAGAGGGTGGATCTATCCAAGAACATATTAACGAGTTTTATGCTGTTATGGGTTCTTTAAAATGTGAAAACAACGAACATGATTTCATTAATCAACATAGACTATATAGTACAACTTAGGCTATAGTTAGCACATAGGAATAGCTAACCACTAACCAAATAGTGCTAACAAATAATAAGAAATATTCGCTTAACAAAGTGGTTAAGCGAACCTTAGGTAGATAACTAACTACCCTAAAAAACCAAATGAGGTAATAAATAGGATTACCATAGTAACTCTAACATCCCCACTTATTACATTATTTGGGTAATAATATAACTACTAGCTACACTATCATCCCCCATACAACAATATTTGGGTAAAATATATAACTGCCCCAATACAGTGAAGAAGAAGTTGATCTGTTGGTTCTTTGCTCTGTCACAGTGCTTCGGCTGCTCCTAAGCAAAAAGTGGGTCATTCCTCACTTTGTCTTCACACCAACAAATGTCCTTATGGTAATCACATCATCCAACCGAATTGCATGGGTAACCAGCCACTGCAATCACTAGGTGTAGTAGAATAGATCACTTCATACAAGGTTCATTCATTCACAATATGAATTTGTAAAAGATAAAGTAGCTAAAGTGTCGGTCACTGCCGAAAATGCACCCTTATAAGTTCTCCCCTTTCTTGTTGCAAAACATAGTGTAAGTAATTTCTGAAGGAAGTGTGACTAAGGTGTCAGTCAAAGCCAAAAATGCACCCTTATAAGCCAGTTTCCCTTTTTACAAAAATTGTGAAGAAAAGAAATGGATATCCCCCCTCCATTGCAAAAAGTATGCAACTCAAGAGTGTTGTGAAGGATTTTACAAATATTGCCTCCTAGACAATTTTACATCACAAAAAGTCGCTCCTCTTTTTACAAGTACTTCAAACACCTAGAATTTGCTATTTATGAAGCCTAAAAGAGGTAAAAGCACCCCTTATTTGTAAGGTCTTCAAACAAAATACTTATGCTTTTTATGAAGCCAAAAAGAGGAGAGAGAGAAAATGGTGTTGTTTTCCCAAGGGACACATGTGTTTTCCCTCTACAAAATTGTGTTTAGCAATTTAGCACTCCTTGTGCTATCTTTGAACTAGAAACAAAATCAGAATGAGACACTTCACTAGAAAGATGGCTTCTATGTTGTGCCTTTGCCATTTTAGTTTTGCTTGTTTTGAAACCAAAACTGAATGGTGTCTTGGTTGTCATTTTTACAATTTGTGCAAAACTATGCTTTCTAGGAAATTTGATCAAAAAAGTTCACCAATTTATCCTTTCTTATTTTAAGTACTTCAAGCATGATTGCTATTATGAAGTCTAAAATAAAAGGGTTAGTGTTGATGATTTGGAATTTTCTGATTGCCTTTACAAGTTTTATTTCCCTCTTATCAAAATCTATGTTTGAAGGAAGAAAGGAATTATCCCCCAAACACCTAACTTTTTTTGCTAAAAAAAAAAAAAAATGGGAGGTCGGGAGTTCAATTTTTACACATGTCCAGTCCAATCAGTCGTCCATGGCTGTCCGCCATGTATCTAGTCCAGTGGTTGTCCACCACATGTCCAGTCGGTCGTCCAATGATAGTGCCATGTCAGCACCTCAGGATCTGTGCCCGAGGTTGGGTCTGGCCGCTACGTGTCACCAGATTATGGGTCCATGTCAGTGCCTCGAGATCTGTGCCTAGGCATGCATGGGTCCCAGCTATGATTGTCCTCAAGATTTGTGCTCGGGAGTTGGTCCATAGTTGTAGGGACTCAGATTCGATCGTCGGATATCGGAGGGTGCTCCTAGCCTCTTAGATCCTGGTTGCCAGATCTGTGCTGTCGATCGTCGATCACTAGGGATCTAATAGGGATGTCCCCTGTCAGTGTTGGTCAGACCCAAGGATGCTCCTGCCCTCGGGTTTGGGTCCGATCTCTACCTAGGAGGGCACGCTTGCCCTCTCGACTGTGTGTTGGACCCATGGGGGTAGCACTAGCGGTTGCCGATAATCGAAGGGCCTCCTGCCCTCAGGATTCAGGCCCTGTGTGGTGGGCTCTGGCCTCCTGTTAGGCCCGATAGGTCGGACATCAGAGTGCTGTCAGAACTGTCGGGGTCTACGGGCCTACTCCCATGGCTACCCGGTGACGTGGGCCTGTGGGCCCTACTACCTGGGAGCCACCTCGGTCCACATGTCGATGCCATATGCAGTGAGCCCAATCAACGATTCGGTCAGCAACCTCAGGATCTGTGTCCAGTCCGGTGGAACCACATCAGATCCTCGACCTCGAGAGATGTGCCTGAGCAGGTCCAACCCTACCTTGAGAAACATGTCCACATATTGAAATTCATGAAGCCGAGGTCAACCAAGAGCCACCTGCTCTGATACCATGTGAAAACAGTGAACATGATTTCATTAATCAACATAGACTATATAGTACAACTTAGGCTATAGTTAGCACGTAGGAATAGCTAACCACTAACCAAATAGTTCTAACAAATAATAAGAAATATTCACTTAACAAAGTGGTTAAACGAACCTTAGGTAGATAACTAACTACCCTAACAAACCAAATGAGGTAATAAATAGGATTACCATAGTAACTCTAACATAAAATCTTTAGGGCTTTATTTTGATGATGAGGTTACGGATTTAGGGTTTCTTTGTTCACTACTAGACTCGTGGGGTAGCATTGTAATGGCAGTGAGTAATTCTATGCCTGGATATGGAAAGCCGATGTTTGATGATGTGGTTAGCACAATCCTTAGTGAGGATATGAGGAGAAAAAACTCATGTGGGGCTTCATCATCTAGAGTAGCACTATCTATAGAAAGCAGAGGCAAAAATAGAGAAAGAGGAAAAGTCCAAGCTAGATGGAAAAGCTAGAACAGAGGAAAATCGAAGGGTAGATATAAAAGCAGAGACAAAATCAAGATTTATTGCTAGCATTGTGGAAAGAGTGGACACTTCAAGAGGGAGTGCAAATATAGAAATAAGAATGAGGACAGTAATAGCAATGATGCTCAAGAGGTAAACATTGCAGGTGCAATTGATCAGGATGCCCTAATTCTTGTAGCAACTTGCACCAGTGAATATTGGGTTATGGAATCTAGAGCTTCTTATCATGTCACTTCTCATAGGGAGTAATTTTCTGATTATACTCTAGGCCATTATGGAGAGGTTTTGTTGGTCAATAACTGTCCATGTGAGATTGTGGGTATTGGAACGGTGAATGTAAAATTGTCAAACAAAAATATCTGGGTGATTAATAATGTTAGGCACATTCATGATCTGAAGAGGAACCCGATTTCATCTAGTACACTGGATTTGGAGGGATACAACACTAATTTCAAAAATATGTAATGGAGAGTGACAAAGGGTTCAATGGTGATTACAAAAAGGTGAGTTTACTGGAACTTTGTATTTACTGCAGAACTCATCTTATTGTACATTGAACTATATTGCTCAGGATGATAAGAAAGCATAGCATTTGCGGTTGGATCATATGAGTGAGAAAGGGATGAAAAACCTTCACTCCAAAAAACTGTTGCCAAAAATCAAGGATTTTTATTTGGGTTTCTGTGAAGGTTGTGTATACGGAAAATAAAAAAGGGTAATATTTCTGAAAGTTGGTTTAGAAAGGAAAAAAAAGAAATTAGAGTTAGTACACTTGGATGTGTGGGGTCCCTCACCGGTACTTTCTCTTGAGGGCTACTCTTATTATGTTACCTTCATTTATGATTTCAGCAGGAAGACATGGATCTACACAATTAGGCATAAATATGATATTTTTGACACTTTTCAGAAGTGAAGAGCATTAGTGGATATTGAGGCAGGTAAGAAAGTAAAGTGCTTTAAATATGAAAATGGTAGTGAATATTGCAGTAAGGAGTTTGAGGACTATTGTACAAAGGAAGGAATTAGGAGAATCAAGACTACTCCTAGGACACCACAGGAGAATGGAATCTCAGAGAGGATGAATATAACTATAATAGAGCGTGCCAAATCCATGAGATTTCATGCAGGGTTGCCATTATTATGTTGGGCTAGTGCAGTTGGTACAACCATTTATTTGATAAACAGAGGACCTTGTACTACATTGGATGGAGGTATTCTAGAGGAGACTTGGAAAGGAAATCCTGTAAACTACTCTTTCCTTAGAGTATTTGGTCATGAGGCTTTTGCCCAATATAGATAAAGAAAATAGGAGTAAGCTTGATGCAAAGTCTAAAAAATGCTATTTTCTTGGTTATGGTGTGGATGAGATGGGATATAGGCTATGGGATAATGTTGACTAAAAAGTTATCAAGAGTAGATATGTGATTTTCAATGAGGATAGGTTGTACAAGGATAGCACATACAGGTTGAAGAGGATGCACTTGAGTTTATTGACTTGGATGCAATCCTAGAGCATGGTGTAAAAAGATAGCCTCTTGTTCAGATTGATGAACATGGTGCTCATGAGGAAGAGCAAGGTGAATAGAAAATTGTTGTTACTACACCATCATCCCCATAGGAAGTAAGGATATCTATAAGGGTAAGACATGCACCTGATAGGTATTATCCTACTTTACATTATATACTGTACACTGATGCCGGTAAACCGGAATGCTTTCATGAGGCTTTGAAAGTGGATGCTAGGATTAAGTGGGAGCATGCTATGAAGGATGAGATGGACTCATTGACTCAAAACCAAACTTAGGATTTGGTTGATCTTCCCAAGGGAAAAAGGGCATTGCATTGCAAATGGGTGTATAGGATGAAGGACGAAGTTGATGGCAGTAAGAGATACAAAGCAAGACTTGTTGTGAAAGGATTTACACAGAGAAAAGGTATTGACTATGATGACATTTTATCACTTGTAGTAAAAATAACTTCAATTCAGACTATTTTAAGTATAGTTGCAATAGAAGATCTTCAGCTTGAATAGTTAGATGTGAAGACAACATTTCTTCATGGGGATTTGGAGGAGGAGATATACATGCACCAACCAAAGGGGTTTGAGGTCAAAGGCAATAAGAGCCTTGTGTGTAAACTAAAAAAGAGCTTGTACAGTTTGAAGCAAGCTCCAAGGCAATGGTATCTCAAGTTTGATAGTTTCATGAGTGAGCATGATTTTACTAGGAGCCAAAGTGACCATTGTGTTTATTTTTGGGCTATAGGAAATGGTATCTTCCTTATTCTCTTATTGTATGTTGATGATATGCTTGTGGCAAGATCCAATATGCAGGATATTAAGAAATTGAAAAGGGATTTGGCAATTATATTTGCCATGAAGGATTTGGGGGAAGCCAAAAAAATCCTTGGAATGAGAATCACTAGATATAGGAAGGAGAAAATACTAAAGTTGTCTCAGGAGGATTATGTGGAAAATGTGCTTAAGAGGTTCAGTATGCATGATGCAAAACCGGTAGCCCAACCTCTTGCAAAGCACTTTAAGCTCTCAAAGAAGCTATATCCCAAGACAAAGGAGGAGGAAGAGTACATGAGGAAGGTAACATATGCTTCAATAGTTGGGAGTTTGATGTATTATATGGTGTGTACAAGACCAGACATTGCCCAAGCAGTGGAAGTTGTGAGTCGATATATGAGTAATCCAGGTAAATCTCACTGGCAAGTAGTAAAATGGATACTCAGGTATTTGAAAGGGACTTCAAAATTCTATTTGAATTTTGGAGGTTCCAAATTTGAGTTATAGGGCTATGTGGATTCAGATATGGTAGGTGATTTGGATGGTGGGAGGAGGACTAATGGGTATGTATTCACAATTGGAGGTACAACAATGAGTTGGATATCCAAGCTACAACGTATTGTAGCTCTTTCTACTACAGAGGCTGAGTATGTAGCCATCATGGAAGGTGCCAAAGAGTTCATATGGATTAAGAGGTTGATTGAGGAATTAGATCAAGATCAAGGAGATGGAACACTTTGGAGTGACATCCAAAGTGCCATTCATTTAGCTAAGAACTCTGCTTTTCACTCACGGATAAAGTTGAGTAAGATTCACACTTCCCAAAATTTTGATGATATTCTTACTAAAGTAGTAACCAGGGAGAAGTTGAGCTTTTGATCTACTTTAGTTGGCCTTAAGGAGTAAGGTCATATTATGAGAAATTTTCAGTCCTAGGGTGCAGGGATGTTGCATCAATATTGTCTCCAAGTGGGATATTGTTAGGTAATGGAGCAAAATTGATAAGAAAGGAATTAATTACCATTAAATATTGTTGGCAGGGTTCCAAGGCCATTAAATATTGTTTGCGGGGTTCCAAGGCCATTAAATATTGTTGATGGGCAACGATCAACAATAGGAACGTGAACGGGGTTCCAAGGGGCAACATTAAATATTTAATTACCATTAAATATTTAATTACCATTAAATATTTAATTGCCATTAAATATTGTTGATGGAGAAATTTTTATTGAAAATTTAACCGTATTTCTTGGTGAAAAACACTTGTCAAAAGAATGTTATAAGTGTATGGGTGGTTTCAGCTCATGGTTTTTTGGCCCATTGTATTCCGACACCACTATGTGGTTTTGGGTAGAGGAAAAGCCACGAATCTCTATATATTTTGTACTATAAAGACTACCTCTATGGTGGAATGCTCTTTTTTGGTTTGGAGGAAGAGAGGGGAGGAGACATTGTACAAGTGAAGAATATTGTTGTATTGTTGCTAATACAAAGGACTAATTATTTCTCCGTGGATGTAGGGTACACTGCCCAAACCACGCATATCTTATGTCTCTTACATTTGTGTGATTGCTTGTTGTTTATTGCACTGTTTCCTATTTTGCTTATGGGGGCTTAACTAGGGTTTGAATTGTTTCTCCATTTCCACTGTTATTATTTGTTTTTTCATAGGTTGTGTATTGTTTGTACATGGTAAATTCGCAACAGGATCACATAGTATGGAACAATAATATGCTATGTATAGTTGGATATGTGTTTCTATGGATATTTTAAAATATTTTCCAAAATATATTAATATTAAATATAAATAAAAAATTAAATCAGTAAATGGATTACGAAAATATTGCATTCCATTCTCATAATGGTTATGACACTAGACACATGACAAGATATTTCAAAGTGAATACAATATAGAAATAAATGACACTTTTGGGCATGAGAGAAACTCTAAGAAGCTAGCCTATAAGAAGGAAACGATCTTAATAGTTCACATGAAAGAACCATTAGAGTAAACTAAGAAGGATGCAAATAATGAGGAACTAGAAATATGAATACATGTTTAGAAAGAATTATAGGTGTAAATGAAGATGTGGAGGAAAATTTAGAGAAGGTGGAAGAGGTCAAGTTTAATCCATGTAAATTATCTTCATTACACTCAAGCAATAAAAAATAATCTCCTTTATATACAAATTAAATTACTATAGAGCTTATTACTTTCAATTTTAGATTTCAAGGGAATGAAATATATTAATGAGGATGAAGGTATTGGAGAAAATAGAAACAATGGATAGGAAGAATCTCAAACCAAGGACAAAGAGAAAACAAAACTCATAGGCATATCTATTTAGGAAACCATAATCAAATATCATAAATGCTAACAAAAAGTGGGGATAACCCAATAAATAAGAATAAAAATTGATGATGAAGATGACATCTTGGATTATTTAGGGTATGAATAAGACCCATAACAAAAAATTATGAAGGAATTGATTGGTTATTATAATGATGGTATTTTGGATTATTAAGTGTGTGAATAAGGACCATAACAAAAAATTATGAAGAAATTAAAAGGTAATTATAGTAAGTATTTTACCTTAATATAAGAAATAAAAATAAGTAGTAAGACATGTAAGAATACATTCAAATATTCAAAATAAGAATAATTATGTACTAGTTTTTGTTATAGGATATTTATGAGGTATTGTAGAAATATGTGATGAATTCATATGGGATGGATAATTTCAAATATCAATAAGTAATGTGGTTACTAGTACTTTATACGAGGAGGAAAATACCAAAAATGAAGTTATATATGCATATGATTTAACTACACTAATATTCATGATGTTGGAAGGACCTTGGGGTGTTTATGTCAAATTCAATAATAATTCATATTTGTGATATATGGATTCTTAGGGGTCACTTCAATAAGTTTATAACTCTTTTGGAAGATAAGGATGGAAAAATCACTGTATAATTTTAATTTCATCATCAATTCAAATAGTCTTTGAGATTCTTTTCTTTCAAAATTTCAATATACATGGGATACTAGTCCTACTAGAAATATACATATAACATAAAGATTCTACTATCTTATATGTAGTTGTAAATAGTGTACAAAATATATTCATATATTTATGAGTATAATAAGATGATTAGCCCATTTTCTTAAGCCATGATCTACTATATTATGGTCATCCAAAGCTAATTTTTGTTTAATAAAATGTTTGGACAAAACTCTATTTTTGTCCAAATGGTTATGTTATGGTAGAATGAACCAAGGTTTGATGTATTATGTATGTCAAAAAATAAAAACATCCAAAAGGATAAATAAATACTTAGAATGAAAAATATCTTGGTAACATATTGAAAATAAAAGACAAAATTGAAGGTAAACTCAATACAATACAAGAGGTCATATAAATCAATGGAATGGATCAATATGCTTATGCGTTGGAGAAATAATTAATTTATGATTATCATAATATAGTATAAAATGAAGATTCATATTGATCCCAAAAATGTAGGAAAATATGTCTTAATAAAGAAACAAAAGTACAATTTTTCATGCTATAAATAGAATGGATTTTTATTTTATCAAATAAAAAATATTTAACCTCCATGTTGAACAAGTATTTAGGAAGAAGATATTAGGAAGTAAGTAGTTAATTACTTCAAAGATATTATGCTTGAACTTCCTCAAGACAAAGAGGCTTAAAGTAAGATTTTACAATTTCTTTCCATAAAGCTTCAAGATGGACAAGTTATAAGAGGTAGCATTATCTTTCCACTCTAATAAGGTACATGGACTTAATGGATATTATGCAATTTTATTTCATTTTTTGAAATTTTTTGAAGAGTGATATGTTTGATATGGTTGAAAAGGATAAGAAAAAGTAGGCTATAATAAGTGATATCAATTTCACCTTTATTTCATTAGTTCCCTAGAAATACAAGAAAAATGATTTCATAATTTTTTGTGTAAAAAGCCTTTGTAATATCAGTTATAATATTATACCCCATTTATTTTTGGTCAATAAGTGAGTAACCAAGAAGTGGCTTTCACATTTCTTATTATAGATATGTAGAAAAATTAAATAAAAAGAAAATATTTTTATGAGAAAATGCTAGGTATAGCCATAGTTATGAATTGTAAAATTAGGTATATAAGGAAGAGAGAATTTATAATAATCCTTATATATGTTGCACATGTTATATCATCCTATATAATATCCTTATATAGATTGCAGATATTATAGATGCACATATTTTATTTCATCACTATAAAAAAGAAAGGGATTCTTTATAAGATTTATTTATTTATTTTACATTATCACAACCATGATTTATAAAAGAAGTATTAATGAAAAGTTCTATGAAATTTTGGATTTTGGATTTCTACTACCTTTATTGAGCTTTAAATCAAATTTCTAATTTCCTTTGAATATTAGGTATAAAGTTAGTCATATAGGCTTCATTAATCACACCTCTAAACACATTAATGGTCCTAAAATAGTAATGATTTATTTATAAAATTATGGTATGCTATGTGTCTATATTTATATCATGTTTATTAATATCAACACTTGAAGTATTGATTATGGTAAAATATTATTTCTTTTACCAATGAAGGGTAGAGACTATCAATTTTTTTTCTTTTATTCCTAGTAGTAGTTGGTAATGTTCATAATAATATTCTATAGGATATCTATCATCTTCCTCCTCTTCATTCCTATTATTAATGTGTACAATATGAACATCATCTTTGTTAAAAGGGGTTTCATAGGCAATATGATTCTAGATACACTCTTTCTTATAAAAATATTTCATATCATGTTCTTCTTGGATAAGCTTATTTTTGGATCTAGTCGTTAAAATAGAATTGATAGAATAAGGAGAAGAAACAATAAGGGAGGTAACAACTCAATACAAACTAAGGTTTAAAATATAATATCTCAAGATGACACAAAGAAATCACTAAAACAATAATCGACAAAACCTTGTGCACAAGAATAGAAAATAAAATCTCAAAAACAGGATTTCATATTGGGTTCACTAAATATTTTACTATATTTTAGCATTACTTATAGTAGAATATCAAATCTAATACAAACAAGCCCAAACTCATTTACACTAGGTAAATGTAAAGCATCCAAACCAATATTTCTCTAAAGTTGATAGAAATATCAAAATAATACGAAATATAAAGCTTATTAATACTAACTTGTGCAAATAAAATTACTATACTAGAAGATAATATAAAAAGTAAAATTTTGAAACCCTACTCCTTTAAGTTTTATCCTTGGGGAAAAAATAGGGAATTAACATTTGAATCCAAAATTTGGTAAAAATATAATGAATGAATAAACAATATAAGAAACAAGACCTACTTTTTTTTTTTTGGAAAAAAGCTAGATTATATTATATCATTAACCGGAACATTATAATATTTTGGTGTTAGCACTGTCCACCAGCTAAAAAACAAAATGAGGTGGATCAGGAGTAAAGCATCCATAACTGAATATACATAAGAATAGAAGCTAATATCAACAAAAAGCCTATAGCTATATCTTGATGCAATACAACATATATCAACATTCATCTATGGGAGAATCTGTTATATGAAAAATTCTAGGCATGTCTTTCATGCTATCTTCTGTAGTCTTCAGAGAAGAAAAAGAAATAATCAGACCCTAAACCTGCTTATCATTGTTAACTATCTTCTTCTTAGTTTCTTGTTGGACTTTCTGAAGATATTGAATCATATGAGAAAGTTGATGAAGTCTATCAATAACATCTCGAGGCGTGTTGGAAGGTCCATAGACTTGAGAATTAATGTGGTCCCACATGTAGCAAAATATCAAAGGTCAAATCTATCAAAACTATATCCCATGGAGGAGAAGATCTAATAAACACCTTTTTTGCATTTGTACTTCCAAATGTGCTTGAGAAAGATGAGTCTACAAACATCCCAGAGTTTGGGGCATTGATCCAGCTGAGAAAAACCAAGCAGAGAAAGCTTCCAAGATCTAGCAAAAGAGGGAAAAATAAAAGAGTAGAAGATATCCAGAGACTATTTAGCCATGCCACAAAACCAAAAAAAGTGAATAAGAGTTTCTAAAGCATTACAAAAATTGCATTGAGGGGGAATGTGTAAAATCATAGCTAAAATTTCAGTTGTTGGCAATTTTTGATGCAAAATTTGCCAACCAAGAAGTTGAGTTTTTGATTCAACAAGAGCTTTCCAAATTTGAGTAGCAAGAAATTGCCATTGGGTATTGGTAAAATTTACTTGCCACTTGAAATTGAGCTTAGAGTCTAAAGAAGGTGGACACAAAATATTTTTGTATAACCAACTAGAAGTTATGGAAGAGATTCTATGACCATTAAGCCATCTCCAGTCATTCCAAATATTATGGGCAGTTGTTCCCAACTTCATAAGGACCTCACAAGGGATAGAAGCCATAATTAAACCATAAGACTCTTTGAACCTAGAGGGAAGGGAGCAATTATTATAGATCTTATTCCAGGTAAGAATTGAGCAGCTACCCAGATCCTAGATATCTCTAATTCTATTAATTCCTTTCTAGAAAAAAGCTAGCCCATGAATAGCATTGCATAAAGCTAAAGGTTTATCATTATTGAGTATAATTTTATTTCACCAAAGACTGTTAAGACTGATGCTCAGACTATGTCTCAAGGAGTCAGACTTCCAAGCCAATAAATGAGAAATTGATTGCCAAGCTTTCTAGTTTTGGGTAACTGGAATAGAACCTTTAACTATAAAATAAGGTGCAAATTGGAAACATCTATTTCGATACAAGACCTACTTTGAATTACACTAAGAAAAAAGGGAGACAATACCAGTAGTCCCACAAAGGATGCATAAGATAAGAAAATCATTTTATTGATGTCAATCCTGGGCTTTAGATATAAAATATTAGTGGAGTACCCTATCCTTTATTGGAGGGCACTAAAAAAACAATTCATAACTACAAGGTCTAGGGAAGACACATACCCATCATGTATATGTATAAAGGTAGTATCTAAGGGATCATTCATACATGCATTGGCTAATAAAAGTTATAGAATTAGTCAAATCATGAGGAACATGGTCTATGGAATGTAAGAAATGTGCATGGTCAATTGACTCACCATATTCCTACCACAAAATTAGAAAAGTTAGTCCAATTTATTTCATAATTAGATGTGTAGAGCTCTTGACCACTTGTTAGTCAATAGCCAATATTATTTTTCCAAATATAATATATAAATGTTTTAGATGTTGGCCAAGGATTCTTAGTTCAAAAGTGGGTGAAATATGATTGGGGATTAACTATACATTACTTAATATATTTTTTCTAAAATAATATTTCCCATCATCATATGAGGATAAAAAATTAATTAGTTCAAAGATATTGTATTAGAATCTAGGTAAGATATAGAGACTCAAGGTAAGCTCTTATAACATATTCCATCAATCACCACATAGACAAAATTAAAGTTTGATAGGAAATATCTCCATGGAAAAAAGTGAATATTTGTTAATCCCCATTGAACAATAGATGTTATACTAGAAGTTACTATTAAGGGTGAAATGATCAAGCAACACCAATGGTTTGTATGTAAGTGCCATGGATACTATCTAGATTTTTAGAAGTTTAAATATGGATAATTGAATGTGGGATTGAATTTTGGATTTACTTGAATATTTATAGAGGATACTTTTATATATACAATACTACTATATGCAAAATAATAAAGATAGATGATATTGTTGTCCTATTTTATAACCAATTGTCAAGAAGAATGTTAGGATAGATACATTTCTACACAAATGTTTTTATATGATGTGATTTAAGTTTCTTGTAATTTATAAAATTTCTTAAAGTATCATTAAATATCACGATACTACAATGAATCATATTAGAACATATGTATTATCATAAAAATACTCCAAAATTTGGAGATTTTAACCTCAATAATATACTAGTGAAAACACACATACAAAACACATATAAATCAAACCATATATATATATATATATATATATATATATATATATATATATATATATATATATATATTCTATATATATATATATATAGATACCAGATGCCATCCCAAAAGGATGCCACTTTCGAGTAATACCCAAGGAGGCAAGGGTATCCAATCCGCAAAAATCGCCCAAGGTACGATCCTAGACCTACCACCTTTGACATACTCAAGGAGAAAACAAACACACAATAATATTTTAAAAAATAAATAAAAAAATAAAAATAAAAATAATAAAATAAAATAAAAAACATGCTCCTTGAGTGTGTCAAAAAGAAAAAGCACAACCAAGCACACACACAATAAGATAAAAAAAACACAACACGAACCACATAGAAAAACACAAGAACAACATAACAAAACACAAACATGACAAAAACAACAGAACACTACAAAGACATAACCAACAAAAACATGAAAAACACAAAAAACCAAAACCTAAAAATTAACAAATAAAAATAAAAAACAACCAACAATAGACAGTAAAAAAAACAAAAAACATAGAAAACACTCACACACAAAAACACAAATTAACACAAACATACATAAACATAAGAACAAGAACAACAAAAACACAAGAACAATAAAAAAAAATGCAAAATAACAAAAACATAAGAACAACAAAAAACAACACAAAGAACATAAAAACAAAACAAAACAAAAAAACAAAAAAAATTGAACATAACAATGACCTTTCTAGACCAAAATACTTTTAAGACAAGAATCAACAGAGGAAACAAAAGAAATAATAGTTAGAGCTAGGGAACTAAAATACCCTGACTGAACCAAAGAGAAGCAAAAATAAAGCAAGAAGAAACTAGGAACCTTTAGAACTGGAGCCATCCAAAGAAATGATAGAAAGAAGAGATTCCTTTATTTGTGAAACCCACCATCTAGGAGGATGGCCATAACAAGTAATATCACCTTTGTTCAAAGCCCAATTAGCTAAAGAATCAGCACTCTTGTTTTTATTTCTGACCACATGATTGTAATCAACTTTCAAAAATCCCATATGGATTAATTGAAACTTATCAATAATTATTTTTATTCTCCAATCAACCTTATGATTCTTAAAAGGATTCTTCAAAAGATTAATCATGAGTTGAGAGTCAGACTCAACTAACACATTTTCCCATCCAACCTTGGTAGCCTCTTAAAGGCCTCTAAGGATATCACACCCCTCAACAAGGTTATTGGAAATAATACCCAAATTATTAGCAAAAGTAATCTGATATTCCAAAGAAGAATGGTAGAACCCATCCAAACTAACTTCCTAATAAAGTAATCAACACCCTCTTGTTTAGGCCAATCCCTCCAAAGTTGTCCAAACATTAAAAATTGGACCACTGTAAGCCAAGTAAAGTGGCCATTCTCCTCCATAGCTTAGAGGCTAAAGTACACTCAATAAAAATATGGTTGAGAGTTTCTCCACTCTCTCCACACATTTCACATCTAAAAGGGCCATGAAAACCATGCTTCATAAGTTTCTCTCCAGTAAGCACCCTACGATGCAATAAAATCCAAATAAAGAACCTCACCTTAGGCTAGAGCTTTTGAGCCCACAATTGAGAAAATATGTCAAAATATTGGTTGGGATTATTATGGCATAATGTCAATTAACCTTGAGCAACTGAATACTCACCCTTAGTAGCTTTGTTCCATCCAAAATAATCTTTTTCATGGGACCAAGAGAGAGACCTCATATGAAGGATGCCTTGGATATCTTGTCTTTACCTTTCAGGGATTTGGGTAGGCCAGTCCTCAATAGGGAACCAATATCTACCAACCTTTGAATTACCAGTATGGTATCGACAACAATTAGCCACATTTATCCAATTAGCTCAGTGAAGCTCCTCCATATAAGGCCTCCAGTTGGGAAACTGAGTTATCAAAGGCTTGTGACCATCCCAAGAATCTGTCCAAAATTTTTCCTGCTGACCATTATGAATGATCCAAAATAATTTTTTCTTTATCAAATCCTCACTAGTCTTAAGAATTGCTAAAATGGAAGAACCTTTGGTAGGAAGATGATAGCGAACAAGGTCTTAAGGACTTTTGTTCTCACCATATTTAGCACAAAGATTATTGGCCCAAAGAGCATTGGGGTTATGCAACATCCTCCAATATAATTTAGCAGCTAAAGCTTTGTTGTTATTAATAGAAGACTAGAATTATAACCCCCCTTCATTCTTAGGAAGACATAAAGTGTCTCATTTCACCAAGGCCCATTTTCTTTTCTCCTTAGTACCACTCCAAAGGAATTGATGACTGATTTGATCTAGTTCTTGAAGAACAACCTTTGGGATATTCAACACGGAAGAAACATAAATAGGAATATCTTGAAGGACTGATTTTACCAAGGTGATTCTACCCCCATAAGAAAGCCACATGTTGGTCCACTTTCCAATTTTCTTCTTGACTTTGTCCAACCAATTCCGATTTTTTTTTGCCTTTGAATATTGATGGGAATACCTAAATAAGTGATCGAAAGGGAGGACTTCTTATATATTAATTTATCCAAGATCATGGATTCTTGTCTAGTAGAGCAATGAAAGAAAATAACTTTAAATTTATCTTCATTGATCAACTACCCAGTAGCCTTAGAAAAACAACTAATGATTTACTTAATATTAGAAGCTTCCTTAACTGTAGCTTTAACTAAAAGAGTAGAGTCATCAACAAATTGAATATGAAATATAGGTCTAGATCCATGAGCAATGGTAACTCCCTCAAGGTTTTTTTTCCCTATTTTTGGTTATAGTCCTACCCAAGCATTCAACAAGAATGATGAATAAATAAGGGTAAAGCGGGTCACCTTGCCTAATACCTCTGGAGGCTGGGAATGACTGAGAAGGTATGCCATTGATAAGAACTAAGTAGGAAACTAAAGAGATACATCCCATAATCCAATCCATCCAATCCTTAGAGAAACAAAATTGCCTCAAAAATTTGATAAGGAAGTGCCAATTCAATCTGTCATAAGCTTTGGATAAGTCTAACCGAATGAACATGGAAGGATATTTTTGCATATCCATGGAATGGATGGATTCTTGAGCAAGAACTATATCATCTACTATTTGAAACCCTTCCACATAACCCCCTTGTTGAGGGGAAATAATCTTATGCAAAAGAGGCTTCAACCTTTCTGCCATGATTTTAGTAATGATTTGAAGGAGAAAATTGTATAAAGCAATAGGTATAAAAGATGAGATGTGATCAATCTCTTGAGATTTTGGAACAAGAGTAATATAATTTTTATTGATAACCTTAAAAATTTCTTTGGCTTTCTTGTATTCTTCCACCACCTCTAATAAATCAGCATGAAGGATATCCCAAAAATCTTGGTAGAACTCAATGGGAAAACCATCAGGACCTGGGGTTTTCCATTTTTGCATTTTAAAAACTACATGTTGAAGCTCATTGATAGTAATAGGAGCAGTAAAAATAGAGTCATCCTTAGAAGTGATAAGAGAAGGGATTTATTGAAGAAAATTTTGTTGAGAAGCTGAGTCAAGAGGAGTAGCAACAAAAATATTGGAAAAGTAATTGACAACAATAGAGCTCATGCCATCCCAAGTATAGACAACATCTCTAGAATCTTATTTTAGGGAAGAAATACAGTTGTGGTATCTGTGAGCAAGAAGATATTTGTCGAAGAAATTTGTGTTTCGATCTCCTTCTTTGAGCCATTGAATTCTATATTTTTGCTTCCATAAGAGTTCTCTTTTTTTCCATTCCTCTAACTGAGTTGTGAGTTTAATTTCACCTGCAATTCTATTCTCTGTGAGGCCATCTAAACGGATTTTATTATTCAAATTTTCAAGTTGAGCAATAACTTCATATTTTTTTATTAACATCCCCAAACTCCTTCCAGTTCCAATTATTGATTTTGGATTTAATGCATTGAAGTATTTTGGTAAAAACGAACATCTTAGTCCCATATCTAGGATTACCTTCCCTCCACCATTGTTGCACACAAGGTCTAAAGGAACTGTCTCTAAGACACATTAATTGAAAATGAAAAGGAGAGAAACTCACATTAGTTTTTCACATTTCCACCATGACAGGACAGTGATTCGAACAAGCATTGTTAAGAGCCTTCACTTTAGGAATGTGACCATGGATTAAGAAATTTTTAGAGAGAAAAAACCTATCCAATCTCTCCATTATACATGCTAATCCTTGCCTTTTGCTAGACCAAGTCATAAGGCCATTATGGATGTCCACAAGATGGAGGTTTGAAAAATATTCACTCATGAGGTTAGTGCTTTTGTCCAAATTTTTATTTCCTCTAATTTTATCATCTGAGAGAGGATGGTATTGAAATATCCTCCAATAAAGATCCAAGCTTAAGAAAAATGAGAGATAATATGAGTTATATTATTCCACTATTTTCTTTTTTCCTCCAAAGCAGTTGGAGCATAAACAATAATGTAGAGCATAATTTGGTTGGAATGTCTACTTTTAATAACTATAGCCAAAATACCCCAACTACCAATCATATGGTGAATAACTACCTCTTTTGGGTCCCAAAGACAAGCAATGCCACCAAAAGTCCCCTGGGAACTAAGGGAAACCACTTTTCCAACTGGCCAAATTTTACTAGCAATTGAGTCCATATCCTCCGTTGACATCTTTGTTTCTTGAAGGAAAACAAGATGTGGATGATTTATCTTAATCATTCTTCAAATTTTATTTTGTTTTGAAAGACTCCATTTGAGTCCTCTAATATTCCAAGTGACGATATTCATTAATACTAGTGCTAAAAAATTTTGGAAGGACATTAATCTTACCTTCCTCTACAATCTTTTCACCTTATTTTACCATATGATATTGATTGGTCTTACGACCTGCCTTTTGATTAGAATCCATTTTCAATTTTTTTTTTCCTATTTTTTGACTTACTCCAATTGAATCTGAGATGACTTCTAACCTTGAAGAATGCTCGTACACAACCAAAATTTTACTAGAGGGTTCAAAAGTGTCTATATTGGGACCTGTATTATTTGAAGTTTTGACATTTAAAATATTTTTTTGTGTAAATTTTTTCCCTTTTTTTGTTGAAAACCTTTGATTTTTTGGTTTATCTTTGATTTCTTCCCTTCATATTTATATTGTGTTTCTAAGATTTATGTTTCCAGTATTTCCTTTCTAAGATTTATGTTTCCACTATTTCCCCTTCCTCACTTGGGACATCATTTGTGGAAAGGATTTCAAACATATTAGCACATGACTTTGATTGATCCTTCATAACTATTTTTTTTTTAGTGTTATTCTTCTTGGACAGTTGGAAACCTGCTGAGTTTATTTTTCTTTCTTTTGATCAGGAATTTTATTTGGGTAAGCACTAGCCAAATGACCATATTCATGGTAAATTCTAAAATAAAAAGGAATGTTCTCATAGTCCACTACTTGCTCCCAAGTGTCTTCCCTAAATTGTAATTTGATATTTTTAGGTAGGGGTTTGTCAAAATCCATTAAAACACAAATCCGAGCATAAATAATATGTTCAAAATTTTGAGTACAATCAGCAGTCATCATAAAAGTTCCTAAAGAGTTTCCAATTGAAGAAAAAATAGTAGGATGATAATTCAATAAGGAGTCCAAAGAGTCTAACCCACACGAGATCTATAGAAGGCATCTCTTCTTCGGCTTTAAATTCAGTATTTTAGGGCTTCATGAAAAGTCCTGCCCTTCCAAAAAACCAGGGACCCCCTTGAAAATTTTTCTCTCTATCTTCATTATTTGCAAATAAAACAAGAAAATAACCATTTGGATAAATAGAGGTTTGTAACTCACCTTTAGTTTTCTAGCTTTTTACAACTTAGACTTTGAAAGTAGGTAGGCTCAGACGAAAACCCACAAATCAATAAATTAGTCCTCTTTTTTCCATATCTTCAATGCTAGTCTGAATGTTATCCATATCAAGCTTAACAATAGGAGTTCCATCAGTTGCTTTAAGACATCCTGACTCCATTTTCCTGGGATCAATCTTGGGTATTCTTAGAGGTTTATGGGAATCCCGCCCTAAGATTAATATTAGCTTTGGGCTTAGGCTGTCCACCATGGAGGGTATCCCTAAAATTTATGTTTGGGGCTAAGTCTTCAAAATTCTTACCCTTGACAGGGGTTTGCACAAGAGATTTATTTTGTGGGTGCATCTTAGCACCAGATTCATTTGAATTTGAGCCATTTTTTGATCAGCTGCTTGAAAATTATTTTGTGGTCTCTTTAATCTTTGCCCTAGACGCTATGGAAAGGTATGATTTTCACTTTTATTTTGTGCAGCAAATTGAAAGCCGTTGTCACTCAAGTTCATAGTATGATCTATTGAAATACAAATTTCTAACCCATATTGGATCCCTTGCAACATATCATACTAAAATATTGAGTATAAACCACAAAAATATTGGTTGTTAAGGCCCGAAGGCTCTAAAAATAAACCTCTGGATCTGCTTGCATTCAACCCAGATGAAACCCTCGCACATCCGCTTGCCAAAAATCTCGTTCACACATAGGGATACACTAGGATCTGTGTTGCTCCAAATGATCTCAAAATTGGTGGAGATGTTCTAGGGTTTTTCAGGCATCCACCCTCAAAATTTTAGCTCAATCCTAGTCCGACTGAGTGAAAAATCATAAATCAAACCATATTATCATCAACAATGGAAAACATAATGTTAACACTGGTCATGTGGTCTTAAATCCATATATATATTTTTTGTTTGGTTATTATGAAAAACCCTATAACCGACGTACAAGGTTGAACAGTCTCCTCCCAACCATGACCCCTCATAAATCCGAGAGCTATACTTATCAATAGAAAATTTAACACAAATCCACCACATACCCACCCCCTCACACACTCACCCACGCCACGATTTGAACCTTAGACCTCCTGAAGAAGAGCCAAAGCCCCAACCGTTGCTTAGCACCCGAGGTGCCCTTAAATCCATATATTACTACAAGTTAAACCATTAAGATGTGCACAAACTATAGAATTCGAAACTTTATTTTCGGTATTGAACATTGGATTAAATAATTAAATATTAATTAAAAATTAGTTTTTAGTACATAGAAGAATATATAATTATTATTTAATTTTATAAAATAATATAAATTAAAAATAATCTTACACTAAATTATTTTTTGTTGTTGAGTAAATTTTAAAGTAACAAACATATTTAGCTATAATATTTGGCTTTCACATAACCAACCAAAATAATGCCCTGATAATTCGATTTTCATAAAACTACACGGTTTCAGACGAACTTTAAAAAGCATGGGAAAAAAATAAAAGTATTCAATTAAGTTAATACAAGGATATTGGTGAAACAGACATAGTTTTGGGGAAACAAGGTGTCTCTTGGAATGTTCTTTCTACAGCTATGGTGGGCAAGCTGGAGCTTCTTCAGTCTTATTGTAGCATTTAGCAAGAACTTTAAACCCTAGTGAAACATAGAAATTGTTTTTTGGATACTCTGATTTGATTGCTGCACACAAGCAACTCTCAGCCTCTTGATACCCTAGACTCTTAAGAACTGGACAACATTGGTCTAAAATCTCCTTTCCAAAACCTGGACGTGTTATTTTCTTAAACAGATCAACACATGGTACCACGATAGGACAAGATGGGGTCGAGGTTCCAGGAGGAAATGAGCCGGGTTGGGGTATGCCAGGCTCTGGACTTCCTTGGGCCGCTAGAACCATAAGTATGGTGACTAATGCAAATGCCTTCATTTTCATTTTAAATATGTTCAGTTTCTGTATACAATAAGCACAAATAACAAATGATAAATGGATCTGAAGGTGCAATGAACAGGTGGATTGCGTTTACATATGATGTATAGGAGACGAAGCGACCCCTTGAAAGGACATGAATCAAGGGAATGCAGGTTATGCATATTTTAAACTTTAAAGCTGGTTGTGCTTAATAACGTTTTCAATTAGGAGATGCTTATCTATTTTCTAAATGAACAACATATATATAGACTTGTTTGAAAACTCTAAAATATTGGTCTGTTTAATCTACTCTTAAGGTGAATGATACGCATAAAATTAAGTAAGTAGTTAATTACTTCAAAGATATTATGCTTGAACTTTCTCAAGACAAAGAGGCTTACGGTAAACTTTTGCAATTTCTTTCCATAAAGCTTCAAGATGGACAAGTTATAAGAGGTAACATTATCTTTTAATTTTAATAAGGTACATGGATTTAATGGATATTATGTAATTTTATTTCACTTTTTTGGAATTTGCTGAAGAGTGATATGTTTGAGATGGTTGAAAAGATAAAGAAAAATAAGCTATAATAAGTGATACCAGTTTCACCTTTATTTCATTAGTTATGTAGAAAGATAAAAAAATGATTTCATTATTTTTTGTGTAAAAAGTTTTTGTAATATCAGTTATAATATAATACTCCATTTATTTTTGGTCAAGGAGTAAGCAAAAAGTGGCTTTTACTTTATACATATATAGAAAAATTAAATAAAAAAATATTTTTATGAGAAAATGCTAGGTATAGCCATAGTTATGAATTGTAAAATTAGGTATATAAGGAAGAGGGAATTTATAATAATCCTTATATATGTTGCACATGTAATATCATCCTATATAATAATCCTTATATAGATTGCATATATTATAGATGTACATATTTTATTTCATCACTGTAAAAAAGAAAGGGATTTTTTATAAGATTTATTTATTTATTTTACACTCTCACAACCATGATTTATATTAGAAGTATTAATGAAAAGTTATGTGAAATTTTGGATCATGGATTTCTACTATCTTTATTGAGATTTAAATTAAATTTCTAATTTCATAAACTTAGCCATATAGGCTTCATGAATGACACCTCTAAACACATTAATGGTCTTAAAATATTAATGAATTATTTCTAAAATTATGGAATGCTATGTGTCTATGTTTACGTCATATTTATTAATATCAACACTTTAAGTATTGATTATGGTAAAATATTCTGTCTTTTACCAATAAAGGGTAGAGACTATCGAATTTTTTTCTTTTATTCCTAGTAGGGGTTGGTAATGTTCATAATAATATTCTATAGGGTATCTATCATCTTCCTCCTCTTCCTTCCTATTATTAATGTGTATAATATGAACATCATCTTTGTTAAAAGGGGTTTCATAGGCAATATGATTCTAAATACACTCTTCCTTATAAAAATATTTCCTATCATGTTCTTCTTAGATAAGCTTATTTCTGGATCTAATCGTTCAACTAGAATTGATAGAATAAGGAGAAGAAACAATAAGGAAGGTAACAACTCAATACAAACTAAGGTTTAAAATAAAATATCTCAAGATGATACAAAGCAATCACTAAAGTAATAATCGACCAAACCTTATGCACAAGAATATAAAATAAATCTCAAAAATTAGGATTTTAGATTGGATTCACTAAATATTTTACTATATTTTATCATTACTTATAGTAGAATATCAAATCTAATGCAAACAAGCCCAAACTCATTTACACTAGGTAAACATAAAGCATCCAAACCAATATTTCTCTAATGTTGATAGAAATATCAAAGCATCCAAACCAATATTTCTCTAATGTTGATAGAAATATCAAAATAATATGAAATATAAAGCTTATTAATACTAACTTATGCAATTCCAATTACTATACTAGAAGATAATATAAAAAGTAAAATTTTGAAACCCTACTCCTTTAAGTTTTATCCTTGAGAAAAAATAGGGAATTAACATTTGAATCTAAAATTTGGTTAAAATACAATGAATGAATAAAAAAATCTAAGAACCAAGACCTACTTTGAATTACACTAATAAAAAAGGGAGACAATACCAATAGTCCCATAGAGGATTCATAAGATAAGAAAATCATTTTATTGATGTCAATCCTGAGCTTTAGATATAAAATATTGGTGGAGTACCCTATCCTCTATTGAAGGGCACTGGAAAAACAATTCATAACTACAAGGGCTAGGGACGATGCATATTCATAATGTATATGTATAAAGGTAGTGTCTAAGGGATCATTCATGCCGACATTGGCTAATAAAAGTGATAGAATTAGTAAAATTATGAGGAATGTGGTCTATGGAATGTAAGAAATGTGCATGGTCAATTGACTCACCATATTCCTACCACAAAATTAGAAAAATTAGTCCAATGTATTTCATAATTAGGTGGGTAAAGCTCTTGACCACTTGTTAGTCAATAGCCAATATTATTTTTCCAAATATAATATATAAATTTTTTAGATGTTGGTCAAATATTCTTAGTTCAAAAGTGGGTGAAATAGGATTGGGAATTAACTATAAATTACTTAATTTTCTTTTTTTCTAAAATTTTATTCCATCATCATATAAGGATAAACAATTAATCACTTTAAAGATATTCTAATAGAATCTAGGCAAGATATAGATGCTCAAGGAAAGCTCTTATAATATATTCCATCAATCACCACATAGAAAAATTAAAGTTTGATGGGAAAGATCTCCATGGAAAAAAGTGAATATATGTTAATCCCTATTAAACAATAGATGTTATACTAGAACAAGGAGCTATGGTAAAATATTGGATGTGGGAGTAGAAAGAAAGGTTGGTAAACCCTCAAATTCTTCTCGAAGAAAAAAGGATATTGAGTTTGATATTGCCAACGGATCTCAGACCCAACTCAAGGTTGATTCTGGGGTAGAATCGAGGGGAAAGAAATTAAAAATGGAGGCTTTCACCCGCCCTTCTCAGCCACTATTGGCTGATAAAAAACCCAAATCCCACAAATGAAGTTTTTATGCTGGAACATAAGAGGACTGAATGGTCCCTCAAAAAGGTGGATTTTATCTTCTCTCAGGAAGGATTTGTCTTCGGATATCATCTTCATTCAAGAATCCAAAATTGAGAGCAACAATTTTGACTGTGTGCATAAGTCTATTTGGAATGGGGCGGGTTTTGCAGCGTGTTCTGCCACTGGGGCCTCGGGTGGTCTTTGCTATTTTTGGGACAAAAATAAAATTGATGGCTTTGTAATTTCTTCCTCTGATCGTGTTATCAATTTGCTATTATTTTACAAAAATACTAACCTAATATGGGTAATGACCAATGTATATGCCCCTAATTCTAGTCAGAGCAGGAAAGCCCTTTGGTCATCCCTCCTTCAGATGAGGGAGTGCTTTAAGGAGGAAGCCTGGATTTTGGTAGGCAATTTTAATACTCCGCTATTCCCATCTGATAAAAAAGGTGGTAATGAGCCCTGTGAAAGGAGTATGGAGGAATTTTTTGATTTTATCAGTAACAGTGAGATGATGGATTTAGATCTGAAAGGAGCTTGGTTTACATGGAGCAATCACCGCATAGGAAATCAATTGATTATTTTTAGATTAGATAGTTTTTTTTTTTTTATCTAAGAAGGTTTTACCTCTGTCTTGGGCTGCATAATATTAGGTTAATGAATGAAGAGTTGATTCTCAAACAGGGTTGGAAGGTGCTTAGAAATTAGGGGCCTGATTGGATCAAGATCATAAAAGAGAAGTATCTTTCACATAATGGAAATTTGTTGGCTAAGAATGTTACCTAGGAAGGTTCTATGTTCTGGCAGAGCTTGAGATAACTCAGAATGAAGCTGCTCTTGGGTGCAAGGTGGGTGGTGGGAAATGACTCTGTCATTAATTTTTGGGAGGACACCTGGCTTATTGAGAGCTCGCTTATCCTTAATACAATTCTAGCCCCCGTTGTTGTTCTTACCCATAGACTGGGTTGGTCCAAATTTGAAGACTTCATTGAGTGGGAAGGGAATAGAAGGTGCTAGAAATAAATTCCTCAAAGAGTATTTATAATCAGGGAGGAAGCCTTAGCCTAGGGAAATTTTTATAATAATATTAGACTCTATAGTCTTGCAAGACAGGAGATGGATGACTCTCTCATTTGGAAATCCGAAAGTGAAGATTGTTACTCTGTTAGATCAAACTACTACCTTTTTGATACAGATCCTCAGCGCTGGTTTTTTTACAAAAAGGTTTGTCTTAAAAACTTGACTCTGAAAGTAAATATTTTTTATTGGTTGGCTATTCAAAATAAAATTCTAATAATAGAAAATATTCACAAGAGGGGGATGGCTCTGATCAATAGATGCTACATGTGTGAAGCTTTAGAGGAAACCTGTCAACATATTTTTTCCAGTGCCCCTTCTCAATTTCAGTAGTTTCTCATGTGTTGTCCACTCTGGATGTCATTTGGGTTTTTCCAAACACTATCTTTGATATGTGCCTGCAGTGGACTTCTCCTTTCAAGTCCCCTTGGTTGAAAAAACTTTTTGCCTTTCTTGCTCTCGCATTTATTTTGGAGCATCCGGTGGAAATGCAATAAGAGAGCGTTCAAGAATTCAAGGTATGATACAGATTGGGTTTCTCCTAGAGCTCTTAGAGTTGTTGTGGAGAATGTCTATCATTGTTTCCCAGATATCAAAGTGGTTTATTTGGATGAAAACCTTGTGGATACTAAAATTGGCTTTCCATCTTCTTGCAAGTTGTCTAAATCGCCTGCTACCTCAGTGCACTCAACCAACTCATGGTGCCCTCCTCGTGAGGGCTAGATCAAATTGAATTTTGATGGTACCTCAAAAGGAAATTCAGGCCTTGCAACTGCTGGTGGGGTAATTCAAAATTCTAAGGGTGAGTTGATTGGTGCATACACAAATAATATTTCTATCCAAACCTCTCACTTTACTGAAGCCAGGGGTCTCCTTCAAGGGCTACTATTGGTAGAAACACTTAAATATCAAAAAATAATTGTAGAAGGAGACTCCTTAAATCTAGTAAATATTGCCAATACTATTAGCAAACCTCACTGGAGCATTTCGAGTATTCTATAAGAGGTGTTTAGAATTATAAAATCAAGAGAGGAGTTCAAAGTTTAGCATATTTATCGAGAAGGCAATAAGGTGGCAGATTATATGGCCAAATTGGGTCTTTCTCAACAAGGCTTGAGGGTCTGGTTGGATAATTTCCCCCAAGACCTTGAATCTCTTGTTTTCGATGATCACAATTAGTTGTTGGTTGTGTGTGAGGCTTGGTATGGGAGTTCACTCCATGGAATCTTTGCTGGATGTTTTATTTTATGCTTGGATTGGATGGACCATCTTAATTGGTTATCTTCACAAGTACCCTAACCCTTTTTTATTGTCTATCGCCGGTTGGGCATCTTTGTGTGGACATTGGTCAAAATTTTCTTGGCCTCAATACCAATGGTGTCCTAATTGTATGCTCTTCTAGCGATGTGGTGATTTTTTATGCTCTTGTGGTGATGTGTTTTTCTCTTTAGTATTCTCCTTGTGTATTGGGTGGTTAGTACCTCATCCTCAGATTCAAATGAGTCTTTAGCTATTTTAAATATCTTTGCATGTTGATTTCACAACAAGACCCTATGAATATTTATGTCTGTGGCAAAGTGACTGGTCCTTGAGTCGTTTGAGTCCCTGTTACTTTGAGTTTGATGATTATTATGATGCCCATTCTGTTGAGCCTCCAAAGGATAATTATGGCAACAATGCTAGTACCCAGGCGGGAGTGTCAGCAACTGGTCCTTCTGGGGCCCTGTTCCTTCTAGTTTACCTATTATTTTATCTATTCTAGAGGAAAAACACTCTACTCTTTTGCGTACATTTGCAGATTGTGGTCTCCTTTATCAATGAGATTAGAAATGTGGTTAACAAGAATATGGATATTGCAACCCCAAACTAGCTCTATTATGATGTTCTTTTGGCAGTTGATATCAAGTTATATTTTATGTTCGTTGTATAGGGTCCTCTTTATTTTGTTTTACTGAGAGAGGCCTAGTTACTTTAGTTGTTGTTACTTGGATTTATGGTATGCTATTTGTATGAGGTCCTATTTATTTTGCCTTATTAAGGGTGGCTTGTTATTCCTGCCTATTGGCTATTTTTGATACTGTAGTTTAGTGCATTCTCATGCCCTATCTCAGCCTATTGTAATAGGTTTGGGGACCTCAAAACCCCTTCGTTTATCAAATAAAAAATAATAATAGAATTTAATTTTAAGAAATAAATGATCAAGCAACATAAATGGTTTGTATGTAAGTGCCATGGATACTATGTGGATTTTTAGAAGTTTAAATATGGATATATGAATGTGGGATTGAATTTTGGATTTATTTGAAGATTTAGAAAAGAATATTTTATGTATACAATACTACTATATGTAAAATAATAAAGATAGATGATATTATTATCCTATTTTATAACCTATTACCAAGAAGAAGAATGTTAGAATAAATCCATTTCTACATAAATATTTTTATATGGTATAATTTAGATTTATCTTGTAATTTATAAACTTTCTTGAGGTATCATTAAATATCAATCATACTACAATAAATCATATTAGAACATGTATTGCCATAAGAATACTCCAAATTTTGAAGATTTTAACCTCGCTATTGTTTACACACAAAACATGTATAAATCAAACCATATCTCCGTCAACAATGGAAAACATAATGTTAACATTGGTCACATTGGTCCAAGGTTCAAACCGTGGCTGGGCGAGTGTGTGACGGGGTGAGTGTTGTGATGGTGTGACGGGGTGGATGTATGGTGGCTTTGCGTAATTCTCTATTGATAAGTAACTATAGAATTCAAAACTTTATTTTTCCTATAGTCTAGTGGCATATTCCATGATTTGGAATTTAAATTAGTTTATAGTGCATAAAAGAATATATAATTATTATTTAATTTTATAAAATAATATAAATTAAAAATAATCTTACACTAAATTATTTTTTTTGTTTTTTTTGTTGAGTAAATTTTAAAGTAACAAACATATTTAGCTATAATATTTGGCTTTCACATGACCAACCAAAATAATACGATATTCATAAAAATACACGGTTTCAGACGAACTTTAAAAAGCATTGAAAAATATAAAAGTATTCATTTAAGTTAATACAAATATATTGGTGAAACAGACATAGTTTTGGGGAAACAAGGTGTCTCTTGGAATGTTCTTTCTACAGCTATGGGGGGCAAGCTGGAGCTTCTTCAGTCTTATTGTAGCATTTAGCAAGAACTTTAAATCCTAGTGAAACATAGAAATTGTTTTTTGGATACTCTAATTTGATTGCTGCACACAATCAACTTTCAGCCTCTTGATACCCTAGACCCTTAAGAACTGGACAACATTGGTCTAAAATCTCCTTTCCAAAACCTGGACGTGTTATTTTCTTAAACAGATCAACACATGGTACCACGATAGGACAAGATGGGGTCGAGGTTCGAGGAGGAAATGAGCCGGGTTGGGGTATGCCAGGCTCTGGACTTCCTTGGGCCGCTAGAACCATCAGTATGGTGACTAATGCCAATACCTTCATTTTCATTTTAAATATGTTCAGTTTCTGTATACAATAAGCACAAATAACAAAGGATAAATGGATCTGAAGGCTCAATGAACAGGTGGATTGCGTTTATATATGATGTATAGGAGACGAAGCGACCCCTTGAAAGGACATGAATCAAGGGAATGCAGGTTATGCATATTTTAAACTTTAAAGCTGGTTGCGCTTGATAACGTTTTCAAGTAGGAGATGCTTATCTATTTTCTAAATGAACAACATATATATAGACTTGTTTGAAAACTCTAAAATTTGCTTGTTATTATGGTTATCTACTATTGTTCGGTTTAATCTACTTTTTCTTTTTTTTAATTGTGGTTATCTGCTATTGTTTGGTTTAATCTACTCTTTAATCTACTCTTAAGGTGAATGATACGCAGAAAATTACTTTGCCTAAAATTACAAGTTATCTTATAATAAGAATGTTTCCTTAAATAATATAAAATAAAATAATATAATATTTTATTTTATAATATAATATAATATGATATATTATATGTTTTTAAGTTTTAATAATTTTATTAGTAAATATGAAAATAAAAATAAAAATAAAAATAAATAAATATATATAAAATATCCTTTATTAAACCACAACTTTAAAATTTATATGTATTATAAAGGCTACACACAAAAGTATATATGGCTATCAAATAATACTTATTTTAAGAAAAGGTATAATTGCATTAATTGGAAATCATTTGGCATATTTTATGATATGAAATATAATACAACATATCCACCATAATATTCGTACATTTGTATGAAGTGAAATCATTTTATTAAGTGAAATATATAAACTTAGTGGTATATTTTATAGTTTTTGGATAATTACATTTTTGATTTAGAAAAAATAAAATAACATAGTTAAACTAGTAATATTGTGTGGGCCTTCTTTCTAAAATAACATAGTTAAACTAGTAATATTGTGTGGGTTCTCTTGGATGATTGCTATTTAATTTTTGAAGAATCCTTTCAATGAATCTTTCTTTGTTTCTCTTACATTTGCATGAAGTGAAATTATTTTATCAAAAAAAATACACAAAATAATTGATATATTTCATAGTTTTTGGACAATCATGTTTCTTAGTTACAAAAAAACTACATAGTTAAACTAGTAATATTACATTTTATGTTAGGTCCTTTGGGGAGGAAAAGCCATGATTGCTATTTCCTTGTTCAAGAATCCTCCAATGAGGATATTTTTTTTCTCTCCTAACTAACCTTGTTTGATCAAGGAAGCTAGAATATATGGTTTAAGTGCTCAAAGAAAAATGTCAAATCTAGCCATAAATAGGTACAAGGAACACCTTTGTACCCAAGCTTGATGAAGCTCCCATAGTTGAGGTCCCCTTAACATTTTTAAAAGTCCAATCCTCACAATAATAGCAAAATTTCTTACATGCAAGTTTGTCGATAGATGTTCAAGTCTAGCATCCATCTAGAAATGGATAACATCTACCTAGGGATCTAAAATATCTAGCTATGAGCTAATGATGGTTGGAAGAGGCTATTTCATGGTCATCTTCTCATCAATAGAGGAAATAAACTCAATCTTCCATGGAGGGCCATGGTTTTTAATATCAAGTCCTTTATACATCACCCCATGGTCCACAAGCTTTGATCCATAGGTAGAAGAATCAAATAAAATTTCTATATGGATTAGACTCCCTTTCCTACCTCTATATTTATAGAATAAACAAACAATGGAAAATATTCGTAACATAATCAACACATTTGTAGATTAGGATTCTCCAAAAGCTAATAATGTAGTTTGTACTAGAATTTGTGTATAAGTGATTTTGAAAAAAGGTGTACCAAAGAATATAGGTATCAAAGTAATAAATTGGGTCCACACACACCCATTGGAATATGAGCACATTCCCTTCAAGTGTATCCTTTATCGTTGGTATGGATATTTATTTAGGAATTATCTAACAATAGATCAATAGAAAAAAAGCAAAGGAACAAGAATTCCAAACTATTAGAAGAAGACAAGCAAAGATATCTAGACGTCAAGGGAGAAAACCAAAATAAGTAGAAAAGCAAAATACAATTATATAGTCTATTTTATCAAAAGAGGAGCAATAGACTCATCTAGAACAATAATACTCTAAATACATCACACCACAAAATAAACAAAAGGTCCCAATGAAAATAAAATTTAAAGAGGAAGTTGAGGATACAAACAAGGAAGGACAATTTCCTAGAAGATGAAGTAGAGAAGACTCAAATTATAGTGATAATCATATCTAGAGGTACTCTTGCAATTAGATATATGATAAAGGGTAGGAAGACAAATCAATAGACAAGAATAGAACACACTGATATAAAAGTTTAGATGAAAACTCAAACAATATTGGACTTTTCCAAGACTAAATTGATCACCAAAAAATAAAGGTCATCTCTTGGAATGTAAGGATATTAGGTAGTCTCTTGAATAAAAACTACCAAAGGTATTTAATAGATTAATAAATGCCATATGTAGTTTGCATACAAAAGAAGAATTTGTATATAACATGGAAAAACTCTAAGCTAGAATCTACTAGCTAATCCTTTTAAGAGAGATAGAGCGTCATGATACTATGTTAAAAACCTAATTTTCCAACCATTTTGAGAGAGATTTTTTTTTAAATACACATAAGGATTGTCTATCATCTATTCCTTTGAACATATCTCTCTCAAATACATAAATAGGGATTTTATTTAAGTCTATCTACTTAAATAAATTAGCATCTATCTATTCATCAAGGAGCCACTTAAACAAGATGCAATCCCTATTTCTATTATTAATCCATAAAGCATGATGATTTATACAACATCATAAATCAGAGTACAAAGCTACATCATACATATTTTGAGCATAACTGGAATTTCCATTACTTACATACTTCATAAAGAGTAAAGCAATACATCCATTCCAGATTTACAAAATAATACTTTGTCTAGAAGTTTATTTTACAATAATATTTCCATCATGAAAGCCTTAATACAACATATTTCAAAGGGATCAATGTCTAAATTATATGTCTTATCTAGTCCATATTGCCTCTCCATCGCTCGATTGATGGTGTAAGGGATCAGGAAAGCTCATTATATTCATGTAGTTTTCCCCTAAATGCACTTTTGCTAAATAGTCTATCATAAAAAAATGTATGCATTTTATAATTTGAATGCAATCGTGCAACAAAAATTCACCATAATGCAACTATGCATTTTACATTCATTTCAATAAAGGAAGGAAACCACATAATTTCCCAAGAAATAATTCCACATTAGTTATTTTATCACATATCCTTTTTCCATAAAAAGATATTCCTTTGTTAGATCAATTACAATTACAAACACTTCTAGTCCAAGTAAGAGAGAACCCCATAAATTCCCCCAAAGAATAGGTTCCCCACCCATTATTTCTTGTTTATAACTTAGAAGATGCAATTGTAATTAATTTTCCAAGATTCCTTAATTCAAGAAATCACTTCTAGTCCAAGTAAGAGAGAACCCCATAAATTTCCCCAAATAATAGATTCCCTACCCATTCTTTCTTGTTCATAACTAGAAGGTACTTTTATAAAGCAAATTCCTTTAATTTCCATTCACATAGAAATAACATTTAAACAAATGAATCAAACATTTGATCTTTCCCTAAAATTTTGATCTATAAGCCATCCAATTTTTCCACAAAATTGTTTGTAAATATAACATTCAAATTTTCCACAAAATATTCCATTAAGTAGCATTCAATTTTTCCACAAAATATTATTTTAACTAGCATTCATTTTTTCCACAAAATATTCGTTTAACTAGCATTCAATTTTACCACAAAATATTCCTTTAACTAGCATTCAATTTCTCCACAAAATTCTCCTATCCAACATACAATTTCTCTATAAAATTATCCTAAAGTTTTCCTACAACTTATCTACCAAATTGAAATTACTATATTTCCACAAATTGTTTCACAATAATATTCAATTTCTCCATGATATTGTTGCATAATTAGTCTACAATTTCTCCACAAATTTATTCCATAATTGACCTATGATTTCTCCACAAAATTATTCCATAATTAACCTACAATTTTTTTCCATAAAATTGCTCCCTAATTAACCTACAATTTCTCTATAAAATTATACTATAGTTACCCTATAATTCTCCATAAAATTATTTCTTGATTAACCTGCAATTTCTCCACAATAGTTTTCTAAAGTTAGCCTACAATTTCTCCACAAAATTATCTTAAGGTTGACCTACATTTCTTCCAAAAAATTACCCTATCATTAACCCACAATTTATCCATAAAATTATTCCATATTTCCCTTATAATTTCTCCACAAAATTATTCTATAGTTCATACCAAATTGTATTACAATTTTTTCATAAAATTATTTCACATTAATATTCAATTTCTTCCAAAAATTATCCTATGGGTAACCTACAATTTCTCCAAAAAATTATCCTAAGTTTAACCTACAATTTCTTCACAAAATTATTCTACAATAGTATCAAGTTTTTCCCCAAAATTTAACTTTAAAAATATATTCAAATATACTACTTATCTAGGATATCTTAGAGAGCTCAAATATCCTCTAAGGTAAAAGATAATTTTGACAAATTAAAAATGTGGTTTAACAAGATTATCACTTCTAAAAATGTTAATGTTTGTTTCACAAAAGGAAGGTTTTATAAGGTCAAACTAATCAATTGGTTTCCAACTAATCAACCTCCTCAATGCTAAGCTATAGTGCTCAAGCCTCTGCCAGAAAGTCAAACCTCTACTAGAAAGTCAACCAATTGTACCTAGCAACTGGTACCCTGGCCTCCTTGGCTAGGTTAACCATCACCTCGTGGTTGTTAGCTTTTGAGGATGTATATTGAAGTAAATGCAACCACAATATATGAGATAAGTAAACTATGATAACTATATGATAATGGAACTATAATATGTAGGAAAATAATGAGATAAAATTATGTAATAACTCGGTAATATACCATCAGCGAAAGCTCAAACAAATAGTACAATGCAATATAATGGAGGACTTGAACACTCAAGAATTTTTAATGAACTACATTATACCTACTCACTACTATAATATCACTCTCTATAGTAACATTGTATCTCACACTCTCACTCTATACCTTAAATACCTATATATAGGAAGATATGTGCCTTGGACTTTACTCTACCCATGACTCTTCATATACCTATCCTGTGACTCAAGTACATGTGGAATACATGCACGTTTACATCATTGCATATTCTAACACTCGTGCATTTATTACTTGCTCGAAGTAACTACTCAAATCTTACTCTAAAGTAAACTTCTACTCTAGTTATGTACCCAAGGTGATACATTGGCATGTACCAAATAATGTAATATACTCTAAAATCCCCTTGTATTACATTATTTGGGTATTTAAGACTTTAGTCTTCAATATGGATATTCATTTGGTTCTAAAATTTATACTCTCCTTTACTTTATTTATTCTACTCCCTGCTTGTATCTTGTTCAAGCAAGTAGTTAGTGTCTTCATAAAATGATATCTTTGTTGAGAGAGCTTTAAATTCATGTTCCTCTGTAGATTCTTCCAGTTTTTGAATTTTTTGGATCTTGTGAACTAAGTACCATTTCTTATTCCCTTCTCGTTATTGCAATTGAGGATAAATGTATCGATTTTGAGAAGGATATGAATGCTAAAATTATTTCTGATGTGGACTATACTAATCTTGATATTATCTTGGTTGAAATGACTTGTTTGGTTGGATTCGATAGTTTGTTTGATTTTCTTGATATTATTTTCTAGGATTAAATTTGTAGTAGTTGCTACTATGTCCCTTCTTGCATATTTGATAATATATATTATTCTATGGTCTTTGTCCTTTTGAGGATGAGGTAACATTTCCCTATGAATTATATTTTGAAACTAATGCATTGTTAGTTATTTCATCTTTAATTGTATTTTCCACCTCATACTCTTGATAGATATTAATTAAATCACCAAAATAAGTATCTTTACTCAAGATTTGTAAAGATGTAACTAAGTGTTTGTAGCTATCTAGAAGTGCTCTCAGGTTACTTGAACAAGGAACTTATCTTCATCATTTTCTCCTAAGGTTAGTAAACTCCCTTTTATATCCACTACTTTCCTTAGGAATAGTTCTATACTTTCACCACTATTCACTTTCAGAGAATGTAATTGAGTTTGAATATTTAAGATAGTGGTTTTGTTCTTCCCTTCAAATATTTTGGCTAAGGTTTTCCATTATTCTGTAGATATTCTTGATGAAATAATCTAGGGTTGTATTTCATGTATAATGGAAAAAGTTATTTTTTTAAAATAAAGGGGTAAAACTTTATTGATAAAAAATATGGATTACAGAGTACAGCTGAGCATCCAACCAAGACTCAAATAAATAGAAAAAAATGCTAAAACCACTAGAATAGATTGACACCTGAAGAAGACAATAAGAACAAACCACATTAAGTCCAAATATCCTTGTGGATAAACTCCTAGAGGCATTGAGAGTCTCTAAATGGGAGACTTTCCCCATTATCGATAATCCAAGGATTTAATAACTCAGAAGCCATTTTGGCCAAGTAATCAGCAACCCCATTCCATTCCCTTAGAATGTGCACAAAGGATATAAATTTGAACTCTTCACTCATTCTGAGAATTTGAACTGCTCCAGATGTCAATTGCTAATTAACTTCCTCCATCCTTTTATTGTTTAAAATATTAGCCACAATTTGAGTGTCAAAATCGTAGATAATCCTACGCCATCCAAGAGAAAACCCCCTCTATGCAGCCTCAAGAATTGTAAAAGATTTCATAAAATTGCTAGAGTGAACACCTCTATAAATTGAAAATAAAAAACTGACACCGCCAGCAGAATCTCTCCCAACACCACCAATTCTATCATGCCTAGGAATACCCCTGGACGACCCATCAGTATTAATTTTTAAAACTCCTCTAGGGGGTGGCCTCCACATACCATCTCTCCTAACCTTCTTACTGAGCTGAGGAACCCTACTAGGGATAGAATATTTCATACCATCCAAAAAGAGACCAAGGGCCTGCCATACCTTCTCCTCCCTATAATCCAAAAGAGGTTCCACATCACATTTGCTATGGATGGTTTCCTAAACCATACACAAGATCCTTTTCTAGATCTATTGAACAACCAAATGACTACCATGAAATATGTGATGATTTTGTTCGAGCCAAATATGCTAGATGATGCAAGAAAGACCCAAATTCCAAGCCACCCAAAGGAAGGGGGCCTTTGCTGGAGGTCTTCCTAGACTACTCCAAAACTCCACTAGGGAGAGCACATGAAAAAAAGGATAGATCTAGGTAGTCCACCAACATTGCCAAATGTCTCTGGAAAGGGAGCATTGGAAAAATAAATGAGAAGAGTCATCCTCATTCTTACTAAAAAGGACACAAAAATAGGGACCTTGAAATCCCCTCTTCCTCATGTTATCCCAAGTGAGGCATTTATTATGAGCTACCAGCAAGAGAAAGAAGTTACATTTCAGCCAAGCAAATTTGTTCCACACCTTTTTCCACCATGTGATAGGAAGAATCCTGAACTTTTGCTTATCAAGAACCTGATAACCATAGGCTAAAGAGTAGATTCCTTTGGGATCAAGATTTCAATCTAGAATGACTTTACCCCTCAGCAAAGAATAGGGCATCCCCATAAGAATAAGAGCAAACACATATCTATCCTTGGCCAATCCCCCCTGGGGCCATTCCTATGAATATTTCCACCTGTACATCTCCATATTTCCAAAAGATTGGATTTTTTTAAAGTCCTCCACACAAGACCAGTCCGCTTCCAAGAAACAAACATTTAGGAAACGTAACCTGGGATATTGATTCAATATAGGAGGGTGGCCATCCCAAGAATCCTCCTAAAAAAGATCATCCGATCCTCGATTATAAATCCAGAACAAACCCTACTTGATTAAATTAGATCCTCTTTATAGAGTGTCCTAGATAACTAAAAATTTCCCAACCAATATGAATCTAGGGATCTAAACCTCATAAATACCTCTCAAGTATTTAAAAGATAATATTTTATCCCAAATCTAATATTTAATCCATTTAGTTTGATCAAGTTTTCCAGACCATAAAAACTATCTTGACAAAGCATCCATGTCCTTGATGAAACGAGAGGGAGCTATTTGTACAAAACATTTGTAAATGGGTAAAGCTTGAACAATGGATTTTAAAAGCAACAATCTACCTATAGAGGATATCCATATTACAGTCCAATGATTCACATTCTTTTTAAACTTATCAAGCATAGACTACCAAGAAGATCTAGGTAAAGGATGAGATGAAATTGGAATATCAATATAAATGAAAGGGGGAGTCCCAACCTAGAATCTTAGAATGTGAACAATCTTGGCTTGAATAAGAGGAGATGTATTGAAGAAGAAAATGGAATATTTGTCCTCATTAATCAACTATCCAGAAGCACCAAGATATATGTCAAGAGAATATCTAATATTACCAGCTTCTTGGATTGTGGCAACTCCCAAAAAAGTAGTATCATCAACAAATTGAAGGTGGGAAAGAGGTGACAAACTACTATCCCACTTCCACCCCTGAATGAGACCTTGCCTGACTTGAGACTTGAGAAATATTCCCAACCTTTATACCATAATGATTAACAAATAAGGAGATAAAGGATCTCCTTGCCTCAATCCCATTGAGGCCTCAAACAACTCTGATGGCTCATTATTAACAAGAACAAAGAATGAGGAAGAAGAAACACAACTCATCACCCTTCTAATCCATTACTCCTCAAATCCAAAAGTAGTATGAATTTTTGTAAGGACCATATGACCCGATCATAGGCTTTGACCATGTACAACTTAATGAACATAGTTTTCTCCTTAGAAGTTTCCATAGAGTGAATAGCTTCCGTAGAAATAACAACTCATACAGGATTTTTCGGCCAGCAACAAACCCTCCTTGCTCCTCAGAGATGATTTTGCTCAACCATATCTTCAGCCTCTCAGCAATAATTTTTATGATAATCTTATACACAACATTATAGAGAGATATAGGCCTGAACATATCCAAGGAATTTACTCCTTATTTTTTAGGAATAAGCACCACAAAGGTAGCATTTAGGACCCTTAGCATCTGTTTGTTCTTTTGGGACTCATGGACCACCTTCAGAAGATCAAATTTGATTAATTCTAAAAACTCATGATAAAACTCAATCAGGAATCCATCTGAGCTCGGGGCTTTCATTTTTTCATCATGAATACAATATTTTACAACTCCTTAAGGGAAATTGGACCCATCAAGTGCTCATTCATATCTCTAGAAACAATCAAGGGAATATATTTTAGAATATGCTTTTTGTCCTCATCATATAAGATGGAGTATTCCTTGAAGAGAGAGGAAAAATACCTCTTAGTCTCTTCTCAAATATCCCTGAAAGAAGAGAGCAAGGCACCCTGATAATTCACAAGAGAGGTAATCAAGTTACCATTATGGTGAGCCTTAACTGAGTTATAAAATAAGGTTGTGTTCGTATCCCCTTCCTGAATCCAATCTACTTGAGCTTTTTGATTCCAAAAAATTTCTTCCCTCAATTCCTATTCAGCAAGGTCTTTCGAAGCCTCAGATTTCTCAACGATAAGCTCCTCCGTGAGTCCCTGATCTCTAATATTCCTTGAAGCTTATTCCACCATCCTAAGAGCCACCAACTCAGCCAAGGAAAGGTTCACAAAATTTAGTCTATTCCATCTCTTCAGTTTATGCTTAACAAATTGTAGCCGCTTCATAAAGGAATACATAACGGTGCCATGAGGAGAATTGTAATCAATAGGAGCATACACATTTGTAAGTAGGATGGTTTCACCAGATTCATTATCTTACCCAATCATCGAAATAGATCATCTACTAGAAATCCAACTTGTAGACACCAAAACAACACCAATCCGATTATGTGACTGCAAACACTGATCACATTGACACACACAGCCCCAAGGGCAGTCCCCAGAGGTCAAATAGTGGTCCTAACCACTCTCACAGCAGTTTTGGAAGGTCAGGATTCAATTTGACACCTTTAGGCACCTTGCTCAGTACTCGTTTCACCCAGGGACAATTTCAAACTGGGATTCGTCCTACCCAGGGGCAAATACCATTCGCTCCAGGGTGGGGCGAATTACAGGTTTGATGGGCAAAAAGTTAAATCTTGACAAATTGCAGCTCAGATCCACCACTTAACACTTCCTTCATCACATGGGAGTGTGGGTGAGCATTTTTGAGCATTAGAGGCAGTTGCAAGGGCAATCATGAAGTCCCTAATCAGGGAGGAATCCCCCTCCCCCTGAGAGGGCATGATTGCCAAGTGGCACCTCTACATGCCCAATACAAGAGACCTCCAGGTCTATAAATTGGTGAGTTTCCTCACCCCAAAGTGGAAAGAAAAGGAGCATTTTGAGCAATGAAGTGCTGCCATTTTGCTTTCCCATACGCCCCAGTTGATTTGTTCCTTTCACATCCGCGATCTCTTTTAGAGAGGAGGTCATTGGGTGACCATTGGAAGGATGAATCTTGAGCCCAAAACCTGACATTTGACCATAGTATACCACCAAATTTGTTGACAACACTTTACAAGAGATTTTGAACTCATACCAAGTGGATTGGTGCCGAAATCGGGCCCCAAATGGCGGGCAGCCTGCCCGGGCGCCCTCGCACTACTGTAGGTCTAATCGTCCCTTTTAGGAATGATTAGGAATCTGTGGCCGAGTTCCATTTCTATCATTTTCATTTTGGTATTTGATCTTTATGCTGCTTAGATACTTTGCAATTTTGATTTCATACCGTTTTGATCAATTTTTGTCATATTTTATCATTTTTTTGCCTTTACTAACTTGCAAAGGGCATCATCAAAATCTAGGTTTTAGAGGCCAAATTGGAGAAATATGACCATCTGGGTCGTCCCAAAATGCCCCCAATTAGCTAAATACCACTTTTGCGGGAGATTTGGAGCTGTCTAGATGTGACATTTTGAGCGGTGCTATCTGGCATTTTGTTACAGGTTTATTCGTCCCGCCCCGAAGCGAATTCAAATATGTGAGGAATTTCTTGACTATTCCATTTGTAGTGTTTTCTTTATGAGGTCTTTATGCCCTTGTAAAATTTTTAGATCATTTGGATATATGTTAGTTATCATTTTATTTATTCTTTGCATGCATTAATCATAGGCTTGGGGATTGCACGTTTCATCTCATCCGCAGGTGCTACTGATCGTTTCTTGTTTCCTTGAGAGTAGGATATAGATGTTAGAGGAGTAGCAAGGAGTCAAGACTCATCAACACAAGTGGTGGCAATATTTTGGTCTGCCCATATTACATGTGGGCATGCGGAAGAAGGATGGCTATCCATGGATGTAACCAAGAAATAAATTTAACGCTCCTCGCCCCTAAAAAATGAGGAGGCAAATTGTAACCAAATTCTGAAATAGATCAATAAAATAAAGGGTTGTTCTCTGCATTGGCTTTTCATTTGGGTTTCAATTTGTTTATGCTTTTCCTATTTCATGCATTTTCAATTCGTAGGATTTAACGTTAAGTTTAGTCCCGTTTTGCATCATACTTGGAGCTTTTCCTTTTTTTTGTTTCGTATCCTCGTGATTTCAGTGGCGATCACGGTGGGACCTCGTCCTTTGTATTTTTATATTAGAAATGTGATCAAAAACTTGCTTTTGCTTACAGGTATCATTTTTTTTAAAACGCGGGACTCCTATTCGCTCCAGTCTATGGCGAATGCATATCTGGAATTTGTTTTACCCAGGGACAAATGGGAATGCACCCCACCCTATGAAGAATTCAGTTCTGTTATTCATCCCACCCAGGGATGAATAGCTCTCTATGCAGTTTCAGGGTAGAAACTTAGAACCAGCAGATTTGGGCAGAGAAGAGGTAGGGATTCTGAACTTTTCCTATCATTTTCTGTCTTCAGTTTTTCTATTTTTAGGGTACGTGCTTGCTTAGGGAAATTTTTCTTTTACTGCTTGCTTGTTTCCTTTTTGTAAAGTAAAAATAACCCCACACATCACGTGGAAAATTAAACACCAAGGATCTGGTCATAAAACCCTAGCCCTTGATCAAGACCAATGGTGGATTTCATCACCACCTTGGCTTGAATTTTTGCATCCATTACCTCGATTGCTACTGTTGCTAGACATAAATCCTGATGAAATTTGACCGAGTGTATCTGGGGTGATTCCCAGCACACGAGGATAAGTCTTCTATGGTATGTGTCATAAACAGGGCGATTCCCCTTCCGTACCACCTACGTTCCATGTACCATCTGCTCTCACGTACCTATAGTTTCCATCACGTAAGGGCGGGTATATAGAGAGGTTGGTATATCAACCTAGAAATGGTATATCAAAGGGGCAACCAATTTTGGGAGTCATAAGAGCCATCATATTGCATTTAAACATTCTTTACAAAAACCTTCAAAAACAAAAAAAAACAAAACACACTAAACCAGGTTTAGGACACACTTTTAATCTTTAAACGAGATAATCATTGCTTTGTGTGTGTGCTCTTTTCTGTTTAGTGTAGCATAAAAATCATAAAAGAGATAAAAACCTACATAGCTTGTAGAAAAACACCACCATGGTGTACACCCATAGCCAAGCCCAATCTAGGGTAGAAGCTACGAAAAGTGTGCAAGGAGGCACAAGTCGCCTCCGCTACAGCCCCAGGGACTTGGTCATTCCACCTTGGCGGCCTGACCCACAAGGGAGCCCACATCATTCCATTTCAGAATGGGACTATAGAGGCACCCCTTTGAGGGACACGCCCGTTCATCATAACCCCTTTCAGGAGGAGTCCTTACACGTGGCACTCAATATAGACAAGAAAGCTCCCTTAGAAGCTCGATATGAGTGGCCATCGCACGATGAAGCGCTAGAGTGGCATAGGGTCCATGAGGAGAGGCCACATGATTATGGCATCCCTCCTTTGCCCCCCATAACTATTAGAACCAATAGAAAAATACCACGTACCCTGTGTTACTAGACCATACCAGGTCTAAGATCCTTTCGTACCCTAAAAAATTTGCATATACTTCTCTTCGGAGGGTATGACACTGATTGGGGGAAAATGGGTGAGGAACTGGGATGACCTGTGCCCCTGGACATGTGTGGGCTTCACTTCCACACATTATAGGTTGGTTTACGTGACTTGGGTTTCATCACCAAGTTGTCAAGTTGTGGGTATATAGGTGAAATCCAATTTAACCGAGTTTAAAATCCAATAATATTTGAAAACATGAGAGAGTTTCTAACACTGATACAACACATCTGAAAACAACATAAAACAGTTTAGGGCTCACAATAAAAATTTAAAAGGAGATAATTATCATTTATATACTTTATTTTCATAATAAAACACATCTAGACGTTAGGTACATAGATGGTGAACACACAGGGTGATCAGCAAAGGTCTAGGACCGATTCCCATGATCGACCTCCAACTAGTTCACAATAGCATGTGTCGAGTCCTCATACACATGAGTGAACCAAATGATGTTTGACGAGCATTAGAGGTGATAAATTGACATGAGGAGATCCCGTTGAGCGGACCCCCTATAGAGGAGCTTCAGTACACTCCTCTAGGCATAAGACAGAGCGTGGAGATTCTCAGCATGAGGATGCTCTACTCCAAAGCCATTATCGAGACCACACTACACATGCATCCATGAGATAGGTCAAGGAATATGTTGTGCAGGGTACCAAGTTGGTTCCCATATGTACTAGGTCCATAAGAGGTTCTAACCCTCCATAGTCTGAGTATAGACGGACCAGAGATTTGCCCATTCAGGGATAAGAGGATAGGCTCTCTTCTGAGCATAGGTCCACCCATACTCTCGTGCATGGCTCACAATGCAAGATCACCATTGATATATCAAATATGGGAGCTAATTTAACACCACCGCATGAGCGGTGGAGGTATAGACAATTAGATGCTCTAGGTAGTGTTCTTGAGTAGCTAGGCTACAAGCCTACAACTCCGTCCACTCATGCTCTGAGTGAGCGTAGAAGTAGTTGTATCAATATCACTAGAGATCATGGAGATGCTTCTAAGCACCCTCATGTCACACATACACCATCCACACATTTGGTTGATGGATATAGAACCCATAAGGTAGCTTGCACAGAGCACATACACCAGAGGCCTTCCACGACCGACTAGATCGATAGATCACATAGACTGGTGTCTGATCAAAGATGAAAAATCCTCCAAGATCAATTGGATGATGCTCGCCTAGAGAGGCATCACATTGAAGATGAAAATATTCAAGCGCAAAGGCTCCTACGATAGAGATTATATGAGCAGTGCATGCGCGAGGAGCATATTTTAGCTTAGAAGGAGCGTATAGAGCAAGGGATCAGCTAGCCATGGATGGCCTATACCCTCTTGAGGAGCATAGAGAGTGTGTGCATAGGAGGGCTATGTACCTAGCTGATATGCATGAGGAGTGCAGAGATGCTCGTACTCATGTCAGTGCCCAATAGAGAGAGCGACTACCATCACTCAATGATCTTAGAAAGAGGTAGAATGAACACATAGATATAGATTGATACAATCAGGGGTATCCTGAGAGTTATCAAGTTGAGTAGGAGGAAGAACCACATCCTCCACATCCCCTGAAGAAGACATTACCTCCTAGACTGCCTCCACGTCAGCTTAGGGAGGAGGACATTTTGCCTTCTAAGGCGTACAAGGTTTTGGTCGACAAGGTAAAAACAATAGAGAGGTAGGGTGCGGCTATGCAAAAGCTGACACTAAGGAAGATACACAATGAAACTCTAGACCCCTTGGTGCCTACGCCTCCATATCTAGAGCATTTTGATATGCCCAAGTTAGAAAAATTCAAGGGTGATGATGATGCCCAAGAGCATGTCATGAGTTTTCTGGATGCTTGTTTCCAGATAGAGAGTGAGGATGCCTTGTTGTTGCGCACTTTCATTATGAAACTTTTTGGCCTAGCCTGAGAGTGGTTCAACCAGCTGAAGAAACTCAATATTACTAGTTTCGAGTAGTTGGCCGATGCATTTCTTGAACATTATTCATTTGGCATCAAGAAACAGGCCAATCTTTCTGATTTGGTTATGCTAGATCAGCGCGACAACGAGCCCATAGAGCAATATGGAAAGAGATGGCATAGAATAATGGTAAAACTGCCATTCCCTATTCTTGTGGTTGAACTAACCCGAATGTTTACAAAGAGTTGTACCAAGTACATCTCACTACTGGTATAGCTGCAACAGTACCCTACATTCGAGGAAGCTATGGTGCAAGCCAGGGTGATCGAGGATATCAAGTTACAATAAGACAACTTGAAGCTCAAGACCAAGAAAGAGGGGTTTAAAAAGAGTACTACAAAGCAATAGGGAAAGCAGACACACATAAATCAAGTAGTACTAAATCTTGGAGGAGAGGACAAGGGACAACAAAATCCTAATTATCAGGCTCAACCTCCTCCTGCGTGTTATGAGACATGCAAGAACAACTACAAGGGTAAAAACAAAGAAGAGTGTCCACCTCACTAGTTCACACCCCTGACGGAATCGATGACTTTGATTTTCCATCAACTATGCGAGGCAAAGGCCATACGATTACCCGAGGTCAAATTAGTAGATCCGAATGTGCCAAAGTCAAAGTGGCATCAATATGATCTGTTCTACATATTCCACAGAGTGAAAGGCCATGACATCGAGACATGTTGGTCCGTCAAACACATAATGTAGAACATGATAGAAAAAGGAGAGCTTGTAGTACCATGCAACCCACAGGCGCCCGACAACAAAAACATGGGTATTTTCAAGAATCCACTACCTAATCACGAGGTGCCTCGTAAAAACACTGACCACATCAATCAAGTGAGAATCAAACCACCTACCCAGGGGTTCATAGGCATGGTCAATGTTGTTACTAAACACGAGAGGTACGATATACCAAATCAACCTCGTGCTCCCATTAGAGTACAAGCTACGCTAGATCAATGGCCAACTCAGAACATTCCAGGCCCACCAGCTAGACTAGTGGTGACCATACGGAGCAGGTTAGTTCATAACCTATAGACAACTCTTGTGAAGTTGTCAATTAATGAGCTTATTCAGTAGTCCCCTAGACACAGGGAGACTCTTATGGACATTCTGAGGTCCATTGAGGTACAGTCCCAAGATGCGCATGCATTTAAAAATTTTGTGAGACATGTACAACAGTGTCAGAAACCCATGATACAATTTTATGATCATGAAGTGAATATGGTTCCTACTATTATGACTGACCCGTCACTACATATTATCGCATGTGTTAACCACATGCCTTTCAAAAGGGTCTTAATCGACATGGGGTCCTCAATCAATATAATTATGACCAAGGCACTGAGCCATCTCAATATACCCAAATCACACATTGTGCCTACCACCTTTACATTGAGAGCATTTAATGATGCACTATGCTCGATGGTTGGTATAATTGTTCTACCCATTCAGGTGGGATTCAAGACCATCTATGTGATGTGTCATGTGATAGAGGGTGCCATGCAGTACAAAATTCTTCTTGGAAGGCCTTGGATTCATGAAATGTGTTGCATCCCATCTATCTTGCATCAATGCGTGAAGTACATTCATGAGGGAAAGGTTCATGTAGTGTCCTTAGATGAAGAATCATTCAAGTGTGTGAACCTATTAGATTTTATTGGGGGTTTTATACTCCCATCGACGCACTTGGATATCTGACCTATTTTATTGGTTAAGATTCCAATAGGTAAACCAGTAGCCCATGCTCAATCATCGACATCTGTGTCACACAGATCTGAGCATACAACTGCAACTTCTCTAAAACTGAGTGCATCATCAATGCATCAGCAAGTCAAGAAGCTAAAGGTAAAATTGGGTGAGAAAGTGGAAAATCATACACCTAGACCAGTAGCCAATGAGACTCCCACTCCCATGGATGTGGAAGAACCTCAAGACAAAGTCGGAGAGGCACATCAACCTACTTCACCTACATCTTCAGCAGGGTCATCTATACCACAGGTGACTGTTCATCTGGCTCGCACAGATTTGGGTGAGTATCTTGTGCAAAATGTTACTTTCAAACCTATCTTGAAAACTACACAAGAGATGGGTCGACCACACGCCCATCAATTTTCAATTGGATCTGTAGTGCCATTGGGTGAGCCACCCAACCAAAAAAACTTCGTTTACGTAGGGCTAGATCAAGCACCCACCAAAATATATGTAGATGAGGATGATGACAAGCCATTCATTGTGAATGTGCACTATCTATCCAACCAAAAATACGGCATGCACATTTTTGAGTCGTATCATTGGCATGGACATGACCTTGGTATTTTCAAACAAGGACATAGGACTCCGCTCGAACCTCATTATCAGTTAGCTACTGATAGGTTTGGGTTAGGGTTACAGGTATAGGATCATGATGATTTGCTTGCTGCATCCTTAGATCACATGTACCTGAGTCTAGGGGATGATGTGGATTTTAATCCATACCACCCTAATACTTCCAGCTATTGGAGGACTCGCTAGATAGTATTGTTTGTTACCATAGGGCCACCCGATTCATATCATGACGGGCCCTTAGAGGACAACCCCAGAGGAAACCTAGGTATCCAAATCCATAGTGCTACCAACAACACCAGTATACAGGGGAATAATCCCACTACTATATGCAATCTCAAGTTGGGAGATCTTTGTGATGATGATGGAGAAGAGTCCACCTATGAAATGAGTGGACCTAGTTATGATGCAGATGATGAGTCCTCATATGATGATCAATCTGAGGAGGAAATCGAGCCGATATTTCTAGGTCCAGCATTTATACGTCATCTTCTACCTAGGGAATGAGTGGAAGAGATGAACGAACACTTCATAGCCAATAGTGATTATAAAGATGAAACTGAGGAGGCTTACTTAAAGCCTCACCCAACTAATCTCCCACTGTGCATAGACAGAATAGAGTGGCCCATCCATGGTAGTGACCATAGTGATGAAGATGACAGGACCGATCCCAGGATCATGTATCCACAATATCTATTGCTTAGGGAATCAGAGCATGTTAGGGAGGAAGTATCTCCCAACACTGAGAGCTCTAAGGAAGAAGCAATGCTAGTTTATGTGGTAGTATCATATATACGATCGTTCTATCATATTTATTTGGATAGTGATGATAGCGACCATAGAATCAGATACATGGGGCCACATCTGCCAAATCACCCCTCATAAGAGGGGGGAAGTGACAGATTGTATTTGTACAATGATGATGAGGATTCGATGGAGATGGCCTATTTGGGACCTCACCACTTATGTAATAGGCCTCCACCTAGAGGTCCCCCACTTATTACAGTTGTAGGTTTGCATTAGGATATTAATATCCATTGTAGCCTAAAAAAAAGAAGAGAGCTCAAAGAGAGGTATCAGGAACTCTTTTCCCATCCACCTACATATGCAGATCTCCTTAAGCCGAGAGATCCCATTTTGTAGCTAGTGCATTAGGAGGATCTAGTTATATGGGCATCCCATAGAGAGGATCTGTTTGTGCCCGTACCATCCGAACCAGATCTTGGATACGAAAGCTACGCTTCAGAGATAGATTTTTATCCATGTGGTTCTAGAGATCAATTCCATTCCATCAATATGGTCTCTATTGATTTAACCACTCCCTTCTGCAATCCAACAAATCCGTCCAAATCACTGCATATGAACATGGATGCTATCGATTGGGATCATGTTGACTCGTTGATCTAGCCTGAAGATTTCTTCCCTAATGAAGAAATGCTGCAACCATTTCATTTTGTACCAGGCTATTCTTATGATGTTTATCTAACTGAGGGTGCTTCCTGTGAGGAACATGTGAACCTGACTGATGACATCCATCTGATTCCTATGCCTCACCAACTCGAGGGATCACATATGTCAGTAGAGAAAACCTTTGATGTGGATATCAGTAAAGATCCCACCAATCCAAATAAGGTTAGATTTGGAGAGAGTCTCACTTTGAATGAGCGCGATAGCATCATCCCTCTACTGAAAGAGAGACCTGCTCTCTTTGCTTGGAATTACAAAGACATGCCGAGTCTAGATTCAAAATTGGTTACTCATAACGTTTCGCTAGATCTTTCAAAGAATCCAATCAAGAAAAAACTCAGAAAAATGCATCCAACAGTAGCCTTAATGGTGAAAGACGAGTTACAAAAGCTATTGGACATATATTTTTTCATCTCCATCGACTATCCCAAATGGGTGTCCAATATGGTACCCGTAGGAAAGCCAAATGGAAAGGTCCATATTTGTACAAATTTTAGAGATCTCAATAAGGCAACACCCAAAGATTCATTTCTATTGCCAAATATTGATGCTCTAGTAGATGCTATTGCAGGTCATGAAATACTCTCTCTTATGGACGGTTTCTCTGGATACAATTAGATTCAGATTAAACCCGAAGATCAGTATAAAACCGTGTTTATAATTCCATGGGGGATATTTTGCTACAAATTTATGCCATTTGGTCTTAAAAATGCTGGTGCCACATATCAGCAGGAAATGACATATATCTTTCATGACTACATGTATAAAATATTAGAAGATTATATCGATGACTTACTAGATAATTTATTGCTACGAGCAGAGCATGCATAGGTCTTAAGGAAGGTCTTCGATCGCTTGATAGAGCATAATGTCAGATTGAATCCTAAGAAGTGCGTATTTGGCATAACTTCAGGTAAACTCTTGGGATTCATCATTTCTAAATGAGGCATCGAAGCAGACCCAGTAAACGTCAAGGTTATTCTAGAGATGTGTCCTCCCACTAATATAAAATAACTAAGAAGCCTTCAGGGCAAAGTAGTGTCCATAAAGTGATTCATCGCTCAATTATCGGATAAATGTCAACCCATGAATTGAATGCTACACAAGGGGGTCCCATTTGATTGGGACAAGGAATGCCAAGTAGCTTTTATTGAGATTAAGCAATACCTGGCAACGTCGCCAGTACTAGCTCCACCAAGGCCATATGTGCCTTTTCTGCTATATATCGGCAACCAACTTTGCATTAGGGACCATGTTAGCCCAAAATAATGTGCAAGGCAAAGAGCAAACCGTATATTACATCAGTTGCACCTTGGTGAGTTATGAGTCAGGATATGCATATATTGAGAAGCTTTATTTAGCAGTGGTGTTCGCTACCAAGAAATTGTGGCATTACATGCTAAGTCATACAATATATGTTATATCAAAACAGAATCCTTTGTAGTATATGATGAGCAAGACATATCATAACACACGTACTGCAAAGTGGATCATGCTATTTACAGAATTCAATTTGCAATTCATCAGCCAAAATCCCATCAAGGGACAAGTCATAGCTGATCAATTGGATGAGGCACCACTGTTCAATAGCAGGCCTCTAACCATTGAGCTTCTAGATGATGTAGTCTTCATAATATCTGAATCTCCTGAACCCGAGGAACCAGAGAATAATGCTGATATGACATTGTTCTTCGACGGTTTGAAGTGTGAGCAAGGGGGTGGTGCAGGAATAGTATTTTTCATGCCACAAGAAGCTCGAATGCCCTTGTCATTCAAATTAGAATTTTCGTGCACCAACAATAATACTGAGTATGAATTCCTAATTTTGGGCCTCCACATAGCCATCACCATGGGTATTAAAATATTGAACATTTTTGGTGATTCTTTGCTCACAGTTAACCAAGTTAAGGGGCTCTTTCAATGTTGATGTCCCATACTAAAATCCTACAAAGAGATTGTTGCCACTTATCTGGCTAAATTCGAATGGTATGACATCGAGGCAATCCCTCGTTTGTAAAATACGCCCATAGACACCATGGCATATTTGGGGTCCTTGATCCCTTAGAATTCTTCTATCGATTTTACTACCATCCATGTTAGAACACTCTCGCACCAGTAGCAGAGCATGCAGACTTTGATAACAAAGAGTCAGTCAACATGATTGTGGTGGAACCAACAGCTGATTGGTTTCATAGAGTGGAAGAATTTCTTAAGTAGGCACCCTGGGAGTCATTGACTTCTTAGAGTCCTACGAGGAGTGGTACTACCATTCACCATAAGGTTATTTCCTAGTCTACATTTGTAAAGTTAAATACACAGGGGGAGCAGGTCATTTTAGCAGTCGAAGCTGAGGCTTGTCAAAGGTAGATGTTGCAAATCTAAGACTTCCTAAAACTTGGTATGATCCTAGAGGGATTGTCATGTACCACAAGATGCACCTTCAAATAGAAATTGAATAAGTATGTCTTTTTAGGAGATATTTTGTACTGATGCAGCTATGAAGGAGTTCTCCTTCGATGTATTGAACCCCAAGAGTCATCTTGGGCAATTTTAGAAGCACACAATGGTACATGCGGTGGCCATTTCAGCGGCATGGCTATCATCAAATACATCCTTCACATGGGTTATTATTGGCCCAATATGGAGAAGGATTACAATGTGTATGTCAAGAAATACGTTAAATGTCAGCATCATGCTAATCTTACGCACTTGCCATCACAGGAATTACAACCCATTCAGGTGTCTTGGCCATTTTATCAGTGGGGACTAGATCTTATTGGCAAGATCTCTCCTCCATCGTCAGGCCGACATACATTCATTATCATGGATACTGAGTATTTTATAAAGTGGGTGGAAGCCATTCCCCTTACAACGACCACTGGAGCTCACATCACAAAATTTATTCTCAAGCATATCATATGTCGTTTTGGGATACCATCCAAAATAATTTCAAATAATGGAACTTATTTTAAGAACAAAACTATGTGGGCTTTAACATCTAAATACCACATTAAACACAGTTTTGCAACTCCATATTATCCGCAAGCAAATAGGCAAGCTGAAGCCTCAAACAAGACTATGGTAGCCATATTGAAAAAGACAATGCAAGAACACCACAAGGATTGCAATATACAATTTCCCCTTGCATTATGGGCTTACAGGACTAGCATTCGAACGCCCATTGGGGTAACACCATTTTCACTAGTATATGGCACTGAGGCCATTATTCCTTTAGAGTTGGAAATTCCAATTCTGCGCATTGCATTGAAAGAGTTCATCAATGATGACACCACATGCCAAGTTCACCTCGATCAATTGACGTTGCTCAATGAACATCATGTGAATACCCTCGAGCATCTTCACATTTATTAGGAGTGATTAAAATGAGCTTACAGTATCAAAGTCCACTAGAAAGACTTTGAAGTTGGGGATCTTGTGCTGAAAGAGAACCAACAGAACTTGAATTTGTCGTCTAACATGCGAGAAAAATTTGCGGCTAACTGGCTAGGGCCTTACATCATATCTAAAAATATTGGTCCAGGTACCTATTGCCTAACGTCGCTAAAGGGTGTGGAAGAGCTTGAGCCTCTCAATATCATCCATCTTAAGGCATTCTATGCTTGAGAGTTAAGTAAAGGCACCAAAGGCATTTGAAAGCCTTTGGTCAACCCAAAAGCTCTAAGGGTTTGTATCGAACTGCTCAGTCATCCCAAAAGGCCCCAAGCTCTCTGATTAAGAAGCTTGATCAAGTAAAGGCACCAAAGGTATCTGTAAACCTTTGGTCAACCCAAAAGCTCTGAGGGTTTTGTCTCAATCGCTCGGTCATCCCAAAATTCCCTAAGCTCTTTGATTAAGAAGCTTGGTCAAGTAAAGGCACCAAAGGCATCTATAAGCCTTTGGTCAACCCAAAATCTCTGAGGGTTTTGTCTCAATCGCTCAATCATCCCAAAATATCCCAAGCTCTCTGTTGAGTAGCTTGGTCAAGTAAAATATCCAAAGGTAGTTCCTAACCATTTGGTCATCCTCAAAAGCTCCAAGGACATGTACTCGTCGTTTGGTCAAATATGAAAGCTCAAAAATCTATAAAAATCAAGAAAAATATATAAAAGTCCAATTTTTTTTTTTTGGTAAAGCTTGAAATCCAAAAATATTTGCATTTGCATCTTGCATTTTCATTTGCATTCACACATGCATTCACATTATCATATTGCATTTAGGTATTTATCATCCGTTGCATTCCACATTAGAGTATAATGCGTCTATCAAAATTTTACAAATGATCACACTTTTGTATGTCAATCATGCACCCTTGCATTTATCATAATTCATTGCATTCATATGCGATACCTGTTGCGGAGAAATATGTATGTATATTAAGTTTTCCAGTCACTCAGCCATACCTAGTGGGTTCTTCAGATAGTGTAGAAAGCTTGCTATGCTGTTATAGACAAGGTCATTAGTTGGGATAGTGCTTCAACATATCAGAATCCCATCACTAAGAAAAACAATATAAAATCTTACTAAGACGAGAGAGGATGAAAGCTACGAAAGCAGTCTTAGGTATCTAGAGAGATGGGTTTCACGACCTACTTATCTTGCAAATAATCGATCTAGAAAGGTGTACTTTGGTAAAAGGACAAGAATTTCCCTTATAAATCCTAAAGTCACAAAAGTTAAATCCCAAGTTACAAAGTGCAAAAGTACAAATTTTAAGTTCGAAATGTAAAGTGACATAGTGAATCAAACGCACTATAAAAATCCCTTGCTTAAAGAAAACGATAACACGTGGACTAACAGTGATTTTTATAACTACACATGAGCAAGTAAGAAGGGTGGGAACTTGAATCCCTGTATTGTCCACCTTTTGAAAGCCATAGAGTGATCCTTGATCATAGCAATGGATTGGAAGAGTCCTGCCTGGAATCAGAGGGATATTTCTATTGGGTGATCCTCAAACGTAGCAATGGGTTGAAAGAGTCCTGCCTACATTTGGAGGGGTAGCCCTGATCAATTTGCAAGATGATCTAGCTCTAGCTACCTAGGATTTTCTAGTTGTATAAGTCTAATCAAAGCTAAAACAAGGATGGTACGATCGTATGAGGAACCTTATCTCACATATGGGTTGAAAGAGTCCTGATTGACATACGGGGTATGATTACAATCTATCTGAAAATACTCACATGCACACACAAAGATAATGAATAGTTGGGTCTATCATGGCAAAAGCCTTGTCCAATATAAGCCTTGTATAGTTAGTATGTGATTTTTGGAGAAATGTACTAGGGTGTTTGAGTCTTAAGGAAAACCCCAAAAGATGCTCCAATAGCAACAAGATACCAAATATCATTAGAATTCAAAAATATGAGTCATTCATTCATCAGAATGCATTTTAAAAAGCACAATCAAATATATAGGATAGATACGGCATGAATATTAGAAATGATGTTTAGACCACCACTGACTAATAGTGTAGTAAATAAGAAATATACACTGACATAATCATTCATTAGAATTATACCAATCCATTTCACTGCATTTCATATATGGGTAATTAATTGATTAAGTTCTTGTAATGAAAATTATCAATTAGTTTGCATGCTTGTTATACATTATGTGGGGTCATATTTTAAAAATTGATATACATAGTTTACATTCATTCCCTATTTTTAAGTGATTAAAGCATACAAGTTAATTTTCATTAGATTATGATTTTGTACATAGTGCATTGCCATACATTGCATAGCATACCATAAGCTGCATAAAATAAACGCATGCCCACAAAGCAAAAATAAATATGCGATTAAAAATAAACATTGCATCCATATACATACATCATATATCGCACATCTAATCATCTAGGTCACTACATATCATCATCATAAAGTAGAATCGCTAATCTAGTGCATGACATCCATACATCGCATCATATAAACATAGCATTTACATAAGCCTTGCATCCATGTGCATCAAATAAACATAAAATCAAAATAATAAATAAACATGTACACATAATGAGCTATGAAATATCATATCATATATATATGTGTGTCCAAAAGAGTACATAGGGAGTCCAAAATTATCATAGGCTATAACTGTGTAGGTCCTCGCCCTTACACACAAAATAGTATATCAAAATTGTAGTCTACAGCTGCTATAGCTCGGATCTAGGCTGCTCCCCCTGTACTAGAGCTCTCATTGCCTCCCTCCATACTATGCTCTGGAGCTTGCTCTCCTAGATGACCTGGAACCTGTGGTGGATCCTGTTGTGGATCCTGCCTACCTCCAAATCGTAACACATCGAGCACACAGGAACTATAGTAGGCTAGCATCTAACTGGAGGCCCCTGATGTCTGCCTTGGATCTCTAGTCCTAGACTATGACCTTTTTGTGTGTACTAGAGGACTTGTGCATCCTATCAATCCTATGAGTCCTATGACTCGAGCTCACTATCGACTGCCTTGAGGTCCTAGACATGGTATGCTGAGAATCTGATGCAAAAGGATCCTTAGAAACTTGTAGCCCATGTATCTCTATGTAATTGACTAGCTGATCAATGTGATCAAGCTAGGATGCATGCATCTCATTGGTCCTCATGACCATACTGCATAGTCACGCCACCTTAGTAGTCAAATCCTGTGTAGATACTACACCTACTACTAGTTTTGTAAGAGGCCCCATAGAAGCCTAAGGAGGTAGCATAGCCCCCCTCGCTACTCGTATGAGATCCCACTCTGCCTATGTTGTAGTCCACTATGCTTGTGCTAACTCCAGGGTAGTCTATAGTCTCTACACCTAGGCCTTTGCATCGGTAGCTCGAGTCGTGAGCTCTTGTAACTGACCCTGCACCTCAGTCAGGTATCGCTCCATGTCAGAAACCTTCACCTCCAGAGTGGCGATGGTAGTATCATTCTCAAGATTTTGGGTGTTAAATTGCCCAATCTAACTCTACAAGTCAGCAATCTGAGCCAGTAGTTGTCCCTCTATGCTATTAGGAGGGACCTCACCCTTCTCTGGAGCATCCTCCTCAAGGTCGATCTTTGACATATTCTCAGTGGTGGCCTATGTGCCCCAAATGTCCTCAGTATGCTATCACACCCTGCACCCATCAAGATCTGGCTTTGCCTCTACCTCAGCTAGCTCTCGACCTAGAGGCCCTATCCCATACCATCTAAATAGAGACCACCACCTGTCATAGTCGGGTGTCGTCCCAGCTATCTCAACACTTGACTCCTGGAAGTTGTCAGGTGCATCTCCTAATACCGGAGAAACTATTAATGGGATATCCCTCTTTAGAGCTAGGTGTTTGTACCTAAGTGGCATCTCTGGTATATCCTGCACCATGATGAACTGTCATAGGACACAAGAGAAGAACTAATAATCCTAGACCTTTGGCTTACACCAGATACTCCATCTATCTCAGTGGGCCCATCGCAGCCACTCGTCCACCTCTAGCCATGTAGGGCAATCCATGTAGGGGCACCAGAAAATGTCCCCCAGCCCAAGTGATGCAAACTAAATAATGTAGTGCTCAGTGTTCCCAACATGAGCTCTACTATGGATGCCCTCCTCAACACGAGGCCAATATGTGGCGTAACACTGATGGTCATCATCCATGAAGATGATGCGTAGTGGTAGATCTATAGGATGTTTGATCCAGATGTGCTGCTAGCTCCATATCTATAGCAAAAGACTATAGTTGATGCCCTTACGACTATGCTCTATGATCTGGTATAGCTCACTATAGAGTTGGCATAATAGGGTGCTCCCCCAAGCTAATAGCCTCTGTCGAGCTCTGAAGCACCATCCAAGTAGGGGCTAGCATGTTCCAGGGAATCCTCACACCCGAGGAGTCTGAAAGGAAAATCTACATGATGAGATGCATAAAGAGGGCCTCTCAAATAGAGAAGACATAATCCTGGTACTAGTCACCGATGTGCACCCCTCCATGTTTCGCATCATATTATGCATTGGTGCTCTTGTCATTGAAGATGGCATCAAAAACAACATCCTTTGTCATGTAGGCAGAGAAAATAATAGCCTCACCATCGATAGGGATCCTAAAGATCCTGTAGACATCCTCCAGGGTGATGGTCATCTCACCGAGAGGAAAGTGAAATGTGTTGGTTCACGCATTCCAGTTGTGGGCCAATGCAGTCAAATAGGCTTGATCTACCCTAATGGTGGGTAGATCATGATGTAACCGAACCTGATGGATCAGAACCATTCTCGGTCATCATCCGATAAAGCCTCATGGAGAGTCTTCATAAGGTCAGGCTCTTGTGCTCTAGAAGTTAACTTTTAAAAGCAAAAAGTATACTGTAAGATAAATCTAGCTAAGCAAAGCCAAAGAAATTTAAAAAAATTCTTAATTAGACAAAAAAAAACAAAACAAAACAAGCAATCGCAAACCGCAACTGCAACTTGCGGTCCCCAATTTGCAAATTGGGAATCGTAGCTGCAACTTGTAGTCCCCAATTTGCAAATTGGGAATCGTCGCTGCAACTTGTAGTCCCCAATTTGCAAATTGGGAACTGCAGTTGAAACCTATGATTTCCAATTTGCAAACTGGGAACCGTAGCTACCAGCTATGGTTTAGGAGTGGCACCCATTTCGGGTACCATCCTAGACCACTAAAGCATAAAAATTAAATCCTAATCTAACCTAGACTAGTGGGGTTCATTACCAGCAGTTTAATGAGGTTAAATTTCTGCATTTCTTAGTGTGGTTCATTTTACTGATATTGAGTGCAAGGCCTTAGTTTCAAGTTACCTTGCCCGCACCCTACCCACAACTAGTCAATGGCTGATCAGGATCTGTCATCAGGGTAGATGAGTATAAATGTGGTCGAGTTTGATAGCTTTTCGTATCAGGGAATGCTATCTCTCTCTCAGAGCTCTCAATTTTCTAGTGGTTGCAAGAAAATAATGAAAAATTTCAAATGGGAATTAAATTTATAGGTCCTCCTAGTCTCTGCGGACCGTAGATGACACCCACAATTTTGAAACTAGGGTTTTCTGCCCGCAATTCTGACCCGCGATCCCTAAAATTTAGAAATGTAAATCGTAGGCCGTACCCGTGGTCCGCAGCTAGCAATAAATGCACTAAAAACCCACCATGGGAAGGTCTAAAACAACAAATTACTGACTTCAACAGGAAAATTTCAAAATCAATGATTAAAATTGCAAATTTGGTGATGTTAAAATCACCAAGATCAATCAAATAAATGCAAAATAAAAAAAAAATACAAAATGAAAAATCAAATGTGCCTCGTATTCAGTGATTTATCCTATAAACTTGGTAGTTTCAACGATTTATGATCCATGCAATCCAGAAAAATGAGTAAATCACCATAAGGACATTTGGGGTAAACTTGTCATTTCTTTTATGACATATTTAAGCAAATCATCGACAATATGATTCAACACAAGTCTTCTTGCATTTGTATTATTTCGACTCCCTAAGATGGCTATCATAGCCTGACTGCTCCATGGGATAGATACGTGCAAATACTGCTAGGTATTGCAATCATAAGCTAAACTAGGCCTAGCCAAGGTATTAAAAGGCTCGAATCTAAAGTGGTTCAGGATCATTCATTATGGTCAAGCGACTTCGTCACTTCATACATTGTCATTACCCTCATCGACTCGTCATTTGAGGGGGTTGTCATAATTTCATTTCATAATCAAAATCAACAGAAGATCCCAGAGATCATAGATCCCTTGATCTTGTTAAATTGTGTTCATTCTTGTGAATCATTGCTAAAAGCTATCATAAGCTTCCCCCTTTGCTTGGGGTAAATAGCAAATATGAAATTTTATTTGTAGCTCTCATCCTTCAGTTATATAGGACTAACTCCTATTGTAGCACCAAAGCTACCCGAACATCTGATGGTGAGTGTAGACTTTTCAAATGTAAGCCTTCCCAAGTTGGAAGCAATGATTCCAGGATGCGCATCCTTTTGCTAGACCTGGGGCATCTAATGTTGATCAGACTAATGATCATCATAGAACCTTCGACATCATTTTAGGAGGTCTATTTTTTCTCAACGTTGTTCGATCTCACAAAACATCTCAAAAGGGGTATCTATAGACACCTAAAATGTATCATTTCGAGGGCGAATACTCATATGGACATGCTACAAAACCATATGGAGGATCTTGGACAGACTCCAAGATAGAGCAATGGTTCTAACCACTCAATTTAGGCATTTTGGCCTAAGTAGTCTGAACCATAGCCCAGACCTGTGGTCTCCAGTCTAAACCAAATGAGGAGAGGACGAAGAGAGATGATTTGTATAGCGAAATGCTGGCAAATTATCGAGCGAGAGTTAATTGATCAAGAGAGCAGCGAAGCCCTGTCAAATTGCATACTGACTTTATGCATTTGAGAGCCTCTTTGCTATCCATCTAAAGACCAATTAGCCATGGATGCCCTAGGTGCCTATGAGGATCAAGAAACACAAATTCAGGTAAACGAAGGCTTTTCATAGCGATTTGACCACTAAATATATCAGACAAAAACAAAGGTGACCCTTGAACATCAATTTGGACAAGGAGATCAAGCTCACTGCCCTTAATTTTGAGGGTAAACCTATTAGAGGTCAAACCATGGATGTCAGCCATGGTTCACAGTGCAGACCGCCTATCACAGCTGCGGTTTGCAACAGGTTAATGATCACCTTACTTACTTTGATTTTGACCACATAGGTTAGTCATGTTAGTCTTTTTATAGGTTTAATTGCAATTTAGAGAAAATTTGACCTTAGGAATTAGCCATTTTATGCATTGTATTAAGTAGGAGTACATTGGATCTTTTATGCACTTTATTATTCCTAATTTGATATTTGATCCATGCATCATTTGCTTATTCATGTCTTACATGTTGTAGTATAATTCTTGATTTAATCAGAATAGTTTAACGTCTTTCTTTATGCTTTATTGTTTTACTAGTTTAATGGTACTTATATGCATATTTCCTTAACGGCCTCATCACGAGAGGTTCAAATCATAAAAGAAACAATTGAACATAGTCAACCATTATAGACCAACAACCAACCAAGTAAATCATGCCACATGATAGACACAAGAGGGTCAGCGAGCAGGTTCGTTGACCAGGTTAGAAATCAACCAATACTACACGTGTCTAAAACACCTTCAAATGGTGTAAGTGGTCTCACTGTATGGTCACATTGACCATTGAGTGGTGGTCACTCCTAAAGGGGTATAATTTTCCCTTTAAACCACATTTTATCTCCCACACAATCAATGTGAGATAATTTATCTCCCACACAAAAGAATTAAAAATGTGTTTAATTGCCCTTAAAAACACGTAGAAGACAACGAATAGCAAGCAATCATGTGGCAACAATGGGGTAAGGACATAAAGCAACCAAATGGTAACATTAGGGTGTGGTCAAACCACCAAGTGTCAACAACAAACAACACCATGCATAAATCTAACTAGAACTTAGCTAACCATAAATTGGTTCGATCTTCTAACCACAACTAGGTGGTCAATAATCTTAGGTATCCAAGCTTCCTTTAAAGCTTTAGGGTCGCTCAAGCACATCCCATGTGGGACAATGCTCGTGGAAGGATTCTTAGAAGCTTTTTACTTGAGTAAATATGAGAGTGATCCAACACTTGGGCCTCTTAGGAACTGACCCTCTAAGGCTTAAAACTTCATAGGAAGGCTCCCAACATTCTTATACAAGTGTTTAACACACCCTAGGGCACATATATGGTGTAGTAACTTGTCTTTAAATATTCTACTACATGTTTAGATGATAAATCCAATGCAAAACAGGGGAGAGATGTCAAGTATAATTGATGCATTCATAATTTTTGATAGGTTATCTATTGAATCAAGCACTTTAATATTGAGGTATCACATCCCAAAAAAATTTAAAGCATTTACTATAATATGAACATAGTATAGGGAGATTCAATTCAAATGACTATAACCAGAAGGAATCATGCATGTATCAAGTGATTAATGGGTATTACAACACTATTGCTAGGCATCCTTAAACATGACCTTAAATAACAAGAGAAATTTATTTTAAAGCAATTGATATGCAAAGGAAAGGTGTTATAATAGGGTATAGGTATGCTAAAATAGGGCTAAAATCTCTATCATTCGAAGCAATAATTTTGATAATAGGGAGTTTAAAACCTTACATCCTTAATACCAAAGGATTTGCAACCAAATTTAACCTCAAAAAAAGCATAATCACATTGGATTTACAACCAATTAGAACCTCAAGAATCAACAATAAAAAGAGGATTTTGAAGGCCAAGCAATTCAAACAACATTGCAACCTTCAAGACCAATCCATAGTATAGAAAGCCCCAATCTGATTCTCTTGATAGGTTGGACTCCTTTACTCCTTTAAAACTCCTAGACTTCTCCTCCTTACTTGTTTAGCTAAACTAAGTCCCCTACGCTCCTTTAAAGGTACGTTTCTATGACAAAGAAAGATGCTCTTTACTAAATAATTAATTTCCTCTTGACATCCCCATGTGAGGACAGTTGTAATCTCTATAAAATTATTTTTTTGGGGGGTTTTATAGGTGCCTTTTTGCACCTATCATAGAATCAAGGGATTTTTATTGCATCAAATTTTACCTCTTTCATTTTTGCCTCATTACCTTTGTTATAAGTCATTTGTTTATAAATATTGGTAATGAAATATAAGTGAGGATAATTGATTTCAAATTACATTCCTTAATACATTAAAGATCTTAAATAAAAATATTTTTTCTTTCTTTAATTCCTTCTTAAAGCAAATCTCTATATTAAACAACTTACTTTGTTCTAATTAATTTTATTTCCAAAGTTATTTAATATTATATAGAGATTTTTTTAGTGGATGAAAGTGAGGATATATCATTAATATATATTATTTCATTATTTCCTTTCTTGCAATAGGTCTCTATATTAATGAACTTATTTTGATTAATTTTTTACAAAGATTTTCTTAATTTATATAAATTTTTTTTGATAAAGGAATTTAAGTGAGGATATCTCTTTAATTAACCTTTGTTAATATATTTTATTCTCAATTCATTATTCCTTTCTTAAAAATTTCTAAAGAGAAAATATATTAAATCAACTATGCACCTATATTGGAAATTCTAAATAACTTATAGTTTCCCTCACGTAAGGGCGGGTTATTAAGATAACCAATATAGGAGTCTGGCTGATTAAAAGCCTATGTTCCAAGTATAAAATCTACTCAATACTTATAGTTTCCCTCTCGTAAGGGCGGGTATTTGAGGAGAAAAGATATATAGGCCTGGCATATTTGTTCTCATTAGCCTAAGATTAATATCAAATCTCCTCAAAATTACTTATAGTTTCCCTCTCGTTAGGGTGGGTATTTTGAGATATTTGGTGTTTCTTAAAGGCTTATGTTCACTAATATCCATTGCATTCTCTAAATTAAAGTTAAAAGGGGGAAGTTTGGGTTCACTTCAATTTTCTTTGGAAAAATGAATTCAATGAATACAATTGATCCTCTCACTCCTAATAACTACCATACATGGAAACCCAAAATATTAAATCTCATTTCTCAAAAAGGGCTCACACACCTATTAGAAGAAAAGCAACCCGAGTTTGAAAAATAATATGAAAAATTTATTCATAAAGGGAAGATGTATGAAACAATGGGTATTATAAGCTCTAATGTAAATGAAATCTTATGGTTTCACATTACAGATTGTAAAAATCCTTATGAAATTTGGGAGAAACTAAAGAATTTGTTTGGGAAAGTAGATCAAATAAGATCAATGTAACTAGAAGCAGAATTAACAACATTATCTCCTAAAGACTTCAACAATATTGTTGAATTTCTCACCAAATTCAAAGAAGTCCTCACTCAATACAAAGGTAGTGGGAAGAATAAAACTGAAGAAGAATGCATTTATCTAATTATTTCTAAACTAAATGGTGTATTTCAAATATTTTCAACCACCTTTCTATCTACAAAATATGCTCTTGGTGCAACTTTTAAAATGCCCTCCTTAGAATAATTTTGTGATAGAATAACTAGGGAAGAAACAAAACTTGCAAAATATGAGATCTCTTCCTCTTCCTCAAAATCCTTAGTAGCCTCCACCTCTACTAAAGAAAAATTCAAAAAGAAAGAAAGGAATCCCATAACTTGTACTCACTGCAAAAAGAATGGTCATTCTGCAAACAAATACTAGAAAAGATTACAACAACTAGAGGTAGCTATGAAGGATCAAAATATAGACAATAAAAAGTAGATAGGAAAAGCCCTAAATTTTCAAGGGAAGACCACCAATACTTCATCTAATTACTGGGTCCTAGATTCTAGAGCAACTCATCACATGACTGCTTCAGATGAGTCATTCTCTTCTATCTCCTCAAGTTCAACATGTAGCATAGAAGTTGGTGACTCTTCCTTTATCCCAATCAAAGGAAAGGGTGACATATCCATTGATGGTGGCTCTATCAATAATGTTCTCTATGTTCCAAACATTACAACAAATATCCTCTCCGTCTATCAAATTTGTACTTCTAGAAAGGGGAAAATTGTTCTCTTCTCTCCAATAGGAGTTGAGATAAGAGACTTTCAAGACCCCCACTCTCTTATAGCCAAAGGAGATATTGATCACAAAACTCACCTATTTCACTTCAAAGGATTCAAAAATCTAGAAGGGACCTCCTATTTTGTGGCTCATGGAGATCTTGAAAGCAAAATTTGGCATGAAAGGTTTGGTCATCTTAGTTATAACTACCTAAAGGAATTGAACACCCATGAAATGGTAACAGGTTTACCTCAAGTCTCTTCTATTGATGGAGTATGTCCTAGATGTGCTCTTGGAAAGCAACATCAAGATCCTTTCCACCCAAGTGGTTCTCTAAAAGCCTCATCCCCTCTAGAGTTAATCCATAGTGACTTGATGTTTTTCCTAGAGCCTTCTTTCAAAGGAGAAAAATATGCTCTAACCTTCATTGATGATTTTCGACTTGGGTTCTTCAAAAGTGATGTTCTATCCCACTTCAAAATATTCAAATCCTTAGTTGAAAATCAGGCCTCTTGCAACATCAAGTAAATTTGCACAGATAATGGGGGGGAATACTGCAGTAATGAGTTCTCAATATTTCTATCAAGTCATGGCATCATTCATCAACATTTTGTCTCCCATAATCCGTAGCAAAATGGCATTGTAGAGAGGAAAAACCAAACATTAAAGGAAATGGCAAACTGTATGCTCCATTCAAGAGATCTTCCAAAAGTTTTTTGGGCAGAAGCTATTAACTATGCAAACTATATTCAAAACCACACACCTCATAAAGCTCTTGACCATTTAACTCCTGAAGAAGCATGGAATGGCTCAAAACTGGATGTCTCCTTCTTCAATATTTTTGGGTGTACTACTTGGGTGCACATCCCAAAGAAGAAAAGGAAGGCTCTAGATAAGAAAAGCAAAAAGCTCATATTTGTTGGTTATTGTGAGGAAATGAAAGCATACAGGCTCCTTGATCCCACAAATCATGAGGTCTTTTTTCATAGGAATGTCCAATTTGATGAAACATTCCCTTAGAAAGATCCTCAACCATCCTCTTCCTCTATTGAGCCTTCTCCTATAGTAGAACCTCAATATAATGAAGAACCAAATTTAGAGATTAATTAGATTGATGATCAAGATGAGGAACCTATAACTCCAACTCAAAGTCTTTCCACTCCTTCTACTCCTTCCACTATGCCAAAATGGGCCCACACCATTGTTAAAGAAGCTACTCCTTACATCCAAAATCTTCCATCATCCAGATTAACCAACTCCATAGGCACTGGTCTTGTCTGTCAATCTATTTCCTTTGATCCTCAATCCTTCAAAGAAGCAACTAGTATTAAATAATGGGATGATGCCATGGAAAACGAATTCTCTTCCTTAATAAAAAATGAAACTTAGGATTTAGTTCCCCTACCTAAAGGAAGGAAATTAGTTCATTGTAAATGGATTTACAGAATAAAATATGGGCCTAATGGAGAAATTGACAAACACAAAGCTTGCCTAGTAGCCAAAGGTTTCTCTCAAATTGAAGGAATTGATTATTCTGAAACCTTTGCACCAGTTGCCAAAATGGATTATGTTAGACTGGTTCTTGCTCTGGTTGCTTCCCAAAAGTGGCCTGTCTTTCAAATGGATGTAAAAAGTGCTTTCTTACATGGGGACTTAAAGGAAGAGATATTCATGGAACAACCTGCTGGTTTCACTCAAGACTCCTCTCTTGTTTGTAGGCTAAAGAAGTCTCTCTATGGCCTCAAACAAGCTCCTAGAGCTTGGTATGAAAAAATGGACTCCTTCCTTCTTTCCTCAAGTTTTTCTCATTGTGAGTATGATAACATAGTCTACATTTGGAGAGATGAAGGAAAAATCACCATACTTTTTCTATATGTTGATGATCTACTACTCACTAGTAGTGACTTCGCTCACATTTAGACTATAAAAGACTCCCTCTAAAAAAATTGATATGGTTGATCTAGGTCTATCTCATTACTTTCTTGGGATCCAAATAAATCAAACAGATGCAATAATTTCATTGTGTCAACAAAAATACACTCTAGATCTTCTTCAAAGGTTTAAAATGATAGATTACAAACCTTATCCTACACATTTTTAGTATGGAGTCAATCTAAGTACTTCATGCACATCCCCTCTATGTGATGCAACTCTATACCATCATATTGTAGGGAGTCTGTTATACCTTACTCATACTCATCCAGATATCTCATATGTTGTTGGCTTAATATCCAGATTCTCACATCAACCTCATTTCAGTCATTGGCAAGCAACAAAAAGAATCCTTCGCTACTTGCAAGGAACTACTCACTTTGGGCTCTTATATGAGGGAAAATCCATGGATATCATTGGCTACAAAGATTTAGATTGGGTAGGTTTAGTAGAAGATAAATTTTCAACTTATGGCTATGTCTTTTGTCTTGGTTCTTCACCAATTGCTTGGTTATGCAAAAAATAACAAGTAATGGCCTTATCATCTACAAAGGTAGAATACAAGGAAGCAGTTTTAGCAAGTTAAGAAGCTCTTTGGCTTCGTCATATTCTAAGAGAATTTGGTTTTTCCCATGACAAACCTATTACTCTTTGGTGTGACAATAAGAGCACAATTCATATTGCACGCAATCTAGTTGAGCATCAATGCACCAAGCACATTGAGATACACATGCACTTCATTCAACAACATATTCAGAATGGGGACATATACTTGGACTATATTCCAACTGAAAATCAAGTTGCATACATCTTCACCAAGTCATTTCCTTCTCCGTGTTACATATAGTTGCGAGAGAAACTTGGAGTATTACAACTACATTGAAACAGAGGTCTTTCACCTCTCCTTTTATTATTGTATTCTTTGGAGGATGGTTTTTTCCCATGTGGTTTTTTTATCATATCTCCCTTACATATTATACATGAGTACCTCATCAGGCCATGTTTTCGGGACTCATTTTTTTTGTTATTAAGGATAATCTTCGCCATCCAAAGACATGCCTCTTTATTTCATAGCAGATGGTTTTTCCCATGTGGTTTTTTCACCATATCTCATATATATTGTAAATGAGTACCTCATTAGGCCATGTTGCTGGGACTCACCTTTTTTTTATATTAAGAGGATAATCTTCGCAAATCGAAGACATGCCTCTTCCTTTTTTATTTTTTGATAGATGGTTTTTCCCATGGGGTTTTTACCATCTCTTTAGAAAAGAAACCATTGTACATGAGTACCTCATCAAGCTCTTTTTTTGGAACTTATTTGCACAATACACCCCTAGTATCACTTAAGGGGGTGTTAGAATAAGTAATTATTCTCTTAAGTTCTACTAGGATAGACTTACTTGAGTTTACACTCCTTCATGAGTCAGGTGAACTCTCAGTTATAGTCTACATTAGATTTAATGAGTTGTTGTAATCCAACGACTCTCAATGATCAACTTTATTATTTATACAAAGTTGATCCATGGAATAATCAATCAGTTCTATTTTGTTTCTTCAAATCTTGTAATGCTTTGTAGTTCTACTCTTGGAAAATTATAACACTTTCAAAATTTTAATATACATGGGATACTATTCCCACTAGAAAAATACATATAACATAAATATTCTACAAGTTTTTTTTATCTTATATATAGTTGTAAATAGTGTAAAAAATCTATTCATATATTTATGAGTATAATAAGATGATTAGCCCATTTTCTTAAGCCATGATCTACTATATTATGGTCATCCAAATATATTTTGTGTTTAGTAAAATATTTGGACAAAACTCTATTTTTGTCCAAATGGTCATGTTATGGTAGAATGAACCAAGGTTTGATGGATTATGTATGTCAAAAAATAAAAACTTCTAAAAGGATAAAGAAATATTTAGAATGAAAAATATCTTGGTAACATATTGAAAATAAAAGACAAAATTTAAGGCAAGCTCAATAAATTACAAGAGGTCATAGAAATCAATGGAATTGATCAATATTATTATGTGTTGGAGAAATAATTAATTTATGATTATAATAATATAGTACAAAATGAAGATTCATATTGATAACATAAATTTAGAAAAATATGTCTTAATAAAGAAACAAAAGTACAAATTTTCATGACAAGATCAAATGGTAGGAAAAGCTTGAGGGCAGCGATGAGCAGGAAGGTAGCGACGGGAGGGCACGGGAGCGAGAGCACCAGCACTATGAACCTGGGCACCGGCAAGTTGGAGGGCCGTAGCAAGGCGAAGGGAGGGCAGTCAGAGAATGGAGGCTCGACGGAGTTACCCGAAGATGGAGGCAGACGTGGGAAGGATCCGCCTGACAAAGGGAGAGACTACCAACATAAATCGTATGCAGAGGCAACGGCTTCTAAAACCCCAAATGGTATTTTCACTAAGGACCTCTTTCTATCCGAGGATGAACTGGACATCCCGGAGGAAATCCTATCAAGTTTCATCGAATTTGAAAAATTTACCCTAATTAGGAAGTTTATTGGAGGGCGTCTGGATATGGAGACCATCCGTAGGTGGGCGACAGGAAAATGGCAAACCTTGAGTCATATGGAGCTGGCTGCCCTATCTCAGGGTTTTTTCGCAATTAGGCTGAATAATGCGGAGGATTACTGTAAAATTTTGGTCGGGGGCCCTTGGTTTCGGGACGTAGGAGTCTCTTTCTCAGGAAGTGGGGGATGGATTTTAACCCCAAAACCCAGAGTATTAATATTGCCCCAATATGGGTTAGGTTGTCGAACCTTCCCCTTTTCTGCTGGCATGAAAATGTTATCAGGGGTATCACCCATTCCATTGGTGAGTTGGTCACCATTGACCCTCCCACTCGGGCCCAAACCAGATTTTTCCAAGCTCACTTCTGTGTCCTGGCAGATTTGGAGGTGAACCTTCCATCCTCCATCACTCTTCGGTTTGGAGGCTCCGTTCTTCATAAGAAAGTCATTAAATATGAAAATAGACCATCCTTTTGCCCCCGATGCAGTTCCCAGGGGCATCTTTGGTCAAATTGTCCTCTTCAAAATTTGGGGATGAAGGGTGGGGCTTCTGGAAACCCCCCGGAGCAAGAAGGAAAACAACCAAAACACCCTATAGCGACAGTGCCTGAGTCTCTAGATCCTTCTAGGGTTCTCCCCGAGTTAGACGTTGTTCTGTGCAATGCAAGTTCCCAAACAGAACCTCAAGTGGAAAAGGATCGGTCTCCTTCCCGTATGTCTGCTCAGGTTGATTCCCTTATTTGTCAAAACCAAAAACCTCTCGAGTCCCTACTGGAAGAGTATCTGCTGGGCAAGAGGGACGAACAACATGGCAAATTTAGTCCATGAAACACTAGAAGCCAAAAGCAAGGGGTGGATTTTGACTGTGAAAGAAAATAGGGGCGACCTCCTAACAAAGAAAGAAGGGATAAGGAAATGGCAGCAAAAATTGCAAATGGATCCCAGTGGTTGCTTTTTCAAGAAGATTCTGACTCCCTGGTGGGTGATTTGCCTGTCCCAAAACCTCCCATCCAGCAGGGAAAGGGAGGCAATAAAGTCTTTAAAATGTCCAGATGAAAATCCTCTCATGGAATGTGAGAGGTCTTAACGGAGCGACCAAACGTAGGGTGGTGGCCGATCTCCGAAAGAAGTCTAACCCATCCATCCTCATTTTGCAGGAGACTAAGTCTGATGCCTCTGCCTCTGTCAAGGTTGCCAGGGCCATTTGGGCCAAGGCCAAATTCCTTTCCAGCCCTGCAATAGGTTCTGTAGGCGGTCTCATGGTGCTGTGGGACTGACAAGGTCGAGGGTATTCTTCTATCGGCTTCCAACAGGACTATCAATGTCCTGTTTCACTCTAAGGTTGATAATTTTTCATGGATTTTGACCAATGTTTACGCTTTGAACTCTGCTTCGAAGTGAGCTGAGTTGTGGAAAACCATCTCTCTGATGAGGGAAAGTTTTAGTGACTTCCCGTGGGTTGTGGGAGGGGATTTCAATTGCCCTCTTCATCCCTCTGAAAAGAAGGGAGGCGCTGAGCTGGCCAGTCGTAGCATGGAGGATTTTAGAGATTTTGTTTCGTCCAATAATCTGCTAGACATCGAACTTAAGGGGGCATCCTTCACCTGGAGCAACAGGAGGATTGGGAGCAATCTCATCCAGGTCAAGCTCGATCGGTTCCTCATTTCCCATGAAGCTATTCCCTTCCTCGGTGCTGCAACTCTCTCAGCTTTGCCAAGAATCGGGTCGGACCATAATCCCATTCTGTTAGAGGCCACTGGCGGGCCTAGGTTTAAGATCCCTTTTAGATTTGAGTCCATGTGGATTTCCCACAAGGATTTCAAATAGTTGGTTTCAAAATGGTGGCAGGTGATGGTGGTTGGTTCAGCGTCCAAAAGACTGGCCCTAAAACTTAAGATGATTAAAAAGAACTTAAAGGCATGGAATAAGGAGGTTTTTGGAAACATTTTTGAGTCTAAAAGGTCCATCTCTGAGTGCTTTAAGAGTTTAGAGGAAAATATGGAGGTCGAAGGGTATTCTAAAGGCCTCAGAGAGGAGGAATGGAGCCTCTTGGTGGACTATCATTCCATTCTTGCTAGTGAGGAAATGTTTTGGCATCAAAAGTCCAGGGATATCTGGATGAAGAGCGGTGATTCAAATTCAAAATTTTTCCACGCGTCTACCATGAGACACAGGGGGGCCAACAAGATCAGACAGGTGCTGTGTAAGGATGGGTGCACTACCAGGGAGATTGAGGAATTCGAAGCGAAGCAGTCGATTTCTTCCAGGATTTGCTGGGTGCTCCTCCTGATAGCGTCCTCCAAGTTCAAAAATCCTTGCTTGCTAATTTACCTACCAAGGTCCCCCATGAGGCAAGTATTAAACTCTTGGAACCTTTTTCCCATTTCGAGATTAAGGATGCTCTTTTTTCCATGCAACCAGATAAGGCCCCCGGGCCTGATGGGTTCCCCCCATGATTCTTTCAAATTATGTGGGATGTTGTGGGGCTTGATGTCTGTGAGGCTATCTTAGAAATCCAAGCATCAAGATCCATCCATCCGAAGCTCAACTCTACCTTCCTAGCTCTCATTCCTAAGTCGCCCGCTTGCAAATTTTTTTTTGACTATCGTCCCATAAGCCTCTGCAATGTTTTCTACAAGATTCTTACCAAGACCATTGCCAATCATCTGAGATCCCTCCTCCCCTATTTGGTAGGTTTAGCTCAGGGGAGCACCGTTAAGGGTAGAAACATCCTTGACGATGTCATTACTATTCACGAAACCCTCCATACTGCCCAATGTTCCAAGAATGTTGTGCTTTTCCTTAAACTAGACATGAATAAAGCTTTTGATAGAGTGGATAGGAGGTTCCTCTGTGTTGTCCTTTGCAAGTTGGGCTTTCATCATCACTGGATTGACCTTGTGAACAGTTGCATTTCCACTTCATCCTTTTCTATGCTGATCAATGGGTCCCCCACTGGATTATTCCAGAGTGCTTGCGTCCTCAGACAAGGTGATCCTTTGTCTCCTATTTTATTCATTCTTTTGGCAGAGGTCCTTAGCTGGTCTTTGAATGAAGCCCTCCATCGAAGCAATATTTTTGGCATTCTGCCTACTTCCAGAGTTGATCCTATCACTCACCAACAGTTGTGGATGACACGCTCATATCCACTGGAGTGTCTGTCACTCAGGCCAAATCTATCAAGCACATTCTGTCCCGGTATGAGAAGGCTTCTGGCCAAAAAGTTAATTATTTGAAGAGCAAAATTTATTTTGTTAATACCCCTCTGCGTAGGTAAATTCGCATTGCCAGAATCCTCGAATGCACTATTGATTATCTGCCTGCAACTTATTTGGGGTTGCCGCTAGTTTGCAATGGGTGAGGCGGTGGGAACATCTGGAATTCAATTTTGGAACGGCTTCATAAGAAACTCAGCACTTGGAAAGGCAAATTGCTATCTCAAGCTGGGAAGGCAACCCTCACCAAAGCCTGTATTCAAGGAATTCCCACCTATTTCATGTCTGTTTTCATGCTTCCTGTGTTTATCCATTCCAAAATCGAGCAGATTCAAAGGATTTTTCTCTGGTCCGGCAGCGAAGAAAAATCCAGAATTCCTCTGGTGGCATGGGATAAGGTTTGCATTCAAAAGGACCAAGGGGGCATGGGATTGAGAAGATCCAGACTCATGAACACTGCCTTAATTGCCAAACATGCTTGGAGAATTCTTATTAATGCACCGGTGGAATGGGTCAATATAGTTAAAAGAAAGTATCTTGGGGAAAATTCTCTCCTGGAAGCTGAGTCTCCTCATGAAGCTTCGGCTTTCTGGAAGACGGTGCTTCAGGGCCGTTCGGTGATTAACAGGGGTGCTCGTTGGATCTTGGGGGATGGATCCATGATCCTTTTTTGGAGAGACAGGTGGGCTACAGATGAAGCTCTCACTGTAAATCAGAACTTGGCTGGCTTGAGGGCCCAGATTGATCCAAACAGTCATCTCAAGGTTTCGGATTGCATTGACCGGAGTTCCCTTCCCCCTCGGTGGAAACTTTCGACGGTGGATGGGTTTGATAATGAGGTGAATTTCTTGTATAGTGTCCTCCAATCGATGTTAATTCCTTCGGTCATAAGAGATGATAGAATTATTTGGAGCAACATGCAGGATGGGCGGTTTTTTGTTAAGTCCGCTTATGATCTTCTGTCGTGTGAGGCTGCTGTGGACCCCCGGTGGAAAGCAATTTGGAGGAAAGGGATTATTCCTAAGATAAAATACTTTGCTTGGATTACCTTTTATAACAAAGCCCTTACCATAGAAAATCTCCACAAGAGAGGCCTTGCAATTCCCAATAGGTGCTATCTTTGCTTAGCTGACTGTGAAACATCCGATCACTTATTTTTGCATTGCCCCTTTTCCCATTCGGTCCTAAGCTGTGTGTTGTCTTCCTTCCAAGTACTCTGGTGCTCCCCTCGCTCCCTTAAAGACGCCTTCCTCCAATGGCCCAAGCCCTTTAAGGATTCTAAGCTTCGATTCCTTTGTGAGGCTGCCTTTCACCATTCCATCTAGAAAATTTGGCTGGAGTGTAATGCTAGAGTCTTCAGCAAGATCCCTAGAATGGCTCCCTCTGTTGCCCAATGGGCCTTATCCTTTGCTGTCGATAATTCAAAAACTATTCCCAGCTCCCGCCCTCACAATCCTTGGGAGGCAATTATTTTCAAAATACTGGACCTTGGCTCCTCTTCCAGAGTTGACTCAGTGAATGGCCGTAGGGAGGTCACTTGGACCAAACATCCTTTGGTGTGGATAAAAATTAATTTTGACGAGGCTGCTAAAGGCAACCTGGGGCCCGTTGGTTCCGGGGGGCTTGTCAGGGACCATAATGGGAAGCTGATCTTGGCCTACTGTGAAAATCTAGGCCCTCAGACCAATCATTTTGCCAAAGCCCGTGGTGTGTTGAAAGGGTTACAGGTCATATCGAATGATCCTAGCCCTTTAATTATTGAAAGCGATTCTATAAACATTATCAACTACCTTCGTGGCTCCAAAGACCCGTCGTGGTGGGTCCTGAATATCATCCTCGAGGCTAGGATGCTCCTCTCTCGGTGCGCCAGGTGGGAGGCGGGGCACATCTACAGAGAAGGTAACCGGGTGGCGGATCACTTGGCCAACAAAGGACTAATGACCACGTGCCCGGTTGTTTGGCGTTCTCATTTCCCAACCGAGGTGGACAGTTTGGCCAAGGCAGATATTCCCTCATAATGAAGAATTTGTATCATAGGTCTTCTCCAAAAGTTTGTTGATATATTGTCTTTGGCTATTATTCTGTTTTAATGTATTTCAATATCAGATTTCCAGGTCTGTCCGCATCTTCTGGGGCCCTCGGGAATTTTGTATTTCCCTATATTTTTTACGAACTGCTCTATTTACCCAGCCATCCGACATGAAATATCTTTTAGCAAGGCTGATTTTGTACATAAGGTTTTGGGATCCTTTATAAAAACCCAAAATTAATCTATTATTATAATTACCAAAAAAAAAAAGTACAAATTTTCATGCTACAAATAGAATGGATTTTTATTTTTTCAAATAGAAAATATTTAACCTCAATGTTGAAGAAGAAGATATTAGGAATTAAGAATTTAATTACTTCAAAGATATTATGCTTGAAATTCCTCAAGACAAAGAGGCTTAGGGTAAGAATTTGCAATTTCTTTCCATAAAGCTTCATGATGGACAAGTTATAAGAGGTAGCATTATCTTTCCACTCTAATAAGGTACATGGACTTAATGGATGTTATGCAATTTTGTTTTATTTTTTCGAATTTTCTGAAGAGTGATATGTTTGATATGGTTGAAAATGATAAGAAAAAGTAGGCTATAATATGTGATATCAATTTCACATTTATTTTATTAGTTCCTTAGAAAGACAAGAAAAATGATTTCATAATTTTTCATGTTTTTTTTGGGTTATGCCTTTTGTAGTGTTATGTTATTTTTGTCTTGTTTGTGTTTTGTTATGTGGTTCTTGTGTTTTTCTATGTGGTTCGTGTTGTGGTTTCTTTTATCTTATTGTGTGTGTGTTTGGTTGTGCTTTTGTTTTTGACACACTCAAGGAGCATGTTTTTTATTTTATTTTATTATTTTTGTTGTTTTTTACTTATTTATTTACTTATTTTTAAATTGGTTTTGTGTGTTTGTTTGCTCCTTGAGTATGTCAAAGGTGGTAGGCCAAGTCCGAGTCCTGGGCATTTTTGGTGGAATGGATACCCCTGCCTCCTTGGGTCTTACCCGAAAGTGGCATCCCTTTTCGGATATTTTCCACAAATATATATATATATATATATATATATATATATATATATATAGACCCCATTTAGATCAAGAAGTGAGTAAGAAAGAAGTGGCTTTCACCTTTCTTATTATAGATATATAGAGAAATTAAATAAAAAGAAGATATTTTTATGAGAAAATGCTAGGTATAGCCATAGTTACGAATTGTAAAATTAGGTATATAAGGAAGAGAGAATTGATAATAATCCTTATATAGGTTGCACATGTTATATCATCCTATATAATAATCCTTATATAGATTGCAGATATTGTAAATGTACATATTTTATTTCATCACTATAATAAAGAAAGGGATTCTTTATAAGATTTATTTATTTATTTTACATTTTAAAGTTACTTGCAAAATGCTATTAGTTTATTTCTTATATCCCAAATAGGTATTGAGTTTACATAAAATTAAAAAAACTATACATTATGTTAAAATCTAAGACTCATAGTTAGAATAGGATGGCCATGCCACATCTACCTATTTTCAAATGAAATATGATATACAATTATGCTATATTTCTCTCTCGAAGGAGATATAATTATGTAACACCTATTTATATGTCAAAAAAGTGTGTTTTTTCCATGTATAACATATTTTTATAGGTAAAGGCAAAATAAAACAAAAAAATTAAGTTCTAATTATTGTTAGACACCACTCAATGATTGTATTTTATTCCCTAAAAGTACATCAATTTTAGGTTGATAACTTAAAATTTGTATGTATTACAAATCCTCAAGCATAAAAGTGCACAACATCCAAATAATATATATCCTAACAAAAGGTATGATTTTATTGATTAAATATTATTTAGTCTAATTCATCTAGACAAAATACATAATCACAACCATGATTTATATTAGAAGTATTAATGAAAAGTTCTGTGAAATTTTACATCATGGATTTCTACTACCTTTATTGAGCTTTAAGTCAAATTTCTAATTTCCTTTGAATATTAGGTATAAATTAGACATATAGGCTTCATTAATCATACCTCTAAACACATTAATGGTCATAAACGATTAATGAATTATTTCTAAAATTATGGAAACACTATGTGTCTTCCTTATCTTCCTTCTTATTATTAATATGTACAATATGAACATCATCTTTGTTAAAAGGGGTTTCATAGGTAATATGATTCTAGATACACTCTTCCTTATAAAAATATTTTATATCATGTTCTTCTTGGATACACTTATTTTTGGATCTAGTTGTTAAACTAGAATTGATAGAATAAGGAGAAGAAGCAATAAGGGAGGTAACAAATCAATACAAACTAAGGTTTAAAATAAAGTATCCAAATATGACAAAAATAAATCACTAAAGTAATAATCGACCAAACCTTGGTACACAAGAACTAAGGTTTAAAATAAAGTATCTAAATATGACACAAATAAATCACTAAAGTAGTAATCGACCAAACCTTGGTACACAAGAAATTTACACTAGGTAAACGTAAAACATCCAAACCAATATTTCTCTGACGTTGATAGAAATATCAAAATATAAAGCTTATTAATACTAACTTGTGCAATATAAATTACTATACTAGAAGATAATATAAAAAGTAAAATTTTGAAACCCTACTCTTTAAGTTTCATCCTTGGGAAAAAATAGGGAATTAACATTTGAATCCAAAATTTGGTAAAAATACAATGAATGAATAAACAATTCTAAGAAACAAGACCTACTTTGAATTACAATAAGAAAAAAGGAGACAATACCAATAGTCCCATTGAGGATTGATAAGATTAGAAAATCATTTTATTGATGTCAACCCCCTATTCTCTATTGGAGGGCACTGCACATAAGATGCATAACCATCATGCATATATAAAGTTAGTGTCTAAGGGATCATTCATGAATGCATTGGCTAATAAAAGTGATAGAATTAGTCAAATTATGAGGAACATGATCTATAAATTGTAAGAAATGTGCATGGTTAATTGGCTCACCATATTCTTACCACAAAATTAGAAACGTTAGTCCAATTTATTTCATAATTAGGTGGGTAGAGCTCTTGACCACTTGTGAGTCAATAGCTAATATTATTTTTCCAAATATAATAAATAAATTTTTTAGATGTTGGTCAAGGATTCATAGTTCAAAAGTGGGTGAAATAGGATTGGGAATTAACTATAAATTAATTAATGTCTTTTTTTTAAAAGAATATCTCATAATCATATGAGGATAAGCAATTAATTACTTCAAAGATATTCTATTAGAATCTAGGCATGATATAGAGGCTTAAGGTAAGCTATTATAACACATTCTATCAATCACCATATAGATAAAATTAAAGTTTTATGGGAAAGATCTCCATGGAAAAAAGTGAATCTTTGTTAATCCCTATTGAAAAATAGAGGTTATACTAGAAGTTAGTATTAAGGATGAAATGATCAAGCAACATAAATGGTTTGTATGTAAGTGCCATGGATACTATCTAGATATTTAAAAGTTTAAATATGGATAATTGAATGTGGGATTGAATTTGGATTTACTTAAAGATTTATAAAGGATACTTTTATGTATACAATACTACTATATGTAAAATAATAAATATAGATGATATTGTTGTCCTATTTTATAACCAATTGTCAAGAAGAATGTTAGGATATATCTATTTCTACACAGATATTTTTATATGATGTGATTTAGGTTTCTTGTAATTTATAAACTTTCATAAAGTATCATTAAATATCATGATACTGCAATGAATCATATTAGAACATTTGTATTATCATAACCAACCAAAATAATGCTCTGATAATACGATTTTCATAAAAATACACGGTTTCAGAGGAACTTTAAAAAAACATGGGAAAAATAAAAGTATTCATTTAAGTTAATACAAAGATATTGGTGAAACATACATAGTTTTGGGGAAACAAGGTGTCTCTTGGAATGTTCTTTTTACAGCTATGGTGGGCAAGCTGGAGCTTCTTCAGTCTTATTGTAGCATTTAGCAAGAACTTTAAACCCTAGTGAAACATAGAAATAGTTTTTTGGATACTCTGATTTGATTGCTGCACACAAGCAACTCTCAGCCTCTTGATACCCTAGACTCTTAAGAACTGGACAACATTGGTCTAAAATCTCCTTTCCAAAATCTGGACGTGTTATTTTCTTAAACAGATCAACACATGGTACCACGATAGGACAAGATCGGGTCGAGGTTCCAGGAGGAAATGAGCCGGGTTGGGGCATGCCAGGCTCTGGACTTCCTTGGGCCGCTAGAACCATCAGTATGGTGATTAATGCCAATGCCTTCATTTTCATTTTAAACATGTTCAGTTTCTGTATACAATAACCACAAATAACAAAGGATAAATGGACCTGAAGGTGCAATGAACAGGTGGATTTCGTTTATATTGATGGAGACAGCAGGACAATATTAAATAAATAAAACTAAAAAACAACAAATCTATGAACAAAAAACAGGATTGCAGAGATTACCATAGAAAGCTCAAATCACTTCTCTATTTTCTTCAACTGCTTCTTCGACATTTATGGCTAAGAAATGCCAAATATTTATAGCCATAAAGCTGGAAAATTCTAGAAACTAAAAAAACATTTACAAAAATCTTATAAACCGAAAAAGTTATTAAAAAAAAAAAAACTCAAAACACTTCTTTATTTTCTTAACGGCTTATTTATAGCCTTAGAAGGATAAAGCTGGAAAATTATAAGGATAAAGCTGGAAAATTCTAGAAAGCTGAAATTCTAGAAACAGTTACAAGTAAACTTAAAAAATTATAAAAAAAAATTTAAACTTAGAAAAAAACAAACAGTAAAACCTACTCTAAACAAAATAATAAATAATCTGTTAAAAATCAAATATATATATATATATATATGAGACGAAGCGACCCCTTGAAAGGACATGAATAAGGGAATGCAGGTTATGCATATTTTAAACTTTAAAGCTGGTTTTGCTTAATAACGTTTTCAATTAGGAGATGCTTTATCTATTTTCTAAATGAACAACATATATATGGACTTGTTTTGAAATTCTCTAAAATTTGCTTGTTATTATGGTTATCTACTATTGGTCGGTTTAATCTACTCTTAAGGTGAATGATACGCAGAAAATTACGTATAAGTTATATCATTATAAGAATGTTTCTTATAGTATAATATATTATATTTTTTAAATTTTAATAATTATATTTATAAATGTAAAAGTTAAAATAAAAATAAATAAATAAATATATAAAAATAAAATATTCTTTCTTATACTATCTTAAAGTACAACTTTAAAATTTATATGTATTGTAAACGTAAAAGTGTATAGCTATCAAATAATACTTATTTTAAGAAAAGGTATAATTGTATTAATTGGAAATCATTTGCATATTTTATGATATGGAATATAATACAACATATCCACCATATTTACATTTGTATGAAGTGTAATCATTTTATTAAGGGAAATATATAAACTTAGTGGCATATTTTATAATAGTTGGATAATTATGCTTTTGAATTAAAAAAAATAAAATAACATAGTTAAATTAATAATATTGTTTGTTTTTATAAGGAGCATTTATGATTGTTATTTAATTGTTCAAGAATTTTTTTAATAGACTTTTCTCGAGGGTTATGTATAGTGGCGAGTATATTCGTAAATTGGGTTAGGTTTTTCAAATTTGGAAATTGAGGAATATGAGGATCCTCGACGTCGACGTCGATCCATTTGTTTGGAATATTTGGGACCAATCTTTTTTTAGGGTTAATTCACCACAATATATATCTAAACATATGGATATTTGTATTTGTTGAAAAGCTCTTTTCGAGACTGATCTAATGGTGGTGTTTTTATGAAGTTATAAGGTGATTTAATTGGTCAAAATTTTCCCAAAAAATGACCTTAATTTTTAGGGCTTTAAATGCCCCAAATTTTGGTGTAAATATTGATATGATTTGCTTAGGATTCACCTTGATTCACCTTGATTTCGATTAGGATTCGTTATTTTTTTACAAGTATATTTCAAGTCCAACCCTTAATATATAACTCTGCTTCTTGTTTTTTTTTTAAGCATACATTTGCATGAAGTGAAAATATTTTATCAAAAAAAATACACAAATCATATTTCTTTTTTTTGAAAAATAATTTGAAAAAACTTGTATTAAAACAAAGATCATTTACAAGTTGGGATGAGACTTCTCCCAACCTTAGCCAAAGAGAACACATGTTTCCAACAGTAAAAGAAGATTTGCATTGGAGTCAAATCTCTTAAACCATATTTCTACAATGGTTGTTCACTTGTTTACAACTGTAAAAGAAGATCTACATTGAAGCACAAATCTTCTAAATCATATTTTTGGAATGGTTGTCAAAATTAGCCAAACACTTAATTTTCTCACCAACCTGCCTAATTATATCATCCTCAATAACTATGTCACTATGCCACTAAACCCCTACCTCCTTCTTAGTGCCCATATTAGCCAAGAAGTCTACCACTTTATTTAGATATCTACTCACATAAACTGGAATCACATCATCTAATTCCCTCCACAATTCCTTAATTTGAGTGACAAGAATCCTCAACCTCCATATCTTCAAAGAAAAGTTCCTCATGCAATCTAGACCTTCAACCATTATTTAAGAATCTGATTCTAGGATTATCCTCCTGTAATCTTGTTTTACTACCCAAATAGAAGCAAATTTGATAGCTAAGGCTTTTGATTAATTGTTTATGACCCTTACCAAGCCTTGTAGTTCTCAATAGAGCACTGTTCCAACATGATTTTGACAAAACACTCCAATTCTAGTTCTACTCAGATTACCTTTTGCAGCTTCATCAATATTAATTTTAATTCACCCTTCTAGGGGTGGTTTCCAACTAGCTCTATCCTGCACCTCTTGCACTTCAAATTCCTTCTCCATTTTACCTATAACAACTTGAGTTTCCTCTTTAACATAAACTGCCACAATTTTTGTGACTTTGCTCCAAAAGACCTACCAAACTCCATCTAAAGATGAAAAGGTTCCTCTAAAAATTTTACCATTTCTCTCCAACCACACTTGTCACAAAATAAAGTTTAATCCAATATTCCAACCAATACAAAGAGTTTTATATTTAAATCTACCCCTCTTCCATATTCTCAAATATTAATTTGATTCAATTCACCATTAACTCAAATTTTATAATTTAAGAACCACCTCTTCCAGATATGATGCATGAATGGGCACTCAAAAATCAAGTGATCAATTTTTTCCTCACTCTTGTAGCATAAAATATATTGAGATAGACCAATGATTCTCCTACATATGAGATTATCAAAAGTAAGAATTCCATTATGCATGAGCTACCAAGAAAAAAAGTTTACTTTCGGATAACCCTTGGACTGCCAAATATTTCTCCAATTCTCAACCTGATATGTATGAGGAGGAGGCTCTAGAAGGATATTATCATATCCATCCTTCACTGTATAGACACCAAGGCTTTCATAGTCCCAAGATAATTCATCCTCATATCTACATGTGAGAAATATTTATACCAAGATTTTAGTCATGATGGGTGTCAAATTGAAAGGGATTAAAATTGGTCACTCATCCAACTTCTTAAACTGCTTAAAATTATAATACCCCAGCTGACTAGTATTGAAATAACTTTTAATTTGGACCCAACCCTTGGTGTCCATGTCTATTTTTATTGGTTGTAATTTAGAAAATTCAAAAATGATAGGCAGGTATTGATCCCATAAATATGTTCAAAATCGTGCCTTCTCTCCTCTCCTCACTTTCTAAAATAATCCTTCTTTCCCTATCTAAGATCCTAATTTAAGAGCTTGCCACACTAAGGATCCATTACCATCCAAAGGAAAATGATCCACCTCATTTGGGTTTACCTATCCTAAATATTTACTAGTTATAATTCTACTGAATAAAAATGTTGGTTGGAAAATCCACCTCCAGTAAAGCTTTCCAGCCAAAGCTGTATTGTTTAACTTTGACCTTATCAGTCACAAAACCTCCTTTTACCTTGGGTTGGCTTACTTTCTCCCAACCTACTAAGACCCATTTCCTCTCTCCTTTTACTCCTTCCCATAGAAATTTTCTAGCCATCTTTTCCAACTCTTTCCATATGGTATGTGGGGCAATAAGGATAAAAAATTTATAAATTGACATGGCCTAAATGATTGACTGTAAAAAAGTTAATCTACCCCCATAGCTTAACCATTTGTGAGACCAATTATTAATTATTTTCTTGATACAGTCCAAAATATTCCTCCAAATATCTATTTTTAGTTTTTTAAAATGCAAAGGGACCCCCAAGTATACCACTAGGAGAGAAGTCCTTGTGAATCCCAATATCTCTAAAATTTTTTCCTAAATCCTTTGATCAAGATTGAAAAATACCACTTTAGATTTTTTATCATTGATGACTTGGTTTGTATCCCTGAGGTAGACATTAAGTGTATCTGTAATCATTCTTGCTTCCCTAAAGTTGGCCACTCCCACAAATATTGTGTTATCCATAAAATGTAGGTGAGTCAAAACTTCCTCATCCACCTTGATACCTGTTAGCAAACCTTGTTGTCTTCTCCTCAATATGAGTCTACCAAAGCCTTCAGCCAATATGAGAAAAATATAGGAGGAACAAGGATCTCCTTGACGAAGGCCTCGAGTAGCTCCAAATGGTTGTGAGGGAAGACCCTTGATTAACACTGAGTATGTCAGAGTAGAAATACAAATCATGACCCATTCTATCCAATATTGATAGAAACCAAATGTTGCCATCATCTTTGACAAGAAGTTCCACTCCACCCTATCATAAGACTTTGACATATCCAATTTTATCAACATTCCTCTATAACTAGATGTTTGCATTGAATGGATTACCTCCTGAGCTAGAACCACACCATCCAATATTTACCTACCCTCTATAAAACCCCCTCACTCCGAGGAGATAATTATATGTAGAAGAGGTTTTAGCCACTCAACCATTACCTTTGTGATTATTTTATATATGAAATTGCATAAGTCAATAGGTCTATAATCTGAAATATGCACCTCTCCTCCAATTTTGGAATTAAGGCAATGAAAGTAATTATTTAATGCTTTAAGAATTCTTTTACTACCTTTGGACTCCTCTATAACAACAATTACATCCTCCTCCAAGTTGTCCCAGAAGGCTTGAAAAAACTCAATTGGAAATCCATCTAGACCTGGTGTTTTTAAAGTGCTCATTCCAAAGACTACATTCTTCAATTCCTCTCTATCAATGGATTTAAGAAGGGCCTAATTTTCTTCTTCAGAGATAATAGAGGGTATGACAACAAGAACTTATTTTTGAGCCTCTTTATCTTGCACCATACTTTCCTTAAATAGTTTAGAAAAATAATCCATTGAATGGAAATGCATACTTGGAATTGTATCAAAGAAGTATTCATTCTCATATTGAAGAGCTTCCATGTTGTTCATCTATCTCCTAACATAGGCAGCCCGATGGAAAATTTTGGTATTTTTATCACCTTCTAATAACCAAGTGGTTCTTTCTCTCTGTTTCCAGAAGGTCTCCTCTTGGTTTTCAATGTCCTCAACCGCTTTACACAATGCATCATCCTCTTCTTTGATATTCTCTATAATTATCCCTTCCATTAAGTGTTTTTGAACCTCATCCCATTTGGCCACCAATGGAGCTCTTTGGACCTGGAAGTTTGTCTTGTTAGCTCACCTCTATTTTTTTAGTTGATCTTTGACATAATGAAGTTGTTTGTGGAATCTAAACATTGTTGTCCCATATGCTAGGCGACCTTTTTCCCACCACTATAAAAATTTCTTTTGAAGTTCCTTTTTTTGTAACCAATTTTTTTTAAATTTAAATGGTTTGTGATGTTGCGTTGTCTTGATCCCCCCTTCCAAAAAAATGGGAAAGTGTTAAGACATTGGACCCTCTAAAATCTAAAATTTTATATTCCATTTTACAAATGCCTCTTATAAAATAAAAATGATCTAACTTCACCTTCCTACTATGTGTCTCCCTCCTCTTATTAGTCCAAGTATAGTTGGTTCCAGGGTATTTAATATCCACCAAGTGTAATGCCTAGACTTGGGCAATCATAAGTCGATCCCTTGGGTCCAAAATTAGGGTTCTCCATTCCTGATATCTAGAGGATAATTTAGCATTAAAATTCCCAATAATAATCTAGTCTAACTCTTCCCTTGGGACTCTCATGTTATGCACAAATTTCCATTGATGCATCTGACCATCTAGGTTTTGAGCCCCTTAAAAATTTGTGATTAAAACATGTTTAGTTATGATATTGTTCCAAAAATGTGATGTGAGGACACCCCTCCAATATATGTGTTCTATTGCAGTCCATTCAAGAGAGTTACAAAAAATAACTATCCCCATGAGACCCCTTGGGAAATCACTTTCATATGACCAACACCCCTCCAAAGTCTATTTACTATTTTACGCATAAGATCCAACGATATTTTTATCTCTTGGATAAAAAAAAATATTTTTTATAGTTTTCTAAGAGTATTTGAATAGCATATTGATGGGTTCTATTGTTTAAATCCCTAAAATTTCATTATTGTATAATCATTGGTTACCTTGAGAGCAGTAAAAATCTATTGGCCTCACCGATCTTCCAGTGATCAGTTTGTCTTCTTGAACTGCTGTCAATTCCTTATTTGATTTTCTACCCACTCCTTGAGAGGTATAATATTTTGATCTCTTTTCCACCTGAGTTATCCCTAGAGTTGGTCTTTCTCTATTCTTTTATTGTATACCCATGATTACATCCTTAATTATCGGTTGCTATTGGTTATGCATCATCAATTCCCCTACACTTTCTAATTGTGGTAACTCACTACACTCAATTACCTTATTTATGATGGGAGGAGGTGAAAGAGGGGATTGAACATGGTTGTTATTGTTTTCATTATTCCCATATACTCCTTCCATGAATTGTTCTTCTTATTGGTCCATTAGTGTCTTAAATATCGCATACCTATTGGAGGGTTTGAGTTGGGTTTGCTCTTTACCATATTTTTTTTTGTCTTCTCCTTCTTTTGGGTTGTTCAAAACTATCTCCCTGTGCTTCTTTAACCTAAGAAATATTGGTTATTTCTTTATTGATTGTTGAATTACCCTCCTTAGGAAGAATTGACATTCCTAGAGGAGCCTCTATTTTTATGTTCATATTATTTGGGCAAGATTAGGCTAAATGCCCATATTTGTGGTAAACTCTGCATTTGAAGGGCAATGCCTCATAATACAATTGTTGAATCCAAGATAGTCCTACAAGTTCAAGTTCCACATCTATCGACAAAGGATGGTTAAGATCCATTTCCACACATAATATTGCATAAATAGTTGTGTTTCGTTCTATTGTGTCTTTGGAAACACCCAAATGTCTTCCAAGGGAATTATCAATAATTTCCAATACCTGCTCACTCTAAAAATCCATTGGAAGTGCATACAAATGGATCCAAACTAGGACAATAGTGGGTTCAATTTGAGGATCAAATCCCACTCTCTAGGGTTGAATAAATAATCCTTCTGGACCATGATTCCTCTTTTCTAATTCGAAAACCCTATTTCTATAGACAAGTGAAGAAAAACTAACAATAAAATATCCATTGCTAATAAACCACAAAGAATACTGACCAAGAGGCTCCCAGTTTTGCCAGACCCAAGAATACAAAAAAATCAAGGTAGGGCAAATACCCATGAATTTATAGATTAAATCATGATTGACTCTATATAAAACTATTTATTCGATCATCCTTTGCTCAATGATAATATTTGGCCTTGATTCTAACTATGGCAAGCATAGATTAACTTGTTGGTATGTTGATCTATTTCTAGTAGCCATAAAGAGCATTTTTAATGTAGTTTTTTATGCTTTTTTAGGCTCTGATGGAGATTTATCCTTTAACAAATCTGAAAAAAAAACTATATCTCTCTAAAATAGGATTCAAATATGTCCCTATTGAGCCCTCCTAGGGCAGAAATCTTGTCTTCAAGTCCATAGTAACCAGAAATCTCTTCATCTACCCAACCGATGCCCTAGTTTTCTCTTCCAGAGCTCTCCCTCAAGCCAAAGTTCCTGGTTTTAAAAAAAAAACACCACAATCACATTTCTTATTTAAAAAATAACATAGTTAAACTAGTAATATTATATTTTATTAGGTCCTTTGGGGAGGAGAATCCATGAATGGTATTTTATTGTTCAAGAATCCTCCAATGGGGATATTTTGTTTCTCTCCTAACTACCCTTGTTTGATCAAGGGAAGCTAGAATATATGGACCAAGTGCTCAAAGCAAAATATCTAATCTAGCCATAAATAGTTAAAAGAAATATATTTGTACCCAAGATTTATGAAGCTTCCATAGTTGAGGTCCCCTTAACATTTTCAAAATTCCAATCCTCATACTAATAGCAAAATTTCTTGCATGCAAGTTTGTGGGTAGTTGGTCAAGTCTAGCAACCATCTAGAAATATATAACATATACATAGGGATCTAAAATCTCTAGCTATATGCTAATAATGGTTGAAAGACACTATATCATGGTCATCATCTCCTCAATAGAGGAAATAAACTCAATATCCATGGAGGACTATGGTTCTTAATATCAAGTTCTTTATACATTACCCCATGGTGCACAAGATTTTATCCATAGGTAGAAGAATCGAACAATATTTCTATATGGATGAGACTCCCTTTCCTACCTCTATATTTATAGAATAAATAAACAATGAAAAATATTGGCAACATGATCAAAACATTTGTAGATTAGTATTTTACAAAAGCTAATAATATAGTTTGTGCTAGAATTTTTGTATAAGTGTATCGCTCCAAATTTTTTGCATCCTTACCCTCAGGCTATAGGATCCGTGCCCAGAAGGGGGATGCGAGAAGGATGGGACAATACCTCGGACTGAGAGGCCCTTTGAAGGTCCCGCCTCTCGGGGGAGGAGTATAAAGGTGAATTTTTGACGGATGGTGGGTTCACCAGGAAACTTTTGAGTGGCGTTTCCATGCCTAGGTTGATAGTGGGTTTGATGTGTTCATTTTTATACTCAATCATTCAACTCCTAGGTTTGGCCAAGATGAATCTAAACTATTCTATCTACCAATGATAATTTAAATGGATACAAAAAATAGGAATGAGTGCTAATAATAGAGAATATGCTAATTAGAATGTGTCATACCTGATTTCGGATGTTTGATGAAGATTCTGAGTTTTGTAGCAGTCCAGATCGCCTCAGTTCGTACGTAATCATCTGAGATCAGACAGGATCATCTGATATCTGACGAATTCGTCAGAAACCTGCAATCACAGAAATAGATGCGAAATACCAAATATGCAAGTGCAGAAGCAAAAGACAATGGTAGAAATAACAACAAACATGCCTAAATAATGGATTCCAATAACAAATAAGGAAATGCAGTAGATTTAATGATTGATTTTAACCTTACCATGCGATTATGCTAAATGAGGTGAACTCCAAGATGCAAAAAACATAATAATTCAAGACAATGCAGAAATACAATATAAAAAATGCAGAGAAAGCTAAGGGAATGCAAACTCTGGACTCGGATTGCCCCCAATCTGGACTATAGTCAGGATCGCCTCCAATCGTACGAGATCATCCGTAATCGTCCGAGATCGTTTGCACCGATCCGAGCTATCTTCGACTGCAAAATAGTAGAATTCCTGCAAGAAAATGCAAAATATAGAACACAGACAGTAGTGCGAGGGAATAAGGAGTTAAATCTGTCAGCTAAGGGGTTCAGGGAAATCAGAATCAAGGGGGTCATGTAGAGTCAGGGGGGTAAACTAGAAAATCCTAGTTTATATAGGCTTAGGAAGAGGTTTAAGAGGTTGGGGATCATCCCAATCTGGGAGATCTCCAACAGGGCAATCTCCAACTACGTAGACGCGCTTCTGCCCAAGTTGGAGAGGCTGTTGAAACAGAAGCTAATTATGAAAATTTGGTTTTGGGACAAAATCGTCTGGACGTTCTGTCCATGATGATTTCGTCAGATCTGGGACGATCTCGTCTAATCTGCGATGATATCGTCCAACGGTCAAAACAAATCCTAAAAATGGCATGAAAAATGAGGAAACGGGTAGCGAGCGGTTTTGGAGCGGTTTTGGGGTTAAAATTCAAATTTTTATCTTTTATCTTTTACTAAGGTTTTTAACCGTGCCAATTTTAGGGTGCTACATTTTGCCCCCTCTTTAGCGAATTTTCGAAGAAAATGCGTTAAAGACGAGTTTTTCCCGTTTTACGAGAAAGCAAAAATGTACTCAATTTTTTAGACGACGATTCTTGGTCGAATCGTACAACTACTGACTATGGTGCCCCCTCCGTGTTTTTACCCAAATCGAACGTTTGAGGTAAAAACGCGAAAAGGTAAAAATTAAAATGTTGACTTTTTAAATAAAATTAAGAAAATAGGGTAAAACCCTAATTCATTTTTATTGTTCATCTTTACTGTTCCAAAGTTCTGCAGAGAGAAAATGGTGGAGACAGCGCACAGAGCGACAGAGGTCCGACGCGGGCTACGGGTAAGGATCTAAGCCTAGTAGATTAGTTTTGATTTTGCTTTGTGCAATTTGTGGATTTAAATTTTGATTATTTGGGACATCGCGGCCGTTTTTAGGCCGTCGACGACGTCCGGACGAAATCGTCCCTATTTCATCGAAATCGTCCCTAGATCATCGATTTCGTCCGAGGGCGAAATCAGCGAATTAGAGGCGATCCCGTTCAACAAGGGGCGATCCCCAAGTTTGCGAAATCGAAGATGAATTCATCCTACAAAGGATGATTTTGCCAAATTTAGGACGATATCATCCGATGGTGGATGATAACATCTTTAACTTGATTTTAAAATGTGTTTAATTTGATTTTACTGATTGGTTATTAATAAATTTTGTTGTTTATTATTTGTTTTGCAGAGGGGATTACTAAAGAGCCGAGAATGGAAATACGATGGACTAAGAGATGACATAGCCACGCTTGACCAGGCAGAGCATGACCGACTAGGACAGGTCAGGCTACAACATGTGGCAGAGATGCCACAAGTATCGACTGACATGGGGCTACTGACAGCCCTAGCAGAGAGATGGTATCCGGGGTCATCCTGTTTTTGGCTATCGATAGGGGAGATGGCTCCCACACTAGAGGACGTATGGAGGATCATGAGGATCCCCATACAAGGATGGCTGATGACGTCGATGGCCAATCAAGGCCAGGCGATGATGAGGCTGACTGGGGACCCGAGCTTCACCCTGGAGAAGGGCGGGGTGAACATCGAGTCTCTACGGCAGATGCCTAGGGCATCTAGGCTGACTCAGGTTTTGGCAGGGGTGGTAGGTGGCTTACTATTGTGCCACCAGAGCGGGTGCAGGCTACCATGGCTCCTCTCAGATATAGTCTATGACATGAGAGACCATGGGTATAGATTTGCATGGGGCAGCTTTGTACTCTGCCACTTGTATAGGATCCTGCATGGGGTCGTATACAAGGGAGGTCGATGTCTGGTCTTGACATCGCTGCTACAGGTTTGGTGCTGGGAGCACATTGCGGTGCGGAGGCCGGTAGGGCTCCCATTGATAGGGGTTGACCGGGAGAGACCCCGGGTTTTCTATTGGTGGCTACAGAGAGGGTCACAGTGGTGGATAGATCTGTCGATGTCTCGGAGGTTGCTAGACGACCTCATCCTGGACTAGATCACCTGGAGGCCATGGCGAGAGCACCCCGGGTGGGCAGAGGATGGGCAGGAGCTGGCTCGCATCAGGCGAGTCTGCTGGCTGAGGATGGAGCGGGGAGAGGTAGAGCTCCACCGCTATGATCGGGTACTATGATAGTTCGGTCTACAATAGGGGATCCCTTCTCTCAGGGATTACGAGTACTCCCGGACTATTTGGGATAGTACTACATTGAGCGGGGCTCCAGACATGCAACGATTCTAGAGTCAAGACGTGGATGATGCCCCCATCCAGCCAGTGGATGGTGACGACGCTGGGGTTGCAGATGGCTATGATGCCTAGTACGTAGGCATCCGCCCTCCTCGGATGATGAGGGCATAGGGTCCGATGCACATGGTTGTGCGATGGATGGGGAGGCGATGCCAGGCTGCCATTGAGGCAGCATGGGGTCACGGTGGGAGAGAGCAGCGATGGTCCCCATAGGAGAGATGCCAACGGATGGGTCAGGCTCCATAGAGGCCATGGGAGACAGGGCGGAGGGAGGAGAGACTCCCTTCGCAGTAGGGGGAGAGACCACCATCGCCTGATAAGGGCAAGGGTGTTGAGGTAGGGGAGAGCAACGAGACGATGGCTCTCTGGGCTGAGGTTGCCCGCCTCCGGGCTCAAGTGCAGACACTGCAGGATGAGGCTACACGGCTCAAAGCTCGGGGCGAAGGAGCAAGCACTCGAGATCTGGCATGGTCTATTGCTCAGACCACATTTTACCAGGGGTTGTACTATCAAGCGGTCCTAGAGGGATAGAGGATATCATTGCCAGCCCCCATTGCAGAGCCGGTCATGATGGGATCATCGAGGACATCCTCACGATCGATGATGAGGACCCGAGATACGGCCCGGACCTCTATGGGACCACCTCCTCCACGTCAGGGTGGGGGAGGAGATGAGGCTGAGAGCTCGAGGGCTTCTCGAGGCTAGCTACTATAGAGTGCAGATTTATGATATATGTATATATATATTTGTTTTTGAGGGGATTGAGTATGCCAGGGTTTTGATTGTGGCATACCAATCTAGATGATGTAGATCATTGATTGATGATATATATAGATTATTTTTGATGATATGACTTGTGTATATGTTGTATTATGATGCTTGAATTGTTGATTCATGTAATTATGTCGTTTGGAAATAAATTATAATGTTATGTCATGCCATAAAATTTGTAAATGAAATAATCTGATGTGCATAAATTGGTTGTTTTGGTGTGATTTTGATGAAAAATAAAAGGGACTTCTAACAATAATTTCAAAGGACATTGTCGTTGTTATAGACCGTTTCATGGAGTCGCCGCTCGCTAGGTCGTCAAGCTAGTCCTAGTATAGAAATATTGCTAAAAGTAAAAGAGTGCTTAAGAGACTGTCTTAAGACTTTGTGTTGTGATGATGAAAATGATGATGGTGATAATTTGTTTTCAGATTTTTTTCCACAAAATTATGCATGAAATATGTTTAAAAGTGATTTTTGCTAGGCATAAATTCCTAAGTGTGATAAATTTTTGAATAATTCCTTAGAAATTATACCATGGTTGCAAGATGAAATGTTTTGACATAATGACATGAAATAGAATAAGTGTTCGTTCGTTTTGAAGCACAAGTGTGTAATATAATGATGTAAGCCATATGTGTTTTTAAAATGGATGGGAAAATAAAATTAGAACAATGGTTTGCGCTAGGCATAGAATTATAGGTATAGACTTATACCATCATCGCGAAATCCAAAGATAAAATAGATATTTTAGTTTTATTGCATGATTGATTTTTTGATTTTTGATTTTTGATAAACAGAAAATAATAATATGATGAACATGTTGTTTGCAATCGTTTTGCAATTTTGTGACACAATGTATATAATTGTTTTTATACAAAACAAAATTCTGAAATAAGAGGATAAAATTATTCCAAAAAGAATTACAGAAATATTTTAAATTATCTCAAAAACAAATGTAGGTTTATAAGGGATCCTCATGTGCAAATGTGAGTTCATTACCGATCTTGATTTATCATAATGATACAAAATCTCTCAAATACAAATGTGTGTGCAATTGTATTGTTCATTTACCAATTTTGAGCAAGATAATTTGATACAAGCAATTTGCTTTAACCAAATGAATGTTCGTTAACCATGATTTATATGCATATAACCGTACCAGACTATTGTGCAAGTTAGGTTATCAAGAGCTAGCTAATCCATAAGCCGATATAGGTCTGTACAAAAGAAGGTCGCTAATGTGACAGACATATCACCATGCTAGGAATTACCCAAGGCCAAGCGGGTTGGGCACAAACCACCTGTTATGGGGCTTACCTCACGGTTTTTGAATAATTGAGAATTCCAAGGATTCAAGCTCATTCACCCTTCTTTTCTTTTCAAGGGGTAGGGAAAGGATTTTATTGCATTTTGCTTTTCTCTTTTGCTCTTTTCTTTTTTCTTTTTTTTTTTTGTATTTTTGCTTGATATTTGAGATAATGCTGAAATATTGTTGTGATGATACAAAATAACATTTTTCTTTTTCTCTTTTTCTTGCATTTTTCTTTTCTTCCTATGCTAGGGATACTTGCTCAGATTAGTTGTAGAGCAAGGGATTTTTATTCTGGGTAGGGGTGAGCTTGTCCTTTTGTCAATTCTCAAAGATTCTAGACCATGTGCATGATAGGATAGCAGGGGAAACTTTTCGCTCAAGAAACCACGTCTACTATGTAGCATCATATTGAATTTGCAATGAAATCATTTTAATGTGAAAAGATATACTTGGTTCAAGTAAATAACAAGATCAGTTCTCTATGCTCAAAATGTTATTTAATGCCAATGTGGACTTTGATATAAGAGAGATTAATAATCATACCAAATAAAATCAAGATATTTATTCATGTGAGTGTGAAAGTGTGGGATTCCAAATAAATGCTCATTTATCTAAAATAATTGAAAATATAACTGCAAATTCCAAGAATTGACAAGTATGAAATAAAAGATGTTTTTGAAGATTTTGATGTTTTTTTTATATTTTGATTTTAATTTATGAATGAATTGGTGGTATATACAAGATGATCTATATACACTATACAAGGTTATTTGAGTATAGCATGTCTAAGGTTGCTTCAAAATCAAAGGAGGTTTTGAAGGATAATTTGGTTGTGGTGAAGGTAAGAACAAAAGGTGATGAATAAAAGGTAGTGATAACAAAAGCTTTGTTATAATGTAGAATAATGTAGCAAAAGATTTTACTTTTATATATGTAAAATTGATCATGTTACAAAATAAAATGTCAGAAGGATAAGAAGGTTCTTCATTCTTATCACTATCTTCCAAGTCTTGATAAGATGGAGGGAGCATATATGAAAGATATGCATGGGTGTTATTTGGTAAACAAGGATGATCATATATGGATGAAGAAAAGTGATGGATAGAAGATAATTGTGACAATAGAGAATGTATAGAACTTGATGTTTCAACCGTTAAATATTCTTCAAATGGTGTTGGGTCATTATGTATGGTAACAATTTTATTTGCAAGTTCAAACTTTAAACATTGGTGAAGAGTGGAAGGGACAACCCTCATCGTATGAATCCAAGGACTTTCGAGAAGTAGGTTGTAAGGTGAAGGGCAATATGCTACATAAAACAAAGTATCCAGGATCTTGGATCCAATATTAAGGGGAAGAATTATAGTACCTTGAGCTTCTTGAATTTCATTGTTAAAATATTTTATAATAACATTTGATTCATTAAGATCTTCTTCCTTTAATTTGAGTTTTTGGAATAATTGATAAGTGCATAAATTAAGAGAGGAGCCATTATCTACCATGATAGTTTTAACAGGTGTTTCTTTACTAGATCCTGTAATGTAAAGATAGGAGTCTTCTTGTGGAGTAGAGGAAGGAATCTCCTCATCATAGAATGAAATATGGTTAACCTCAAGAGGGTTTACACCATTAATTATGTTCTTAGAGAAAATATGATGAGGAACAAATTGTTGGCTAGGTATCTTGAACAAAGTTTCCTTATGAGAACTTTGTAATACTTCTAAAAGGGATATCTTTGCTTGAGGATTAATCACTTGTTGTTGGCTATCAAAGTGGATTTCAGATTGAGATTTTGATTCTAAAGATGAGCTTTCTATGCTTACATTCCATTTTGGATCATTCTCTAGAGCCAAAGATAGTTTTGAAGGTTGGTCAAATGAGGAATCCATATCTTGAATATCAGATTGAGTTGATTGAACTTGAGGTTGCTCATTTGTAGTTTCTGTTACAATATTAGTAATATCATCATGATGGGACACATTAACATGCAATATTTGATTGGTTTCCTGTTGTTGATAATTGAATAGGGGTTCTTGGGAGATCCCCATGTCTTGATTGATTATTGGTATTTGTTGTGTAGGAGTTTGATAGTTTACTGGAGATTTATAATCAGTTGTAGATTGTAATTCCTTTATATTAAAAAGACCCTCATCAATCAAATCTTGAATTGCACATCTTAAATCTTTACAATTTTGTGTCATATGTCCATCTACTCTATGATATTCACAATGTAGCTCAGGTTTAAACCAATCTATTGTGGTATCAAGTTGTCTTATGGAAGGGAGTTCAATCTTATTTGTATCAAGTAAATGCTTGAGAATTATATCCATTGGTTGATTGAGCTTAGTAAATGTACGTGATGAAGGTTTTCGAGAGGTTTTTGATATGTGCCTTAGGAGTTCAGTCATAAAAGGACCTAATGGTTTTTTACCTCTCTTTTCTTTATTATGGGTAGAATGATGATAGGAAGATTGTGAAGTATGATGTGAGTGCATGGTAGGATTGGAAGAATAAGTATTTTCTTGTTGAAATGGATGTGTTGTATTGAAAGAAGAATATTGAAAGGGTGGAGGAGGATTATATGTGGATTGATAGACATAATATGGATATATGGGAGAATAGATAATATCGTTATGAAGAGGATTGGAAAAGGGATTATCTTGTTGGGTTAAGGATGAAAAATGAGAAAAGTGTGATGGAGGTGATGTTGAATAGGGATGAGGTTGGTCATAATCAACAAATGTATTTGGCTGAATTCTTCCAACATTACTGATGGGCTCATATTGATTTGAGTAAAAACTCATGGTTTCTTTAGTACTTCTAAAAGTAATATTTAGTATCTACTATTTAGAATTGAATCTAAAACATACAAACTTGAAATGATGATTTTGTTTTTTTTTTCTTGTATACATATATATATATATATATATATTTTTTTTATATTTTTGAATCAGAAATATGCCTATGTTATTCACGTCGGGTTCACCAAAATGTATCGCTCCAAATTTTTTGCATCCTTACCCTCAGGCTATAGGATCCGTGCCCGGAAGGGGGATGCGAGAAGGATGGGACAATACCTCGGACTGAGAGGCCCTTTGAAGGTCCCGCCTCTCGGGGGAGGAGTATAAGGGTGAATTTTTGATGGATGGTGGGTTCACCAGGAAACTTTTGAGTGGCAGTTTCCATGCCTAGGTTGATAGTGGGTTTGATGTGTTCATTTTTATACTCAATCATTCAACTCCTAGGTTTGGCCAAGATGAATCTAAACTATTCTATCTACCAATGATAATTTAAATGGATACAAAAAATAGGAATGAGTGCTAATAATAGAGAATATGCTAATTAGAATATGTCATACCTGATTTCGGATGTTTGATGAAGATTCTGAGTTTTGTAGCAGTCCAGATCACCTCAGTTCATACGTAATCATCTGAGATCAGACAGGATCATCTGATATCTGACGAATTCATCAGATGAATTCGTCAGAAACCTGCAATCACAGAAATAGATGCGAAATACCAAATATGCAAGTGCAAAAGCAAAAGACAATGGTAGAAATAACAGCAAACATGCCTAAATAATGGATTCCAATAACAAATAAGGAAATGCAGTAGATTTAATGATTGATTTTAACCTTACCATGCGATTATGCTAAATGAGGTGAACTCCAAGATGCAAAAAACATAATAATTCAAGACAATGCAGAAATACAATATGAAAAATGCAGAGGAAGCTAAGGGAATGCAAACTCTGGACTCGGATTGCCCCCAATCTGGACTACAGTCAGGATCACCTCCAATCGTACGAGATCATCCGTAATCGTCCGAGATCGTTTGCGCCGATCCGAGCTATCTTCGACTGCAAAACAGTAGAATTCCTGCAAGAAAATGCAAAATATAGAACACAGACAGTAGTGCGAGGGAATAAGGAGTTAAATCTATCAGCTAAGGGGTTCATGGAAATCAGAATCAAGGGGGTCATGTAGGGTCAGGGGGGTAAACTAGAAAATCCTAGTTTATATAGGCTTAGGAAGAGGTTTAAGAGGTTGGGGATCATCCCAATATGGGAGATCTCCAACAGGGCAATCTCCAACTGCGTAGACGCGCTTCTGCCCAAGTTGGAGAGGTTGTTGAAACAGAAGCTAATTATGAAAATTTGGTTTTGGGACAAAATCGTCTGGACGTTCTGTCCATGACGATTTCGTCAGATCTGGGATGATCTCGTCTAATCTACGACGATATCGTCCAACGGTCAAAACAAATCCTAAAAATGGTGCAAAAAATGAGGAAACGGGTAGCAGGCGGTTTTGGAGCGGTTTTGGGGTTAAAATTCAAATTTTTATCTTTTATCTTTTACTAAGGTTTTTAACCGTGCCAATTTTAGGGTGCTACAATAAGTAAATTTGAAAAAAGGTGTACTAAAGAATACAGGTATCAAAGCAATAAATTAGGTCCACACACAACCATTGGAATATGAGCACATTCCCTTCAAGTGTATCCTTTATCATTGGTATGAGTATTTATCTAGGAATTATCCAACAATAGATCAATAGAAAAAAAGTAAAGGAACAAAATTTTTAAACTGTTAGAAGAAGATAATAAAATATATCTAGATATCAAAGGAGGAAACCAAAATAAGTAGAAAAGCAAATTACAATTAGATAATCTATTTTATCAAAAGAGGAGCAAGAGAATCATCTAGAACAACAATCCTCTAAAGACATCACGACACAAAACAAACAAAAGGTCCCAATAAAAACAAAATTTAAAGAGGAAGTTCAGGACACAAACAAGAATATGAGAATGAGTATGAAGTAGAGAAAACTCAAATTATAGTGATCATCATATCTAGAGGTACTCTAGCAATTAGATATATGATAAAGGGTAGGAATACAAATTAATAGACAAGAATAGAACACGCTGATAAGAAAATTTGGATGAAAACTCAAACAATATTGGACTTTTCTAAGACAAAAAAATATCACCAAAAAATAAAGGTCATATCTTGGAATGAAAGGGGATTAGTTAGTCTCCTGAATAAAAACTATCGAAGGTATTTAATAGATTATTAAAAGCCATATGTGGTTTGCATACAAAATAAAAAATTGTCAGAGTGACACTAAATGGTATATAACCTAGAAAAAGTCTAAGCTAAAATCTACTAGCTAATCCTTTTAAGATAGATAGAGCATCATGAGACTATGTAACAAACCTTATTTTCCAACCATATTGAGAGATATTTTTTATTAAATACACATTAGGATTGTCTATCATTCATTCCTTTGAACATCTCTCTCAAATACATAAATAGGGAGTTTATTTAAGTCTATCTACTTAAATAAATTAACATTTATCTCTTCATCAAAAAAATCACTTAAGAAAAATGCAATCCCTATTTCTATTATTAATCCATAAAGCATAATTATTTATACAACATCAAAAAAAAGAGTATAAATCTACATCTTATATATTTTGAGTATAACTAGAATTTCCATTACTTACATACTTCATAAAGAGTAAAGTAATACATCCATTCCAGATTTACAAAATAATACACATGCTAGAACTATCTTTTACAATAAGCTTTCCATCATGAAAGCTTTAATACAACATATGTCAAAGGGATCAATGTATGAATTATATAAGTCTTATTTGGTCCATATTGCCTCTCCATCACTTGATTGATGGTGGTAAGGGATTGGGACGACTCATGATGTTCATGTATTTTTCCCCTAAATGTACTTTTGCTAAATAGTCTATCATAAAATAATGTATACATTTTATCATTTGAATGCAATCATGCAACAAAAATTCACCATAATTTAACTAAGTATTTACATTAATTTCAATAAAGGAAGGAAACCCCATAATTTCCCAAGAAATAATTCCACATTAGTTCTTTTATCACATATCCTTTTTCGATAAAAAACATATTCCTTTTTTAGATCAATTACAATTAGAAATACTTCTAGTCCAAGTAAGAGAGAACCCCATAAATTCTCCCAAAGAATAGGTTTCCCACCCATTATTTCTTGTTCATAACTTAGAAGATGCAATTGTAATTAATTTTCCAATATTCCTTAATTCAAGCAATCACTTCTAGTCCAAGTAAGAGAGAACCCCATAAATTCCCCCAAAGAATAGATTCCCCACCCATTATTTCTTGTTCATAACTAGAAGGTACTTTTATAAAGCAAATTCCTTTAATTTCCATTCACACATAAATAGCATTTAAACAAATGAATCAAACATTTGATCTTTCCCTAAAATTTTGATCTATAATCCATCTAGTTTTTCCATAATTTTTTTTGTAAGTATAACATTCACTTTTTCCACAAAACATTCAATTAACTAGCATTCAAATTTTACACAAAATATTCCTTTAACTAGCATTCAATTTTTCCATAAAACATTCCTTTAACTAGCATTCAATTTTTCCACAAAATATTTTATTCAACTAGCATTCAATTTCTCCACGAGATTGTCCTAGCTAACATATAATTTCTCTACAAAATTGCCCTAATTTTTTCCAACAAATTTTCTACCAAATTGAAATTACAATTTTTTTGCAAAATTATTTCACAATAATATTTAATTTATCCACAAAATTGTCCCATAATTAACCTACAATTTCTTCACAAAATTATTCCATAATTGGCCTAAGATTTATCCACAAAATAGTTCCATAATTAACCTACAATTTTTTTCCATAAAAGTATTCCCTAATTAACCTACAATTTCTCTACAAAATTATACTATAGTCAACCTATAATTTTTCCATAAAATATTTCCAATATCAACCTACAACTTCTCCATAAAATTATTCTAAATTTAGCCTACAATTTCTCCATAAAATTATCTTAAGGTTAACCTACATTTTTTCCACAAAATTACCCTATGGTTAACCTAAATTTTTTCCATTAAGTTGTTTCATATTTCGCTTATAATTTCTCCACAAATTTGTTGTATAGTTCATACCAAATTGTTTTACAAATTTTCCACAAAAAATTTTCACATTAATATTCAATTTCTTCCCAAAATTATCCTAGGGTAACCTACAATTTCTCCACAAAATTATCCTGAGGCTAATCTGCAATTTCTCCACAAAATTGTTCTATAATACTATCAACATTTATCCTAAAATTTGAATTTAAGGATGTATTCAAATATACTACTTATCTGGGATAGTTATAGAGATCTCAAATATTCTCTAAGGTAAAAGATAATTTTAACAAATTAAAAAGGTGGTTTAATAAGATTATCACTTCTAAAAAGGTTAAGGTTTGTTTCACCAGAAGAAGGGTTTAGAGGATCAAACTAATCAATTGGTTTCCAACCAATCAACCTCCTCAACCCTAAGCTATAGTGCTCAAGCCTCTACCACTAAATTAAACCTCCATCAACAAGTCAACCAATAGCACCTAGCAACCAATGCCCTAGCCTCCTCGGCTAGGTTGACTACCACCTCATGGTTGTTAGCTTTTAAGGATGTATATTTAAGGAAATGCAACCACAAGATGTGAAATAAGTAAGCTATGATAACTATATGATAATGGCACTATAATATGTAGGAAAATAATGATGTAAATATTTGCAATAACTCAGTAATATACCATTAATGAAAGCTCACAAAAATAGTACAATGCCATATAATAGAGGACTTGAACACTCCAGATTTTTTAATGAAGCACTACATTATACCTGCTCACTACTATAATCTCACTCTCTATAGTAACATTATCTATCACACTCTCACTCTATACCTCAAAGGCCTATATATATGAAGATAAGGACCTTGTTCTTTACTCTACCCATGACTCTTCATCTACCTATCCTATGACTCATGTACATGTAGACTATTGTAGCACCCTAAAATTGGCGCAGTAAACTTTAGTAAATAATTACAATTACCTTAGTAATAATTCAAATTCAAATTTCAACCCCAAAATCGCTCCAAAACCGCCTGCTACCCGTTTCCTCATTTTTTGCGCCATTTTTAGAGTTTGTTTCGTCCGTTGGACGATATCGTCGTCGATCAGACGATATCGCCTCAGATCGGATGATTTCATCTAGAGCAGAACGTCCAGACGATCTCGTCCCAAACTGATTTGTGCATAATTAGCTTCTGTTTCAACGACGTCTCTAATCTAGGCAGAAGCGTGTCTGCATCGTTAGAGACCTCCCCCGTTGGAGATCTTCCAGATTAGGATGATCTCCAACCTCCTAACCTCCCTCCTAAGCCTATTTAAACCTTAGGACCCCCCTTGACATTCCCCTGGCTGAATTTTCCCGTAACTTGACCTTTGCGTGCATTAGAATACCCTGGATTACCATCTGCATTTGTACTTTCCAAGTTTTCTTGCAGGGACCTCATTGATTTTCAGCCGGAGCAAGCTCAGATCGTCGCAGATGATCCTGTCCAATTCGAGACGATTTCGTACCAATCCGAGATGATTTCGACTATAGTCAACATTGGGGGCAATCAGTGCCCTGAGTTTGCATTCTTTCTCCATTTATTTATTGTTTTATTCTGCATTTAGTCAGTTTTATTATTATTTCTTGTTATTCTGCATCTTGGAGTTCACCCATGTAGTTTAATTGCATAATAAAATCATGATTAGCTATTAAAGCATCGTAATTTACTTGCATTTCTATTCGGGATTATCTTATTAACATCCTTATTATTATTTCACATCATTTTCCATTATCAGTATAGCTGCATTTTCTGTATTTTGTATCTATTTCTCTGTTTGTAGGTCTCTAACGAATTCGTCAGATCTCAGACGATCCTATCTGATCGCAGACGATCCTGTCAGATCAGAGACGATCTTGACTGCTTCAAAAATTAGAACCTCCATCAGACATCCGAAACCAGGTATGGATTTCTTCACTTAATTTATTCTCTATGTTTTCTGTTTAATTATGTTCTCTGTATTCATTTAGTCTGCATTTTCATAATAGAACAACTTAGATTCATTTGGCCAAACCTAGGATTTGAATGATTAAAGATAAAAATGAACACATCAAACACATTCCCAACCTAGGCATGGAGACTGCCACTAAACGTTTCCTGGTGAACCCCACCATCCGTCGAAAAATCACCTTAATACACCTCCCCCGAGAGGCGGGACCTTCCAAAGGGCCTCTCAGTCCGAGGTATTGTCCCATCCTTCCCGCATCCCCCTTTCGGGCGCGGATCCTTTAGCCTGAAGGTAAGGGTGCGGAAAATTTGGAACGATACATTTTGGTGAACCCGACGTGAAACTAAAACCTTTTGAAAACAAAACAAAAAACAAAAAAAAACAAAAACATAGATGCATTTAAAAATCATTAGAAAACTACTAAGTTGCACATCATGTTTAGATGGTAGCTCCTAAGAAAAGACTAGCAGTTACTATAAATGTTGAAAACCAATTAGCAGCCATAGAAATTAATTTTGTGCTTAGCGTGCCTAAAACAGATAGAAACCAACTTTTGTGGAAAGAACTGGATAGGAGGCTAGGTGTCATTTCATCTAGGTCAACAGAACTTAAACAAATCAAGAGGCTTGTCCTAGATAGAATCCTGGATCCTCATCAACTCATTTTTTATCATGAACTTCAGAGAGCTTGCCATAGGTGGTTAGCTTATAGGAGAGCTCTTGTGTCTTCATAATTGTTCACCTTCGAGGAATACCTCGAGAACGCAGCTGTTATACACCAATTCCTAGGTCATGTAGAAGATCAAGAGGTTGTTCTTACAGATAGGGAAAGGTGGAGGAGAGTTCCTCGGGCTGTGTTATATCGAGAGTATTGCCATGAACTTTATTTCTACCAACCAGAATCTGAGACAGATAATATCACTATAGCACTTTTCATTAAATTCTTGAAAGAAAATTTTCAATTTGAAGAAGAACACTTCATGACTCCTGAAGAACTCGAGCCCATTAATGATATTTATAAATTGTTTATAGAAAACTAGATCATTGTTTTCATTATTATTATTTCTTGCATTTAGTGTGTTGTTTGTTATCTTTATAATATTGTTACAAAAACAAAAAAATAGAACAAAAAACAAGAAAAACCAAAATATAACAAAACCAAAACATTTTATTTTAAAATCCTATAGTAGGTATATAATTAAAATATATACCTCTTAAGCTTGTTGCATATATATATATATAATAAAAAATATATATATATATATATATATATTTGCTGAAATCTAAATTTAAGCACAATGCCTAGACTTAGGAATGGTAAACAAAGCTGAAGAAGAAGAAGAAGATTGGTTAAGAGACAAAAAAAAAAACCCAAATGTCCTTCCTGAGGATTCAATTCCGGAAGGAGAAACTCTAGAACAACCAGAAGATGAGCTTGTTGTAGATGAACAAGAAGAAAATCTTAAAGAGGAAGGATCCTCATCCCCTAGAATGGCTCGAGATGGAACTATTGCTTTTGATAACTTAGATCATTTCTGGAAATTTTTCAATAATAACATTGGTGCTCTTAATATGGCAGTTCGTATTGATAGAGGACAAATTAGTGACACTCAAGCAGCCATGGAAGATATGTTTAACATACACACTAATCCCTTGTCCTTTGTTGATCAAGAAAGTGATAAGGCTGGACCATCCAATAGAGATATGGTCACTATGATTCAGAACATGCAAAAACAACAGGTTACCCAACCCCCTAAGGAACCTGTTATTGAGCCTAAAATCATTCCCACACAAAAGAAACCTTCATTCACTGCTTTATTTCACCAAACTATTGATCAATATGCTTCAAATCGACAAAAACCTAAAATGAAGCCAAACACCAATTTTCAACAATCTGGGATACAACATAATACAACTTCAAAACTTCTTCATAACACTCTTCCTACCAACAATTTACACAATAGCAATATAGCATCTAATCTTCATGTCCCTTCATCATATGTTCACAAATCCCATATTAATACCCTATCGAATCAATATGGTGGGCAAACCAGTAATCTGGAAGCCATGGTGAAACAGTTAGCTTCGCGCATGGACCAGATAGATCCCTACCGTCCCTCGTACAATTATCGAGAGATGTGTAGTCAGCCTTTGGATCCCATAGTTGTAGCACAACCATACCCTAAACACTTTCCCATGCCCGTCCTGCCTATATATAAAGGAACCGAAGATCCCATAGAGCATCTTCGCATGTTTAGGATAGCATGTCATGATATATCACATGATGACTTGCTATTACTAAAAATGTTCCCAAAAAGCTTAGGAGGAATGGCATTAGAGTGGTACTATCAATTGCCCACTCATTCTTTGAGAAATTTTGAAGAAACAACTGAATCTTTTGTCCATCAATTTAGTGCCTACATCGAGAGGCATGTCACCATTAAATATTTATACAACTTAAAACAAGATAAAGATGAATGTTTTGCTGATTTCTTAGCTAGATGGAGGCAATTGATAGGAAAACTGCACTTTGTGCTACCTTATAGGGAAATGTTGGATATTTTTATTAATAATTTACAAGAACAAATATCCTATGAGTTATCAACTGCTACCTTGACCACCTTCGATCAAGCTATAGACTTAGCTCGAAGGGTGGAAGATGCTCTCATTAGGAGAGGCCAACTTAGGAAGAAAGATGATGAGAAAACATCCAAAAATCAGTACAAAAATAAACAAGTTGTAGGTGACGGAGTCACTGATAGTAGAAACATTGCTAATATCAATACAACGAAGACAACAAAAAAATTTATATTGAAACCTCTTGATAAACCTCCTCGAGAGTTTACTAGACTCAATCAACCATTATCAACTATTCTACCCCAATTACTCGAAAGAGGTTTGATTCAATTACCAGCTATCCGGGAACCTGATCCAACTATACCTGGATACAGAGCTGATTTACATTGTGATTTTCATAGAGGACCTGGACACTCTACAAACTCTTGTAAAATATTGAAACATAAAATACAAGATCTGATTGATAATAATGAAATGGAGGTGCAAGCCTTCCAACCTAAACAAAATGCTCCTAATAATGCTCAAAAGACCATTCCCCAAAATCAGAATCAAAATGCTAATCAATCATTAGATATATTTCAACATCCTTTACCAAAACATGGTAAGGAAGTGGCCAATCAAATCGAACATCATAATGTTCCCCCTCCTACCCGATATGTAGGGACTATTAGCGGACAATTATCTATTCAGGATCCTCAAATATTTGGCACAACTTTATCCATAGTCACGACCAGGCCCCTACATAATATTCAAACTCCAGATCCTAGTGATGTAGAATCGGATACTGAAAGTGAAGTAGACATCACCTCAAACCAATCGAATAGTTCTGAAAATGAATCAGATCCTATTCAACCTATCACAGATGCTATGGTTCCAGAAGAACCATTTCCTAGAAGAGTTACTACTCGACCCTCTTCTAATCAGTTCCTTCCTAATGAACAAGCCATAAACGCTCAACCAAGACCAGTTCAGCGTCTTCAATATAACATTGTAGGTACCATCGGAGTCGTTACCAGACAACAGGCTCAAAATCTTCAACAAGAACCAAATCAGAACGATGGATCAGCCCCATTTGTTTTGAAAAATCCCAATAAAGGGAATTATGCTCCTAATGTTCAACCTAAACCTCCTTACAATATCAATGAACAATTATCCAATACTACAGCCAGAATTTCCCTTTTGGACCTATTAAGATCTTCTCCTACACATAGGGATGAATTGATGCTTACATTAAGCCAAATGATGGTACCTCAAAATATTCAACCCGAAGCCATGGCCAATACTATCATCACTAGAGAAGTTGATTGTATTGACTTTCGAGATAAAGATATACCACAACATAGTCTACATAAGGATAACCCCTTATATATTACTGCCCTAATAGGAGATGTAGCAGTCAAAAGGGTTTTGATTGATAATGGTTCATCTCTAAATATTTGCACTTTTGACTTCTACCAAATATTTGGGTTTAGAAGTGATGAAATGAAGCAAACTGACATGATCATAAAAGCTTTCAATGACGAAACACAAGAAACGTGTGGAGTTATCACCATCCCATTGCAAGTTGGTCCTAGAACCTTAGATACGACCGTGTTTATTGTACATTGCCCCGCATCGTACAATATACTCTTGGGTCGTCCTTGGATCAATGCAATGCGAGCTGTCCCATCAACTTTACACCAATGTGTTAAATTCGAATTTAAAAATCAGTTGGTCACTATCCATGGTGATCCCAGACCCTTTGATATGTGTGCTCTGGTAGAACCTGTTGGAGTTCAATTTTGCCCTGCTCTGTCATCCACACATCCTAATTCTTATTTTTCATCTAAAAGTGTGAAACACACACCCATAACTTCATCTATGTCTCCTTCATTAATTTCACCCTCATATATAGATCAACAATCTTCTAAACAAACCACTCTAGAACCTCAAAAAGATCTTAAATCCACAACCAATCCTTCATGTTCCATCCCTATAATTTCAAAACCTATAGACCCATCTATTAACACCTCCACATTATCTACATCTATCATACCTTCCACATCTAAAGATATAGGGAATGATCCTTCTACATCTTATGCTCTTTCTGATGAACTCTTACCTGATTTATCTCAAATCCTTATATCAGAAAAAACAAATGCTTCTATGCAAAATTCTATTATCTTAAGTAATTTGCCGCCATCTCCTCGTACTTTGGGCCTCCCACAACCTATGGGGAGTACTTACCAAGTCGGGAGTTGCGCCTTCATTTATAAAGGATATGATTGGGGAAGAATACCCCGAAACATCAAGACTCATCATGATGGATATGCTCGATGCTATTTTGCTAATGAATATATTAAAGCTAAACCTATAATGCTTAAAATGGGATATAAAGGGAAAGGCTTGGGACCTTTCCAAAATGGTATGAAAGAACCTATTGAGGTAGAACCATGGCCCGCCCGATGTGGTGTGGGCCTATTTCCTAGTAAGGGTCAACCCTTCCCTTTTGAAGATGATGATCAACTCATATGTTATCAAGATTATCTAGATAAACAAGATTCTTTGTGTCCAAAGAATAATCCCTTTACATGCAATATGCTATCCATAGTTTACCCTGAATTGATTGTTGAATCCGATGATGAGTTGGAAGGAGATATTTTCCATGATGTCTCCGTTGAAGAGATGTTACACAATGGTTTTTATTTTGATGGTTCTATACCTACTATAGCCCAACTTGAGGCCACGACTCCTCAAGATGAATTATCCAAGTTAACCTTAAAAGAATTACAAGAATTGGGCGTTTCACCCGCCCCACCTAATTTTGAAAGAGATCTACACATGGAAGTAGAAAGCATCATTAAAGTTAACATTGGAACTGAGGATAATCCTCACATAATCAGTATTGGATCAGAATTAAGTCAAGAAAAACAAGAGCAATACATTGCATTCCTTAAAGAATATGAAGATGTCTTCGCTTGGACATATGAAGATATGCCAGGTTTAGACCCTTCCGTAGTCATGCATCACCTAGTAGTCCATCCGGATGCTAAACCTGTTAAACAAAAACTTAGAAAAATGCATCCCAAAGTGGCCTTGCTAGTCAAAGGGGAGTTAGAAAAACTCCTGAATGTTGTTTTTATACAAGCTATTGATTATGTTGAATGGATCTCAAATGTAGTTCCAAGTCACCAAGAAAGAAGCTACCAAAGTTAGGGTTTGCACGAGACTTTAGAGATATTAACGTTGCATGCCCTAAAGATGATTTTCCTCTTCCAAACATGGATCAAATCATTGACTTTACTGTCGAGAGTGGAATGATGTCCCTAATGGATGGATTTTCTGGCTATAATCAGATCAGGATAGCTCCTGAAGATCAGGCTAAAATAGCCTTTATTACCCCTTGGGGTACCTTTTGTTGGAAAGTGATGCCATTTGGTTTAAAGAATGCAAGCGCAACATATCAACGAGCCATGACTTATATCTTTCATGATATGATGCATGATATCCTACATGATTACGTAGATGATATTATAGCTCGCTCTATTAAAGAAGATGATCATTTAGATGATTTGAGAAAAGTATTTAATCGGTTAAGAGAATACCTTATTCGATTAAATCCAGCCAAATGCATATTCGGAGTTAAGTCCGGTAAACTATTAGGGGTTATAGTTTCTTTACGTGGCATTGAAATTGACCCTCTCAAGATTGCGGCTATCACTGATATGCCCGCACCCACCAATATATCTGAGTTACGAAGTTTACAAGGTAAACTTCAAGCCATCCGTCGCTTCATCGATAAGCTGGCGGACAAAACCAGTCCCTTTCTTAAGCTCCTTAAGAAGGATGTCCCTTTTAATTGGGACGACGAATGTAAGGAAGCTTTTGAACTTCTCAAACAATATCTCCTTAACCCACCTGTGCTTTCACCGCCTAGACCTGATCGCCCGTTTATCCTGTATATTTCAGCTTCAGATTTTGCCTTAGGAGCTATGTTAGCTCAGCTTGATGATGAGAAGAAAGAACGTGCTAATTATTACATTAGCAGAACCCTCATCAGTTATGAAACTCGCTACACAACATTAGAAAAACTATGTCTAGCAGTCATATTTTCTACGCAAAAATTATGCCATTATATGCTCAGTCAAAAAACATATGTCATTGCTAAATATGATCCCTTGCGGTATCTCATGAGTCGACCTTATTTATCGGGTCGTACAACGAAGTGGGTTCTTGCTCTAAGCGAGTTTGAACTCACGTTCATAGGACAGAAGTCTGTTAAGGGTCAAATCATAGCAGATCAACTAGCTGCTGCACCCTTAGAGTCTACCCATCCCCTCATCATTGAGTTTCTTGATGAATGCCTTCAATTAGAGGCCAGACCATGTTGAACAATGGTCCTTATACTTTGATGGAGCCCGATGCATGAGTGGGGCTGGTGCAGGTATTATTTTAATATCTCCACAAAAACACATTATACCTTTGTCCTTTAAATTAACATTTGCTTGCACCAATAATACTGCTGAATATGAGGCTCTAATCCTTGGATTACGAGCTGCCTTGGCATTAAAAATTAAACATCTGCTAGTTTTTGGTGATTCTCAACTTGTTATAAACCAAATTAATGAAGTTTATCAGACCAGAGATGATAAATTGCGCCCATATAAAGCCTATGTTTTACAATTAATGTCTCTATTTGATCAAGTTACCTTGGAAGCTATTCCTCGAACTAGCAACCGTGCAGCTGATGCTATGGCCGTAGCTGCATCTCTTCTGCCCTTGGAGTTAGATGACGAATATGCCACCATCATTATTCGTCGACTCCAGGAACCCGCTTCACATAAGTCATGCTTAGAACCTTTGGATGTGTTTCTAATCAATGAGACTACTCCTGAACCTTGGTATATGGATATATTTGATTTTCTTCAAAATGGGACTTTCCCTGCCAATTCTAATAGAAACCAACGTCGGTTATTACGTAGACGAGCAAGTCGATTTGTAATAATTGGCAATACTTTATATAGGAGATCTTTTGAAGGTATCCTATTGAGATGTTTGAATTTAGAAGAGTCCAGATCAGCTTTGAGTGAAGCCCACGATGGATCTTGTGGAGGACACTTCAGTGGTAGTGTCATTGCTAAAAAGCTCCTTAGGATAGGATACTTTTGGCCTACCATGGAGAATGATGCACATGATTATGTGCGCCATTGCGACAAGTGCCAGAAACATGCTGACCTTGTCCATGCCCCTGCACAAGAACTGCAGGCTATTTCATCTCCTTGGCCCTTCTCAAAATGGGGCTTAGACATTATTGGCAAAATTAATCCTGTGTCATCTGATGGACACAAATTCATCATAACCGCCACTGAGTATTTCATGAAGTGGGTTGAAGCTATGCCTTTAGCTTCCTGCACTGGAACACAAGTCTCTAAATTTATTTTTAATCAAATCATTTGTAGGTTCGAAATTCCTGCAAATCTCATCTCAGACAACGAAACTTGTTTCAAAAATAAAGATGTTAAGAAATTATGCCAAAAATATAAGATTCAACATCGCTGGTCCACTCCCTATTATCCTCAGGGTAATGGCCAAGCAGAAGCTTCTAACAAAACCTTAATCAAAATTCTCAAAATATTGGTCAATAAATCTGGCCGCGACTGGCACATTCAATTATATCCAGCTTTGTGGGCCTATCGAACTAGTGTTCGAACTCCCATTGGAACTTCACCTTTTGTTTTGGTTTATGGCGCTGAAGCCATTTTTCCCTTTGAATTAGAAGTTCCTTCTTTGGCTCTGCTACTTCAAGATACCGAAGTAGGAGATGAATATCGAGTTGGCAGACTCAGTCAGCTGGAACTCCTAGATGAAAAGCGCATCAATGCTTTGGAGCATCTTCGTGCCTACCAAAACAAGCTTAAAAGATCATATGCTAAGAAAGTTCGTCATCGATCCTTTGAGGTCGGCGATCTTGTTTTAAAAGAAAATCAAAAAAATACTAATGCAACTAAAGACCTTAAAGGTAAATTTGAGCCCAACTGGCTTGGACCATATATTATCACTGCTAAATTTGAATCGGGAGCATACAAATTAGCTACCTTAGATGGTAAAGAACTTAAAGAACCCATGAACATTTTACATCTTAAACGTTACTATGCGTAACAAAATTGGTCATTTCATCATTGTATATATTTGTTTAAAATATTTCAAAAAAAAAAAACCACTATCTTATATTTCTCTCAATTCATAACTTAAAATTAAAAACACCAAAAACATTCAAAATCATCAAAATCTTCAAAAAACATCTTTTATTTTTGTACTTCTCAAATTGTGACATATTGCAGTTATATTTTCAAATTATTTTGGATAAATTAGCATTTATTTGGAATCCCACACTTTCACATTCACATGAATAAATATCTTGATTTATTTGGTATGATTACTAATCTCTCTTATATCAAAGTCCACAAAATTCAATTAAATAAAGTTTGAGCATAGAGAATTGATCTTGTTATTTACTTAAACCAAGCATATCCTTTCACAATAAAATGATTATATTTGTAATGTCCATGCTATGCTACATAGTAGAAGTGGTTTCTTGAGCGAAAAGTTTCCCCTGCTATCCTATCATGCACATGGTCTAGAATCTTTGAGAATTGGCAAAAGGACAAGCTCACCCCTACCCAGAATAAAAATCCCTTGCTCTACAGCTAATCCGAGCAAGTATCCCTAGAATAGGATGCAAAAGAAAAAGAAGAATCAAGCAAAATCATTTAGCACTATTTCAGCATTATCTCAAATATCAAAGCAAAAGATACAAAAAAAGAAAAAAAGAGAGGAAAAGAACGAAGCAAGCAAAACAAGCAAAAGCAAAAGCAATAAAATCCCTTTCCCTACCCATTGAAAAGAAAAGAAGGGTTGATGAGCTTGAATCCCTGGAATTCTCAATTATTCAAAAACTGTGAGGTAAGCCCCATAACAAGTGGTTTGTGCCCAACCCGCTTGGCCTTGGGTAACTCCTAGCGTGGTGATATGTCTGTCACATTAGCGACCTTCTTTTGTACTGAGACCTATGTCCGCTTATGGATTAGCTAGCTCTTGATAACCCGACTTACATAGTAGTCTGGTATGGTTATATGCATCTAAATCATGGTTAATGAACACTTATTTGGTTAATTCAAATCACTTGTATCATAGTATCTTGCTCAAACCTGGTAAATGAACAATACAATTGCACACACATTTGTATTTGAGAGATTTTGTGTATCATTATGATAAATCAAGATCGGAAATGAACTCACATATGCACATGGGATTCCTTATAAATCTAACTTTTGTCTTTAAGATACTTTGAAATATTTTTGCAAAATTGTCTGGAATAATTTCATTTTCTTCTCTGAGAACAATTGTTTAGTATAAAGACAACTACATGCATTATCAAAAATCAAAATCATTTTCAAAAACATGCAATAAAGTTACATTTATATATATTATCGACTTTCGCGATGATGGTATAGTTCCAAAACCACAATTGGAATCTTATGCCTAGCGCAAGTCCTCATCTTCATATTTTCTGTTTATTTTCAAAAATTAAAAATCAACCATGCAATAAAACTATTTATTTTCTTCTTTTGGATTTCGCGATGATGGTATAAGTCTATACCTAAATATTCTATGCCTAGCGCAAACCATTGTTTTAATTTTATTTTCCCATTTATTCCAAATCATAAAAACCATGTGACTTAAATCATTATGTTACACAATTATGCTTTAACAACAATGCACATTGTTTCTATTTTCATGTCATTATGTCAACTTCAATTTTGCAACCATGGTATAATTTCTAAGGAATTATTCAAAATTTTATCACACTTAGGAATTTATGCCTAGCAAATCATTTTAAAATATTTCATGCATACTATTTTTATGACAATCTGAAAACAAATCACCATCATCATCCTCATTTGCATCATCACAACAAAGCCTTAAGACAGTCTCTTAAGCACTCTTTTACTTTTAACAATATTTCTATACTGGGATTAGCTTGACGACCGAGTGAGCGGCGACTCCATGAAATGGTCTATAATAGCGACAATGTCCTTTGAAATTATTGTTAGAAGTCCCTTTTCTTTTTATCAAATCACATCACAAACAACCAATTTGTTTACATCAGATTATTTCATTTAAATTCTACAAGCATGACATTCAAACCATAATATTTCCAATGACATAATTCCATGAATCATCAAATCAATCACACCAAACATTAAAGCATCATAACAAACACATAAGACAAGTCATATGATCAAAAATATCTCATCTATATATATATATATCAATAATATATACATCATCTCAAAACTGGATCGGTATGCCACAATCTGTACCTCGACATACTCGATCCTCTATCAAAAAATAATCAACACTATGTATCAATCTGTGTAGCCCAGTCTGTAGCAGCTAGCCTCGAGAAGCCCTCGAGCTCTCAGCCTCATCTCCTCCCCCGCCCTGAGGTGGACGAGGTGGCCCCATCGCAGTCCGTGTGGTGCCATGAGTCCTGGACGTCGATCGTGATGATGTCCTAGATGACCCCATCATGACAGGCTCTACAATATGAGCTGGTAATGGCACCCTCTGCTCTGCTGGCACCGCCTGGTAATATAGAGCCTGATAGAATGTAACCTGGGCAATAGCTCATGCTAAATCTTGAGTGCTCGCCCCTCCACCTCGAGCCCTGAGTCATGCAGCCTCATCCTGCAAGGACTGCACCTGAGCTTGGAGATGAACAGTCTCCGCCCGAAGAGTAGCCATCTCGCTACTCTCTCCTACCTCGACACCCTTGCCCTTATCGGGCGATGGTGGCCTCTCTCTCCATGGAGAAGGGGGTCTCTCCTCCCTCCTCTCCCACTACCGCGGCCTCTGCTGAGCCTGTGGCCTCCTCTGCTCTCTCCTGTCGTGACCCTGTGCCACCTCAATGGCCGCCTGGCACCGCCTCCCCATCCGATGCACAACTGCATGAATCGGACCCCGAGCCCTCATCATCCGAGGAGGGCGGATGCCTATGTACCAGGCATCATAGCCGTCGGCTACCCCAAGCATCGTCCCCATCCACTGGCTGGATCGGGGCATCATCTACGTCCTGACTCCAGAAGCGCTCGCATGTCTGGAGCCCCGCTAACTATAGTGTTATCCCGGATGGTCCAGGAAAACTCGTAGTCTCTGAGAGATGGGATCCCCTGCTGTAGACCGAACTGCCTCAAAACTCGATCATACCGATGGAGCTCCACCTCTCCCCTCTCCATCCTCAGCCAGCAGGTTCACCTAATGTGAGCCAGCTCCTGTCCATCCTCGGCCCACCCTGGATGATCTCTCCAAGGCCTCCAGGTGATCTGGTCGGAGACAAGGTCATCAAGTAGTCTCCGGGACATTGGCAGATCTATCCACCACTGTGACCCTCTCCGGAGCCACCAGTAGAAAGCTCGGGGCCTCTCCCCATCAATCCCTGTCAGTGGGAGCCCTATCGGCCTCCGCACCATGATGTGCTCCCAGCACCAAACCTACAGTAGTGATGTCATGACCAGACATCGACCGCCCTTGTATACGACCCCATGCAGGATCCTATACAATCGGCATAGTACATAGCTCCCCCAAGCAAACCTGTACCCGTGGTCTCTCATGTCGTAGACCACATCTATCAATAGCCATGGTACTCTGCATCCACTCTGATGGCATAGCAACAGACCACCTACCACCCCAGCCAAAACCTGTGTCAGTCTAGATGCCCCAGGCATCTAGCGTAGCGACTCGATGTTCACTCCGCCCTTCTCCAGGGTGAAGCTTGGATCTCCGCACAGTCGCATCATCGCGTGGCCCTGATTGGCCATGGGAGTTATTAGCCATCCTTGTATGGGGATCCTCAAAATCCTCCATACATCCTCCAATGTGGGAGTCATCTCCCTGTCGATAACCAAAAATAGGAAGAACCCGGATACCACCTCTCTGCTAGGGCTGTCAATAGCCCCATATCTATAGAAACCTGTGGCATATCTGCCACATGTTGCAAGCCGACTTGAGCCAACTGATCTCGCTCTGCCTAAGATAGAGCGGCCAAGTCATCCCTCAGCCCGTCGTATTTCCATTCTCTGCTCTTTAGTAATCCTCTCTGCAACATAAACAACAAACCAATAAAAATCAATAAATAATTAAGTAAAAATGCAAGTAAAATAAGTCCACTTTCATACAAATGATGATATCGTCCACTATTGGATGATATCGTCCCAAATTTGAGCAATTTCATCTCCGATTTTGCATGAGGGAATCATCCCTTATTGGACGAAATCGTCCCCATCTCGCCGATTTCGCCCTTGGACGAAATCGGCGATATCGTGATGCTCAAAAAATCAGTCAAAATTGATCTAAAAAGCATGAAATTCTAAATTAAAGCATTCTAAACTAAGTTTAGATTCTTACCCGTAGCCCGCATCGGACCTCTGTCGATCTGTGCGCTGTCTCGACCATTTTGTTTGCAGAGCTCCAGAAACCAGAAAATGAAAATGAACAGTAAAAATGAATTAGGGTTTTACCCTATTTTTCTTAATTTTATTCAAAAACAATTAAAAACATTTTAAATTTTGCTTTTCCGCGTTTTTACCTCAAACGTTCGATTTGGGTAAAAACACGGAGGGGGCACCATAGTAAGCTGTCGTACGATTCGACCTAGAATCGTCGCCTAAAAATGGGAATAAATTTTTTGCTTTCTCGTAGATCGAGAAGAACTCGTCTTTAACGCATTTTCCTCAGAAAATTCGCTAAAGAGGGGGCAAAATGTAGCACCCTAAAATTGGCACAGTAAACTTTAGTAAATAATTACAATTACCTTAGTAATAATTCAAATTCAAATTTCAACCCCAAAACCGCTCCAAAACCTCCTGTGCCCGTTTCCTCATTTTCCATGCCATTTTTAGAGTTTGTTTCGTCCGTTGGACGATATCGTCTCCGATCAGACGATATCGCCTCAGATCGGACGATTTCATCTGGAGCAGAACGTCCAGACGATCTCGTCCCAAACTGATTTGTGCATAATTAGCTTCTGTTTCAACGACGTCTCTAATCTGGGCAGAAGCGTGTCTGCACCGTTAGAGACCTCCCCCGTTGGAGATCTTCTAGATTAGGATGATCTCCAACCTCCTAACCTCCCTCCTAAGCCTATTTAAACCTTAGGACCCCCCTTGACATTCCCCTGGCTGAATTTTCCTGTAACTTGACCTTTGCGTGCATTAGAATACCCTGGATTACCATCTGCATTTGTACTTTCCAAGTTTTCTTGCAGGGACCTCATTGATTTTCAGTCGGAGCAAGCTCAGATCATCGCAGACGATCCTATCCAATTCGAGACGATTTCGTACCAATCCGAGATGATTTCGACTGCAGTCAACATTGGGGGCAATCAGTGCCCTGAGTTTGCATTCTTTCTCCATTTATTTATTGTTTTACTTTGCATTTAGTCAGTTTTATTATTATTTCTTGTTATTCTGCATCTTGGAGTTCACCCATGTAGTTTAATTGCATAATAAAATCATGATTAGCTATTAAAGCATCGTAATTTACTTGCATTTCTATTCGGGATTATCTTATTAACATCCTTATTATTATTTCACATCATTTTCCATTATCAGTATAGCTGCATTTTTTGTATTTTGTATCTATTTCTCTGTTTGCAGGTCTCTGACGAATTCGTCAGATCTCAGACGATCCTGTCTGATCGCAGACGATCCTGTCAGATCAGAGACGATCTTGACTGCTTCAAAAATTAGAACCTCCATCAGACATCCGAAACCAGGTATGGATTTCTTCACTTAATTTATTCTCTGTGTTTTCTGTTTAATTTTGTTCTCTGTATTCATTTAGTCTGCATTTTCATAATAGAACAACTTAGATTCATTTGGCCAAACCTAGGATTTGAATGATTAAAGATAAAAATGAACACATCAAACACATTCCCAACCTAGGCGTGGAGACTGCCACTAAACGTTTCCTGGTGAACCCCACCATCCGTCGAAAAATCACCTTAATACACCTCCCCGAGAGGCGGGACCTTCCAAGGGCCTCTCAGTCCGAGGTATTGTCCCATCCTTCCCGCATCCCCCTTCTGGGCGCGGATCCTTTAGCCTGAAGGTAAGGGTGCGGAAAATTTGGAACGATACAACTACATACACATTTACATCATTGCACATTCTAACATTTGTACATTTATTACTTCTTTGAAGTAACTAATCAAATATTACTCTAAAGTAACTCCTACTCTAGTTATGTATCCAAGGTGATACATTGGCATGTACTAAATACTGTAATATACTCTAAAACCCCCCTATATTACATTATTTGGGTATTGAAGGCTTTAGTCTTCAATATGGATCTTCATTTGAATTTGGAATTTGTACTCTCCTTTATTTTCTTTATTTTACTCCCTGTCTGAATCTTGTTCAAGCAAGTAGTTAGTGTCTTCATAAAATGCTATCTTTGTTGAGAGAGCTTTAAGTTAACATTCCTCTATAGATTCTTCCAGTTTTTGAATTTTTTGGATCTTGTGAACTAAGTGCCATTTTTCATTCCCTTATCTATATTGCAATTGAGGATAATTGTATTGATTCTAATAAGGATATGAATGCTAAAATTATTGCTGATGTGGACTATATTGATTTTAATATTATCTTGGTTGGAATGGCTTGTGTGGTTGGCTTCCATAGTTTGTTTGATTTTATTGATACTGATTTCTAGGATTGAATCTGTAGTAGTTGCTACTATGTCCCTTCTTATTGTAGACTTGACAATATCTATTATTCCATGGTCTTTTTACTTTTGAGGATGAGGCAATATTTTTCTATGGATTATATTTTGAATCTAATGCATTGTTAGTCATTTCATATTTAATTATATTTTTACCTCATATTCTTAAAGGATATTAACTAACTCATCAAAAGAAGTATATTTACTTAGGATTTGTAAAGATGTAACTAAGTGCTTGTAGTTGTCTAGAAGTTCTCTCAAGGTTACTTGAACAAGAAACTTATCTTCAACCTTTTCTCCTAAGGTTAATAATTTTCCTTTTATATCCACTACTTTTCTTAGGAATAGTTCTATACTTTCACCACTATTCACTTTCAGAGAATGTAATTGAATTTGAAGATTTAAGATAGTGGTTTTATTCTTCCCTTCAAATGTTTTGGCTAAGGTTTTCCATGCTTCTGTAGATGTTCCTGCTAAAATAATGTAGGGTTGCATTTAATCTATAATGGTAGAAGTTATTATCATTAATGCTTTTGCTTTATTTTCTTCAAAATTTTGAATCTCACTATCACCTGAAGTAGGTTCGTATTTTGTTTCTTTGACTATATATAAAGTTTTTCAACTATCAGAATTGCCCTTACTTTATTTTTCCATGAAGAGTAATTTGGACCTCTAAGTAGTTGGGATTCAGTGAGAATGAATTTTCTTGTTGTCATGCTGATATTTATAGACTACCTTATACCTCTCTAGTTTTAAGTATATGCTCAAAATTGATAAGAATTTTTTAATTTTACATGTTTTGTATAATACCTTCTACGGAGAAAGTGTTTGAATGTACTATGAGCCTTGATAGTATGCTTAGCTTTCCTAGATTGAGTTGAATTCCTTTCGTTTCACTAAAGTTCAACTTCAATTTCTTGCCTTATGTATCCCTAATAATTAGTAAGTAGGAAGCTAAAGATAAATGATGACATACCTTCAAGTTTTAATAAGGTTCTTTTCCTTCAAGACCTTTTAGTTGGATTAATGTAAAATATAATTTCTAACTTTCAAGCAATTATAGTTTTGCTTCTTTAATCCTTCAATTTTCTAAATTCCAAGAAACTAAAGTATGGTGTAGTATTCCTTATATCTCCCTAATTTGGAATTTTAGAAAGTAATAATATTTGCAAACTAGTATTAAAATTTTTCAATGTTGAAAACCTTATAACTCCTAATTAATTATTTGCAAATATTAGGTCCGAGGTGTAGACCAATTGGTTCGAACAAAACCCATAAGGGGGGTGAAGGTCCAAGGTTCAAATCTTGGGCCTTACCGGATTGAACGCTTATCCCTTTCCTGGTGCATTCACTGATGTAAAAGGTTTAAAATGATTGTGGCATGGTGGTTATTGGGGCGAACTATGGGAAGATCTATGTGGTAATTTTTGGGGTGGATGACGCAGAATACTATGGAAACTATAAAAATCCGGATAGCCTACCTGGATTTGTGGCAGCTACTGATTCGACCATGTAAATTCCAAAAAAAAAATTATTTACATTCTCGTGTAATTTATAAAATTTCTTGAAGTATCATTAAATATCATGATACTACAATAAATCATATTAGAACATATGTATTATCATAAGAATATTCCAAATTTTGAAGATTTTAGCATAGTATTGTTTATATAAGCTAGTGATAACACACAAAACATGTATAAATCAAACCATATTGTCGTTAAAAATGGAAAACATAATTTTAACATTGGTCAAGTGGCCTTAAATCCATATATTACTACAAGTTAAACCATTAAAATGGTGCACAGAATTCAAAACTTTATTTTTCTTATTGAACATTAGATTAAATAATTAAATATTAATTAAAAATTAGTTTTTAGTACATAGAAGGATACATAATTATTATTTAATTTTATAAAATAATATAAATTAAAAATAATCTTACATTTAAATTATAATTTTTTGTTGTTGATTAAATTCTAAAGTAACAAACATATTTAGTTAGAATATTTGGCTTTCACATAACCAACCAAAATAATGCTCTGATAATACGATTTTCATAAAAATACACGGTTTCAGAGGAACTTCAAAAAGCATGGAAAAAAATAAAAGTATTCATTTAAGTTCATACGAAGATATTGGTGAAACATACATAGTTTTGGGAAACAAGGTGTCTCTTGGAATGTTCTTTCTACAGCTATGGTGGGCAAGCTGGAGCTTCTTCAGTCTTATTGTAGCATTTAGCAAGAACTTTAAACCCCAGTGAAACATAGAAATTGCTTTTTGGATACTTTGATTTGATTGCTGCACACAAGCAACTCTCAGCCTCTTGATACCCTAGACTCTTAAGAACTGGACAACATTGGTCTAAAATCTCCTTTCCAAAACCTGGACGTGTTATTTTATTAAACAGATCAACACATGGTACCACGATAGGACAAGATCGGGTCGAGGTTCCAGGAGGAAATGAGCCGGGTTGAGGTATGCCAGGCTCTGGACTTCCTTGGGCCGCTAGAACCATCAGTATGGTGACTGATGCCAATACCTTCATTTTCATTTTAAATATGTTCAGTTTCTGTATACAATAAGCACAAATAACAAAGGATAAATGGATCTGAAGGTGCAATGAGCAGGTGGATTGCGTTTACATATGATGTATAGGAGACGAAGCGACCCCTTGAAAGGACATGAATCAAAGGAATGCAGGTTATGCATATTTTAAACTTTAAAGCTAGTTGTGCTTAATAACGTTTTCAATTAGGAGATGCTTATCTATTTTCTAAATGAAAAATAAATAAATAAATAAATATATATAGACTTGTTTGAAAGCATTTGCTTGTTATTATGGTTATCTGCTAATTGGTCGGTTTAATCTACTCTTAAGCTGAATGATACGCATAAAATTGCATTAATTGGAAATCATTTGGCATATTTTATGATATGGAATATAATACAACATATCCACCATATTTTTCGTACATTTGTATGAAGTGAAGTCATTTTATTAAGGGAAATATATAAACTTAGTGGTATATTTTATAATTTTTTTTTTGGATAGTTATGCTTTTCAATTTAAAAAAATAAAATAACATAGTTAAATTAATAATATTATTTGTTTTTTTTTTTTTTTTTTTTCGGGGAAGGAGCAGTTATGATTGTTATTTAATTTTTCAAGAATTTTTTTAATAAACTTTTCTTGAGGGTTATGTACAGTGGCAATTATTTTTAAATTGGGTGAATATTCATAAATTGGGTAAATATTAGGATTTCCAAAATTGGAAATTGGCGAATATGAGTACTCTTGACATTGATGTCAGCCAATTCGTTTGAAATATTCAGGACCAATTTTTTTTTAGGGTTAATTCGCCACAATATATATCCAAACATAGGTATATTTCTATTCGTTCAAAAACTATTTTCGATACTGATCTAATGGTGGTATTTTTATGAAGTTATAAGGTGATTTAATAGGCCAAAATTTATCCCAAATATGAACTTACTTTTTAGGGCTTCAAATGCCCCAAATTTTGGTGTAAAGATTGATATGATTTGCTTAGGATTTGCCTTGATTCACCTTGATTTCGATTAGGATTTGTTATTTTTTTACAAGTATATTTCAAGTCCAACCCTTTATATATAACCCGTTTCTTGTTTCTTTTTAAGCATTTATTTGCATGAAGTGAAAATATTTTATAAAAAACAATACACAAAATAATTGATATATTTCATAGTTTTTGGACAATCACATTTCTTTCTTTTTTTAAATAATTTGAAAAAACTTGTATTAAAACAAAGATCATTTACAAGTTGGGATGAGACTTCTCCCAGCATTAGCCAAAGAGAACACATGTTTACAATAGTAAAAGAAGATTTGCATTGGAGTCAAATCTCTTAAAACTTATTTCTGCAATGGTTGTTCATCTGTTTACAATTGTAAAATAAGATCTACATTGAAACACAAATATTCTAAATCATATTTTTGGAATGGTTGTCCAAACTAGCTAAACACTAGATTTGCTCACCAACCTACCTAATAATATCATTCTCAATAGTCATGTCACTATGCCACTGAACCCCTACCTCTTTCTTAGTGCCCATATTAGCCAAGAAGTCTGCAACTTTATTTAGATATCTACTCACATAAATTGGAATTACATCATCTAATTCCCTCCACAATTCCTTAATTTGAGTGACAAGAATCCTCAACCTCCATATCTTCAAAGTAAAGTTCCTCATGCAATCTAGAGCTCCAACCATTATTTGAGAATATGATTCTAGTATTATCCTCCTATAACCTTGTTTTACTACCAAATACAAGCATATTGGATAGCTAAAGCTTTCAATTCATTATTTATGGCCCTTACCAAACCTTGCAATTATCAATAGAGCATTTTTCCAACATGATTTCGATAAAACACTCTAATTCTAGCTCTACTCAGATTAACTTTTGCAGCTCCATCAATATTAATTTTAATTCAACCTTCTAGGGGTGGTTTCCAACTAGCTCTATCCTGCACCTCTTGCACTTCAACTTCCTTCTCCATTTTCCCTATAACAACTTGAGTTTCCTCTTTAACATACACTATCATAGTTTTTGTGTCTTTGCTCCAAATGACCCATCATGCACCATCTAAGGATGAAAAGGTTTCTCTAAAAATTCTACCATTTCTCTCCAACCACACTTGTCACAAAATGAATTTTAATCCAATATTCCAACCAATACAAAGAGCTTTATATTTAAATCTACCCCTCTTCCATATTATCAAATATTAATTTGATTCAAATCACCATTAACTCAAATTTTATAATATAAAAACCATCTCTCATGCATGAATGGGCACTCAAACATCAAGTGATCATATTTTTCCTCACTCTTGTAGCATAAAATATATTGAGATGCACCAATGATTCCCCTACATATGAGATTATCAAAAGTAAGAATTCCATTATGCATGAACTACCAAGCAAAAAAAATTACTTTCGGATAACCCTTGGACTACCAAATATTTCTCCAATTCTCAACCTGATATACATGAGGAGGAGGCTTTGGAAGGATCTTATCATATTCATCCTTCACTATGTAGACACCAAGGCTTCCATAGTCCCAAGCTAATTCATCCTCATCTCTACCTGTGAGAAATATTTCTACCAAGATTTTAGTCATGATGGGTATCAAATCCGAGAGGGATTGAAATTGGTCACTCATCCAACTTCTTAAACTGCTTAAAATTATAATACCCTAGTTGACTAGTGTTGAAATAACTTTCAATTTGGACCCAACCCTTGGTTTGCATGGTTGTTTTTATTAGTTGTAGTTCAAGGAATTCAACAATGATAGGTGGGTATTGATCCCATGAATCTGTCCAAAATCGTGCTTTCTCCCTTATCCCCAATTTCTAAAATAATCCATCTTTCACTACTTTAGATTCTAACTTAAGAGTCTGCCACACTAAGGATCCATTACCATCCAAAGAAAAATAACCCACCTCATTTGGGTTTACCTATCCCAAATATTTACTAGTTAAAATTATACTGAATAAAAAAGTTGGTTGGGAAATCCACCTCTCGTAAAGCTTTCCAGCCAAAGCTTTATTGTTTAACTTTGATCTTCTAGGTCCCAAACCTCCTTTTACCTTGGGTTGGTTTACTTTATCCCAATCTACTAAGGCCCATTTCCTCTCTCCTTTTACTCCTTCCCATAATAATTTTCTAGCCATCCTGTCCAACTCTTTCCATATGGTATGTGTGGCAGCAAGGATAGAAAATTTATAAATTGGCATGGTCTAAATAATTTATTGTAAAAACAATAATCTAACCCTATATATTAACCATTTGTGAGACCAATGATTAATTATTTCCTTGATACAATCCAAAATATTCCTCCAGATATCTATTTTTAGTTTTTTTAAATGCAAAGGACCCCCAAGTATACCAATGGGAGAGAAGTCCTTGTGAATCCCAAGATATCTAAAATTTTGTCCTAAAGCCTTTAATCAAGATTGAAAAAGACCAATTTGGATTTTTTTTATCATTGATGACTTGGTTTGTAGCCCTAAGGTAGACATTAAGTGTATCTCTAATCATTCTTGCTTCCCTGATGTTGGCCACTTCCACCAATCTTGTGTCATCCATAAAATGTAGGTGAGTCAAAACTTTCTCACCCACCTTGATACCTGTTAGCAAACCTTATTGTCTTCTCCTCAAGATGAGTCTACCAAAGCCTTTAGCCAATATGAGAAAAATATAGGGGAAACAAGGATCTCCTTGACGAAGGCCTCAAGTAGCTCCAAATGGTTGTGAGGGAAGACCCTTGAATAACACTAAAGTAGAAACACAACTCATGACCCATTCTATCCAATATTAAGAGAAACCAAATGCTGCCATCATCTTTGAAAAGAAGCTCCACTCCACCCTATCATAATTCTTTGATATATCTAATTTTATCAACATTCCTCTATTACCAGATGTTTGTATTGAACGGATTACCTCCTGAGCTAGAACCATACCATCCAATATTTACCTACCCTCTACAAAACCCCCTTGCTCCAAGGAGATAATGTTATGTAGAAGAGGTTTTAGCCACTCAACCATTACCTTTGTGATTATTTTATATATGACATTGCATAAGGTAATAGGTCTATAATCTGAAATATGCACCCCTGCTTCCCTTTTGGAATTAAGGTAATGAAAGTATGTTTTAATACTTTAAGCATTCTTTTACTACCTTTGGACTCCTCTATAACATCAATTACATCCTCCTCCAAGTTGTCCCAAAAGGCTTGAAAAAACTCGATTGGAAATCCATATGGACCTGGTGCTTTTACAGTGCTCATTCCAAAGACTACATTCTTCAATGCCCTTTTATCAATGGGTTTAAGTAGGGCCTGATTTTCTTCTTCAAAGGTAATAGAGGGTATGACAACAAGAACTTATTTTTTAGCCTCTTCATATTGCACCATACTTTCCTTAAATAGTTTAGAAAAATAATCCATTGAATGGAAATGCATACCTGGAATTGTATCAAAGGAGTATTCATTCTCATTTTGAAGAGCTTCCATGTTGTTCGTATGTCTCTTAGCACAGACAACCCGATGGAAAAATTTGGTATTTTTATCACCTTCTAATAACCAAGTGGTTCTTGCTCCTTGTTTCCAGTAGGTATCCTCTTGGTTGTCAAGGTCCTCAACCGCTTTATGCAATGCATCATCCTCTTCTTTGAGATGCTCTATAATTGTTCCTTCCCTAACCTCATCCCATATGGCCACCAATGGAGCTCTTTGGACCTAGAAGTTTATCTTGTTAGCTCGCATCTAGTTTTTTAGTTGATCTTTGACATAATGAAGATTTTTATGGAATCTAAACATTGTTGTCCCATATGTTGGGCAGTCTTCTTCCCACCACTGTGAAATTTTATTTCGAAGTTCCCTTTTTTGTAACCAAAAGTTTTTAAATTTAAATGGTTTGTGATGCTACGTTGTCTTGATCCTCCCTTCCAACAAAATGGGAAAGTGATATGAAATCGGACCCTCCAAAATCTAAAATTTTATATTCCATTTTATAAATGCCTCCCCTAAAACCAAAAAATGATCTAACTTCACCTTCCTACTATGTGGATTCATCCTCTTATTAGTCCAAGTATAGTTGGTTCCAGGGCATTTAATATCCACCAAGTATAATGCCTAGACTTGGGCAATCAGAAGTCGATCCCCTAGGTCCAAAATTGGGGTTCTCCATTCCTGATCTCTAGAGGATAATTTAGCATTAAAATACCTAGTAATAATCTAGTCTAACTCTTCCCTTGAGACTCTCATGTTATGCGTAACTTTCCATTGATGCATCTAACCATATAGGTTTTTAGCCCCATAAAAAAATGTGATTAAAACATGTTTAGCTATGATATTGTTTTGAAGATGTGATGTGAGGATACCCCTCCAAGCTATGTGTTCTATTGTAGTCCATTCAAGAGAGTTCCAACAAGTAACTATCCCCCTAAGACCCCTTGGGCAACCACTTCCATACGACCAACACCCCTCCAAAGTCTATTTACTATTTTACACATAAGATCCAACGATATTTTTGTCTCCTGGATAAAAAAATACGTTTTATAGTTTTCTAGGAGTCTTTGAATAGCATATTGAATGGCATATTTGTTTGTTTATGTGATGAGCAAGTCTAGTGGCATATTTCATTATTTAAATGTTATTATTGAATATTATTTGTTTTTTTATGTGATGAGTAAGTCTAGTGGTCTATGGAATGTAAGAAATTTGCATGGTCAATTGACTCACCATATTCCTACCACAAAATTAGAAAATTTAATCCAATTTATTTCATAATTAGGTGGGTAGAGCTCATTTCCCATCATCACATGAGGATAAGCAATTAATTACTTCAAAGATATTCTATTACAATCTAGACAAGATATAGAGGCTCAAGGTAAAATATTATAACATATTCCATCAATAACCACATAGATAAAATTAAATGGATATTCTATTACAATTACCCAATAGATATTACCAAAAAGAATGGAATAGATCCATTTATACACAAATATTTTATATGGTGTGATTTAGGTTTCCCTTATAATTTATACACTTTCCTAAAGTATCATTAAATATCATGATACTACAATGAATCATATTAGAACATATTTTTTATCATAAAAATACTCCAAATTTTGAATATTTTAACCTCAATATTGTTTATATATACTAGTAAAAACACACACAAAACAAGTATAAATCAAACCATATTATCATCAACAATGGAAAACATAATGTTAACATTGATCACATTTAAATCCATATATTACTACAAGTTAAACCATTAAGATGGTACACAACTATAAAATTAAAAACTTTATTTTTGGTATCGAACATTAGATTAAATAATTAAATATTAATTAAAAATTAGTTTTTAATACATAAAAACATAATTATTATTTAATTTTATAAAATATTATAAATTAAAAATAATCTTACATTTGAACTATATATTTTTTTGTCGATTAAATTCTAAAGTAACAAACATATTTAGCTATAATATTTGGCTTTCATATAACAAACCAAAATAATGCTTTGATAATACGATTTTCATAAAAATACACGGTTTCAGATGAACTTTAAGAAGCATGGGAAAAAAATAAAAGTATTCAATTAAATTAATACAAGGGAATTGGTGAAATAGACATAGTTTTGGGGAAACAATGTGTCTCTTGGAATGTTCTTTCTACAGCTATGGTGGGCAAGCATGAGGTTCTTCAGTCTTATTGTAGCATTTAGCAAGAACTTCAAACCCTAGTGAAACATAGAAATTGTTTTTTGGATACTCTGATTTGATTGTTGCACACAAGCAACTCCCAACCTCTGGATACCCTAGACTCTTAAGAACTAGAAAACATTGGGCTAAAATATCCTTTCCAAAACCTGGACGTGTTATTTTATCAAACATATCAACACATGGTACCACGAAAGGACAAGATGGGGTCGAGGTTCCAGGAGGAAATGAGTTAGGTTTGGGTATGCCAGGCTTTGGACTTCCTTGGGTTGCTAGAACCATAAGTATGGTGACTAATGCCAATGCCTTCATTTTCATTTTAAATATTTTCAGTTTCTGTATACAAGAAGCACAAATAACAAAGTATAAATTGATCTACTGGTGCAATGAATAGGTGGATTGCGTTTATATATGATGTATAGGAAACGAAGTGATGTGGAGAAGACAACCTTGAAGTGTCACTTTGGGAACTTTGCATTCCTAGTTATGCCTTTTGGCTTGACCAATTCTCCAAGCACTTTCTAGTCTTGTATGAACAAGACATTCAATAGGCAGCTTAGGAAATCAATCATAATATTCTTTGATGATATTCTTGTTTATAGTATATCTTGGGAGGAGTATTTGAGACACCTTGAGGAGGTGTTGAGTATTCTTGAGCAGGGATATTTCTACTCTAAGGATTCCAAATGTGATTTTGTGCTAACTGAGTTTTTTTACCTTGGACACATTATCAGCTTAGAGAGTGTTCGTGTTGATCCTAAAAAGATCAAGGTAATTATGGATTGGCCTACATCAACAAACCTCACTCAACTTAAGGGGTTTTTTGGTCTATGTGGATTTTACAAGAGATTTATTAAGGCATTCTCATAGTCGGTAGCCCCACTTACAAATTTGACCAAGAAGGGAGCTTTTGAATGGTTAGAACCAATGCAAAAGTATTTTGAGTATTTCAAACAGGTAATGTGTTCATATCCTATGCTCGCCATACCTAATTTTTCCAAACCTTTTGAATTAGAGTGTGATGCTTTGCATGAGGGGATAGGAGTAGTGTTGATGCATAACAAACATCCCAATATTTCGAGAGTAGGAAGTTAATAGGGGCTAAACGAAGTTATTATATTTATGAAAAGGAGATGTTGACCATTATGCATGCATTGGCCAAGTTTATGCCCTATCTTGCAGGAGGCAAATTCACTGTAAAAACTGATCACAATAGTCTCAAATATTTCTTGAATCAGAAGGATCTTAATGAAAGACAACAGAAATGGGTTAGTAAACTTCAGGTGTATGATTTTGATATTGTTTATGTCAAATGAAAAAAAACATAGTTGCTGATGCTTTATCTAGGAGACCATATTTATGTTCTTTGACTAAGATAGCAACGAACTAAAAATAAGAAATTATGGCTAAATATGCTAAGGATACATGGGCTACTAGTGTGATTGAGGGATCTTTGCATGATGATAGATATACGATGATGAATGGGCTGATTATATATAAAGATAGGATACTTTTGATTTTGAACTCAAGGTTCAAGTTGAGAGTTCTGAAATATTTTCATGATGATCTCATGGCTGGTCATACAATGTTATTTAAGAAATACAAGAGGGTTTGGAAAAGGTTTTCTTGGAAAGGACTTAAGAACGAGGTTATCTAGTATGTTCGAGAGTGTACCATTTATCAGCATAATAAATATGAGCACTCTTACCCCGCTAGTTTATTATAGCTCTTACCAATTTCTAATAAAAAATAGAAAGGAATATCCATGTATTTTATCATTGGTTTGCCTAAGACACAAGGCAAATATTGAATTTATGTTGTGGTTGACTGACTCACCAAATTTTCTCACTTTTTTTCTATTTCACCGACATATAAAATAGCACATGTGGTAGATTTGTTCTTTAGAGAGGTGTTTATATTGCATGGGATACCTAAGACAATTTTTAGTGATAGGGACAACAGGTTCATGAGCTTGTTTTGGTAGGAGATATTTAGATTAAGCGGAACTAAGCTCGCCCCCAGCACTAGTTACCACCCATATATGGATGGAAAAATATAGATAGTCAATTAATGGGTGGAAGTATATCTTAAAAATTACATTTCAGGGTAGCAGAAGGCTTGGATTAAATGGTTGCACCTTGGTCATTTTTTTAATACCACATACCACATGTCTATTGGGATGTCACCATTCATGGCTCTGTATGGGTATGAAGACCCTAGCTTCATGAATTTGCTTCTTGGGGATAGTAGAGTACTGAGGGCTAGATATTTGTTGCAGGACATCTAGGATATCATGAAATCCTTGAAGGATAATTTATAGTAGGCACAAAATCAACAAAATATGTATGTTGATCAATATTAGTTACAACACAATTTTGATGTCAATGACTTGGTTTATTTGATATTGTAGCCATATAGGTAGTCCACTCTCAAGAAGAGTGGAAAGAAGAAGCTTAATCCATATTTCTATGGACCATTCAAGATATCCAAGAAGGTTTGAGAAGTGGCATACGAGTTGGAGGTACTAGCTGATAGTAGGGTACATAATATTTTCCATGTCTCATGCCTTAAGAAGGCATTGGGTGGAAATGTTGTTCCTTATTTTGAGCTACCACTCGATGAAGAAGGGAAACTTGTTTTAGTTCCAAATGCCATCATTGACACAAGATAGTATACCCTCAGGAGGAGAGTGATCAGGGAGTTTCTAGTCAAATGGAGGAACTTACCAATTGAGGATGCTACTTGGGAGAGTGAATAAATTCTACAACATCCATAGTTACAATTGCTTGAGGACAAGCAATTTTGGGGAGGAAGGATTGTAGTACTCCCTATTTAAGAAGTTAGTAGTATTCTTGTGGATTAGCCTACTACTAGGTTCTTGTAGGCTAGTGGAGGTGATTGGGAACCCTATTGGGTTTTGGTTCTTTGAGTTTTATTCTTTGCCACTACCTTTTTCTAGGGGTGATTTGGATTTGTTGACCATAACTTTCTATTTTTAGTAAGTTGACTTCTAGTTAGTCAATGGTGATGGTGAGTGGTGTTTCATGTTAAAAGAGAGTTGATTCTTGTGCTTTTCGGTGGTTCGAGCTATCACTTTCTATTTTTAGCTACTTATTATTTTTAGTAAGAATGGGTTTCTGTCATCATCTTCTTATGGGTTTGCAGTGAGCTATGTTTCGAGGTCTATTTTCACTTAGTCATCCAGTTATCTCTTTTTGGAGGAGGATTATTTAATATTTAACGATTTCCTAAGTTAAATTAAATATTTAACTTATGGCATTATATTAAATAATAAAGTATCTTATTTTCCTAAATCAAGTGAAATATTTTATTTAAATGAAAAGTGACTTAGGGATTTTCTTAAATGGGGTCGACTTGGAAAAGTAATATTAAAATATTAAAAAAGTCACCTCAACACTAATTAGGGTGTGGATTTAGAGATATAATGAGAAGTGGAGCTCATTTTTTGATCATTCGAGTAATTTCATCTTTTTCTCTTTGGTGAGAACTTGTAGCTTTGAGGCAAAGTATTCATGGCTTTGTGAGGATGAAAACCCTTACAAGGAACATTGCTTTTGGATGTGAAAGACCATTCCCTGAGCAATCATTAGTCAGTTTCATTTAAAGGCTAAGATTTGTACTTCATTAGGGATTTTTAGAGTGATTTTCATTCCTTCAACATAGGGTCTTAGATTTCATCAGATTGCTAGTGTGATGATTTTTGGGATTTATTGTCCATCATTTTTTGGTATGGTCATACCGTATTGAGGGTCACAGCTATTGTATCAATTAGTATTTGGTTTTGGGTTTTTTAACTCAAGCTTTGGCAAGGTGGGATGACCTCTTTGGAGATTTTGGAGGTGCAAAAAATAAATGATAAAATTTAATATCAAATCACCCTCACAAAGTTGCGCTAGGTTTTGAGAGAGGGTTTTTGGTTTGCAGATCAAACCTAAGTGATGAACGCCATCTTGTTGTTTGGAGACTATTATTGTTGATATTTCCTTCATTTTGGGTTGTTGTATGTGGTGTCAATTTTAGCTTATCAATCTCCTATACTTAATATTCATAATCAACAAATCGGGTAGTTGATCTTGTGCTCCTCTTAGTAATAGAATAAAAAAATCCATGCATGTTGTTGGAGATTCATTATTTGATTATGGAAATTCATGAATATTTATTTAATGAAGTTTTATGTATTTGGGTTTGTTGCTTGCTTCTATATTTTAATATGTTATCATATTGGTTTTCCATATGAACTTTACAAAAAAAATTACAAACTGAGGGGGTGGGTTATTACAGTTGCCTCCTCGAAGAGGCCTGCGATTATGAGTTATTTGTAAGATAATTTTAATTCTACAATTACTTTCTACATAGTGTTATTATGTTATTGCATGCATTTCAGTTATCTTTCAGTATTTTGTGTGTGATATTTATTTCAATAGAAGACTCCTTACAAGTGGTATAAAAGCTCTTTCTAGGGCTAAAATCTGTTATGATTGTGACAATTCTTGCTTAGCCATTTCTACTTGTTAGGTATAATTTTTTTGTGTTTTTCATTTTGTTTTCTTTTATTCAAAAAGCCAAAAAAAATTATGCAAAAACAAAAACATACAATTTTTTTTTTTTTAGTAGTTGAGTAGGTTAGAAACCCTGTACCAGGGGTTTAAAATATCATGAAGGAGCTATCATTATTGGTTAATCTAGATAGCCCATAAAGCATATAGTGAAGTAAGGGGCGATCATGATCTAATACCCAGGTCTCAAATAACACTCACACATGGAATCAAGCTCCCACACATATTTGGGTGTATCAGGAGACCATTCTAGGTTGAACAAAATTTTATTCAGTATGAAGCTTTTCGGTCTTATATCATCCATAGTCCATGGGACACAACATCCTAAATAATTACCCTCCTATACTATCAAAGAGGTAGATAGTGTGCTCAAGGGTATGTGTGGAATCATCCTTGGGTAGTGGCCTAAAATATTGATCTAAGCACTATTGTTCATCACTGCAATATAACAAAGGGCCTATGGGTGTTACATACTCCTCTACCTAGCATATCCTAGTTCTGTTAAACACTTCAACCTACAAAAATACACATCTCCCTGCTCTACTGAACCTGCATTTATAATCCCAAAAAATGAGCATACTGAGAAGGACTTCCCTATCACAGAAGAACACACTTTTCATGCACCAATGACAGAGTATGCAAGTGTCCATAATAGTCTAAAATATTCTAGTACCATCTAGATTAGTGGTAGTAAGAGTTAAATTAGTGACAGTACCAGTCAGGTTAGTGATAGTAACAATCATGTCAGTGACAGTAACAATCGGGTCAGCAACAGTAATAGTAAAAAAATATAGGTGGTTAGGGTCATAAATATAACTATTAGTGTTAGTAACTACAGTACATGTGACATGACAGTGACAAGATAATCAGTTGAAAGAATGCACAGACTAGAGACAGTTGATCCAATACCCAAATTTTGAAGTGTATCTCCAAATAAAAACTGACTACACCAATAGACTCATAAAAAAATATTTTGCTACTTTTTGATTCTACACTCAAAAAATAAAAAATCATGCAAATCAAAGCTATAATGAAGAAGTTGTAGTGGTTTTATCATTACTCTATTTTGAGTAATTTTTAAACCAAAAGAGGGAAAAATAGCACTAAAAAAGTCATAAAAATCCCTAGAAAACCCCAAAAATACTCAAATCTCTTTTGTTATCTTAGTTAACCTCTTATGCACCTCTCACAGAATTTTTGAGCCTTAACTCCCTTCTTTCTTGAAATTCCTCAAATTTATCATTTTCACTAGCCCTTTTTGGCCAAATATTCTACAAATACAAAATCTGAGTTTGGGGTGCCCAAAAATCTATATTGTGGATTATAGCTCATTGTGTCCATATTTTTAATATGATCATCTTGATATATAACACCCAAGCACTTTTCTTGACTTACTAAAAATAGTAATTCCTAAAACCACACTTCTATTTTTAGTAATTTAGTAAAAAAGGTTCAAGGCTATCCCAAATGGTAGGTGGTACTCGTGGACATAAAAAAGAGGTAGAGGAAAACACCACTACAATTTTGGATATCCTACTAAGTGCTATTAGGATATTGCAAACCACAAGTTAAAACTTAATGGTAGAATTTCAAACTTTCAGAACTGAACAAGATACCTCTATAATTTACCTAGAAGACTAGCTTTGGAGGAGGCTTGATGAGCAATCTCAAGGTTTGTGTGCTAGTTTCATATATCAAATTCCTTAGAACCTCGACATTGGACCTATGCTCATATTTTTTAATAAATAGCTTTTAGTATCGAATATAGCCACTACAAATGCATAGTGGTACCTTTTGGGATAATTATTGCACCTACAACCTTTGTGTTTAATGAAGGTGTTCCAAGCAAGTCTGAGTATCATATTGAACACTCACATTTCAACTAAGATCAAGGAAAGGGAATATATTACTCTCACCTTCGCTTTGATCGAGATACTACCTTTAAGATGCCAAAACTAGATTTTCCTAAGTTCAATGGGAAGGATGTGGATAGGTGGTTATGTTGTGTTGCTCAATTATTTAGACTCCATAATATCCCCATGTATCACCAAGTTCAAATGGCTTCTTTCAACTTAGAATTTGAAGCCTTACAATAGTACCAATGGTTGCAGAAAACTCTCCTTGATCCTTCTTGGGAGGATTTTGAGTCTCGATTACTCACTCGCTTTGGCCCTAGTGAGTATGATGATTTTACAGGACAATTGACAAAGTTGAGATAAAATTCGATAGTTCGAGTTTACCAAATTCAATTTGAGAAATTTGCCAAAAAAAATTATAGGAATGAATGAAGGGTTCTTTATGATTTTTTTTGTTAGTGGGTTGTGGAAATATCTCCAAGTTGAGGTCATGATGTTTAAACCGCAATCCATGATGTAGGCTATCAAGTTGGCTCATTCAACTAAGTCCAAATTTTCAGCTTAGAGACGAATATCTAAATTTCCACAGACTAAACCCTATTTTCCTCCTAGATTTAGAAATTAGAATGAACAAAAACCTGTTGCACCTAAATGACTAACCACTACCGAAATGGATGAGCAATACGTTGAAGGGTTGTGCTACAATTATGATGAAAATTGTTCTCATGGGCATAGGTGCACTCAAAAGAAGTTGTTCCTCATCGATGTTGATGAGCCTGACATTAGCGACCATGTGATGATGACACAGAATGTGTAGAGGAACCACCCAAATTAGAGGAATAAAACCAGGACAAACCACGGGCTAAAATTTCTATTCATGCTCTTGCTGGAACTACTATTCCTCAAACCATGAAAGTTGTGGGTTATTTCAAGGGTCTGCGTCTTAAAATCTTAATTGATTTTAGTAGTACACATAATTTGATTGATCCTCATATTTCTAAGTAGTCAAATTGTTATGTACATACATGTAATTCCTTTGTGGTTTTGGTAGCAAATGGTGGGACCTTACCTTGCAAAGGTACATATTGTAATGTTAACATCAATATTGAGGACTATGAGCTCAAACATTATATGTTTACACTTCAACTAGGGGTATGTGATATCGTGTTGGGAGATCAATGGTTGGGCACATTGGGAGTCATATCATGGCACTTTTCTAAGCTTTGGATGTGATTTTCACAGAATGAATATTCCCACACTCCTCATGGCTTAAAAGTAGGGCCTTCACAGATTATCAGTTCCAATCAGATGAAGAAGTTGTTAAAAAAATCATCTTGGGGTATCATAGCTTAGATTTTTGTGATCCAACCTCATCCTTCAAAGGAGGATTCTATTCCTAAAGATTTACAACTTATTTTGACCAAGCATAATTCTATTTTTTCTAAGCCAACAGAATTACCGCCTCGCTACTCTCATGGCCATGTTATTCCTTTGTTACCTGGAAATGCATCACCCAATATTAGATCGTACTGGTATCTTCATGCTCTTAAGTTAGAAATCAAGAAGTTAGTACAAAAATTGTTAAAATCCAGTGTCATTCGGCCAAGCAACAGTCCTTACTCTTCTCTAGTTTTACTGGTGCTTAATAAATATGGGTCCTGGTGGTTATGTATTGATTATCGAGAGATCAATAAACTTACCATAAAGGATAAATTTCCTATTTTTGTGGTGGATGAACTTCATGGGACTATGTATTTTTCTAAACTTGACCTTCGCTCGGGGTACCATCAAATCAGGCTCAAGATGATAAAATTCCCAAGACTGCTTTTCGTACTCATGAAGGTCACTATGAGTTTTTGGTAATGTCATTCGGCTTGACTAATACCTCTTCCACTTTCCAAAGCCTCATGAACAACATTTTTTGTCTATTCCTTCAAAAATTCATCCTAGTCTTCTTTGATGATATTTTGGTGTATAGTCGCTCATGGGAAGAGCATCTTATTCATGTGAATCAAACTCTTCAACTGTTGGCACAACATCAACTCTATGCTAAGCATTCCAAGTATTTTTTTGGGTTGATAGAAGTGGAATAATTTAGACACATTGTCACTAAGGAGGGCATCAAAGTTGACCCTAAGAAGACCCAAGTTGTTCAGGAATGGCCAAAACCTCACACTCTCAAAGGTCTTAGGGGATTTTTAGGGCTTATAGATCATTACCATAAATTTATTTGTAACTATGGTAAAATTGCAACTCCTCTCAATTCCATGTTAAAGAAGGAATTTTTTACTTGGATGGGACCCACTGAATATTCTTTCCTAGAATTGAAACATGCTATGACCACTATGCATGTTTTGGCCATGCTGAATTTCTCCAAATTGTTCGTCATTGAAAGTGACGCTTCAAGTCGTGGTATTGATGCAGTGTTGATACAAGAAGGGAGACCCTTGGCCTTCACTAGTAAAGCTCTCTTCACCGTAATTTTGGAAAATCCACTTATGCCAAGGAGATGATGGCAATTTTACATGTTGTAACCCATTGGCGACTGTATCTCATCAAGCATTATTTCTCCATTAAAACAGACCATCAAAGTCTCAAATATTTTTTGTAGCAATAGGTTGCCAACTCTAAACAACAAAATTGGGTCTATAAACTCATGGGCTATGATTATGATATCACTTATAAGAAGATTAAGGAGAATGTTATGGTTGATGCTCTCTCTTACCAATTTGAGGCTCTTAGTATGTTGTGTGTCATTTTATTGTCGGATCCCCAATGGATTGATTCCTTACACCAAGATGTGCATCAGGATTCTGAATTGCAAATTTTGGTTGCTTCCCTATACACTGAGCCTAGTTCATGTCCAGGCTACACTTGGGATGGATGGGATTTGTGATTCCACCCACTACGGGAACTTCTCATGATAGAACTGCAAGTTGCCCCATCTGTTGGCCATTCAGGATTTCTCAAAACATATGAATGGCTTAAGCACACTTTTTTTTAGAAGGGTATGAAAAAGGACATTTAGGATTTTGTGGTAGCTTGTGAAAAAGGAATTTTTTTTAAAGGGTATGAAAAAGGACTTTTTTTTTAGAAGGGTATGAAAAAGGACATTTAGGACTTTTATTTAGAAGGGTATGAAAAGGGTTAAATAGTGCGTTCTCCAAGCACTCTTCAATCCTTGCCCATTCCTGACCAGGTTTGGACGAATATTTCTATGGATTTTATTAAAGGATTACTTAAGTTCAGAGGTAAATATGTTATCTTCGTGACAGTGGATCGTCTTTCAAAATATGCTCAATTTTTTTCCCTCTCCTATTCTTACACAACTTTCATCGTTGCCCAATTTTTCCTTGATTCTATCATTCACCTTCATGGTCTATCCTCCTCCATTGTGTCCTATCATTACCCAACATTTACTAGTCACTTTTGGTAATAATTATTTAAGTTGTAGGGAACTCAGCTCAAAATGAGTTTAGCTTATCATCTGCAAATGGATGGCCAGATGGAGATTGTTAACAAATATTTGGAAACCTACCTTCGTTGCTTTACATCTAATCATCCTACGCATTGGACGAAATGGCTTCTGGCCGAGTGGTGGTACAAATATTCTTATCACAAAACAACCAAGGTTACCCCTTTTGAGGAAATTTATGAGTGCCCTCCACTCACACCTTCCTCCTACATTCCAAGTAGCTCCAAGGTCCATGCATTTGATACTACTCTTAGTTAGCATGTTGATGTCCTCCGTCAACTAAAGCTAAATTTGGATGTGGCCCAAAATTGGATGTGCCAATAGGCTAACAAACACCGTTATGAGCATAGTTTTGATGTGGGTGATATGGTTTTCCTTGGCTTGTAGGCATACAAACAGTTGTCCCTCCAGCTTCGCAGATGCTAGAAACTTGCTACAAAATATTATGGACCCTACCAGGTTTTACAACGGATTGGTGCCACAACCTACAAATTGGCCCTTCCACCTACATCCAAGATCCATCCTATTTTTCATGTTTTCTCTCTCAAAAATGTGGTGGGAAATTGGATACATGTTCAATCTGCACTCCTGAAGTTAGATGAAGAAGGTTCTATCTTTCTTGAACACAAACAATTCTTGGATCATCAAACTCGCACTCTTTGCAACCACACCATTACTAAAGTCCTTGTTCGGTGACATGGACTCCAACCAGAAGATGCTACATGGGAGTCTCTCCATCAGGTCTAGCACCATTTTCCTCACCTTTAGCTTTGAGGACAAAGCTTTTGGAAGAAGGACATGTTAGGATCCCATCCTAACATTATTTTATAATTCTCATTATTATGTAATGACCCACTTCCAACATGGGGGGATTCTATTTTAATGTTATTTTATAATACTTTGTAATGTATGTGGCAAGTAAGATATCTAGCCAAGTGGCGCCCTCACATGTAACCATTATCAAGATTGTAATGGATGTTTGGTAGAAGATTTTAACTCGAGTAGCATTTTGCATGTAAGTCAATTCGTGAACCTTTAGGTAGGATTGCATGTAGCTTTCTCTTTAAAAGGCATGAAGCCATGTACAAATGTATCTTTTTGCAAGTTAATGAAATATTGAAGGAGGTTGCCCCCTAAAAAATACCTGCGATTCTAAATTATTTATAAGATTGTTTCAATTCTACAATTACTTTTTATATATTATTATTCTGTTATTGCATGTATTTCAATTAACTTTAAGTATTTTGTGTGAACTTTATTTCAACAATAGATTCTTTACATAATAAAAGACTTTAAACTTATATCTTTCTCTTAATTGAGAGAACACTATAGTTTCTAACTTTCCATATTCAAGCTTTTTAAATTCTTCACCTCACATCAACCAAATATCACCTTTTACCACATGAGAAAGATAAAGAAACATTAAGAAATATTAAATGTAACATATTAAAATTAGCTTTGCCTTTTATAAAAGAATAGTTTGTATTGGCAGTTATATTACATGCAACACTCACTCTTAACATTTACCACTATAAATCTAATATGACTATAATCAATATATTTTGTATTCTAATTTTTTATGCCAGATATTGTAGAAACCTTAACATACATTATGATGCAAGTCAAACATGGGTATAAATATGGTTATTCTAGTTAATATACAGTTAAACGATTCTTCACTTTTTTTTTTTAATTTCAATGTAGTTGTCAGGATTTCAACACGGTCTTCTTAACTGTAAGAAATTTTTTTTTTAATTGATCAGATTTATATTATTAAATATTAATATTATAATAATTGAATAATTTATTATATTTATATTATTAAGTATTAATATCATAATAATTTAATAATTAACTAGAAATAACTATAAATCATGGTATGTCTGCCTCAACTCGTTGGTGATTTATTGTCTACTGTAAATCACAAATTAAAAGGTGATCTAGGGACTGCATATTTGCATAGAAAAAATGTTCAAGGAATATTTTGATTCCCTTTTAGTAACACAAGCAAAAGTATACCATATCCATAGCCACACATCATACTAAAAATACTTTGAAGAAATATATTTTTGAGGGGTTTAGTTTTACCTTTTCATAACCCATCTGAGCAAGTAATAACCTCTGGTGCTTTATGAAGGCACTTGCCAAGAAGCTGGATCCCCAGGGGAACATAGACATTCGGATTGAGAGACTTTGTTCTAATTGTTTTACACAGACAAATCTGAGACTGAAACTGTCCTAGGCTTTGGAGAGGTGGGCAGCAAAAATTCATTATAAAGTCTCCTCTATGTGAGAGTGCTCCCAGCATATCAACACAAGCTCCCATTTTTCTAGGACTTCCAGGGCAATATTCTGATAAACTCAACATTCTTGAATCAGATGAAGTGAATTTGGGAGATTCAAGGCAAGAGGGATCAGTTTTGGGTGTCGACGATTGACCTTTGAAGAGATTATCACCTTCACTGGATGAAAGAAAAACATAGACAATAATGTTGACGAACACCATAAGCATGACTACAAATACCCAATACCAAACTATAGAGATTATAAGCGGGACTGCAAATACCTTTGCCATTTTAGGGCCTTTAGATTGAGAACTAAACCTTCATAGCCTAGCCTAAGCTTTAAAAGCAACTTGAATTATCTGTATATGATGAATAGAAAGAAGTAAAGTTGTGTATATATAGATAAAATTTTGCAGGAAGAATTCAGATCTGGATGGTCAAGAGGATCAAAAGTTGTATTGGACGGCGACAAACGACATTAATGCTACCATCTTTTAGTCCAATAGGAGGAGGAATTGTAAATATCAGTGGCAAAGTAATTGGGTCCAAATTGCATTGAATAAATCGACGTAAGTGGCTCCAAATTGCATTGAATAATTCGGCGATGCATGCTAACAAATAGATGTATTTTTTTTAATTTGGTTAGTGTGATAAATTTTTATAGGGTTAAACAATTTCTTCGTAATTATAATTCTTTGTCAAATAAAAAATTATCAAACCTAAAAAACCAAAGGTTATTTTCAATAAGTGTTACTTAAGTAAATTAAGTGGTTCATAATTGAATTGAATTTTTATTAATATAGGATTGTAAAGGAAAACATATACAAAGCAAGGGGAGTGTCTAATGCAGTTCTAGAGAAAATAAGTAAGAAAAATAATAAACAGAATGATATATGATATAAGATCTGTGGATCAAGGATTACTTCCAACATTTAAAGCTGAAGAGAAGTGAGTGATATAAGATTTGGATGTCGTCGTAGATGTTCTTTGTTGGAGTTGACGACAAATTGATCTTGTTGTATCTCTGTGATCACCCTGGTGTTTCCTGGTCGTGGCCTCTGGAGGCTGGAAGAATGAAGTGATAAGTCAGGATCTTGTTATCTTCTGCAAACTGTTACTAAGTAGTTCTTTCTTGATATTGAATAATTATCGGATGAAAAGGGCAATGCATCTTTGATCTTCATAATTAATCCAAGATTTTAGTGTATGGGTGTTTCTAAATAAGCAATAATATCTACCTCGTATCTTGTAGTAGGCAGGACAGGTGAAAATGATATGCTCCTCGGATTCTACATCAAGACTTCACAATCTACAAATACGTTGATCTCTGGGGAGATGATGATCTGTCTTAATACGCAACTGGTGGGAGCAAACTCGTACCTGAGCTAGAGGAAACCTGAGGTTGTGTGACATTTGTATCAAGTTATATTTTGGAGTAGTGATCAATCAATTCTTTAGTTGGAGATAAAAGTGAGAGTAATGGAGCAGTTTTAGTGAAAGAGGTTCAGTCCAAGTAGTTTTTATATTTGCTGAGTAAATCTCATCTCGAATATTCTTATTGGAGTATGGTGCATTGATTGATGCTTTAGTAGGAGGAGGTCTCATGATCTCTAGGCCAAGAGATTGAAGTAGAGTAATAGTATGAGCATACCAGTAATTCTTGACCCCTTGATTTGCCAATTGTAATTATTTTTTTAAAACTAATTTCAAATATAAATTATTTTATTATTTTTAATGTATAAGATAAATATAAAATATGGTTTAAATAAAATCTTAAATTTAATATTATATTAACATAATATTTTAATTCTCTATTATCATATTAAAACTATTATATATATACAAGTGAAGAAAGACTTTATGAAATCTATATTACAATCTTAATGCGACGTTATAAGGACAAAAATTTGTGTAAATTTGAGTTATTGTTAGCGCACATCATATAGCTTGTTATAGGGCAATATTATTCATGGGCGGGCTATTACATTAATGTTAATTAAGCATTCGCTTCTCCTAGTCGGTTAAGGAGGTTCCAACAAAGAAGTTGGTTGGTTACCCAACCAACTATTTTGCTATTGTATATATATGTCAATTCAATCAATATGAGTTCACTTGTTTTGCGTTATTTCTCCACAGGTTTACATGGTTCCAAAGCTAGGCGGGTGAGACCAAAACTAGGCGGTGAGACCGAGGAGGTGGGGCACGGACCGAGCAGACCCAAAACTAAGGAGGTGGGGCATGGATACCGAGGAAGACCCAAAACCAGGCTCATAGACCGAGACCAAGTACAGGCACACAGTACGAGACCTCGCAGACACTGACAGGGACATGGGTGACATGTGGCAGGACACGGGTGACTCAGACACTGACAAGGATACGGGTGACACGTGGCACGCTGGGGTTGGCTCGATGGCTACATGTGGCATGTTGGGGTTGGCTCGATGGCAAAAGGAGGGCAAGGCTTGATTGCCCGAAGGCAATCGAAACACATAATGTCGTAGATGATATAAAAACAAACCAATTTCTTTTCCCTCGTGCATGTGGGATAAAGGAGTTTTTTTTATTTTTTTTCTTTGTACGCAGGCAACAGTGTGTACATTGGTGACTGTGTTCTCCTACCTTTCCATGGCAAGCGCCAGCCCAGACGGTACCCTTGCTTGATCCTAAGATTGTTGCCACAGAAGGTGCAGGGTTCCAATCTCCCAGAGACGCATTTTTTTGTTTGTTGTGTTCACTGATCTCGTAGGGTTCAAGGTGCAGACAAGAGGCACATCGTGCCTTATTTTCCCCATGAGCTGTGTAGCCAAGGTGGTTTGGCTCCTTTCTCCAGTGGGGGAGGTCGGGGGTTCCAACCCCACCGACCATAGACAAAGAAAATTTTTTTTTTGTTTTTTAGTGCTTTTGCAGCGTTGTTAATAGGCACGTTGTGCCTTCCAATATCACGACGGTTGTGTAGCCGAAGTGGTTTGTTTCGCTTCCCACGACGGATGAGGTCGGGGGTTCCAACCCCACCGACCATCACAAAAGCATTTCTTTTGTTTTGTTGACAAATTTGTCAACAATAACAAGCCAAAACATAAAAAATTGCTCCAAATTTTTTTTCAAAGTTGCTGAAAAAATTGTTTTCAAAGTTGCTGCACAAAAGTTGTTTTCAAAGTTGCTGGAAAAAATTGTTTTCCAAGGAGACGATCGGGCTTTTTGGAGGGATAAGTTGCTTTGTGCCTATTTGAAACAGGGCCATTTTTTTTCTCTTTCCCCTATTGTTTATTTTTCCAAAACAAGGGGGGATCCAAGTACATTTCTTGCAAAATTCTAAAACAAAAGGGGGAAATAAGGAGTTTTTCACAATGGCCACTATTCACAAATATCTCTCAGATTCCCAGTTGCTAAAAGGTCCTAACTTTGTTCCATGGAAGACAAATATGAAAGCCATTCTTCAGGTGGAATATTTATGGGATGTAGTGAATGGCACTACAAAACACCCTCAAATAGTAGGAACCGATCAAGAAGCTTGGGATAAGAAGGACAAGAAAGGTCTCATGTTTCTCCTGCTTGCTACTACATATGAGGTCCAACCTCATATCTGTGATGCCAAAACCAGTCCTGAAGCTTGGGCTGCTTTGAATATTGTGTATGAAGGAAAGAATCAGTCCACTATTCTCAACCTTCAAACTCAACTACATACCCTCAGTATGAATTCTAGGGAGACAGTTGATCTCTTCCTTTGCAGAGTGGCGGAACTGAAAGCCAAACTAAATGCTATGGGAAAACTAGTGGATGATGATATCTTGAACTCTGTCATCTTGCGAGCATTGCCAGATTCCTATAAGATGTTGATCACTTCCCTCAACGTTTCTGGTAGACAAGTATCTTTTGTGGAGTTGGTAAATTTGCTTCAGACTGAGGAGGCCAATCAGGTTCAGAAATATGAGGTGCCAGATAATGCCCTTTCCACCCAAAAAAGGGGTAAGCAACAAGGACAGTCTCAAAAAGGGGGTCCTTCTTCCAAAGGAAAAGGGAAACAAAATCAGCAGAAGGATAAATATTGCAAGATTTGTGATATGAATAACCATGACACCAACAGGTGTTGGTTAAAAAACAAGCAACAAAATGATCAATCTCATAAGAAGAAAGGGAAAGAGAAACAACAATACAAAAAGAAACATAAGCAACCTAAGGGACATGTTGCTTATGCTAACTCCAACTCAGACCCAGATTCCTCTGGATCCGATTCAGATTCTGACTTTGAAAGAGCACACAAGGTGCTCATGACCCATACTTCATCTTCCCAGATAGATGTTGTATGGTATATCGATTCAGGAGCTAGTAAGCACATGACTGGAGACAAATCATGGTTTGACACATTTGAGGAGAAAGAGGGAAAGCCAGTCACCATTGTTGATGATCAAGTCTACCAAGTAAAGGGTGAAGGGAATGTTTCTGTCACTCTTCCAGATGGTCGATGTCAGATAGAGAAGGTCCTCTATGTCCCCGGATTGGCCAATAATCTATTTTCTGTTCCTCAGATGTTGGATAGAAAAATGGATGTTGTGTTTCGAGTTGTGCAAGGCAAGAAGAGATGTTTTATAACCCACAAAGGTAAACATGTCACAACCGGTTCCTACAAGCATGGCTTGTTCATTCTTGATGCTCTTTCAACACCTCATGTTGCTCTAGCAGCAACTACAAAGGAGGTCACTTCTCTCTGGCATAGAAGATATGGGCATCTCAGTTCAGGATATTTGCTCGAATTGAGCAAATATGAGATGGTGAGAGGACTTCCTCATCTCTCCTCCATCTTACTAGTTTGCTCGGATTTCTTAGCAGGGAAGCAACACTAGGTACCTTTTGAATCTAGCTCTTCCAGAGCTATGAAACCTTTGGAGTTGGTACACACCGATCTATGCGGTCCTATGCCCACCAGTTATGGTGGAAAGAAGTACTTTCAATTGCTCGTTGATGATTACTCCTGCAAGATGTGGGTTTTCTTCCTCCAATTGAAATCAGAGGTATTTTCATACTTTCAACAATTCAAGAAACTTGTTGAGAAAGAGTCTGGATGTTTCATCAAATCCCTCCGCTCAGATCGAGGGGGGAATATACTTCCAAAGAATTTTCATCATTTTTGAAAGAACATGGGATTAAGAGACAACTGACTACTGCCTATACACCTCAGCAGAATGGAGTTGTAGAGAGGAGAAATCGTTCCATTATGGAAATGGTTCGATGTATGCTGAAGGGAGCACATCTTGAGGATCAGTATTGGGTAGAAGTAGTAAACACAACATCATACCTCCTGAATAGAGCACCCACAAGAGCTCTACAGGGTAAAACTCCACAAGAAGCATGGAATGGTAAGAAACCTTCCATTTCTCATCTAAGGGTTTTTGGTTGTAAGGCCTTCATGCATATACCCAAACAAAAAAGGAAAAAGTTAGATGAGAAGACCCTGCAATGTATCTTTCTTGGTTATGATGAGCATTCCAAGGGATATCGATTGATAGATCCTATGACCAAGAAGACACATATAAGTAGAGATGTAGTATTTGATGAAGCTTTCACTTCAAATAACACTTCTACAGTTGTATACCTTGAGGAAGATGAGCCTAAGAAAGAGACTCCACCTCCTCAAAACAAAATTCCAAAATGGTATACTAGTACATTGAGAGATTCCAAATTGACATCACTTCCAGATCTAACTCTAGATCGACCATGTACTCGTAGTATGACACAACAGAAGAGAGCAGAGGCATCAACTTCAGAGGTTGATGAACTTTACCAACAATTCGATGATCTATCTGTAGATGCAGAAGAAGACAAGGAAACAGATATGGAAGATGAAAGGGTTTATATGATAGCATTGGATGAAAATGAACCCAATACAGTTCAGGATGCACTTAGTGAGCCTCAGTGGAAGGCTGCTATGGAAGCAGAACATACATCTCTCATGAAAAATCATACATGGAAGCTAGTAAATCTGCCTTCAGGAAAGAAGCCCATAGGCTACAAGTGGGTGTTCAAAGTAAAGTATAAGGTAGATGGTACTATTGATAAGCATAAAGCCCGTCTTGTTGCAAAGGGCTATGCTAAAAAATAAGGCATAGATTATGAAGAGACTTTTGTCCCTACTACAAAAATGACTACCATTCGAGTTTTGTGTGCCATGGCAGCTCAGTTTGGGTGGAAGTTGCATCAAATGGATGTAAAAAGTGCTTTTCTTAATGGTGATCTACAAGAAGAAGTATACATGACCCAACCTGAAGGATTTGTTGTTAAAGGGCAAGAACATAAAGTTTGTAAGTTGATCAAATCCTTGTATGGGCTAAAACAAGCTCCTCGAGCTTGGTACATCAAAATTGATAGTCACTTATTGCAACATGGATTCCAACGAAGTCCGTCAGATGCGAATCTCTATATAAAGAACAATGGTTCTGATATAGTGATTCTGGTGCTATATGTAGATGATTTGATCATAATAGGTAGTTCAGATAGTATGATTGATACAGTGAAAAATGATCTAAAGACATCTTTTGAAATGATAGATCTGGGGCTTCTGCACTACTATCTTGGTTTAGAAGTAACTCAAAAGAAACATCATATCAGAGTTACACAGAAGAAATATGCCAAGACTTTGATTGATAAATATTGTATGACTGATTGTAAGTCAAAAGCTACTCCAATGGAAGCAGGACTTAAGTTATCTAGATATGATCAATCTCCGCAGGTAGATAGCACTCTCTATCATCAATTGATCGGGAGTCTTATATACCTAACCAATACCAGGCCTGATCTCAGTTTTGTTGTGGGATATCTTTCATGGTTCATGCAGGAACCTAAGGTCAGTCATTGGAAAGCAGCAAAAAGAGTTCTACATTATGTCCATGGTACAACAAATTTTGGCTTGGAATACAAAAAGAATAACAAGTTTTATCTACAAGGATACACGGACTCCGACTATGCTGGATCCATTGATGATCGGAAATCAACCTCTGGATATATCTTTCATCTTGGATCTGGTCCTGTCTCTTGGCATAGCAAAAAGCAGCAGGTAGTTGCTATTTCATCTATAGAGGCAGAATATCGCACAACTAGTGGAGCAGAATATCCCAAAATAAATGAATGCATATATTTAAATATGTTATTTAAAAAAAAAATTAAATGTGTTATTTGCATTTCATATTTACTTATTTTGTTTGTGTATTTGATAGGAACAATATAACATCAATGATAATAAGTAAATAATGTATGGAAGATTTAAAAAGAGTATTGTATATGTAATCGTTATGGATATCCCATGAATATTATAAATATATTTGTTATTTATTTGAGTTTAAATCAGCTCAATGTACTTATATTTTTTTTGGTAGGTAATTTTTTTTTTATTGCTTTACGGGTTAAAGGGTCTCGTCCCTGTTACATCAGTAGCAAAAAGTGACAATTGTGCCTTCCGGTGGCTACAGATAAAAACCAACTGAGGCTTAACCTCGTACACCAAGACCCAGACAAGGCAAGAGCCTTCCAAGAAAGAAAAAATACAGCTATTACAGTACTTGAAAAAAGAACAACCAACAGCCCTGCTGCCTAGACACGACCTTCCCAGGTTACTGGGATTCCCTATTTTTTTTCTTGTTGTGCACTATCATCAGGGGTGAGGAGAGTCTTTATCAGGGTCGGGAACTCTCTGAGCTCTTCCATGGCACTGGACAGCATGGCGCACCCTTCCCTGTAGATATTGGCAGCCACCTATAGATGGCTAACAACTTCATTGGCTCTCTTGAGGGCTATGGAACACAATGAGTCCTTGGCGTTAACATTATGCTGATGATCGTCATCATTGATGATTTCTGTATCCGGTTGTTGATCCCTCAACTTGGGGGATTTCAATATTTTGGATTTCTTGCACTTCTGAGGAGGCCGAACTGACTTCTGCTTGGGCCTAGGATGCTTGCCAGAGCGGGCTTCCTCTTTGGGAGTAGTGGTAGGGGGTGAATCTTCCTTGCCCTGATCAGGGAGGGGGGAGTGCTCCGGGGGAGGGGAAATAGTGGGGTACTAGGGGTGGTTGGGGGCTTCGACACGGATGGAGTTGGAGGAATGAGCGGGGCTGGGGGACCTAGAAGACATGGTCCCGGACACCTGGTGGGCTAGGGCATACTTGTATAGAACCAAAAAAAGCCCCTGGTGATGGGGAGGTTTCGGGGACTTACTTTCTCTATAATTGGTGATGGCAAGGGTGATGGACCGAAAGAGGAAGTCCGGGATATTGACAGGATGAACGTCACGCAGGTGGTTAACCAAGGCAAGATTATAAGCTCGGAGGGGCTTGTCGGGGTTGTCAACAGAGACATACTGAATAACAGGGACAATAGTCATAGCCCACGGGTGAGGCAAGGAAGAATGAATGACTCCTTTCTTCTCCCAAATGAGATTCTTCCCCTTATTGGGGAACTAATCAGTTTCCTCTTTGAAATAATGCCTATCTCGATGAACTACTCTACCTTCAGTCGGAATGCCAAAAATTTGAGAAATGGAGTGGACACTTACCTCAAAACGGAGGCCACGAACTTGTACTTCCCCTTCGTTCCATGTCTCGATGAAAGCTCTGGTCACTTCCTCCTCAATACCAGAGAAAAGCTTGAAGAAATTGATGAAATGCTTGGCATCGAGCAGATCAGCGGTCCCGACCTCAATTTGCAAGCTAGTGGGCTCAGTGGTGGCCATGGTGCAAGCCAGACCAGAGCTTACAGAGCTCGCTAGGATTTTTCTAACGACAATCATAGAGGAAAGGGATAGAATAGTCTTAGCGAAAGCAAAGTGGAGGAGAACTGACTGGATCGGGGAAGAAGAATGGTGAGCGAGGGTCTCGGGAAAAAAACCCCAAAGTAGGAGACTAGTAGCGGGAAAAATGGTGCAAGCGTGGCTCGTGATGATAGGGCCACAACGGACGGGAGCGGAGAGATGAGCACAAAGGGTGATGAGAGGGGAAAAATGGGGGAAAAAGAGGTGGCTCGAACACCCTGACTGCAAGGTCAGAGTCCAGCTGGGAAAACATGGGTGAAAAACATGAGCCATACTCTTCGCACAAAAAATCGTACAGGCAACTCTAGTGAGATTGGTGTTTAGAAACACCTTAGGTGTTGATAGAACATCGAGGGGGTGGCGAGAGCCACCTTTGATGGGGTACTTGCTGAGAGAAGTGAAGCAACGGTCGTTCACCTTGGGTATTGAAAAAATACCATGATGCAGGTAGCACAAACTACCTAACAGGTCACGAGCCCACATCCTGGTTAGCTTGGATGATCACTTCTTGTGGGAAGTCTTCTTCCCAGATGTACAGGGTGGACTGATTGACTACTTTGTTGGCAAGAATATCAGCCACCTTATTAGCCTCCCTGAACACGTGATTGATCTGACTTTGAGAGTTACCACTGAGAGAAAGTTGACAGTCTTGGATGATGTTCTGGATATTCTTCCCCCCTGTGCTCTTGTTGATGATGTGGCCAATGATCACTGAAGAATCTCCTTCAAAGATGATTGGCTTGGGGAGGACTTTGCTTATCTCAATGCTTCTCCATAAAGCTCTAGCTTCTGCATAATTGTTGGTTTGGGTCCCGAGATTCTCAGAGAAAGCCTTGATAATGTTGCCTGTGTGATCCCTGATGACTCCCCCTGCTCTAGCTCTCCCTGGATTTCCTTTGGAGGCACCATCGAAGTTGGCCTTAAGCCATCCCATCGGAGGGGGGACCATTTGGCCATGGTTTGGGTGCTAAAGGAATTTTGGATTTTGCTACAGTCTGTGGGGATTCTGAGGGAAGCAAATAGGAAAGCTTCCAGCCCGTATCTAGGGACATCGTCGCACGGGATGAGGCTGCTGTTTTCAATAGCAAGGGACAGAGATCTTTTGGCCACAACTTTAGGATTTTTGGTGGCCTCCGTGAAGATGTGATTATTACGTTCTAGCCAGATCTACCAGGCGGCATGGTGAAGCAGGGAACTCCATAGGAATCTGAGTCTTGGATTATTGAAAGTTACTGGCCATTGAATGAATGTGTCCATAACTATCTTGGGGTAGGTCCAACATACCTGGAATATGCTGATTAAAGTAGAAAAAACCCTCCTAGCAAAGGGGCAGTCCAAAAAAGGTGTTGAGTGGATTCCCAGGCTTGAGAGCAGAGGTAGCACCTATTGGGAACCATTACACCTCTTCGAATTAAGTTGTCGGTGGTCAAGATTTTGTTGTGAGCAGCCAGCCAACAGAACTGCACCACTTTCGGGATCAGGGACTTGAGCCAAATGCTTTTGGAAAGGGTCTAGTTGTCATCTCTTTTAAAGCCTCTAGGAGGGGTTTCCAACATCTGGGAGGCAGTTTTGACAGTGAAGCTACCATCACTAGAATTTTTCCAACAACGTTCATCCCTCTTCAGGGTCTATGGGATGAAGTTTGCTTTAAAAATATCTTGAAGATTTGCTAGGCCTTTGTTAATGATGTCATTCTTAATTTTGAACTAAACCTGCTTCCATTTACGGACACCCTGGTCAGAAGTGATGAAATTAGCAACCTGTCCTCCATACTTACTATCGGTGAGATGCTTGATTGGAGTCAGATCGGGGTCATTGATGAGGGGGTCTTTTCTGGCCCACGCATCTTCCCAGAAGTCGATAGACTTACCATCCCCAAGCTGCCACCAAGATCCCTTGTGAACAAGCTGCTTGGTATGGCTGATGGATTTCCAGAAGTGGGAACCATTGCAGGGAGTCTCCAAGTCCAAAAAAGAGTGATGTTGCAGATATTTCCTTTTGACAATCGATACCCACTCCAATTTGGCATCCGTGACCACCTTCCAAGCCTGCTTGGCCAGGAGGGCTTGATTTGTAATATTTATGCGGTGAAGACCCAAGCCCCCCTATCTTTAGGGGTGCAAATTTTTTCCCAAGCAACCAGATGGAACTTTCTTTGATTATCATTCCCAGACCATAGGAACTATTTCTGCAATTTCTCAATAGCCTCTCCCACTACAGTAGGGATTTTGAAGACCGATAGAAAGTAGGTAGGTATACTTTGGAGGACCGATTTTACCAAAGTAGTTTTGCCTACGCTAGAGAGGAGGGCTCCTTTCCATCCTACCAGCTTCTTGTGAATATTTTCTGTGACGTTGTTCCACATCTCTTTGAGGGGTCTTCCTTTGAACATTGGTAGGCCCAGATAGGTGGTTGGGAAGTCAGCAATGGTGCATCCCAAAATGCCTGCAATCTTGGTCTACCTTCTAATGGGAGTGTTGATGAAGTAGAGTTTACTTTTGGTGTAATTGATCTTCTGACCAGCCACTTCCTCATACAAATTTAGGATGTCATTGATGGCTTTGGCTTCAGAAACTGAAGCTTTAGTGGCCAACAAGGTGTCATCCACAAATTATTGGTGAGTGGTGGGGGGTAAGCCAGAAGTTGCCTTGATGCCAGATATCAGGTTTCTATTGCAGGTATTTTTGATGGTTCGACCCAAGCTCTCAGCCAGAATGATGAATAAAATGGGGGACAGAGGGTCCCCCTGTCTCAGCCCCTTGGTGTTGGGAAAGTAGCCAACAACAGACCCATTCACTAGGACCGAGAACCAGGATGAAGAAACACAATTTGAAATTAGATTCACCCAAGATTCATGGAAACCATATTTGAGGAGAATTTTGGATAGGAATTCCTGGTTCACTCTATCAAAGGCTTTGTTCATGTCAAGCTTCAGGAAGAAGACTACAGAGTTGGACAAATGGGCAGAGTGAATCATCTCATGGATGGTGATGACCCCATCAAGAATGTTTTGACCCTTAATTGTGCTTCCCTGACAGTGGTCAATGATTGTGGGTAGGATCTCAATGAGCCTGTTGGCCAAAGCTTTGGATAACACTTTGTAGATGACATTGCATAGGCTGATGGGGTGGAAATCAAAGAGGGACTGGGAGTTAGTGCCTTTAGGGATCAGGGCCAGAAAGGTGGAGTTTACATCTCTAGGAATGCAACTGGACTTCTACATGTCAGTGATGGCAAGGCACAGGTCAGGGCCCACAATATCCCAAAAATATTAGAAGAATCTAGGGGAGAAGCCATCTGGCCCGGGGGCTTTATCGAGCTTCATGGAAAAGAGGGCTTGATGGATTTCCTTGTGGGACAGGGGGCTGAGGAGGAATTTATTGGTGTTATCAGAGATGGTCTGAGGAATTTTCTCCAAGAGGGAGTCCATGGAAGAAGGGGAGGAGGAGGGAGGGGAGGCAAGAAGGCTTTTGAAGTGGCTAACAACTTCGTCCCTGATCTGATGGATGTCCAAAGTGAAATTCCCATCCTGCTTGATGAGGCCTTTAATTCTGTTGACTCCCCTATGCCTGAGAGTGGAGATATGAAAATACTTAGAGTTGGAGTCACCTTCCCTGAGCCAGAGCTGTCTAGACTTTTGGCGCCAAAATGTTTCCTCTTTGCCCAAAGTGTTATGATATTCAGAGAGCAGAATCCTCTCTTCAGCTCTAAGATTGTCATCGCCATGACCTTCCTAAAATCTATCCTCAATTTGCTCTAATCTGGTTTTGATGTTCTGTTTAGCTTCAAAAATATTCCCAAAGATTTCCCTGTTCCAGACTTTAAGATTTTCCTTGACCCACCTGAGTTTTTGCATGAACTGATTAGAAGTTGTCCCAGGAAACCTTGTCCCCCACCATTCTGCTATCCGATTTTTGAGATCCGGGTGGTGGGTCCACATTGACTCAAACCAGAAAGGAGTCTTGAACTGTGGCTTGCTAGCCATCTCGAACAAAAGCGGACTATGATCTGACCCTATCTTCGGGAGAGCCTATAGGGTGGCATCATCGAAGAGGGGAAGGGCTTCTTGGGATAACAAAAACCGATCAAGGTGTTCTTGGATAAGGTTATTTCCCAACCGTCTATTACTCCAGGTGTACTTGGATCCCTACAATGGAATGTCCATGAGGGCATTGGAGTCCACAAACTACCTTAGGTCATTTGTATTCCTATGAGTTATCGAGTTCCCCCCATTTTTATCAAAAAAGTGCAGGGGGAATTGAAGTCCCCTGCCAACACCCAAGGGATATTGACGAACGCCTGTCTCATCTGAGTAAGGGTTTTCCACAAGATCAATCTTCCCTGGGTAGAGTTGGGAGCGTAGACATTTGACATAATCCAGGAGGTCTGGGAGCTGAGATCATGGAATAGAATGTTGGATAGTCTGTCTTATCCTGAGATAAACCTACCTTCAACTTTGGTTGGGTTCTAGAGACAGAGGAGCCCTCCTGTAGTCCCCGAAGTCCAGGGAGTAGACGAAGTCACAATTTTTCCAAATGATCTTGGCTACCCTAGGAGACCACTGATCATCTAATTTGGTTTCTTGAATGAAGAATATAGTGGGGTTATAATATTTTCTCATGGTTGCAACCAATATCTGCTTGGCTGCCCCATTCAGTCCTCTCGCATTCCAGGAGAGGACTTTCATTTGGAACTTTTGGAGGGCTTTTTGCCCCCCTTGCCTTGTTGCATGGGGGGTTTGGGTCTTCGGTTTTCTTCCTTGATAGTGTTTTTGATTTCTTGAAATAGGGTTTTCTAAGTTCCATTAGCTATATCCTCAGTTGTATCCCGATTTCTCCTCTCTGTGCCTGAAGGCCTACCCTTTTTCCTATCTACTCCCACATCGACTTGGGATTTTCTGAAGCTTCAAGTTTGTTTGGGACTCCAATGATCAAGGGAATCCTGGGTAGCCTCATCGTTGTCAAAAATGGAAGCAGTAGAGTTGGTCGGGGAGGCAAGGGGAACAGACCTACCCCGGGGAGGCGACGGGGCTAGGGAAGAAGGCATCCGAAGGGGATTTTGGGTGGGGCTTTGGGGGCTACCACTAGTAGTGGGAATTTGACCCTAGTGAGGGGGGAGGGGTCTTTCTGGGTTGAATTGGGAGCAGGGCTCGACTGGGAGGGAGCGATAGGGGCTTGGGCGGGGATAACAAGGATTTCACCTTCCTCAAATTCCTCATTGTTTCCAGAATCTTTAAGCAAATCAAATTTATTAGCAGTGGTTACAGAGGTACTTGCCTTTTGGGGAGCTTGAGTTGGAGGTGGTCGGATCTGCTGTTTGTTCTTCAAGATTTGCCTTTGACTGATGTTGGTCCTCTAGCTGGCGATAGGCTATGAACGCTCCATTGGCTACTGATCGGCCTTAGGGTTTCTATGTTTAGGGCATTGGGATGGGAGGTGCCCCTAAGACTAGCACTCTGAATAGAAAGTCATCTTGTTCTCGAAGATTAGCGGTTGTTTCCACCTGAAGTCCTCGTAGATGAGATTGAGGTGATCTGGGAGTTGCGAGTCCAGATTCACATTGACATAGATACGAGCCTGGGTTAGGCGAGTTATGGCATGAGTGGTTGGGTCAATGGCCACTAATTCCCCAAAAGCCCTAGTCAGACCTCGAAGGGCATCCTCATAGAAAAAATGAGTAGGGAGATTGGGGAGTCGGACCCATATGGGGGTGAAATTTATGCTTTGCGAGTCGGGATCAAAATTTGGCTCCCATTTCTTCAAAAATAGACTTCATCTCCCGAAGAACCATGGAACCCCGGAAAGAATGTGCTCTGCGTCCTCCCGAGTATTCAGTTGAATCATGAAAAAACCTCTGGTCATCGCGAAAAGACCCAAGTTTCCCAAATTTTTCCATTTTGAAGATGCCCACCGATGGATTGCATCCATGTCTGGGCGCCCCCTACAAATTTTCCCATAAGGGAGAAGGAATCGCGAGAGGCGTACCCTTCCATGAGGGTTTGAGGGCACAAAACATCAAACCCTTGCGCAATGAAATCTTTCAAACCATCCGAGGGTGGTTTGCGATTATTCTATAGATGGTCTGCATACGACAGGAGGTCTCGATGGCTTCCTGAGCCTCCCACTTTGTCAGGTGGTTCTTTTCCCCATTCGACATCGCTTCGAAGATTCCCATGGTTTATGGTAGACGCGCTCCAGGCTTGCCCTGTCGCCACTTGAGCTCTGGGAAATTCGTTGAGAGAGTCGAAAATGACTTCTTCCGCTTGCACTTTCTCCTTGTCCGATGGTTGACTATCGCCTAAAACTTCGTTCACCAAAACCATAGTTGTCACCACAAATCAGACTTGATGGCCCTTGTTCTTGATTATTACCATCTTAAACCAACATCTTCCAATGTACTTATATTTTTTATATGTAATTTTGTTTTAATATTTAATTATTTTATAAAAAAATTAATATATGTTGTTTTTCTACCATGATACATTTAAAAAAATCTTAATATATCTCAACTAAAATATTAATAAATATTTATAATTAATGAATCACAAGTAATTAAAAATTTAATTATAACTATCTCATACTATATTCTTTAAAGTATTAAAAATAAATATATATGTTAAACAAGCATTAGGTGAGATTCATACAATTTTTTATTACTTGAAAATAGTAATGGTAGGCCAATGAGGTCTTGGTTTAGTGGATGATACATGGATAATGTAGCCCCCACCAAGGTTCAAATATTGATGACACCAAATAGGCTATATGGCTTAATGTGACTAAGTTGATGTAAAATGGAAAGGACAACCCTTTCAAAACCTTACTTTTCAAATCTTAAAAAATAAAAACAATAGATTCAAATCCACCATAGTAATATTGTTAAGAACTTTTGTCACCTCTCTCTTTTCGATATGTGGTGCAAAAATAATGTACTAAAGGAGAAAGTGGGAGCTCTGCGAGAGGTATTAAGCATATAGTTACAAAATAGGGAAAAAGAAAAGAGATCACATAACCCTTAGCTCTCAATAAATGCCTAGAAAAAATAACATAGTTACCATGATTCAATGTAAAACTAGAATCCTTTAAAAAAGGAATTTCTTATTTATCAGGGATTAATTTTCTACTTCACAGATTTTTCGCCAATGGAGCAAGATCTTCAAAATTGGATAGGGAAATTTTGAAAACCGAAGGAAAATATAGAAAATAAACTCTGCCCTAAAGGCTTCTTCATTGTTATTTTCTCTTGCTTGGAGGATAAGGAGAGGATTCAATATGGGGGTCTTATTTCATGGTAAGGTTTGGTCTTTTATGTGGAATTGGACCATAGGTTTTGATCCAAACAAATAAAATCCAATAAAAGCCCTAGTCTAAGTGTGGTTGTGTGCTCCCCCCCTGGAATTTTGGAATAAAACCTTGAAAGCAATTGGAAATACTATTGGAGAATATATGGGAATATCCAAAGTAACTAAAGAGGCTCATGTAACTACCTTTACTCATATTTATCTCCATTTAGACCTATCAAACCCTCTTTTGGAGGTAATTATTCTAAGTGTAGGGGATTATGAATGGACCCAAGACCTAGGTTATGAGAATGTGTCCTTACGATGCAAATTTTTCCATGCTCATGACCATATCCTACGAAATTGTAATACCCTTAAGAAAAAAGTGGATGATAGATAGAAAATGAAGGATCCATTGGGAAAGAAGGAAGAGTGGCAATATCCAAACTTGACAAACAAAAGGGAATAAAAGGTGTGGTAGAAGAAAGGGGAACCAAGAGATGGATGTTAGAGTATATTACATTATTTTGTGCATGTTAATGTACCACATTGGATACATATTTAGATTAAGAGTGTGTCTTACATTAGAGTGTGAGTATTTAATTTATGCAATGTGATAAATGCACAAATATTATTAGAATGTGCAAAGTATTTAATAATGTAAATGTGCATAGTCCATGTGCACATGATCCATAGAGTAGGAAAGTGAAGAGTCTCAAGAAGAGTGAAGGCCAAGAGTCCTCCATATGAAGAGTCATATTCAATTATATATGTGTTTATGTGTGTGTGTCTGAGACACAATGTAGAGTGAGACTGTGTGGAAGTATGGTATATTTGAGATCTTTATTATATCAAGATACTATTTTCATGAGAATTTGTTAATGATCATTTTATGAGTTGTTGTAGATTATGAGTTTTATATGATTTAAAGAAGAGAAGAGGTCCCCATTGTAGATTTGAGAAAGAAGATAGGAGATTTAAGAAAGAGGTCAGAGAAGTCCTATTGAATATTGAATAAATAAAATACACAAGAGAAGAAATCCCAATTATATATATGAGAGAGAAGATAGAAGATTGAATAATTTGGATACTCAAGAGAAGAGGTTTCAAGAAAAATTGGAAGGAGAAATAAGAAGAATAGAGAAGTCCTATTGAGAAATTGAAGAAGTGGTCATTGGAGAATATTTTAAGGAAGTTTGAGATAAAATATTGCAAGAAGAAGAAGCTCCTAAAAAGAGGTAATCACATCAAAATTGTGACAATTCTTGTCATCCAACAAGAAGCCCAAAATGATGTGTGAAACTAATTCAAGGATAAGGCTTTTGGTAAGAAGTTTTCCAAATTTGAAAAAGTATTTTTAAAGACTTCAAGACATTCAAATTCTTGAAGAATATGTCAAAAAAGAGGACAAATTTGAAGTCAGAATTCAATGAAATCTAAGGAGGATAAAGAAGATTGAAAGAGGCCATAAATTGATATTTTTGGAGATAACCATTAAAGTTTTGAAGGCTGATATTTGAAGAAGAATATTACAAATTTTTGGGGCAGAGTTTGAAGAGTGTTAGAGAAAAAATATAGAGGAGGAGAAATCAAAATTTTAGAGAAGAATTTGAAGAGTTTTGGACTACGAATTCAGGCAGCATCATAAGGAGATATAAGAACTATGAATTGGAGAAAATTTGGGCATATTTGGAAGCTTTTGGATAGCTTATTGAAGAAGGAATTGATAGCCATTTAAGGCAAAGAATTGAAGGAGATAGAGGCAGATTTTTGGACGAAAAGAAGGAAGCATATTGGCAGCATTTGGAGATACAAAAATATAGAGTTTGCGGACAGCAAAAAGGCATAAAATTTAAGGAGTTAGAAGCAGCATATTGGACTGCATTTGGTGCTAAAAAATTTAGATAATTTCGACAGCGATTGTTAGTCTTACAATGGCACTGAGAGGGGGGGTGAATCAGTGTAGCTCTTTAAACTTGAATTTACAGCTCTTAATATCATAGCAATTAAAACTTATTACTAGATACAACAAGTATAACACAAGAGCATCACATAACACAAGATTTAACGAGGTTCACCAATGTGGCTACTCCTCAAAAATTGACTGCTTGGACTACCATCCAAATCCAGCCTTTGCAAAGCACCAACTTTACAATCAATTTACCAGCACCCACTGGAAGGAGCACCAACCCCTTATTTATCTACACCAACAGAAAGGAGCACCAACCCCTAATTTACCAGCACCTACTGGAAGGAGCACCAACCCCTGATGCCAAGCTACAACCTGGACTTCAATTTTGAATCTATAAGTTTTATAGTAAGATACCTTTGCTTTTGCAAGACCTTGACTGGTCTTCTTCACCTTTGCGATCTCTGTGCACTCTGCTCTCTCTACGCAATCACTTCGCACACTCTACTTCGTTACAGTCGAACTTCACGATCGTCTTCTCCCTTTTGCACACTCTGCTCTCTTTGCAAATTTTGCACTTAGCATGATTCGATATGACTTGCTCTCTATGCACAACGACCGTATATCACATACATTCAACACTCCTTCAATTCTCCAAGCAGCCCTCCTTTTATAACAATATTTTTATGATGAAGATCCTAATCTTAGTCGATTGTAAACCCTAATCTTGGTCAGCTTTCATAACAACTATAAACCCTAATTTTAGTCGACTGTCATACTTCTCATTTTAGTCGGGTTCTCCTTCTTGACTTGCGCATTTATGACCTATCATGAAATCATGACATTTCTGCCTCTGTAGCTTCTTTTGTTGCTGTTGCCGCGAAACTACAACATGTCGCGATATCGCGACACTTTTTCTCTCTCCTCTTTCTCTTTGCTTTGGCCCGTGAAAATGCAACATGTCGCGATATCGCGACACTTTTTCTCCTTGCTCTTTTTCTTTGCTTAGGCCCACGAAAATACATGTCACGATATCATGACACTTTCGCCTCCGTATACTTCGTCTTTGCTTTTGTCGTGATATCGCGACACTTTTGCTTCCATAGACTTCGACTTTGCTTTTGTCACGATATCGTGACACTTCTACCTCCGTAGTCTTCAACTTAGCTTTTGTCATGAAATCATGACACTTCTACTTTCGTACTTAGCTTCTTTGCTTTTGTCGTGAAATCGTGACACTTCTGCCTTTGAAGTCTTCTTCTCTGCTTTTGTCATGAAATCATGACACTTCTGCTTTCGTACTTTCTTTCTTTGCTTTTGTCATGAAATCATGACACTTCGCCTTAGTCTTCTTCTCTCTTTTGTCGTGAAATCATGACACTTCTTCTCTTGCTTTCCTTTTGTCATGAAATCATGACACTTTTCAAACTTACTTTCTCTCTCCTCTTTTAGTCATGAAAATGCGACATGTCACGAAATCGTGACACTTTTCCAACTTACTTTCTCTCTCCTATTTTAGTCACGAAAATGTGACATGTCACGAAATCGTGACACTTTTCTTACTTGTTCTCTTTCTTCGAACTTGTCATGAAATCGTGACACTTTTTCTTGCTTTCTCTTTCTCTTCCAACATGTCACGAAATCGTGACAGTTTTTCCACTTGCCTTTTTCTCTTCCAACATGTCATGAAATCGTGACAGTTTTTCCACTTGCTTTCTTTTCTCTTCCAACATGTCACGAAATCATGACAGTTTTTCCACTTGCCTTTTTCTCTTCCAACATGTCATGAAATCGTGATAGTTTTTCCACTTGCCTTTTTCTCTTCCAACATGTCACGAAATCGTGATAGTTTTTCCACTGCTTTTTCTCTCTTCCAACATGTCATGAAATCATGACAGTTTTTCCTCTTGCCTTTTTCTCTTCCAACATGTCATGAAATCGTGATAGTTTTTCTTGCCTACTTTGTATATGTCGCGATATCGCGACACTTTTCTTACTTGTCTTTTTCTTTGATCTTTTGCATATGGGCCACTTCGGTCTTCTTGGAAAATCATTGTACATACTCTGAATAACCTTTGAACTCCTGTCTTCTACATCTGAATAGCTTTTGAACTTCCTGTCCACTGCATCAACAGATCTATCTGACTGTGTTGACAACAATGACAATACTATTGCTGCACCTTGCTCAACAATCTCCCCCTTTGGAATTGTTGGCAACACATGTGCAATTTCCTATAACTCTTCTCCCCCTTTGACAATAATACCAAAGGGCTACTGCAGACTCCCCCTGAGTCCATGCACAACATTCTCAGGCAAAATTGATTACACTTAGCAAAAATCATGAACATGAGCAAAAAGATAATCAAATACTTAAATGCTCCCCCTGAGAATGTGATCCTTGTAGCTAGTCAATTCTTGGGAAGTGTGACCACTCCCAATTTATTGCGAAGGTACTCAAAAACTTCCTTGGGCAATGGTTTTGTGAAGATATCTCGCTACTTGCTCTGTAGTTGGAACAAAATCCAACTTAACCTCACCTTCTGCAACTTTCTCCTTCAAAAAGTGATACCTGATAGCAATGTGTTTTGTGCGTGAATGCATAACCGGATTCTTGGAGATGTTAATGGCACTGGTGTTATCACACTTAACTGATATTGGCTCACTGAAGTTAATACCAAGATCTTTCAGGGTTTGTTTCATCCACAATACCTACGTACAACATGTTGTCGCTGCAATATATTCTGCTTCTGCTATCGATAAAGAAACTGACTCTTGTTTCTTACTGTGCCACGCGACCAATCTGTCTCCAAGATAGAATGCACCTCCACTGGTACTCTTTCTATCATCGACACATCCTGCCCAATCTGCATCTGAATATGAAATAAGGGTGAAGTCTTTACCTTTCGGATACCATAACCCATACTCCATAGTACCCTTGAGGTACCGAAGAATCCTCTTCACTACTGTCACATGAGTCTCCTTGGGATTAGCCTGAAATCGTGCTACCATGCATACTGCCTACAAAATATCCGGTCCGGTAGTCTGTCGAGTACGATAAGCTTCCAATCATAGATCTGTACATGGTTTGATCAACAGGTGGAGATTTGTCATCCTTGCTCAACTTGCAACCTGTCATCATGGGAGTGCTAACTGGCTTACAATCCTCCATTGTGAACTTTTTTAACATCTCTTTTACATATTTAACTTGAGAAATAAATATGCCCTTCTTACATTGATTAACTTGCAACCCGAGGAAATACGAAAGTTCACCAATCATTGACATTTCAAATTCTTTCTGCATCTTATTTGCTAAATCTTTACATGACTCATCTTTGTTGCTGCCAAATATGATATCATCTACGTATACAACAAGAACAATAAGATGCCCATTTTCTGTTTTGACATACAAATTACTATCCACCATACCTTTCTTAAACCTTTGTTGAGTGAGATAGTTGTCTAGCCTTGCATACCAGGCTCGGGGTGCCTGTTTTAAGCCATATAATGCTTTCTTCAACTTGCAAACCAAGTTGGGATCATCACCAAGTTGGAAACCATCTGGTTGCTCAATATAAACCTCTTCTTCAAGTTTCCCATTCAAAAATGCTGATTTCACATCCATTTGATAAACTTTGAAATTCTTGTAGACTGCTAAAGCCAGAAACATTCTAATTGCCTCTAGTCTAGCTACTGGTGCAAAAGTTTCCTCAAATTCAATGCCTTCAACTTGTGCATAACCCTTACATACCAATCTTGCTTTATTTCTGACTACCTGTCCGTCTTCATTCAATTTGTTTCGAAAAATCCATTTAGTCCCGATTATATTTTTATTTGCAGGTCTAGGTACTAACTCCCAAGTTTCATTTTTCTCGATCTGATCTAATTCTTCATTTATTGCCTTCATCCAACTTTCATCTTTGCTTGCGTCAACAACATTTTTGGGCTCAATGTTGGATAATAGAGAGTAGTTACTTACTACTCTTCTCCTTGTCTGAACACCAACTTTGGGGTCTCCAATTATTTGCTCTCTAGGATGATTTTTCTGCCATCTGCCTGTTTTGAATTTCTTATTTTCTTCCACTTCTGAATCACAACTTAAATCATCTCGAGTCAATTTTTTGTATCTTTTCCATTTCGTTTTCCTCATCTCCTTCAATAACCTCTTCATAAATTGGGTAGTTCGTTTCATAGCTAATTACTCGTTCTCTACCTTCATCAAATTTAACATCGACACTCGTCCACAATTTTCTTTAGCCTCTTGTTGTAGCATTTGTAAGCTTTGCTTCTTGGTGAATAACCAACAAAAATACCTTCATCCGCTCTATCTTCAAACTTACCAAGATTATCTTCAGTTCTTTTGATGTAGCACTTGCTGCCAAAAACTTTGAGGTATTTTGTTGTTGCCCTTTTACCGAACCACAACTCATAAGGAGTTTTGCTTTCATGTGTTCTCAGCATGTACCTATTTTGGATATACACCGCAGTATGGACTGCTTCTCTCCAAAATCTGTCTGCTACTCTACTTTCAGCCAACATAGTCCGTGCCATTTCCTGCACTGTCTTGTTCTTTCTTTCTACCACTCCATTCTATTGAGGTGTCCTGGCTACTGAAAATTGTCTCCTAATACCGTATTTTTCATAGTACTCGACAAACTCCTCTGAGATGAATTCTCCTCCTCTATCCGATCTTAAACATTTGATCCTCCTTCCTCGTTTCATTCTCAACTTGGTTTTTGAAAATCTTGAACCTTTCAAAAGCTTCTGATTTATGCTTCAAGAAAAATATCCATGTCATTCTGGAATAGTCATCAATGCACAACATAAAATATTTGTCACCATTTATGCTTTGTGTTCTCATGGGTCCACATAAATCGGTGTGTATTAGTTCCAAAGGTTTGCTTGTGTAGTACTCTTTTGTTTTGAATGTGACTCTAGTTTGCTTCCCCTTTTGGCATGAAGCACAAATGTTGTTTGCAGGTTTGTTGATGGTGGGAATATCTCTCACTACCCTTTTTGAGTTGATTTTTACTAGATTATCAAAACTGATATGACCGAGTCTCTTGTGCCACAACCAACTTTCTTCTTCCTATCCAATAAAACAAGCTCCTTCTGAAGTCTCTGAGAGCGTGTACAGGTTTCCAGATGTCCTTGACCTAGTTGCTATCAATTTTCCACTATTTGTTTTTTTGACTTCACAACCCTGCTTCTTAAAAACTACTTCATGACCTTTATCACAAATCTGACTTACGCTCAACAAGTTATGTTTCAAACCATCCACAAACAAGACTTCTTCTGACTTAATTTTTTCATCAATAATTTTAACTGAACCTTTGCCAACTATCTTAGCTCCATCATTATTTCCAAACTTTACTGAACCACCTTCATATTTCTGTAACTTCTCAAATTTCTGTTTGTTACCTGTCATATGACTGGAGCATCCACTATCAAGTATCCATGGTACATATTTATTCTGTGCTTTAAATGTTGTTTGTACGATTAAGGATTCCTTTTCTTCCTTAAGTCGCTCTTTTTCTTTCCACTCCGTTTTGATAGTAGTTTTGGGCTCTTGTTTTGCCTTTCCCTTATCAACAGCTTGTGCATGTTTTACGGGAAGTTTTCTATTTTGTCTCATCTTATTTGGTTGAAATTTCCTTCCCTGAAACTGATTTGATGCAAATGTACTTCTACAGTTTCTTGCAATGTGCCCAAAATTATGACAATTATAACATTCTACTGTATAATTCATCAGAGGAGAAAAAGCATTTCTACTGGTGAAATTCCTTGGTCTTACATTATATTTGCAGTCTAAGATTTTATGTCCATAGCCATTGCATTTAAAACAAAAACCAGAAAAGGGATAATTGAACCTGGGTGATGGTCTTTGCCATGTTGCCGTAGGAGCCATAGGTCTTCTTCTTCTTTGATGTGTGACATTGGTGAATCCATCATTGTCAGTTCTCCTTTCATGCCTGGCATTATTGCTTTCTTTTGCATGAGACATTTTTCCTTGATCAACCTGTTTCTTATCTTCATTCTTTATGGATTCTACATTTCTGGCCTTTGATCCATTTGAAGATTCTCCTTCGATGAAACCCAGACCAAATTTGATGCCTGTAGGCCTTTGGTCATTTATAATCTTATCCAGACTTCATAGAACTTTCTTCGCGTTTGTGATAGCAACTAATTTTGTGATTCATCTCTTCTATCTGTGTCCGTAAACCAACATTCTCTTCTTCTAGTTTGCAGCAATAATCTATTTTCATGGTAATTTGTACTTCGAGATCTTTAGATATTTTCTTGTATTCTTCTGTCTGTACTTTCAGACTGGTTATGATTTCATTTGCATCCTCAAGCCTTTTTGAAATTTTCTTATTCTTTTTCCTCTCTATTTTCCACTCTTCAAGTGCAGAGATCAACTCACCTTCTAGATCTACTTCAGCCTCAGGGTTTTCACCACATACTTCAGAGTTCACTCCTTCCTTTTCTGATTTTACTTCTTCAAATGCCATGAAAAGAGCTTCACCTATTTCCTCTTCAGAATCCTCACCGAAGCTGTCTTCTGATGAACTGGCATTCCTGGAGATGAAACTTTTCTTCTTGAAGTTGCCTTTTCTAAAATTCATTTTCTTCTTCCAGTCACTTCTTTCTTGGTGCGATCCTTCATCATTTTTGTTCTTCTCATTAAGTGGACATTTAGTCACAAAATGCCCAATGCCTCCACAGTTGAAACATTTAAATGGTAGCTTTCCTCTGTATTTTCCTTTTCCCCTTTTTAGTTTTCTAACAAAGTTTGCTTCCATTTCATCTGATGTCTCTTCTTCCTCGGACTCTTGTTTTGCATTTTTATTTTTAAGGGCTTTAAAAGCCGCTTCTCTGTCTGTGGGTTTAGATCTTCCTATCCTCATCTCATATGCAGTCAAGGAACCATACATCTCATCTATACTAAAATAATTTAGATTTTTAGCTTCTTCTATCGCTGAGACTTTAGAATCAAACCTTTGAGGAAGAGATCTTAATACCTTTTTCACGATGGCAGAGTCTTCGATATCCTCGTCGAGTCCTCTGATCGCATTAATGATTCCATTAACTCTCAGCATATATGCCTCAATGTTTTCATCGTCATTCATTTTTAATGCTTCGAACTGAGCTCGATGTGTCTGTAACTTGGCCTCCTTGATCTTATCATTTCCTTCATGAATACTCCTCAGTTTGTCCCATATCTCTTTTGCCATTTTACAGCTCATGATCTTTACTAGTTCACTGTCTGCTAATGCGCACATGAGAGCATTCGTTGCTTTTGAGTTATTGTCAAATAGTTTCTTTTCGTCAGCCTCTTCTGGAGGAGTGATGGGTATTGTGTATCCACTAACTACTGAATCCCAGATGTCGTATCCCAAAGCATAGAGATATGTCTGCATCTTGATTCTCCAGAATGCGTAATTAGATCCATCAAACAATGGTGCTTTGTTTGATGAGAAGCCTTCACCACCTACCATTGTGTTACTTCCAAGATCACCCTAGCCGGTTAAGCTTGTATAGGAACTTGGCTCTGATACCAATTGTTAGTCTTACAATGGCACTGAGAGGGGGGGTGAATCAGTGTAGCTCTTTAAACTTGAATTTATAGCTCTTAATATCATAACAATTAAAACTTATTACTAGATACAACAAGTATAACACAAGAGCATCACATAACACAAGATTTAATGAGGTTCACCAATGTGGCTACTCCTCAAAAATTGATTGCTTGGACTACCATCCAAATCCAGCCTTTGCAAAGCACCAACTTTACAATCAATTTACCAGCACCCACTAGAAGGAGCACCAACCCCTTATTTATCTGCACCAATAGAAAGGAGCACCAACCCCTAATTTACCAACACCTATTGGAAGGAGCACCAACCCTTGATGCCAAGCTACAACCTGGACTTCAATTTTGAATCTATAAGTTTTACAGTAAGATACCTTTGCTTTTGCAAGACCCTGATTGGTCTTCTTCACCTTTGCGATCTCTACGCACTCTACTCTCTCTATGCAATCACTTCGCACACTTTGCTTTGTTACAGTGAACTTCATGATCATCTTCTCCCTTTTGTGCACTCTGCTCTCTTTGTAAATTTTGCACTTAGCATGATTCGATACGACTTGCTCTCTGCGCACAACGATCGTATATCACATACATTCAACACTCCTTCAATTCTCCAAACAACCCTCCTTTTATAACAATATTTTTTATGATGAAGATCCTAATCTTAGTCGGCTGTAAACCCTAATCTTGGTCGGCTTTCATAACAACTATAAACCCTAATTTTAGTCGGTTGTCATACTTCTCATTTTAGTCGGGTTCTCCTTCTTGACTTGCGCATTTATGACCTATCATGAAATCATGACATTTCTGCCTCTGTAGCTTCTTTTGTTGTTGTTGCCACGAAAATACATGTCACGATATCGCGACACTTTTTTCTCTCTCCTATTTCTCTTTGCTTTGGCCCATGAAAATGCAACATGTCGTGATATCGTGACACTTTTTCTCCTTGCTCTTTCTCTTTGCTTTGGCCCATGAAAATACAACATGTCATGATATCGTGACACTTTCACCTTCGTATACTTCGTCTTTGCTTTTGTCATGATATCATGACACTTCTACTTCCATAGACTTTGACTTTGCTTTTGTCGCGATATCGTGACACTTCTGCCTCCGTAGTCTTCAACTTAGCTTTTGTCATGAAATCGTGACACTTCCTTTCGTACTTAGCTTCTTTGCTTTTGTCACGAAATCGTGACACTTCGCCTTCGAAGTCTTCTTCTCTACTTTTGTCATGAAATCGTGACACTTCTCTTTCGTACTTACTTCTTTGCTTTTGTCGTGAAATCGTGACACTTCTACCTTCGAAGTCTTCTTCTCTGATTTTGTCACGAAATCACGACACTTCTACTTCCAAAGTCTTGCTTTCTGCTTTTGTCATGAAATCGTGACAGTTTTGCTTCCGTACGCTTCCTCTCTTTCTTTTGTCACGAAAATGCGACATGTCACGAAATCACGACACTTTTCCAACTTACTTTCTCTCTCCTATTTTAGTCACGAAAATGCGACATGTCACGAAATCATGACACTTTTCCAACTTACTTTCTCTCTCCTATTTTAGTCACGAAAATGCGACATGTCACGAAATCGTGACACTTTTCTTACTTGTTCTCTTTCTTCGAACTTGTCATGAAATCGCGACACTTTTTCTTGCTTTCTCTTTCTCTTCCAACATGTCACGAAATCATGACAGTTTTTCCACTTGCCTTTTTCTCTTCCAACATGTCACGAAATCGCGACAGTTTTTCCTGCTTTCTCTTTCTCTTCCAACATGTCACGAAATCACGACAGTTTTTCCACTTGCCTTTTTCTCTTCCAACATGTCACGAAATCATGACAGTTTTTCCACTTGCCTTTTTCTCTTCCAACATGTCACGAAATCGTGACAGTTTTTCTTGCTTTTTCTCTTCCAACATGTCCGAAATCGTGACATTTTTCTTTTTTTCTCTTCCAACATGTCACGAAATCGTGATAGTTTTTCCTCTTCTTTTTCTCTTCCAACATGTCACGAAATCGTGACAGTTTTCTTGCTTTTTCTCTCTCTTCCAACATGTCACGAAATCATGACAGTTTTTCTTGCCTGCTGTATATGTCGCGATATCGCGACACTTTTCTTACTTGTCTTTTTCTTTGATCTTTTGCATATGGGCCACTTCGGTCTTCTTGGAAAATCACTGTACATACTCTGAATAACCTTTGAACTCCTGTCTTCCGCATCCGAATATCTTTTGAACTTCCTGTCCACTGTATCAATAGATCTATCTGACTGTGTTGACAACAATGACAATACTGTTGCTGCACCTTGCTCAACAGCGAGTTGAAGGAGATAGAGCTGTATTTTAGTCAGCATTTGAAGAAAAATTTGAGCTACAAGTTTTAGAGTTTCATGGTAGCTTTTGGAAGGAGAAAGGATAATTTTTAAGGCAACAAATTAAAACTAAGAAAGTAGATTTTTGGGCAGCTTTAGGAGCTACAAATTTCAAAATATGTGTGTAGCATTTTACGAAGCAAAAGATTTGCAAATTTAGTGGTATTTGGGAAAAAAAATTGAATATTGAAAGGTGGGAAAATCTACCTAGAAAACGAGCTTGAAAGAAAGCACAAATAAATTTAGAGAATTAATAATTTATTAAGGTTTTATAAGTCGACTATTATTATATTTTTTGCAAGTATTACTCCTAGTTTAAAAGAACAAGAAAAGTAGTTGTAAATGCAATACGAAGCACTAAAAATTGTGCATAGTATATATTTCTGAAAAGGAAATTTAAGTGCACATTCTTGAAGGAACAATAGTTTCTTTGAATTTGTACAAGTTTCAAAAATAGAAGTTAGTAAGGTAAGTGGAAAATGAGTAAAATTATTGAAAAAGAAAAATTTCAAGCTCACCCATTGAAGCTAATTTATGGAGAAGCCAAGCTACATCAAAATAGATTAAAATCTATAGGAGCAATGCAATAGAAGTGGCAGTCAAAGAATCCATTATACGTTGAAAGAGAAACTACCCAAGTTGTGGTTGCACCACCATGAGAAGAGAAACCATTGGAAGAGCCACCACATTGTACAAAGGAGAAATTAGAAAGTCAAACGCCAAAGGATAACATAGAAGGCCAAGTGCTATTGTAAGTTGGAATACCTTGGAAAGAAGAGAAAACGTATTACAAAGAAAAAGTGGAGCATTGTCAAAGGAAGAGCACTTATTAGAGGAGTTGTAGAGTTCATTTTCCACTTGGTATTACAAGAAATATAGTGCCTAGGATGTTATAGAATCGTTGAATGTAACCAGCCAAAGTTTGAAAATATTTTCAAACAAGTGTTATGAGAAGGACAGTAACTTGGATCACCAAATAAATGTTATAGAAGAAGATAATGTATTTATGTGCCCATTGGAACTTAAAATAATGAGTGCTAAGGGTCTTAGAAGGGAGTTAAAGCATTTTGAAATATTCATTCATTTCATGGGCCAAAATTAGCAAAGGAGAGATTCAATTTTGGAAGAAATTTGGGTTGCAAAATCAAGAGAGCACCTTGCAGCAAGAAGACTATTGACTATTCAATAGTGAAGATCTAGCATTTCACCCAAAATAGCACACACCCAGATTATTGAGGTAAATCTCAAATTATTATTTGATTTATTCAAAGGTTGGAGTAATAAGGAGTATTTTATAATTGATTTATGAAAGTTTGAATTTGATTAATATATTTCCACATTGATTAATTATTGCTATTGGAGGTATAAGGTTTATTAGTGGAAAATAAAAACCATAGATATTTTATTATTGTTATTTGGAAAGTTTTGTGAAGATTTGAAAATTTGAGAAATTAATTTGAATTTTTGTATTTGATTTATTGAAATATTTGCAAATTGATAATTTTGGAGAAACAAGGATTTCAACATCAAATTAGGAATACAAAACTTGTAAATTTATTTAATAGAATCTCTAAATTTCAAATTGGGGGGTTATAAGGAATTCAAAACCAACATAGGTTTGTGAAATTGAGAAATGAGAAATTATATTTTTGAAATTTGGAAGATAAAAGGATTTCCACATAAATATTTGAAGAATTGAAACCTTTGTCAAAACTATTGTTTGATCATTACCCAAACATTAGGAAATACAAAGTATATTACAATATTTGAAGAATTGAAAGTTATTATTTGATCATATACTCAAATTAGACTCAAAATTTAGAAGCTGAAAATGTTTTATCAAGGTGGGACAATACATTAAAAACTAGGGAGACATAAGATAATCAACCTCAAAGGTTTAGATATTTGATGATTAAAATTCTTTATCAAAGCTATTTTACATTCAAAATACTAGGGAGCTATAAGGAATTCTACTTCAAAGGTTTAAAATATTAAGTTAAAATAAACATGGATGAAATAGTGAAGAATGCATTCAATAATGAAGAAATATTTCATGCACTGAAGTTTTATTTACGGAACTTAACAAATATTTTTGATGGATACAAATATTTACCTACTAGTTTAAAAGAAAGACTTTATTTGTTTCTCAAGTGAGCAAAAAATAGAATTTTATGACATTGATTTGTTATCTTCATGAAGTAATTTTCAAGACTTGGTGGAATGCACAAAATATAGTCATGCTTTCTTCAGAAGAATTATTGATGATATATCTATAATTAATTACTTTTGAATTCTTTCAAGGGATGAAAAAAAATAACCATGAACATACTAGTAATGAACTATTGAATTCTAATAAATACTATTGTGATGATATACTTACTCACTATATTAAATATCTATCACTAGTAAAGGTGCGAGAACAAAGAAGGAAAAGAAACAACAAAAGAAATCAGATCAAGAAAGGAAAAATGAAGACTAAACCTAAGGCTATGATGTGAAGATACTCTAATGGATGCTAATGAGCCCATTTATAGTGAAAATATTTTGGATGGAAGATCCTTGGACCCTCCCTTGAAAGGGCCTTGTCAACTAGAAAAGGAGGAGATTGGCTAAACCCTCCTGCAACAAAAACCTATTCTCGAAGATGTGGTAATATCTACCTAAAACCCCTATTAATTCCTAATGTTCATGATATTTCCACTATCCCTTTCAATTATAGCATCTTAGAGACCTTAAATATTGAAGGAAATAAAAAAAAGGACATTGAATAAGTGAAGAGGAGGAAAAAATTAAAATATATTGGGAACCTCTCCTCGAGTGCTCTATATTTGGGACTAAAGTCTACCTCATATACCAAAATAAAGTTAAACCATTTAACTTAGTTAAGGAGAGGAAGCAAATATTTTATAGAGCTCTTATAAGATACAAGGAAGACCCTCATGGACTCTTGATAGGGATTAATATTATATTCTATAATATTATCCATTTTCACATGGATCATGATGTATTGCATTTAATACCCACATAGATCATGCATATTAAATGTCGACTTGTAAAGGAAAACATGTCTATAATTATGTTTTTAATTAATGCAATTAACAGTTTTCATTTGTGTCATTTTGTGTTGCCTTTTAAGAGTGTTTCCCACATCATTGGTATCAGAGCAAGGTGCAAGAGTTTGGAGAGTATCCTCTTCTTGAGACAAGATTGGTTCAAAAATGAATGAGAAAATAAACCCATGGATCTTGGATGGTGAACATTCTTTTCCTTCCGTGAACACCTTTGTCCACTTCTAATCTTGAAAACTCTCATTTGGGATCCCTCTGACTCTTACCCTCAACTAACTAGGGTCCCTCTAAATTTGAGCTTCAGCTTTTGATCCAAGCCTTGCCCTTGGATTTGTCATTTCTATGATATTTGCAGTCACAACCATACAGTTGTGTGTTGATATAATGGATTCCTCACTATCATCGTACATGAAATGATATCTATTTTCTTCTATGTAGTGTGATCTTGTTAGTTAGCCACATAATGAATTTGCCCATCATTTTGGTAGCTTTCCAATACTGGTCGATGTTGATCTGGTGGCTTCTCACTATCACCATTTTCTAGTATGCTATCCATTTATTTCGATAACCTCAAGCACTTAACAACACAATTTTCCTTACAGTAACACTTTATCGTATGGCACCATTACTCAAGGAAATTTCAATGATTTTTTATGACCTTTGAGGAACATTGTGAACACTCATGTGATTTACGACAACAATTTTAATCATTCTTATTTAGCTAGCACACATATCCATTCTCTACTATGTTACCATCATGTCCAGGATGATTTCACTACTTCTTGGTGCCAATATATAATTTTCATCATACAAAACACTCAGATCTGGAGCAATTTAACATTTGCTGATGATCACAAAGAACTCTTGTACAACGGCGATGAATTTTTGATGAGGTTATAATTTTTTGGTGGTAATAAATTACGCACCCTAAGGTTATTTTAATTTTTCAGCAAATTTTATTTATCGATTCTATGTTAACATTTCAGTCGAGCAAATTTTAGTTGAGTTTCCGTGACTTTTGGATCATTATTGACTTTTTTAAATTGTGATCATTGGATCACTATTGATTATTGTAAATTGTGATCATTGGATCACTGTTGACCATTGTAAATTGTGATCATTGGTTACCTATTGTACCTTGTGTTGATTCCACATTCTTCTTGTTGATCGTTAGACGTTCAGTCTCACAAATTTCAAATTTAAATTCCTTATAAAGTGGTCTTCTTGCACACTTGTATAGGAAGATAAAATATACTACTTGCACAAAATTGGATGATGCATTCAAATATGCATAGCTAGATGAGGATAATTTTGTGGTGCAATTGTGGGAGCCTTGCTACTCTGGTGGTTCAACATAAGATGTGCACAAGCATCAACAAATATGAAAGAGACCTTCCCATGTTTATTCTTCTATTACTCCCACCTCTTACTCACCTCCTGCTTCTAAAAAAACATTTTATTTTTTCTCTTCTTCATTATTCTCTCATGCTCAAACTGCTAAATTTTATAACTTTTATAAGAGGTAAGGCCATGATAAAAATCAATATCCATAGTTACAAAAGAAGAAGAATATTTTTGTACAGTATGATGAGGGCACTTGTGATAACCCCATTGAGACTACTGGAGAAGAAGAAATTTATGAGGAGTTACAAGGGCAACTAAATAATGTAACACTTATGAATCACCATTCTAGAGCAGGTGACTATGACCGTTTGTTTGTCACTCGTGCTCACTTTCTCCATAACTTTGTAGTAGATTTTATAATCAATAATGACTCACAAAAGAATCTGATTGCATAGTCCATTATCAATAGAATCAAGCTCCCTACATGTAAACATCCTCACACCTACTCTCTTGGATGGAAGGATAGCACCAAAACATCAAAAATCACACACACGTGCACCATTGCATTTGCATTTGGCCCCAAGTTTCAGGATAAGGTCACATGTGATGTCACACCCATGGATTATTGTGGATTACTTCTAGGTAAACCTTACCAATATGATAGGCATACCACATATGATGCCTATAAAAATACATATACTTTGTAGTATGAGAACAAATACTTTCTTGTCTGTAGTGTTCCACCTACTACACATCAAGCTTGCACTAATTTGCATTAGGTACAACCCATTGCTTTAATTTTTAGCACACCACAACCAAAGGATACCTAGCCAAGAGCACTTTTGTCTACTTTACATCACATTCATCGGGATCCTATTATTGTTACAATTGTTTTTATTGTACTAGTAGTTCTTCATATTGCACCAACAAATCCTATTACACTAGTAATTGTTCTTATTGGACCAGTAGTTCTTGTTGCACCAATCATTTCTTATGTTATACCATCAGTTCTTTTTGCACTAGCATTTATTCCTGTTGCCTCAATAATTGTTCCTATTGCACCAGCATCTGCTCCTATTGCATAAACATCTCTTCTTATTGATCCTACTTCTACTCTAGTTGTAGCTCCACCTATAATTCCTCATTTGGTTCACACCACTCCACATCTTGCCTCCTTCACATTGCAAGACTTTCAGTATTCGGTGGTATGTCAGAAACTACCCTTCATACACATTCATCCTCTTCATATTGGTAGTCCACATTGCATATACATGGAGCCTCATTATGGAGCATCCCCACAACCTCTAGGTTTCTCCCTAGCTTCCTTCCCTTTTTGAGTGCATTGGAATCCAATGCTTCTATGGTGGGGAGGAATGATAGGGATTAATATTATATTCTATAATATTATCCCTTTTCACATGGATCATGCGTATTAAATGCTAACTTGTAAAGGCAAACATACCTATAAATATATTTTTTATTAATGCAATTAACAATTTTTATTGCACCATTTTGTGTTGCCTTTTAAGAGTGTTTCCCACATCAACTCTAGATTGGTGGTTCCCCTGATTATAGAGTTTTTGGTAATAAAACCCTTCACAAGTGGTTCTTAATGAATATCCTCTCTTGGAATATACATGGATTACATTCTCTAAGACAATGTAGAGTCCTTAAGATAAGGATAGACTTGGATGATATTGACATAATTCTTCTTTAGGAACCAAGCTGAATCTAGAAGAGATGGCTCATAAAACTGATCAAATTTAGCAAGAAGCATAGGGTATGGTAAATATAGCTAAGGGATAGGTAAGGAGTTCAGTGATTCTATGGAATCTTATAATTTTTACACAGGTGGAATGTTTATCAGGTAACAGATGGATCTCTAGGTTTAGGTCACAAACATTTATGGTCCTAATGATACCCATCACAAATTTGAGTGTTGGAATAATACTCTATTTTCTCATGAGCAGTTTAGAAATGATAATTAGATCATTGGAGGAGATTTCAATACATTTCAAAACCTTAATGAGAATAAGGGGTTATGGGTAAGGAAATTGGATAAAATTAGTAAAGACTTTAATGCTTTCATCTCTAGCCTCAACTTAATTGATGTGGTCCCAAAAGAGGGGTAATATAATTGAAATAATAGAAGAGCTGAGAAGGCCTTTATGGTTAAGATATTGGATGGATTCCTTGATATTGAGAGTTACCTTGAGGTATAATTTATCACTGAGTCTTTTATATTACCAAGCTCTCTCTCAAACCATTGGCCCATCTCCATAAGTTTGAATATTTCAACCTACCCAAGATAGTCTCCCTTTAAATTTGAAAGCATGCAGCTTCTTCACCCTGATTTGGAAGATAAAAATAGGATTTTTTGGATATAAGGAAAGCCAAATCGGGGTACTAATATATATTTTCTATCAAAAAGACTCAATTTTATCAAGAGAAAAATAAGGATCTGAAATAAGGAAGTCTTTAGGAATATTTTTAAACAAAGGAAAGCCTTGGATAAGGAGGTCATAGTTCTTCAATGATAGTTAGAGGCCCAAGGAATTACTGAGGCCCTTCTTAGCTATACAAGTGACCTTAGTAGATGAGTGGATGAACAAGAGTTGAAGAAAAAAAATTGGAAACAAAAGTCAAGAATTAACTGGTTGAAGAAAAGATATAGAAACATTGCCTTCTTCCATCGAACAACTATCCAACATAGGAATTTAAATAGAATTTCTAGATTGACTAACCTTGAGGGAAATATCACCAAGGACTCTCAATAGATTGACCTTTTGTCTAAGAACTATTTTAGATACCTCCTAATTGAACCATTAAGATAAAGATTTCAAGATAGAGAAAGAGTCATATATGTCATTCCCTTGATGATCACCCGAGAGAAAAATGAAAGTCTTACTAAGATTGTTAGTCTAAAAGAGTTGGAATATGATTTTTTCATCCTAAAGAAAAGTAAATATCTTGGGCTTTATGTCTTTCCTATTGATTTCTACTAGCACTACTAGGATATTGTTAAGAATGATATCCATTAGGTGGTGGAGGAGGATCATAAGTCTAAGCAATTTTTGGAAACCCTAAACTCTAATTTCTTGAATCTAATACCTAAGATCGATCAACCTACTCATATGGATAACTTTAGACCCATATCCTTGTGTAATACTAACAAAATTATTGCTAAAGTGGTGGATAATAGACTTACAAAGACTATGGATTCAATAATTTCTCAATAGTAGGGAGGTTTTGTGCATGGCAGAGAAATTTTGGATGGAATCCTCATAACTCAAGAAATTATTTATTCCATAAAGAATAACAAATCTAGGGTGATTATTATTAATTTATACATACCTAAAGCTTATGATCGGGTTAATCAAACCTTCATTTCAAAATTTTTGGAAAGCTTTGGCTTTTGTCATGAGTGGATAGAGTGGGCGAAAGCTTGCATCTCCTCGATCAAAATGGAAGTCTTGGTGAATGGTTCTCCTACTAGGTCCTTTGCTCCATATAGAGACCTAAGACAATGGGATCCTCTTTCTTCTTACCTCTTTATTATTTTGGTAGATGTTCTATGGAGATTGCTCCAAAAAGATAAGATCTATGGTCACTTAAAGGGTGTTTATGTGGCCAAGGATGAGCAGAAGATTTCTCACCTCTAGTTCATGGATGACACTTTGCTTATGGGTGAAGCCACTCTCAAGAAGGCACAAATATTAAATGAGAATTTGGAGGATTAATTGTCTACCTCTAGAGGGGTAATTAATGTGATGAAGTCTAAATTTTTTTCAACAATCCTATTCATGTCTAAGTGAATATTTCTAGGTTTCTCAACTTTGGGAGACCCTCTCTTCCTCTCAAGTACTTGGGATTTAATTTGACTAAATCCAATCTAAAAATATTATATTGGAGTAAATTCATTTCTAAATTTAGAGAGATATTGTAGGGATGGAATTTAAAATGGATTTCCTTGGCTAGTAGATTAAATTCAATGGAATTTGAAATAATAATATTTTATATATTTTATTTATAAATATTTAATAAATATATGTATATTATATGAATTAATACCAACGATACATCACGATCTAATCCCAACCATTAATCTGCCTTAATCCATGCTAAATACCCAGATTTAAACTCCACCTTCCATCATGTTTTTATCTTGACCACACAAATTGTGTCATTGAAACCCTAAAATGCCCTAAATGCCCTAGGAGAGATTATAAAGAGGAGTTATTTTGATGAGTAAACCCCCTAAAGTTTTTGAAGCCTAAGTTTTTGAAGTCCTGAATCCTCGAAGACATCAAGTATTCAAGCCCCTTAACCATTGCCATATTCCATCGCTCATCATCGCTTTCACATCCATCGCAACTTACTTTGCATGAACTAGGTCTGATTCTACAAATTTTGTTTCACTCCCAAAATTCCCCTTCGAGTTCCCCAAGAACCTTTGGGTACCTTCTGCCATCATCAAGCATCTTTGGGTACCTTCTACCATTATTGAGCACCTCTAGGTACCTTCTACCATCACGGAGCGCCTTTGGGTGCCTTCTACCATCATCGAGCACCTTTGGGAACCTTCACCCAACATCCATAGTCATTCACAACCCTAGTTCTATAGTCATAAAATCCCTTGGGTGTCACTATGGCATCTATGCACCAAAACCCAAAAAAAATGATGAAGAATAGAGAACAGTGATTTAACGTGACAAGGTAATTTATTTATTGCAAGTATTTTTATTCTTAGATCTGTTTATAACTTCATTTCTGCAACTAGGATTAGAAACTTTCTTATTGAGGGTCTCACATAGTGGAGTCCTCACATATATTATTGACCTTCTATTGTTGTTTTTTGTTTGCATTTTTTGGGATCAAGTTCATTGGCAACTGTTGAAGCTTGAGTGGTCCTGTATAGGATACCAAATCCCACTCACCACATTTTTGGGATTAGATCAAATGTGAAGACACCACCAATAATTGTTTACTAGGGTTTCAGAGAACCCTGGTGTCTTGTAATCATTGTATAAAGCATAATAAGCTTTGTAACCCCACATTTTGGGCACATATTATTGTAACATTGAAGATCCACCGATGTTATAATAAAACTTTATTTCATTGTGCAATTTTGTGTGTCGTGTTGCATATTTAATTTTATAGTTCATTTTTTGGTATTGTTCAATTTTGTATTCAAAATGGATATCATGGTGGGACCCACAATGGGTTATTTATGCTGATTATATTTTCATTAATTCACTACTTTTTATCTTTTGTATTGCAAGTTTTTCAAAAACTAGGTTGTACAAATTTTGTATAACCAATTTCTAAGGAGTTGCAAAAGTTGTAGAAGGTGTGCAGATGCCCTACGGTGTTTGTGATACATTCAGGAAGCACCCAGGTGCATTTCATAGGTTCCTAGGTGTTTTTCATAGAGAAGAGGAATAATACGTAGGCTTATCTATAAGTCTACCTTAAAACCCTAACTTCTCTATTTTACATATTTTTATGTTTTTATATGTCAAAAGCAAGAATTTTAATATGTATTTCTAGGCATTAGAATTATTATTTGCATTCATTTTTGCATCTAGATTTAATCACAAATTTCACATTTCCAATTAAAATTCCACTATTTTCTAGTGTGCTACAATTAAAACCCAATATTTTTATTTTCATATGAACTATTAATTGTATGAAATAGTTTGCATTTTAGGGTTAGGAATTTCTCCTTATGCTGGTATAAGTAGGAATGATATTAGTATATTTAAAATACCCTCACACTTGGTGATTCAAGGTGGAATAGTAGATGAACCCTCCTCTGTTTAGAGAGAGGTCGCAGTGTACTCTACTTTTGGGAAAATTAATATTTCTGGTGTTGGCTTCTAATTTAGACTAGTGAAATCAGTCATTTCTAACATTGTATGTACACCATAAAAAATTAAAAATATTAAAAGGAATCACACACTACACGTATCACTTTTAATATTAATGTGTTGGATTTCATCACCAACCATTGCTTGATATCTAATGACAGTGGGTTTCATCTGTTGGAATATTTGATAAATATTCCTATTTTCCTAAAAGTATCTAGGTTAATATTTGTTAGCAATTAATATTGTATTAGATTTGCTAAAGTTAGTGTTGATTAGTTGAGATTTGAGAGATTATAGGGTTAAGTTAGATTTGACTATTTTTGTGGGTGAGTCATCAACCTATGCTGGGAGTTGTTTCAGCTATTCTAGGCTTAGGATAATTACGAATTAGTTTGTTGGAGTATATTGTGGCTTCTTAAAGCCTATATAATATTGTAAATTATCTTTGATTAATAGAATGAATAAAGGTTTCTCAATTGGTATCAGAGCTAGACAAGGAGTGCCTCCGTAGGATTGCCCATCACCGATAGCGTGAGTTCAGTCTATTGGAAATACATTCTGAAGGTCTGTGTATTACATTCTGAAGGTGATGCTCCAGGGTCCATTGAAGGTCTGAGACATCTATCCTTGGACGAGCTATGATTTGTGGAGAAACATCACACCGCATGTAGGAGAAGGCAATTCATTGCTTATCATAGTGAATCCGAAAGGAAGAAAGCACTGCTACATTTGAAGAAAGCAATGAAAGGAGGACGTCAAACATTGAGTGGAGTCATTTGTCATTTTTAGTTGCTATTTGGAAACATAGGTGAAATTTACTGTGCTGTAATTTGAGTGAGACGTCAGCATAGCCGTGGACGATATGAGGACGTCAAGTGTAGGGAGGACCTAATATTCGATCTACCTAGCATTGAAAGAGCTGAAAGCTATGCACTGTGTGAGGGAGAAGCTCATGCTGCATTGCAATACTGACGTACAAACTCATGCTTGATGATTTGCCTTGCGGAGATCTACCTTGATGCTGGCTTTAACAGAATGAAACATTGCTATGACATTGTGTGGAGGTCAATTTAAATACTATGTTGTGCATCATAATTTAACAGTTGAAAAATCATGTTAAAATTACATCATTTGCTAGAATTGCATATTGTGACGTTCCAGCATAAGATGCTGTGCATTGTTCGAGGTAGAAGATGTTGGAATGTTTGAGTGGGAGATGTTTTGAGAGGAGCGAAGAAAGATTGCCATGTTGCATGGATCTGATAAGCTGAAAAGACACTGTGATGAGCACGGAGATCGATCACGTAGAAGAAAAAGGTCAAGCAGTGTGCACATAGAACGAAGGTGATTTGTTTGGTTCATGTCAAGAAGTTTCAACGACGAATAGAATGAAAGTTTTTTTTTTTTTTTTGGAGGAGATCTTTACTTGCGGAGGAGAAGACCAAAAAACACACCACGTTGGTGTTGTGTTGATTTGCAGGTGAAGGAAATGTTGTTCATTGCGAATTGCATGGATAAGTTTTGATGGAATGAGTTTATTGGCTCATTATGGACGTCAAGCACCTGCACATGAATTTGTGAGTGATTGATTGGAGGAAGCTGTCGAGAGTGTGCAAAGTTTTTTTTTTTTCTTTTACGTTTTTTTTTAACAAGTGAGAGGAGGAAAAGTTGATGTTTTCTACAAGTGAGATAGATATTTTTGTTGCTATTTGGTACAAGTAAGACAGAAAGGCTGCATAGATTCAGGAAATGAAGGAGTGCACCATGCTTTGAAGCCATGACCTGCGTTGAAGGCGGACAACACTATCAGTTATTGAAGGTAGACATCGTGGATTTCATGGATGGTGATAGTCTTCAATTTGTTGGAAGATGATTTTATTAGTTGGAGGAAGGCCTAGGATCAAGGCATATATGCAAATCTTGCATGAAATGTACAGCAAGATGGTCTAAATACATTTTTTAACAGCGCTCAAAACACATCGAAAGTTGTTGAACTGTGATGTGAAGAAGCCGTGATTTTTTCTGTTGTGTTTGACATAGTTATTTGTCATGCTGTGATAAACGATTTATTCTACTTTGAGACGCGTTATCTGCTACAAAGTTTAAGCACAAAAATAAAGGTTATTAGAGATCATGCAGAAAAAAAAAAAAAAAAAAGAGGGCCTATTGAGAATTGCTAAGAACCTGCATTTTCATTGGCCAAAAGTAATCGACCTGTGACCGTGATCTATGCGGTTGTTTATTTTTAAAATTCAATCATGGTAAGTCCTTTGTTGACTAGGAGAAATGGTAAGCCATGTTGCTGGTAGAGTTGATGTTGTTCATGAAGATTGCAGTAAGGGCTTTTATATTTTTGCAGTAAAGAAGAGGACAGTGTGGTTTCATAAAGCAACAAAAATCTGAAAAGACAGAGAGAGAGAATGGCCACAATGTCTGAAGACTTGAAGGTGCCAAGTTTCAATGGAGAAGATTATGCTTATTGGAGCATAAGGATGAAAACCTTTTTGATGGCCAAAGACCTCTGGAGCATTGTAGAAGAAGGATATGAAGAACCTACTTGGAACAAGCTACAAGGAGAGGAGTGAAAAGATATGAAAGGGAAGAAATATGAAAATCGCTTCGCTCTTATGGATTTAAGAAGAGGAATGGAAAATAGTGTTTTTCCTCTCATAGCCAATTGTAAATCAGCTACAGTGGCATGGCGAGTGTTGAAGGATGTTTATGGGTTTGATGCAGACACCCATAAAGTCATGAGTGACAATCAAGAAGATTGTTTAAGCAAAGAGGAGTCTTGCTTCCTTGAAGAAGTTTCTGAGTTAGATCCTTTTGCAAGAGATTTTTAAGACTCTTGTGAAGGCTCATATGAAGGTAGGTCATTTGAATAATACATACATTCTTATGATTCTGAATTCTTCCTTGAAGAGGATGACATGTGTGATGAAGAGAGTGATGATGAACTTCTTGAAGAAAATAAAGACGAAGATATGAAATCCCTTCATGGACAAGAGGATGAGAAAAAGAGAGATCGGTCCTTATTCTTTGAGGATGTTTCTTTGCAGAAATAAGAGGCTTATAAAGTCTATGAGGAAAATTTGAGAAGAAGAGGTATTTATGCTACAAAAGGAAGAGGATGCAAGAGAGGTTTTGCTTCTTGTAGAAGCTTTGTGAGTTATGCAGATGAAGAGGTTGTTTGTGAAGCCCTTGACAAATGCATTGTTGATATTGAGGGGGAGATTGTTGTTTGTGAATCTCCACGTATTGCTATTCCAGATTTGTGCTTCATGGGGGAGGCACCTACAGTTATTGAAAATTGTAATAGTCAATTATTTCTTTTAGGAGGAGAAAAATATGAAAAGAAAAATTGTACTAATGAATTGTTTGCAGGAATGGAATTCTTTGAAATCATTCACATTGATAGCAAAAAGGATGAATGTCTCAATGACGAGACAATTGCTCAAAGATCTTGTTGTGAAGATCATTCAACGAGTGGAAGCAGAATTTGAAGTTGAAGGAAGAGAAACACTCACATTGGAGTGTTCCTTGCTTGCAGATCACCTAGATGAGGTGATGTATGATGAAGAATGTCTCATGGAGGAGACATATGAAAAAGAGTGTCTTATGGAGAAGACACCACATCAGTTATTTGTTGCAGAATTCTTCATGAACAAAGCATCTACAATTCTCATGGAGGAGAATAAAGTAGATAATGATGGAGAAACCCTCATCATGGAGTGTTGCATAGTTGAAGACCACTCACATAAAGCAAATGAAGAGTGTATTATGGAGAATGCACCTAAAATTCTCATGGATGAGAATAATGATGAAAATGACCTCAACCAAGATTGTTGGCATGATGCTGGAAAAGCAATGTTCAAGGAAGACCATTGGCTTGAAGACAATTCACTTGGAATGGTTGTGTGCTCTCTTGAAAGAGCAAATAAAAATCTCCTTGAAGGAGATGATAAAATTGTTCCTCTACAGGGGAAAGAAAATGATAAATATAAATATGAGATTGATTCACAAGAAGTATGGGATGTTGATTCCCATGACATTGTTGATGAAGAGGAGATGAAAACTATAAGTTTCATGCTCAATTGTGAATATCACTCATCAGGAGTGACAAATAGAGATAATTCTTGTCCATCAGTCCAAGAAGGTTATGTGAAGAGAGATTTTGTGAATCTCAAAGATGACAATATGTTGTGTGAAGAAAAGAGCACAAAATATTATCTCATTTGGGATAAGAAAAGTGAGAAAGCACATAAGATAGAAATAGAAAATAACAATGTGACTACTGATTTTCTTGTTGTAATGGCCAAGGAAACATCACTCATGATTGAAGATCACTCATCAGGAGTGAAAACTATTTTGTATGAGGAAAACTATCTCAAAGAGGAGCTAGAAAATAGGGAGATAGTCATTGATGAACTTCATGGTGAAATGGAGGCATCATCAAAGGAGATTGAAAATTGTCTTGAAGAGGCAATTATGGATGAAGCTCACTCACTTGGAGTGACTACATTGCAACAAGAGAGTTGTTTTGAAAAGGCAACAATGTATGATTTCTTGAATGAATGGTGTTTCAACACACCAACATGGATTGAACAAAGGAGGAGAACTCTTAATGAAGAGTTGATGGTTGCTCTTGAAGCAACATACAATGAAGGATAATTGCCACAAAGCAGCTTTATGGGAAGCACCAAATCTAATCATAGTGAAGGTAATATTTTTATGATTAATGATTTGTTTTTTGTGAGCAGGTATGAAAAGAAATGAGAATATCTTCCAAAGGCATTATTTAAAGGTGATTGTCTCATTGAGACAACTTTGATGAAAAGTCTTCTTGGAGCGAAGACAGTAATGAAGAACTTGGGTCACATGGATCCAAATGATGTGTTTAAAATTCCTTGGGAGAAGGAAATTTGTAAAGCCATTTTTTTGAGAGAAAATTTGTGTGAGTAGCAACTTTATGTTGCATATGTAATTGGTCATTGGATGGCCATATTTGTTGTGATATTTTGTGTAGAAATATCTGAAAGAGTTGTATGGTATAATCATCTATGTGAGATGATTAATTGTAAATACTCATGTGGAGTATTGTTTAGTGATGAAGATGTAAAAGATGATAAAAATGTGAAAGTATGGTTTAAAGACCATCATGATCAAGATGTAAGAGAGTGGTTGCTGAACACCACAAGAGGAGATACTTTTGTTGAAGGGGGAGCTAATCAACAAAAGAAGGCACTCAAGCATTTGCAGGAAATCCCACATGAAGAGTGGAAGGAGTGCCACCACAAGTTTTTTATAAATTTCGATTTCTTGATTCAAGATTGGAGGAAACGTAAGAAAAATATTTTCTTCCAATTTTGTGATGCTTAAAGAACTCTTGCATGAGTGTCTTTAGCATCAAGGGGGAGAATGTTGGAATATTTGATAAATCTTCCTATTTTCCTAAAAGTATCTAGGTTAATATTTGTTAGCAATTAATATTGTATTAGCTTTGCTAAAGTTAGTGTTGATTAGTTGAGCTTTGAGAGCTTATAGGGTTAAGTTAGATTTGACTATTTTTGTGGGTGTGTCATCAACCTATGTTGGGAGTTGTTTCAGCTATTCTAGGCTTAGGATAATTACGAATTAGTTTGTTGGAGTATATTGTGGCTTATTAAAGCCTATATAAGATTGTAAATTATCTTTGATTAATAGAACGAATAAAGGTTTCTCATCATCTACATCCACCAATATTTGCCCCTAGACACTTTAGGACACCCCCAAGAAAACTTGCTATATTTCATCATACGTAAGAATCTCATTGCCAATCCAAGCCATAGATTTCACCCATTTTAATTCATATTAGTTCATTGAAACAAAAACAAAAACAAAAACATTAACACGATATAATAAAAGAATCAGGTAAGACCTATTTTTATTGCATAAACATAGGATTGGATTGCCTATTTGATTTTTTGAGTTTCATTTTGTATTTCATTTTTAGTAAATTTTATATTTGGTTCATTATTTTATGGTATTAATAAGAAATCAAACTAAAATAATGAATCAAATATCCACCAATCAAATCGCTTCAGCGATGGAGTTTTCATCATCACCTTCCACCACCACTTCCATGATCAATCCCTCTAGTGTGATACAGGTAAGTCATTCAAATTTTCTATGGGTCCCTCACACACTATGTCATCCACATCATTTTGTATGGACCTACCCCAAATAAAACCATATTCACCAACCATTTACCATCACATCACCCATATAGACATGGCACAAGTGGAAGCTCTTTTGAAATCCACTAACTATATCTTAGAGTTAGTCCTTAATTAACTTAGACATGAATTTTCTTTACAGCAAGAACTTATCTCCTCCTAGCCTTCAAGCTTTACCCAAGTGTACAATAACCCTATTTTTGAGGTATCTAATGCACCTTCCTAATATTTTTCCATATTGCAATCATCATGTACCCAAAGCAAATCCATCCCATCCTCATATACCTCAGTCTATGGTAACCCCTTGTATGAAGCACATGTTAATGTTGCTTTGCAAGTGCCCACGTCCATGCCATCTAGTATATCCCATTAATTTGTAAATCCCATTGCAACTTACCTCCCACCTACCTCATCAATCCCATACACATCCACTCCATCAACCATTGATCCACACCTCAAAATTTTTTTAAGAAGCAATAGAATTCTCAATAGTAAGTTCAAGTGATCAACCCTAAGCCTCAAACTATTTCCACTCAGTCCATTTTGTTAGCCAAGGTCCATCTTGGGTACCGCAATCTTTTGTGGTTTCATTCCAACACCACTACCAACCCATACCCATCATATTACCATTGGTCAACCTATTCAAATCCCTCATACATCATATCCATATCTTCATTCACCATCATTCCCTCATTAACCACATCATCATCAACATCAATCTACTCTTCCAAGTCATAATCACCTCATTACACGTCAACATATTCCCACCTTGCCATCACAAAATCATCAAGTGATTAAGGCTTTCCACATTCCTAGGGAGTACCCTTGAATCCAAGCTATACAAAAATAGAATGAAATTTTGATGCAACATACTCTTGGTATGATAAAACATAATCCTACCCTATCTCAACTAATCAATCAACCAATTTATCCTTTGGTACCATCACCGCCATATCCAAAAGATTTCACAATACTGAAGTTTGATAGATTTAAAAGTATGAAGAATCCTAAAGGACACATGAGCTCATTGTTCATTCATGCTTTATAGTTCAAATAAATTATGCTCTAATTCTTAGAACCTTCCATCAAAAATTAGGGGGAGATGTTGTAGAATGGTATAACCATTTTACCAATCATAGTTTTTATACTTTTGAGCAATTGGTTGACCAATTTCTTGAAATATTATCCCTCAATATAAGAAAGAAAGTCTCATTATCCAATATATATAATCCAGAATAAAATCATGATGAGTCTGTCTATAACTTTGGTAACTGTTGGAGGGTATTTATCACAAAATTGTCATTTTCTCTACCAATGGAAGAGCTGACCTGATCATTCGCTAAGAGTTGCTTAAAATCAATTTATTGATTATTGCAATTACAACAACATAGATCTTTTGATGAAGCTCTTTCCCATGATAGAACAATTGAGGATATAAAAATCCAAGGAGCTCTCAAGCCTAATAAGAAAGAATGGCAAAACAAGGGCCAATATAAAGGAAATTATTCTAGACAAATAAAATCCAATCAGGCTAACCCGACCAATTCATCCAATCAAGTAAATCAAGTGGTCATGAGACAACCAATAATAGCTCAACAACAACTCATGCAATATCAACCGTGACAAATCAAATATCATGTGATTTTCTCAACTACCCAATCAAGTCAAAACATAGTACTAGCTATGGAAAATTGACCTCATCGATAATCTATTTGATAACCCCATCAATATACCCCATTGGTTGAATCTTATGCCTCCATTTTATATAGGTTCTATGAAACAAATCAACTTCCCTTTCCTGAGATCAAACCTAATGATCCCACTAAACATGGTAAACACTATAGGGAACACTTGTTTTATCCTTATCATAGACATAATGGGTATGAAATTAGTAACTGCCATCAATTCAAAGATAGAGTGCAAGACCTTATTGAGTTAGGGGCTATCAAGCTTGATAGTCCTCTAGCTCAACAAAATTGAAATGTTGGGATATTTCAAACACAACTTCCTCATCATGAGGAAGCACAACCAACAACAAGAGGGTCAAATATCAAGACTCCTCCTAATCAAGTTAATCATATTAAATAGTACCAAGGTTTTGTGGGTGATACTCATGTAGTAATCCAATGTCAACAACAACACTCCAATCAACAAAATGTTACATCATCATCATCATAAACATCACCATCACATCTGCCCTTCAACATCTCAAACTTCCACTAGATCACATCACAAAATCCTCATTCACCTTGAAATCATTTAATGATGCTCTCTACTCCATAATTGGCACTGTTGTTTTACCCATCGAAGGGGGTTCAAACATTGCATACGATGTTACACATCTTGGAAGAGTCCATAGTGTATAATTTACTCCTTGAATACCCTTGGATGAGGGAAATGAGATGTGTCACATAAATATTACATCAGTGCTTGAAATACGTACATGAGATACAAGTACATTACATACAAGTGGATTTTTAACCGTTTAAGTATTGCAACTTTATTTCAAACTCCTATGAATCCATGTTACCTTCCACTCACCTATTTCTCACTTCATCAGTAACTTCATCATCCACACCATCCATATCATCATCTAAATCCCTCATTCTTGAGGAGATTCCAATCACTAATTCTCATCAATCATCCACTTCCATACCCCCATATTAATTACCATTGACTACATGCACATGTGTTCAAACCCAATCAACATTAGCCACATCATCAATATCATCACATTCCTTAATCACTCCTTCCAAATCATCATCACCCACTCAACCATATCCATATCCATCCACACTAGCTAATATCTCACAAGTTAAAATGATAGATTGTGAGATACCATCAGCCAACCATGAGTCAATTTCATCCACATCTAATCCATCCACACCATCCCAATTTGAGGTCCACCTCACTAATCTTGGTATTAGTGAATATGTGGTCAAAGATATTACAGTCATACCACTCAAAATTCAAAGTGTTAAGGATTATGGTCACCCACGTGATCCGCCCTTATTTATTGGAGTGATATATAACATGGGTTCAGTGCCTGATAGCATTAATTTTATGTATGGAGGACATGATTCATTGTCCAATCTAGTTACCCCAGATGAACCCAAAACACCCACATCGGCCAATATACAAGAGATGTTGTATTTTCCAGCTTGGTATTTCCACATTGTTAATTGGCAAGGACATGACCTAGGAAAGACATGAATAGGGAGTGCATGAGATTATCGATGTTTCATATTGAGAAACACATGATCGTTCAAGTTTAGTTTATCATCCACTTTCATCCATGTCTTCTCTTGAACAAGCTTTTCAAAGTTTAAATTTAAATTTAGGATAAGATATCCATCACATAGTTGACTCCAAATATGAAGTCTATGAATAATTCAACCTCATATCAATTATTTTTATGAATTTAAATGGGAATTAGACCCCATAATTTCATAAAATGAACAAGATAAATTTTACCTTAGAATATTCCCCATCCATCAGCCCATATTTTGCTTGCTCCTTCCACAAGAGCGAGCCGATCCAATCGGTGAACCACCATATCCATTCCATTAATCCATATCATCGGCTATTTTGTTTGTAATTTATGTACATAAATTCAAAATTAAAAAAAAATAAAAAATATATTTTTTTAAAATTCAAAAAAACAATAATATTTTGCATGTACGTTGCTTTTATTTTTGTTGCTTGTTGTTGTACAAGTTTAACAAATTTCTAGCATTGGTTCTAGACAATAGGATCTATTCCATTCACTTTTTCCACCCATCCATTTTCCTTTAAGTCAACATGAATCCTATTGACCTATTTACCCCACTCTGTAATCCATATGATTTGGCAAAGTCAATTCTTATTTAGATGAGTCTTATTGATATGGACCGAATTTCCTCACCACCAAAATTTTTTGAGTTTGTTCTATTTGAGGAATTGTTAAGGGCTTCATCCAACTACATTCCTCTATCACCTCCACCTTCACATTGGCCTTTAGATCTTGAGGTTTTCTAGGTTGAAATATATGAGGATAAGTTAGAAGAGTTTGAAGATACCATAGATTATATTCATCTAATCCCAATTCCCCATCAACTTGAGGAAGGTTCTCATATGTCTATTGAATATACTATCGATGTGAACCTTAGTTCAGATGTAGACAATCTCCAAATTTTCAAACTTGGTAAAAGTTTATCCACTAATGAACAAGAGTAATTAATTCCTCTCCTCAAGAGGAAGAAGGGAATTTTTACATGGTCCTATAAAGACATGTCTGGTCTTGACTCTAATTTGGTTATCCATAATCTCACCTTAAATTTTGATGCTAAGCCGGTCAAACAAAAAATTAGAAGGATGCATCCTACCGTTGACCTCTTAGTCAAAGAAGATCTTCAAAATCTATTAGATGTGGGTTTCATTGTCCCCATTGACTATATTGAGTGGCTCTCAAACATGGTACCTATTTGTAAGCCTAATGGGGTGATATGCATTTGCACTAATTTTTGAGATATTAACAAAGTGTGTCCTAAGAATGATTTTCCTCTCCCAATAATTGATACTATTATCGACACCTATGCTGGCCATGAAATACTTTCTCTCATGGATGAGTTTTTAGGATACAACCAAATTCGAATAAATATTAATGACCAACACAAAGCAACATTCACTACACCTTGGGGGACATTTTGTTACAAGGTTGTGCCCTTTGGCCTCAAAAATGTAGGTGCCACTTATCAACGTGACATGACATGCATTTTATATGATTACATGCATAAGATTATCAAATTTTATGTGAATGATCTCTTGGAAAAATCTAAAACTTGAAAAGAGCACATTGGTTTATTGTAAAAAGTCTTTGATTGACTTCTAGAGCATAATGTAAGGTTGAACTCAAAGAAATGTGTCTTTGGTGTTACCCCTAGTAAACTACTAGGGTTTATTGACTCCAAAAGAGGCATTGAGGTGGATCCAAACAAATTCAATTCCATAATGGAGATGCCTCTCCCAACTAATTTGAATAAATTATGTAGTTTACAAGGAAATATTCAATCAATTCATCATTTCATTGCGCAACTTTCTGATAAATGTAGGCCATTCAATCACCTACTACAAAAGGAGGTGCCATTTTCATGGACAGATGAATGTCAAAAAGTCTTTTATGACATTAAGGAATACTTGGATTCTCCACTAGTCTTAGTTCCTCCTCATTCAAGGGTCCCCTTTCATCTGTATGTTTCAGCAATGAGCTTCGTATTAGGGGCAATGCTTGCACAAATGAATGAAAACAATCAAGATTCAGCTATCTATTATATTAGTTAAACATTGGTAAGCTATGAAATTAGATATGCTTACATGGAAAAATTGTGCTTAGCAGTGGTCTTTTCCACTAAGAAACTTCAATATTACATGCTTAGTCATACCACATATGTCATAGCTAGAGAAAATCCTCTTATTTATATGATATCTCGCAATTAAAATAAAACTCGCACCTCTAAATGGATAATGCTTATCACTGAATTTGATCTTGATTTTATTAGCCAAAATTCCATTAAAGTTCAGGTTATAGCCTATCAGCTTGTGAAATCTCCACTACCTAGTGATCATCCTTTAATTATTGAGCTTCAAGATGATTCGGTATTCACTGTCACTAAATAAGAAGAAGATGTTATTCTAGAGGAATATGTTGATATCACACTATTATTTTATGGTTCTAAGTGTGAAAAAGTTCAAGGTGCTAGTGTCGTGTTTCATACACCCCAGGGGGTGCCTATACCCTTATCATTCAAGTTAGACTTCCAATGTACAAACAACAATACAAAGTATGAAGTCTTAATATTATATCTTCAAGCAACTATAGCTATGGGCATTAAGTGTATTAGGATATTTGGTGATTCTCAACTTGTTATCAAATAGGTAAAAGGAGAATACCAATGCAAAGAACCTACCATTAAAATTTACCATGAAGTAGCAATGAAATTGCTCTCTAAGTTTTATTGGTATGAAATTGATAGTTTTCTATGTTCAACTAATAGATTTGCAGATGCAATGGCCTCTCTTGGATCATTGATTCCAAAGGATATCTTAGGAGACATACAACCCCTTATAATTACAATGATCTCTAAATCTGTAATTGTTCATGCTGAATCTAAGGATGAAAAAGATGTTTGCATTATCCATTTGAAACCATGTGAGCCTTGGTCAAACAAAATAATAGTCTTTATCAAGTTTGTAACACTCCCATCAGATATATCACGGACTACTAAACACACTTTCAAGCAAAAGGTGGCTCATTTTACACTCTCAGGGGACTTTTTGTATAAACGTGGTTATGATGGAATCCTCCTTTGTTGTCACAAGCTTGCTAAGGTAAAAAGATCCATAGCTAAAGGTCATGATGGTACTTATGGTGGTCATTCTAGTGGAATGGCCATTGCAAAGTGTATTCTACGCATGTGTTATTATTGGCCCACAATGGAACAAGATTGTTGTACATACATCAAACATTGTAAGCAATATCAAGAACATAATAATTTAACTCATGTACCATCACAGGCATTATAGTCTATTCAAAGCCTTTGGCACTTTTCACAATGGGGTCTAGATTTAATTGGTAAAATATTACCTTCTTCCTTGGGATAACATACATTCATCATTATAACCACAAAATACTTCCCTAAGTGGGTTGAGGCAATTGCTCTCACCAGTATGATAGGACCTAGAATTATGGATTTTATACTTCATAATATCTTTTTTCATTTTTGTATTCCCTTTAAAATCATCTCAGTCTATAGCAAGTATTTTAAGAACAAGTATGTTCGAGCACTTTGTGAGAAATATAACATCCAACATAGTTTATTGACTCCTAATTACCCACAAGAAAATGGACAAGATGAGGCTACCAATAAGACCTTAATTGTTATTCTCAACAAACTTATTAAATAAAATTATAGAAATTGGCATACACAAATTCCATTGGCATTATGGGCTTATCGAATAAGCATCTGCATGCCTACTGTGGAAACACCATTTTCATTGGTCTATGGAGTCGAATCAATCATGCATCTTGAGCTTGAGATGCCCTCATTTCAAATTTCATTGTAGGAATTCATATATGATGACAATTCTAGACAAGCATGTCTTGACCAACTCACACTTCTTGATGAAAGGTAATTCAATGCTTTAGAGAATTTATGAGTATATCATGACCGTCTTAAACGTGCCTACAATTTCAAAGTTCATCTACATGAATTCCAAGTAGGAGATCTTGTTCTTAAAGAGAATCAACAAAATACCAATGTATTTCTGCATCTTCATGATAAATTTACAGCTATTTGGTTAGGTCCATATATTATTACTCAAAGAGTGGGTAAATGTACTTATAGGATTGCTAGTCTAGAGGGAGTTGAAGAGCCCAAACCACTTAATGTTATACACTTGAGAGAATTTTATGCATAATATGATTTGTTTATATGTATATATACATGCCTCTTATACAAAAAACAACATTGCATTGCACACATATCATTTCACATATTGCATTCCATACACAACATTTTTCACCTTACATTTCATACATTTGCATAAAACTCATTACATTTCATACATTGCATTCACACCATCATTTTAACACATTTCATATTTCATATTAGGGATCATTTATTCAGTTCAGATATAAATTGATCAAATACATTCATGTTGCCTTAATCAGGGGCACCTTCTAATTCATTTCATTTACACCATTCCAAAAATCCAAATTATCATTTGCAAAGCCACTTTTCCATAATTCCTATGTGTTTTTGATCACTCAACCAATCCTAGTGTTTTAAGAAACCTCCAAATACATGTCGAGTTTTCTTTAGGACCAAGACATAATTTTCACTAAGAAAATATCGAGTTCTAGGAATTGACTCCAAAATATTCTTGAACAAAACATAATTTTACATCTTAAAAACATCTTGTGTCAAAGAGGGATAAAACCATACTTGGTTTGAACCTCAAAGTGAAAAGAGTAATCCTTGCTTGTCCCATCCTAAAACTGTTAGGATCCCATCCTAACGTTACTTTGTAATTCTCATTATTATGTAATGACCCACTTCCAACGTGGGGGGATTCTATTATAATGTTATTTTGTAATTCCTCGTAATGTATGTGGTAAATAAGGCACCTAGCCAAGTGGTGCCATCGCATGTAACCGTTATCAAGATTGTAACCGATGGTGCCATTGCATATAACCATTATCAAGATTGTAACCGATGTTTGGTAGAATATTCTAGCTCGAGTGGCATTTCACATGTAAGCCAAGTGGCATTTTGCATGTAAGCCAACTCTTGAGCCTTTAGGTAGGATTGCATGTAGCTTTCTCTTTAAAAGGCATGAAGCCATATACGAATGTATCTTTTTGCAAGCTAATGAAATATTGAAGGAGGTTGCCCCCTCGAAGAGGCCTACGATTCTGAGTTATTTGTGAGATTGTTTCAATTCTGCAATTACTTTCTGCATAGTGTTATTCTGTTATTGCATGTATTTCAGTTATCTTTTAGTATTTTGTGTGTGTGAGCTTTATTTCAATAGTAGGTTCCTTACAAGTGGTATCAGAGCGCTTTCTAGGGCCGAGTTCTGCTATGACTGCGACAATTCTTGCTCAACCATTTTCACTTGTTAAGGTATAATTTTCTTGTGTGTTTTCATTCTATCTTCCTTTATTCAAAAGCCAAAAAAAAAAATCTACAAAAAACCCAAAAAATACAATCTTTTTTTTCGTAGTTGAGTAGGCTAGAAACCCTGTATCGAGGGTTTTAAAATATCATGAAGGAGCTATCATTATTGGCTAAGCTAGATAGCCCATAAAGCATCTAGTGAAGTGAGGGGTGATCAAGCTCCAATACCCAGGCCTCAAATAACACTCACGCATGAAATTGAGCTCCCACGCATCTTCGGGTGTATCGGGAGACCATTCTAGGGTGAACAAAATTTTATCCAGTAGGAAGCTTTTCGGCCTTGTATCATCCATAGTCCATGGGACACAACATCTCGAATGATTACCCTCTTATACTATCAGAGAGGCAGATAGTGTGCTCAAGGGTATGTGTGGAATCCTCCTTGAGTAGTGGCCTAAAATATTGGTCCGAGCACTATTGTTCATCACTACGGTATAACAGAGGGCCTATGGGTGTTACATACTCCTCTACCTAGTATACCCTGGTTCTGTTAAAAACTTCAACCTACAAAATACTCACCTATCCCTATTCTACTGAACCTACTTTCATGATCCCAAAAAGTGAGCATATGGAGAAAGACTTCCCTATCATAGAAGAACGCACTTTTCATGCACCAATAGTGAGGACAGAGTCTACAAGTGTCTATAGTAGTCTAAAATATTCTAGTACCAGTCAGGTCAGTGATAGTAACAACTAGGTCAACAATAGTAACAATAATAGTCAGTGTAACAATAAAAAAATATAGGTGGTCAGGGTCAGAAATAGAACCGTCAGTGTTAGTAACTATAGTATAGGTGATAGGATAGTGATAGGGTGGTCAGTTGATAGAATGCATAGATCAGAGATAGTTGATCCAGTTTCCAACTTTGAACTGTAGCTCCAAATAAAAAAAAAATCATGCAAATCGGAGCTATAATGAAGAAGTTATAGTGGTTTTATCTTTACTCTATTTTGAGTATTTTTAAAACCAAAAATGGGGAAAAATAGCCCTAAAATAGTCATAAAAAGCCCTAGACACCCCCAAAAATCCTCAAATTTGTTCTGTTATCTTAGTTAGCCCCTCCTGCACCTCTCACAAAATTTTTGAGTCTTAGCTCCCTTTTTTCTCAAAATTCCTCAAATTTATCATTTTCCATGACTCCTCTTTGGCCAAATATTCCACAAATACAAAATTTGATCCCGAAAATAATTTTTTGAGTCCTAGCCCATTGTGTTCAGCTCGTCGCACTGATCATTTTGATATATCACACCCAAGCACTTTTTTGGCCTCCTTACTAAAAATAGTAACCCCTAAAAACCACACTTCTATTTTTAGTAATTCAGTTACAGAGGTTCAAGACTATCCAAAATGGCTAGTGGCACTCGGGGACAATAGAAAGAGGTAGATTCGATCACCTCAATGATTGCAAAATTCGAAAGCACCCTTGCTGACATGAAAAAATCAAGTCAAGATATGATGACAGAGCTTCAAAATCTTAGAACTGATCATGCTAACTCCAGAGACCGCCTAGAAGAAAAACTTGCAGAAGTTGAGTCCAAATTGGTCGGTGGTCCCAGCAAGACTGAGCACCATACTGAACACTCGTATTATAATAGAGGTAAAGGAAGGACACTAGATGACTCTCATTTTCCCTATGATCATGATTCTACCTATAAGATGCCCAAATTAGACTTTCCTAAGTTCAATGGAAAGGATGTGGATGGGTGGTTATGTCATGTTGCTCAATACTTTAGCCTCCATGATGTACCCATATGGCATCGAGTTCAAATGGCTTCTTTCAACTTGGAATCTGAAGCTTTGTAGTGGTACCAATGGTTGCAAAAAACTCACCCTAATCCTTCATGGGAAGAATTTGAGTCTCAATTACTCACTCGCTTTGGCCCTAGTGAGTATGATGATTTTACAGGATAGTTGACAAAGTTGAAACAAACTTCGACAGTTAGAGATTATCAAATACAATTTGAGAAATTGGCCAACAAAACCATGGGAATGAATGAAGGGTTCTTTATGAGTTGTTTTGTTAGTGGTTTGAGGGAGGATCTCCAAGCTGAGGTCACTATGTTCAAACCACAATCCATGATGGAGGCTATCAAGTTGGCTCATTTGGCTGAATCCAAATTTGTAGCTCAGAGGTGGATATCTAAATTTCCACAGGCTAAAACCTCTTTTACTCCTAGATTCTAAAATCAGAATGAACAAAAACCTGTTGCAACCACTGCTGCACCCAAACGTCTAACCACTACTGAAATGGATGCACAATGCGCCCAAGGGTTGTGTTACAATTGTGATGAAAAGTTTTCTCATGGGCATAGGTGCACCCAAAAGAAGTTGTTCCTCATAGATGTTGATGAGCCTGACACCAGTGACCATAGTGATGATGACACAAAATCAATTGAGGAACCATCCAATCTAGTGAAAGACAACCAAGATGAACCACAGGCTGAGATTTTTGTTCATGCTCTTGTTGGCATTACTACTCCCCAAACAATGAAAGTTGTGGGGTATTTCAAGGGCCTGCGTCTTACCATCTTGATTGATTCTAGTAGTACACATAATTTTATTGATCCCCACATTGCCCAATAGGCAAATTGTTATGTACATTCATGTAATTCCTTTGAGGTGATGGTAGCAAATGGTGGGACCTTACCTTGCAAAGGTAAATGTCATAATGTTAAGGTCAATATTGGGGACTATGAGCTCAAACAGGATATGTTTGCACTTCAACTAGGGGGATGTGATATCGTGTTGGGAGCACAATGGTTGGGCACATTGGGAGTCATCTCATGGCACTTTTCTAAACTTTGGATGCAATTTTCATAGAATGGACAGTCCTACACTCTCCATGGCTTAAAAGTAGGGCCTTCATAGATTATCAGCTCCAGTCGGATGGAGAAGTTGTTAAAAAATCATCTCGAGGTGTCATAGCTCAGATTTTTGTGATCCAACCTCATCCTTCAGAGGTGGATGTTGTTCCTAAAGATTTGCAACTCATTTTGACCAAGCACAACTCTATTTTCATTGAACCAATAGAATTACCACCTCATCACTCTCATGACCATGCTATTCCCTTGTTACCTGGCAATGCACCACCCAACATTCGATCATACCGATACCCTCATGCTCTTAAGTCAAAAATCGAGAAGTTAGTACAGGAATTGTTACAAGCCGGTGTCATTCGACCAAGCAACAATCCTTACTCTTCTCCAGTTTTACTGGTGCACAAGAAATATGGGTCCTGGCGGTTGTGTATCGATTACCGAGAGCTCAATAAACTCACCATCAAGGATAAGTTTCCTATTCTGGTGGTGGATGAATTATTGGATGAACTTCATGGGACTATGTATTTTTCCAAACTTGACCTTCGCTCGGGGTACCATCAAATCCGGCTCAAGGATGAGGATATTCCCAAGACTACTTTTCGTACTCATGAAGGTCACTATGAGTTTTTGGTAATGCCATTCGGCTTGACTAATGCCCCTTCCACTTTCCAAAGCCTCATGAACAACATTTTTCATCCATTCCTTCGAAATTTCATCCTAGTCTTCTTTGATGACATTCTGGTGTATAGTCGCTCATGGGAAGAGCATCTTATTCATGTGAATCAGACTCTCCAGTTGTTGGCACAACATCAACTCTATGCTAAGCGTTCCAAGTGTTCTTTTGGGTTGATAGAAGTGGAATATTTGGGACACATTATCACTAAGGAGGGCATCAAAGTTGACCCCAAGAAGATCCAAGCGGTTCAGGAATGGCCAAAACCTCACACTCTAAAAGGTCTTAGGGGATTTTTAGGGCTTACAAGTTATTACCATAAATTTATTCGTAACTATGGTAAAATTGTAGCTCCTCTCACTTCCATGTTGAAGAAGGACTCTTTTACTTGGATGGGACCCATTGAATAGGCTTTCCTAGAATTGAAGCATGCTATGACCACTACGCCTATTTTGGCCATGCCAAATTTCTCCAAACCATTTGTCATTGAAAGCGATGCTTCAGGTCATGGTATTGGTGCAGTGTTGATGCAAGAAGGGAGACCCTTGGCCTTCACTAGTAAAGCTCTCTCCAACCATAATTTGGGAAAATCCACTTATGCCAAGGAGATGATGGCAATTTTGCATGCCATAACCCATTGGTGACCGTATCTCATCGGGCATCATTTCTCCATTAAAATAGACCATCAGAGTCTCAAATACTTTTTGGAGCAATGGGTTGCCACCCCTGAACAACAAAAATGGGTCTCTAAACTCATGGGCTATGATTATGATATCACCTATAAGAAGGGCAAGGAGAATGTTGTGGTCGATGCTCTCTCTCATCAATTTGAGGCTCTCAGTATGTTGTGTGCCATTTCATTGTCGGTTCCCCAATGGATCGATTCCTTACGCTAGGAGGTACTTCAAGATTCTGAATTGTAGACTTTGGTTGCTTCCCTACACACTGAGCCTACTTCATGTCCAGGCTACACTTGGGATGGCCAAGATTTGTGTTACCACCAATGCCTTGTTGTTCCCCACAAGTCCCCACTATGGGAACTTCTCATGAAAGAACTGCATGCTGCCCCATCTGTTGGCCATTCAAGATTTCTCAAAACATATGAATGACTTAAGCACACTTTTTTTGGAAGGGTATGAAAAAGGACATTCAAGATTTTATGGTAGCTTGTGATACCTTTCAATGGATGAAAGGTGAAATGGTGCATTCTCCAGGCACTCTTCAACCCTTGCCCATTCCTGACCAGGTTTGGATGGATATTTCTATGGATTTTATTGAAGGATTACCTAAGTCTGGAGGCAAATATGTTATCTTCATGGTAGTGGATCATCTTTCAAAATATGCTCACTTTTGTTCCCTATCCCATCCTTACACAACATCCACCATTGCCCAAATTTTCCTTGATTCTATCTTTCACCTTCATGGTCTACCCTCCTCCATTGTGTTCGATCGTGACCCAACCTTTACTAGTCACTTCTGGCAAGAATTGTTTAAGTTGCAGGGAACTCAACTCAAAATGAGTTCAGCTTATCATCCACAAATGGATGGCCAGATAGAGATTGTCAACAAATGTTTGGAAACCTACCTTCATTGCTTTACCTCGGATCATCCTACGCACTAGGTGAAATGGCTTCCCTTGGTCGAGTGGTGGTACAACACTTCCTATCACACCACAACCAAGGTTACCCCTTTTGAGGTAGTTTATGGGTGCCCTCCACCCATGCCTTCCTCCTACATTCCAGGTAGCTCCAAGGTCCATGCAATCGACACTACTCTCAGTCAGCATGTTGATGTCCTCCATCAATTGAAGATGAATTTGGATGCGACCCAGAATCGGATGCACCAACAGGCTGACCAACACCATTCTGAGTGTAGTTTTGATGTGGGTGATATGGTTTTCCTTCGCTTGCAACCATACAAATAGTTGTCCCTCCAGATTTGTAGATGCTAAAAACTTACCGTAAAATACTATGGGCCCTACCAGGTGTTACAACGGATTGGTGCCACAGCCTACAAGTTGGCCCTTCCACCTACATCCAAGCTCCATCCTATTTTTCATGTTTCCTCTCTCAAAAAGGTGGTGGGCAATCAGGTACAAGTTCAATCTGCACTTCCAGAGTTAGATGAAGAAGGTTCTATCTTGCTTGAACCCGAATAGTTGTTGGATCATCGAACTCGCACTCTCCGCAACCGCACCATTACTGAAGTCCTTGTTCAGTGGCATGGACTCCAGCCAGAAGATGCTACATGGGAGTCTCTCCATCAGCTCCAGAACCAGTTTCCTCACCTTCAGCTTTGAGGACAAAGCTTTTTGAAGGGGAAGGACATGTTAGGATCCCATCCTAACGTTACTTTGTAATTCTCATTATTATGTAATGACCCACTTCCAATGTGGGGGGATTCTATTATAATGTTATTTTGTAATTCCTCGTAATGTATGTGGCAAATAAGGCACCTAGCCAAGTGGTGCCATCACATGTAACCGTTATCAAGATTGTAACCGATGGTGCCATTGCATATAACCGTTATCAAGATTGTAACCGATGTTTGGTAGAAGATTCTAGCTCGAGTGGCATTTCGCATGTAAGCCAAGTGGCATTTTGCATGTAAGCCAACTCTTGAGCCTTTAGGTAGGATTGCATGTAGCTTTCTCTTTAAAAGGCATGAAGCCATATACGAATGTATCTTTTTGCAAGCTAATGAAATATTGAAGGAGGTTGCCCCCTCGAAGAGGCCTGCGATTCTGAGTTATTTGTGAGATTGTTTCAATTCTGCAATTACTTTCTGCATAGTGTTATTCTGTTATTGCATGTATTTCAGTTATCTTTTAGTATTTTGTATGTGTGAGCTTTATTTCAATAGTAGGTTCCTTATAGCAACATAGTCCACCAAAATAGTGGTTTTCACCATAATCAAAATTTAAAAATAAAATAAAGAGTAGGGTAAACCCCCTAAAAATCCTAATTCTTTTACATCACACACCACTGATACTCAAGCTATAAGGATAGTACTACATTTTCAGTCAGATGGTTAGGTAGTCATCCCCAAAGCCTAAAGGTCAAATATTTGGACTATGGAGCTACTCTCCACTAGAGCTATAGATGCTTGACTTACAATGCATGGTGAAACGTCTCTTTTAAAGATATCTCTGACCACACGTAAGGATAAGCTAGCTTATTGGTCTCATCCATAATAGGATTAACCCAATTTTCTCAATATGATTTAATGAAATCACTTGCACACACATTGGTCTTGATTACCTCTAGTCATTACCATACTCATGATGCCATAAATGAATTCACTACACACACAATTGGTATTAGATGAACTAGGTAGTATTTAGTGAGTTTGTTTGATACCACTAGTATGTTTGAGTCTTTGCAAAATAGTCAGTTTTCCATATCAACATCCATATATTCTTCCATATCAACATCTATATCTTCTTCCATGTAATTTCATGAGTCTTTTCACCCTACCTACCACCAAATATGGTGCCCTTGATTAAAAAACAATGTTAAAAATGACCAAGAAAAATCTAAACTATGAATTATCAGTAGAAAATTTGCATTAATAATCCATATACAGTTACATTCATACACATTCCACTTGCATTAATCATACATATACATTTACATTATCACTTGCAGTAATCATCCATATACACATGCATTCACAAAAAACATTCACATAAAAGCATAACAAAAAAGTAAAAGCTATATATATATTTTAAATACAATGAAATCTCAAAGGCTATATACAATGGAACACCAAGGCTCATATACAAAAAGTACATATAAGAACTAGCCAATACCTATATGAGGACCCCTATGATCCTGAAGGAGAAATATACCTAGAACTATACCTAGACTCACTAGGCCTGGCCGATCTAGATATGGATGAGGAGGGTGGTTCTAGAAGCCCAATATCATGCTCCATAAACCGATCCTTCAATGCTTGAATATATCCATCTCAAACCTGAAGGTGATGTACATCATGTCTTTACCTATGAAGCACCTTTAGCAGCTTTGCTTGGAGCCTCATGATCCTATTATTACCTTCACCTATTATCGCTCGTGCCTCCAACTTTGTTCACAACCGAGATATTTTCCCATCTTGAGCCACCTCCCTATATCGTAGATCATCTATTTTTGTATTCTAATTCACTATCATATCATCTAGCTCTGCTACCAGTTGCTCTAGCCTCATCCGATCATCCTCATTCTAATAAAGAGGTTCATCTAAAATATCCTCCCTATCCTCCATATACCCTCCATCTCATTCAAAATTTAGATCCTGCTCTATTAGCCTCTTAGTATGCCTCCTATGGCTACTATCTTGAAGGTTCCTCCAATTCTTAGGAACCTCATCAACATCCTCAACCTCATCTCCAAAATCATTCCCCAAATTCACTATTGGACTCGATACCCATGGTGGATAATTGATGAACCATGAATCATACTCCTCCATAGTCCCCACATCATCAACATCAAGGAGATCCATCTCCTCATCATCCTAAAGTGTTATCCTCCATGCCTCAGTACATGGTAGACCTATCTCATCTTGATGATGCTTGTAGAGTGCTAGCACCTCAGGAACTCCCTACCTCTGTCCGAACTACCACAACATCCATGAGAACTAAATCAGCTCTACTTCTTTTGTGTACATACCAACCAACCATCTATCCTATCACACCCACCGTAGATGCCCCCATAACTTTTCCACATGGTACCTTGCCATGGAATCCATACCATCTGAGCCACTGTCAATCCAGTCCACAGATCCTTATACCATTAAATAATATAAATATTATGACTTAGTTGCACCTCAACCACTCACCATCTCATCGCATAGGGCTACTCCTTATCCCATCCCTTAGCTAGTAAACCCATAGGTCAAGCCACACTGAAGGGCTCCCAGCCTCAATATTATAGTAGAAAACTGTAGCCTAGTCCTTGGCATTTCCACCTCCTCACCTCATATAGATTTTGATACACCTGTGCAAATAAAGCAGGATCCCATGCATACACTTGTGGTGTAGCAATAATATCACACACCAACCTGATAAGGTTCCATGGGAATCGATAGCGAGTATTGTTCAAGGCCACTATGTTGGCCAACATTAACATCACCAATGTGGGTAGGGCATCCAAATTCTTATACACATACATAGACAAGTATGTAATCCCTCCACTCATAACCTCCAAATCCTCCCACCCATATCCAAACATGCATATCAACTCATGTTTCTTTTCATGTTGAACCTCGATATGCAAACTCTCTACTAGAAATTGGAGGATGTGGTATACATCCTCAAGTGTCACAGTCACCTCTATAGTAGGATCCCATATCTCTACCAAGGTAGAGAGATACCCCTCATATACCCTCACCATATATATCTTGTCTTCCATAGCTAGCCCAAAAACCTCCAAACAATCCCACTCATCCTCCCGTAGTATCTTCCTCACCCTAGGTATGAGAGGTGAGAACTGATGCCGAGCCTAAAAAATTGTCAGTTGCAACACAACACAAAATATTAATGTCACATACATTGCATTATTTCAAAAAAAAATCACAACAAAAACAAAGGAGAGTCAAAATAAATTACCTTGGTAAAGTACATGCTTGCTCCTGCATATGCTCCCTCCACCATCATATCTTCCATATCTTCACTCCACTCACTCTACTCCACTCCACTCCCTCAAATGCAACTTCCAAAATTTGTAGATGCACAAATGATCTTGATTTTCCCTCTGTAGGTATTTTATAGTTGTTTCAAGTGCACTAAAATACCCATGGGTGTTTCCTGGTGTACTTGAGTGCCTCTCTACATTTGAAAAAAGCACCAAACTCTAGTGATCATTTACGCAAGCAATAAGCACCTGTCAACATTTGGTGTCAACATTGACAAAAGACCAAAATCAATCCAAAAAGGTAGATTACCTTTACCAAATCATTTCAAATTGCATCCATGCATCAATTTCATCATAATAACATGTTTTGTGAAGATTCAAACTGATTTGGATGCATAATTTTTGTTTGCACCCAAAAGACACAAAATTTTCTTATTAATTTCCAAAACACTTCAAAATAGTCTAAATTTTCACAAAACAACCATAATCATCATTCTCATCATAACTTATTCATTTTCACACCATTTCCATTCATTAGTCATTGCATTTGCACATTTTTCCAAGTTCATAAATTTCAAGTGAATCTCGTATCTAGTGGTCTATTCTATCTCCTTGGTGAATACAATGTTTTGCATCCATGCAATTCAGTAATATGAATAAATCACCATAGGGACACTTGGTGATCTTCATCATCCAATATCTCATTGATCAAAAAACAAAATCAATTTTGGTACTTCACCTTTTGAGTGAAACTATACTAAGACCAATTTGCTCTATAGCTATCATTGATGGCCTTGTTCATGGGGCCTGAAACACGGATACCATTATATATCATCATTTATTTTTACATTGAAAGTCATCATGGCGGTTGGACCTTGCTAGGATGATTGGTTCCAATTGTAGGAATTTATTGACAGTCAGTAATCGACCCTTCAAAGTTGACTCATTTTCTTATTGCATCTTCATCACTTTGCATTTCAATGATACCATATGACAAATTCCTCAATAGCATGGAATCATACCAAAATTGGGGCAACCACATTTGAATTTGATTTTCCCATAACAAGATACATATTACATGATCATGGTATCTACACTTGGCAAAAACCCCTTTCTCTATTAGGGTAAAAACATAATCAATCACTTGCATTTTTCAACAACCCCCTTCCACCGTTGGGGAAAAAATGACATCACATTTACATCATTCATATCATCCATAATTCACACAATCATTTGTACAAATCTTTCAATTGTCTTGTGAGATGCATTCATCACTCATTTGCCAATTGAGGGGGTAAGCTACACAATAAAAATTCTTTTATCTTCAAGTTCATCTTTGCATTCTAATAAGAAAAAGTTGCTTCTACATCAAGCCAAAACTAGGTGTCTTGTATTTTTGCACCACATTGTGTTTCACACAACATGGTACAAAAAGGAGCATTTGTAGACATCAAAATCTAGCCACTTGTCATCCATCCATAGTTTTCTACCACTTTTACCCATTATTTATATATATTTATATATTTGTTTAATATATTTTTTTTTTGAAAATTTTGAAAAAACTTGTATTAAAACAAAGATCAGTTACAAGTTGGGATGAGACTTTTCCCAGCCATAGACAGAGAGAACACAAGATTACAACAGTAAAAGAAGATTTGCATTGGAGCCAAATCTCTTAAACCAAAACCTAGCTAACAAGGGAGTCGGTGAATCCGAGATTCAAGCATGGAGAGACTCCTTCCCCATTGGCCTAAGGCACGATCCAACGAGTTTCAATGTTTGCACAATGTGAGATGTTGCCAGGGGGATCGGTTTGGTCTGTTGATGCAACTTGTCGCGATGTCGCGACACTTTTTCCTTCTTCTCGTTTGGCCGCGAAAATGCAACATGTCGCGATATCGCGACACTTTTCTCTTTTGGCCGCGAAAATGCAACATGTCGCGATATCGCGACACTTTTTCCTCTTTTGGCCGCGACGTTGCAACATGTCGCGATATCGCGACACTTTTTCCTCCTTTGGCCGGGACGAAGCAACATGTCGCGATATCGCGACACTTTTTCTCTTTTGGTCGCGATGATGCAACATGTCGCGATATCGCGACACTTTTTCTCTTTGGCCGCGACGCTGCAACATGTCGCGATATCGCGACACTTTTTCCTCCTTTGGCCATGACGATGCAACATGTCATGATATCGTGACACTTTTTCCTCCTTTGGCCGTGATGATGCAACATGTCGCGATATCGTGACACTTTTTCCTCTTTTGGTCATGACAATGCAACATGTCACGATATCATGACACTTTTTCTCTTTTGGCCGCGATGATGCAACATGTCACGATATCATGACACTTTTTCTCCTTTGGCCGTGACGATGCAACATGTCACGATATCGTGACACTTTTTCTCCTTTGGCCACGATGATGCAACATGTCGCGATATCGTGACACTTTTTCTCCTTTGGCCACGACGATGCAACATGTCACGATATCGCGACATTTTTCTCCTTTGGCCATGACGATGCAACATGTCACGATATCATGACACTTTTTCTCTCTTGGCCTTGACGATGCAACATGTCACGATATCGTGACACTTTTTCTCTTTTGGCCACGATGATGCAACATGTCACGATATCACGACACTTTTTCTCTTTTGGCTACGATGATGCAACATGTCATGATATCGCGACACTTTTCCTCTTTTGGCCATGAAGATGCAACATGTCACGATATCGTGACACCTTTTCTCCTTTGGCCATGAAAATGCAACATGTCACGATATCGTGACACCTTTTCTCCTTTGGCCGTGAAAATGCAACATGTCGCGATATCGCGACACTTTTTCTCCTTTGGCCATGAAAATGCAACATGTCACGATATCGCGACACTTTTTCTCTTTTGGCTGCGAAAATGCAACATGTCACGATATCGCGACACTTTTTCTCTTTTGGCCATGAAAATGCAACATGTCGCGATATCGTGACACTTTTTCTCTTTTGGCCGCGACAATGCAACATGTCGCGATATCGTGACACTTTTTCTCCTTTGGCCGTGACGATGCAACATGTCACGATATCGTGACACTTTTTCTCCTTTGGCCGTGATGAAGCAACATGTCATGATATCGTGACACCTTTTCTCCTTTGGCCTCATGAAAGCAACATGTCACGAAATCGTGACACCTTTTCTCCTTTGGCCTCGTCGAAGCAACATGTCACGATATCATGACACTTCTTCTCAGCTGGCCGTGACGTTGCAACATGTCATGAAATCGTGACACCTTCCTGCTGTCTTCAGGCTGTCTCGGTCTGCTGCCCTTTCAACACCCTGCCTAATCACTTCATCCTCAACAACCATGTCACTGTGCCACTGAACCCCTACCTCCTTCTCAGCACCCATCTTAGCCAGGAAGTCTGCCACTTTATTTAGATCTCTCCTCACATAAACTGGAATCACATCATCTAATTCCCTCCATAATTCCTTAATTTGAGTGACAAGAATCCTCAGCCTCCATGTTTTCAAAGCAAAGTTCCTCATGCAATCTAGAGCTCCAACCATTATTTGAGAATCTGATTCTAGTATTATCCTCTTGTGGCCTTGTTTTACTGCCCAAATAGAAGCAGATTTGATAGCTAAGGCTTCTGCTTCATTGTTTGTGGCTCTTCCCAAGCCTTGCAGTTCCCAATAGAGCATTGTTCCAACATGATTCTGGCAAACCACTCCAATTCCAGCTCTACCCGGATTGCCTTTTGCAGCTCCATCCGTATTAATTTTAATCCAACCTTCTGGGGGTGGTTTCCAACTAGCTCTGTCCTGTCCCTCTTGCACTTCAACTTCCTTTTCCATTGCCCCATTAACAACCTGAGTTTCCTCTTTAGCATAGACTGCCACAGTTTACGTGACTTTGCTCCAAATGACCTGCCAAACTCCATCTAAAGAAGAAAAAGTTTCTCTAAAAATTCTAGCATTTCTCTCCAACCACACTTGCCACTAGATAAAGTTTAATCCAAGCTCCCAACCAATACAAAGAGCTTTAGATTTAAATCTACCCCTCTTCCATCTTTCCCAAATATTAATCCGATTCAAATCACCATTAACTTGAATTTTATAATATAAAAACCATCTCTCCCATATCTGGCATGTGAATGGGCACTCAAACATCAAGTGATCAGTTGTTTCCTCGCTCTTGTAGCATAAAACACATTGAGATGGACCGATGATTCCCTTACATCTGAGTTTATCAAAAGTAAGAATTCCATTATGCATGAACTGCCAGGCAAAAAAGTTTACTTTCGGCCAACCCTTGGACTGCCAAATCTTTCTCCAATCCTCCACCTGATAAGTATGAGGAGGGGGCTCTGGAAGGATCTTATCATATCCGTCCTTCACTGTGTAGACACCAAGGCTCCCATAGCCCCAAGCTAATTCATCCTCCTCGTCTCTACCTGTGAGAAATATTTCTGCCAAGATTTTAGTCATGATGGGTGTCAAATCCGAGAGGGATTGAAATTGGCCACTCATCCAACTTCTTAAACTGCTTAAACTTATAATCCCCTAGCTGACTAGTGTTGAAATAACTTTCAATTTGGACCCATCCCTTGGTTTCTATGGCTATTTTTATTGGTTGCAATTCAGGAAATTCAACAATGATAGGTGGGTATTGATCCCATGAATCTGTCCAAAATCGTGCCTTCTCCCCTCTCCCCACTTTCCAAAATAATCTATCTTTTACTACCCGAGATCCTAACTTGAGAGCCTGCCACACTAAGGATCCATTACCATCCAAAGGGAAATGACCCACCTCATTTGGGTTCACTTGTCCCAAATATTTACTAGTTAAGATTCTATTGAATAAAGAAGTTGGTTGGGAAATCCACCTCCGAGTAAAGCTTTCCAGCCAAAGCTTTATTATTTAACTTTGATCTTCTCGAGTCCCAAACCTCCTTTTACCTTGGGCTGGCTTACTTTGTCCCAACCTACTAAGGCCCATTTCCTCTCTCCTTTTACTCCTTCCCATAAAAATTTTCTAGCCATCTTGTCCAACTCTTTCCATATAGTATGTGGGGCAGCAAGGATAGAAAATTTATAAATTGGCATGGCTCTGAATGACTGACTGTAAAAAAGTTAATCTACCCCCATAGGTTAACCATTTGTGAGACCAATGATTAATTCTATCCTTGATACAATCCAAAAGATTCCTCCAGAGATATCTATTTTTAGTTTTTTAAAATGCAAAGGGACCCCCAAGTATACCACTGGGAGATAAGTCCTTGTGAATCCCAAGATCTCTAAAACTCTGTCCTGAAGCCTTTGATCAAGATTGAAAAAGACCACTTTGGATTTTTTATCATTGATGACTTGGTTTGTAGCCCTAAGGTAGACATTAAGTGTATCTCTAATCATTCTTGCTTCCCTGAAACTGGCCACTCCCACCAATCCTGTGTCATCCACAAACTGTAGGTGAGTCAAAACTTCCTCACCCACCTTGATACCTGTTAACAAACCTTGTTGTCTTCTCCTCAAGATAAGTCTACCCAATCCTTCAGCCAAAATGAGAAAAATATAGGGAGAGCAAGGATCTCCTTGACGAAGGCCTCGAGAAGCTCCAAACGGTTGCGAGGGAAGACCCTTGATTAACATTGAGTATGTCGGAGTAGAAACACAACTCATGACCCATTCTATCCAATCCTGAGAGAAACCAAAGGCTGCCATCATCTTTGACAAGAAGCTCCACTCCACCCTATCATAAGCCTTTGACATATCTAATTTTATGAACATTCCTCTATTACCAGATGTTTGCATTGAATGGATTGCCTCCTGAGCTAGAACCACACCATCCAAGATCTGCCTACCCTCTACAAAACCCCCTTGCTCCGAGGAGATAATGTTATGTAGAAGAGGTTTTAGCCGCTCAGCCATTACCTTTGTGATTATTTTATATATGACATTGCATAAGGCAATAGGTCTATAATCTGAAATGTGTACCCCCTCCTCCCCTTTTGGAATTAAGGTAATGAAAGTATGATTTAATGCTTTAAGCATTCTTTTACTACCTTTGGACTCCTCTATAACAACCATTACATCCTCCTCCAAGTTATCCCAAAAGGCCTGAAAAAAACTCAATTGGAAAGCCATCTGGACCTGGAGTTTTTCGGTGCTCATTCCAAAGACTACATTCTTCAGTTCCTCTCTATCAATGGGTTTAAGTAGGGTCTGATTTTCTTCTTCAGAGATAACAGAGGGTATGACAACAATAACGTCTCTTTGAGCCTCTTCATCTTGCACCATACTTTCCTTAAAAAGTTTAGAAAAATAATCCATTGAATGGAAATGTATACCTGGAAGTGTATCAAAGGAGTGTCCATTCTCATCTTGAAGAGCTTCCATGTTGTTCATCTGTCTCCTAGCACAGGCAGTCCGATGGAAAAATTTGGTATTTTTATCACCTTCTAATAACCAAGTGGTTCTTGCTCTCTATTTCCAGTAGGTCTCCTCTTGGTTGTCAATGTCCTCAACCGCTTTACGCAATGCATCATCCTCTTCTTTGAGCTGCTCTATAATTGTTCCTTCCCTAAAGTGTTTTTGAACCTCATCCCATCTGGCCACCAATGGAGCTCTTTGGACCTGGAAGTCTGTCTTGTTAGCTCGCCTCCATTGTTTCAGTTGATCTTTGACATAATGAAGTTGTTTGTGGAATCTAAACATTGTTGTCCCATATTTTGGGCGACCTTCTTCCCACCATTGTGGAATTTTCTTTCGAAGTTCCTCTTTTTGTAACCAAAAGTTTTCAAATTTAAATGGTTTGTGATGCTGCATTGTCTTGATCCCTCCTTCCAACAAAATGGGGAAATGATCTGAAACTGGACCCTCCAAAATCTAAAATTTTATATTCCATTTTACAAATGCCTCCTCTGAAACCAAAAAATGGTCTAACTTCACCTTCCTGCTATGTGGCTCCCTCCTCTTATTAGTCCAAGTATAGTTGGTTCCAGGGCATTTAATATCCACCAAGTGTAATGCCTGGACTTGGGCAATCATAAGTCGATCCCCTGGGTCCAAAATTGGGGTTCCCCCTTCCTGATCTCTAGAGGATAATTTAGCATTAAAGTCCCCAGCAATAATCCAGTCTAAATCTTCCCTTGAGACTCTCATGTTATGCACAACTTTCCATTGATGCATCTGACCATCTAGGTTTTGAGCCCCATAAAAATTTGTGATTAAAACATGTTCAACTGTGACATTATTTCTAAAATGTGATGTGAGAACACCCCTCCAAGCTATATGTTCTATTGCAGTCCATTCAAGAGAGTTCCAAAGAGTAACTATCCCCCCTGAGGCACCTTGGGCAGCCACTTCCATATGACCAGCACCCCTCCAAATTCTATTAACTGTTTTGCACATAAGATCTAACGACATTTTTGTCTCCTGGATAAGCAAAAAATATGTTTTACATTTTTCTAAGAGTCTTCGAACAGCAGATTGATGGGTTCTACTATTTAAACCCCTAACATTCCATGATTGTATAATCATTGGTTACCTTGAGAGCAGTAAGAATCTATTGGCCTCACCGATCCTCCGAGTGATCAGTTTGTCTCCTTGAACTGCTATCAATTCCTTATTTGATTTTCTACCCACTCCTTGAGAGTTGCTATTTTTTGCTCTCTTTTCCACCTGAGTTATCCCTAAAGTTGGCCTTTCTCTATTCTTTTCTGCTATTCCCATGTTGACATCCTTAATTATTGGCTGCTCTTGGTTATGCACTATCAATGCCCCTGCACTCTCTGACTACGGTAACTCACTGTACTCAATTACCTGCTCTATGACGGGGGGAGATGAAAGAGGAGCTTGAACATGGATGTTATTATTTTCATTATTCCCATCCACTCCTTCCATGAATTGATCTTCTTGGTCCATTAGTGTCTTAAATATCTCATACCTATTGGAGGGCTTGAGTTGGGTTTGCTCTTTACCATCTTTTTTCTTTTGCCTTCTCCTTCTTTTGGGCTGTTCAAAACCATCTCTCTGTGCTTCTTTACCCTGAGAAATATTGGTTGGTTCTTTGTTTATTGTTGACTTACCCTCCTTAGGAAGATTTGACATTCCTAGAGGAGCCTCCATTTTTGTGTTCATATTATTTGGGCAAGATCGGGCCAAATGCCCATATTTGTGGCAAACTCTGCATCTGAAGGGCAAAGCCTCATAATCCAGTTGTTGAATCCAAGATAGTCCTGCAAGTTCAAGTTCCACCTCTGTCGGTAGAGGCTGGCTAAGATCCATTTCCACACATAATCTTGCATAAACAGTTGTGTTTCCTTCTATTGTGTCTTTGGATACACCCAAATGTCTTCCAAGGGAATTATCGATAATTTCCAATACCTGCTCGCTCCAAAACTCCATTGGAAGTGCATACAAATGGATCCAAACCAGGACAACAGTGGGTTCAATTCGAGGATCAAATCCCACTCTCCAGGGTTGAACAAATAATCCTGTCGGACCATGATTCCTCTTTTCTGATTCAAAAGCCCTATTTCTATCGGCCAGTGAAGAAAAACTAACAATAAAATATCCATTGCTAATAAACCATAAAGAATACTCACCAAGAGGCTCCCAGTTTTTTTGGACCCAGGAATGCAAAAAATTTAGGGTAGGGCGAATACCCATGAATTTACAGATCAAATCATGATTGGCTCTATATAAAACTGTTTCTTCCACCATCCTTTGCTCAATGACAATCTTTGGCCTTGATTCTGACTGTGGCAAGCATCCATTAACTCGTTGAGATGTTGATCTATTTCCAGCAACCGTAAAGAGCATTTTTAATGCAGTTTTTTGTGCTTCTTCAGTCTTTGATGGAGATTTATCCTTTAACAAATCTGCAAAAGAACTATGTCTCTCTAGAAGAGGATCCGGAGGTGTCCCCATTGGACCCTCCTGGGGCAGCAATCTTGTCTTCAAATCCATAGTAACCAGAAATCTCTTCGGCTACCCAACTGATGCCCTAGTTTTTCCTTAGCTCCAGAAACCCTAGTTCATCCGCCGCTCATCTCGTAAGGATTATTCTAATATATATTTAAATAATAATATTTTATATATTTTATTTATATATATTTAATAAATATATGTATATTTATATGAATTAATCCAGACCATTCATCTACCTTAATCCATGCCACACGTCCATATTTAATCTCCACCCTCCATCATGTTTTAATCTCGAGCACACAAATTGTGTCGTTGAAACCCTAACATGCCCTAGGAATGATTATAAAGAGAAGTCATTTTTATGACTCAACCCCCTAAAGTTTTCAAAGCCTAAGTTTTTGAAAACCTGAATTCCCAAAGCCATCAAGTATCCAAGCACCTTTGCATTGCCATATTTCATTGCTCACCGTCACTTCTACATATGCCATCACTCACTTCACAAGAACCATATCTACTTTTACAAATTTTGTTTCACTCCTAGAATACCCCTTCAAGTTCCTCAAGCACCTTTGAATACCTTTTGCCATCATTGAGTACCTTTGGGTACCTTATACCATCACTAAGCACCTCTGGGTACCTTTTACCATCATTGAGTATCTTTAGGTACCTTCTTCCATCAATGAGTACCCGTAGGCATTCACAGCCCTAGTTCTACAATTCTACGACCCCTTGAGTGTCACTAGGGCATCTATGCACCAAACCCTGACAACAATGATGAAGAATAGAGAACAATAATTTAGTGTGACAAGGTAATTTATTTATTGCAAGTATTTTTATTCTTAGATCTATTTATAGCTTCATTTTTATAACTAGGATTAGTAACTTTCTTATTGAAGGCCTCACATAGTGGAGCCCTCATAAATATTATTGATAGTATGTTGTTGTTTTTTGTTTGTAGGTTTAGGCATATTGGAATTTTCTAAAGCTTGAGTGGTCCTATATAGAATACCAAAGCCCACTCACCACACTGTTAGGATCAAATAAAACATGAAGACACCACCAATATTTGTTTACTAGTGTTTATATTTTTTAGAAGAATATTTTTGGAAGTAGGGACTGCATAAGAACTATTATTTTATTTTCTATTTGGAGTGTTAGTTTTAGGAATCTTATGTTGTTGTTCCATTTCATAAAGAAAAATTTCATTTGTGGACTTTTCATTATCGTAGATATGTGGAAGTGGAGGTATACCAGGGTCAACAATATTTTCTATAGAGATAATGCTAGTGTCAATAGTAGGTTCATTATAATTATGGCATTTAAAAGGATACCTTCTGTTAAAATATACAGATGAACAATGGACAAAGCAATAAACCAAAAAGCACACTTCTTAATGAATGAAGATATTATATATAAAATTAACAATGTACAAAAATTAACTGGTAAGTAAAGGCATTCCTACTTTCAATTTGTGCAGATGTTGATGGCTGATTGGATTTTGAAATATTATGAAAGTATATGAGGATACTCCTTTTATCAAAAGATTGGACTCCCTTATTTCCATTGCTAATAGGTGACATTTTACATGTATAAACAAAAGAGTAACATGGATAATGAACATCATTAAAAAATAAAAATAATTGGTAAAAAAGAGAACTACTGTTCAAGAAAACATAATATCTAACCCAAGTAGGCTTGATATTGGTGCCCAAATAATAGGAAAACATCCTTATTGAGTGTCCATGAACAAAATATTTAAAAAATGAAAATTAATGGTAAAATAAATTTACTAGTAAATGGTTGTCACTGTATTTCAGTCACCTATTGTCACTCACCTTCTACCACTTACCTTCTACCACTCACCTTATACCAATCACCTTAGGTTAGTCACCTTCTACCACTCACCTTATGCCAGTCATATTCTACCACTCACCTTCTTCTAGTCACCTTATGTCAATCACCTTAGGTCAGTCGCCTTCTACCAATTACTTTCTTCCAGTCATCTTATGCCATTCATCTTATACTAATTTCTTATGCTAGTCACCTTATGTCAGTAGCCTTCTACCTGTTGCCTTCTACTAGTCACCTTCTACCAGTCACCTTCTGCTAGTCACCTTCTACTAGTTACCTTCTACCAATCACCTTATGCCAATTGCCTTCTACCAGTCATCTTGGGCCAGTTGCATTATGCCATTCACCTTCTACAAATCACCTTATGTCAGTCATCTTCTTCATGTCGCTTTCTGTCAGTCATCTTTTGTTAGTCATATTTGTGTCAATCATCTACTTTGTACTTGTTATCAAAGAAAATTAATGTTTTAATTGTATGAGTTTCACTATCAGGGTTAGCTATATATAATGGGGTACAAGAGGTGAATTGGGTGGGATAATTTTTTTAACAAATTTAGGGCAAAATTTAGGCAGGAAACATTATGATATTGAGGTGAATTTGCCCTAAAAAATCTGATCCTAAAATTTTTTGGCGAACGGGCCGACCTCTAGGGTCCCAAAATTAGCAAAATTAAATTTTTAAAAATCCAAATATTCATGCTAAATTACAAAATATGCGCCTATGCATAACCCTGATGATAGCCATACCATTGAAATGGCCACCATAGGTACCATCGTGACCTTGCGAGATTGCCCAAGTATATTATTGGGGCTCTAGGCAACGAAGGAGAAGACCATTGTAGCTTCGATGATAAAAGATATCTCCTAACAAGACATATTTTGTCACTTTTGGCTTAAATATTTATTTTATGGCTTGTGACAATCTCGAGGGGATACTTCCATGTTTTATGGAAATCTTTTAGTTGGGTAAGATAATATTGATAAGCTTACATTTTCACTAAATGAATAGGTTGATCTCGTTGTGATTTATCATGCATAAATATGGATTGGAATATAACCTTAAGATGAATGGTCATGCCATTATCATAAGGACCTTGTGGAATTAAGGATCCCTAGGATTATTGGTTTAGAAAGTCATGTACCTAATAGAACTTCTCTTGATTTAGTTCAATATGGATAATGTGGACAAATTCATCAATTGAAGCTTCAAGTAAAATCATTGATTGTGATAGTGTTTTGACTTGGATGGTTGTAATATCGTAAAATATGTTTTGTGGGATTAAAGACCCAAAGAGGCCATTGTGTTTGCAAAATGATTTGACAAGTGAAGGATTTCCTCGATGTTGTACCATTCTAATTTGGTTAACAACTTATCCACAAGCTCCTTGTATGATTTCAAGATTAGACATCAACATTAATATATTATTTTTACTTGGTTGACTATGAGCAAGGAGTCACTAAAGATATTGAGCCATTTGATCTTCATGGTGATGGCTATTTGGAGACCTAAAAAGTGAGCCTCATATTCAACATTATTATTGGTGCATGGGAAGTTGAGTTTGAAATATAGGGGTATAGGAGATCCATACGGTGTGAAAAATATGACTTCAACACCACTCCCTTGCTTGCATTTAGAACCATAAAAAAAAAAGTCATGTCAACTTTTTTTTAAGGCTCTTCAAGTTCTGGTGAGTTGGATAATGTAAATACTACATCATTAGGCAACTCAATTGTGAGAGGTATGTCAGCCTATAGAGGAGCCTCTACTAGCTGATTTGTATAACTTAACCTTTGAGATATTTTTGAGTTATAAAATCAAGGTTGAATTCGGTTAGCAACATAATCCATTTGGTGGTACGTGTGTTATCATAAGTGCGACTCATCATATACCTTAAAATATTTTCTTTAGAAATGACTTAAATCATATGATTTAACATATAATGTTAAACCTTCTTGGTGGTGAATACCACTTCTAGGTAAATCTTCTCAATGTATGCATATTTGAGCTCGTAGCTCACCAAGGTACGAATATATAGCCTATTCCTTGTTTGCCTTGTCCTTTTAGGTTAACATGGTCCCTAAGGAAAATCCAATGGCTAAATGTATAATAAAAATAGCATACTTGGTTTAGGTAAGGCTAGGACTGGCAGTGATGGTAGGTATTGCTTAATCTTATCAAAGGCCTTTTGGCACTCCTCATCCCAATGGATTGGGACCCCTTTTTGTAGAAGTCAATTGATGGGTTGATATTTATCTGATAATTGTGCTATGAAGATTTGGATAAATACTACTTTACCATGTAAGCTATAAAGATCCTTAAGGTTAGTAGGAGAAAGCATGTCTAGTATATATTTGATATTTATGGGATCAATCTTGATACCCCACTTGAAGACTATGAAGCCCAAAATTTTTCTAGATGTAACTCCAAAGACACACTTTTTTGGGTTCAGTATTATATTGTGTTCGATGAGGTGATCAAAAAATTTTCTAAGCACGTTAGCATGATCGTGATGCAATAGATATTTTGCTATAAAATAATCTATGTAATCCTCTAGATTTTATGCATATAGTCATGATATGTAATTCATGACCTGCTAATAGGTTACACCAATATTTTTAAGGCAAAATGATATTACCCTATATTAGAATGTTCCCCAAGGAGTGGTAAAGGTTATTTTTGGTTGATCCTCAGATTTGACCTAAATTTAATTATAATTTGAAAACTATCCATGAGGAACAACATCTCATGATCTATGGTGGCATCAACTAGCACGTCGATGCTAGGAATGGGAAATTCATCCTTGGGAGTCACTTTGTTGAGATCTCTGAAGTCTATAAATATGTGAATTTTCCCATATAGTTTTCTCATGGGTACCATATTGGATACCCATGGGGGATAATCTATGGGTTGGATGAATTCTACATCCAACAGTATTTGTAGTTTGTCCTTAAAAATTAAGGTGATTGTTGGTTACATCTTATGAAGTTTCTTTTTGACTAATATGTTAGGATCTAGTGTAAGATTGTGTGTAACTAGCTTTGGGTCAAGACCCGACATGTCCTTGTATGACCAAGAAAAAATTTCTTTCTTCTCTATCAATAGAGATGTAATAATGGCTTGCTCTTCTAGGGATAAGCTTTCCCCTAATTTCACATTTTTGGGAGCCTTAGGATCATTGCCAATATTAACATCAAAGATCTCTTATATTGACATATGAGATCCCTCCTTAAGATGATGAGGAATAGGGATCAAATGAATGTCATAAGCTAGGTTTGGATAGTTGATCGTATCTAGTTTGATCTCAATATAGCATAAATATTTTGATGACCCTTGCAAGAAATGAAATGGTTGCAATATTTCCTAACAAGGGAAAAAATCCTCTGATGATGGGGGTGAGGCAGTGTGATCAAAAGTGATGGCCTCAAGGTTGAGATGCAATGGTTTTGAAGGATCGCTAGGATTACAAAGTGGCATAGTCAAGTTGATGGAGACAATGTGGATGGATGGAAAATCTCCATTTGTGGATGGGAGGGATGTTTCAATGTTGTGTGGCCCTAAATATGTCGAGTGTGGGTTAGATAAATATGGGATAACTAGATCAAGTCTACGGGGAGCCAAGATGATGGGGTACCCTAGAGGCATAACACCCTCCCAAGTGGGTTGGTGTGGTGGAAAATACCTATGATACAGTGCATCTAGATTTATAAGATCAAATTCTATTTTCTCATTGTGTGCTCATCAAAGGTGGTGAGGACCTAGATACGCAAGTTCAATGGCATCCTCATATTTTTCTAGTGTATCACTCATTGGACCAAGAAATTTTTGCATATAATGAGGACTGAGGTATGCAAGCTCTGTTTCATTCTCATACTCACCTAATACTTTGCTAATGAAATCTGGGCAAGAATCGAGAGATGATGGTTTTATCTCCTCTTTTATTGAAATCGTTGTTACAAGGAGATGATATCTCAGTATATTATGATATCTTGGATTAGAATACTAATTCTCGTCAATGTCCTCACGAAATCCTAGGGCTATGCATTAGATGGAATCAGGTAGAAGCTCATCTAGTATACGTATGGAATATCCTAGACCACATTTATGCCTTGGGAGCTAATACTATGGTAGGAAGGGTGTACAGAGACCCTATTCATATAGGCCTAAATCATTGCTATTCCAATGGCAATGATAGAAGTGCCATAAGGTAAATTCGATATTGGAAATATATCCTATATTTCTCGAGAATGGTTTATCATCATGACTTGTCATGGGAAATTGCTCTTTAGGATCATCAAAACCCCCATAAATAAAATTTATTTGATTTGAGGGGATCCCAAGGGTACTATAGTACCAATGGGTAAATATGGGACACAAGGTCAATCCATGTCCTGAGTGGTCTTGATGAGTGATATAAATATAACATTTTGCACCAAGTACTCACTATGACTAGGGTTGGCCAAGTGGATTGTGACTTGTGGTGAAGGCAATGGAGAAGATGGAGGTGAAAGAGGTGAAACATGAAGAAATTCATCTATCATAGTTGTTAATTCACCCTCCTCCATGGGGGTTGGAATATCCATTGTGAAGACTGTGGGGATGGATGGTTGAGCTTCTTCACTTGGCGCTTCTAATTCCTTCTCACTTAGTGGACCCGATGATGAAGAAGGGATGCAAAATAAAACCAGTTTTGAGGGTTGATATGGCAGTGATAATGATTTGTATGGATCAAGGGATGAAGGTAATGATTTTGTTAAAGTTATTAGATTTTTGGTAGGAACATTAGGCTGAATATCTAGGTGTGTGGAAGGTAAGACTAAGTCTTACGGATTATTGACCAGGTTAATAAATTTAAATAATTTTGAATTCAAAGGGACTATGTGAACCTGTATCTCATGGATGTACTTAATACACCAGTGCAGTATTGATAAAACACATTTCATATCCTGGATCCAAGGTTTCCCTAGCAATATATTATATTGCATCACACCTTGTATGACATGGTACAAGATTGATATTGTTTTTAGTCCAAACTGGATTAGGAGGACTATGGTTTTGACTATAGAGCAAAGAGCATTTTTGAAAGCTCTTAAGGTAAATGTGGATGCGATGATGTGTGACTATGGGAGATGGAGATGATTAAGAGTGACTGTAGTAATGATATTTATTGATGAGCCCATGTTGATCAATACCGGTTGTAGGGAATACTAATAATGCATGCAATGATGTGTATGATATGATTCAATATATTGGTAGACATAGGTTTGATATAATAATATTGAAAGGTTATAACATGATTATTGGATGTTTAAATTTGACCCACAAAGTTGGTGAAAGCATTTAGATCTTGGGGTTGTAGCTCAATTTATTTTAAAATTTCCATTAGAGGTTTGCAATGTCTTAGCGATTGTTGTATGAGCTTGTAAATGGAAATTTTGGTAGATGCCATTTATAGGATTTGAGTAAGCCTACTTCTAATTTCCACCACTAGCTGAGGGTGCGGGCCTTGAACTAAGTTTTGGGATATTAAGGGTTGTGACATGGAGGGTGTGTTAATGAGAATTGCAGGTGGTGCAACTTTATCATATCAATGATTTCTCATCACAATGTTGACCATTCTGATGAAACCCTCATCGAGTAGGGCCATATGGACTTCATTAACTTACCTAATTTTATCATCCTTGACCTCATGAGTGGGCAAAGGATCCTTAAAAATACCCATCTATTGATTATCAAGGGCAAGAGGATTGTCAATTTGTAATTTATTTTTATCCAACATATCTTGCACTATATATTTGAATGCATAACATACTTGGATATCATGACCCTTTTATCAATGATATGCATAGTATTGATCCTCTCTATACCATTTAGGTTTTGGTTTATTAGGGTTAGGGTTCGAATCTCGGGTAAGGTAATGGTTTTTTCCTTGAATAATCGGTTGAAGAGAGTTGCCATAGGTTTAGGTAACAACATATAAGTGTGAGGCATGCAATGTTTCTAGTTTTTTACCTGATTACGCTGGTTTTGAGTGGTGTATTGTGTAGGAGGGGTTTGTACCTAATAGTTAGCCTATTATGGTGCTGTCTTCTTTTTAGGCTAAGGGACACTAAGGATAACCTGATTACCTAAATATAATTTCTACTATATTTGGTTTCCTCTAGGGTTTTTGGTCCACTCATTTTAGAGTTTGATATCCCCATCTTGAACTTTTATGTCCTCTATGAATTTGGCTTGCACCAAATCCTCTTCAAGTTTTTAATACTACTATAACTATAAGAGAAGTAAGATCTATTTTGAATAAATTCTTGTAAACATTCGAGTTATTTTGGATACAGGTAAAGTGAAGGATAATTTAGACAATACCTTCCTCCATATATTACCGTAATCGATGAATATATCATCTTTAAATTATCTCAGGTTGGACAAGTCAGTTAAATTAGCCTTCTTCTTGATATTGGATGAGAAGCATTCTAAGAAAGCATTTGCCATTTTCTCAAAGTTGTAGATGCTATGCCTAGGTAAATGATTATACCACTTTAAATTTGGGCTCAAGAGGGTAATCAAGAAAGTCCTCACTAGCAAGGAATCATCCTCTTGTAGCTAAAAACACAGGTTTATGAACCCTATCACATGCTCTTGTGCATCTTTGTCTCTCTTAAACTTGTCTAGTTTTTATATATCAAAGTGATTGGGATAAGGAGGATACAAAAATAATAGGTGGAGGGGTTTATTGCATATTTGATGCAATGTAGGATTTTTATAGCCCACCCCTTGCTTCTCTAGTGATTTGATACGCTCCATAAGGACATTATAAGCCTAAGATAATATGATCTCATCTTATTGGATTGGTCTTCATGGAGGAATAAGTGGAATATTCCTATTAGACCAAGGTGGTTGAGCATATTCATCGGCTACATCTTCGCAAAGTGACTCAAGATATCTTTGATCCTGATACTTAGATTCTAGGTCCTCATAGGTTTCATATTATTTATGATATAGCTATTGACACTGTTGTGACCTAGAATAATGGATGGATGCATGTGAAGGGTTATTTTCTATTGTTCTAGGAGGCAATTCCTAATTTTGGATAGTGCACCTTCAATTTTTTTGTGACCTATAAGTACTAGGTGTAGGGACTTCATCAGAAGATACCCTATGTGATTGCTCCTCATGCAATCTTTGCTCACATAATTTTTCCTCACACAATCTTTGCTCATGCAACATTTAGTGGTGTATTCTTTGTTGTTCTATGTGATCTTCTTCTAGGTATTATTGCTCTTGCTCTAGGTGCTCTTGGTCTCTTTGCAACCTATCCAATAATTGTTGGTGTAGTTGCTTTCGTTGACTCATTTTTATCCTAGGTGTTGGATCTACTTGATTAGCAATGTCAAGTTGCCAAGATCTTATGTTGACATAAGGGGATTTAGCCCGTTCTATAGGTGCAATAAAAGTAGTAACATTTTTCCCTTGGTTGAGGTAAGCTGCATTAACATGATGTTCAAATTTAGGAGCGAGGTCTTCATGCTAATATGGAGCATGGGTATGACATGTTCGCATGGAACACTTTTCATGAGTGGGATTAGGATGAACTAGGTCTCCATATTTCTCATTCTTAAAATGAGTGTGAATGAAAGAGGCAGTTATACGAGTAGCATAATCACCATCTATATCTAAGTGGTTAAACTTTTGACTTGTCCAAGGTCGATCAAACGGAGTAGCTTACACATTCGATCTAGGTAAAGGTATGTAATCTGACTCATGTTTAGATGGGTGTGTAGATCGAGTGAGAATACATATTTGTACTACTCCCCAAGTGGACCCCTCAATGGGTTAATCATGTCTAGCATTAGCACAGGATCCGTTTTAGCTAACAAGATCATCTATTCGATCATGTCGAGAACTTGTAGGTGTTCTTATGGCAAAGGTACCTTGGTGGTTTGATCCTCTATATGAGGATTTATCATTACAATGACTATTAGGATGCCATGCAGGAAGGATTAGGTCCTTAGGATAATAGTGGAGATGTTTAGGGTCTCCTTGTAATTTTTCTACCTTATCGGCTTGTGGCCGAGCTTGGCTACGTGTAGTTACCATATTGTCTTGATTATGCAAAATAGAAATAAAATAATCAAAGCATACAAGGTGTTTATATTTTTTAAGTTTTTCTTTGTGATTTCCTACACTATCTTGTGTGTTTTGATGTGTTGTTGCTCTTTCTTTCTTGTTCATATTTTTACCTTCGTTGATAATATTAACTAAATTTAAGGGTTTTCACCTATATGCTCTCACACACTAAATTGGTGATGAAGTCTAAGCCATGAAACCCACCAGGGATTGGTGATGAAATCCAAACCCAATGAGGTAGCCCAAGTCCTACTAGTCCTCACCTTATGAAGGTTCTTGGATCCGCCTTGGCCAAAAATTGGGTACAAAATAACAATATGTAAGCCAACAAGATGGAGATGAAGTCCACCTTCACTGGTCTTGATCGAAGGTTGTGATGAAATCACACTCATCAATATTTAAGATAGTGCATGGTGTGTGTGGATTTTTTTATTTCATGCAAAAGTAAATGCAAGCATAGAACATTCAATGTATTTTTACTAATGCATAAAAATGATGTTTAATTTCATATTCCTAGGTAATAAATATTTTAGTTTCAAAAATATAAAAATGTAGAACCCTAATATGATGTTAGCCTTTGAGTAGGCAGTAAGCATACAGTCCATACAATAAATAGATAGAGGCCATCTCTATGGAGGATGGTCTATAGTAGAGGTTGTCTTACATAGGGATGGTCAAAAATAGGGGTTCGTCTAGGATAGGGATGATAAAAAATAGAGGTCGCTTGAACTAAGGACGATCATAAATAGGCTGCCTTAAATTCAAAATTATTTTGTATTTTTTCTACTAAAGTGTAAAGACTCTTAAATTTCTCTATTGAATGTAGGAATATAGAGACATAACCACTTATAGGTGAAGCCCACGTCTAATGAAGGATTTGTTTCTAACTTTTCTAAATTCTTATTTGGAGCCATCTCTGAGTAGGATATCTATGATTGTGGACCATCTCAAGGTGGAATGGTTGCACCTACTAACCATATCAGCTAATTATAGTGGTACTTGAAATTTAATAACATCAATAAAAGCATCAATTAGCAACAAATTTGTGAAATATGAGCCAAATTTCCACCATGATCACCACTGTAGATATGCAAAAATTGTACACCTATGCAATTATTATAACAAACCAAATTAAAAGCATAATCATGTAACCATCAAGATAAAGATAAGAAGTAAATAAATGGTGCACTTATCATTAATATTGAATCATGTCCTTCAAAATAGGTTATAATGATGTCCCTTTGAGTGATTTAATACCAATTTTATACAACTTTTACAAGCAAGAAAGAATGTAGGTGTATCCCATAAAATGTTCGCAATCCCACAAACTGATTTGAGAGGAGTTTCTTGTGACCTCCATAAGTTATGATGTAGATTTGAAGAATTTTTATGTTGAGAGATCCTACCAAGGCCTGAAATCTGCACATAAGAACACTCACAAGACATTTGTAGCATTTGAAGAGCCTTTCGTGATAAGTCCCATGATCATGATAAAGAAAAGCATTAAAATTTTGAAATTTGACAAGATTTTTTTTGTTTGGAAATTTGACAATATATATGCATGGAAATGAAATTAAGATATGTTAAAATAGTATTTGAATGCTTTTAAATATATTGAACATAAGAAAATAGTGAAAATAGGTCTTATTGAGAGGTCATCCTAATGCAAAATGATCTGGCCTACTGGTGGTCCTTGGATAGGATGACGATGCTTGTGGGTCATATCAAAGTGATATGGTCACTAAGTTGTGAATGAAATCCTTGTAACAGATGTGGGACAATGTTAGAGCTGATCTAGGAAATTGATGTTCAAGGGTGCACTCTTGAAGAATGACTTAATTGCGGTAATTATCACTGAAACAAGGTTGTTGGATGACACAAAGGATATGAATGTGATATTCAAACTCCAAGGGAATCCATTGACATACTTTCCATGATGAAAGGATGCAAAATATGCTTTGAAGCTCTATGGTAAAAATCTAGCAACACTTCATTGCTTTGAAGGTTGTGAGTTCTTCGATCTCTAATCCGAAAATACTTCGGTATGTAAATTTGCTATATCTTTTAATGAATGCTACATACATTTTTTATAGATTTCCCAAATGAGAATCTTAGCTTGTGAGGGAAGCAAAAAATCAAGAAGTAGTTAGATTCAGTAATGGTAACCACCTATTCTAGAACCTTCCTGCAACTAATATTTGGTGTTTAACTGTTTCATGTAACTTATTTTCCTTTGGCTTGAGAGTCACAAATTGGTACATATAGAATCATCCTAGGGTAGGATGGTCTCTGGATTTCATCTCTAGGTAGGATGGTCTAGGCTGTAAAAAGGTAACTTGCCCTTGTTTGAGTGGTGAAAACCACTGTTAAGACCTAAAGCTACCCGAGGTGGGACATATGTGCTGAAAATATGTCCATATAGGTAGTCTCATCAAAATTACGTGTTTTAGGTGTCTACAGTTCATTTTGATTATGCATTTATGGTAAAGAAAGATGGATATTGTACTTTTATAACTTGCAATAGAATATGGAAAATGTAATTATATCTTTTTAAAGGAATGAATTAGAAAGGAATGATAATATTTCCTAATTTTATATTTGGTTTTGAGGATTATTTCTTTAAAATTTATGATCATAGAATGCTAAAACTTAGTAAAGACCTCTAAGGACCAAAACTAAGGGAGAAGTGATGATATAATACCTTAGGGTTACAATGGGCACATTAGAAATGGATCACTGAAGTGTACTGTGAAAGATAGTAAGCTTAGATTTCTATTATAACTAAATCCTTGTGATGGATTCTCTAATAGAAAGTGAAATACCCATGTGAAATGAAAAAGTTATACAAATGATAGTCATAGGGTCTCGAAATAATGTGGAAGGACTCCTACAAAAGATGTAATTTGGTGTGGTAGTCATTGGAAACCACGATTGGCTGATGGACGACTAAATAGGTGATGCCACATAAGGTGACAGTCACCTCCATTAAACTAATTGACCAATAAATTAATAGTGCACAATAATTGTATACTAATTGAAATATATGTAAAACTATAAATAAGCTTACGCCTAAAAACTAGTAAGGGCAGACATACACTAGTAAGGGAATCAAAGTCCCTTTTCTTAATAAAACAAGACAGGGTGAACCCTTACACTATGGTCAAAAGGTCCTTCAAAAGAAAAAAAATGAAATGCGGTGACCACACAAAGGTATCCTTTAAGTTGTATGGGCAGTGTACAATGTAAACCCCATAATTGTTACGGGCGATTGACCACTCCTGTCCACCTGAGGGATGTTGTAGCATCTAGAAACTCACAACATGGAATAATATTTTGTAGAAATTATCTAGACTGTCTTAGACAATTTTAAACCTAAGAAAAAAATTGGGGTAGAAAATAGGGTTGTTACAGAATAATACCTCTTTGATGCACTCATGTTTGTTCTCACAAATTTTATTCAAATTTTTTTCTTCTTCTTTCCTTTTTTGTAGAACCCTTTCTTGCTCCCAAATTATATTTTTCTTCAATTGTATTTCAATATTTTCGAGTCAATGATTTCTTTCTTCAACTCTTCAATTTATTTTCTTCTTTTATTTAATTTCAATATTCAATCTTTAATTCTTTTTATTCTTCTTCTTCTTCAATATTCTTCTTTTCTTCCTTTCATCAATTTATTATTTTTTAATTTATTATTTCTTTAATTTCAAATTTTTAACTTCTATATTCAATTTTTCAATATTCATATTTTTATTCTCTTTCAATTTCTTCTAATAACTTCTATTAATAAAATATCCTTTCTTTGCAATTCAATTGATTTCCTTCAATTTTGCAATTTAGTTTCTTCTTTCAACTTTTCTTCTTCAATTCAATTCAATTTTTTTTTTTTAATTTTAGAATTTTTATTTGAATAACTTTTTACTTTTTCATTCAATAATATTCTTCTTATCTATTTGTTTAATTGCTACCAAATTCATATTAACCAAAATCTTAAGGGAACAAATACAATATAAAGGCTAACCGTGGTCCGAAAGACTACATCTAGGCATGGACACCCAACAACCATCGAAGCCATGATAGGGTTTCCTTTAACAGGGACAAAGTAAAAACATGTGCATTCATAGGGCCACGTAGGACACCCATCACTAGAAATAAGCACAACAAAGACCACACTCAGGCCCCCACTATTGTATTACAATATAAGGCCATGAAAGACCAACATAGAGGAGAACTGAGAAAGATTGTGAGTGCCTACTAAACTTGAGCTTGGATTTTATTCTTTGGAGTAGTTTTTCATTTTTTTTTGGGTTGTGATATTTACCATAATTTAAAGTGATTATACTAGAAATTTGTCTATTGTAATTTTGAAATTCTATTTATAATAGAAAATGCATCAAGATTTATTACTATCATTCATTTGATTCAAAAAACATTCAATAATTTAATTGAAATATTATATTAGTAATTACCAACAATTGAAGCAAAATAATCTCAATATTAGTAATTATTTTTTGCGTAATTTTTCATCCATAAGTCCCACATTTTAGCTTGTGCAACAATTTTTATAATAACTCATAACAATTGATTTTGCTTCATGCAATAACTATAAAAATTGTTAAAATCTAATAATACCTTTCTTCTAGTATTGAAACTTAGTGATATTTCCTATACGTTGAATATGCCTAAGAATTTATTAGCAACTTGGGATTATCATAAGTGTCTCAACACCTTATTTATTATTTTAGATTCTAAGCAAGTTGTCATAACACCTATTATGCATAGTGGTATTACGTATGAGTTTACATAGGATTTTTATGAAGGATCCAAGTACCCTCATACTAAGTGAGGTTTGAACCTTGGACTTCTCAAAGAGAGGCCAAATCCATTACCACTACAATAAGCTTGCAACTATCATAAGAGGATATAATTTTATAAAAATAGTAGAAAAGTATTGATGCTTTAAAAAAATTCAAATAACTCTATCTAATATTTTTCCACATGAACTTCCTTCTAAATTCATTAGGATAAGACATAAAAAAAAACAACCAACCACATGATTGAATATCCTTAAGAGAATGATTGGAAGGAACTTGTTTGTGAATATTTATCATGTATTTAATCCATTGTTATTATAGTTATCTAAGGTAGTGTAGTAGGGTTATTGTGATCCAAGATTCAATTTATGATTTTATAAATCCCTTAAAAAAAGAAGATGGTTGGAATACATATCACTAGATAAAAATAATTTACAATCAATAAAATGTGCTTGGACAAGTGCGGTATACATATCACTACAATACTAGCTATCTAAGATTCAGGTTAAAGAACCAATAATTGAGTAATGATAAAATAATACAATTAAGTCACCTTACAAGGTGCTAAGGTCGCATAAGGTAAATATATGAATATTGTAATACAAGATGGTTGTAGCTTTATGGATAAAGAGTTTAAAGAATGTAAAGTAGATTTTAATGCTTGTGAGATCATATGTCATATGAGACAACCCTCATGAAGGATTTTATTACCTAATATATACTTATCAAATAGAGTATACCTTATACGTTGAACCTTAGACCTCTATTTAGAGTTCTAAAGTCTCCATTGTTAGGCCATTTAGGTTATACATAAGGTAACTTAATTATACAAATACTTTAACCAATTATTTTGATGACATTACCTAAGGACTAACTAGGTTAGTCCACCTTTATACCATTCAAAAATATTAAGGCTAAAATATGTTACTTTATGTTAAAGAAAATTTTAAGATTTTCCCATTAACCTACACCCATTATATTGGAATGGTATTATATTCCTTATTTGTGAAGACAATTACTGTCCAACTAAGTTCTCTCATATTTTTTCTACCTTTTATTTCATTATATGAGTAATGTGTTGATTTTAATTATTCTTATGTAAGTATTATGAATTTCTTTAGTTATGTGGGTCAAACCACTCATCTTTCCCATTATATATTTCCATTGTCTTTATGGTTTTCTTTTGGAAAAATAAAATATAAAACATTACCCTTGTGGATTAGTAGGAAGAAATTTTTTCAAGATGGTATGAGCTAAAATATGTGAAGATATGCTATTCTTGTTACGAGAAAATTATCCAAGCAATTTATTTCTATCATAATTGTTCTTGTTCATGGTATAATTTTTTTAAATTGGTTATATGGGATTGAAATGGATTATCCAATAATTCTATTTCTATCATAATTGTTCTTGTTCATGATATGTTTTTTTTTTTAATTGGTTATATGGGATTGAAATGGGTCTCACCCATAGTACATCATAACCACATGGTGGCATTACAACAAGCTTGACAATTATGCATGTATCACTTCACAAGAGTTGAAACTTTGTCTCCTCCTTGAAATTTGAGAAATCTAACCAATTGAGCTATGTTATTTGATTCCACGAGAGAAAAAAATCATGTTTAATATAGACATGACACAAGGGAATAAAATAGATGTATTAACTTAAAACCATACATTTATCTAAAAAAGATAACATTTTATTTTAAAAATATTCTATTGGGGTATACTCAGATAAAATTATCGAAACATGCCATTTTCTATAAGCTCAATTAAGATATATATCTAACTCGTGTTTCTACCTATTTTCTCAAACTACTACTTCACTTTATCAAATCCTTCGCGTTATTTTCATTAAAGGATAGAAGCTACCTTGACTAATTACTTTCTACAATTGGCTAAATAAAAAATAATGTTATTGTTGATCCAATCTTACATTTTTTATATCTTTTAAAATAATATGTTGGTTTCTTGATCCTTACAAAAATTTTCTAATTGTTTAATGAAGTTCCATATGATTTTTAATAGGTAAAGAGAAATTTTATGAAAAAACATCATTTGAGTTAGTTTTCCAAGCATTGTCAAAATTAAGTTTGATAACCAAAATTTTAAAAACATTTATTTTGCAATGAGGATCATTCATATTAACTCTATTATTATAGATGAATTTGTATGTATGTTCAAATTTAATGGCTTAGAGACTAAGTACATCTTTTTTTACACCAAAGACTTTCATTATGTGCGCCATGAATGTAAACATTCTATAAGAGGTAACAATACAAATTCATACTTGGATGAGATTTAGACTTGTTTTTGAAACTTCTATTATTATTCAAATCATAGATTGCAACACATAACATCCAGACCAAGAGCAATCCTCCACAAATGATTAATGCTTTAGCATTAAAACAAATAATTCAATATTTTATCAACAGTTCCAATGTTGATGGAGAAATAAAATATACACTCTATCTATCCATCTATATATAATAGCTCCAAATGGTGAAAACAAATAAACAATAAATAAGTAGAGGTAGTAATGTTTTTAATTTCTTCGAACACACAATAAAAAGGCCCATAATATCCACTTCATTGATAGAATATTGTTTTAGACTACTAACCAAAAGAATGTTAAGGCCCTAAAAAAAGCTTCAATAGATCAAACATTCTTATAAGAGAAATCCATGATAGTAGAGAATTTTGCTTGTTTCTCTAATATATACGAATTTGATGACTTTAATATATTAAAAAAACAATTAAATACAAGAAAGACAACCAAACTACAAGATAACTTGAAAAAATTGTAGTTAATTATGCAATATTTTAACTTCCCGTCAGAAGAAAAATTTAACCATATAAAATTTAAACTAAATTAATTTAAAAAGTTAATAAAATACAAATACTACATGCATTTTTATTATAAGAAGGACATGAAAATATAAACTAATTACATATATCATATATATTTTCAAATAAAAAGGTGAATTTCAACCAAAAACAAAAACCAGCAAGTGCCATATCCTTAAGGTGAATTTCATAAATCAGCAAAAAGAATATAGGTTTTGTGTATATACACCTAGTTGTTAAAAGTTAAAAAAATAAAAATCACCTTTCCAGCCTGCCTTTCTTTCATATAAGTTTATAAACATACATGCACATCAATATCAAGAAGCACTACTTTTGAAAATCTATCTTACCCAAACACACTTCATGGCTGATACAAACCCATTTCCAGCGTAATTTAAGATTTGATGCAGCTAACTAAATTTTGTAGCTTTCTAAAAAAAAATTCTTCCTTCGAAAAGTTTTCCATGTATTTGAAACAATTTAGTTGAAACAATTTAGTTGAAGCGACGCTTCTTCTTGGATATGATTCCAATTCATATATAAACCATTTGTTGATTTCATTTCAAGATTCGTTCATGAGAGCTGCCAGCCTGCCACTACGATCCAAGTTTCTCACGAATACCTCTAATTCAAGTCTCACTCATGATGAACTCTTCAGTTGGAAGCAGCTCCATTATTATCAGGGAAGTGTGGGCTTATAACCTTGCCGAAGAACTTGAGATTATACGAAATATAATGCAACAATATCCTTATGTTTCTTTTGATTCGCATTATCCTGGAATTGTTATAAGGGAAGCAGCGACCTTAAGTAGGAACCCAGAAAATGATTATCTGACTCTAAAAGCCAATGTAGACATGATGCATCTCATTCAGATCGGACTTACCTTTTCCAATGAGGATGGAAACCTTCCACAATGCGGAACAGGAAAGCCATGCGTCTGGCAATTCAATTTCAGGGAATTCAATCCTGATCGCCATGCTCACAACTCTGATTGCATTGAATTTTTGAGAAAGAACGCTATTGATTTTCAAAAGAACAATAATTATGGCATCGATTCGACACATTTTGCGAATCTGTTGATCTCGTCTGGCATTGTTTCAAACAACAATCTGGTTTGGGTAACTTTTCAAGGTGCATATGATTTTGGATACTTGCTAAAGCTTCTTACCTCCCAAAAATTGCCCATTAATCTACACGGATATTTTATGTTGGTGAGAAAATATTTTCCAACGTTTTATGACCTAAAGTATTTGACACAATTTATGCGTCCATACAAATATTCGGGGCTCAGAAGATTGGCGGATCAATTGCAAGTAGAGGGGATTGGGTCATCTCGCCAAGCTGCATGTGACAGTTTTATCATCTCCAAAGCGTTTCTGAGGTTGAAGAGCTTATATTTCAAAGAGATTATCACTTGCCATGCAGGTGTTCTTTATGGCTTTGGCTACATTGCTCCCATGTGTCAAGTAGGAATTGTGCAATGGGTGTTGCAACTGTGGAATTGGTCCTTTTGGGAGAACAACCATCACAACTAAGTTTATTGGTTTTCCTCAATTACACTTGGGAAAATAAATCTCTCTCTACATGGCTCCCATGTGTCAAGTAGGAATTGTGCAATGGGTGTTGCACATATGGTCCTTTTGGGAGAACAACGGTTACAAGTAAGTTTCTCCAATTGACTTGGCTTTCCTCAATTACCAATTTCCCTTGGGAAAAGAAACCTGTCACAATTGACTTGGTTTCCTTCACTTACCCTCGGGGAAAGATACCTCTCTTAATTGACTTATTAATTTTCTCCAATGGCTCCTTAAAAAATTTTCCACTTTATGGTTTTTGATTTTCTTCATTTAAATCTAATTATTTTATAGTGTTAAAAAGCAAAGCATATTGGGGTAATTTTTTTTTTTTAAAGTAAATTTGGGTTTCTCTTACGAAAGTCCAATGCCTTTTGTTATTGAAATGTTTATATTGCTGCTTTCACTTATTTGTAGTTAATAATTATATAAGTTTATTTGCATTATTTTTAATACATTAAGTTTTTTAAACCAACTATTATTCTTGTTGTTCTTATAAGCATAACTTAATAATACAATTTAATATTTAAATGTGTTTTAATTTTACTTGTAATTCAGTAAATTTTTGGAGAGAATAATTTATTAATAATAAAATTAGTAAATAATGTTTAATGTTTGATATTGTTTTTGGTTTGTAAAATTAAATTTATAACATTGTACAAACAAACTAATAATTAAAGAAATTTAAAACATTATTTAATGTAAATTTAACATTATCCTAGTAACAATGACATCAATGTTACCTTTCCTGACCTGGAGCTTGAATTAGACTTCTTCTAAATTTTGAATCATTCTTCTGGCTTCAATTATAAAATTCTTAACAATCTCGGAAGAATTTTGGTTACCATTAATCATATTAATAACATTGAGTGAATCTCCTTCTATGATTATTATTTTGCAATTCACCTAGTTCATTTGGAAAACACCTTGAAATAATGTGTGAGCTTCACTAAAATGCTTGGTTTAGTGACCCAAGTTTTCAGCAAAGGCAAGAAGGATTTTGCCCTTTGAGTTTCTAAACAAACCCTTTGTACCTACCTAACTTGGGTTTCATTTAGAAGCTTTGTCAAAGTTTAATTTTAGCCAACCCGATGGAGGGGATTTCCAAATCGTGCTAGCCCTATCCTGACTCACCTTGCTTATTGAATCCTGAGGCTGAGTTAAAATACCTAACGATTTCTCTAAATTGATCTCCCCTTCACAAGTTATCGAATCTAGTTTTAAAGCTTTCATGTTTTCCACTATATCTACAATGGTCCTCAAGGAGATTGATAACTCATAATGGTAAATACTTTTTAATGTGTGAGCATTCCTTTCCTTCCACACCTGCCATTAAATATGAGGTAACCCAAATTTCCAAAATTGGCATAGGTGGGGAGAGGATAAGGGGGAGACCCATTGAAAAACCAAGTCATCGAGCAAGTTGGGAAGAACCCAAGAAACACCCAAATCTATTTTTATAATAACTCATAACAACTAGTTTTTCTTAGAAGAGGCTATTACACTCTACCAAAATAAAAACTTCAAGGAAGCGACCATGCTGGGAAAACATATGCTAATAAGAAGAGTCTAAGTGATCCTACTCTACCTCATGCTATGATGGGAGACTAATGTGAGGATTGGAATGAGTTTTGTTGGCTTTAAATTCCACTTGACCTAAATGCTTCATCAAGTGTGTCTGATTATGCATCATCGAGCTACGTTGCTTGGTTAATTCACCTGCCATGTTCTTTAATTTATATATTCCATCCAAGCTATGAGCTGAGGTCTCACAGATAAACCTCTTTAGAGTTGTGATTTCTTCTTGTATTGTTTTCTCCTTACGAGTGCAACCTGCTAACTTAGCTTACAACTTGAATTTTACAATAGCAAAGATGTTAGCTACTAAGAGAGATGTCTTATTGATTAGTGTCAAAAGTGGATCTGCACCAAGTCTTTCAAATATAAAAGATGAAAATTGCCCTGATAATGGAGAGAATAATTTTTTTATTGGGCATCAAATTGATCCCCAATAAGGCTTGATCCTTTATCATAGGAAGTGTTAAGGGATAAAGCAATTGTTGCACTTTACACTAAATACAATGGGCATGCAGATAGTTCCAAAATAGATGTTGTACTATCTCTTCCAAACCATAAAAAGGTAATCACTTTACCCTTGGCCCATCTGTTTTAGCCTGCTCTGAGTAGGTAGACCTTGAAGGACTACATTCTAAAGAAGAATCTAGAAATTTCCTTGAATTGGAGTAGATTTGATCAACTTAAAGGTTCTCACTCAAGTGGCCCAACTTAGCTCTAAGTTCCTTTTTTTTTTAGCATATGTACAAATTGTTGAAAATTCATAGGAAGTAGGGCTTGATACCAAAACTTAAGGTTTGGTTGCTCGAAGTCATGATTGTCAAACCATTTCCAATGATTCCAATGAGGACTAGCTTCTAGTAAAGAAGATAGAGGTTGGGATGCTTCAAAGGTGATGGAAATTATCTACATAATCACTGCTTTATCAATAGGGTAGAGTCCAAATTCTAACTAATTTACTTCTAATTTTTTCATGATGACTTAGAAAACTCCCAAATGTCACTCACCATAACCATTCCCCTTTAAATAGATGCCTAGCAGAAAACCAGGGACTCATGCAAAAATCTTATGCATCAAGGGTGAGGAGGGTGACCACCATAAGTTGTGTTGGATGAAATATGTGGGGCCTTGCTCTAGAGGTGGCTACCATGAAATAAATTGAAGCACCTATTGCCATGCTTTCTGAATCCCTTTGATAATATTAGAACCTTCTATAGAAATAAGGGACTTGTAAAAGAACATTAGTGTATGACATATTTACCCAAATTATACCATTCACCTAGGTGTTTTTCAAATGCTCTTGCATCAAAACCTTCCTTGGATCATTTCCTCTGATCACCCTTTGCATCCATTTAGCTGCAAGTGCATAGCCCTATGATTGACTATTGGGATTTTCTAGTCCATCACATGAAAATGATCTAAAACAATTGCTCTAAGAGACCATTTAGAGACCTCATTTGGCTAGGTTTTTTACTCAAAAAAACTCATGAAGCATAATGTTCATCTAATCATACCCAACCTTGTGAGGATTCAAGAGAGAAGATAAATAAACATGGAAAGGAGTAAAAAAATTTCCAGCAATTCAGATTTTAGTTGCTTGAGACATTTTTAGAGAATTCCAGTATAAGTTTTTAGTAAATTTGTGTTGGTTGTGGAGCATAATTCTAACTTAGAGGTCATATTTTAGCCATGTTTGGACCCACTCTATGAAAGGATATGGATGTTATGTAATTGTGTGTCAAATTGCATTTCAATCTGAGTTTTTTTGTGAATTACTATTTTTGGAAAATTTTTGATGAAATATAATTTTTCGAAAATAGTAATTACAAAAAATGAAATTTTTTGGATGAAAATTAAATTGCCAAAATAGTAATTACTAAAAACGAAAATATTTTTGACGAAAAATAATTTTTCGAAAATATTAATTACTAAAAATGGTAAATTTCGATAAAAATAATTTTTTTCGAAAATAGCATTTATTTATTTATTTTAGGGTCTTAATGATTTGATCTAAAATTGTAACCCTCGTTTTATAATAGGATGTTGTATGACATTGGAGATGTGAGAAGGAAGAGACTGTAATTGTGAGATCGAAGAGGAAGTATCCCTTCAAGATTTGTTGGATGGAATAATAAATCGTGGTTATTTTCTTCATGGACGTAGCCCACATTAGGTGAACCACATAAATTTTTATCTTTAGTATTATTTTATTTTTTGTGGTTTATTTTTGCATTTATTTATTGCTTATCTTTTTTTAATCCTAACAACTGGTATGTAAGATACTACCCTGATTGGAGTTTGTAATTCCACAAATTCTAATTTATTTTCAATTTTTTCTGATGTTTATATTTTTCCTTTTTGTTTTCTTTACTTTTTTCTTTGGAATGCAAGAAATAGATATATAATGAATAAGGTAAATAAACATGAAACTATCCTTCTCCTTTGATTTTTTCAATGATAACAAACAATGCAGAAAATATTTAGCAAATATAGTTTAAACCCACAAAGGAAAGAGTGAAATATAAGGTACCCGATCTTTAATTAAATTCTGAAAATGTTTGAGATACATCCACAACAAGCTAGAAATAACTGGTTATTTCACAGCTTTTAAAATCTTCTCTTCACTCATATAATGATAGATGAGTAATGTAGTATAACTGCCACCCACATTTGTATAGAAATCAAACCATTGAACGGGGTGATTGGCCCAAAAATTCTCACACCAGCATTAGAAGCAGTACGGTCCTTCAAGTGTACGACCATAAGAGTGGTAAATCATATGAAAGTCAATATACATTACTGTCGTAAGTTCTCCACATAATCGACTGGCCCTAAATTGATGAAGACACTCCAATGTCGTTTGAATCCCAATCTAATACACACAAAATATTACCAATGAATGCACAAATTGGTATGAATAGGTTAAGAATATATAAACAAATAACCAACTTTGAATTCTATGATGGTTTGCCAAAATAATAATTGAAATTTGCAATTAAACCCTCAATATTTCTCTTCTTTGAAGCACAATGTAATTGTTGGATGCAATTACCTCCACTTGGGTTGATCTTTCACAACCATAGAGGATGTCCCTATTGAATATTATCGTCCTCAACAAGCTCGAATCCCTACAAAACTCTTGCAAGTATTCTCCAAAATGCCAAAGCCAATTCTCCAAAACCAAGAATGAATAAATGACCTTTAATTTCCCCTTTTATACTCACCTCAACCACTTTCCCTCCAATTTTAAAATGCACTTTATTTCATTTATTTCATTAATTTCTTTAATGACTTATGTCCCCTCATGAAAAGTGGTGCCCCTTTTTGCTTTGGTATAATAAATCACTTTATAAAATATTATTTTATATCTTAAGTGATTTACATCCCTTATAACTCCTTTTTCACTTTATACTAAAGTGTAACTATATTAAATTAATTTTAATTTAATATAATTAACTTCATCCATTAAACTTATGTGCCCTCTACAAATTCAACCTACAAACTAAGGATATATTTGTACACCCAATTTGCCACATAATCCAATTGTATTGTCCGCTATCCCAGAAAACTCCATCACAACTGTCTGGGCAAACCCTAACTTACTAAAAATAGTAAGTTACTAAAAATAGAAAGTGGTGACCAACTGCTCCGAAAAGCCTCTAAAAAGGGCAGAGGATAGCAAGCGACGCGCTGAGGACGAAGAACCAATCCAAATAGGGTTCCCTTAACACTCCACTAGCCTACGGGAACCCAGTAGTAGGCTAATCTGCAACTGACAAGCTAGCTAGCTAGAAAGGGGACATTACAGTCTACCCCCCCAAGATTGCTTGTCCTCAAGCAATAGGATTTGTATGCCTGGATCCCAGATGGTTCTAAAGAAAGTCACATGACAAAAACACTACCATTGATCACCATCACAAAAAGTGATAGTGTTGGTAGCCCTTGGCATCCAGCTACTACTACTAAATCTGACCAATCTATCAGTCTTTGTCACCAAACTGGAATGAAACCCATCGCTGAAACCAAATATAATCCTTGGGTCCCGAACCAAAATCAAGACAACATTACCATGCTGGCGCTGTGCCACTCTGATCATAACAAGAAAATCCATGTGCCACAGCTGAGCCTCCCCTATCAACAACCCAATAATGCATCCATCATATCCATCCTGATGAAGTAAACCAACAACCTGCACTGACACTCTTGGATCCCAAGGCCTATTCTAGATCTCATCCTCTCCAATATATGATAATTCCTGTTGTGCCACCAAATTTACAACCAAATTATTTTGTAGCTCAACAGAAAATCCATCATGAACAGATAAACTGGGAACCCTAGAGAAATTCAAGGCTACACCTATAGGGAAGAGCACCTCAAGCCAAGGTGATGCATATAACTCCTTATCATAATCATTCTTCCCACTCATACAGGACATAGTCAAATCATCAACCTGTGGATTGAAAAGAAAACAATGAGCATACCACATTGTGCAATCCACATTAACCTCACCAGATGGTCCCATTGGAAGGTCCGTATAAATAGCTGCGCTACTATCCTCCATATTCTCCACATATGGATCAGGAGAAGTCTCGCCAACCACCTCACGAAACATTGACCCTGCATCCCTCACCGAAGATGCATCACCATCGGCCTCATGTTCATGCTGCTCCTTCTGAGTGGCTGTAATAGTTGGTTGATTTTCAACTTTATGAACAAGACTTAACTCAAGGTTAAGTTCATTAATTACCTTCTTTTCTTCGGTGAGTGCCCTGTGCATATTATCTGCAGTTTGGATGGCCAAATCCCTATCGGATAACAACTGCAGGTAATCTGATTTAATCTTATCCAAAGCATGCTTAAGAGTTTGTATTTTGATAGTTTGCACGCTTTCTATAGAGGAACCATTTAGTAAATTTTCTTGCTCTTCTTTGAGCTGAGTTGTCCATAGGAGGTAGTCAACAAATCTATGTGTACTATCTAAATGAGATAAAGCTTGGACAAGCTTCTCCTCTGTAACCTGCAATTTACCTTTCCAACTATGCATGGTGTCAAGTTCTTGATTGTGATCAGCAGTACACCCAAAAGTTTTAGCTTTACCTTTCTTTTCATAATGATCATAATCAACAACCCTGTGTACACTCCTCTCTCCCACTTTGTGCACTGAAGTTAGGCATGACCGGTGCTCAACCCAAGAGTCATCAACTGAATGCACAACTGCTGATTTTGCAACATCAAAATTAGCGTGCTCCATAATCTCATTCTTATCATGAGGACCAATATGCACCTCTCCAGAAGTAGAACCACAAGATGAATTGACTTCATCTTCATCAATTTTGGGATCTTCAAGATTGACCTCCATGGCTTCATCGTGAATGGCACCATTAGGCATCAAAGTACTATTGTATGACTCCTCATACTTACGGTCAAAGGTCTCACAGTCCTCACTAGATTTCTCTGAAAAGAAATCCAAAGTTGTTATGTGGTGCACATCCACCCTAAAGTCATCCTGGGTCTCTATCATGCTTACCTCTTGAGGTGAAGCATATGTTTCCAACTCTATGGTTACATATTTCCTGCTGTCTTTCAAGTCATGGAAACTGTTAGCCATCATCTATAATATCTCCCTCATGATGTCATCATTGTAGGGTGCTTCCGGAGATGTAATCCTTAAGATCTCACTGAGACAAGAGGTGACTGCAAATTTCATGTCCCTGTCAGCATGTCTCATAATCCAATGTTGGCCTAAAGCAATTGTTGGTGCACCCGCTACCCATTTTAAAACCTCACAATCTGATTGGTCTAGTTCGGATAAACATGAATCCAATTCCTTCAAAGTGTCAAGAAGAACATATTTTGACAAATGTTGGGACTCGAGTTGTTTTCCCAAAGCATAAAGCTTACAACTCAAATCCATTCATTTCCTAAAATGTTCTGCTGATTGAATTTGTTTTTCATTGCTAGCCATCTTCAACTCACCTGGTTCCCAAGGTGCTATGAGCTGATCTCTCAATTCATCTTTCCCATGTGCATTATGCATAACTGATTCCATTTGCAACTCACTTTGTAAGTCTCCAAAGAAGATGTATCTATCTGACACATGCATCATCGTAGGTTCCATTTGGATACCAAACCCACATTCACCTGTGTTTTCATTATTGTAATGCAAAGTGGAATTGGTACTATATGTTGATTGGAAGTCTGCATCATAATCTTCATGTTCATCATCAAACAAATCATCGATGAACTCATGAATAGGGGCTGCCCTGTAATCTGGAACAAATCCATCATGCTCCTCCCCTGTAACAATATCAATGCCTTCCACACTTTGGCTATCATATACATCAACTCCTTTATGAAGTACGGAATAAAATTATTAATCATTATATTCATAAGGTATAGTTATATACAAATTTTAGATAATATCATTCCCCCATAAGCACAACAAACAAATGTGTTGTATGATGCCGACAAAAAACAAAATATCACCTAACAATAAAGTTGAAAAATCAAACTAATATGTCGACTAAGTAAAATATGGAATAAACTATAGGTAATAAAATATACCCTATGCTAACATCCCCCTTTATTACAATATTTTGTAATACAAAGTGAGTTGCGAAAGAACTCAAACTTGATGCATGCAAGGGCCTTGGTGAAGATATCCGCAACTTGATCATTGGTGGGAATGTATTGAAGATAAATTCAGTGCCTTGGAACCTCATCTCGAATGAAGTGACATTGTGTATCAAAGTGCTTTGTTCATTCATGATGCACTGGATTCTTGACTAGGTTGACAACATCTTGGTTATCATAGAACAAGTGAATTGGATATATGGCTTCATATCGCTTCACACACTACTTCTCGTGTAGTGTGATACTCTACCTCTATAGATGAGATAACAACCACCTGTTGCTTCTTGATGTCCCAAAATACAGGACCAGATCCAAGATGAAAGATATATTTTGAAGTTGACTTACGATTATCATATGATCCGGAATAGTCGGAGTCCGTGTATTCTTGCAAGAATAATTGATCATTCTTCTTATACTCTAGGCCATATTCCATAGTACCACGGACATAGTGAAGAACACATTTTTCTACCTTCCAATGAGTGGTCTTAGGCTCCTACATGAACCTCAAAAGATAGTTGACAATAAACACAATATCTAGCCTAGTGTTTGTCAAATATATGAGACTTTCGATCAACTGTCGATAGAGAGTACCATCTATCTGTGGTGAATCATCATACCATGATAATTTAAGTCCTGACTCCATAGGAATTACCATTGGTTTACAATAAATCATACGATATTTTTCTAACAATTTCTTGGAATATTTTTGCTTAGACACCTTGAAGTGGTGATTCTTCTAGTTCACTTCCAGGTCAAGACAGTAGTGGAGAAGCCCGAGATCTATCATCTCAAAATATGTGTAAAATTATTATTTAAAAACAACTATCAAAGATTCTGAGCTGCTTGTAATGATCATATCGTCCACATACAGTACAAGTAACACTATCTCATAACCCTATTTCCTGAAATAGAGGTTTGCATCTACCAGAATTCTCTTAAATGCATGTTGCATAAGTTGATCATCGATATTTTTATACTAAGCTCTGGGAGCTTATTTCAAACCATATAAGGATTTCACCAATTTACAGACTTTCTATTCTTGGCCTTCCACTTGAAATCCTTTAGTTTGGGCCTTATATGCCTCTTCTTGAAGATCACCATTCAGGATTACATTCTTGACATCCATATAATGAACTTTCCACCCAAATTGTGCTACCATAGCATAAAGAACTTGAATTGTTGTCATCCGAGCAGTAGGTGCAAAAGTTTCTTTGTATTCAATGCCTTCCTTTTGTGCATAGCCCTTAGACACAAGGTGGACCTTATGCTTATCAATTTTTCCATTTAATTTGTACTTGACTTTGTACACCCATTTGTAGCCAATAGGTTTATTTCCATGTGGCAGATCAACAAGCTTCCATGTCTGATTCTTCTTTAGAGACTCGTACTATGTGTCCATAGCAGCCTTTCAATGTGGCTTAGCAAGGGCATATTGTATAGTTGCTAGTTCATGCTCATCAAGTGAAGACATAGACACTCTTTCATTATCCACATCCATATCTTCTGGTTCAACATAAAGTTCCTCAAGAGATTGACAAAGTTCATCAACCTCAGTAGTCTTTCTTGCAGCTTTCTCTTGACGAGCCATATTGCAAGTACGAGGTCTATTCAGAGTCATATCTGGTGGAGTGGATATCTTGGAGTTTTTTATAGCACTTTTATACCACTTAGAAATTTTTTTCTATGGAGAAGAAGAATATCATCCCTTCTAAGATGAAGAAGGATATTTCTTATCCTTAGATTCCATAAAATCTAGGTATATATCTGATGTGTTTTATGATGTGAAAGCCTCATCAAAAAAATCTCTACTAGTATGAATATTATTGGTAAAGGGATCAATCAATTGATAATCCTTTGAGTGCTCATCATATCCAAGAAGAACACATTGCAAGGTCTTCTCATCTAGCTTCTTCCTTTTCTATTTGGGTATGTGCATACAATATTTACATCCAAAAATGTGTAGATGAGATATGGAGGGTTTCTGACCACTCAATGCTTCCCACAGAGTTATTCCCTTGAGGGCCTTTGTAGGTGCCCTATTCAACAGATACACTGTGATGGTGACAACTTCTAACCAAAAGCATTGCTCTAGATGTGCTCTTGTGAGTATACAATGAACTATTTCCATGATGGAACGGTTCCTCCATTCAACAACTCCATTTTGATAAGGAGTATAATTAGTAGTGAGCTATCTCTTGCTCCCATGTGTAGTCAAATATGCATAAAATTATTTAGAGGTGAACTCCCCTCTCGATCTGAGTGGAGGGTTCTGATGGAAGTCCCTAACTCCTCAAAAAATTGCTTGAACTGTTGGAAGTGACTGAAAGCTTCTAATTTTATATGAAGAAATAATACCCACATATTCCATGAGTAGTCATCTACAAACAACTAAAAATACCTCTTACCTTCAAAACTATTTGGAGTGAAAGGACCGTACATATCAGTGTGAATTAACTCCAGAGGTTTCTTTACTCTTGTAGAACTCTTTTCAAAAGGTACCATATGTTGCTTCCCTACCAAGCAGTCATAGAAAACTAGAAATGTAGTGGAAAGGGAGGGAAGACCTTTTACAATCTCATATTTACTTAATTCAAATAAATATCAAAAACTGAGATACCCATATCTCCTATGCAAAATTGTGGTGGCCTCCTTTTTAGAGACTGTCATGGCAACATGAGGGTTGGAGATAGCATCTAATGCAAACAAGCCATTCTTGTATGAATAAGTTGCAATATTTTTACCCCTCTTGGTGATAAAGCAACACTTCTAACCATTGTCAACACGAAAATCAACAACGATCTTCTTGTCCAGGATTTTTGGGACTGACAAAAAATTGTTCACCAATCCTAGAACATAAAGGACTTTTTTAATCTAATACTTGCCATTTGGAAGATTTACTGAAACTATACCCTCACCCTAAACCTTATAGGTTTTGTCATCAACAATGGTGACGAGTTTTCCTTCCTTGGCTGCATATGTCTCAAACCACTATTTGTCGCTAGTCATGTGCTTACTGGCGCCAGAATCAATATACCACAAAGGATCCTTTGGATTGGAGGTTGTGGTAGTTATGAGCACCTTGTATGCCCACTCAAAATTCAAGTCATATTATTCTACAGAAACATTCACTTTTTGTTGCTTATTCTTGTCCTGGGGTTTATTTTATCCCTTATTCTTCAGTGGCTTATTCTTATACCAACACCAATTGGTGTCATGGGTATTCTTATCACAGATCTTGCAATAACACTTCTATTGTTGAGATTGTTGTGGTTTTTTTCCATTATCCTTGGAAGAGGATCCTCCCTTCTAAAAATTATCCTTCTTCTTGGGGCCCTTCTTATTGGAAAAGAGGATTGTATTAGAAGCTTCATCTCTTTGAATTTGACGAGTCTCTTCTTCCTGAAGCATATTTACCAACTCAACAAAGGTAACTTTTATCTGTGATACTTGAAGAGAAGTTATCAACATTATGAATGAATCAAGTAAAGCTCTCATAACTATTGAAGTAAGGATCTTATCATCTACAGTCTCTCCTAAAGAATTCAACTTTGATTTCAACTCAACCACTCTTCAAAGAAATAATTCAACTGTCTCTCTATGCTTCATACTCAAACTATGAATTTGAGATTAGAGGTGTAGAATGGTGGATTCATTCTTACCCTCATAAATGGTTGTAAGGGTATCCCATGCATTTTTACCATGTTCTATTTAGCTATGTGAGGTTGAAATTCATCTAAAACAACAAGCAATATGAGCACTCTTGCATTGTTGTCTTTCTTTTCAAAAGAAATATGATCTGCAGTTGGTGGTGTAGCTTGAGTTGATCCATCTATTGTTGAAGGTCTTGTTTTTGTGCCAGAAACAAAATCCCACAAATCTTCCATTTGGAGAATAGACTTCATCTGGTTTTCCATGGTGTGTAATTGGAACCTTTCAGTAATTGAGAATATGTCAGGTACTTGTGGATAGTAGCCATAATGAGGGTTCCTTATATCACAAAATGGTCCCTCTTTCTTTATGCCTTTTCCAGGCCTTTATACCAATCCTTTTAAAAAATACCTACCCTTACGTGAGGGAGACTACAGGTATTTAGATATCAGAACGATACGTGGAACATAGGCACTACTGAAAGGGAATCATCTTGTTTATGACACCTACCATAGAAGGTCTTCTATCCTCATGCATGGGGTATAACTTCTCATAAACACTTTGGATATTAGAATATTCATTAGGATTTATGTCTAACAATAAGAACAATTAGGGTAGTGGAATGGAGTAAAAAAATAGCAAAATGGTAAACTTATATCTCCTTGACGATTGATAGAGAACAAGATCAAACATCGTTGTTGCAGCTATGTTAGGTGTTAGATACAATAGCACAATCACGATAGCATTACATGTAAGTGCAGGCTAGAGGTATCATAGATACCGAACACTGTCGTGCAAATAAATTGCACGGATGGGTTCAATTTTGGGGACTTAATTTTGCTTGATTTTTACTTAATGTTGTAGTGCAAAAATAGAAATGGAAATGTAAATGCAACATACAACATAAAGTGCCCACAAAAAAGAAATTTTTAGGTGTCGGTCGCTGTTGAAAATGCACCTAAGTACAATGCCAAATTGCCTTTTTCAATGTGAAAAATAAATACTCACTATCCCCCCTTTTGATCCACTTTTGCAATTATGTAGCATAAAAAAATGTTCCCCCTTAGTCTTCAATTTGCAAAATGAGGATGAAATAGTTGCTCCAAAGGTATGTTTGAAAAAATTTAATTTGAAAGTTAAATTTTAACTTCTAATGAATCAAATAAAATTTAATTTTTAAATAAAAAATGTTTTCTTAATAAACTTTTGTTTGGTTTTTTTTTTTTAAAAGAAAACTTTAAATATTTATAAATTAATTTGAAATTTTAGAAAGAAAAAATTAAAATTAAAAAAAAAAAAAGTAATAAAAAAAAAAATTGGAATACCTTTGTTTGGGTCGATGGGGCTAGAATCCCCGACCTAAGGCTTATGCGTCTATAACCCCTAGCCACAAACCAATTGGGATATCTCACCCACCGAGCATCAAGAGTGGGTACCTCTTATTTGAAGACACTTTGGTCTTCAATGGAGTGCTAGCGGTGCCTCTGTGCCGTAGCTCCTCCCGACGGGCGCTCTTGCACGGTTTCGCCTCTATTATGGTGGATCCTTCCTATAAGCAATGTATGCATCGATCATACGACTAGAATCTCTTTGCACCATAGATCCCTCTCACAGTCCACTTCAAACAATCCTACTACAAAATAAAACTTTGAGGTCTGCAGCTATGTCTCAGGCTGCATTGGCATCATCTGGACTGTCACATTCAAAATTCTAAAACACTTCTACTAAAAAAAAATCTATTTTTGCTCTCGTATGCTCAGGTTTTCACTTAATGCCTTTGCTCTACAATATTTGTGCTCACAGGAAGTCATCAAACGAGAAAGAAAAAAAATCCTAATCGCCTGGTGCACGATGCCTGTGCATCGATGAGAAAAAAAATTATTGGGTGTTTTAGTCCCACATCGGGGATGTGGGAGACAATCGAGTGGTTTAAAAAGAAGAATAATCACAAAAAAATGACTACCTTCGAGTAGTCGAGATGACTACCCATGATCCTTCTATTTCTCACCACGTGAAGTCCTGTGCACTTCTAGCATCTTATATCCTTGTGTCAGATGTGTCCTAGGTATACTTAGGTGTCAAGGTCCCCTAGTGTTCATGTCTCGACCAGTGTGCCATCAGGTGATTGTATCATCCGATAGTCCACAACTAGGGTACATCCATTTTACCACATGTCTAGTCTATCTAGTAGTTTGGTAGATTTTAGTAGTTTGGTTAAGCAGAGTCAGCACAGGTTCATCCAGGTTGAGTCAGTCTTATGGCCTTTGTGCTACTATCCAGTATAGCGCATCTAGGAGTCATGTTCAATCACGCTTAGGTGTCTAATGGATTAGGTCCCCTGCTTTTCTAAATTGGTAAAAATCTATTTCTAGTTCCATCTTGGCCTCCATGTTGTAGTCATCCATGATCAAGTCACTATCCTTAGGATGCGAGCCTGATTTGCAGGTCTAACCTTACCTCGGGAAGCATGTTGGGATAAATGATTTAGGGACACAAAATAAAATTCAAGCCTCAAACCATAAACAACTCTGATACCATGAAGGACAGAATAAAATTATTAACCATTGTATTCATAAAGTATAGTTATATACAAAGTTTAGATAATATCATTCCCCATAAGCGCAACAAATAAATGTGTTGTATGATGCCAACCAAAAATAAAAGATCACTTAACAATAAATTCGGCAAAGCAAACTAATATGTCAGTTAAGTAAAATATGGAATAAACTATAGCTAAGAATATATACCCTATGCTAACACTTTAGACTCATCAAAACATCTAGAGTCTTCCTGTATTTGATCAAGTATCACATCTATGGCTGCTGACTTAATATCACCATTAGGTGCATGCATATTCATGGAATTGATCTGTGATTCTACCACACATACGTCATGTAATGGACCATTGATTTTATGGGGATTTCCTGATTTTGACTCTTCTTCTTTCCCAACCTCCACGTTGTCCAAGGAAAATCTCAGCTTCATCTCACATCTTTTCACAACACTGCTGACCAAATCATGGGCTGCAATAGAGAAAAATATATTTTATTTCCAAATGGCCAACAAAAAAGAGTAAAGAGGTTGAGGAATGGTATCATAGGCATCAATAATCAATGACATAATATTTCCCATACAATCAAATATTGATTCTCCATGTTCTTCGTTAGATAAAGTCATAAAATGATAAAACATTTGGAAAATTAGATCATCACATCCCATATCAATTAGCAAAACACCTGAATGAACTTTTGCCATTGTCTCCAAAATCTTAACCCTCTTACCAAAGGAAGGGCACCTGTTATCTTCTAATCCATGGAAACTCTCAATAATCAATTGTAGAACCTTCCTCATTATGTCATCATTATATGGAGCCTCTGGAGCTGTAATTCGAATAATTTCACTAAGACAACAGGCAACAGTAAATCTGACCTCTTCAACTGAATTTTTTATCCATCTATCCTGTCCCAAAGAAATCACTGCAGGAAATAATGCAAGACGCCATAACTCAGATGGTTGTTGTCCCACCATGGATAAGCACTCTTCTGTCTCTATCAACACATCCAAGGCACCATCATCTGCTGGAGATAACCGTTCAAGTCTTTTACCTGCATTAAATATTTTTTCTTGCAACTTGAACTCATCCCTGTCAATTGCCATGATCTCCATTCAATACTGAACCCAACAGGATGGCAGAGTTGACCAGGATCTGATACCATTATAATATGCTGCCCTGATTGGAGTTTGCAATTCCACAAATTCTGATTTGTTTTCGATTTTTTTTTATGCTTGTAATTTTATTTTTTGTTTTCTTTGTTTTTTGCTTTGGAATGCAAGAAGTAAATATATAATGTAGAAGGTAAATAAACATGAAACTATCCTTCTCATTTTGTTTTTTCAATTATAACAAACAATGCATAAAATATTTAGCTAATATAGTTTAAACCCACAAAGGAAAGAGTGAAATCTAAGGTACTCGATATTTAACTAAATTCTGAAAATGATTGAGATACATCCATAGCAAGATAGAAATGACTGGTTAATTCACAGCTTTTAAAATCGTCTTCTCTTCACTCATATAATGATAGCTAAGTAATGTAGTATTTTTTTCATCCACATTTGCATAGAAATCAGACCATTAAAGGGGGCGATTGGCCCAAAAATGCTCACGCCAGCATTAGAAGTAGTACGATCCTTCAAGTGTATGACCAACAGAGTGGTAAATCATATGAACAACAATATATATTGCTACCCTAAGCTCTTCACACAATCGATTGGCCTTGAATTTATGAAGACACTCTAATGTGGTTTAAATCCCAATCCAATACACACAAAATTAGACCAATGAATGCACAAATTGGTATGACCAGGGTTATGCATAAGGGGTCGGCCCAAAAATCTATTTATAAAATCAAGGCGAATTGTCTTGGAATCCCGATGAAATTTGTAGAAGTATACATGGCGAATTGCATTTATTTGTCTCCAAAATTTTTCAAACCGTGGTGATTTTTGTGTTGGGGGCTATGAATATCGTTTGCAAAATCTAAAAATGTATGGCATACTTAAAAGCTTTAGGTCGATATGAAAGACTTTAGGTTGACATGACGACCAATGGCATGCCGATCGGTTGTAGTCATGATGATCGATTACAACCATGATGATCGGTTGCAGCCATGATGATCGGTTGCAGTCATACCAATCGGTTGTAGCCATGTTGATTAGTTGTAGTCATGTCGATCGGTTGTAGCCATGACGATCGATTGCAACCATGATGATCGATTGTATCCATGACTATCTATTGGGGCCATGCTGATCGATTGTAGCCATGATGATATGAAAGACTTTAGGTCGACATGATGACCAATGGCATGCCGATCAGTTGTAGTCATGATGATCGATTGTAGCCATGATGATCGATTGCAACCATGATGATCGGTTGCAGCCATGATGATCGATTGCAGCCATGATGATCAGTTGCAGCCATGACGATCAGATGCATGCCGATCGGTTGCATGCATGTCGATGTGCTGCAACAGTCTCGAGTTCCCATCGGTAGCAATGATGCATCTATGCCATGTGTCATCCATCCGTTAAATGATTGCATGTAGAGGACACGTGTCACCCATCCAGGAGCTGATTGCATACAGAAAAGTCTATATAAAGGGAATTAACAGTCATTTTTTCACCTTTTCTATCATGGTTTTAACCTTTTTCCTCCCATTTTAAAGCTTTCTTACCCCTTTTTCTCTCGTTTTAACGCTTTCTTACCCCTTTTCCTCTCGTTTTAACGCAATCTGAACCCTCTTCCTCCACTTTTATCTTGGTTTTAACAATTTACCTTAATTTTTAAGTGATTTTTAACCATTTTTCTCTCGTTTGAAACCTTTTCCATTGTATCTTCTTATCCATACCCGTACACCCTATGGCATCCCCTACAACCCCTAGAATGTTTAAAGTTAATTATAAGAACCTGGTTTACCCCTTGATTTCAAAAATTTTATCAACACCGGGTTACGACATGTCTTGGGTCACGGACTCTGGTCTTCGGGGTCTAGTTTCAATGCCCCATTTCGATACGAACGTTAAACTGGTGGAGAGGATCATTGCAGCTTATAATATGGATTCGAGCAAGGTAAATCTTGTCACCGACAACAAAAACATCGTTCTTTCTTTCTCAGCCACAGATATCGCCAGATTGACAACATTGCCCCATGTTGGTGTTGAGCCTGTCACTTCCAAATACCAGTTAACTGATGACGACAAACTCTACTTGGAGACCAACTTCAAAGTGCAGTCAAAATATTTTCAAGGTATAACTATTTTTTTATTTAATTGAATTTAAATTCTTGTCAGTGATTGACCGTACAATTACTAATTTTAGTTTTTTTGCAGTTACGTCCACCAAGTCCAGAAGGGGTTTGACCGTACCGACGATTGAAAATAAATTTCTTCGGGCATGTTGCGAATTCTTCCTTGCTAGACTCGTTCTACAAGGAAGGCCGACAGAAATTCCGATGTGGGCCTTAGCGTATTTGGTCCATTGTATTGGACACCATAAATTTGACTGGTGCACCTATGTTTCAAATCGGATCAGATTGGAAATAGAGAACGTGAAAACCCACGCTTCACCCTCATCGACAGTTAGCACATGTAATTATATTATTGCTTTTTTTTATGAATATTTTCATAATTTGCAGAACACTTTAGTACCAACATCTTGGCACTCAACCCTTGTCAATTTAGCCATGACAGAACAACAGGTTCAGGTAATTATTTTTTATATTTTAGTAAATTTTTTTATTTAAGTGTTGTAGTTACTCCCCACCCCCACCCTCATATGAAGGTGGGGAGTAACTACAACACTTGCATTGTTTATCTTTTTGTAATTTTGACATTTTATACCAAACACAAAAAAAGGCATCCTCTTCCTCTTCAAAGTGGGATGCTATTGTTAGAGGTTATAATCTAGAGGAATCAGGAGACTCCGAAACACCTGCGAAGGAAGCAACACCACCGCTAAGGAGAAGATCATCAAGGAAACGTAGAAGATCTATTTCTCCTGATCGTCGACAATCTCCACTTGCGGTTGCACGTCCGATGCCAACGGGCGTAGTTACGCATGAGGTTTCATCTTCTAGGAGTAAGTTTTAATTACTACCGAAACAAATTTTTTACAATATTTTTACTGTTTTTAATTAATTTTGTTTTTTTTTTCAGATGTACAACATGACCACATTCCATTTGCAACAGCAGCTACGCAAGATGTTTTTTCTTCTGTCGGTAAGTGTTATAACAAATTTTGCAACCAATTTTCATAATTTAATTTTATAACTAGTTTTTATTTTCTACCTTCACAAAATTTATAACTAATTTTTATTTTTTATGTTTTAAGGTCCCTTGCAACAATTTGGTCAACAAAATCAACAAATGCCGCCCCCTCCTCCACAATGCCCAACTCAAATGCGAGGTCAATGCTTCCCAGTTGGAAAACACTTTCTTCCATCTAGGCCACAGAGAGAAGCAACACAACAAATTTCAGAGAGAAGCATCAAAGACTTTTTCCGGTTTCGACCGTATTTCTGTTAATAATTTTACTTTTAAGGATATACCGGAAGCTTCTGGTACTGGGTTGGATGATGTTCCACTTGATAAAGATTACTTTTTGCAAGATAACACACCCACTCAATTTCAACTATCAGAATTGCTTCAAGACAAAGTAAATGAAGGTGCAGAATGTTCAAGCAAATCTCCTCCAAGGGAAAGAAGCACCCGTCAGGCTCCTCCTCGACAAGAGGATGAAATAATAATTTTTTTAGAAAAATATTTGGTTTTTGATAACGTTGAATCTACAATTAAGGATTTGCTACTTCCAGATATAACAGAAATGAAAAAATGGGAGTATCGGGCTAAGGTGTTGATAAAGGAAATTAATGCCCGATACAATAATTTTTCAAAAAGAGAAAGAAAATTTTCTGTTGTTGAAAATGAACCTGAAAAGATGGAGGCTCTACTACAGCAAGTAAAATCTGGCATTTTGAAGGTGAATACATCATACACAGATGAAATTTTAAAGTTTATGATGAACAAATTGGAGAACATAAACGGTGAGGCCCAAGCTTATTACAATGAATGGGCAAGTGATAAGAAAAAGGTTGTTGTTGTAGCTGCAAAGAATGTTGTTGAGGTTTGACTTAATCACTTTTGTGTTCAAAAATTTGTTGTTCTCTTTTTTAAAATGTAATTATCTTTTCATGTTGATTAACTTTTTTCCCTTTTTGCAGGTAAAGTATGAAAATCTCAAGAAGCAGGTTCAAAACCTGCAAGACTATCTCAGGATGGCAAAGGAGTTCTTAAACGCTTCCATGGCAATGAAAAAAAGAGCACGAGAAATCAGTTCGACAAAACAACATTTTGCAGAAAATCATTATCCGCAATGGATTGGATCCTGATGTTCTGCTTAAGGAGAAGGGTAAAGAAGTTCAAGGACCAACATCTGAAGATGTTGGCAAAGAAGAAAAGACCCTTCTCGATGGAATGCAAAATGTTGAGATGATCCTTGTCAATTGTGGAGCAATTAATAGTACTGTTACCCAACCCGAAAGGGGGGGGGGTTGAAAAAAGGGGGGGGGGGGGGGGGGGGGGGGGGGGGAAAAGGGGGGGGACAAGGGGAAGAGGGGGGAGGGGTCGTTGCTATGGAGGCTGTGGAAGCCATTGAGAAGGCAAAAGGAGTGGAGGAAGGGGGAAAATTTTTGAAGTGAAAAAATGAATTTTAAAAACAATTTTAAGACATTTCATATGTTTTCATTGGAAAACAAGATACTTGCTTTTATTATTTTACTATTACACTATTTACATTTATAATTGTGTGTTATTTTCATCTCTTAAGTATTATGGTGTTTCATCTCTTAGGTATAGATTTACATGTTATTCAATGTTATTCATGTTGTGATATAAAAATGAGTTTTGTCTTGTGGATTTTGCTATGTTGTTTTTATATTTCAATTTTCAAATGAGTTTGAATTTTTAGTTTATTCAAAGTCATTCTTGTTGTTGTATAGAAAAGTGTTTTGTCTTTTTTATTATGCTATATTGTTTTCATATTCAATGTTAGTTTACGATGGAGATATTAATGAAAGGGTTAAATTTCAATTTCCATATATTATGCTATGTTGTTTTATATTTCAATTTTCAAATGAGTTTACGAATGATATATCTATGCATGTGTTTAAATTTCAGTTTATTCATATTCATTCTTGTTGTAGTATAAAAGTGAGTAATTTCATTTCTATTTTGCGATATTGTTTTTATATTTCAAGTGAATATGGTCATTTGTATTATGCTATATAGTTTTTATATTTCAAAGTGAGTTTATGAAGGATATATCTATGCATGGGTTTCAATATTCAGTGCATTCATAATCATTATAGTTGTTGTATAAAAATGAATATGGTCATTTGTATTATGCTATATTGTTTTTATATTTCAAAGTGAGTTTACAATGGATATATCTATGAATGGGTTTCAATTTTTAGTGCATTCATAGTCATTATAGTTGTATAAAATTGAATATGGTAATTTATATTATGCTATATTATTTTTATATTTCAGAGTGAGTTTACAATGGATATATCTATGCATGGGTTTAAATTTTCATTTTCCATATCTAGAGTACTATTCTATATGCTTTTTTCATACATATGTAGAAATTTTTTTAGTAGTTATGTATATATACAAGGTTAACTCAATGACAAAGCATAAACCATAAAAAATCTCTATATTTTGTCACATCATCAATGACGATCGGTTGTAGACATATCGATTAGTTGCAGACATGCTGATCGGTTGCAAGCATGACGATCGATTGTAGATATGTCGATCAGCTGTAAACATGTCGATCGGTTGTAGACATGTCGATCGATTGTAGATATGATGATCAACTACATACATGTTTATCGGTTGTAGACATGTTGATCGATTGCAAGCATGATGATCGGTTGCAGGCATGACAATCGACTGTAGACATGATGATCAGTTATTGGTATGATGATCGATTATTGGCATGATGATCGGTTGTAGACATGATGATAGGTTGTAGACATGATGATCGATTATAGACATATCGATCGATTGTAGATATGTCGATCGGTTGTATACATGTCGATTAGTTGTAGACATGTTGATCAGTTGCATACATGATGATCGATTGCAGACATACCGATCGGTTGAAGATATGTCGATCGGTTGTAGGTATGATGATCAATTGTAGATATACTGATCGATTGTAGGTATGATGATCAGTTTTTGGTATGATGATCGATTGTAGACATGATGATAGGTTGTAGACATACCAATCAGTTGCAGGTATGATGATCGGCTATAGACATGTCGATCAATTGTAGGTATGATGATCAGCTATTGGTATGACGATGGTAGCAGTGTTGCATCTGTACCACGTGTCAACCATCTATGAAATGATTGCATGCAGAGGCCACGTGTCAACCATCTGTGAAATGATTGCATGCAGAGGCCACATGTCACCCATCTAGAAGTTGATTGTATGGAGAGAAGTCTATATAAAGGGATTAACAGTCATTTTTTTGCCTATTCTATCATAGTATTAATCATTTTCTTCCTATTTTAATGTATTCTTACCCCTTTTCCTCTCGTTTTAATGCATTCTTAACCCTCTTCCTCTAGTTTTATCTTAGTTTTAACCTTTTACCATAAGTTTTAAGCCAGTTTTAACCCTTTTCCTCCATTTTGAATCCTTTTCTATCAAGTGTCACGTACCATCCTCTATGTCTTCTGATCCATACTCGTACACCCTATGGCATCCCCTGCCACCCCTAAAATGTGTAAAATTAATTTTAAAAACCTGGTTTGCCCCCTGATTTCTAAAATTTTATCAACATCGGGTTACGACATGTCGTGGGTCATGACCTCTGGTCTTCGGGGTCTAGTTTCAATGTCACAGTTTGACATGAAAACAAAACTGCTGGAGAAGATCATTGCAGGTTATAATATTGATTCAGGTAAGGTAAATCTTGTCATCGACAACAAAAACATCATTCTTTCTTTCACAACCATAGATGTCACCAGATTGATAGCATTGCCCCATGCTGGTGTTGAGCCTATCACTTCCAAATACCAATTAACTAATGAAGATAAACTCTACCTGGAGACCAACTTCAATGTGCAGTTGGAATATTTTCAAGGTATAACTATTTTTTAATTTAATTGAATTTAAATTCTAGTCACTGGTGTATTACTGATTTTGTTTTTTTGCAGTTACGTCCACCAAGTCTAGAAGGGGTTTGACCATACTGGCGATTGAAAATAAATTTCTTCGGGCATGTTGCGAATTCTTCCTTGCCAGACTCGTTCTACAAGGAAGGTCGATAGAAATTCTGATGTGGGCCTTAGCGTATTTGGTCCGTTGTCTTTCACACCAAAAATTTGACTGGTCCACCTATGTCTCACATCGGATCAGATTGGAAATAGAGAACATGATAACCCATGCTTTACCCTCATCGATAATTAGCACATGCAATTATATTATTATTTTTTTTATGAATATTTTTATAATTTGCAGAACACTCCAATACCAACATCTTGGCACTCAATCCTAGACAATGCAGCCATGAGAGAACTACAGGTTTAGGTAATTTTTTTGTCAATATTTAAATAATTTTTTTTATTTTTCCATTATTTATCTTTTTGTAATTTTGACATTTTATATATACATAGAAAAGGGCATCCTCTTCCTCTTCAAAGCGGGGTGCTGCTATCAGAGGTTATAATCCAGAGGAATCAGGAGACTCAGAAACACCTGTGAAGGAAACAACACTACCTGTATGGAGAAGATCAACAAGGAAACCTAGAACATCTAGTTCTCTTGATCATTGACAACCCCCACCTGCAGTTGCATTACGTCCACTGCCAATGGGAAAGTATTCTGGAGCAAGAAATTGAATTTTAAAATTTGATATTTTGAAAGACAATTTTATGACATTTCATATGTTTTCGTATGAAAACAAGATACTTGCTTTTATTATTTTACTTTTAAGAGATACACTTTTATAATTGTGTGTTATTTTCATCTTTTAAGTATTATGGTGTTTCAAATATGCTATGTTGTTTTTATATTTCAATTTTCAAATGAGTTTACGAATGATATATCTATTCATGTGTTTAAATTTGAGTTTATTTATATTCATTCTTGTTCTTGTATAGAAAAGTGTTTTCTTTTTATTATGCTATATTGTTTTTATATTCAATGTTAGTTTACGATGGAGATATTTATGAAAGGGTTAAATTTCAATTTCCATATATTATGCTATGTTGTTTTTATATTTCAATTTTCAAATGAGTTTACGAATGATATATCTATGCATGTGTTTAAATTTCAGTTTATTCATATTCATTCTTGTTGTAGTATAAAAGTGAGTATTTTCATTTCTATTAAGCTATATTGTTTTTATATTTCAAGTGAGTTTACGAAGGATATATCTATGCATGGGTTTCAATTTTTAGTGCATTCATAGTTAGTCATTATAGTTGTATAAAAATGAATATGGTAATTTGTATTATGCTATATTGTTTTTATATTTCGAAGTGAGTTTATGATGGATATATCTATGAATGGGTTTAAATTTTCATTTTCCATATCTAGAGTAATATACTACATGCATTTTTCATACATATGTACATAAATTTTTACTATGCATACAAGGTTTACTCAATGACAAAGCATAAATCATAAAAAATCACTATATTTTGTCATATCATACAACTAATGATACTAATGATACATACATACATTTAAATTCAAAGGAAAAATAACTATTTTTTGTCAACATATACATTTAGTTCAATAACATAGCATCATTACGTATACATGGTTTTCAAATTTTCAACTTACTCAAAGCTATAGCATACATCATAAATTTTGAAAACATAGACAATCCATAACATTAAAAAGCAAACATGCATAATCATTGAAAATTGAATGATTATATGATTTTACAACAAATCAAATACAAAAAATCTTTGATAATATGAAATATTTCAAATCCAGAAAATCACTGATAATATGAATTTATTCAAATCACTAAAATTTTACAAAATGATTTCAAATCCGAAAAAATCTTAGATTATATGAATTTGTCATATAATCATTGCAATTTTTACATTTCTAGAAGGTAATACAAAGCTTTATCAACTTCTCCACAAGAACGCAAAATCTATGAATTCTACGTTTCCATAATCTCATCATCACTCCTAGCTGAATCATTTTCGTCATTATCAACCATATTAGAGAGACCTCTTCTTTCTGCTAGGGACTTCCAATATGTCAACGCTCTGTCATAGGGAAAGTTACCCACCTCGTACGATGACACATACATTCTCAAACAATTTTCCAAATTTTTGTCCAACTTGTTACGAACTTTTGATTTAACAAAAGTTAATGCACTGAAAACCCTTTCGTCTTCAACAGATCCCAAAATCATTGTCTGACATAATTCATATAAAATAAAGTATTCACTCATAGTATCTTGCAAGACACTACTTCGATACAATTTTTGCTAGAAACGTGTGATTGAACCAGTCTCTTGTGGATTTTTGAATTGTGCAATTTGATTATCCATTGTTATTCCAAAATTGGTTGACTGATGTCTCAAAAGATCTTTGTTTAGAATACCATTGATTTCAAAGCCATTTATTTCCACACTTTTAGAGAAATGTGTCATAAGATTACCCATATATTTTACAAACAACTCACTTCTACTACTTTGGTCACCACAAGGATTCCAAAAATTAGGATTAACAACAACCATGGCCTCAAGTGTCTCATCTCTCTTAAAACGATCTCTTATTTCACTTGTTAATGCATTTGCAATTCTTTTCAATTTATTCTTAGTGTTATCCAAAACCTCATCGAATCTGAAATGTGTAATGGGCACTTGTTCAACATCATCTGTTAGAGTATTTAATCACTTTTCAAAATGATATACAGGAATCAACTTTCCATGGATAGCAATACAAAGATTGTCGTTGATGTTGAACTTTAAAAAGTTGTTCGGTTCATTGACATTAATTAACGTATTCCAACTATCAAACTTGGGATCATCAAAACGTTTTACGGATAAATAAATCTTGTCAATAACCATACATATTTGTTTTCTCATCCTCATGAAATCGATAATATAAATTGCCCTTTCCTGTGCAAGTTTAATCATAGTATTCATTTCTTGTAACATTGGTAGAATACCACATAATGTGAGAAGAGTTTCCAAGTCAGTCATACGAAAAAGCAAATATTTTGCCTTGTCAACATCTCTACGATGTGCATACATAAACCCAACCAAGGATTGATATTCTGAAAATACCCTTTTTGCAGGAAGAAATAGTGAAATCCACCTGGTTTCCACATCTTTTAACATTTTTCTACCTTCAGTTACACCTAGAGAAAATTGTTGAAACTCTGCAAACCTTTTTGGACTGCATGAAAAGTATGAGTGTATATCGTGGATGAGTTCTTCCACTCTGGCTACATTATCAAAGTTGCTCACAATTTTGTATGCAAGATTCATTCGATGAGCCATGCAATGAATAGGAATCACATATGGGGAAATGGAAGTCTGAAGCCTAACACAAAGACCATTCCTTTGTCCTTGCATTGTAGCCGCACCATCAGCTCCAACACAAATTAACTTTGTGGCAATTTCCTTTTCATCCATTCCAGCAATATCCTTTAAATTGGTTACAACAACATTATAAATGTTTTCCGCATTACAATTTTCAATCATCTTATGTAGTGCTAGTAAATGAGGTTGTCTCAAATGATTTTTGAATGTGTAAACATGTATGCAAATCCAAGATGTGTTGTCAATAATTGTTACCTCATCAATGGAAAGTGAAATAAATTTGGCTTGTTTCACATTCTCTCTCAGGTCTTCCTTCTCAACCAGTGATAGACATTTTGCCATTTCCCAACCACTTCGATCTGACCAATGTGAACTGGTAAGGTTTTGTACATTGGCTAGTTGAAGTATTTCCTTAAAATCAACAAAATCAGACATGGGACGACCTTTTTTTAGAATACTGTATACAATAGCAAACTATAATTTTTTGAGGCTAATACAATCTTATTAATTTTTTGAAATTGTGCCTCGATTGTTCCACCCTTCTCAATGAGAGTTTGTTTTTGTTTCATTGCTTTTTCATATTCAATTGAATATCTCACATGCACACATTCTGATGCATCCTTCCACCTATGAGATCTGTTAATTGTTCCATCACTTCGTATTTCTTTGATGTAAACTTTCCCATAGTATTTTTCTATTGTGTCTTTCTTATTTTGCAATAAATGATCCTTTCCAAGCTTCCATGTACAAATAATGCATTTACACATATTCAGTTTCTCATCTCTCTCAATAAATGGGTATAATCGTGCCCATTCATTTTTAAAATCCCTTCCAATAGTCCATTCGCTTATCTTTTGATGTTTAGATTTTTGACTACAAGATTCCTAGAGGTCTGAATTTTAATTGTACTGTCTTTTTCTCTTTCGGTTGATGTGTCTGAATTTAAAATCTCCTGAAGTGGTTGTTGAATGTCATTATTAGGAAAATTATCATGTGGTCCCATCTCATCTGCTGGAATATCTTCGAGTGAACGCACATCAGGCTCGACAATGTTTATTGCATTCAATGTTTGGTGTTCTCTATCATTTTTTGTTGTAAAAAAGGCACTATTTTAAAGAATTAACAGAATACAGTTTTACAAAGCATTTAAAAAGAGGTAGATAAGCATAAAACCATTTATCTATTAATAGAGAAAGGTTTTACATTTAAGAAGAACATAAATATTAAAAAACTGATGGTAAAAGGTGTTTGTACCTGCAAGTTGTGTAGGATCTGTAGAGATTGATGCCTCATTGCATTTTGATATTTGTGTAAAATATTTTAGAATTATCTTTTTACAAGAATATTGGCCTCCCATATTTCCATCTTCATTAGATGACATTGTATCTGTAAATAAAAACCTTCAGATGTTAGGAAATGTGTGTGAAAATAAAGGAAAATAGTAGATATCCCTCAAATTGAACCTATGATACCCTATAGAATTACATCTAAAAGACAAGAAGAGTTTGACAAGAAAATGCTCTTAACACACAACATGATAGGGATACTTATCGACCATAGTTGTAGATAGTGCTTCTACACTACGTATGAAACATACTCTAAGAGATAAGAAGCAGTCTCTAACAAGAGAAATGCTCCTGACACACAACTAGATGACATTGATAGTTGTCTACCATAGTTGTGTATAGTTCACCTACAGTGCCTATGAAACTATAGAAAAAGAGATTTAGATTTTGGATAAAAGAACAATGGAAGAAGAATACTCTACTAATTTTTAGTCATGAATCCTCTACAACCGATAGGCTTTTACCGATAGACACTTCCCTACAATCGATCGGCTTATACTGATCGATAGTCCTTGTAATCGATAGATAAATGTCGATCACACGTCCCTACAATCGATAGAATGATGTCGATTGAAACGTCCTTGCAATCGATAAAATGATGTCGATTGACACCTCTGCAATCGATTAATAAATATTTATCGACACCACTACAATTGATCGACTAATGATGATCGACACGGTTCTACAATCGATTGACTAATGTTGATCGACACCTCTATAATCGATAGATAAATATCGATCGATAATCCTTATAATCGATCGGCTTATGCCATGACTCTATAATCGATCAACTTATGTCAATAGACATGGCTCTACAATCAATCAACTTATATCGATAGACATGGCTCTACAATCGATTGATGCATATCGATAACCATGGCTCTACAATTGATCAACTTATATCGATATACATGGCTCTACAACTGATCAACTTATATCAATAGACATGGCTCTACAATCGATCGACTTATATCGATAGACATGACTTTGTAATCGATCTCCTTATACCGATAGACATGGCTCTACAACCGATCAGCTTACATCGATAGACACAACTCTACAATCAATCTCCTTATGCCGATAGACATGGCCTTGCAGTTGATCGGATTATGCTGACAAACATGACTCTATAACTAATTGGTTTACATTGATAGACATGACTCTACAATCGATCAATTTATACCGATAGACATAGATCTACAATCGATCGACTTATGTCGATAGACATGGCTCTACAACCGATCGACTTATGTCGATAAACATGGCTCTACAATCGATCGACTTACATCGATAGACATGGCTCTACAACCGATCGGCTTATGCTGATAGACACGACTATGAAATCGATCGACTTATGCCAATAGACATGGCTCTACAACTGATCATCTTGCATCGATCGACACTCCTCTACAACCGATCGATTTATTTTGATAGTCACTCCTCTACAACCTTCTCAAGTTTTTCGTTGTTTTAGAGCTATTTTTGAGTTAGAGTATTTTTTATGTATGTTTATCGGTACCTAGTATAGTATATATACGGGTAGTATATGAGGCGATTTGGGTGAGAAAAATAAAATCATTTATAATTTGAAGGCGATTTGGGTAGGAAATATAAAATCATTTATAATTTGAAGGTGAATTGGGCGAGAAAATCAAAATCATATGTAATTTGAGGTCAACGAATTAAAATAAAGTTAGGTTCATGATTATCAACGACGGGCGAATTTACCCCAAAAAAACTTCCACCCCGTAAATTTCGAGCGAATGGGCCCCAGTGAAAGGATCCAAAATTAGCCTTTTCAAAATTTAAAAAATCCTAAATAGAGCCAATTTACGATATTTCGTGCTTGTGCATAACCCTAGGAACGACTGGGTTAAGAATAGATAAAAAAAATAACCAACTTTGAATTCCATGATGGTTTGCCAAAATAATAATTGAAATCTGTAATTAAACCCTCAATATTTCTCTTCTTTGAAGCACAATGTAATTTTTGGATGCAATCACCACAAATCCACTGGGGTTAATCTTTTACAATCGTAGAGGATATCCCTGCTAAATATTGGCATCCTCTACAAGCTCGAATCCCTGCAAAACCCTTGCAAGTCTTCTCCAAAATGCAAAAGCCAATTCTCCAAAACTAAGAATGAATAAATGATCTTTAATTTCCCCTTTTATACTCACCTCAGCCACTTTCCCTCCAATTTTAAAATGAACTTTATTTCATTTATTTCGTTAATTTATTTAATGACTTATGTCCCCTCATGAAAAGTGGCACCCCTTTTTGCTTTGGTATAATAAATCACTTTATAAAATATTATTTTATATCTTAAGTGATTTACATCCCTTATAACTCCTTTTTCACTTTATACTAAACTGTAACTATATTAAATTAATTTTAATTTAATATATTTAACTTCATCCATTAAAATATTTGTCCTCTGTAACTCCAACCTACAAACTGAGGATAGATTTGGACACCCAATTTGCCATAAAATCCAATCGTATTTTTTGCTATCTTAGAAAACTCCATCACAACTATTTTGGTAACCCTAACTTAAAATAGTAAGTTACTAAAAATAGAAAGTGACAACCAATTGCTTCAAAAGCCTCCAAAAATTGTAGAGGATAGAAAGTGACGCACTGAGGACAAAGAACCAATCCAAATAGGGTTCCCTTAACACTCCACTAGCCTACGGGAACCCAGTAGTAGGCTAATCTGCAACTGACAAGCTAGCTAGCTAGAAAGGGGACATTACATGGAATTAGAGCCTAGGGTTTAAAAAATGTACTTAAAAGGAGGGTTTTTGGTTCGAGTGGGAGCAATGGTAGAAGAAGGTAAGTTTAGGGTTGAGAATTTTAATGGCTAAAATTATTAGCTGTGGAAGATACAAATGGAGGACTATATTTATCAGAAGCATCTTTACCTACCATTAGGTGGAATAGCAAAGAAGCTAGCGAAACTATGAGATGAAGAATGGGAATTTCTTGATAGAAAGGCATTAGTAATAATATGACGGTGTTTGGCAATGTCAGTGGCCTTCAATATTTTGAAGGAAAAGATAATAGAGGGTTTAATGAATGTGTTGGCTAAACTATATGAAAAACCCTTAACTTCGAACAAGGTATTTCTTATGAAGCATTTATTTAATATGCAAATGTTAGAAGGTGGGTCTAAGAACTAATCACTTAAATGAATTTAACATTGTTACCAATTAGTTAAATTCTATTGGAGTAAATTTTTATGATGAGGTTAGGGCTCTTTTGATCTTATGCTCATTGCCAAAAAGCTGGAATGACTTGGTCATGACTGTGAGTAATTCTATTTTTGGTACAAATACTTTAAAATTTGATGATGTTATTGGTGTTATCCTTAGTGAGGAAATGCAATGGAAAAGCACAAGTGAGACATCGGGTAATGCATTGACTATGGAAAATAGGGAGAGACAAAAGAAGAGAGGAAAGAGTCCAGGAAAACTTAGAAAATCAAAGAAAAGTAGATCCAAATCTAAAGGGAAGCAATTAGAATGCTAGCATTGCATAAATAAAGAACACCTAAAAATAGACTATTAGACTCAAAAATAAAAACAAGGTAATCATGAAGTAAACATAGCAGGTGATGTATTTCAAGATGATTTAATCCTTTCACTAGATAATATTAATGATTGTTGGATGCTAGACTCAAGGGATTTATATCATGCCACACTCCATAGGAAATGTTTTCTAGATTATATTCAAGGTGATTTTGGACAGGTCTATTTGGATCATGATAGACCATAAAAAATCGTTGGAAAGGGTAATATACAGATAAAATTACCAAATAGAAACCAATGGTTTCTGAAAGAGGTAAGACAAATTCTTGATTTGAGAAGAAATCTAATTTCCATAGGGCATTTGGACAGCGAAGGATGTACAATTACATTCTCAGTAAAATTGTGGAAGGTTGTTAAAGTATCATTGTTATTAGCAAAATGAAATAAGGAAGATATGTTGTGTGTATGTACTAGCAATATTAGTCTTTCTATTGCTTTAGCTTCTACAGGAGTGGATACAATTTTATGGCATCATAGGCTTGGGCACATGAGTAAAAATGGGATGCATATTCTTCGCTCAAGGAACTTGTTTCTAGGTTTGAAGTAGCTTGATTTGGACTTTTGTAAGCACTGCATTTATGGAAAACAAAAAAGAGTCAGATTTCTCATATTTGGAAAAGAAAAGAAGAGTGAAAAGTTAGAGCTTTTGCATACAGATGTATGGGGACTAGATCAGGGTTCATATCTTGGTGGCTCCTATTATTATGTTATGTTTATTAATGATGTAACTAGAAAAATTTAGGTTTATTGTATTCGAAATAAATCGGATGTCTTTGATACTTTTAAGAAATGAAAAGCTTTGGTTGAGAATAAACCAGAAAATAAGTTCAAGTGTCTCAAATCAGATAATGGAGGTAAGTACCACAGTAAAGAGTTTGAAAGTTACTATTCATACCATAGGATTTGTAGAGTGAAGATAGTTCCAGTAACTCCACAAACAAATAGTGTATTAGAAACGATGAATAGGATTATCATGAAATGTGCTAGGTGTATAATATTACATTCAGGATTGTCCTTATAATTTTGGGTAGATGTTGTGGATACTACTGTTTATTTAATAAATAGAGGGTCTTAAAGTTCCCTAGATGGTGGGATTTCAAAAGAGGTATGGACAGGTAAGCCTAATAACTACTCATTTTTGAAGACTTTCGATTGTAAAGCATTCATGCATATTGATAAAAAAATAGAACTAAACTTGAGGTAAAATCTAAGAAGTGCACGTTCATTGGATATGGAGTTAATAATTTTGGTTATTGTTTTTGGGACTATGAAAATAACAAAATCATTAGGAGTAGCAATGTGGTATTCAATGAGAAAATCATGTATAAAGACCAGTTATAGCAAAATAAATAGGAAAAGTTAAACATAGAATCCATAGTGCTTGATGAAATTGAAACTCAAAGGTGCTAGAAAATCAACAACAGTAGCAGTAAGCACCTCAAACTCCTACAATTGTTGTTAGAAAATATACTAGGAAAAGTAGACCCCCTGATCTTTACTCTCCTTCATTATATTATGTATTATTATCTAACTCTGGTGAACTAGAAACATATGAAGAAGCGAGACAGGTAGAAACCAGGAAGAAGTGTGAGTAAGACATGAAAGAGGAGATGGACTTCTTGGTACACAATCAGACTTGGGATCTGGTTTGGTCACCTGTAGGAAAAAGAACATTGTAGAATAAATGGATTTACATGGTGAAAGAAGAATATGAAGGTAAAAATAGGTATAAATCTAGGTTGGTTGTAAAGGGGTTTGCACAGAAGAAAGGTATTGTATATGATGAAAAAAAAATTCTTGTTGTTAAAATGACTTCAATCAGAACTGTTTTAAGCTTAGTTGTTGTAGAGGATTTGCATCTTGAATAGTTAGATGTAAAAATATGTTTTCTCCATGAGGATTTAAAGGAAGATATTTATATGCAGTAGCCACAAGGGTATGAGGTCAAAGAGAAGGAGGAATTAGTATGCAAGTTGAAAAAGATCTTGTATGGCTTGAAGCAAGCTCTAAGGTAGTGGTATATGAAATTTGATAGGTTTATGTTAGAACAAGGTTATAGTAGATGTTATTCTGACCACTATGTTTATTTTAAGAGATTGGATAATGGTAACTATATTATCCTGTTATTGTATGTATATGACATGCTTGTTGTAGGGTCTAACATGTAGGATATAATTGTGCTCAAAATAAAATTGGTAAATTTATTTGCAATGAAGGATTTGGGTGCTGCAAATAAAATCCTTGGTATAAGGATAACAAGAGATACGAAAAATCGTAAATTAACAGTCTCAAGGTAAGTACATTGAGAAGGTGTTGGAAATATTTAATATTCAAGATGAAAAACTTGTTAGTACAACTTTGGCCAATCATTTCAAACTGACTATAGAGATGTGTTCCAAGACATAGGAGGAGATTAACTATATGTTCAAGGTTCCTTATTTATTAGTAGTTCGTAGTTTGATGTATACGATGGTATGCACAAGGCAAGATATTGTACATGTAGTGGGAGTTGTGAGTAGGTTTATGAACAATCCATAAAAATAGCATTGGGAGGTAGTGAAGTGGATTCTTAGGTATTTGAGAGGTACTATCACTAAGGTATTATGCTTTGGAGGTTCTAACACTACTTTATAAATATATGTTGATTCAGATATGGCAAGTGATATAGACATTAGGAGGAGTACCATAGGGTATGTTTTTAATGTAGTTGGAACTGCAGTAAGTTGGATTTTGAAATTGCAAAAGGTTGTTGCACTTTCAACAATAAAAGCAAAGTATGTTGCTATTACAGAGGCTAGTAAGGAGATGATTTGGTTACAAAGGTTTATGGAGGAGTTGAGAAAGAAGCAAGAGAATAGCATATTATATAGTGATTTTCAGAGTGTCATTCATATTGCAAATAATTCAGCCTTCTATTCTAGGACTAAACATATACAGACCAAGTAGCATTATATACGCTTAGTGTTGGCAGATGGACAGTTAAAACTAGAGAAGATACACACTACCTAGAATCTTGTAGATATGTTCACAAAGGCAGTAGATAGGGAGGAACTAATTTCTTGCTCAGTTTTAGTTGATCTTCAAACATGATAGTAAAATATGAGAAAAATTTTAGGTCCAAAATTGAAGCATAGTCCAGCAAGTGCAGGAGCAGTGGAGTTACTGTAATCAGTCTCCAAGTGGGAGATTGTTGGTTGTGGAGCTTGATTCTAATTAGAGGTCATATTTTAGCCGCGTTTGGACCCACTCTACAAAATGATATGGTCATTATGTAATTGTATGTCAAATTGCATGTTAGTCCAAGTTTTTTTTGTGAATTACTATTTTCAAAAAAAAATTGAGGAAAAATAATTTTCCGAAAATAGTAATTACTAAAAAGGGAAATTTATTGACGAAAATTTAATTTTCCGCAAATATTAATTACTAAAAACATAATTTTTTAGATGAAAAATAATTTTTCGAAAATAGGAATTACTAAAAATGGTAATTTTTTATAAAATAAGACAATTTGCCAAAAATAGTAATTTTTTATTTTGGGGTCTTAATGATTTGCTCTAAAATTGTAACCCTCATTTTTGTTTTTTTTATTATATGGACAAAGAAGTTTTGAAAGGATATCCAAACCTTGTACAAAAGAGACTAAACCCCACCCAAAAAGAGGGAGCCAAAATTACTTACATTTGATAATAATCGAGGAATGACCAATTAGAGGAGTTACTCCTTTCAAATACAAACCAGTACATAGGTAAGACCATACATAATTTAAAACTTAAAAGAAATTGAAATTAAATTATGATATCAAAGATAACCAACTGAACATAAATTAGTAGTAGTACTTGAACCATGAACCAAGCCATGCACCAGTCCCTTTCTCCCCCATGAGGTCGTTGCTTTCCCAAGCATGCTAGCCCATTAGGGCAAGAATTTATTTCGCATTGGAGATTGTGGCTTACAAGGAGTAAACAGTAGCTTTGAGGTATTAAATTTTATGTGGAAACCCAAAATCAACAAGCACCCCCAAGTTTTACGGCCAAGTCATCAATAACTTAACCAAAGTGGCTAATTGTGTATGAGTTCATTATCAACAGAAGCAATATTTGCTAGGAAATTATCCTACCACACCACTAACTCATTTGTTAGCCAATAGATCGATCTCTCAATTACCTTTCCTATATGTATGCTTAAACTGAACCTCTTCCAGATTTTGAATGTATCTCAGAACTTCTAGAAGAAATTTCAAAATAGTCCAGGTACGATATTGAGTCCCCTTGCCATATTTATAATATTAAGGGAGTCCCCTTCAATGATTAGTTTCCTGCAACTTACAAAATCCAATAGAGAAACTCCTTGGAACAAGACGCTAGCTTCAGCAAAGTGACTGGTTTGATGGCTCATATTATAAACAAAGGCTAAAATTATTAAGCCATCATGGTTTCTTACAATCCCTACAATACCTACAGGACCCGGATTCCCTTTAGATGCACTATTAAAATTAAATTTTAGCCAACTAATTTGAGGTGGCTCCCACTTAACCCTATTTATGTTTGGAGGTACAGTAGGTCTGACTAGTTGAGGATTAACATTGAATCCAAGAGATATCTCCACTGATATTTCCTACTCTATAGTCACAATATTCTTATTTAGGGTTCTAATGTTCTCCACCAAAAAATAAATTGCCTACAAAGCCACAACTTTAGCCGAATGAGTACCATCCTTAAAAACCCTTGAGTTTCTTTCCTTCCAAATCTACCACCACATATGAGGAAGGTTGAATTTCCAAAACCAACAAAGGTAGAGATACAGAAAGGAAAAAACCTATTGGGTCAGCACATCCTCTAGGTTATTTGGAAACACCCATTGGATGTTCAAATATTTGAAAAAGTAGTTGAAAACCTCCTACAAGAAAGGACAACTGAGAAGATGGAGCAAGGATTCCTTTGTATTTTTGCACAGGAAATAAGCATTAGGTAAAATCATACCTCTTTTTTTGATATTGTGTAAAGTTAGAAATTTTCCTTGTACGACCAGCCAGAAGAAAATATTGATTTTTGGAGTCAATCCTTTCAGCCAAATTTTATCTATCAAAAACCAAGGATCAGAAGGACTATCTACTGTAAAATAAGCTGATTTGATAGAGAATCTCCCATCCTTCTCTAATCTCTAGATGAATCAATCCAAAAAAAATCTTATAGGAATTATAATCCATTTAATGATATTAAAAATTTTATCAAATGCCCTCCTTTCCTCCACCAAAATTCCTAGGAAGTCAAATGGTTTCCATCAGATGTGGTCTTTGTTGAGAAGCAACACACCCCCACTGAAAAATGAATTTCCATCATTTGAAAACTTTGAGCTTTCATTTTGCAGTAAGGACCCTCTTGATATTTTTCAGGTTTTAATTCCAAATTTGCTTGCCTCTTTTTTAAAGTTGTGCTTTTATTTGCATCTGACTTTGTTTTAGTTCAGAATTCATTTTTCACATGTTAGAATCATTGTTGATTAAAGAAAATCTTTCACTGATATGAGAAAATGCAGAATCCAGACAGAAAAATTCATCAGAGGCCAAAACTTTCCATTTTTGGCAAAGTCACGAAATCGTGACACTTCCATTTTTGGAAATGTCACGAAATCACGACAGGTTTCAGAAAAATCCGCCAAGTCAAAAAACGTAGCGAAATCGCGACACTTCCATTTTTGGAAATGTCGCGATATCGTGACATTTCCATTTTTGGAAATGTCGTGAAATCGCTACAGTTTTGGAGAGAGAAAGCCAGAATGTACGGAACGTCGTGAAATCGTGACGTGTCACGAAATCACGACATGTCGCAAAATCAGACAAAAGGAAGCAGAAAATGACTAAGGACAGAAAGGGCACGATTTCGTGACATGTCGTGAAATCGCGACATGTCACGTTTTCGCGGGGCATTGGAGAGAAAAGCGGACAAGTCGATTACACGTAGCGAAATTACGACCATTTTCAGAAAGAGGGCTCAGACGTACGGGCCGTCGTGATTTCATGACATTTCGCAAAATCGTGACATGTCGCATTTTTGCGGCACAAGGAACAGTCAAAGGAACCAAAATGCAAGAAAAGTCTAAGGCATGAGAATGTCACGAAATCGCGACGTCGCAATTTCGCGACGTCACGAAATCGTGACAAAGTTCGGAAGAAAGCTGCAAGTGAGAAAGTTGTCATGAAATCGCGACAAAGTTCGGAAGAAAGCTGCAAGTGAGAAAGCTGTCATGAAATCGCGACGTCGCGATTTCACGACAAAGTTCGAGGAAAGCGCGCAAGGCTTAAAAAGGTCATGAAATCGCGACCATTTTCAGAAAGGAGGCCAAAGTCACAAGGGTGTCGCGAAATCGCAACAAAAAGAGAAAAAAATGCCAAGGGCAGGAAAGGTCACGATTTTGCGACATGTCTCGAAATTACGACATGCCGCATTTTCGCGGCTCATGGGGAAGAAAGATGCATAGAGTTCAGGAAAGGTCGCGATTTTGTGACATGTCGCGAAATCGTGACATGTCGCATTTTCGCGACTTAGGCAGAAAAGGGCCTGAAAGTGAAAACAGCTAGAAATGGACACGTGTTGTGATTTTGCGACACGTGTCAAGACAAAGCAGGCCACGTATCAGATATTTAGAGCCATGCAAATGAACTTTAGGGCTTCATTTTAATATTTAAGCTTTTGATTTAATAATTTTAAAATGCTAATCCTTGTTTGTCTTTCATGCAGGAAGCCATCTGGCACTTACATGATAACGGAGAAATGGCCATAAAGACAAAGTTAAGTGCAAATTAATCGAAGACAACCATATTGAAATGAGAGATGCTAAAAATTGCTGTTTCATCCAAATTTTATAGATCTGGCCGCAAAGAGACTTTACGGTGACTAAGAAGCTGCCCATTTAATGGAGTATGCCGAGAATTGGCCGAAAAATGAAAATATCTACACACAGTTACTGGAATTTGCTGGTGAATGCATTTAATGATAATTTATGGGAGAATTAATGGCTTGCAGGCATTTTCAACTCAGGCATGGCTCTACGGAGATGAAATTTCAGAGAAGTGGTGATTCATCCAAATTACCCGAGGGCATTAATGAAGACATTTATTCACAATTGCGGGTGAATGCAAGTGGCATTCGAATTCTATTTTCTCCATTTATGGCAAGTGACTGCACTGATTTGCAGAATGGTTAAGTTTTATCCGAACTTTGTTTTAAAAGAGCTTATATTGTAAAACCCGGGTACTAGGGTTTAAGATGATAAGATTTACGATTTGAGAAGAAGATATTTCTAAAAAGATCAGGGTCTGTCCTGAGTCTATAAATACTTCTTCTCAATGTAATCGTAGGAGGCGGAGACTTAGAAATAAAATACTATTGAAACAATTTCTTGCAAATTTTGTAAAATACTTTATTTCTGGACTTGGAGTTGATGTGCTTTTGTTTTCTGTGATAGCATGGCCAAGAGCCTAATCTTTTTCAGATTATGATAAGTTCATCTTCTTTTGTTAGCTATTTCTTTAAAGTTTATTAAATATATGCTGTAAATCTGTGTTATCAAGATTAAATATGTTGTTGGGCTTCATTTGTTCTATTGTATGCTAGGAAAAATCATAGATTTAAGGTTCAAGTTTGTTCTAATTGCTCTGTCCTCACTGTGTGAGCTATGCTGTCGGTGAGAAATACCAATTTTAACGGACTTCCCTTCTGTTTATTATTTTCTTTTAGATCTGTTCCATCCTTGCCTTGTGCTCTTAGTTGAAAGTGATCTTAGAAAGCCGGACACTTTCTTCTTTGATTTGTTCTATTGTGAAGTCGATAGTATAAATAAAATTGGTAGTTTTGTTTTACTGCTAAGTTTGATAAACTTCTCTTTCTGCCTTACCCTACCCTCTTTGTTTTACCGTGAAATGATCCATTTTTATTTTCTTTTAAATTTGTCTTTTATTTAAATCTGCTGACCCATAAGAGCTAGATCAAAGAATTAATTTTAAATCTGATTGTCAACAAGTGACAACTTCTAAACATTACTGAACAAGTTCAAGAACCCGTTGTAAGGTAACAGACAATCCATATTGAAAACTATTCCAAAAGAGAAAAAGAATGAATAGACATTCGACCCAACTCTGTAACTCACACCTTGGATAACCAGCAAGATCCTAAAGTGAGTGGTATTTATCCCGTATAAGTGTTATCAGAGTTTCATGCTCATTCTTTACAGGGTGTGTATAAAAGTCGGACCAACATTTAAAAATGGTGCTAGAAGGAGGGCCAAGTCTCTGTCTAAAACAGTTTTATCACTGCTGATAGTTACTCCAACCACAACTCAGAATATCACTGTCAACCAAGTAGTAATGGCAAATTGGTTGGGTTCCACTGCTTTGAATATTCTGGGTATAGCCCATGACCTGCCCAGAAATTCGAAAAGATATCTTCCTAGATATAAAAATGATGGGACAAGGATAGCAAAAGAACATCTAGTTGCATTCAAGAATGCTTTGAAATTATTAAATGTACAGCATGAGGATGTTGCTTGTAGATTGTTCCTTTTCACTCTCTAAGAGGGAGCTTATGAATGGTTTCTAAATATTACTAATGATTCTGTCACTAGCTGGAATGACTTAGAAAAGGTTTTTGTGTCACAGTTCGGTGAAGTGATAGATCCTAGTATATTGTACCAACATTTTTATGGTATCAAAATAGAATTAAGTGAATCTATCAGATCTTATAATTTTAGATTCCAGAAAGCTTATGGTAGACTTACTGGGTATTATGTATCGAATGCAGACCTGGCATTAGAGATCTTTAGAAACTCTCTCGATCCAATGACCTTTGTCTTCTTGAAGAGAGATCCCACTATTACTAATTTGACAGAAGCTTATAAAGAAGCTTTGATTCTGGAAATACAGTTGGGACCCCAAACTTTAAATGCTCAGCAAATTCCTCTGGTTACACAAGCTGCCCCTATGTTCAATCCCATACCCCATCAAATGATGTTGCCAGTTTGTTAGACTCTACCATCAGCAAATCCATTGGCTGTAGAACCTGTTGAGAATGTACGTAACCCGGGCAAAGAGGTCGACAATGCAAGAGTTGAAGAAGTCTCAAAAATAGTTCAGAAGCTGGCCAATGATTTTTTGAGTTTTAAAAGGCAAGTTTCTACCGGGGACAACTCAAACAGGTATTCATATCAACCGAACAGATTCAACCGGCCCCCATATGAACCTAATAAAGATTACAAGGGTAAAGCTCATGATGTGAATATTTGCAATTTAGCTCTACCTAACTGGTGCAGAATACATGCTACTTCTCAGCATGGGGAGTTGGATTGTCTGGAATTTTGTAATGCATTTGAAGCTTTGTCTAGGGATTTGATCTCTCCTAAAAATCAAAGAACTACTGATGGCCCAAGTTCATCCAGCCACAGTGCAGCTATGGTCTTGGATTCTTTCACTTTCTTGGATGAATCTGAGAATGTAGTTGAAATGCCTATGGATGAGGTACAGGATTTCCAACAGTACAGAAGGGATAACTACAACCTGAGAAACAGGAATCCGGAGCCTAATACTACATCAACCCCTCCGGACAACTCTCACAATGTTCCTCCAGACCCCTCTCCAAGTAATAATCCATCTCCACCCAAGGGAGGAAATCTGAGAGGACCAGATGCTTTTGTCCCTCCACTTAATAAAGGATATAACATAGTGGAGGACATGAAAAATATCAAGGCCAACATTACTCTTCATGAGTTGGCACAAATTTCAGAGCAAAGGGACAACCTGATAAAAACATACTCTGGCCCTACTACTAAACCTGTGGACAAAGGAAAGAAGATGGCAAACGCCAATGTAGCCATGTACAAAGAGAAAACCGAAGTTCCCCCTTTTACCGACTATTCGTATTTTTGGGAAGAACTTACACAATTGTTTGGTAGATTCGGGTGCATCTGCTAATGTTATGCCTTTGGCCATTTGTCAGCAGTTGGGTCTGACCCCAATGAAGTCTGAAAGGAGAGTTTTCCAATTGGACAAATCAGAGGTTAAAGTAGTGGGAGAACTTCAAAATATTCATATCCAATTAGCATCTGAGCCAAGGGCTCAACATAAAATTGAAATCTAGGTTGTGGATATCCCCGTGGGGTACGGGATGCTTTTGAGTAGGGATTGGTCGAGATCTCTGAACGGATACTTGGCAACAGATTTTTCACACATGTGGTTGCCGTGGAAAGGAGTGGCAAATCAATTACGGGTTGAAAGAGAACCCAGGTACAAGCATACAATTACTGAATACAATGCAGAGAATGAGACTATAAATATTGCGAAGGTAGATATTGGAGTTTACAATTTAACAACGGGACAAAATGAGAAGTTTAATAAAGCCCATCCTGTTCATAGTCATGAATTCTGGACGCTTCATGTGGATGGGGCTAGGTCTAAGCAAGGTTCTGGCACAGGGGCAGTCCTTAAAGGGCCTGAAAGTCAGACATATTTTATGTCTTACCACCTATAGTTTCCTTGTACAAATAATTTAGCAGAGTATGAAGCTCTGGTATTAGGTTTGAAATTTGCTTTGGACAAAGGAGCAAGAAATATTCAAGTTTTTACTAATTCAGAATTGGTGGCTAATCAAGTCAAGGGTAAATTCTAGTGTAAAGCATCTTATTTAAAAGGATACAAACATCGGGCTTGGGATCTTGTAGAAGACTTTGATGCTTTCAATCTGACACACATACCCAGAGAGCAGAATTCTCGTGCAGATGTCTTGGCTTCTTCAGCCGCAAGTTTAAAACCACTGGAAGAATTTAAATGGAATAAGTTTTCAATTGAGTTAGTCCCTTGTCCTTCAGTCCCAAATAATATAGATAATTTTCAGGTTTTCTCTGATGATCAACAGATTGTAAACTTTTTGCAGAGTACTAACACATTTGAAAATGCTATAATTGATGAGGGCCAAAGGGATACTCTGTTGGAGCAGTTAGATGATGACAGGGGAATAATGAGGTTGAAAGACAACAGAATTCCAAAAGGGATGGTGGAGCTAGAGCGGCTCTTTGATGTTGACAAAATCAAGCAAAAGGTGAATTCTGAGGATTATGTGGGTGCCACAGACAGTGAGATTGAAAACCTGAACATAGGAACTGAAGAAGATCCCAGGCACATCAAGTTGGCTAAGAACTGTGATCCAAAAATAAAAAGAAGTATGATTGATTTTCTTCATAGGTCCAAGGATGTTATGGCCTGGTCATACAAAGACTTAAAGGTATTTGATCCTAAAGTTTACACTCATATTATACCTTTAAAAGAATTCTGCAAACCTTTTCGACAAAAACAGAGGCATGTCAACGCTCTGTTAGAGCCCCTCATCTAGAAAGAGGTAGAAAAACTATTGAGTGCCACCATTATTTTTCCCATCAGGCATTCTACTTGGGTGGCCAATCTGGTGCCAGTCAGAAAGAAAAATGGAGAGATCCGCCTGTGTGTGGATTTTAGAAATTTAAACAAGGCATCTGAAAAATATAATTACCCTATGCCTTCCATGGATGAGGTGCTATAGATTGTCAATGGTTCGGAGATGATGTCTTTCCTGGACGGTTTCTCAGGGTATAATCAGATATTGGTTGAGAAGGAAGACAGAATGAAAACTGCTTTTACAACTAAGTGGGGAACTTTTTCTTACAAGAGGATGCCATTTGGATTAATAAATGTCGGAGCTACATTTCAATGAGCAATGGATCATGCCTTCAAGGGCCTTATGGGTAAATGCATTGTTGTTTACATGGATGATTTAACAGTCTTCTCTAAATCTCGGTTTGACCATGTAAAACACTTGGAGTCTGTGTTTAACAAATGTAGGGAGTTCGGCATTTCTTTGAATCCGAAGAAGTGCATTTTTGGTGTAACAGAAGGAAAGCTCCTTGGGCACTTGGTCACAAAAGATGGCATTTCCATGGATCCGAACAGAGTTGAAGCCATATCCGACATACCATTTCCCAACTCCAAGAAAGAGTTGAGGTCCTTCTTTGGAAAAATTAACTTTGTCAAGAAGTTCATCTTCGATTTTGCAGAGATAGTCAAGCCACTCAATGACATGCTAAAGCAAACTGCTCAGATTGTCTGGACCACAGAAGCTAAAACAGCTTTCCAAGAAATCAAGACCACCATCAAACAAGCACCAGTTCTGGTAAGCCCAGATTTCAGTGCAAATTTTTATCTGTACACCTTTTCTTCTGAACACACACTTGCTGCAGTTTTGACCCAACGAAGAGAAATTGGGGAACATCCAATTGCTTTCAAGAGTACCAATTTAAAAGGGGCTAAGCTGAAATATTCTCGTTTAGACAAACAAGCTTATGCCTTGGTGAGAGCAGTTAAGCAGTTCAAGCACTACATACTAAGAAGCAGAAATCATGCTATAGTTCCAGACCTAGCTGTTAAGTACCTATTAAGTCAGAATGAGTTGGGTGAACTAAGAGGTAATTGGGTTACAAGGCTGCAAGAATATGACTTAGAGATTCGGCCTACAAAATTGATCAGAGGACTTGGTTTGTCCCGACACATTGTCGAAGTACCTGTACAAGAAGAAGTTAATCAGTTAAATTCTGAATCTAATGGCTGGTATGGAGATATTATTCATTTGCTGCAATTTGGAGTTTGCCCGTCTCACTTGAATAGAACCCAAAGGAGAGCATTAAAATTGAAAGCTGCTCATTATCTCCTCAAAGCAGGTAATTTGTTCAGAGAAAATTATGCTGGCATTTTCTTAAGATGCATTTCTTCAAGTGAAGTCAATGAAGTCATGTCCAGTTTTTATGAAAATTTAGGGGCAGGGCATTCATCAGGATCTGCTACTGCGCATAAAATATTGAGAGCAGGCTATTACTGGCCTACACTATTTAAATATTCCCATCGACGATGTGAGAACCTGCCATCAGTGCCAAACTTTTGCAGCCAAAGAGGCCAACCGGGCTCTACCATTGCAACCTGTTGTAATAAATAAACCTTTTATGCAATGGGGACTTGATTTTGTGGGAGTGATTAATCCAAATTCTTTAGCAGGGCATAAGTATGTTCTAACAGCTACTGATTACTGCACAAGATGGGTTGAAGCAACAGCCACCACAAGAAGTACAACTCATGAAGTGATTGAATTTCTAGAGTCAAATGTCATAACTAGGTTTGGGGTTCCTCTGAATTTGGTGTGTGATAATGGGCCAGCCTTCCAATCATTGGAGTTTGTAGAATGGGCATACCAGATGGGGATAGTTATCAGATTTTCATCCAACTATTATCCCCAAGGCAATGGATTGGATGAGTCCACAAACAAGAATTTAATGAATGCCATTAAGAAATCTGCAGCAGACAAACCTAGGCAGTGGCATACATTATTGAAATATGCACTTTGGGCTGACCGGATAAAATATAAAGTGGCTCTTAAAACTTCTCCTTTTGCTTTTTTGTATGGTACCCAGCCAATTGTTCCCATCTCTCTGAAGTTACCTACTTACCAATTTGTCTTAGACTATTTTGAGGATCAAGCAGATGCAGAAGCCCGTGTTTTAGATCTAACTAATTTGCAGGATGAAAGACTCCAAGCCCTAGAACACTTCAGTCGGCACCAAGAAACCGTCAAGCGCTGGTTTGACAAGAGGGCCAAAGTGAAAGCTTTCAGATCGGTAGACCTGGTGCTTCTATGGGACAAGGCCCATGAAAAGAAGGGTAAGCATACAAAGTTGCAGTCACTGTGGATAGGCCCCTACCAGATTGCTGAGATTCTGGGTAGTAATGCATTTCGTTTATAAGACCTCGATGGTAATTTTCTGGACCTCCCTGTTAATGGTCAATACTTAAAACATTATTTCTCGGCTGTTCCATCCAATGTATCATTTGAGTGAGTCACAAAGAAGTTGTAACATGTGTATACATTGTAAATAACTCTGCAGTTTTTAGTTTTATTTTACTTTAGTTTTATTTAAATGTCTGTGCAGTGTTGCTTTACTTTAGTTTTATTTTAAATGTCTGTGCAGTTTTATTTTGTTTGTTGTTTAAGGTCTGTACACTCTGTGTCCTTCCATTTCGGGTCTGTACATTTATGTATTTTATTTCCTTTGCTGTCTGTGCAGTGTTGTTTTATTTTAAAGTTCTGTATTTTATTTTTATTTTAAAGTTTTGTATTTTATTTTTATTTAAGGTCTGTGCAGTTTATTTCCTTTGTAAATAGCTCTGCAGTCTTATTTTATTTCATTTCCTTTGGTGCCTGTACAATTTTATGTTAAAGTCTGTACAGTTTTATTTTTATTTTGTTCTTAAAGGTCTGTGTTTATCCTTGGAAGTCTGTACAGTTTATTTTATTTCAAAAATTTTGTTCTTTAAGTTTTGCCTGAGCATCAATGAAAAAGTCAGCCTTCCAAAAATTGTTTTTATTCTGAGCTGATCAATCCAGTGTCCATTCTGTTCATTATTCAAATTGAGATAGTCTGCTTAAACTGAACAGTGGAACTATTTTGTTATTCAGAACAACGGTAGAAAGATGATTGGATTTTGTGTCTTGCTTGCCATAGTTGTTTTAATTATAGAGAAACTGCTATGCTGTTTGGCTGGAGAAACTCCTAGGGAATCCAAGAAAAGTTGGTCATAAGAGGGGACTATGATTAGTGTAATTATTTGAGTATCCACAGAGGCTATCAGTGCCCAGGCTGAAGCAGTTCCAGATTGATGAAATATTAAAAGAAAATTGTTATTCTTTCTAAGGCTTTTCAGATGTTGATGTATTTCAAAAGAAAGAGATGAAAGTTGAGCAGGCAGCATGAAATTGGCACTCTGTTATTTCCAATATATATATATATATATATATATATATAAAAACAAAAGAGTTATATAATGAAAGAGGCAGCCAAGACTTCAAAAGATGTTTTCTCCTACCAAGTTGTAGATTCTACCTTACAGTTGTAAATCTAGGTCGTGTAAATCTAAAGGGTAACTCTATCGGGGCTGTGAAAGGCTAAACTAGAAAACAGAGCTCTACACGATTTCCCCTTTTTACAATCTAGAAAATTTGATCAATCCAGAGTTCAACATTCGATCCAGTCTTTCTTGAAGAAAGTTTTATACGCTTGTAATTGCACATCATAAATCTTCCTTAAATGATTCAGCCTAGTACGTCCTTGGGAAATTTTAACAACTATCATATTTTGAAGAATATCTGTGGCAAGGCTTGATGCATGGTCTATGTTGTTTTGAAACTAGAGTCCTGGGTTCTAAAATAATGCTATTATTTTACCTGCAGATATCGCCATTTGTTGAGAAGCAACACACCCCCACTGAAAAATGAATTTCCATCCTTTGAAAACTTTGAGCTTTCATTTTGCAGTAAGGACCCTCTTGATATTTTTCAGGTTTTAATTCCAAATTTGCTTGCCTCCTTTTTAAAGTTGTGCTTTTATTTGCATCTGACTTTGTTTTAGTTCAGAATTCATTTTTCACATGTTAGAATCATTGCTGATTAAAGAAAATCTTTCACTGATATGAGAAAATGCAGAATCCAGACAGAAAAATTCATCAGAGGCCAAAACTTTCTATTTTTGGCAAAGTCATGAAATCGCGACACTTCCATTTTTGGAAATGTCACGAAATCGCGACAGGTTTCAGAAAAATCCGCCAAGTCAAAAAAACATAGCGAAATCGTGACACTTCCATTTTTGAAAATGTCGCGATATCGCGACATTTCCATTTTTGGAAATGTCACGAAATCGCTACAGTTTTGGAGAGAGAAAGCCAGAACGTACGGAACGTCGTGAAATCGTGACGTGTCGCGAAATCATGACGTGTCACAAAATTACGGTAGAAGGAAGAAAAAAATGACTAAGGCACAGAAATGGCGCGATTTCACGACATGTCGCATTTCACGGGGCATTGGAGAGAAAAGTGGACAAGTCGATTACACGTAGCGAAATCGCGACGTCGCAAAATCGTGACCATTTTCAGAAAGAGGGCTCAGACGTACGGGCGTCGCGATTTCGCGACATGTCACGAAATCGCGACATGTCGCATTTTTGCGGCACAAGGAACAGTCAAAGGAACCAAAATGCAAGAAAAGTCTAAGGCATGAGAATGTCGCGAAATCGCGACGTCACAATTTTACGACGTCGCGAAATCACGACAAAGTTCGGAAGAAAGCTACAAGTGAGAAAGCTGTCGTGAAATCGCGACGTCGCGATTTCACGACGTCGCGAAATCACGACAAAGTTTGAGGAAAGCGCGCAAGGCTTAAAAAGGTCGTGAAATCGCGACGTCGCGATTTCACGACGTCGCAAAATCACGACCATTTTCAGAAAGGAGGCCGAAGTCACAAGGGTGTCGCAAAATCGTGACAAGAAGAGAAAAAAGTGCCAAGGGCGAGAAAGGGTCGCGATTTCGCGACATGTCGTGAAATCGTGACATGTCACATTTTCACGGCTCATGGGGAAGAAAGATGCATGGAGTGTAGGAAAGGTCGCGATTTCGTGACATGTCACGAAATCGCGACATGTCGCATTTTCGCGGCTTAGGCAAAAAAGGGCCCAAAAGTGAAAATAGCTGGAAATGGACACGTGTCGTGATTTTGCGACACGTGTCAAGACAAAGCAGGCCACGTATCAGATAATTAGAGCCATGCAAATGAACTTTAGGGCTTCATTTTAATATTTAAGCTTTTGATTTAATAATTTTAAAATGCTAATCCTTGTTTGTCTTTCATGCAGGAAGCCATCTGGCACTTACATGATAACGGAGAAATGGCCATAAAGACAAAGTTAAGTGCAAATTAATCGAAGACAACCATATTGAAATGAGAGATGCCGAAAATTGTTGTTTCATCCAAATTTTACAGATCTGGCTGCAAAGAGACTTTACGGTGACTAAGCAGCTGCCTATTTAATGGAGTATGCCGAGAATTGACCGAAAAATGAAAATATCTACACACAGTTATCAAAAATTTTCGATGAATGCATTTAATGATAATTTATGGCAGAATTAATGGCTTGCAGACATTTTCAACTCAGGGATGGCTCTACGGAGATGAAATGTCAGAGAAGTGGTGATTCATCCAAATTACCCGAGGGCATTAATGAAGACATTTATTCATAGTTACGGGTGAATGCAAGTGGCATTCAAATTCTGTTTTCTCCATTTATGGCAAGTGACTGCACTGATTTGTAGAATGGTTAAGTTTTATCCGAACTTTGTTTTAAAAGAGCTTATATTGTAAAACCCGGGTACTAGGGTTTAAGATGATAAGATTTACGGTTTGAGAAGAAGAGATTTCTAAAAAGATCAGGGTTTGTCCTGAGTCTATAAATACTTCTTCTCAATGTAATCGCAGGAGGCAGAGACTTAGAAATAAAAGACTATTGAAGCAATTTCTTGCAAATTTTGTAAAATACTTTATTTCTGGACTTGGAGTTGATGTGCTTTTGTTTTCTGTGATAGCATGGCCAGGAGCCTAATATTTTTTAGATTGTGATAAGTTCATCTTATTTTGTTATCCGTTTCTTTAAAGTTTATTAAATATATGCTGTAAATCTGTTATCAAGATTAAATATGTTGTTGGGCTTCATTTGTTCTATTGTATGCTAGGGAAAATCATAGATTTAAGGTTCAAGTTTGTTCTAATTGCTCTGTCCTCACTGTGTGAGCTATGCTACCGGTGAGAAATACCAATTTTAACGGACTTCCCTTCTGTTTATGATTTTATTTCAGATCTGTTCCATCTCTGCCTTATGCTCTTAGTAGAAAGTGATCTTAGAAAGCTGGACACTTTCTTCTTTGATTTGTTCTATTGTGAAGCTGATAGTATAAATAAAATTGGTAGTTTTGTTTTACAACTAAGTTTGATAAACTTCTCTTTCTGCCTTACCCTACCCTCTTTGTTTTACCGTGAAATGATCCATTTTTATTTTCTTTTAAATTTGTCTTTTATTTAAATCTATCGACCCATAAGAGCTAGATCAAAGAACTAATTTTAAATCTGATTGTCAACAAGTGACAACTTCTAAACATTACTGAATAAATTCAAGAACCCGTTGTAAGGTAATGGATAGTCCATATTGAAAACTATTCCAGAAGTGAAAAAGAGTGAATAGACATTCGACCCAACTCTGTAACTCACACCTTGGATAACCAGCAAGATCCTAAAGTGAGTGGGATTTATCCCGTATAAGTGTTATCAGAGTTTCATGCTCATTCTTCACAGGGTGTGTATAAAAGTCAGACCAACAGTCTTCAATCCTTTCAATGAAATCACAAATCTTATTCCCCTAGAAATAATCAATAATTGGTTTAACTAAAGCCAACTCTGATATTGACTCCAATAGAATCTCAATCACCCACACGTCACTCTATAAGTCGATAGACCTACCATCTCCCAAGTACCACCTACCCCATCTACAAATATTTGATCTACACGAAATCAGGCTAGACTAGAAATTTGAACCCTGAGGGGGTAACAGATCTCAAATAAACTGCTTCCCATAATTTAGGTATTTGGCTTGATAATATCAACCCATCCCACTTTATCCTCTTGAACCAGTCTCCAACCCTACTTGTTGTATACTTGGTCTCACGCCACTAGATGAAATTTCTTTTTCTCACTTGCTCCTAACCAAAGAAATGAGCATTGGATCTATTATATTCTTTCAAGAATATTACCCAATATTCAAAATAGAGAAAGAAAAAAATACCAAGATGCTTTTAAGGGTGGCATTAACTAACATCATTTTTCCCTACTTGGCTTAGGATAACCCCTTTCCATATTGTAAGGTTTCTTTGGACATGCTCCACAATCGGTTCCCATAGGAATGATATTAAAGCCCCAAAAAATATTGGCATCCCTAGGTAGGTTGAATGGAGAGACCCAATATTATATCCCAGAATATTTACAATCCTCAACTGCCTTGCTAGAGGAGTATTGACAAAAAAAATAACACTTTTTCTAAAATTAACCTTTTGACCCATCACATGTTCATAATATTCTAGAATACTTCTGACTAATTTTACTTGCAGAATTGAAGCTTGAAAGGATAGAAGAGTATCATTGACAAATTGATGATGGGATATGGGACTAATGGACGTATCCATATTAAGGCCTACAATAGAATAACTAGCATTGATGGCCCACCCTAGAAATTTTACCAAAAAAATAAAAAGGTATGGGGATAATGGATCTTCCTAATGAATTACCCTACAACTCCTAAAATATCTTGTCGGAAAGCCATTCACTAGAATTGAGAACTTGGCTGAAGAGACACATAATTTGATCAAACTTATCCACTCCTGACTAAAGCCAAATATATGTAAGAATTTGAAGATAAACTCCCAATAAACCCTATCATAAGCTTTATTCATATCCAACTTAAGTAAGGTCCCAGAATTACTGCTTTTGGTCACCGAATGGATGATTTCATGGACTGCAATGATTCCATCCAGAATTTGCCTCCCAGCTATAAAACCGCTCTGTAGGATATCAATGATGTCTGGTAATAAAATATTCAATATTTTTGCTAGGTTCTTCGTAAAAAATTTAAAAATAGTATTGCACACACTGATAGACCTATAAGCTATAAAATCCTTAGCATCAGTTGCTTTAGGGATAAGCACCAAAAACATAGAGTTGACATCTAAAATAATTTGTTTCAAATATTGAACATCTTTTATGGCATCACATATCTCTGGCTCCAAAATATACCAAAAATTCTAAAAATATATTTGGGGAAATCCATCAAGTCCTGGTGCTTTGATCCCTCCCATTGCAAAAATTTCTTTACTGATTTCATCATCTAAAAACAAAGTATCCAAAACATTATTCATATCTACAGAGACTAGAGGTGGTATGTTATTAAGTAAGTGAACTTCAACCTATTGATTTTTTGTTATTGTGGAACACAAGAGGTATTTAGAAAAAATTACTCCCTTGGATCTAATATCTTTGATATCTTCAGAGAGTCCTCCATTTTCTTTCATAATCACCCTGATCCTATTATTACTCCTATGCCTCACCATAGTGGAGTGAAAAAATTGTATGTTTTGATCACCCTCCTTAAGCCACAGAGCCCTAGATTTTTATCTCCACATAATTTTTTCCCCTGCCAAAATATTATGGAGTTCTATGATAATGGATAGTTTTTGCCTCTTTAATTCCATAGAGTAACCCTGAGTTTTGGCTATCTGCTCAACCTCCTACAACTGGTTGTGAATTTCCATATTTTTGGAAACAATATTTCTAAAAACTTGCTTATTCCAATCTTTCAACTTTTCCTTTATAAATATCAACTTGGAGGCTATTTGTTCCATTCAAGAACATGAAAACCTTTTACTCCATCATTACTCAATGTTGGATTCTAAACTAGGGTGTTGAATCTACATTGCTTCAAATCTAAATGGTCGGGAAAAGAAGCCCAAATCCTACGTTTTCTCAAGAAAAATTGGATTGTTATCTAAGGCTAACTTAGGGAGGGAGCTTAAGGATGCATCACAAAAAAATGGGATACCTTCTTTAGACACCAGCATTTTATCCAACCTATTTTGAATGTTTTGACTCTCAATTAACCTGTTACTCCATGTAAATCTCAACCCTTTTAGGTACAAATCCATCAGCTCCTAGGAGTAAATAAAATATCTAAATTCATTCATGCTACTGAGCACCAGGGTTTCTCCTTTTTATTAGAAGGATATAAGGGTGTATTGAAATCACCCACCAAAAGCTAGACCTATCCTTTAAAATTTTCTCTTATAGAACCAAGGAAATCCTAAAGCATGGTTCTAGAGGATCTCAAATTTGGGATGTAAATATTTGAGGTTATCCATTTAAATTTTAACTCCTTGGAAAAAAATAGGATGCTAGTCAGTCAGTCAGATATGAACACAGTCAACCCATCAATGGTTTTAGGGTCCCACATGCACAAGAGACCCCCAAGGCACCATTAGTCGAGTTAGCTATGAACTCAACCTCCTTCCAAACCTTTCTCTTAAATATTTCAGCACTACTACTATCCATTTTTATTTCTTGTAGCAAAATTATATTTAGTTTAAAATATTTTTTGATCGGTTCCAATGCACGGTGTTTAGGTAGCCCATTAAGGCCCCTAATTTTCCATGGTAAAATTTTTCATTTATAATTCTTATAAAGAAAACTCTCATCCTTATATTGGGGGGAACTGACAAAATGAATCTAGCTTCATTTTCTTACCTTTTTTGTAACCCTCATTTATAATAGGATGTTATACGACATTGGAGATGTGAGAAGGAAGAGATACTGTAATTGTGAGATCGAAGAGGAAGTACAATGGATTTATTGTAGGTTGTTTCCCTTCAATATTTGTTGGATGGAATAATAAATCTTGGTTATTTTATTTGTGGGCATAGCCCACATTTTCTAAACCACGTAAACCTATATCTTGAGTATTGCTTTATTCTTCTATGTTTTATTTTTGCATTTATTTATTGCTCATATTTTTTTAATCCTAACAATTTGTCCATACACCAATCCCACATATATTTGGGTGAATGGTCAACACCAAAAACAAATCCAAATACTTAGATATTTCTCCTATTTACACCCACTTCCATGTTATGGATATCCAATATGGATTATAATTAAATCCAAATGGAATAATAGAGTTCTTAGATTCTTGAATTCTTTCACCAAAGGCCCTACAGAAGGTGTGAACTATTCATAATATTTTACTGATATACTAAAGGAAAAAGTATAGAATCATCTACGAAGTAAGATTTAATAAGTTGAGAGCCATCTAGAATGGGGATACCTCTTATCCTCACCTATTTAATTATAGATTCTAATAGATAACAGAGGGTATCGATTGTAATTACAAATATATAGGGAGCTAATGGGAAACCTTGCCTAAATTATCTTTCCACATGAATGCTATTAGAAAATTTTGTATTAATAACCACTCTTGTAGAAGCATTTGAAAATAGGGAAGCTACCATATCAATGAATCTATTACCAAAACCAATCTAGTGGATCATGCTTAAGATGAAGGACCACTCTAGTTGATCATAAGATTTGTCAAAATTAAGCTTAAGGGAAAGATACTTGAGGTCCTATGTTAGAGCCCACTCCATCCCTTCCAAATATGTAAATATATTATCCAAAATATAGCGATCTTTAATGAATATTATTTTCTATGGGTAAACAATTTTTGTAGCCACTGGGAGGAGTCTTATAGCCAAAACCTTAGCCAAAATTTTATAGGAGAATTTGAGTAAAGTAATGGGACACCAATCAACAAGTAAATATAGCTTAAGTATTTTGGGAATGAGCATGATCAATCCTTAATTAGTGGCCATCCCAAGGCCTATAGTAATAGCCTCCTCACAAATCTGCAAAAAACTAGCTTCTATAGTCTCCCACATGGTCTTAAAAAAATTCCTACTCCAATTCTTTCTCCTTTTTCCTATGAACAGAGGCTAGGATTTTTCCAAAACCTTGAAGGTAATCCACTATTATGATGATGGTTTTCTCCCACCACATAATCCACCCTCACTCTCCTGAGGGCCTTGGCAAGAGATTCCACACTTTCTTGATTCCATTAACACAATCTACTTGAGCAGGGAAGTTTTTAACTTGAAAGGCAAGTTGTTTTTGGGTTTTATTATGAGAGATCATCTGAATTTATCACTGAATATATTAGATGAGACAAATAATTTTGGATGATATCAATATTTTTTGCTACATAGAAGTGGTCCAATATTACCATTCTGAGAGCATCACCACATCGTGCAATGATCCAAGTAAACCAAACACCATGATTTTCAGCACTCATATTCCAATTAGGATCATAAAGATTCCAAGCCCTTCTAAACCTAGACCACGATATAGTCTCATTTGGTTGTTTGAGTGGAGTGTCACCCCCCAATATTTCTCCCTCCCATTCTAACATATTTAATTCCCCTCTTATTATTCAATATACTTTTGACAAATTGAAGCACATCCAATCCTAGATGGATGCCCTTCTAGATGCATCATTGGGTGCATCAATAACTGCAATGCCCAATTTTCTACCACCAAATATTACTATACAACACACTGATCTATGCATTGGATCCTCTTTTGATAATAAAATATAGTCCCATATCTCCTTAGAGAGGCATAGGACAGCCCCCTCACCTTCATCATTATTTGTACAAAAAGCCCCCTGACCCCCCATAGGGTACTAACGGTATTTTTGAGTCTAAAACCTAAAATTTTGACTTCTTGAAATAGTAAAATTTGTGCGTAAAATATCTTTATGAATGTTCAAACAACAAAATACCACTCTCATAGCATGATTCCACACACATTCCAAGACATGATTCTTGAAGATATCAATCTGACATATTGTCAACTAAAGCATCATAGGTAATTCGGGTCGGTACAACTTGCATATAATCATGCAGAGTACCTATTCCATTGGAATGATGTATGGCTAAGGAGGTATTGTTAGAGTGAGAGTTGGTAGGATTATGGCTCCACTCCTTACCTCCTAGGTGTTGGTATTTGGAGACACCTCCAAAAGGAGGGGAGAGGCATCTGATGATGAGCTCCGCTTGTGTTTTTTGTTATATTTGGTTACCCAACCCTCCTCTATTGTTTCATGAGGATTTTGTTCCATAGGAGCTTAAAATGTTGGAGGGGTATTAAGGTATATGTGGGTAGCTACCAAGTAAGAAGCTTGGGGAACTAAATGAGTAGGGAAAGAGGTCACATCATGAGAACCAGAAGGTTGTAAAGGTTGAACAAGTGGTACTATTTTTCTTGCATGTTGAGTAGTGGTAGTAGGAGTACTAGCAGGCTAGTTTTGTTATTTGGGAGGTCTCACTAGATGGTTTTTAATAATATATCCTTTTTTTTCTATAGTAAAAACATGATTTTGGAAAGTTGAGATAATTAATTTACTATTCAAATTGGATACCAGGGGCTCTGAATAAGATCTTACTTGAGAGGTCGTTAGAGAAATTAGTCTCAACCAAGAAGCATGGGTGGGAGCACATGAAGTACAAGGACTTGGATGGGAGGAATAATGGCCTTCCAAAAATAGCAGCTATATGAGGTAAGTACTTTGTGCATGCCAAGTTTAAGAAAGGTAGGTCAATCTAAAGGGGGTATTTCATGTTTGACACATTCTCAGGGTTAAATTGGAACACCTAATGCTATAGAAAGACCAGTTGACGAAAAAATTATCTATGTTGTAGCACATGGGTGCAATATTCCTAGTGGGGAGGTTATTCTCAAGGGATTGGAATGATCAATTTTTTGTTCTTGTTCAAATACCCAAGTTACACAATTGTATAGTATTTCCAACAATTGATATGCTAACACACATTAGCTTATACAGACTCAAATCGTACAAATGTATGATCACAAATATTAAAAATATATAATCATAAATCATACAATGTCAGTGCTTGTATGATTTGACACTTATTAAATCCTTCAGATTTTGTTTTGCAAGCTACCGTATACAATTTTGTAACTAAGTTGTTTAATTTGCCAATAATGCCAAATCGGGTAAAATTATTTGGTATGATTTGTAACATGTCTGGTGTACGATCTTTACAAACTAAAAGTTCAAAAAGGTGCCAAATTGGATACTCTTCCTTATAAATATTTCTCATACAAGTTTTAGAAAGTTTTAGAAATGTCAATTACTCCATATTTACCAACATGCAAGTGTTGTCCTTAGGGTTTAAGAAAGTTATTCACAATGGCAATATCCATAAATCATACAATATCTCCAAAAATATATTTCTTGATGCAATATTCCTCACATATCATTTCCAAGGCTCACACTAGTGGGGATTCACTTCCATTCTTCATATTAGTGCATAAATATCATCCATGGATATAGAGAAGTAGCATGCAACAATCAGATACTGCAAAACACTAATCCATAATTACAAAAGTGTACAACATGTGAGAGAATACTATGTAATGTGATTATTCATTCATCACTCTTAAATGGATATTACAATCACTAACAGTTCCACAAGGATACATAATAAATTAACAAGCAAGAGGGAAAAAGTGTCACGATTTCGCGACATGTCGTATTTTCGTGACCAAAAGAGAAGAGAAAGAGTGGGAAGGAAAAGTGTCGCGATATCACGACATGTTGCTTTTTCATGACCAAAAGAGAAAAGAAAGAGGAGGAAGGAAAAGCGTCGCGATATCGTGACATGTCACAATTTCGTGACCAAAAGAGAGGAGAAAGTTTTAGGAGGCGAAATTACCGAATGCCTGTGTTTTAAGGTGTGTGTAATCCTTTGTAAGAATGTTGCTTATTGTTGGTTGTGTGGCCCTAGTAGGGGGCTAAGAACATAATGTGTGGCTCTTTTTTTTTTCACTTAAGCTTTGTGCTGATTTTGTAATAGGTTTTGGGTCAACCTGTAAAACCTGGTAGTAATGAATTTGTACCTTATTTACCAAAAAAAAGGATACATAATAAACCAGTAATTCCACACAATAATCAAATAGATGTATTCAATAAATAGACTCATCAGAATAGACTTACAAAATTGAAAGGGGGGTCTTATATAACATTGCCCAAACCATTCCAAGCAGTTCCTGAGGAAATTGGTTATTCACAAATACCCATGTATAATGACATCCTTAATTACACCCTTTTACTAAGTCTAATTACACCTATTATCAAATTCATTCTTAATTACAACTCAAATTGCATTTCATTGCACCTTGTACATTTTACCTCTAGTTTATACGTTTTGCCTCCTCCTTGTATGTTTTACTCCTACTTGTACGTTTTTCCAAAACTATAAAAATTGTCAAAACTATCAAAACTAAGCAAATCCTCTTTGTCACTTCTTCTTCTGGGAGGTAGATTTGCTACCTACATCTACCCTCCCCTTTAATTTTGTTGGTGTCCTCACTGACTCATTTTTTTTTTTTCAGTTGGGCCTCATATTCTTTGGCTAGGTCTTTCGCTATCTTCCAACCAAGCACGAAGAATTGTGTGTTGATCATGTAACTTGGCTACGTAGTCACCCATTTCTACTGATTTCACACCATGCTAGTTGGTTGTCTCCTTGATAGTCTTTAGGAGTCCCCTTGATTATTTTTTGTGCTTAGTAGCACTCTTCTTAAGTTTCTCCTGCAAATGTTTTTATTTGCTACTTCTAATTAATCATTCTTGTTTATAATGGTCTTCATATGGTGATTAATATTAGCCTCCAAAGCACAAACAGTCTCCTCCTTAATCGTCAGTTGTGTTTACTTCTCCAGGATCATATGATTGTATTGCTTATTGTCCTTTGTAAGATCTTCTATATTCTTATCCTTTACTACCATTTGCTCATCTTTCACAGTCAGTTGTATTTTTAGTTCATATTTCACCTGCAACTGTTCTTTTTCTTTTAATTGAGCTTCCAACTCCTTGATCCTTTCTTCTATCGTTTGTGAGACCTATCGCTTCTCTTCTTCTAGAGAACTAATTTTACCCCCAAAAATAGCCCTATTACTCAACAATTATTCTTCCAATTTATTTAATTTATCTTCTATTGTAGCCTTACTCTTATTCAATTCTTCCTCCATTGTAACCATTTCCTTTTGAGTGGCCTCTATTTCTTCTTTCTAAGCTTCCTTGAGCTGATATATCTTCTCCAATCCTATGCTCAACCACTCTATCCAATGTGTTAGGAAGTTCAACTTCCTCAAAGTGATAGCCAAGCCTAATATGACCCTCTTATGTTTCAACTTTTTTGTATTCAAAGGACAAGTTGGATAATTGGCTTTATCTAGGTACAATCTCAAATTCTACTAGTAGTTGGTTCTCACTCCATATGGTAATTCATCTCTCCCTAACATCGTTGTTACCTCTTCTTTGGATAACCTCCATGGGTTTTGTGCATGGATATTAGCAATTCTCTTTGTACGATCCTCACTACTCACCCATTCTGTTATATTTTCCAATTTAATAAACACTTGTTCCTCCCATAGCTTCAATTCTCCTACACATCCAATACAAAACTATAGTTTGACGTTGTCCATGACATTGCCTATCTGAGAGAAGAAATGGTCCACCTAATTATCTACCCTTTTTGCATTCTCCTTAGTTTTTATTTTTGAGAATTGTGGTATTTATAGGAGATAGATTTTTTGCATCCTTCGTAATTATTCCTATGTAGGAGTTTGTTCTTCCAAGTGGTGACTAGAGCTTCCCCAAAGCTCCATTAGTGCTTTCTCCATATTTATCTTTTTCCTATGGTGGATTCTATCCTATAGTTCTCTCAACATTGATATCATATTCAATATAAATAGCCTCGGCATGAGATTTTTGTTGTCTTGTAGGTTCATGGACCTCCTTTTGCTCAGTTAATTCGACATGTTATTCTTCTATCACCTACTTTTCTTCCTAATTCTACTGGACTTCCATTGTTGTAACCTATTCAAAAACAATATTTTCATATTCCTATGATGTATTTGTATCTTCTTGTGCATCACCTTATTCATTTTTATTAGTACCTCTTCCCATCATCAATATAAAGTGATGCTTATTTTTCTATTTTGACTCTTCTTCTGAGGCTTCCACTACTACCTTGGATTTATCCTTTACTTCTTGTGTAGTGGCTACCACTTCTTGTACTATTTTCCTCACTTCTATATCATACAAAATTTTAGAAGAGTCCAAAATTTTAAGTTTGGTAGACTAGAAAATTTGTGGGGACTCTACCATATCATCTACCTCTGCCAAATTCCAATTGTGTAAATCTAGCTGCTCCGAGTATGATTGTCCTTCCACTTGTTGATTCTCCTGTATAGGATTGACTTGTTTTTTTAGAACATGATTTTTTGTCAGTATTTCTTGTTGTCTTCTCATTCTTATATGTACTAGACTGGATTGCCTCCCCACAATGTCCTCCCTTTCCTGAACTGATTGTTGCTCTTGTTGCCATTTTTGAAGTGCTTATTGTTCCATTTCAGGTTACAACTTCCTTGATATTTTCCTTTAATGGTTTACTTTCTCATTCGAAGAAGTATCCTCATGCACTGCAGTGGCCTTAGGTGCTTTATTTTCCCAAGAATTATCTAGAGTCTCCATATGAATTGGCACTGACTTTGTCCACTACATAATGGTTGGTTTACCTGCATCAATATTCCTAGGCTCTATCAAGCCTGGAAAATTAATTCCTATCTATGTAACTGTGTTCAATAACAATCCAATGGTAAGGAAAGTCATCCAAAAATTCTTTGGATTTTTTCAGTACGTCATACATATTTCTATCCATATAGGTACCCCAATCATACTAAATTCCTTTGGTGATACCTTCCACGTATTGAGCCATCAATATTAGCATATTTGTGGCTTATATTTCTCCTAAAAGTTGAGCCATTCCAATATTCATGGTGCATGGCCAATCCTTCCCTATCAACTAGCTTTGTTTAATCCCTCGAGTTCCTACACCTGAGATATTTTCTTTAGTCAATGATTTCACATTGGTGAGTGAAGTGATGATACAATGTGTCTCAATAAAATCAAGCAACCTCTTAACTACATCAATGCTATATTCTAGCAATCCAAATATTCTTTTGAATGCCTTTGCTATGAATTCTTACCTTCAATGACCACTTACCCACATTAACATAGGTAATTTTACTTGCAGGATCATATGCCTAAACAATTTATAATAGATGGTTGTAAAAGAAGGTCTTTTGGTGTAGTGGAACTTATGCTATCATAGCTACACCAGCCTTCTCAAATTCTTTTCTCCATGGGTGGTTCTTATTTTCTTTGCTCCACCACTTCTAGCACGTATCTCCTCCATTTTTTATAAATCATATCCTTGTTATATCAACCTGGTCCTCCTTAGATTCACTGCTCAGATCCTCTTCTGGATCTAGATAATAGAATTCACTATCCAGTTCCCTCCTCGGGGATCTTTCCTATGCCATTTCCTCCTCTCAAAACCTTGGTAGTGTCCTTCGATCAGCCCTGCAATACCTCTGCCATATCCATGGGTTGTATAATCCTCTACTCTAAGGATAATTACCATAGCAACCACATAACTAAAATTATTGCCCTTGGTATTGCCACGGATGTGACTCTCTCTTGTGTAAAGGTCTTGATGACCGTTCAACCTGTTGGTTGTAATTTTTCTTAACTAGTATCCAGACTCTTCAATTGAAATTATTTTCCCATCATTCCTCCAGTTAGATTTTATTTCTAGACATCAAATATTATGTAATTACAAGTCCCTTAAAACCCATACAATACTACTATAAATTGTACAATACACCCTCCAAACCGTTCATGTATGTTTTTCATTCATACAACCACCTCCAAATCATAAAATCTTTAAATTGCGTAGAAACCATTAAACAACTACAAATCATACATTGGATGCATAAAAAAGTACAGGGGCCATGCCAATATGTACAATGTACCTGTCCATATGTTCTCATTTTTTGGATCCATACAATTTCGTATGATTTGCTCAAAAAGGCTTAAATCGACCTCCAAACTGCTTGAAATCGCATAAGTTCTTCCTAAAATCATATAATCTATCCTCCAAATTGTACAACATATATTTTAAAACCCTTATTCACTTGAAACTTGTATTTTTTACTTCCTTTTCATGATTTATCACCTACACTATTGCCGAAATATCTTGATCTACCTTTATGGTGCAATTCTAGAGCAAATATGTAATTTTTCCTTTACTTGGTGTAAGTTCTCCTAAATTAATTTTTTTTGGCTTTGTAGGGTTGTACGATCATCTCCTCTTTTTCTTATACCTTCTAAAATTCCTTTTTGCTACTTTTTCTCTAATTAGGGCTCGTATGTTCTTTTTCTTGCAATTTCTTCATTCGAGCTCCAATCTACAATTTCCTTGAACCCTGGGTGGACTTTTTCAATAATCTATCTCTTTCTTTGATGCCTTCTACTACAAAAACTTTCTTCATTTTAGCTATAATTCAAAATTTACTTTTAATGGATTCAAAACCTCACTTTTCTCTTCTAGTTTAATTTTTTGAATGCGAAAAGTCTCCCTAGTGCAAATTTAAAAATAGGTCATGCAATCTATAGTTCTACTAGTGAATTTCAATGCCCATGCAGAAGATTTATTTGGTTGCACACTTCTCACCTTCGTTCTCCTTGAAATTTTTAATTCACCCTTGTAATGTTGTAAAAATACTTCAAGCATCCTTTATTTAAATTTTTGCAAAACCCTAACTGTTCAAATTTTAAAATTATGCCACTTTACTCTCTTTGCATGCATTTTTGTCTTCTTTTGATTGGATGATCAACAAATCACCACTTTTCACATGTGATTTCATATTTTTCCTACTTTTTTTGACAACTCATCATTCCACGCATGCAAAAATTAATTGTGATGGTTGCAAATCATACATATGTACATAAAATCATACAATAAGCTCTCTTATACAATTTTTGCTTGTGCCTTTTCTATTTATGCTTGTACGATTTCAAACTTGTGCTTTTTTCCACTTCAACTGGTGTGTACGATCTGTCACTTAGAGAAATTTTCCATTTTTCTCTCTTGAATAGGTCACCATTTTTAGTTTTCAACCAACTTTTTTCTTAATTTTTTCCTGAGGGATTTTCACAACTAAGGAATTTTTTTTTTTTTTCTTTTTAATACTATTTAAACTTACCATCATGGGAATTGCACTGTGACATTCAATTATATGGTCCCATCTTATTCTTATCTTGGAGGTTCAACCATGACATTACGAGTGATTGTATCATCTAGCACCACTTGCTCTCTAGGATGATTCATCTCGAATTGTGATGTTATTGAATTCCCTGGCCTTCCACTACCATGTGTGCAATCTAGAATTGTATAATTACAAGTTAGAGTATATTCTCCTAATGTCTCTTTATCTTGTCGTACAATTGATAGATACCTTGGTAGCAATGCTCTGACTATTATACTATCATTTGAATGACTTATCTACCTATCTCCTCAAATAAATTATGTCTCCAGACTTGGCAATCTAATCCTTTGTTTTCCATGGTTTCTTTCATCTGCAAAATGCACTCTTTCTCTACTAGCCAAGCCTCTACCTTGTAAGTGCCTTCCACATCCTATTCCTCTTGATATCAAAACTCTTTGAACAATTGGTGGTTCCTCCATTCCTTGGAGTAATCCTCTACCTCCTTCCACCCTTTGAGGTCCTCATCAGATTAGTGGTGGACATCCCAATGGATACCACCATGTAGGATTTGGAAAGATTCCTCTTATCCCTAGTATACCTTGCAGATTCCTTGTCCAATTCAAACATGCTAAAGGTGTGTCTCCCAACCATGGTCAAAACCTTCCCCATCCTCTTCCTCCTCTTTATGTAACATCACCTTGACTTATTTCATTCCATGGTCGAATACCTTCTCCCCCTCTTGGATAAAGCCTTAAGGGTCCTTGTCAATTTATTCCTCCCATTGCTTGATTATCATGAGTAATATCTACCATCTCAATATTGGATAGTGGACTTCTACTTCATATTATGCTTGGTGATAATTGTCGTAGTGCTCTGATTCTATGATCCACATGAATTAATTGATTTCTCCATTTTCTTTCCTCAAATTATATTTGTGGATATGAGGTTGCCAATATCTCCCTGTATGCTTCAAAAAAGTTAGTGTCAGAACTTGAGTCATTATGATTATCCTCTCTTTGCTAAGACCAATCTATTAGTAAGTTTATCAATCTCTCCAATATCCTTACTTCTCTCCTTTGTCTTCTTAGCTATTGATAGGTTATTGTATAATACTATAGATCAAGGTTGGCTTGAGGCTCCTGAGGTCTTCTAAGTTGTCGATGTGTTGTCGTAAAGGCTAGAGGATCAAGGTTATCCTGAGGCTCCTGGGGTATTCCTATATATTCATCATCACTACTACTCTCTATGCTAGATTATTTTACTAGCCAAGGCATTCCGTCATCACTATATTAACTCGAATACACTTGTGTGTTACCTTGTGGTTGAGGTGATGTGATTGCTTTCTCAATATCTCACCAAAGTATTTTTGTATCTTCATTTGTCATTGGTAGATCAGTTAGTGCAACTTGTGATCTTCTTCCTTCACTTGTGCTTGCATAAATATTTCTTATACCACTTCTTGGAGTTATCCCCTCATTATCCTCAACTTCCCCTTCTATTTCTTGTAGCCTAGATACTCTTTGCTCATCTAGCCTTCGTATTGTACCATCCAAATTTTGGATGATTTGCTCCCTCAACCTTACATTATGACCTCACAGTATCTGATATTCCTCCTACAAATGTTGGGTTTGTAGTCGCATTATTTATTGTAATAGCCCTATCTGATCTAATGGAGTAATTTCAACCAATTCTTCATCAATGTTATCATTCTCATTATCCTCTAGAACTTCCATTTCATAAGTGTCTACTCTATCTTCATATCATATTTTTAGTCATCCTTCTACTTTTTAGGGTAGTTCTCTACGTTCCACCCAAGGATATATCATGTTTCAATTTACTTGGGGTGCTTCTTCTTGCTTTCACTTACTTCTGGGTAATATTACTATATTCTAATATCCTCTTTCATTTGGAGGAATTCACTCTTTGTCTTCCTCTGTTACTTGTTCGGTCCCATCTAAAATTTTGATATGCACTCAAAATCGGGTCGAGGTACCAAATATTGTTGTTCTATGGTTGTTCGTGTCTCCTCCCCTTCTATAAATAAGTATGTGAATCTTGTTTCAAGCTCCTCATATGATGGACCTTGCTCATATTGAGTTCTTTTTTGGGGTCCTGCTTGTCTTCTCCATTCAATATCTTTCGAAGAAATGAATAAGTATTGTACTTTGTAGGGCTTGAACTTTGAGCTATTTATAGTACTGGGTGCCTCAATCCCATTCAAGTTTTACAACTTTACTGATACATTATTCATTACTTCCACCACTTTGTAGGGACCAAGCCATAAAATCTTCAACTTATCAGGCTTGATTTCTTGCTTCTCATTAAAATTTAGAACTAAGTCACCCAAACTAAGTTCCAGCTTCCTTAGGTGTTTGTCATGCCATAATTTCCTTATTTTTTGGGCTACCTCAATTGCCCATTGTGATATGACTCTTCTTTCATCCAACTTAATCAATGTTTTCAATCGCTCCTCCAAGATTTCTTGATCACCCAAGTGATGCTCCATTGCAATTCTCAGACTTGGTATCAAGAATTTGACTAGCACCATTGCATATTGTACATACATCAACTGGAAAGGTGTATGCTCTATTTTTGGTTTAAAAGTTACTCTATATGCCCATAAAATAGATGGTAATATTTCATCCCAATATGCTCCTTCTATTCCATAGGTTTTGTACAAAGTAGATACCAGGAATTTATTTTTTGCTTCCACCTGCCCATTCACTCTAGGATAATACGGACTAGAAAATGAATGAAAAATATTGAATTTGGTTATCAGTGTCTTAATAATCTCATTTACAAAATATCTTCCACGATCACTTGTTATCTGTAGTGGAATACCAAATCGTGTAATTACGTACTCATATAAGAACCTTGCTTTACTTTTAGCTGAGTTGTCAGGTAGTGATCTTGCTTCGATCCAATTTGTCAAGTACTTTGTTGCTACCACAATGTATCTGCACTTCCTTCTTCAAGAGATTTTCAATGGTTCAACGAAGTCCAATCCCCATATTTTAAATAGTTCATAGGGTTGTGATGGATGCAATGCCATAAATATTGGATATTTTGAGTAAATGAATTATCATTAATGTCAAGAGTGAGTGGTCATTGATGTCAAGCTTTTAGCACCACTCAATGGTAGTTTCAGTTGGCAACATTAGTTTTAGGTTCTCCAATAAATGCAAAAGGATAGCTCGATTTCAGAAAATCATATGAGGTCCAAAGTGCAAGAAAAAGCCTAAGTAAATAATATTATAATATTCTTTATGCAAAGGAAGTTTAAAATTAATTATAAATTAATTTTAAATTTATTTAGTAGTTAATTTACTTAACTTATAAAGTTATTTAAATTAATTGTTTATTAATTTAATTTTTAATTATAAATTAATTTAAGCTAAGGTTAAATAACCCTAAGGTGGGTTATTAAAATTAAAATTCGAAATTTGATTTTGAATTACAAAGCATTGATGTGAGGAGAAAATTAAAATGTGTATATAATGTGGGAACTCCCACCTTACCAAACCTTACCATGCCTTTGAATATTATGGTGAGCCTTACAAATTGCGTTGTGACCAAAGTGAAGATAGAGTGTGCAAGTTTCGTGGAAATTTCAATGGTGAGTGGAGGCATAAGAGGACTCCTTCCTTCACGTGGGTACTAGTAGCCCATGCGACAGGCTCCCAAGCGCTAAGATGCTTAGGCTTGGGGAGACAACAAATTGAATCATTTCGAAACCCCTTTTGGGGAAAGAAAGAGGTATGCATTAATCTTGGGAATCAAAAATTTCAGGAATATAGTTTGGGCATTTAAAAAATTAATTTTTGCATATTTTAAATTGGTTCTAAGGTTGCAAAGGGAGTTATAAGGATTTTGTAAAATTAAAATTTTAATGTTATTTGCTCAAATGTTTTGAAAGGATTGTAAGGTGTTTGGTTGATGTTTTATGGTGTTGGATATTATTTTAATTTGGATTTTATAAGGTGTAGCAAAGAAATTATATTTATGTATGGTATGATGAGTGTTATTTTAAAAGGGAGCAATAAGGCATAAATTGAGTTGTGATTATTTTGTGTCTAATGAATACTTTTGGGAAAGTGTTGATATAATATTGTTGTGTCTAACCATTGGAATTGGAAAGAATAAAATTATGATTGAGACAGGTTTTTCTAAAGGTTCTTTTACATCCAACAAAAGGTATGGGCATATTCTTCCTAGTGAGTGATTGTTGAAAATTGTGAATGAAAATTTGGAGTGAAAAGGATTGTTTGTTTAAGCATTTGTTGAGGGTGTTTTTAATTAATGCTTCAAGGTTTTTTGAAATTAAGAGTTGTTGATAAAACCTTATTTTATAAGAATTGTTGTTGAAGTGATTGAGTTGAGTGAAGATCTTGAACTAGGATTTGCAAAAGAACATGAGTATCATTGTTATGTGAAATTGGTTGATAAGCATTATTGTAAATATTTGAGTGAGTGTTCATATGTTTGGACTAGGTTTTGTGAGCAAGGATTATTTAATTAAGTGATTGGTTGAGTAGAGTTGGTTGAGCCTATTCAAGTGAATCTGTGAAGTGATAGCTCAAGTTCTATAAAATAAATTGTTCTATATTCTGAATTGATTTGAGAAAGAGGTTGAGTGTGAAATATATTGAGTCTCTAACAATTCTCTATATGTTTCTATGATAAAAGAGAGATTGAAAGTGATTGATAATTTGTGATTGTGAAACATATTGAGTCTCTAACAATTCTCTATATGTTTATATAATAAAAGAGTGATAGAAAGTGATTGAACATTGTGATAAATGTGAAGCATATTGAGTCTCTAACAATTCTCCTTATGTTTCTATGAGATTAGACAAGTTCTAGTGTGGACTTGTTAAGCAAATTTGAGGTAACTCTTTGAGAAGACTTGTGAGCAAATTTGATTGATTGATTTGTTCAAACCTTGAGTTAAGGATTGGGGTATATCCAACATAATTGATTTGTGATTAATTCAAGCTTTGAGTTAAGGCTTGAGGATAGATATTGAGGACAGATTTGTGCTAGATTGAGGGACTGTGTTTAGTACATATTAGAGGATAGAGATTAAATATAAATTTGTGCTAGACCAAAGGACTTTGTTTAGTGTAGATCAGAGGATACAGATTGAGGATATATTCGAGGATAGAGTTTAGTGTAGATTTGAGGAGAGGTTTGTGCCAGACTAGAGACAAAGTTTGAGAATATTTGTGCTAGACCGAAGGACTATGTTTAGTGTATATTTGAGATAGATATTTGAATTTTAAAGGATATAGAGAATGACAGTCTCTAGTGGATAGAGATCCATTAGCCAAGGAAATGAGGATAGGTGTCTTTAGTGGATAGAGATCCATTATCCAGAGCAAATAGAGCAATAGTTATTCTAGAATATCACCAGTCAGAGCTAAGAAGAAAGGAGTTCTCTTGTGGATAGAGATCCACAAACTTTATAATTTTAATCCAATATGTGATGAGGGAATTTTCCTTGGTTATTCCTCTAAGATTAAATCTTATTGATGCTTCAAAAAGATAACTCACACTATTGTAGAAAGTATAATATTAACAATTGATGAGAAGATAGATTCAAGAGAACTAGTTCAGCAAATTGTGTATCAGGAATATGGAAGTTGTCAAGAAGAGTTTCATGAGGAATCAGATGAAGAAAAAGAATAAACACAAATACTTCTTCCTAAAAATCCATCTAGGTATGTACAAAAGCATAATCCAAAAGAGCAAATCATTGGGAATCCAAATGAAAGACAGACAAGAAGGATAATAACACCATATCAACAAGCAAATTTTTCTTTTATATCTAATATTGAGCTAAAAGACTTCAATCATTCAAGTGAATATGAATTTTGGATCAAGGCAATGGATGAGGAATTAGATCAGATAGATAAAAGCAATACTTGGGAACTTGTCCCATGTCCAAAGGACAAGAATGTGATCGGCACAAAATGGGTATTCAAAAATAAGCTAAATGAAGATGGACAAGTAGTAAGGAACAAAGCAAGATTAGTATGCAAAGGTTATGCACAAGTAGATGGAATTGAATTTGATGATACTTTTACTCCAATTGCATGGCTTGAAGCTATAAGGATATTTTTAGCATTCTCAAGTTTCAAGAATTTCAAGGTATATCAGATGGATGTTAAGTCAACATTTCTAAATGGTGTTCTAGAATAATAAGTCTACATTGAACAGCTAGAGGGATTCATATTAATAGATAGACCAGATCATGTATGCAGACTGAAAAAGGTACTATATGGATTAAAGTAGGCTCCTAGAGCATGGTACTCAAGATTGGATAAATATCTTCAGGAACAAGGATTCATAAAAGGAATAGTAGACAACAACTTATATATCAAAAATGAAGGGAATAATATACTAATTGTGGTTGTTTATGTTGATGACATAATTTTTGGGGGAAATAATGATAAGATGTGTAAATAATTTGCTAAGAACATGCAAAATGAATTTGAAATTTCTATGTTTTGTGAGTTGTCTTTCTTTCTTGGACTTAAGATTTCATAATCAGAGAAAGGAGTATTTCTCTCACAAACCAAGTATATAAAAGAAATTCAGGTTAGAAGACTACAAACTAGTGAGTACCCCCATGATTATAGGATGCAAGCTAAGAAAAGATGATGAATCTCCAGAGGTATACCAAAGATTATACAGATCTATGATTGGTAGCTTGTTGTATGTTACAGCCACAAGACCAGACATAGTACAGTCAGTGGGATTAGTAGTAAGGTTTCAAGCATCACCTAAAAAACACATGTGGTAGCAGTAAAGATAATTCTCAGGTATCTAAAAGGGACTATGGATTTTGGTATCCCAAAAGTGACAGTTTTACACTCACAACATATATAGATGTAGATTGGGCTAGCAGTATTGATGATAGAAAGATCACAAGTGGAGAAGCATTCTTTCTTGGATATTGTTTAGTCTCTTGGTTAAGTAAGAATCAGGTCTCAGTATCCTTATCTAAAGTAGAAGCAGAATATATTGTAGTGGTATCCAGTTGTACACAAGTACTATGGATGAAGTGGACTCTAGAAGACTTCAAGATAAAAAATGATCATCCTATTCCCATATTATGTTATAATACAAGTGCTATAATATCTTAAAGGATCCAATGATGCACTCAAGGACAAAGCACATTCCAATCAAGTATCATTTTCTAATAGAACAGGTGACAAATAAATAGGTCAGGTTGGAATATGTTACTACAAAAGAACATATAGCAGATATTTTCACTAAACCATTTTCAAAGGAGATCTTTGAGTATCTCTGAGGAAAACTAGGAGTAATTCTCCCACCCTAGAATTAACCACCTCAAGAGGAGGTGGGGTATGGGCTAATATAAGAAAATCATTCTTATCCTCGAGCCCCAAAGGTGACCCTTTGCCATTGATGTCAAAGAGGGAGAGATTTGAGTAAGGGGGAGAGATTTGGTTTAAGGATAAATCATTGAGTTAGGGGAGCAATGTCCCAGGGGGAGCAGAACAAGAAAATGGTGAGGTATTTGGTACAAATAATTTGGGTTACCATCAATGACAAAGGGGGAGATTGTTGGACATTTTGAGTAGATTAATTGTCATTGATGTCAAGAGTGAGTGGTTATTGATGTCGAGCTTTCAACACCAGTTAGTGACAGTTTTAGTTGGCAGCGTCAGTTTTAGGTTATCCAATAAATGTAAAAGGATAACCCAATTTCAAAAAATCGGATGAGGTCCAAAGTGCAAGAAAAAGACTAAGTAAATAATATTATAATATTATTTATGCAAGGGAAGTTTAAAACTAATTATAAATTAATTATAAATTAATTTATTAGTTAATTTAATTAACTTATAAAGTTATTTAAATTAATTATAAATTAATTTAAGCTAAGGTTAAATTACCCTAAGGTGGTTTATTAAAATTAAAATTAAAAATTCAAATTTTGAATTACAAAGCACCAATGTGAGGAGAAAATTAAAATGTGTATATAAGGGAGGAACTCCCACCTTATCAAACCTTACCATGCCTTCGAATATTATAGTGAGCCTTACGAATTGTGTTGTGATCAAAGCAAAGATAGAGTGTGCAAGTTTCTTGGAAAGTTAAACAATGAGTGGGGCCATAAGAGGAAGGAACTCCTCCTTCCTTCATGTGGGTACTAGTAGCCCACACGATGGGCTCCCAAGAACTAAGGCGCTTAGGCTTGGGGAGACGACAGATCGAATCATGTCGAAACCTCTTTTGGGGAAATAAATAGGTATGCATTAATCTTGGGCACCGAAAGTTTTGGTAATATAGTTTGGGCATTTAAAAAATTAATTTTTGCATATTTTAAATTGGTTCTAAGGTTGCAAAGGGAGTTATAAGGGTTTTGCAAAATTAAATTTTTAACGTTATTTGTTCAAATATTTTGAAAGGATTGTAAGGTGTTTGGTTAATATTTTATGGTTTTGGATATTATTTTAAGTTGGATTTTATAATGTGTAGCAAAGAAATTATCTTTATGTATGCTATGATGAGTGTTATTTTAAAAGGGAGCAATAAGGCATAAATTGAGTTGTGATTATTTTGTGTCTAAGGAATACTTTTTGGAAAGTGTTGAAGTAATATTGTTGTGTCTAACCATTGGAATTGGAAAGAAGAAAATTGTGATTGAGACAGGTTTTGTAAAGGGACTTTTACATCTAAAAAAAGGTATGGGCATATTCTTCCGAGTGAGTGATTGTTAAAAATTGTGAAAGAAAATTTGGAGTGAAAAGGATTGTTTGGTTAAGCATTTGTTGAGTGTGTTTTTAATTAATGCTTCAAGGTTTTCTAGAATTAAGAGTTGTTGATAAAACCTTGTTTTATAAGCATTGTTGTTGAAGTGATTGAGTTGAGTGAAGAACTTGAACTAGGGTTTGCAAAAGAACATGAGTATCATTGTTATGTGAAATTGGTTGATAAGCATTGTTGGAAATATTTGAGTGAGTGTTCATATGTTTGGACTAGGGTTTGTGAGCAAGGATTATTTCATTGAGTGATTGGTTGAGCCTAGTCAAGTGGATGTGTGAAGTGATAGTTCAAGTTCTATGAAACAAATTGTTCTATATTTTGAATTGATTTGAGAAAGAGATTGAGTGTTGATTAGTGTGAAACATATTGAGTCTCTAACAATTCTCTATATGTTTCTATTATAAAAGAGATGTTTAAAGTTATTGATAATTTATGATTGTGAAACATATTGAGTCTCTAACAATTATCTATATGTTTCTATAATAAAAGAGTGATAAAAAATGATTGAGCATTGTGATGAATGTGAAGCATATTGAGTCTCTAACAATTCTCCTTATGTTTCTATGATATTGGATAAGTTCTAGTGTGGGATTTTGACCATATTTGAGGTAAGTATCTGAGAATATTTGTGAGAAAAGTTGATTGATTGATTTTTTCAAACCTTGAGTTAAGGTTTGGGGCAGATCCAGTAGAATTGATTTGTGAATTAGTCAAGATTTGAGCTAAGGCTTGAGGACAAATATTGAGGATAGATTTATGCTAGACTGAGGGACTATGTTTAGTGCATATTAGAGGATAGATATTGAGGAATTATTTGTGCTGGATCGAAGGACTGTGTTTAATGCAGATCAAAGGACAGATTGGAGAATAGATTTTAATTTATATTTGAGGATAGGTTTGTGCCAGACTAGAGACAAATTTTGAGTAAATTTGTGCTAGACCAAAGAACTTTGTTTAGTTTAAATTTAAGACAGAGCTTTGAAGGTGATAAATTATAGATGACAATAGTCTCTAGTGAATAGAGATCTATTAGCCAAGGTAGTGAGGACATGTGTCTTCAGTGGATAGATATCCATTAGCCAGAGTAGAGAGCAACCATTCTTCTAGAATATCACCAGTCAAAGCTAAGGAGAAAGGAGTTATCCTATGGATATAGATCCATAAACTTGATTAGGGGATTGGTGTCTCCTTTGGATAGAGATCCATAAACATTGTAGGGAAAGGATTCCCAAGATAATTTATTTGAGAAAAAATTATAAGGAATATTTTCTTCGTGGAGTATCCCACATTGGGTGAACCACATTAAATAATGTCTCTCATGTGTGTGATGCTTTGTGTGATGCTTACTACTTTAATATTACTGATGGTATCATTTGGATTAAAAGGAAAAAAGTTGTATCTTATACTATTCACCCTCCCTCTTAGTATAAGCACACATTCTTCAATAAATTCTCTCTTTACTGGCTTCCATGCCCTTTGACAAGTATCACATGTTTTTGCATATTATTTTGCATCGTTATACATTATGGGCCACCATAATCCTGCTAGTAATATTTTTCTAGTAGTGGCATCTGGTCTCATGTGCCCTTATGTTAAGCCTTCATGAGCTTATTTCAATGCTACTTTAACTTCTTTCTCCATCACACATTTCCATAAGATACCATCAATTTCCATATTATACAACAATCCCGCTATCAACTGGAAGGGTGTTGACTTCATAATTAGTTTCTTCTTCTTTATTGTTGTCATCTCTTGTGGAAACTCTCCTATGGATAGATACTGGCCAATCAACTTGTACCATGATGGAACAATATTGATGGTGAATAACAGTGCATCAGTTAATTCATCCGAAATCCTTGTTCATGTAGGCTTTCTTAATCGTATCTGAGATAGCTGGTCAACAATTACATGCTTCTTACTAGGTCTCACTACCACTCAAAATACGAACTCTTTTAGGGTGATGAACTACCTAATGAATCATCCTTGTATCACTAGTTTGTTTATCAAGTACAATAGAGCTTGGTGATCTACATAAAAAGTGAAGGTATTTTCCAGTAAGTAATACCTAAACTTTTGAACTGCAAATACCATCCCAAGGCTTCTCTTTTTTTTTTACTGTATTTTCTCTCTACCCTTGACAATAGATGACTACCAAAGAAAATAGGTTGATCTAGCCTGAACTGTCCTTCTTGTGCTAAATTATATCCAATTGTAAAATTTGAAGCATAAAAGTGGACATGGAATTCCTTATCCTAGTTGGAAAACACCAAAATCGAGCTACTGACAAGATTAGCCTTTAACTCCTTAAAGGATCATTGATGCCCCTCTATCCATATGAAAGAGAATAATTTTATCTTTCAATGAATCCGATGGATAAGACACATGTGCATAATTCTTGATAAACCTTCAATAATATCTTGTTGATCCAAGGAAATTTTTAAGTGAACTCATGTCATATGGTTCTTCCATGTGCAATATCACATGGATCTTATCAGGATTTATTTTTAATATCTCACTGCACACTATGTGCCCTAACAACTTTTCATATGGTACCATCAGGTAACACTTTCTAGGGTTTAATAATATTTATGCATTTTTGCACCTACTTATACATTCATTGAGGGTAGGAATATGTTCCTTGATCTTCCCATAAGTGGACCAGTCATCCAGAAATGCTTTGAAATTCCTTGTCACCAACTGATCAAATATATACAATATAATGCACTAAAATGTAGCTGGAGCATTACAAATTTTGAATGGCATTTGATTATACACATAGATACCATTCTCCATAATAAATATGATCTTTAGCTTATCTTCCTCAGCTATGCTTATTTGATTGTAACTCAAAAATTCTTCTAGAAATGAGTAGATCTTATGTCCTGCAACTTCCTCCAAGATGAAACATGTGAAGGGAACGGGGAAGGGGTCCTTAATGGTTACTATTTTTATACTTCTAAAGTCCACACATATTCTAATTTTTTCCACTTCCTTCTTCAAAGTGACCACTATAGGTGATACCCATTCATTGGTTGTAACCCTACAGACGATTCCCACATACAACATCTTTTTTATCTTTTCATTCACTAATGTAGTATATTTTAGATTCATCCTATACTGTCTTCTCCTCACTGGTTGTGCTCCAGGCCTTAGCATGATCTTATGGACATAAAAATTAGGTGGTACTCCCTTCAAGTCCTTGTATCTCCATGCAAAGACATCCTTGTATTCCAATAATATCTTAAAAGCTACCACTTTCAATATATGGTTCCAATCATAACCATAGTGAATCATCCTAGGTTCATCCTTCATCCCTAGATTAATTTCCACTATCTAGGGTCCTTCGTATGATATTTTATGGCTCACTCACTGCTTTCTTCACATTCCTTGGGTGTGCCATTCTTGCATCAATTTTTGCATCTCCTACTATATATTATGCAAAAAAATTTAGAAACGTCCATTTCTCTTTCGCTTATTTTTTAGGTTCCTAGATGACTTTGATTTTGTCTTGTTTTTCCTTGATCTCCTCTGAGTCAATACAGAGGCAGTTAGGCTGAAAAAAATCATACTCCTCCATTTTCCAATGAAGAAGTCCACTATCATATCTAGCTTCATCTTCACTACTTTCATCAAGGTACAACATTCCTTCTTCATCAGGTTCATATCCTTCATCTCTTGAAGAGTTTTTTGATTCATTGGTCATTGCTACATCCTCACTAACCCTTTGATTAGTCAGACTAATAATATACTTATATTGTCCCTTTTTAAAAGTGAAATGATTCTTTCTCCAATTGTGATTAAATTTCGCTACATGTACTCATCCTCTTACCAATAAAGCATCATATGCAAGCTCCTGCATAGTAATCACAATGAAATCCAAGATGAACTCTTGGTCATATATCACCATCCATTATGTTGTCGAGACTCCATTTGTATTGATACCATATTGGTTAGCACCATCTAATTGGAAGCTCGATGCCCATAGATATGTAGTACCAAGTTATAAGTAAGTCCTTTCAAGTAGAACATTGAAAATGGATCCTTTGTCTATGATAAATTGTGTCAATTTGTGCCCTAAAATATCCATATGAACTAATATGCGTTTCTTTCCCACATCAATCATTAATATGGTGATGTCCATGAATTGGTATTTTTATTTCTTCTACTTAATAGGTTGACTCTATACTTCCATCACCTTGTGAGGTTGTATCTCCTCCACCGTCACTTTTTGTAATTATGGGATAACTTCCAACAAGTTAGCCATTTTGATCTCTATTGTGGTGTTCAAAACCTGTGCTTCTAGATTCTACACAATTACCTTATCTTCTGATGGTTTCTTCAGTTTTTTCTCTTCTGCTACCTTTACTTGCTTAGCTTTTTGTGCTTCATCTTGTAGTACTTTCTTTATTACTTGCTAGAACTATTTTTATTTTTTTGGATCAAGATACTTATCCTTTTTAGCCTGATTCCTTGTCATGGCTAAAACTTCCTGAGTTTCCTCTTTAACTTGAGGAACCTCAATATCCAAATAGTTTACATTTTATGGGTTGCTTAAGATCACCTACTTGGGACAATTTACTTCCTTTTGGTTACCCAAACCACACCATCTACACGTGTGTAGTGCTTTTTTGTTGCATTTCTTATTGAGGTGAAGGATAATTTTTAGCAAAATGCCCCCACTCTTTATAATTGTGATATTGTATGATCGGAATCCCTTCCATGTCATACTGCAAATGATTATCCTCCTTATCAATTTCCCTAAATCTACCTTCAACCTCACCAACTATTTCTATAACTGCCACTTGTTGCTTGTTTCCCACTTCCTACGGTCTTTGGTTTCTCTTCCTACTCCTAGATCATCAGGACCTATGGATGCACTCTTGCATTATACGAACATAGCATCACCTTGTGTCCCAGCATGTTACAAATATGATAGTAATAATTCCATGGACACTTCATATTTATATGGACTTTGATTTTATATTATGTGCACCAAATTTCATTCCTATCAGGCTTGCTTCTTTGGTCTTAAATGATATTTTCAAATTCTTGATGAAATGATGCTACTAAGTGTCATATTCTCCACTATATAAATAATTGGACTTGAGATGGGATAATATTCTTGTATACGTTTACTTTGAGTCACTTTCAAAATTCTTTACATTATTTAAAACTTCATCATAAATTTTATGTGGTATTGCCTTCATATTTTTCTTATATTTTTGTAGTAATCCATCTATGAACCACTACTTTATCAATATATCTACCAAAGGCATCTGCATATTATCTACTAATTACTTCAATCTATGGTTGTATGATTTTACATTTTTATCAAGATTTTTCCTAGTCATACAAATTTTAGTGATATTGTCTTCATCATCCTTCAAGGGATGAAATTCATCAATAAATTTTTCCTTCACTTTATTCCAAATTTGGAAATCTACTACATTTTCCCTTTTCAAATACCAAGCCATCGCGAATCCTCTCAAGGCAACATGAAATAAATTCAACCATTCATCTGGTTAATCTACACCATTTGCACCCCAAATGGTTATGCATATTTTGATATGCCTTATGGGGTCTTCCTTACCCTCACCTGTAAAGGGTGGACATATTTGCTTGGTTGCCTTAATAGCCATATTTGATGAATTGTCCTTGTCACTTAAGGTGTCTCATGGAATCTCTATCTGATTCCTCCTTGGGGGTGTTTTACTATGATCATCATCAAAATTTTCTATCCAAGGTATATTGTACTCTCCAACCAGTCATTGACCAAACTCATGAATCTTTACTCTATGACTTCCTTTGTTGATGCGAGGGATATGGTCTTGGTCTTTCTTCCTAAGACCCCGCAATCTATTACCCTGGTGCCTGACTCCCATCCTTTATACTCTCTTGCAAACCTTCTATTACTTTCTCATGTTTCACCATCCACTCTCTTTCCTTGTGCACTACTTCTATGTCAACTTTCTCCTCTAATTTAGGTGGTTCGAGTACCTCCTCTTCTATCCCTATAAATAACACCTCGAAATATTCTTTGTTAGATGTCCAAACTTGCTCTATTTTTGGTTCATGTGTACTATGGTTAGAATAAATTACATTCCATCTCTAAGAAATTATAATGCTCCTTATTATTGGAATGTTCTCTCATACTTCTCATCTCCTACGTATTTGCACGGTAGTGTCTATTATTCACCTCCAAATTTGTAATATTCTTACTTTGTCAGTTTAACAAATTTTAACAAAAATGCCAAGTTTGATAATGAAATGGTTCCAAATGTAGCATAGAGGTGTAGTATTCCCAGTGGGTATGTTATTTTCAAGGTCTTGGAATGATCAATTTTTTTTTCTTGTTCAAATACCCAAGTCACACAATCGTACAATCTTTCCAACAATTGATATGCGACAACAAATTAGCTTGTACGGACTTAAATTGTACAATCGTATGATTCCAAATAATACAATGATAGTGCTTGTATTATTTGACACTTAGTTAATACTTTATATTTGGTTTTGTAAGCTGTCGTACACAATTTTGTAACTAAGTTATACTATTTGCCAAGATTGCCAAATCGGGTAAGTTTCCTTCAATCGCATAACTACCAAATTGCGTAAAATTATTTGGTAATATGTGTAACATATTTGGTGTATGATTTTTACAAACTGAAATTTTATCAAGGTACCAAATTAGATACTCTTCATTATCAATATTTCTCATTAAATTTTTGAAAAGTTCTAGAAATGTCAATTACTCCATATTTACCAACATGCAAGTGTTGTCCTTAGGGTTTGAGAAAGTTATTCATAGTGGCAATATCCATAAATCATAAAATAGCTTCCAAGAAAAATTTTCTGATGGAATATTCCTCACAGACCATTTACAAGGCTCACACCAATGGGGATTCACTTCCATTCTTCATATTAGTAATATCATCCACAAATATAGAGAAGTAACATGCAACAACTAGATATTGCAAAATACTAATACATCATTATAGAAGCATACAATACATAATAGAATACTATGCAATGTGATTCTTTATTTATTACTCTTCAATGGACATTACAATCACTAATAGTTCCACAAGGATACATAATAAACTAGTAATTCCATACAATAATCAGATAGATGCATCAATAATCAGACTCATCAGGCCAGACTTACAAAATTGAAAGGGGGGTCTTACATAATGTTGCCCATGCCATTCCAAGTGGTTCTTGAGGCAATTCATTATTCACAACTATCCATGTATAATGAAATCCTTAATTACACCCTTTTCCTAAGTCTAATTACACCTATTATCTAATTCATTCATAATTACAACTCAAATTACATTTTATTTGCATTTCATTACCCCTTGTATGTCTTACCTCTATTTTGTATATTTTGCCTCCTACTTGTATGTTTTGCCAAAAAAATTAAAATGATCAAAACTATCAGAACTAGGCAAATCCTCTTTGTCACTTCTTCTTGGAGGTGGATTTTCTGCCTACATAGGTGCCAAGTACTAGGAATTTTAAGTAAGAGTCCTTGGAGGTGAAAGTTATAGAAATGAAGGATTTTACAAGGTGGTTATGGGAGGTAATCATCCAACCCTTGGATTCCTAGACTTTAAAAAAACATCGATTGAGTTCTTAATCCAGGGGGATTCTTCTAGAGAAGAATAGAACAACTGGTAACTCTTCTAATTCTTTTATTTATTCAATAAAATTATCTTGCAACTCAAATTCAAAGGTACCTGGATCTTTAGGTTGATGATTTGCTTATTCAAAGCTTTGATTTCCTCTTGCATGTATACCTTTTAGGGTTACATCCTTTTGTACATGTTGGTCACCACCTCTTTATTCGGATCCTCCATGTCCATGGGTTGAGGGTGCAAGTTCAACATTATTCTATATTATGTTGGAATGAAGGTCCTCCAGTTGAGCTATTGGGGATGCCTAAGAATTGCTACCATTGAAATTCAAGATATTGAACAATGCATGGTTGTAAGGAGAGCTAGCATCGGATTCCCCTTGCAAAATAGCACCCAATCTGATGGGGAAGCCTGTATGGGAGCATAAGTTATTTCCTTTGGAAATATAACTTCTATTTTATTCCTCTTTTAGAGTCACATTATTTTGCATGTCATTATAGAGGCTTGGTTCACATCTAGAGGAAAATCCATGAGGAAGGCTAGAGACACCCTCAGGTCCCAAATGATCATCCTTCCATTCTAGTTGATGGGTTGATTTCTTCCTAAACTTAAATAGGGGGTCCGCTAGCAACTTGCTAAAATGTGAAATAAAGAGCTTCTCATCCTATGACTTTCCCTCTCTATGAATATGAAATACATAACTAGAAGTTGGTGGCTTGAGCTCGTTCTCTTTCTTGTTGGGTGAAACTATGTAAATCCCACCATAATTGGCATGTGATGCAACTTTTAGAGCCAAGAACCCTAAGTCGACTATTGTCTCAGTCTCTTTGGCATGGAATGATAATTTTGTAGTATCCATATAGGATAAATGATCAACTACAACACCCAACGATGAATTTCCATTATTTGATGAAGATCTTGGAGAGGCACTATCCACATCACTCTCCATGTTGCACCCCCCATAGATCCCTCTTTCTGTAGAAAAAACCCTAGCCTATCTTCTCAAAAACATCTTGCACCAACCTTTCACTTTTATATGTATCATATTTTGTTTTTTCTACCTCTTACCTAAATTCTTATATCTCCCTTTCATTTAATTTTAAATATTTATTCTTCTTATATATCTCGTTAAATATTATTTCTTTGAAAAATAAAGTTATTTACCTTTCAATTCAATAACTACCTCTTATAATCTCTAATATGCACATTATTCAAATTAGAGGCAATACTTACCTAATGTAATGATACTTTAATTTTCCACTTAAGGCTTCAGGTAAAGTCATGCATTTGACCATTTCACCTTCCAAATATATTTTGCCTATGCTTGGACTGTTACACCAAATATTCTCTACTTCGTCATCCTCTGGTGGATTTGAGATGAATATACTATTACAACCTTAGTATTATATGGTGACTTGTCAACCTTAATTGAATAGGGAGTTCTTCTATGTTTCTAGCATTAAAAATCTCATAATTTTTTAAATGTTTAATCTTTGTATTGTTGCTATGTTCTACTAATGTTCTTTGTAAATGTTCTTTTACTTTCAATCCATCTAGTTTCTCTCCTCTATACATTTAAACACTTTTATCACTATATTTATATTCTTCCAACATGTTAGATGCTTCTACTACCTAGTTTCTCATCTTTTATTTCATCTAACGCTAATCTATCTACACTTGTTCATACCTAATGTAAAAATTTCTCTCTATCACAACACTCTTTATATAGGAAACCTTCTTTCTCTCTATAACATGCACACTTAGCTCTCAAATGATCTATGTATCTCCCCTTTGAAGATGTCCAATATGCTAGTTCTTCACTTTAACTCTTTTCTCTCCACTTTCTGCTCTCCATTGTTCTCTTTCAACATTGCTCTTGGTTTCTCTCCACCTCCCTCTATCAATATTTCTCTCCTCTCTATATTGTACATCTAACTTGGCTCTCACTAAGAACCAATGTGGATTTGTCTAAGCATACACAAGGTGGCTATAATACAAATTTTAAAAAATAAATCTTACTCATAGGTTAAATAAATTTCCAAGAATAAAATAATATCTCAATAACATACATATATCAATACTCCGTAGTAAATATCAAATGCACTAGAATCCTTTTAAAAAAATCTACTATAAGCAATACATAAATGTAATACTTATTTGATACATATTATAAGGATTTTTCTTCAATATATACATACATGATACTCTTCATGTCATATGACTCTTGACTTTTACTCTCCTTAAAGTCATGAGAGATCCAACTCTTCATATTTCCATTTTCCATAACAAATCTCATATATTTACATAAATATAAAGTCTCTGATGATTACATATAACTCCTCACTTCTATGACATGTCACTCACATAATTCACACTTATAAATATGACACCTCATATACATAACTCCATACTTATTTACATGACACATACTATAGACTCACACCCTAATCTAAATTATTTACAATTCACCAAATAATTTAATACCTCCAGCATGAATAGACTATAAAATTATGGATGGGTAGAACTATAAATAGACTACAAAACTATAAATGGATAGAATTATGAATGAACAAAATTATGAGTAGAATATAAAATTGTAGATGGAAAAACTATAGATGGATAATACTATGAATATAATATGGAACTATAGATAGGAAGAATTAAGGATGGGCATAACTATGGATGGACAAAACTATAGATGGGTTGAACTGCAAATGGATAGAACTATAAATAGACTAGAGAAATATGGATGGGTGGAACTACAAATGGATAGAACTATAGATAGATTACAAAACTATGGATGGATAGAACTATGGATAAATAAAACTATGGAAAGACTATAGAACTATGAAAGGACTACAAAACTATAAATGGACAAAACTACGGATAGAGTATAGAAAGGTTTCCAATTTAATAACAAAATTCTACAAAAAAAAATCTAAGCCCAACCAGCTCCAAATAAATTTGGATATAAAAATTAAGATTTTTAAAATTAAATTCCAACTAATTTGGTTAGAACTAAATTAGTTAGATGTAAATAATATTTATTGATATTGTTTTGAGACTAATTTGGCTATAACCAAATTAGTTAGTATCTTTACCAACTTATTTTGGTTGCTATTTCCTTAGATATAATTGTTTGGATTTATTTCCAACCAATTTAGATATGAGATCTTCTATTCTAGTAGGTTATTAATTACTTGTTTTGTATAGCCTTTATATAAATGAGAAGGAAAATTATATTTTAAAAGGGTTGAAGATGATATGTCCCTGCATTGAATATAATTTATCTTCTTTCTTTTTCTTATCTTGTTATTTGAGTAATATTATGAGCAAAGGGCATGGAGATATCCTTTAGATGCAACATGGAAGGGCCCCTATGTCTACATAAGTATGAGAGATCCATAGCCTATTAGAGCAAAAGTAGTATAGGTTTATTTTAGTTTCATTAACATATATTTATTTTAGTTAGGTTAGATCCAAGTTTTCTTTATGGATGGGTGTATACAACACATGCCTTATCCATATTTGTATATTCTAATATTGATAAAGTATGGTGATCAAGCTATTCAAAGTACTATCAAATAGGGAATAGACCAGGTTGGATTCATACCTTGTGTTGGAAATAATATAGTTTGTATTCTATCACTTGGTGGAATCAAAATTTGGTCTTAAGCAATTAATGGTTGATATATGAGCCCATCATTTTGGAGCCATTGCCATGGAGTTAATACATCATTCATAAGTACATTATTTGCTAAGAAGGTACTGACTCAGAGTCTTTAGAGAGGATCTAATTATGTGAAAGTAATTTTTCATTGAGGATATGGTAGTCAAATAGGGTCATAACCATGGAGGCTTCTCTAAAGGATTAGATCACATGAAGTCATATAAGAATTTTAATTTATACAAGTGTATGTTTAATTTCATTACAAGTTGGATTTTATTTTTAGCAAGTTTATTTTCTATTTCTCATAAATGTTTTTTACTTTTATGTATGTGCTTTTATTTCTTGTGCTTATCTTATTTTTTGCAAGCATATTTTTATTTTTATTTTTTAATTAATCATTATATTTGGCATATAAACTATAAATACATCTATCAAATTTATGGAACCTCATGATCCTCACCAATAGATTTCTATATATTGACTAGTATATGTGCCTACATTGGATTTGGAAATAGCATTATGGGGAGAGACATGAGGAAAGTTGACATTCAATCTGCACTCATCCTTATAGCATGTTTTTATATTGATCATATTAGATGCATAGATATATCATTGTAAAAACATAATCCAATGACCTAAAATCTAAATATATGATAGAAAAAACTTATCTTGAATTACATAAACAGTATGCCCATTCTAGCATTTTAAAGTTGTCAAAACTACTAAGAAATTATTTGTTTTGCTATAATTTTGAGCAACCAATCGGATGACTATTAAAAATATAATTATACAATATGCATATCTCTAAATATAGTCTCACATCCAATTACAATTATTTAATTTTGATAATTGATAAGAGTGTTATGCCTAAAATAGTAACCATTGGTCTAGTCTAAAACATGAGAAAATAGTAAATTAGCTTATTTATTAGCATATTTAACATAGTAATTAGATGTTTAAAATATTTTTGTTTAAAAAAAATATGTTCCTTTGATTCTAGTTTCTAAATTTTTTTGAATCATCTAAATTCAATATCATATGAAGGAGATATGGCTAAAACATTGCTTATTGGTTTAATTTATTTAATCTATTTTTTAGATATAGCAGGTTGTTCTCTTGTAGATTGAGAAAGCTAACAAATTGGATAATTTTTTTCTATTTATTTTACTTATACATGAATATAATTTAACTTAACTTTGAAATCACATTAATACAATGACATATGAGGGAGATATGGCTAAATGACCATTTGTTGGTCTAGGGTATCCCGCTATAAACAACATATTTAATGGAATGTCTAATCATAGGTCTTAAATAATACTAAATGGATGACTTGAAAATTTCCATTCGTATATGAGTTATGGAGTTGAATCTACTTTCATACACTTTTTTAAACAATTCATTTTGACATAGTGTGAAAAAATTATGGTCAAATAATTGTCTGCTTATTTAATTTATTTTTAACTTTCAAAAAGTAGGTGAATAACTAATGTGCCAAATGGAAGGGTTCAAAGTGTTTTATATGAAAGTATGGTTTATAATATAATATTATGTAATATTTAATAGTCATTCCACTATTTTAATGCAGTAACAATCAATTTCATAGAATTATTCTATAGTTCTATAGAAATTTTCTATAAGAGCTTATAGGAAAAAAATTACAATATTGTTGGGACTATTAAAATAGGGATTTCCAATGTTGTAAAAATAATCCTATGATACTTATATTATGTATCATTATTGCTAAATAATTCTATGGTTATGTAGGAGTATTCTATAGGAGAAATATATAGTATTGGTTACAATTGTTAAATCTTGGACTTGCCAATATTATAAAAGATTCATTTTATAGGTTGCAATTATTGTCAATAATATATTTTATATTTTTAATAATTGAATTATTTAGGATTATTGTATATGCTTATAAAGTTCAACAAACATATCATATAAGTTATTTTTGATGCACATCTTCCCCCATTGTTGATCATGATTTCTACATAGATTGTTCTAATATATATTATATTCAATACATCATTTATGGAATGTCTACAAGGAATTATAATCATTTTGTAGCATTTTTACACATCATAGCGTATAAGAGTGATATAAATACACTTATTATTTTGATTCATTAGGGTTTTCCATAAAAAATAGGGGATTCTTGGCAAACCACAAGGTGTGGTAAGGTTGTCATTTCCCACCTCCATAAAAAAAGAAATTAAAAAAATTGTGGTTCCTTGGAAGCCATAAGATGTGATAATATTATCCCTCCCCCCGTGCCCCACAAAAAAAAAAGGAAAACAAATAGAGGATTTACTCACAACCACAAAATGTGGGACAATATCCTTCCAAATTTTAGATTTAGCATTCTTTTAGATTAGATGACCTTTTTTGCGTTCATTTTTCTCAATAACCATTATATGTATTCAACATCCCCTATATTCACACATTTTCCCCACCACTCCATTTATTTCCTCTCTATCCATTCATCTTTATTCCATCTCTTCTTCTACATGCCTCCTATAATTCTTATCTCTCCTGAAGTTTTTTTTAAGGTAATCCCATAATCATACTTTCTATCTTATGGATTATCTACTATTTAAGGATATGAAAAACATTAAAAAAAATTTGTAGGTGGAGTGAATTTATTGATATTGTGTAGGAATCATATTGGGGACTGGAATTGGCATTATAAAAAATTATTAAAAATCAACCTAACAAGATATATTATTCAGATATAAAATAGATTTATCATAGGCTAGATTAGAGTAAGTTTTTTCTAAATAAGTTTTCTATTTGTGTTCTCACTATCTAGTATACTTAAATTCTTGAATGTTTAAATATTATAACTAGTTTTTCTAGAATTTTTTTGTAAATTATTTTTCTTTTTGTTATAGGAATATATCTTATTTAAAAAAATTTTGAGATAGATGATCAATAGCTGGTAAAGATGAAAGTTTACAATAATGTAGCACATATATTTCTCATAGTTTCTAATAACATCTATTATTGCAATTCATAAACTACATTCCTCCATAAAAAATATGAATGGATACTATCAGATCTATGTTTTGCATCATATTCATATGACTCAGGTTCAAGCATAGATTGATAGTTATTCTACTATAATGACTAATTTTTGTCTCACTTCATAAGTATTATTTATAGCAATTTGAATGGTCATTATCTACACAACATCCATTCCTTTACTCTTATATGTCGATGTCACTATTTACACCTTTTTATAAAGCTTCATGCTTATGCCCATCATGTGTGCTAGCTACATCTACCTCTATCATTTTGATTATCAATGATGTATCACCATTGAAGAAATTTTTATTGACCATTTTATAGATTTTTAGGTATTTTTATACCTCACATACTCCTTTTCATTTAAAAAAAAAATGGGAGAGAAACAAATTTAAAAAATAAATAAAAAGAACAAATATTTCAATGAATAAAAACTTATTCAATTCTTGGGAAGAGCTTGAAAGAGAGAAACAATGATGTTAGAAGAATATGGGTAGAGCTTTACTACAATGGATTTGCTTTCCAAATACTTTCCCCATGGCCTCCTTAAATAGGATTTGGGAGGGGACTTGGAGAGAATGATAGGATAAGATCAATTCAAACCAATTCATCCTAGACCTTCTTGGATCATATGGGATCAATGGCAGAGGTGAAGGGAGGCTTAATCTATGGCTAACTGGTTCGTGTGGAATATTCTCGATCATTTTACCAAATTTACAATTGTTTACCAAATTTGCCATAGGTGTGGCAAATTTAGTTTTGGATGGCGAATTTGGTAACAAATCAGATCAAATTTGGTATAGTTTAAATTTGAAAAAGCTACCAATTTACCACTAGTCAAATTCACCATAGGGGTGGTGAATTTGGTTAAAACTAGTTTTTGGCCGAAATAGGTTGATTTTGTAGTTTTACCAAATTTGCCACTCAACTTGCCAAATTTGCCACTGACAAATTTGGTCAGAGTGGTGAATTTGGTAAAGGTAAATTTTAATGTCTAGATTGACAAGGAATGATAATTTTGATTTTTTGTGAAGTTTAGAACTGATTTTGAGAAGTTTTTGATTGTTTGCAACTAGTTTTGGGAAGTTGCATTTAGTGTGTCAAAATTGGGTGTCTACAAGTATAACTTATTATCAAATAAGATTTATTTCTATTTTTATTATTAATTTTTTCATGTTGAGAAATGATGGAAATATATTTCAATTTAATGGGATTCACAAGTTATTAATAATAACTTAATGTTATCAATAAAAAATATATAAAAAATAATATTATTACTAGTGTTCATCATTTATAATTGGAGTCAGTAAAAATATCATATTTATAGAGAAGGAAATGGGATAGCAACAAATAATTTAGCCAATAATATTAAGAAAATTAAAATTTTAGAAGGTAATCATCTAAATGAGATTTACCTCTTAATAAAATAAATATAGTTTTTAAATTATTCAAGGCCATAGGCCATATAGGACTATCCTCATGAAGGATGGTATTTGTTCAATATGTGTTTATCCAACCAAAACCTAATTAATGAAAATTATGTAAAAGAGTCTATTCTAAAAACATAGAAATTTGAAAAGTAAGAGTTAAGTTATAGGAGTGGTTGTTTGACTATTGTTTGAGAGAGGTTCAAGGTTCGACATTGATCTCTATATTCCCATGGATACATGTGAGGGTCATTCTAGGGTCCTCCCTCTACCCCTTCTCCCAAGTGATCCTTTGCATACATAGTTAGGGAGAGACAAGAATCTAAGAATGAACTTTTGAGACATGTTACCTTAAAATCCATATTCTCTACTACCAAGAAGCAAATGGATAAAGGTTTCCAGTATAGAGTTAATAGTTGTCTTTCCTAGTCTACCCATTATCCCAATATTATTATTGAACAAATTCTAGTGGCTACAAATATTTTGTACAAGAGTAACCATGATCTAGTCTATAAATTTATTGGCATGATACCATATCTAGGGTTTATGACCTATATTTGAAATAATTGAGAGTCTTTAGGGGATATGTCAATATTATTCATTAGTAATGGATACTATATAGTAATTTTCTCTTCAAGAGTAGATAGGAACAAAGCTTTTGAATCGGGGAAGAGAAGTTATGGAGCAACAAGTATTTTTGTGTAGCTCTAGAAGATAGGATTTGATCCATGAATAGTGATGAGGCTGGGAATTACCTCAATCATGACATGTTTTGGATCATTATAAACTACCTTACAAAATTTATTCTATGTTATTTATGCTAATATAGTTGATTTAAATACATTATATATTAAGTGTTTGCATGGTTAAAGTGTTTAGGAACATATTACCCTATTTTATAGTTTTTTGCATATTTTTGCAATGTTTCAGCATGATTTCTTGATGAATGAAATGCATAATTTTAGTAGCAATTTGATATACACCTTCATGTTGATATTTAAATATTTTTCCCATGTGCTAATTGGTTTGAATTTGCAAGAAGCACCAATAGTTTGCAACTGTGCAACAAAATCAAAAAACACAAGAAATTCCCATATAAATTCCAGCTAGCTACCAATGAATGGCAGGGCCTGGAATTAATCAACCAAGGCATGTGCAATTAATTGGGAGCATCTCCTGAGAGATAGGGTAGACATCCTACCTGGTTACACCTACTTGATTGGCCATTTTAAGTGCATCTGGGCATAAAGCAGATACACAACCGGATATTCCAAAGATGCTCCAAAATAAAAGGGGAAGACACTAGTTTTAGACAAATGGACAATCAAGCACCCAAAATGATAGGAAATCAGTATTTCAAGGTAGAGATAGGTGTTCAAGACTATTTCTCACCACTTCCAACTCACCCCCATCATCGAAGATGCATCTCATGAACCAATAACCACTATTGTAGCTTACACTATCCTAAATTAGACTAGGTCAGTTTGAAGATTATTTGGCAAATCATTGTAAAACAACAAATAGGCTAATATGAGCATGTAGGATATGCAATAGGAAATTATAAATAATACATATCCCTCATTGGTTGATCTAGTAGATAATTGAAAAGTTAGTAGTAACAAGTAGTAGCTAATAAGTGAATAGAGTGAAGCAAGATTTCCCTGTAGAATTGTAATGTTTTGCATCAGATAATAAAAGTGTAGTTTCTTCAATCATCTATTGTTCATGAGTGTGTTAGTATTAAGTAGTTAATAGAGATTCTCTACCTTCTTCTAGAATAGGAAGCAAGGGCCACTTCTAGGCCTAGAAGAAGGACTAACTGGTGACAGGTTTCTCCTAAACTTTGTTGCAGCAAATTTTAGCAGGGCACTTGTCCATTTCTATTCTTTGTTGCATACTAACCTTTGTTTTGAATTTGTGTGATGCTTTCATGTTTCAAGTGTGTATCAATTGATAAAGTATCTAGATTTGTATTTACTCTATTTTTCATGTTTCTGTGATTGAGCAATTAGTATAAGTTGCAGCAATTCTATTATCCCCTATTTTTCTTGCTTTAAGTAGTTCTTTCAAGTTTCCAACATCTTTACTTTGTTGTCAACTATTGTAGCAGAATCCTGACAACCTTCTACCATAGGATACTGATAGGTGTTCAACATGTGTGTTTCAATTTGAGAAATTTCAATTATGTTCTTTCCATTCTACAAAAGTAGACCATATTTCAATTCTACAACATTTACTTTCCTGCAGTTTCAATTCTTGCAATTGTAATTAGGTTTCAACTTTTGCAATTTAGAGTCAACTTTTAATTCCTGCAAGTAATTAGTTCATTTCATGTAAACTAGGATTAGAGGTGACCTGAAACCCCAACAAAACCTATTCCACCAATAAAACCTACTATCTAAATGAGTTGAACTACAAACCTACTTTACTCTTCTCTCGTATATAGCCTTGGACACCACCCTAGATTGATAAATCATAAAGATTAAATGATGCTATTAATGACACGCATCATTTTTGGCATCGTTTTCAGGGAAATAGGTGTTGTTAGAAGTTGAAAGCAGCCCAATAATTGTTAAGTGTGCTAAGTTGTGAACTTCAGAATGAAATCTGGATGAATGACTGGTACAAGTAACAGTTTTTTGGTAAGTTATATTTCAGCCCATTTAGAGACAAGCATGAATGAGTAGGTTAAGGGATGAAAAAGGTAGATTTATCAAGACCACCCCTTTACCTACCATAGGAAGGCGATCTTCATGCTCAGGAGGTGAATTGCCTATGTTTGAAATTCTTGATAGACTTAAACAAGAACCATTACCTTCATCATCAAGAACTAAAGGATCTCTTGAAAAAGAAATTTTAGAGGAATTATCTACTAGTACTCCTCCATCTACTCCTATTGAATCCATACAACCAGGGCAATTTGGACATACCTACACCAAATTTTGGAACAATATTATGGCAAAAATACCAAAAAACCAAGATGGAGATAGTAATATCCACAATAGAACAGATAATCCTCGTTCTTCTAGGACTTTTGAATATCCCATTCGATTAAATCCTATGCAAAATTCTCCTATGAAAACAATCTCACCTTCAGTACTTCCAGCCTTTCGAGGGGTTGTATCTGAAGATCTTGATCAATTTTTGTTTGAATTCAAGGTTGTATGTCAGACTTATGACTATGTGAATGACAACCAGAAGCTTAAAGTATTCCCTTCCACACTTAAAGATGCAACTCTACGCTAGTTTATGAGTCTAGAACCAGAATCTATTCGAACTTGGGAACAAATGGAGAGCATATTCTTGGATAAATACCAAGATTATTGTAGGGTAAGAAACAAAAAAGATGAATTATTCCAAATTAAACAAGAAGAGGATGAGACCTTAGAGGATTATCTTGATAGGTTTGCCTTTATTCAAAAAATATGTGGACCTGTAGAGCCAGAAATGTGTAAGGCTATATTTTTGAGGGGGTTACAAGATGATTCCAGGGAGGTATTAGACTTAATGGGTAAAGGGGATGTAAATACCCTTGACATTAATGAAATTTTGGACTTATGCAAAAATTACTCCCACACTAGGCAAAGAAGATGAAAATGGAGTACTAATGGTAATGATGTGAAAGATCTAATGGAAGAATTGGCAAATATGAAAACTGATATTCTTGTGCAATTAAATACAACTCTAGGGGAAATGAATGCAAAATCAAAATCTATGGAACCCCTAGCCATTTATTGCCCAAGATGCAGGACTAAGCATGCTTTACAAGACTGCCCTTTGAACAAGACCTCAATTTTAGCCATCTGCAAAATTTGTTCAAAAGAGCACCTTACTGATAAATGCCATCTACTGCCCCAACTCAAAAGTGTTTTGGAAACTCAAACTGAAGAACTTAATTTTGTTGGACAAAAACTAGGGAGAAACTTCAATCAATATCAAAATACCCCTCGTTTTCCCATAAATTGGGGACAACACTCTTGGAATGTTCCATGGAATCCATCAGAACCACCTCAACCATTTTTGAATTACCCTTCTTGGACACCTCCTCAAGATTGGCAACAATCTGGATGGAGTAATTCATCATGGAACCAAGCCAACCCACCTTGGATGCAGAACCAGTCCTTTGGACCAAGTTGGGGATAATAATATCCATCTTATCCAAGGTAGCAAAGATATCAAGGTCAAACTCAAAACTTGCTACCTGCTCCTAATCAAAATTTTCAAGGAAGATCCAACCAACCACAACAACCATCACAATAGGTGAAGCAACCTCCACTTCCAGCCCAACCTATGACTAACCCAAATAACACAAGATAGGTAGCCCCTGTCTATGTGGCTGAATCTGAAGAAAATATTGCAGTTCATGTTCTTGACTATAGTAATATCCAATTACATTCAGGAAATATCCTACCTAAACTTGTTCCACCTACCATTGAAGAACTTGATGGAACACAAGAACCTTCTCATCCAGACCAACTAAAACCAGCCCTGGAGAAAGAAGAAGAAAACATAGAGAAAGTCCAAACAGAGAATTTACCTTCCTCAGGGATAGTTCCATACCCTGAAAGATTCAAAAACTCTACAAAAATCCCTGAATCAGACTTGGTTAAAGAACTTAAATGGTTAACCATATCACTTCCCTTATTGCAAGCAATTAAGGATGTGCCTTTGATCAACAAAACTATCTAGGATTTGTGTATTAAGAGACCAGGGAGAAAAAAGAAGTCATTCCCTAAAAATATTGAAGTTGAAGAGAAGCTAGCTGATCTCCTATCAGGGAAACTAGTACCCCCAAAGTATAGTGACCCAAGGAGCCTAGTTATTATAGTCACCATAGGATCAATACCAATTTCAAATGTCTTGATTGATTTGGGAGCTGCAATAAATGTAATGACTAAGGAAACAATGGAAAAATTGTAGCTCAAACATTTAAATCCTACCTCCACAGTCTTAGAGATGGCAGACAGATCAGTTGCAAAACCTGAAGGGATCATAGAAGATATCCCCATAGAATTTTCTTCATGGGAATACCCTATAGACTTCCTAGTTTTACAGCCTAGAAACTCAGAAAATGGCTACCCCATCATCTTGGGAAGACCTTGGCTTGCAACTGCAGCTGCATTTATAGACTGTAGGTCAAGAGAAATGACAATTTCTAATGGTATTGACCTAAAGTAGATTTCTCTTTACCCACCTGCAAAACCTTCAACCAATTTCTCAGGTCAATTATGGTTTCCTTATTTAGATGAAGAGCAATAATATATCGTTTACACACTAGCTACCTTAGTAGTGAAGGAACACATTGAGGAGATAGATTCCTAGGAAAGAGAAGTTTTTGAGGATGAGACCATCTTAGTGAATGCTCTGCATGAGCAAGGAATGGAAGATGAACCAATAGTTGTTCATCGGCTTCTATGGAATGATGAGAGCCAAATTTTTGAAAATATGTCATCTACTCCACTACAGGAAAGATCTTTTTCACTTCCACATGGGTGGCATCATCACCTTCTCTCCTCTTTCCACTGTCCCATGCAAGACATGATTCTAGAAGGTATCACTACTGATAATGAGACAAGGGTCTTCCATTCCCTCAAACCACACCATTTTCCACTAAAATCCTTGATAACCAGGTATGAAGGAGTCAATTTTATCCTCCCAGGGACCAAGTAAATTGAAGTACAACCAGGGAAGTTTTTGAATATTAATAGTTGGCTTACTAAAGAAGAAGAAGCAAAATTGGTTGTTGTACTAAAGAAGCATGTTCATGCCTTTGCTTGGGATTACAAGGATATGTCAGGAATCCACCTTGATGTATGCACTCACAGAATTTATACAGAAGATGTCAAACCTGTGAGGCAGCCCCAAAGAAGATTGAATCCTGCCTTGAGGGATATTGTCAAAGAAGAGATTGAAAAACTCCTAGAGGTAGGGTTCATCTATCCAATTTTTGATAGTCGATGGGTCTCCCCATTGGTTATAGTTCCAAATAAAAATGGGAAAATGCGAGTGTGTGTAGACTACAGAGAGCTGAATAAGGTTACACATAGGGACCATTTCCCATTACCATTCATAGATCAAGTGTTAGACACTCTTGCTGGAAAGAAATTTTTCTATTTTCTTGATGGATTCAGTGGGTACAACCAGATTCAGGTTGCACCTAAAGACCAAGAGAAAACAACCTTCACATGTCCTTGGGGAACATTTGCTTATAGGGTCTTACCCTTTGGCTTATGTAATGCCCCAACAACTTTTCAGCGGGTTGTTTTAGCAATTTTTTTTAATCTAACTACTAAAAATGTTGAAATTTACATGGATGATTTCATAGTATGTGGAGAGACTTTTGAATTTACATTAGAACATCTTGACAAAGTTTTGACATGTTGTGAAACATACCATTTGTCCCTAAATCCTGAGAAATATTTTATGATGATGGAGGAAGGAATTGTTCTTGGTCACCACATCTCTTCTCATGGGATCAAAGTTGACCCCAAGAAGGTTGAGATCATCAAGAATCTTCCCCCTCCAAAGACTTAAACTGATGTTAGGAGTTTTCTTGGACACATTGGTTTCTACCATAGGTTTATTCCTAACTTTAGTACAATAGCCAATCCCATGTTTGCCCTATTGACTAAGGATTCTAAATTTTCCTGGACTATAGAGTGTCAAGAATATTTTGAGGCTTTAAAAGAAAAACTAACAACTCCACTTGTGTTGAGAGGACCTAATTGGGAATTACCATTTCATATTCAGATTGATGCTTCCAATAATACAATTGGAGCAACATTAGGATAGATTGACAATGGAGAGCACTATGCCATCTACTACATTAGCAAGAATATGATAGGGGCAAAAAATAATTATACCACTACTGAGAAGGAATTCTTGGAAGTAGTGTATACCATCAATAAATTCAGGTATTACATCATAGGGTATCAAATATTCATCCATACAGACCATGCAACCATAAAATACTTGATGAATAAACCCATGGTGAGTGCAAGAATTATCCTTTGGTTATTATTGTTGCAGGAATTTGACATCACTATAATCAACAAACTAGGAAAGGCCAATGTCGTAGCAGATTTCTTGTCTAGACTACAAAACATAGGGGAGGAAGAACTAGTTGAGGACACTTTTCTTGATGAAAAATTGTTTTCCATATCTACCCAATCACCTTGGTTTGCAGACATAGCTAATTATTTGGTAACATGGGAAAATTCCTCCACACTTCACTCCAAAACAGAGAAAATAATTAATAAAATAGAGTTCTTCTTTTCAATGGATTAAGGGTTTACTTTTTAAATGTAGTCCTGACCATGTGTTACATAGGTGCATCCAAAAGGATGAAGTATATGATGTCCTAAGAGCTTGTCATGATGAACCATCAGGTGGACACTATTCAGTAAAAAGCACAATTAGGAAAATTTTAGGTGTAGGTTATTACTGGCCATCTCTTCACAAGGATGTGAAAAAGTACATTAGGCATTGTGATGCATGCCAAAGGATGGGGAAACCCACCCACACAAATGAAATGTTTACTACAACCTCAAGTGGTTTTAGAACCATTTGAGAGGTGGGGGCTAGATTTTGTGGGACCTATTGACCCACCTTCTCAAGGAAAGGTGCATATCTTGGTATGCACTGATTACATGACCAAGTGGGTAGAGGTGCGTGCTTTCAAACATGCTCATGAAGAGAAGGTTGCTGATTTCTTGTACACATATTTTTCAAATGTTTGGAGCTCCACGATCTATTACCATGGATCATGGACCCCAATTTGCATCTAAAGTTATTGAAGCTTTTACTAAATTGTATGAGATTAAACATAGGAAATCATCACCATACCACCCACAGGAAAATGGTCAGGTTGAAGTAACAAATAGGGAGTTGGAAAGGATCTTGACTAAAATAATAGCTTCCCATAGGAGGAATTGGCTAGATAAATTACCTAAAGTAGTTTGGGCTTATAATACTACATGGAAATCCACCACGAGTTTCACACCTTATGAACTAGTTTATGGTAAAAAGCCTCTTTTACCTATTGAGTTTGAGCTACTAACACTTTGGACAACTTTGGAAATTGGAATTGATTTTTCACAGGCACAAACAGACAGGATTCTATAGCTGAATGCATTGGATGAACTTTGGTTGGATGCATTGCATCAAACTGAGGTGATTCAGGAGCAACGGAGGCTTTGGCATGATAGCCACATTTAGTAGAGGAAATTTTAGCAAGGATATTGGACCTTGTTGTTCGACTCTCGCTATGAGGATTTCCTTGGGAAATTGTAGACTAGATGGCTTGGACCTTATCAGATTGAAGAAGTGTTCAAAAATGGAGCAGTTCGTCTCTCTCCCATTGATGACTCATGGAGAAAGTTGGTAGTAAATGGGCATCACCTTTGGGTATACCATGCACCACTAACTAAAGAAGAGTTCTTGCAGTAGATCAACAAATTGGATGTGTGCATGATAGAAGAGGTTCCCTCTTCCATCACAGATTCAACAGATTCAACATAACAATGAAAGAGTTTCAAGAAAAATAGAAAAAAAAATCAAAAAAACAAGAAAACCAAAAAGAGAATAAATCTTGGTTGTGAACTTCCTTCATGGGCATAATTTCAAGGGAAATTATGAAATTCCTTCATGGGCACAACCAAGATCAATAGAATTGAAAAAAAAAAAGAGAAAAGGAGAAGTGAAAAAGAAAAATAGAAAAAAAAAAAAAAAAAAAAAGAGAAAAATGAATAATTCAGTAGTGAAAACCTCCTTGGGGGCACTATTGAGTTGGCATGTATGAAAACTAGTTTTTCGACATGCATGGCCTTGAAATGATCCATCCTTTCCCATACCACCATTGTAGAAAGCTCACCAGACTGCACCTATTTGCGTAATTGCAGAAAATATCAGCAAGAAATCAGTTGAAGCAGCCATCTGTAGAGTGTATGATAATTGTTCAAATAAGGTATGTGTTTCTAGAATTCTTAATCATTTTAGGCATCTAGTATGTAGTGTGTAAAAGTCACTAGTTAGAATAGAAGCATTCATAAGGTTTCTCAAATCCAAAGGCATCCAACCGGGCCAGAAGAAACAAGAAAAATCCTTGCTATTTTACAAATTACAGGTTTTTAATGGGCAAAAAAAGAAAATGGATGAGCAGGCAGTCCCATGAATTGGGTACAAAAATATGATTACATAAATGTATATAGGTTTCATTGTGCTTTAGAATGATACGCCACTAAAAGCACCAGGAAAAGGACAAGCATTCAGTTCGATGAGGCCCGATATTTGAACCTTGGACCTCCGCCCCCTTATGGGGTTTAGATGAACCAATTGGTCTACACCTCGGATCTCTTTCCCAAAAAATATTATGCAATATATCAATGGAAATATAAAAAATAGTAAACAAAGCAATGCACAAATCACCACACACAATAGAAAAACCAATTTAACGTGGTTCATCCAATTTAGGCTACTCTACGAAGAAATTATTTCACTAAATTTTTCTCAGAAAATATCTTGGGAATCTTTTCCCTATTACAATGTTTATGGACCTCTATCCAAAAGATACCAATACCCTAATCAAGTTTGTAGATCTCTATCCACATGATAACTCCTTCTCCTCTGCTCTAGCTGGTGATCCTCTAGAATACTACTACCTCCACTACACTGGCTTGTGGATCTCTCTCCACTGAAGACTTTGTCCTCACTCAGAAGATATTTGTCCCCACTACCCTGGATAATGGATATCTATCCACTGGAGACTACTGTCCTCTACTCTACCATATTCAAAGCTTTCTCTTAGCTCTATCTCAAATTTGTACTAAATACAATCCCTCGGTCTAGAAAAAATCTACTCAATCTCTGTCCTCAAATCTACACTAAACATAGTCCTTCGATATAGCACAAATCTGCTCAATATCTTTCATCAAATTTGCACTAAGCACAGTCCTTCGGTCTAGTACAAATTTTCTCAATATCTATCCTCAAATCTACACTAAACACAGTCCTTCGGTCTAGAACAAATCTGCTCAATCTCTATCCTCAAATCTACCCTAAATATAATTCTTCAGTCTAGCAAAAATATGCTCAATATCTATCATCAATATGCACTAAACATAGTCCTTTGTTCTAGCATAAATCTACTCAATAAATCCTCACTATAATTTGTCCAATCTGCTCAAAAAATCTTCACCAAGACTTACCTTAAATCTGCTCAATAATTCTTCACCAAGACTTACCTCAAATATGCTCAACACGTCTTCACTAAGACTTACCTCAAATCTGCTCAAGTCTTCACCAAGATTTACCTCAAATCTACTTTGTAAGCTTCCACAAAAGCTTACTCAACTCAGTCCTTAATTCCACTCTAGGACTAACTCAAATCTGTCCACTAAATTTCATAAAATCTTTATACAACTCAACTCAATCTATCACATAAAACCTCTTCAATCACAGAAACAAGCTTCACACAAAATATTGTTTAATATCATATAAACGTATGGAGAATGTTTAGAAACTCAATATGCTTCATACTCACAACAATGCTCAATCACTTTCAATCTCTCTTACTTTACCACATAAACATATGAAGAATGGTTAGAGACTCAATATGTTTCACACTCAATCACTTTCAATATTTCTCAAATTAGTAAGGAAAAATTTGTTTCACATAACTTGAACTATCACTCCAACACTTCCAATCAACTAAGCTCAATCAACTCCACTCAACCAATCACTCAATGAAAGCTTAGTTAACAATGCTTATCAAACAAACCTCACATAACAATGATACTCATGATCTTTCACAAACCCTAGTTCAATATAGTTCTCAACTTCACATAACAATGATATTCATGATATTTCACAAACCCTAGTTCAAGATAGTTCTCAAATTCACATAACAATGATACTCATGATCTTTCACAAACCCTAGTTCAAGCATATGAAAGCTTCCTTTAATATTTCCGACAATTTTTCTCAAACAAGATTTTTATCATCAATTTTCACTCAAAAAAACCTTTAATAATCAAACTCAACAATGTTTTATCTCTCCTTTCAAAACAAACTTTATAATATAACTTTATTTCAATAAAATATCTAACACCCTTGGCATACCATATTTATCCTTTTATTCACTTTAACCACTCAAAAATCAAATACAAAAATAAACTTTGCATACTCTTTTATCTCCCTTATATAACTATTTAATCCCTTCTGAATATGCAATTTCCAATTAACAAAACTTTAAGAAATTAAAAATTAATTTCCACCTTTGTAATTTTTGGATGCAACAATCAAACATTAGCAATGTGAGCGCATACCTTGGTCCAAATATCAAAAAAACCTCGATGGATTTCAAGCATGTGAACTCCTCTATCCAAGTGCCTATGCACACTACATGTCCACCAAGTGGGCTACGTGCCTCCATGCAAATGTAAATGTATGTGCCTTCCCTTTATTCCTCTCCAACGACATAGACCAAAATCCTCTCCGCTTGCATAAATGAAGACCACAAGACTCAAACCCCTAACCTTCCACCTGTAACGTCTTAGCACATCTCTCGGCTACCAACCGTGATACCCAGCATCTTGCAACATGAAGTGGGCTCCCCACTTACTTTTCCTTTGTTCTGCTTCCTTAACCCTTTCAAAACACATGCGATACTTTCTCTCCTCTTTGCACACAAGTTTCTATGACATTCGATGGATCGCATGGATGATGGGTTGAAATAAAAATTACCCCTTCTTATATGCAATATTTCATGTGCTCAAAACGTTGGCAACATTTTTCAATTTTATTTTAATTCGAATTAATTAATATTTTATGCCCTTATAACCCTAACCTTTAGGGTTATTTAAATTAAATTATAAACTAATTTATAATTAAATTATTATAACTAACCTATAATTAATTTAATAACTTTTAGAGTTAATCAAATTAAATTATAAATTAATTTATAATGAAATTATTATAATTAATTTAATATTTAGGTCTTAACCTTAGAAATTTAATATTATAATTAGGGACATTATAATATTATTTTCCTTAGGTCTAGAAGCAATAATTATCTTGCACTACTTACTAAAACTGAATCTTGACATCCTTCATTTTTCTTGCTCACTGAAACTGACTCTTGACATCAATGACAACAAAACCTGCGCATATTTCCAAAAATATCCCCCTTTGTCATTGATGGAAATCCATTTTCCTTTTATCATTTCCTTTACCTTTTTTTTCTTCTCCTCGTGAGAAGTTGCTCCCCCTGATTGAATGCTCTCCTCCTAATTTAAATTTCTCCCCCTTTGTCATCAATGACAAAAGGCCACCTTTGGGGCTTGGGGCTAAGAATGAAACTCTTAGCTTAGTCCCTCCCCAACCTCCTCTTAAGGTGGTTATGTTTTGGGTGCAATTATTTCTACTCCCAGCAAGTAATAATATTTATCTTTTTCCACTTTCCTCTTCATCTGATCCTTCTGATTCCTTTGACTATTCTTGTTCCTACTTGTCTCTGGAATTTTTTCTCTACACAACTTTGATGTATGTCCATCATTATTGCACTTATAACACTTAATGTTTTTATTCCTTGGAGGTTTAAATATCTTGGTATTTATCCTAGTGAGGCCATATCTATTCCTATCATGAACCCTGCAATTCACTACCTTGTGACCAAACTGATTACAAGAGTAGCAATACCCTTGAAAAATTTATCTATTTCTAAAACTTCCATATTCCTATTTTTCATGTAACCTGCACTGTGTATCTTTGTTCCCAAACCTATGACATGATAAGCATCATCCATTGAAACTACCTTGCCTTGAACTCATTGGTATCTTAGTCTCTTCTACCCCATGCTACTTCTTGTTCCATCTATTCCTCATTTATGCATTGTTCCTTTCCTTGTTTAAATTTCTATTGTCCAACTCATCCTCAAAAATCTCACTCTCTCTTACACTCTATTTTTTTGAAGTTTTTTCTTCTTCAGAACTTGAGATTGACTCCTCTCCTTTTTTTCTTTGTACTTGTTCAAAACCAAGACCTATCTTATTTAACGAAGATCTTTGTACCTTTATAATCTTATCCATAATTTTTGAGCTTCTTTCAAACTAGTGTAACTTGTCCTTAGACTCTTTACTTCCTTTCTTAGTAAAGCTACCTCATTCTCTAACCTTTCACATTCTAAAATCTTTGATTATAACTTATATTTGAATCTTCTTGTCTTAGCTATCTATACGAGTTCCTTTCTCTTCATCACATTCTTGAAATTTAAGCTTGAATTGTAAGTTTTTATTTCTTACCTCACTTAATGCATCAAGGGCATGAATAAGCTCACCCTCAAGATCAACTTCTCCTTTCTCTGATTCTTCCTCTATTTTTTTACCTTTGAAAACATATTCATTCTTTTTTTACTATTTTCTACTAGAAGTACTTCCTTCTTCTATTGCCATAAGAATATTCTCTTCTGGTCCTTCAAGTGTATCTTCATATTCATCATCACTAAAACTTAATCCATTCCTTGTACAACTATCTTCAATATGACCAAAGTTACCACATCTAAAAAACTTGAGGATTATTGGTGACCTTTTCCTAACCACTTATTTTTATTTTACCAAAAATAGAACTTCATCTTTATCATTATCTAAGGAACTATCATCACTATCACTTGAGCTCTTACCTACCTTTTCTGCATAGAAATTATTTTAATGCCTTTGGAAAAACTTCTTTCCTTGTGTACCTTATCCATCCCTATTTTTCTTTTGGTACATGTGCTTTCCTGTATCCTTGTTCTTATGATCTTATTTCTCATCACCATTGCTATTTCCAGCTTCTAGACAATCATATGCATAGTGACCATACTTTCCACATTTAAAACGTCTAAATGATTTTGTATCTTTATACTTTCTTAAGTCATTGTTCCTTCTACCATAATTTTCTTCTTCATCATTGGATAACTCATTGTTTGAATATGACTTCTTACCCTAGTCTTCTTAGTGGATTTAAATGTTGCTTCTTTCTAGAGAATAGGTTCCTCTTTTATTCTTATCTCAAATGTTGTGAGAATACCATGTAATTCATCCCTTTTTAAAATATAAATATCTTTTGACTCTTCTATAGCTGAAATATTTTCACTAAATATTTTTGGGAGTGACATTAGAATCTTATCACACACATCAGGTTCTATAACTTCAATTCCAAGTCCTCACATGGAGTTAACAACCTCATCCATGTGAAGTAGATATGCAACAATGTTTTCCTCATCCTTCATTTTTAGATATTCAAATATTCTCTTGAAATTTTACAAATTTACCTTTTTGACCTTTTTATCTCCTTCATATATGCCTTGCAACTTATCCCAAATTTCCTTTGTTGATTTGCAATGCATAATATTTATAAACTTTGTTTCACGCAAGCCCTTTTGAATTGCATTCATTGCTTTTGAATTGTAATTATGTATAATCTTACCATATTTATCTATAAGTGGAGTTGTTGGTGGTGTATATCTAGTTTCAACTACTTCCCATATTTTATTTCTAAGTTCCATTAGATGAAACTTCATCCTTGTGCCCCATAGTGTATAATTATTCCTATCAAACAATGTTGTTGAATTCCCTAAGGATCCATTCTAAGAATCCATCTATGTTCTTGTAAGCTTTTTCTTCAAGCTATTAAACTCTTTTGAAGGAACCTGCTCTAATACCAATTGAATAACACAATCTTATACTGAGAGGGGGAGTGAACAGTATAAGACTACTTTTTACTTTTCTTTACCAAAAACTATTATGCAATATATCAATGGAAACATCAATAGTAGTAATCAAAGTAATGCACAAATCACCACATATAATAGAGACACTAATTTAACGTGGTTCACCCAATGTGGGCTACTCCATAGAGAATATATTTCACTAAAATTTTCTCAACAAATATCTTGGGAATCCTTTCCCTATTACAATGTTTATGGACCTCTGTCCAAAGGAGACACCAATCCCCTAATCAAGTTCATGGATATTTATCCATAGGAGAACTCCTTCTCCTTTGCTCTGGTTGGTGATCCTCTAGAATACTACTACCTCCACTACAGTGGCTTGTGGATCTCTCTCCACTAAAGACTTTTTACTCACTCAAAATATATCTATCCTCACTACCCTAGCTAATGGATCTCTATCCATTGGAGACTACTGTCCTCTACTCTATCACCTCTAAATCTTGCTCTCAGCTCTGTCTCAAATATATACTAAACACAGTTCTTCGGTCTAGCACAAATATGCTCAATATTTATCCTTAAATTTATACTAAACATAGTCCTTTGGTATAGCACAAATATACTCAATATCTATCCTCAAATCTGCACTAAACACAGTACTTCGATCTAGAACAAATCTACTCAATATATTTCCTCAAATTTGCACTAAACACAATCCTTCAGTCTAGCATGAATCTAATCAATCTCTATCCTCAAAATTGCACTAAACATAGTCCTTCAGTTTAGCACAAATTTTCTCAATCTCTTTCCTCAAATATGCACTAAGCACAATCCTTTGGTCTAGCATAAATATGCTCAATAAGTCCTCACTAGAACTTGTCCAATCTACTCAACAAGTCTTTACCAAGACTTACCTCAAATCTGGTCAACAAGTCTTCACCAAAACTTACCTTAAATCTGCTCAACAAGTCTTCACCAAGACTTACCTCAAATCTACTCAACAAGTTCTCACTAGAACTTGTCCAATCTAGTCAACAAGTCTTCACCAAGACTTACCTTAAATCTTCTTTGTAAGCTTCTACAAAATCTTATTCAACTCAATCCTTAAGTTCACTCGAGGACTAACTCAAATCTGTCCACTAGCTTTCACAAAAGCTTTATACAAATCAACTCAATCTATCACAAAAAACCTCTTCAATAACACAAACAAGATTCACACATAATCTTGTTTAATCTCACAAAAACATATGGAGAATGGTTAGAAACCCAATATGCTTCACACTAGGGTTATGCATAGTGGTGAATATTCACAAATTGGGTGAATATTAGGATTTTCAAAATTAGAAATTGGTGAATATGAGGACCCTCGATGTTGACCCATTTGCCTAAAATGTTTGGGACCAATTTTTTATTAGGGTTAATTCACCATAATATATATCCAAACATAGGCATATTTATATTTTTTGGAAAGATATTTTTGAGCTTGATCTAATGGTGGTATTTTTATGAAGTTATAAGGTGATTTAATGGGTCAAAATTGGCCCCAAATATGACCTTATGTTTTAGGGCTTCAAATGCCCCAAATTTTGGTGTGAAGATTGATTTGATTTTCTTAGGATTCACCTTTATTCACTTTGATTTTGATTAGGATTCACCATTTTTTACAGGTAAATTTTGAGTCCAACCCCTTATGCATAACCTTAATTCACACTCACAACAATGCTCAATCACTTTCAATATCTCTTAATTTACTACAGAAACATATGGAGAATGGTTAGAGACTCAATATGTTTCACACTCAATCACTTTCAATATTTCTCAAATTAGTAAGAAACAATTTGTTTCACAGAACTTGAAATATAACTCCAACACTTCCAACCAACTAAGCCCAATTAACTCCACTCAACCAATCACTCAATGAAAGCTTAGTAAACAATGCTTATCAAACAAACCTCACATAACAATGATACTCATGATATTTCACAAACCCTAGTTCAAATTAGTTCTCAACTTCACATAAAAACGATACTCATGATCTTTCACAAACCCTAGTTCAAGCATATGAAAGCTTAATTCAATATTTCCAACAATGTTTATCAAACAAGGTTTTCATCATCAATTTTCACTTATAAAAACCTTTAATAATCAAACTCAACAATGCTTTATCTCTCCTTTCAAAATAAACTTTATAATATAGCTCTGGGTTTTGAACACATGAACCCCTCTGTCCAATCGCCTTTTCACGGTGCATGCCCACCAAGTGGGCTACGTGCCTCCATGCAAATGGAAATACATGCACCTTCCATTTTTTCCTCTCCAACGGTATAGACCAAAATCCTCTTTGCTTGCAAAAATAAAGACCACAAGACTCAAACCCCTAACCTTGCACCTGCAACATCTTAGTGCAACCCTTGGCTGCCAACCGTGCTACCCTATGCCTTGCAACATGAAATGGGCTCCCCACTTACTTGTCCTTTGTTCTGCTTCATTAACCCTTTTAAGACACACGTGATAATTTCTCTCCTCTTTGTTCATGAGTTTATATGGCATTCGATGGATCGCATGGATGATGGATTGAAATGAAACTTACCCCTTTTTTATATGCAATATGTCATGTGCTCAAAACATCGACGACCTTTTTCAATTTGATTTTAATTCAAATTAATTAATACTTTATGCCCTTATAACCCTAACCTTTAGGGTTATTTAAATTAAATTATAAACTAATTTATAATTAAATTATTATAATTAACTTATAATTAATTTAATAACTCTTAGAGTTAATAAAATTAAATTATAAATTAATTTATGATGAAATTATTATAGTGAATTTATAATTAATTTAATCTTTAGGTATTAACCTTAGACCTTTAATATTATAATATTATTTTTCTTGGGCATTCCTATTGATTTTTAGACCTCATCTAACCACCTTGAATATTATAATTAGATATATTATAATAATATTTTCCTTAGGTCTAGAAGCAATCTTTCTCTTACACTACTTACTGAAACTGAATCTTGACATCCTTCCTTTTGTCTTGCTCACTGAAACTGACTCTTGACATCAATGACAACAAAACCTGCTCATATTTCCAATAATAGTATGCTATTTTATCTGGCCATCACATTAGAATTCTAAATCATTTAAGGCACAATGGTCAGCAACCTAAGGTTAGAGTTAATTTACCTTTGTATTTACACTAAGAGTTACAAAGCATGGCCAAATGTTACCAGGAATGAAAAGGAACCACTAGACATCATGGACTAATAAAATTAATCTACAAGCACCATTTTAGGGGTAATCTTAGGAGTTTTGATAGATTTTTCTCTTCTTGGAGTGAAGTGGTTTCTGAGGAAGAAGAGGAGAATGTTGAAGAGGAAATTGTAGAAGAATCACATGGTGAAGAGAGAGAGAGACCCCTAAAGATAATTCAAAAAAAGAAAAAATCCCTTCTTCTCAAGAATATCCATCCACTAGAACAAGGAGACAAAAAAGGAAAAGCAGTGATGATAGCCCTACAAAAAGGAAGAAGGCCAAAAAAGTATTTTTTTTAGAATATCACTGTATTTCCTATTCAAACCTCTGAACAGATGGATATTTTAGGTGTTGTAGAGGAGGCAATACAAAGTGAAGAAGTAACATCCTCACTAGAAGAAGATCTGCTTCTAAATTTCTAAAATCTACAAAGAAATAGGGCAACAAAAAAAGGTCTACATCACGGCTAAGGAGGTCTCCAAGACTCAATATAAATAAAGAGGTAGAGGATATAATTTAAGAAGAAACAATAGAGGTTGAGATATTCTCCACCCCACCTCTATGATGAAGCCCTAGGAAAATGCAGCAGTAGACCATTTTAGCATAAGAGATAAGCCCTACAAATCTTACTAAATAAAACCAACAAGAAACAATATCTTCAAAACAAGTAGTAGAGGAGGTTACAGAAGATTTTATGGATTAAGAACCAATAGAAAAAATAGAGGAGATATCTACAGATACAGGAGTACCTGGTTCATCACCCATGGATGACTTACCTACCCATTCCTCAAAATTTGAGGAAGAGAAAGAAGAAGATATAGAAGAACAGTTAATGGCTGCCAGGAGTGTTTTCAAGACACAGATGAAATGGATTGAATAAAGAGAAGCTGAAGTAGAGGAGAAAATGAGCAAATTGCTAATTTACAATAGGAGGTGGAGATATTGATAAACATGATAGCATGTTTTGAGCCACAATATGGAGAATCTGATAGTAGTGAAGATATTGCTAAATTCTATTAAGACTATTAGAGTAGGATAAGGTAAATATAGCACTAGGGCATAATCTACAATATCCTCCTTATATGGAAGTGCCAACACCTGAGCAGCAAGCAAGTACACCTATTGCAGGTTTTATTTTGGTAAAACATACAAAAACTATTGAGTCGTTTGCTATGAGGGCAGGAAAAAACAACATGGATGATATTGAGATCCCTCAGTAAGGTAAATACATTGTCAATATGGATGACTAGTAAATTTTTCAATGTAATTTGGGAGTTGAGAGTGCTATTGAACCTAAAAATGCAACTCCAAAACCATCTTCAAAAGTTCTAGGATATTTCGACGATGCACACTCTCATTTAAAATATGCTTCAAAACGACAAAGGAGTTTGGTTTCACATCCATATGATGGGTCACATCAACAATAAATTTAAACATTACCAGAATAGAAGGCCTTAGATGATTAGTAGACTAGACATCAAAAAGGTATGCATTCACACTAGCCTGTTATACCAAATTTTCCACTGGTTGTAGCATAAGTTGAAATAGAGAAAATTGGGATACAAGTAGATTTATTGCCCAGGTATAAACCAGTAGTGAGGCCTTGAAATAATATTCCATTAGAAATTTATAATGAATATATTGCATGATGGGTGTTGAGATTTCAAAAACTAGAAACCCAAATTGCAAGTTTAAAATCTTTGGAACAACATATGGAAGCTTAAAAAATAAAAATCAACAAGTTGCAGGAATAGGTACAATATATTTATCATGTTGTAGAGTACTTAGTCCAATTTAGTAAGCTAGCTAGATTTAATAGTTTAATATTGAAGGAAAAGTACCTTCATTGGCAAATTATGAGGATTCATTCCCAGCTCTCCTACAAATTGGACACTGATAAGGAATTTTTGGAGGATTACCTGAAAAATCTGGAGAAGCAGAAGAATTTAGCGGGTTAGTTATTCCTACACAAATTCATCATGCCAAAAAATGTGATACGCCTTCCCCATATTTTTACAGGTGATGTACAGTTGCGAGCCTTTACGTCAACTCTGGAGAATCAGGTATATTTGGAATATGAAAAGAAGAGGAGCAAAGAAATTGAAATGCAAGTTGAATTACTGATAAGACCCAATCAGCCCAATCATAAGGTTCCCACTAATTAACACTTCACCATGATGAACAATATAGAAATTAATCTGATGTATCTATATAATCTTAAGGATTGTATGACTAGTTTCTATAATTTATCTGCAGAGAACATGCAGATGCTTTATCATTTTGTAAGAGCAGGTGGGTGGAGTTGTCTATGTCATTGCAAAAGAGAGAACTTATATCACCAATAAACTTGATATGATCCATGAGAAGATAATAAGGTGTTATGAATACCATCCTCACATTGAAACACCAATGGATAGGTCTAAGGTATAGGCCTCCTACTATCATCACTTTTGTTCCTTACGACTTTGACAGTGATCCTCAACTAGACGACCAATTTTAGAATTGGCTCAAAAAGTTGTAAGAGAGCATAGGATATTATATAGGGACCAACTATTTTATAGAATATAAAATAAATAAGTGGACTTATGTGCTTCAGTGGCCCTACAGAATTCATGAGGGCATGCATTAGAATAGGTTGGGGTAAAATGATGAGGCTGGAAATTGCTTCAATCATGACATGTTTTGGATCATTATAAACCATATTACAAAATTTATGCTATGATATTTATTCTAATATAGTTGATTTAAATACATTATATATTAAGTTTTTGCATGGTTAAAGTTTTTAGGAACATATAACCTTGTTTAACAGTTTTTTGTATATTTTTGCAATATTTCAGCATGATTTCTTGATGAATAAAATGCATAATTTTAGTAGCAAATTAATATACACATTCATTTTAATATTTAAATATTTTTACCATGTGCTAATTGGTTTGAAACTGAAAATAGTGCTAATAGTTTGAGACTATGCAGCAAAATCAAAAAATACAGGAAATTCCCATGTAAATTCCAGCTAGTTGTCAATGAATGGCAGGGCCTAGAATTAATCAACCAAGGTATGTACAATTAATTAGGAGAATATCCTGAGATATAGGGTGGACATACTACCCAGTTACACCCACTTTATTGGCCATTTTAAGTGCATCTAGGTATAAAACAGATACAAAGTCAAATATTTCGAAGATGCTCTGTAATAAAATCAAAAGACGCCAATTTTAGACAAAGGGACAATCAAGCACCTAAAATGATTTAAAATTGGTATTGCAAGGTAGGTACAGGTGTTCAAGATATTTTATCACCACTTCCAATTCATCCCCATCACCGAAGACTTATCATGAACCAATAACCATTGTTGCAGCTTACACTATCCTAAATTAGACTAGGTCGGTTTGAAGATTATTTGGCAAATCATTGTAAAGTAGTAAATAGGCTAATTTGAGCATGTAGGATATGAAATAGGACATTATAAATAACAAATATCCCTCATTTGCAGATCTAGTAGATAATTGGAGTAGTTTTTGGTGAACAGTAGCTAATAAGTGAATAGAGTGAAGCAAGATTTCCCTATAGAATTGTAATTTTTCGTATTAGATAATAAAAGTGCAGTTTCTTCAATCATCTATTGTTCATGAGTGTGTTGGTATTAAGTAGATTATAGAGCTTCTATAACTTCTTATGGAATAAGAAGCAAGGGCCACTTCCAAGATTAGAATAAGGACTAACTAGTGACAGGTTTCTCCTAAACTTTGTTGTAACAGATTTTAGCAAGGCACTTGTCCATTTCTATTCTTTTTTGCATGCTAACCTTTATTTTGAATTTGTGTGATGCTTTCATGTTTCAAGTGTGTATCAATGAATAAAGTAACTAGATTTGTATTGACTCTATTTTTCATGTTTTTGTGATTTAGAAATTAGTATAAGTTACAACAATTTTGTTGTCCCTTGATTTTATTGCTTTAAGTACTTTCAAGTTTCCAGCATCTTTACTTTGCTATCAACTACTGTAGCTAAAGCCTAACAACCTTCCACCACAGGATACTGATAGGTGTTCAGCATGAGTGTTTCAATTTGAGAAATTTCAATTATATTCTTTCCATTTTGCAATTTTAATTTTGTTCTTTTCATTCTACAAGTAATTAGTTAATTTCATATAAACCAGGATTAGAGGTGACCTGAAACCACCAATAAAATTTGTTCCACAAATAAAACCTACTATCTAAATAAGCTGAACTACAAACCTACTTTACTCTTCTCTCATATATAACCTTGGACACCACCCTGGATTAATAAATCATAAGGATTAAATGATGATATTAATGATACACATCAAATAGAACCCACTATAGTGGTTGTTTGGGTTTTATTAAAGGCTCTACCAATGGAATATTGGTGTAAACCAATTTTTGAGAGATTGGAAAATTTCTTGGGATGCTATCTAGGAGTAGCCAAAGATATAATTATGAGAGCTATAACATTTTATGCTCAAATATGTGTTGATATGGATCTTAATAAGCCACTACCAATTGAAATATAAATATATATGGTGGATTTAGTGTGGTTCTAGCAATAATACTATGAATCAATCCCATTTCAATGTAGGATATATCATAATCATGGATAGCTTACCCATTTCTACCTTGAGACTATCTAGAAGGAACCCAACCCACTGGATGTTAATGGTAATGATAGCAAGATGCTTGAGAATAAGGTATAATCTCATCCCACAACCTCAAACCTAAATATGCTATAAGAGGTATTTGAAGCATCTGAGAGGAAAAAGAAGCAAAAAAAAGGTGTGATCAAATCAAACAAAAGAAAGAAAAATAAACAAATATTAAATTCTTAATACCCTAATGGATAGGAATAATAAGGTAGCTATAATAGGGAAACCACAAGGGGAAAATATACCCTCCAAAAATGTAGTAGTCCAATAGAGGATAACTCAAACAACGTTGGAGACCAATATCCAACCAATCCCAAACCATATTGTTGTAATATTTTTAGAGAACCTCAACATTTCTATGGTCTTGATTGATAGGGATGTCTCAATAAAAGATATAGATAAATATAAATGTAACCCTACTCTTAGAATTTAGAAATCAAATAAAATATTAAAATACTCCTAATCCAAGAGTATGGGAAGAAAATCAAACTAGAAAAAGCTAGAAATGGAGGGTGACCAACTAGTAAACTAGGAAAGCATAAAGCAAATTGATACTTACTAGGATTGGGTTCCTAATGATTTTATAATCATGGTATATTATATGCTTAAATAGTAGGTCCCATAAAATTGATGTTCATAGTGTAGACACAAAATCCTAAACATTTGCTATATATATATATATATATATATATATTTTCTAGATCCTAGCCACTAGCCAAAACCTAAGATTAGCTTACCATTTGGAAATTCTAGCTTGCTACCTCCAAACCCTAACATTAACCTTCCAAAATATTATAAAACCTTATTCACTTTGGGGAAGGAGGAGAGCCAAAAATCTGTAATGACACTCCGCTAAAGTCACAAGAGGAAACCCTAATCAAAGTTTGGGTCAAACCACCAAAGTCCTGAATTGATCTAGATAGTTTTACATCTTAGACATAGATGTAGCAGGGCATCTACATAGAACCAGATGTGGATCTGCATCTACACATATGTATCACTACATCTACACAATCACAAACATGGATCTACATCTACACAGATGTAGTAATGCATCTAGCCATATCCTAGATGCAACTCCACATATGCATAAATGTAGCATTGCATCTAGCCATCACCTAGATGTAGCTCTACATCTACATAAATGTAGCACTACATATAGCCATATCCCAAATGTGGCTCTCCATATATGTAAATGTAGCACTATATCTAGCCATATTCTAGATGTAGCTCTAAATCTGCACAAATGCAACACTACATCCAACAATCTCATAGATGTGGTCCGACATCTTTCCAATGATATTTTTAGCCTTGAAAGACAGATCAAGTCAAGTGATAGCAAGGTAGCTCTGATTTCAAGGTTTATATTTCCTACATTTTATTTTAAAATTTATAAACATTAGAGTTTTAGTTTTGGTAGGTTTCTTTCATTTGTATCAATAGTTGATATTGATCCCATGTGTTTGCAAATTCATGTGAATAGGTTACAAGTCATTGGATGTTGCTAGAGCAATGGATGGTCCACAAGGATGGGTGAAGACCGTCCATGAAATTATTGAAGCAAAATAAAATCAAAGACATCACCATCCATTGTATTTGTGAAAGGGGCTTACCCTTCTTGGTGTTGATTGTAATCTGAAAGAAATAAGTAATCATTTACTGTAATCAAACCCCCACCATTTTGGGTCAAATAATTATGTAAAATAAAAGATCATTTTTTATGAAAGATCAATATGAAATCCTTAATTTTACTTTACATTTCTTATCTCTTTATTCACCATATTTTTAATTTCATTCGTATGAACATGTATTACTAACCCCGTGTGTTTACAAATTTATATGTGTAGGTTACAGGTCATTGGATATTGTTGGAGCAATGGATGGTCCACAAGGATAGTTGAAGCCCATACATGAATTGAATGGAGTAAAAGGAGATCAAAGACACAAAATTCCATTGTATTTACCAAATGGGCTTCTACCTCTTTGGGCATATTATAATTTGAACAAGCAATCATTTATTGTAATCAAACCCCCACCATTTTAGAGAAATCATCGTGTAAAAGAAAAGGATATCAAGGCTCCGAAATATCAATATGAAATCCTTAATTTTACTTTGCATTGCTTGTATCTTTAGTCGTATTATTTGGTGTTATCTCTTTTTATCTTACAAATGGTGATCATGGTGGGACTCCCAAAGGGTTTTGTTTTTGGATCTACCTTGATATATTTGATTTACTGATCTATGTTTATTTTGTTGCAGGTTTTGGAGCCCCATCGTACAAAAAGTCAAAAATTTGATTCAGGATTTCCAGAGCTTGTTCAGGTTTGTTTTTGGCCTAACCATACACATAACGGTATTTGGGAGACCTAAGTAGATGCCCCCCTACATTTGGGGTCCTAAGCAGATATTCCTTTGCATCTAAGATCTTGAGCAGATGCGATGTTGTATTTGGAGATCTAGTAGGAAAAAGTGAAAGGCTTCCAAGTAAGCCATTTTTGAAACCCTATGTCTATTTTTGTTTTACTTTTGAGATAAAAATAAAAAGAAATATCTACTTTTCCATATTTACTTTCAATGTAGGTAGTAGATCAAGCATTTTAGGGTTTGATTTAGGCATTTTAAGTGCTTTTGCAAAAATCCAAAATAAGATGGAATTTCAGCGTATTTCTTTATCTTTTTACGTTGTAAAATCATACTAGTTGCATCTAGGGGTAAATTTCCATTCTAGAGAGCATATTAGGTCACATTAGGGTCTCGAATCTACCCTATAATATTTTTGACACACAATTAGAGATGCAAATATCTATTTGGTTAAGTTCAAACATGATCCTACATATGAGCAGATGTAGTTCTACATATGCTCAATCCCAGATGCACCTCTACATCTATATTTGTGTTTTAGAAGCATCCTAGGGCCTATTTGGAGCATGTTTATTGCATTTAAGTTAAGGTTTTACCTATTTTAACTTTATATATACATCTGTGTGTTTCCTAATTATATTTGTAGGTAATAAATTTGAATTTCATGGTATATTTGCATCTTAGGGTGATTTTATACTTTGTTTTTACAAAACCTTAGAAAATAAAATCAAAACATCACAAAATTTGCATAAATCTTCATTTTGTATTGCTACATGACAAGTGCAAGGAAAACCTCCTAAACGAGTTGGATTTAATCACGAAAAATCAGTCAAGCCCTAGAATAAGCCCTAGTTATTATGATAGTTTCTTGGATTTCATCACCAAAAAATTGGCTACTCTTACAAGTTAGCTGAGGGTAATCAAGGTTAGATGCCCTTCAATTCCAAGGGCTTATTAATTTATGGAATCATAGTTATAATTTACACCCAAGCTCACACAAGAGTGAAATGAAAGCCTATATGGGCCAATAGTAAGGTATTAGAAAACACAACCTCTTATATAGGTATTTTGTTTTCCTAGGTTACACCCATCACCAAGCCTCATCTAGGAAGCTCTTTTAGCTATTAGTAATTCATCCTTCATCAGAAGCGGGTATGAACACACATTTTTAGATTTATTCCACCATCCACCTTGCATAGTTTTCTAGGCCCAAGTTTTACATAAAACACACCAAAAAAAACTTCAAAAAATATATATAAATAAAATTAAAAGAAACTGCAAAAATTAAACAAAAACATAGAAAATATTTGTTTTATTGTGTGTTTTTTTGCTTTTCATTCGCATCATATTTTTACACACATACCCACCATTCGTCACTCCATATCACCCCTATATTATGGTAATGACCCAAATTCAAACTAGAGCTTCAATCAATATCCAAAGCTAAATACCCACATCCATGGAGCATTCTACTCAGGTTTCCCATGCCCCTACCACTTTCGTATCTAGCCAAGTCGATGTGTCAGGGATTATGTATCTTGAATTATACATTGGCCTATCTCACCTAGCATCTACCTGAGTCACAGACATGATATAGAGGGTGGTCCACACTTCTATCACTGAGACCCCTCACACTGAACCATCCACACCTTATAACAATTACACTACCTACATAGATTTTGATACCTTCAAAATCTATCTAAACTTGGTATTTCTATACTTACCATAGATTTCCATCCAACCTCACTTAATTCCTATTTTACAATAGGAACCCACCTATTCACACCCTCATCATAATATCCAAGTCATCACCAATCCCATTTTTGAAGCCACATCCATACCCATGATCCAAAATCATCCATCATCATCCAACCAATACATTTCCATCCCATCCACCTATAACATCATTTTTTGTAACCCACTTTACAAAGTACATGTTAATGTTGCTTTGTGAGTGCCAATATCCATTCTACCTACATCATTTCCACCTTTTAACCCCATCTAATGTCATTCCTCATTTAGTTGTGATACCATTTATAACCTACCCACCACCCACATCAAACCATATTCTAGCCACTCCTCATGTACAAACCTTAGCCCCCCAATCAGCCATACAACCTACATCAATGATTTTCATATAGTAAACTTTACAACATCTACATAAATTACTTGTAGATAACATTAATCAATGTGACCATCCCACTTTACAATAGTAATCACAGGTGACAGATTTCAATCATCCACCCATATCTGATCAAAACACCTTATTCACCCAAGATCAATCTTGGGTGTTGTGACCACCCACAATAACCATACCCACTCATCCACTTCAAAAAATATATGACACTTCATCATACCAACACACCATCATCTCCACATATCCACATAAACCATCTCCACATCATCAATAACAACAATTCCATAATCAATACCAACATAAAAACCATCAACATTAAATAAAAACCAACACTAATCCATTATCCAATCAAAATTGTATTCCATCAAACCACTTCATCACACATAAAACTCACCCAACCTATACACAACAAAAAAATCAGGACTTTCAACCACCCTTTGAATATCCTAAGTTTCAATTTTTATAGAACCAGATTAATAGCTTGGTCATGCAGGCACCTGGAATGTTATATTAGAAATCCACTCTACAGTAGTTGGTCAATCAACCAATTTATTCTTCGATACCATCATCGCCTTACCCTGCATATTTCACAATACCAAAGTTTGAAAAATTCAAAGGGTATGAGGATCCTTGAGAGCATGTAGGTGCATTCATCCAAGTGTACTTTAGAATACCATAGAATGACCCTTTGATGCTCTGAACCTTCCCTTAGAAATTTGGAGATGCTCTAGAAAGGTACAATTATTTTTTGCACCATAGTGTTTACACATTTGAATAATTAGAAAACCAATTTCTAGAGTGGTTTTCTCTAAATTTAGAAAGAAAACCACATTGACTGACCTATTCAACTTACTTCAATTTGAATATGAGTCTATCTATTATTATGTAAACCAATGGAGGATAGTTATCACCAAGTTGTAATTATCCCTTCCTATGGTAGAACTCACAAGAATATTCAGAAGAAGTTGTTCTAAACCCATCTCCTTGTTACTACAATTGCAATAACATAGAACATTCGAAGAAGCTCTAGCCCAAGCCCAAGTTATCGAAGAAATCAAGATACAAGAGGGTGAGATAAAGTTGAAAAAGAAATAATGGAAAAACAAGAATCAAAGGTGAAACCATCAGAACCAGTCGAAATATGGTCAAGCGAATAAGGTGGTCTCGAGTCAACCTCAACAACAAACACAACAACCTAAAGTCCAATTTCAACAACCCCCACAACAACAACAACTACAACAATAAACATATCAAGTGGTTCCACCCCCACAATAGCTACAAAACCAAGATCCACCTATAGGCAATCGTCAATATTGATAGTATACTCAACCAACCTGCAACTACACCCTATTATCCGATCCACTCGTAAATATTTTTCAATGATTGTATGAAGCACAAATGATTAAACTACCACAAATTAAACCTAAAGACCCTGCCAAACATGGTAAATACTTTAAGAAATACCAATATTGCACCTTCCATTATTTGAAAGTTCATGATATTAGTAGTTGTTATTCATTCAAATGTATAGTCTAATATATGATAGACAAAGGGACTATTAATATTGATAACCCTTTGTCACAAAAAAACCAAAACCTTGGTATTTATCAAACACCTCTTCCTCATCATGATAAAACACAACAAAAAATAGTGGTGTTACCTCTAACCAAGTCAACCATATACACAATGCACAATAATACCAATCTTTTGTGTGTACTATCCATATAGTTGCTTGAGGTCAAAGGAATTCCATCCAAACACATAAAAAAAATGAACCAACACCAATGGTACTCCCTCCTATGCTGTCATCACCCATAATGTCTCTACAATTGAATCACACTCATCCACCACCTACAATTCATATCCAAAACCAACCACCAAGACCAACCATCACACTGAGGAGTTAGTTAACATATAGCCTAAAGTTAACCTTGATCAAACTATCAATATATGAGATCATACAACAGTCTCCCCACATTGTGAAGCATTGATGGATATCCTAAAATCCATTGAATTTTAGACACAGGATCCCAATGCTTTCATGAAATTTATAGGGAACATACAAACATGCATGGAACTATTAATTACATTTTATGATTTTAATATCAAAACCATATGAAACGATATGCATGATCATTGGCTTCACATAATAGCTCATATTGATAAAAAAAAACCCTTTAAACAAGTTCTATTTGACATCAGTTCCTTTATCAACATCATCACTACCCCAGCACTCCAACACCTAACCTTTCACCTTCACACATTGTCAGCTCAACTTTCACCTTGCGAGGGTTTAAAGATGTTTTATGCTCGATAGTTGGAACAGTTGTCCTCCCCATCAATATGGAAGTCAATATGATTTACACATTGTTCCACATCCTAGAGGTGGCAATGCAAAATAACATACTATTTGGGCATCCATGAACTAGAGAAATGAAGAGTGTACCTGGTGGAGAACGGATCTTGCATAAAACAGAAAAACCAGAGAAACAAGAGAGAAACCAGAGAAACAAGAGCCCAAGATTTTGTATTTGATGCTCAGGAAGAAATTTTACAATATACAGCCAAACTGCCGTTTGCCAACCCCTTCTCATTACAATCCATGGGTTTTTATTGAGGTCCCGATCCTCTGTGTTTTCCCACTTCCCACGATCTACAATCGCCACTTGGAACAATTCTGGAAAGTTGCATTGATGAGACTCATGGTGAGGTGTGCGACTGGCTGCCATATCCAGCGAAATCTACCTCTCGATCTGCTGCTTGCTGTTAGATGCTTTAAATGCGTCTTCCAGATACCCTGTGCGAGTGGCCAACATGCCCGTTGGAATCCTTCTTTGGAACAACTGCTTCACTGCCTCTAACTTGCCGCGCACGAAGGGATGTCTTTATGAAAGTTGGAGTGCGTGTTTTTTGTTTGGTCGCGATATCGCGACATGTCGCGATATCGCGACCATTTCTCTCCTGTGCTTTCTCTCTCCAGCTTCTGTCGCGATATCACGACATTTCCTCCGCCAAGCCCTTTTCCTCCGTTTTGGCCGCGATATCGCGACCTGTCGTGATATCGCGCCGTTTTTGTCTGTCGGCCTCCGTCTCCTGCTCTGGTCGCGAAATCGTGACATGTCGCGATTTCGCGACCTTTGCGCCTTCTCGCCTTGGCTTCCCTGTAGTGGCCGTGATGTCGCGATTTCGCGACCCTTGTGCCCCTCGGCCTTGCCTTCTCCGTTTGGGTCGCGATTTCGTGACCCTTGTGTCCCTCGGCTTGGTTTCTCCGTTTGGGTCGCGATTTCGTGACCCTTGTGTCCCTCGGCTTGCCTTCTCCGTTTGGGTCGCGATTTCGTGACCCTTTGGCTTCCGACTTCGCTTTCTCCGACTTGGGTCGCGATTTCGTGACATGTCGCGATTTGCGACCCTGTGTAGCACTTAGAAAAACAACAGAAAAAAATAACTTTGTTACTTAGAAAGAAATAACAACAAAAGTTTGGTTGATGCTCGATTGCTTTGCTGCCCTCGGATGCTCCTGCATCAGACACCCGGGGTGGATTGAGAAGTGATCCTCACTTCTGATCTTCGGGAGGAAGACTCAGGCGGTCAACCTCTATTTTTGATAACCAAGTTGCATCTTCAATAGGTCTGCCCTTCCACTTGATCAAATACTCAGAATATTGTTTGTTCCTTGTGCTTCTGCCTTCACGAGTATCTAATATTTCCTCTATCTCTTCTTTGGTTGGGCTAGACGCTGGAATGCTCCACAATTCTGTGCTTGGTGCCTCTGTACTATCTCCTTCATGGTATTCTACTAAATCAGATATGTTAAAAATAGGTGAAATATCAAGTCCACTTGGCAATTCCACTTCATATGCATTGCCTGAATCCCGTTTTTCCAGTATTCTGCATGGCCCAAACTTCTTCATCTTCAACTTGTTGTAAGTTTTGGCTGGAAATCTTTCTTTTCTGAGATGGACCATGACTTCATCTCCCACTTCGAACTCTTTGAACCGCCGCTTTTGGTCTGCTCTTTCTTTATACTGAGTATTCATTTTTGCAATTTGTTTCTTGACTTCTTCATGCAGGCTTTTCATCTGTTTTGCGAATTCCTCAGCCTCTGCACTGCATTTTTCTCCTTTATCTAATTTTCTCAGCTCAGACACGTTTCTCGGACTGTTTCCATATATGATTTGGAATGGAGATTTGTTTGTGCTCTTATTGACAGAATTGTTGTATGCAAATTCTGCCTACGGCAAAACTAAATCCCATCCCTTGGGTTTATCTGCTATCAAGCATCGTAGCAAATTACCCAGACTTCTATTTACCACCTCTGTCTCATCCATCGCTTTGTGGGTGGTATGCGAACCGAACTTCGGATCTGTCTTCAGCCTTCTTCCACAATGTTCTCCGGAAATATCCAACAAACTTTGTATCTCTATCAGAAACTATGCTTCTTGGTAGACCGTGAAGTCGTACCACTTCCTTGAAAAATAACCTTGCAATGTGAACCGCATCACTTGTCTTCTGGCAGGGAATAAAATGTGCCATTTTGGAGAATCGGTCAACCACCACAAATACAGAGTCATTTCCCCTCCGTGTTCTCGGCAATCCAAGAATAAAATCCATGCTTATGTCCTCCCACGGCCTCTCAGGTACAGGTAACGGCTGGTATAATCCTGTGTTTTGCCTCACGCCTTTTGCCATCTGGCATATTCTGCAACTTTGTACAAACTTTCTCACATCTTGCTGAAGTTGCGGCCAGTAGTAATTTTCATTTACCAGGGCAATGGTCTTATCCCGACCAAAATGCCCAGCCAGTCCTCCGCTGTGCTTTTCCTTGATTAAGTTCTCCCGCATAGAACTCCTTGGGATGCATAATTTACTTCCCTTGAACAGCATTCCGTCTTGGATTAGGAAATCTAACCATTTTGTCCTGTCCACAGTAACAGGTGCCAAGCAAGCCGTCCAGGCTGCTGCAAAATCAGGATCTTCAGGATAAAGACCCTTCAGTTCTTCGAATCCAACCACCTCCACTGTCATTTCAGTCAACAGATTCTGCCTTCTACTCAAAGCATCTGCAACTCTATTTGATTTCCCGCTCCTGTGCTTTAACACAAAGGTATAGCTTTGGAGAAACTCTACCCACTTCATGTGCCGCTGATTCAGTTTTGTCTGGCTATTGATGTACTGCAATGCCTGATGATCAATAAATAGAACAAACTCTTTTGGCAACAAATAATGCCTCCACTTCTTCAGAGCCTCGAACTATAGCATAAAATTCTTGGTCATAAACTCGAATACTTTTTTCGGGCATCATTGAGCTTTTCACCGAAATAAGCTACAGGTCTGCCTTCTTGGCTCAGTACAGCCCCTATTGCACTGCCACTGGCATCACAGTCGACCTGAAATACTTTGTTAAAGTCTGGAAGTGCCAAGACAGGCTGTTCTGTGACCTTTTTCTTTAATGCATCAAAGCTTCTTTCAGCCCCTAAGGTCCACTTGAACTCTTTCTTATCCCCTCTCATTGTTTCTGTGAGGGGTGCACAAATGTCGCTGAAGTTTCTTATAAACTTCCTGTAAAAGTTGGCTAGACCATGAAATGATCTTACCTCTGTTGTGCTTCTTGGGGTAGGCCATTCTATGATAGCCCTCACCTTCTCTGGGTCCATTTTCAGACCTTCTACTGAGATTACAAATCCCGGTATACTAACTCTTTCTTGACAAAATTACACTTTTTTAGATTTATTAATAACTGCTCCTCCCGCAGCTTTTCAAAAACCCTCCTGATGTGCATCAGGTGTTCCTCCAGGGTTCTGCTGAATATTAATATATCATCTAAATAAACAATGACAAACTTTCCCAGAAACTCCTTCAGTACCTCATTCATCAGCCGCATGAAGGTACTTGGTGCATTGGACAGCCCAAATGGCATGACCAACCACTCATACAAGCCCTCTCTTGTCTTGAAGGTTGTCTTCCACTCATCTCCTTCCCTGACACGGATCTAGTGGTAACCACTCTTGAGGTCAATTTTGGTGAAGTACTTGGCTCCACTCAAACAGTCCATTATGTCATCCATCCTTGGCAATGGAAATCTGTATTTTATTGTAATCTTGTTGATGGCTCGAGAGTCTATGCACATTCTCCACTCTCCATCCTTCTTGGGTGCTAGTACAGCAGGTACTGCACACGGGCTAAGACTCTCCCTAATCAATCCCTTCTCCAGCAACTCCTGAACCTGCCTGTTTAGTTCTTCAGTTTCTACAGGTGTCATTCTATGTGCAGCCTTATTTGGCAAGCTTGACCCTGGCACCAAATCAATATGGTGACTGATTTTTCTTACTAGGGGTAAACCCTCAGGCACATTGTCAGATATGATATCTGGAAATTCTTTTAACAGTTCTTGGACTTCTGCTGGTGCATCTTTGCATTCTGTATCCCTGACTCTAGGAACTAATGCATAACACATATGCTCATGCTTCAAATCATCTAAAAATTTTCTTCCGTCAACCAAGCAAATTCTTGCACTGCCACATACCTTTTCTTCCACCTCCTTCAGGGGCTTCAACTTATGGCGCATTCCATTCTTGGTCACGGAATAAGTGTTGGCTCGGCCATCATGAACCGCACACCTGTCAAACTGCCATGGTCTTCCCAACAGCAAATGGCACGCATCCATGGGCAGAATGTCGCACAAAACCTCATCACGGTAATTTCCAATGCTGAATTTTACCAGGCATTGTTCATTGACCAAAACCTTATGGTCTTTCTGCAACCACGCGATCCGATATGGATGCGGGTGTTTCTTTCTCTCCAGCTGTAGCTTTGTAACCATCCCCTCTGAAACCAGGTTATCTGTGCTACCGTTGTCAATGATGATGTTGCAAACCTTACCCGCGCATTTACACCTTGTGCGAAATAAGCTTTTCCTCTGATCTGCAGCTCCCTCTTCATTCAGCAGGACTCTCCTTGCAATCATTACTTCTCCTCTCTCAGCTTCTTCTGAATGCTCAGACCCAACATCTTCATCAACGACTGCTACTCTGGCATTTCCTTCCGGCTTGCGATTATTTCTTTCTCACTGCTATGGGCACTCATATTGGTGATGTCCCTCTTCACCACACTGGAAGCAAGTCCCTCGAAATCTTCCTCTTCCTTGACCTCGTCCAGCTCGGCCTCTTCCCCCTCGGTAACCATTATTCTGATTACGGGAGCGGTCTGTATTTTCTCTCCTTTGTTCTTGATTGCTGCTACTTTCTCCATTTTTCTGAGATTCTTCATTTCTTCTTCCACCGTTCCTTCCGCCGGTCCTTCCGCCACGACCTCTTCCTCTTTGCTTGTTTTCGAATCTCCTATTGAGCTTCTCTTCAACCTTTAAAGCAAATTGGTAGGCATCCTCTATGGTGGTCATCCGGACTAGACTTAGTTCCTCCTGAATGCTTGCTCGTAACCCATTAATGTAACGGGCTACCTTCTCCTTGTTGGCCTCTAAGTGGCCTGTTCTAATCATTATTTTATGAAACTCTTCTGTGTATTCTTTCACGGACTTGCTTGATTGCCTCAATCCTTGCATTTTCTTCAACAGGTCTAACTCATAATCACCAGGGATGAACTGCCTCTTTAGCTTTTCTCGCCATCCGTTCCCACTTGGTTATTCTCTCTTTCCCTCTTTTATTTCGCTCCAGCCGCACTCCCTTCCACCAAATGCTAGCATGACCTTTCGGTTTGGTCTTTGCGAATCCGACCCTATCAGTGGTCCTCAACCTCTTCGTACTCAAAGTACTCTTCCAGATCGTTGATCCAGTCGATCAATTCCTCTGGCTCAAGGTTCCCGAAATATGTGGAAACCTCCATCTTCGGCCTCTTCCCAATCTGGGATATGGCCTTGTATAGTCTGGCCTGAGCAGGATCTACTGCTTCTTCTTCTTCCTCAGGTTGGTCTTCTTCTTCATCATCTTCCTCTTCACTACCTTCATCTCTTCTTGGCTCCAATCTTCTACGCATTTCTTCTTGCAGAGCTTGCATTTGCCGCTGCAGAGCTCGAACATCTTCTGCTGCCGCCATGCCTCTCCCACCAACAGGATTTCTCCTTGGAGGCATTCTGTTCACTCGATCTCAAACCCTCCCACAGGTCCTGGTGTAACTGCCTCTCCTTCGGCGATCTGCTACACGCTCAGGAACCACTGGCTCTGATACCACTTGGTGGAGAACGGATCTTGCATAAAACAGAAAAACCAGAGAAACAAGAGAGAAACCAGAGAAACAAGAGCCCAAGATTTTGTATTTGATGCTCAGGAAGAAATTTTACAATATACAACCAAACTGCCATTTGCCAACCCCTTCTCATTACAATCCATGGGTTTTTATTGAGGTCCCGATCCTCTGTGTTTTCCCACTTCCCACGATCTACAATCGCCACTTGGAACAATTCTGGAAAGTTGCATTGATGAGACTCATGGTGAGGTGTGCGACTGGCTGCCATATCCAGTGGAATCTACCTCTCGATCTGTTGCTTGTTGTTAGATGCTTTAAATGCGTCTTCCAGATACCCTGTGCGAGTGGCCAACATGCCCGTTGGAATCCTTCTTTGGAACAGCTGCTTCACTGCCTCTAACTTGCCGCGCACGAAGGGATGTCTTTATGAAAGCTGGAGTGCATGTTTTTTTGTTTGGTCGCGATATCGTGACATATCGTGACCATTTCTCTCCTGCGCTTTCTCTCTCCAGCTTCTGTCGCGATATCGCGACATGTCGCGATATCGCGACATTTCCTCCGCCAAGCCCTTTTCCTCCGTTTTGGCCGCGATATCGCGACCTGTCGCGATATCGCGCCGTTTTTGTCTGTCGGCCTCCGTCTCCTGCTCTGGTCGCGAAATCGTGACATGTCACGATTTCGCGACCTTTGCGCCTTCCGCGCCTTGGCTTCCCTGTAGTGGCCACGATTTCGCGACCCTTGTGCCCCTCGGCCTTGCCTTCTCCGTTTGGGTCGCGATTTCGCGACCCTTGTGTCCCTCGGCTTGATTTCTCCGTTTGGGTCGCGATTTCGCGACCCTTGTGTCCCTCGGCTTGCCTTCTCCGTTTGGGTCACGATTTCGTGACCCTTTGGCTTCCGACTTCGCTTTCTCCGACTTGGGTCACGATTTCGCGACCCTGTGTAGCACTTAGAAAAACAACAGAAAAAAATAACTTTGTTACTTAGAAAGAAATAACAACAAAAGTTTGGTTGATGCTCGATTGCTTTGCTGCCCTCGGATGCTCCTGCATCAGTACCCTCGACATTACATTAATGCTTGAAATATGTACATAAGGAATAAATCCATTGTATACCCATAGATGAAGAACCATTCAAGTACTACAACTTCATATCAAACCCATATGTACCATCTATACCATCCACTCATTTATCCATTACTTCCATCACCACTCCATCTACCCCACACAAAAAAACTTCATCCAAAGCACCCATCATGGAGGCTCTTACAATAGTTTATCATCCATCCACATCCCAAACCATCCACCCAAATCAAGCATCCACCTCAACCTCATATCATTTTCCAATTGCATCACATCATCCTACAAACCAACCCACACCTTCATCAAGCCAAATATCATCACATCAACCACCCAATCAACTTGTCACCCCTATAACTATCACACAAAAATGGAAAGCCTCCACATCACAAAGTCAACCACCCAATCCAATTCAGTCAACACCCATATTCACCCCACCTTGTCTTGAGACTCAAAATGTTAGATTTTCCACTCATCCAAACCCTTATTTGATATCACCATTTGAGTTGTAGATTTCTCTTGGAACCTCCACCTCAGCACCTGTATCATCCATGTCAACACCCATCCATGTTGTAGTCCATCTCACAAATTCAAGCATTGGTGAATATATGGTTCAAAATTTAGCAATTACCAAATGCTTGCCCCATGACCTCCTTAAATAGGATTTGGGAGGGGACTTGGAGGGAATGAGAGGATAAGATCAATTCAAACAAATTCATCCTAGACCTTCTTGGAGCATGCGAGATCAATGGTGGAGGTGAAAGGAGGCTTAATCCATGGCTAACTAGTTCGTGTGGAATATTCTTGGCCGTTTTGCCAAATTCACCATTGTTTACCAAATTCACCATAGGTGTGGCAAATTTGGTTTTGAGTGGTAAATTTGGTAATAAATCAGATCAGATTTGGGATAGTTTGAATTTTGAAAGGGCTACCAAATTTTCCACTAGCCAAATTCACCACAGGGGTGGCGAATTTGGTAAAAACTAGTTTTTTGCCAAAATAGCTTGATTTTGTAGTTTTGCCAAATTCACCACTCAACTTGCCAAATTCGCCACTAGAAAATTTGGTCAGAGTGGTAAATTTGGTAAAGGTAAATTTAGGTGCCCATATTGATGGGGAATGACAATTTTGATGTTTTGTGAAGATTAGAATAGATTTTGGGAAGTTTTGGAGGGTTTACGACTAGTTTTGGGAAGTTGCAATTAGTGTGTCAAAATTGGGTGTCTACATTTTGCCCCAGTTTTGACGTGATATCTGAGATGTTACATCAAAATTTAAGTTGTGATACTCAATTTTGATGCTATGTTGTATTGTTGTTGTGATGCTTTGTTGATTTGTAGAATTGATTGAGATTTTTGCTATTTTTGATGACTTTATATATATATATATGCCTCATTTTATGTGCCTCAATATTTGAAGAAAATTGTTTGGTCCTATGAAAATTTCTTGTCCTAGAAACATGATTTCTAAAACCCATGTGTCTGATTATAGGTTTTAGAGCAAATTTTTGAGATACGGGGTGCTCTAGATTGATTAGGGTTGATAGACTAAGGGTTTAAAAGGCAAAAGAGGAGGTGAAAGCGACCTCATTTGCACTCTTACCTATTATAGAAAGTTAGAGAGGGTGAGATAGAGTTTTTGGAGAAGATGGCTCATATCCGAGGATGGATACATCATGTTGACATGGTTCAAGGGATAGTTGAGGTATCAGAGCGAGACCGAGAGGTAGGCGTTCATTCTAACTCAAAATTTTTGTATTTAGGGTATTTTTATGCATTTTTTGGAACTTGTGGAAAATTTGGTAGAGGTGCCACTGGCGATTTTGGTCCTAGTGGTGAATTTGGTACTGGCAAATTTGGTGCTAGTGGTGAATTTGGTCAAGGATAACCACTTTTGTTTTGCATTTTTGACCTCGATATGTGTGCAAATATAGGCATATTTATACTTTTTCGAAAATCTCTTTTTGAGGGCTATCCAATGGTAGTATTTTTGTGAAATTTTGAGATGATTTTATGATCTTTCTAACTCATTATTTTGGATGGATTTTTGGTAGGTGATAAAGGTTTTGATGAGCTGGGAGCATCATCCTAAGTGCTTGGGGAGCATCTTAGAGGGTGAGAAAAATGTTGAGGATGTGGCACTTTTGTTAGTGATAGGGCTATATTATGTTGCCTATATGCCTAAGTTAGAGTTTGATCACTCGTTGTTGATAGCCCTTGTAGAGAGGTGGTATCCATCCACCAATACCTTTAGATTGTCGATGGGTGAGATGACCGTTACTTTGGAGGATGTATGGTGCATCCTCAAGGTGCTAGTTTTAGGTGTCCCTATTTATTTTGGGATGAATATGGTTACTGGGAAGTTAGCATTTTTAGAGGATGGTGACTTCTCAGGGATGTAGAAGGGGTTGAGGATCAATGATGCTTATATTGGAGGGCACATTGATCGAAGCACTACACTTTTGGCTATGGTGGTATCTGGACTGATGATGAGTGACACTAGCAGGAGTTTCATGCCATGGGGATGGGGATGGATCATAGTAGGGTTAAGGGATAGTCAGATAGTTTATGCTTAGGCTCTAGCCATCTTAGCTAGGCTATATCATACTTTGTATAAAGTGGTCTATCGATAGGGTCGAAGTCTGACTTGCTACTTTACTTCAGGTTTGGGCATGGGAACATATAGTTGTTCGATGACCCATAGTGGTGATGAGGAGGATTGACCATGAGAGTCCTATGGTTTATAGATGGGATAGATGTATTCATCCCTCATCTTGTAATCTGACCTTGGGTGAGGTATCTTATTGATGACATGTGGGTGGTGCATATCACATGGTAGCCATGGAGAGATGTGTATGCATGGTCTGAGGACCATAAGGAGCTAGCTAGGGTGAGATGAGTTTGGTGGCTAGATGATGGGAATAAGGCCTATGAGTTGTACCGATATGATCAAGTGACTCACCAGTTTGGAGAGGTACAGGGAGTGCCAATGTTGGGGAGGTTTGGATATGATGAGTGCATCGTGAGACTTGGTGGGATCCTATGGATCCTATTACTTTCTTAGATGCTAAGGAGGATGATATTGTTGCCCTAACTCCTATGATGGATTATGTAGGGGTGATAGTAGACTATGGTACCTAGTACATGCAGTTTAGACCTCATTGATTGACCATGGATCCACCATCGAGGGATCAGAGGCAGACATTCCAAGACATGTTGAGTAACTTACAAGCAGTTAGGCATCGCGGTGTGAGAGAGTGATGGAAAAGGAGGATGGGTAGGAAGAGGATGAGGAGGTTGGATCCTCTATACTTGGATCCACTGGATGCTATTCTAATTTTGTGTGCCCTAGTTGGTGGAGGAGTGTTGAGTTTAGGTGGATAGGATTTTGGTGGAGTGGGGTCAGATCTTAGCTTAGATGTGGGTCTTAGTAGGATAGCTATAGATGTTATGGTGGTAGAGTTGAGGGTGCTCTATCATACTTTGGAGGAGGTGAGGAGCTAGTTAGCAGCCTTAGAGGATTTATGGTTGGAGGAGGTGACCAGGCTTAGGGGTGAGGTGGCTTAGGGATGAGGTGTTTCGAGTGTAGACAGATAGTGGAGGGACCATTTCTAGGCTTCAGTCATCCTTGGATTGAGTCATGGAGGAGTAGGCTATTGATGAGATGATTATTGTTAGTCTTAGGTCTGATCTAGAGAGAGTGGCAAGAGAGAGAGATGAGGCTCGAGCTATGATTGGGTGGGGCTTGGATGGGACTATGGTGGCCATTATTATGGGACCACTTGAGTGACTAGCTTCTAGGGTATGGAGATTATGAGTATTAGATCTCATAGAGTAGGTGCATCACTTGTCAGCTTAGGTTGAGAGGGTGCGAGGTAGAGCCACACACTATCATGAGCTATATCACTTAGTGGTACCTATGGAGCAGTGAGCACCATCTCCTTCAAGCTCATGATCGAGGATTGCGATGATGAGTGATACTTGGAGGACTACCAGTTTTTAGCCACCTCCTCCTCCTCCATCAAGGGATTCTAGGGAGGTTGGATCCTCTTGTTAGGTGATCTTAGGGGTGTTTAGGAGTGAGTGCACTAATTTTGGGATTGTGGTGCATCCTCCTATGATGAGTTGAGTGCACCATTTTTCTCTTTTGTGATGCACCTTCTCTATCAGCTTGTATATTACGAGGTATATATATATGATGATACTTTTGTTATTTTGGGTTATGATGAGATGTTTTTAATTTTTAATGATATGTGATGTGTTGATGTTTTTATTTGCTTTGATATAATGATGTTTAGATTTTAGGAATGATATGGATGAGGGGAGATGCCCCAAATTGTGAGAAGTGTTGAGATGTTTGTATGTGAGCGGTGGTCTCTAGACCTGATATAGGAGAGCACTCATTTTATTTAGGAGGTAAATGTTATACCTTTTATTGCATTCCCATAGGTGGGAACATGATCTCATTATGTTTAAATGGTGGCCTATGATGCCATATTCATGATATCATTTAAAACATAATGAGGTACCTATAATATGTACAATGAAGTATATTGTTTTGAAAATATTTTTCTCTCATCAATGTTCAAGTGCCATTCTCTATGAAACACTTGACTGCGTAGATGAGGTACCTATAGTATTATAGATAATTTTTTCTCATCAATGTTAAGGCCATTCTCTATGAAATATTTGACTACGTAGATGAGGTACCTATAGTATGTAAATGATATAGTTTTCTTCTCATCAGTGTTCAAGTGCCATTCTCTATGAAAACTTGACTGCGTAGATGAGGTACCTATAGTATTTACATGAGAGTATAATATGTTTTCTTCTCATCAATGTTTAAATGTTATTCTCTATGAAACATTTGACTGCGTAGATGAGGTATATATATATTTTTTTCTTATCAATGTTCAAATGCTATTCTCTATGAAACATTTGACTATGTAGATAAGGTAGATTTTGTCCTTCATCAATGTTCAAGTGCCATTCTCTATGAAATACTTAACTACATAGATGAAGTTATTTGTACTTATCAATGTTCAAGTGCCATTCTCTATGAAACACTTGATTGCGTAGATAAGATAGAGGATTTTCACCAATGTTCAAGTGCCATTCTCTATGAAATACTTGACTATGTAGATAAGGTGTTTGATTCTTATCAATGTTTAAGTGCCATTCTCTATGAAACATTTGGTCGTAGATAAGATAGAGGATTTTCACCAATGTTTAAGTATTCTCTATGAAACACTTGATTGCGTAGGTGAAAATGTTATGCTTCTTATCAATGTCCAAGTGCCATTCTCTATGAAACACTTGGCTGCGTAGATAAGATAGAGGATTTCACCAATGTTCAAGTGTCATTCTCTATGAACACTTGACTACGTAGATGAAAATATTATGCTTCTTATCAATGTACAAGTGCCATTCTCTATGAAACATTTGGTGATAGATAAGTTTTTTTTCAGATCTTTTTATGAACATTTTGGTAGATGAAGAATAGTTTGATTTTCATCAATGTCTAAGTGCTATTCTTTATGAAATACTTAGTTGGTAGATGAAAGATAGTTTGATTTTCATCAATGTCTAAGTGTCATTCTCTATGAAACACTTGATTGCATAGATGAAAATGGTTTTATTTTTATCAATGTTTAAATGCCATTCTTTATGAAACATTTGAGTATGATAGATATTTTGATTTTTATAAATGTCAAGTGCTTTTATAAAATTTGTAGATAAATTTTATTTATAATGTTATTTTTATGAAATATGTAGATAATATGTGTTTTATAATTTATAGATTTTTATTAATGTTCAAATGTCATTCTTTATGAAACATTTGATTGTAGATAAGAGTTTTGTTCTGCAAGCCTTTTGCAAAGCTTTGATATGAATGCTTTTGATGTTGATTGCAATGAGATGTTTTGCTTGTATGATTTTTGCAATGTCTTGCTAAATTATAGAGAGTATTTGCAAATTTTTTGCAAAGTAATGATGATTTAATCTTTTTTCAAAGTGAGAGATTTTACAAATATTTTTGTAAAGTAATAGAATAGATTTTGAAAATTAGATTGATTTTTTTTTGTAAAGTGATAGAGAATGATCTTAGGTGGATTGCAAAGTAATGGAAAATTTCAAAATGTTTTTATTAAGTGTAATTGATGCTCTATTTTTGTTATTGTAGTGATTGTAAATAAATTTTGTAAATTTTTAAAAAGGCTTGTAGAATGATTTTGTGTTGTTCTTTCATTTTTCTAAAAGTGAAATTGCTTTTAAGGAGAAAGATTATATAAATTTTTAAATAGGAGGGGGTAAAGAGTATAAAGTTTACTAACATATGCAAATATTTACATGTACGTGAGGAATTGGGCTTGATACTCCCCATCTAATGTGTTGAAATATTTCCAATTTTGTACTTGTAGATAAAATATTTTAGACTGAGGGTAATGCTCCCATATGCACAATCCAAGAGAAGAAGAGGTCCTTCTCCCATGCCTAGTGTGTACATAGAAATGTATATGTGTAGAATATGGGAAAAGGACTTCCCCTTATCTAGGAGGTCCATATGACAACATTACCTTGAGTTCAAAGGAACTCATTTGTATGAATGAATAGATGACATCCATGCTAGCTTATAGGTTGTTAGGATGCATAAGGATTTGATAATCGACTACTTGATGTAGTCATAAATGATTATGGGTACGTAAAGTGTTGATTACCAAACCTCGATGCCTCCAAAGAGCATATAAGTTAGCCAGGATATTTTAGTTTTGAAGGAAGGAAGAATTGATAAGTTGTTGTCACCTATCAAGAGGGAGGAAGTTCTCTATCTATTTCATGTGAACAGATAGAGAATATCCATTTTGATAGGTGATCATTTTTGGACTTGTGATGCTTGATTGCATATTTGCGTAATATAGTTGATTGGAAATAGAACTCTATTGATCTAGTAGTATTATTAGGCAAATAGCTGATGGTGAGAGTATGATTTATGGATGTTCTATTATTGTAGAGGCTCAGGCAGCTATGAAGATAATATAGATCCAGTATCTAGTGAAGCGTACAAGTAATTGCATGCTCACAAGGCATTGGATCTATAGGGCTTCATAGTCTGATAGACCCTTTTAAACAATAGTCTATGAGAGACTTGATTTTGTTTGATAGAGTGCCAATGATATGAACTAGGAGGATACGAGGATAACATTGATCTAGTGCCTGGTGAGGTACACAAATGATTGTGGACCTACAAGATATTGGATCAATGAAGTCTTTGACACCCTCATGGACTATCGAAGGCAATCATTGAGATTTGTAAGAATGTGATAGCATGTTGACATAATAAATCAGAGAGGAAGTAAAGGTAACATTGATCCATTGCCTAATGAGATTTAGGAGAAGTTGCAAATCTATGCATCATTGGATCAAGGGAACCTTACGATTCCTATGACTTATTGGAAAGATAATGTGAGAGAATTTGATTCATGTTTGATTGCATACTAAAAATGGTATGTCGAGTGGGGAGGAGTACCCTTAATCATCCATTCCCATATAAATTTGACAAGTAATTGTTAATCCATATGGGAATGGATGATTAGGGGACTCTTGGCCCATCAGACCAACCGAATGAGTAAGCGGATGATGATGTATTAGGTATGATTTTGTGAACTCGAATGATAGGCCAATCAGGGAAGAGAACCCCATTCAACCAGTAACTAGTAGAATTCACAAATGATTATGAATTTATGAGAAATTGGTTGAATGTGATTTCTCATCCTTGAATGGACTATCAGATGAGTTATATGTGAAGAATGTGATGAATAGATGTCATGACACATTTGATAGATTGCTCTTAAATTCTCTTATACAATACATCATTTTGTATTATAGAAGAGAAAGAGGTGTCTTTGAGGAGTCTATAGAATAATCATGAATGTTGATAGAATATAAAATTCTTTTGTTGAGAAATATTGTAGATATGTATTGTTGATAATGTTGTAGAATGTTGTTGAAATTAATGATATGACTTATGTGTAAGATAGAAGAAAGTAAGTTGTATGTAATGTTTGATTTTAAGAGATAGAAGTGAGATAGATAGAATATTTGATTGTCATTTATTTTTTGATTGCCCCCAATATTGGGATAGAAGAAAGGGAAAAGGTTGGGTCATCAGGGTTATGGATGATCATGTCATACATCACTTAACCCAAGAGAGGGAGAAGAAGAGAAGAAGGATGATAGTAGCGAAGCGGGATATAGAGGAAGATTGTAGAGGATAATATTTTTGGACTGAGAGAGTTTACTCAACATATTAGTTAGCCTAGGTGGATGCAATGTAGATGTATTTATAATAAGGATTGGCCTTTGCATCATAGTAAACCCTCTTGACTTGATGGTATGATCAAGCAAATGAGGTAAGCATGCAAGGGGTGAAGTGTGTATGATTATATGGTGGTTCTTATGTATCCAATCAAATGAGCAAGCAAATGACTCGATGTGCTTTATGCATAATATCATTTAAGATGAATGATGTTAATTGGTTCTTTGTGTTCTTGGCCATCCAATGTGGCTAGGTGGTAGGCTCCTGATCCAAATTTGGCTATGATAATAAAGGGTCCTAACCAATTGGGCTCAAAATTTCCTTTAAGATCAATGTCGGCGTTACTATTTTTTTATTTTCTTTGAGGACTAAGTCCCCAACTTCAAAATATCTATGATGTACTTTCTTGTTGTAAGCTTATCGAAGTCTATTATGGTATGTTTTGAGGTGTTCTAAGGCATTGATGCATTTTTCTTCTAAGAGTTCTAGTTGTTGTAAGTGGCTTGAGTGGTATTCATCTCCTATCGAAGAATCTTGCAATAAGACTCTTAAAGAGGGGATTTCAAGTTCGAAGGGAAAAACTACTTCGGTACCATAAACTAATGCATATGGTGTTGCCCCAGTGGGAGTACGCACACTTGTACGATATGCCCATAAGGTAGGATAAAGTTGTAAGTGCCAGTCTCAACCATTTTTGTTGACTAGCTTCTTAAGGATTTTGATTAGCATTTTGTTGGAGGACTCAACTTGTCCATTTCCTTGCGGGTAGTAAGGTGTAGACCATTTCTATTGAATTTTATATTTGGCGCACATTTTGGTGACCTCTTTATTTTTAAAAGGGGTACCATTGTCTATGATTATGGTTGAAGGGATACCATATCGGCTAATGATTTGATTTAGGATAAATTTTGATACTTGGATGCCTATGGTAGAGGATAGAGGCATTGCCTCAACCCATTTAGTGAAATATTTTGTAGCTGTAATAATGAATTTATGTCCATCGGATGATTGAGGGTTTATTTTACCTATGATATCCAATCCCCATGAGGAGAAAGGCCAAGGGGATGTTATAGGCTGAAGTTCTTGAGATGGAGCATGAACAAGATTGTCATGTCATTGACATTTGTCACATTTCTTGACATAGTTGTGAGTATCCTTTTCCATGGAGGGCCAGTAGTAGCCCATCCTAAGGAGCTTTTTGGCTACAGCTAGTCCGCTAAAGTGACCACCACATGATCCATCATGGGCTTCTTTTATGAGAGTTTGTGCTTCATCTGAGTTTACGCATCTGAGGAGTATACCTTCAAAGGAGCATCGATATAGAATATCTCCAATGATGACATATTTACAAGCTTTCAGCCTAAATTGTCTATACTTTTGAGAGTTAAATCCTTCAGGGAATGTTCCTTCCTTGAGGAAATTGAAAATGTCTTGGTACCAAGGTGCTTGATGTATAGATGTTTCGATGTTACATATGTTAAGAGGTAGTAAGCATGATTCTATTATAGAAGGTTCATTGATTGACCTTATGATAATAGCAACTTCTTCATCTTCCAATTCTAGAGGGATGAGAGATGTAGCTGTTGCCATAGCATCAACATGGTGATTGCTAGAATGTGGTATGGATTCTATGGTTATTTGATCGAAATGAGCTTTTAATAAGTCTACAATATCTTTGTATGGTTTTAGCTTTTCATATTTGGTTTGATAGGTATCATTCACTTGGTTGATTACTAGTTGTGAATCACCATATATTATTATATTTTTTATATTTAGTTTTATTGTGGCCCTAAGACCTAAAATAAGTGCTTCGTATTCTGTTGTGTTGTTGGTGCAAGAAAAGCAAAGTTTAAATGATAGTGGGATGAGTTGTTATTGTGGGGTGACTAGGATAATTCCTGCCCCTACACCTTTTGCACATCTCGCTCCATCAAAGTACAAGACCCATGTTTTGGGTTCTTGGGCTTCTATTGATGAAACCATCTCATCAGGAAAGGAGATGTTTATAGGATGTTCTGATTCTAAAGGAGTTATGGCAAGTTGATCTACTATAACTTGTCCTTTTAGTGACTTTTGGTTTATGAATTCTATGTCGAATTCATTAAGGGCTATGACCCATTTGGTAGTTCTACCTGATAGATAAGGTTTTGATATGAGGTAATGTAATGGATCTACTCTTGCTAAGATGTAAGTCTTCTGATTGAGCATGTAATGTCTTAGTTTAAGATATGAGAAGATGACTGCTAGGCAGATATTTTCTATTGGTGTGTAGCGAGTTTCATAATTTACTAAGGTCCTACTAATATAGTAGATTGCCCTTTCTCTATGTTGTTCATCGTATTGGGCTAATAGAGCTCCTAAGGCATGTTCAGTAGCGGCTATGTATAGCAGTAATGGTTGATTTAAGTTTGGTGGCACCAAGATTGGTGGTGTTAAGAGATAAGTTTTTAGGGCTTCGAAGGCTTCTTGGCATCCTTCATCCCATTCAAATTTGGCTCCTTTCTTCAATAGTTTGGAGAAAGGTTGACACTTGTCTGCAAGTTGTGATATGAATCTACGTATAGCCTATAATTTTCCTTGAAGGCTTCGTAATTTAGTTAAATTTTTAGGTGGTGGCATGTTGGTTATGGTAATGATTTTAGAGGGATCAATTTCAATCCCATGTTGAGATATGATGAATCCAAGTATCTTTCTTGATTTCACCCTAAAAATATATTTTAGGGGTTTTATTCTAACTTTATAGTCTCGTAGTCTTTGAAAGATGCATCTAAGATCTCGAGTATGGTCTTTCCTTTTTTGAGATCGAGCTATAATGTCATCCACATAATCTTCCACTATTTTATGCATGAGATCATGGAATATGTAGGTCATGGCTCTTTGATAAGTTGCTCCTACATTTTTAAGGCCAAAAGGCATGACCTGATAGCAGAAGGTTCCCCAAGGGGTAGTGAAAGTTATTTTAGATTGATCTTCTTCTATGATTTTGATTTGGTTATAGCCTGAGAATCCATCCATTAAGGATAACATTTTAGATCTTGCAGTGAAGTCGACTATCATGTCTATATTAGGTAAGGGGAAATCATCTTTAGGACAAGCATTGTTTATGTCTCTAAAGTCGATACAAATTCGAATGGATCCTTCTTTCTTAGTGATAGGAATGATGTTGGAGATCCAATCCGAATAGTCTATGGCTTTTATGAAGCCAACATCTAGTAGTTTTTGAAGTTCATCCTTTATTAGAAGGGTGACTCTTGGATGTATTTTCCTTAATTTTTGTTTGATGGGTTTTGCATCAGGATGCACTACTAGATGGTGGACTACCAATGAAGGGTCAAGTCCTGGCATATCATCGTATCCCCAAGTGAAGATGTCAGAGAATTATTTTAATAGGTTTGTGTATTCTATTCATTCTTCTTGGGTTAGGACTTTCCCTAGTTTGATAAGGTATGGATCTTGATCTATTCCAATGTTGACTTCTATGGTTTCTTCGATTAAAGCTTGTGACTCATATTCAAAGTGAAGAGGGGCATCTATAATCCCTAGTTATTTAAGTTCTTGAGGATCTATAGATGTTTGTTCCAAGTTGGAAGGTTGGGCTGAGTTTAAATTGAAGATCTGATCTAGAGACTCTTCTATATGATAATTGTCTAAAGATTCTTCAAGATCTTCATTGATTGAAATGGCTTCTGGATGAACTAATTCTAACATGTTAATACTCCCAAATCATATAGTTTTATGGGGTTTGATTGAGGAGTGACCATAGTTCTTCTTCATCCTCTTCACCCCATTGAGAGCCATGTATTGATCCAAAGTAGTCATCTTTGTCCTCTTCTCTAGATAGAGGAGAGGGTTCATTTTTGTTGGGGATAAATCCAATCCCACATCATGCTGGCCAAGGTATAGCTTCTAAAGGTTCTTTAATACCTTGTTCATAATGACCTAGGCCTTTACCTTGATAACCCATATTAACAAGCATTTGTTTAACTATGGGGAAGGCAGGTGACATGTAACATGTAGCATAGGTTCATTCGGTAGGCATAAGGTTGCATCCTTGGATTCTCTCATCGAAGGTAGTCCCACCATGGATGAAAGTGCAAGATCCTATCTAAATTTTGAGTCCCTTTCTACTAGGCATACCTATGTCTCGAGGGGAAAGGAACATGCTTACTAGTTCTATGAAAGGATCTAGTTTTCGACAAATGTGGTTAATTTGATTAGTGTTAAGGGATGATTGAGGGGTTTCCTCTAAGTCTATAAGAGGTTCCTCTAATATTTCCTTTCCTTTATCCATTTTTGGTTGATCATTTGACTTAGCCGATTGTATGGAAGGGCAAAGGTTAAGTTCTTGTAAATCTATAGAATTGCACATGGTAAAAGGTTTCGGGTCTCTAGGAATATGGATGACCCTTCCTTGATATTCGTATTTAAGGCATTGATGTAAGGTAGAGGGTATGACCCTCATGGCATGTATCCATGGTCTTCCAAGAAGCATATTATAAGTTACATCACATGATATGATGTAAAAGAGGGTGTTTAAGACATGAGGCCCTACTTTGATAGGTAAAGTAATGGTGCCTGTCACTTCTCGTTCTTCATTATCGAAGGCCCTAATAATGAGGTCTAATTTTTGTAAATCATTTTCAGTTAAGTCAAATTTTCATAAGAATTTGATGTTACAAACATTCAAGGTTGATCCATTGTCTACTAAGACTCTCTTGATATATTTATCACCTATTTGAGTTATAATGTAAAGGGGAGAATCCCCTGATATGGTTTCGAGAGGAGTGTCTTCCTCATGAAAGGCTAAAATAGCATTATTAATTCTAGTCAACCCAACCATGTTGGTGATGTCATTTGGAGATAGGTCTTGAGGGACTTCTTGTTCACTTAAGAGTTTCAACAATATTTCCCTATGAGCGGGTGATGTTTTTAGGAGTTCTAGAAGGGAGATCTTTGTGGGTACTTCTTCTAATTGTTGATGAAGATCGAATGTATGCAAAGTGTTTTGAGAAGGTGTAACCACCAAGGGTGATTTATTAGGAATGTTGATTTTTGCTTTCGGGACAACCATTGGGGGTTGATCCAAAGATTGATTCTTTGCTTGTTGTCTAGTTATGGCATGGGAAGATCTTGATAGGCGAATGGCACCTACAAAGTTAGCTACTTTTTGATCATGTGTTGGTAGGGGGTCTTGAAAGATTCCCATACCTTTGTTAGGGTTTTGTGTTTTATTAATTGTCACTTTCCCTTCCTCAATGAGGTCTTGAATAATGTTCTTTAGGGTTCTACACTTGTTAGTAGTATGCCCTTCTGTTTGGTGATAGTCATAGTATTCATCTTGTCTATACCAAAAGGGTACTCCTTTTGATAAGTCCCAAGGTCTAATGGGTGGAAGTTCTATTAGTTTAGATTTGAGGAGCATTTTTAGCATGGTTGTTTGACTTTGTCCCATATTGGTATATTGCCTTTGAGGTTTGTCCTCCTTTTGGATAACCAATTTTTGAGGAGCATTTTGAGTAGTGTTTACGTTGTTGTTTTGTCGAGAATCGGTTACACCATCTCCTATGACATGTTTATTTTTGTATTGCCCTTTGTTAGAGGGCTTTTCATCCTCTTTCTTGTTATAGTTGAGTTGGCCTCATCTTATGAGGATGACCTCTACCCTTTTAGCCATGTCAATGACTTCTTCGAAAGAGGTTAAGTTTGTCATCTCCAAGGGATATGACAATTGTTCATGGAGGTTTCGTAAGAAAATATGCAAGAGTTCTTTAGGAGGAGGAATGTATTGGAGTCTTCCTATGAGAGCCCTCCATTTGGCCAAGAAATCTAAGAATTTCTCATTTTTACCTTGTTTAAGTTGGTAAAGGTCATCTATGGTAACCTTATCTTCTATATAGATCAAAAATTGTTTAATGAAGGCTTCCATAAGTTCTTTGAATTTCTTAATGGAATGATGAGGTATTTGAAAGTACCATTCTAAGGCTAACCCACTAAGGCTTTTAGGGAATAACCTAAGGAGAAGTTTTTCATCATGATTGATGTCACTACAAGCTATTTGGAATAGCCTTAAATGGTTGATGGGATCTTGTTTTCCATTATACATTTGAAACTTAGGAGTTTCAAATTTCTTTGGAAATGGGTGGTTAAGAATTTTGGGATCTAAAGGTTCATTATAGAATTCTTCAAAAGAGTATTTAAGTTTAGATGTCCCTTGAAGGGAGGCAATTTGATGCTCAAGTTCTTCGAACTTGGCATCTCTCTTTTCTAAGTCTAAAATTTTGGTATTGATATTTTGAATATCATTTGATGGAGGTTGAGTATGTGATTGAGTGGACGTATGCATTGCAAAAGGTATACTTGTAAGAGTTGAAACATTTTTATTTGAAGTTGTGATGTGAGGGACTTGACTAGGTCCTATATTGAGAGTGAAAAAGGGATTTGTAGAATTAGTTGTTTCACTAGGAAAAGTTGAAAAAGGATTTCCTGAAGTGGGCATTTCCATTGATAAGGTAGGAGGTGTTGTAGAATCAGTAGGTTGTGTCATAGCCACATTGAGACTTGCCAAGGTGTTTTGAATTTCATTGATTTGAGTAGTTGTTGATTGTTCATTAGAATAACCTATGTTTTCATGCATTGTGGTGGATTCCACTTTCGCTTGTTCTCTAAGTTCTTCTTTAAGAACATCCAAGATGATGTCTTTGTTTCTTTTGATATAATCTCGAACATGGTCCATAGTTTGATAAGGAATTTGTTCAACAATTAATTGTTCCCTTGGTACTTGTTGTGACCAAGGGTTTACTTCTTGTTCAATTTGTCCTTGAGAGGATGATCCTTCCTATGAAGGAATAGGGACACCCTTGTTTTGGGTGTTATAAGGATGTTGAGACATAGTTAGAAGACTTAGCTTCAAAGAGGGGGTTAATTTATTAAAGTTTTGTTTCTAGAGTACTTATAGCAAATAAGAGAAGATGTTTGATATCCTTATGTCACCTAGATAAGCAACCCTCCTTATGACTCCCACTAATCCACCATAATATACTTGCCAAAGAAGATTGCTCCCCTAAGGTTCATACGTCGGTTTACTCAAGGGGTCGTTAACCTTCCCCTAGTAGGATTAGCAATTGGTTATGTTCTTGTTATCTTAATTTAATGTGATGTAAACTAAGCAAACAAATTAGATGGTTTATTTAAGTTCAACAAACTTTTATCTTAGTTAAGGTAAAAGGAGTGTTCACGTCGGGTTCACCAATTTATGTAGATGGTGGGAAAACCTCATGTTATTTTCCCTTTTAGATCTAATTAATGTCAAGTGTGCATGGGGGAGATTCATTAGAATATCTGCTTCCCCACTTGAGGATCTCTTTCCAAAGGAGATCCCGAGGATATGAAAATCCTCAACACAACTAGACCCCTACTTTTATGCTTTTTTCTATGGTTGTATGAAGGTTGATGTAATGCTTGTTTTGCGGTGTTTATGGGTTCAATTAAGACAAACACCTAAAATTTTTGGATCTCTATTAATCTTGACTCTTTATCGAGCCTTAACGGTTATTTGAACCTAAATCATCAGGACCATCTAAAATGCAATGCTTAGTTTAAATCACACAAATGCAAGCAAACAAGATCTAACCTATATGCACTTCAAGTTTTGAATGCACTAGACTAAGGAGATTTTGATTTTAGGGCAAACAAGGAAGGATGCAATCAAACAAGCTAGCCTAAATGCAACTATATGCTTTTCAATTTCTTGCCTAAGTACTTGAATATGAAGGATATGCTAAAACCAAGCCTAGGGTTCCTTAATTGATTAGTCTTTTAGTGTTTTGTAAAGAAACTAATGCGTTTTGTGAAGAAATTGCAAGGTTTTGTAAATGATTTGGGTTTTCTAACTAGGATTCCTTAATTTCCCAAAATAAGTGTGATTTATGATTCAAATCAGAACCTATTTGGGAAAATTTAAAATTTGAAAAGACTGCCAAATTTTCCACTAGCCAAATTTACCACATGGATGGCAAATTTGGTAAAAACTGGTTTTTGGCCGAAATAGGTTGATTTTGCAGTTTTGCCAAATTCACCACTGGCAAATTAGGTCAGAGTGGAAATTTTGGTAAAGGTAATTTATTGTGTCCAGATTGATGGAGAATGCTAATTTTGATGTTTTGTGTAGTTTAGAATTGATTTTGGGAAGTTGCAATTAGTGTGTCAAAATTGGGTGTTTATAAGGATAACTTATTATCAAATAAGATTTATTTCTAGTTTTATTATTAAAATTATTGTGTTGAGAAATGATGGAAATATATTTCAATTGAAGGGGGTTCACAAATTATTAATAATAATTTAATCTTATCAATAAAAAATAGATATAAATATTATATCAAATATATTATAACTAGTGTTCATCAATTATAATTGGAGTCAATAAAAAATTTATATTTATAGAGAAGGAAATGGGATATAAATAAACAATTTAGCCAATAATCTTTAAAAAAATTCAAATTTTAGAATGTAATCATCTAAATGAGATTTACCTCTTAAAAAAAGTAAAATAGTTTTTAACGAATTCAAGGCCATAGGCCATATATGACTATCCTCATGAACGATGTTATTTTTCAATATGTGTTTATCCAACCAAAAACTAATTAATGAAAATTATGTAAAAGAGTTTATTCTAAATGCTAGAATTATTGAGTTGTCATTAATGTCAAGGTAGATATCTTCAAGGGTGATTTAATTTTGCCATTGATGTCAAGGCATATATCTTCAAGGGTGTTTAAATTATATGCTTCAATATTTAAATGAAATGTTTAAATATTAAAGTGGAAAGTTTATATTTAAATCAAAGGATTTAAATATATTTTGAATAAAATTTTAAATATTCAAATATTATAATATTTAAATCATAGATTTAAATATTATAATACAAAATAGAATGGGCCGACTTGAGCACCATATAAAAGTAATTTTAAATTCAAAATCTTAAAATACATCGGCCAACCTCCTTGGGTGCAAATAGCAAAGTAAAAACATATTAATACAAGGCCAATAATTCATTTTGATGGAATGTAGATGCAATCAAATACCCTTTGATATAATATGAGCAGAGAGTTAGGGATAATGTTCTAGAGATGATCACAAATTGAATATGGTTAAGGACATCCTAGAGATGAGCACATGAAGATAAAGGGAATAAGAGAGAAGTGCACCCAAGCAAGCTAGTGGTGGTGCATATGAATGAGAGCAACGGTCAGGTTCGAATGTGATCGATGGCAAATCAGAGTTTCCACGATGGTGCAAAGGCAAGTTTGTAGTAGTTTAGAGTTTTTTTAGTGAGGATAGATCGGTTAAAGCAAGTGAAAGGAGCACACGAACAATGGAGATAGGCAGATAAAAGATTAATATAATGAAATTTGAGCAAGCTTGATTAATGAAGATTCACAGTTGGTGAAACACTATTTTCATTAGTAGAAATGGGTATCCAAAATAGTATTTATATGAAGAGGCATTAAAGATATACCTGGTGATACAATAACTGATGAAAATAGGTCAATAATTTATTGAAAGTGTTCAGAGGTTGTGAAGGTCATATTTAACATACATAGAGTGTTGATTACCCGATGCTACCAAAAGTTGTTGAAGACATTACTAGGGGACTGTAGGTGGATGTTAAAATCATATAACACCCTGAATTAACTTCAAATACTATCCAAATATGCTACACCAAATCTAAAACCGAGTGTACAGTGAGGTGTAGAAGATAAAATTTCATAACATCACTGATAGGAAATTATTGCAATCACATTAGTGTTATCGGACAAAGCTTGAAAAACAATTCCTAACATTTTAAGGAGTAGTCCAACACTAATCTTATGTAATAAAATATGTATTAGTTGCACAAATATTCCCAGTGGTTCCAATAAGAGATTTTTGACATGCAGTAAGGAAATAATAATTGAAACTACAATGATAATAGCCACAAATGTGAATATGACTATGACAAGCTAAGAAGATAGTGATCAAGTTTAAACAAGTAAAGTTTGGATGTGAAAAGTTTACATGCTCATTTTAGTTGTGATACTCTACAAGGCAGAATAGAAGGAGGATGAGTTATAGATTCAATTGTAATTTGGATAGGAGCATAGCCACATAAACACTTACACATGAAAGAGCATTATTTTGCATGCTATATTAAGAACGCTAGCAAAGGGTATGTAGGGATTTGAAAGGAGAATATTTGGAAGGCACATACAAAAGGATAATCATTTTGTCAAGGAAAATTTGAAAAGCACATACAAAAGGAAGATCATCATTATTGAGGTAAATTTAGAGTGCACATATTTAAACAAGTCAAGGCATCAAAGAATACAGTAAGAGGATTAAGTGCACATATTCACCCAAGCATTCAATTAAAAAGGAAGGGCAATTCAGCCATCTCAATAAGAAGAAAATGTGAACATGATAGTGGAAGAAAATCAAGGTATTAGCATCTCCAATTCAACATGCAAGTAAGTTATCCAATGCTAGACTAAGACTACTTTAAATTGTGATAAATGTGAGATATGTGGAAGCAACAGAATTAATGAATGTGAATAACATATTGATCATTTGAAGCTTTCTACACTAGTGCATATCATCCTCTATATGTTCATGAAGTTAAAATAATTCTGGGTAGAATATGTATGTATTGCTTTCAATTGAAGAAAGCAAACTCAAGAAAAGGGAAGAATTTAAAGAGTAAAAGCAAGGTACATCAGGGATTATAATGAACAGTTTGTGAGTAGATTTGGGAGCAATTTGAGCTTTTTTTGTGAGCAGATTTGGGAGCATATTTGAGCAGTGTTTGTAAGAAAATTTGGGAGCCGATTTGAAGTAGTATTTGTGACCAGATTTGGGAGAAGATTTGAGTAGACTTTTGGACCAAATTTGTGAATAGAAGGTAGGTGCCTTCAAGGTTTTTGGTTGGTGCCCATGAACTTAGGATATTTGTGTCTCTTGTGGATTGGTGCCCATGAACTTAGGGGATTGGTGTCTCCTATGGATTGATATCCATGAACTTAGGGGATTCATGTCTCCTTTGGGTTAGTGCCCACAAACTTAGGGGATTGGTGTCTCCTATGGATTGGTGTCCATGAACTTAGGGGAATGGTGTCTCCTATGGGTTGGTTCCCACAAACTTAGGGGATTGGTGTCTCTTATGGGTTGGTGCCCATAAACTTGTATAAGGGTATTGGTGTCTCTTGTGGATTGGTGTTCATGAACTTGTATAGGGGATTGGTGTCTCCTGTGGGTTGGTGCCCACAAACTTGTATAGGATATTGGTGTCTCATGTGGGTTGGTGCCCATGAAATTTATTGAAGAAAAATATAAGCAATATTTTGTCATGGTTTTCTCTTGAGAAGGTGTTTCTATGTAAAATATATTTCTATTATGTTTGTGGTGATTTGTGCATTGTTTCATTATTGCATTGATAGTATTTCAAGTGATTTATTTGGAAAGAAAAGAGAAAAAATTTATCTTATAGTGTTCACCCCCCTCATAGTATAAGTTTATGTTCTTCAATTAGGATCAAAATGGGTTTCTTCATGAAATCCTAACAACTTGAAGGAAGATATTACAAGAATACACATGGATAAAAAGGTGAAATAAGATTCTCCTATTGACGAAAACCAAGAAAAGGAGAGAGATCCAAAAAATGAAGAGGAAGCCATAGTTGACATAGAAGAGGAACTTGTTGCCCTTGAAGAGTTGAAAAGGATTAGAAAGAAGAACTCAAGATAGAAGACTCAAGTACAAGAGGATGAGATGACAAAGATAAATTTGTCACAAGAACTCATTGACTTAAAATTTAAAGTTGAAGAGGCAAAGAAAATTGAAGAAGGTATGGTTGAGCGGTTAAAGGTAAAAGATTTGGAATGTGAAAAAATGAAACATGAAGTTGTTTCTTTAAGGAAGGAATGTTGGACATTTTGAGTAGATGAGTTGTCATTGATGTCAAGAGTGAGTGGTCATTGATGTCAAAAGTCAATTTCAGTGAGCAGTGCAAGGAGAAGCAGTTCCGCAATTAGTGCAAAAAGAAGAGTCTGCTTCTAGTTGGTCAGATCCAGTTCCAGGTAGTCGAATGTGGTCCAAAGTTAAAAAGAAGAGGCCCAAACAAATAATATTATAATATTAAAAAAGGAAATTTAAATTTATTATAAATTAATTAATATAATTTTACTATAAATTAATTTATTAATTAATTTAATTAACTTCCAAAGTTATTTAAGTTAATTATAACTTAATTTTAATTTAATTATAAATTAATTTATATTAATTTAAATAACCCTAAAGAGGGTTATAAGGTTGAAATTAAAATTGAATTCAAAATTTTATTTAAGCATCGACATTTTATGGCACGAGGCCTTCATGTATAAAAGGTGGCAAAAACCTTTGCCTTACTCCAAAAAAACCATCGATTGATTTACTAAGCTCCAAAGTATAATGTGCAAGAAGGAGAAAGAAATTTTCATGTTTTGAAATGTCTTCTATGGAAAAAGGTTTAATAAATAGGAGTGAGGCTCATATTACCTCGCACATCGTTGTGTAACACTATTGGAAACAATGAATGGTGCTAAGTCTTGTGGTAGGCAAGGAGTGCAGGGTTCGAAACCCACCAAGTTTGTTTTGCAAGGAAGAGAGGGCATTTTCATTTTGTGCAACACAAAAAAAAGGAATAAAGGGAGGCTTGTGTCTTCCATTTCATATGGAAGCACTTATCCCATGTCGTGGGCTAGCACCTCGATAAGGCATTCATTTTGGAGTGGTCTCACGTTCGAAATCCACTGAGGCCTTTTGGCTAGTGTTAAAGGTATGCGCTGATGTTATTTGTCTTGGTCGCTTGATTATTTTGGATGTGCTAAGGTTGAAAAAATAAAATATTTTTGATGGTTTATAAAGTTTATTTTTGATTAAATTAATTTGGATATTTAGTATTTGAGGGAGATAAAAGGGTAGGCAACATTATTTTGAAATTTTCAATTTTGGAGGTTGATTAATTAAAGTTTGAGATTAAAAGGAGCAATTGAGTAATTATTTTTATGTATGATTTGATGATCGCTAATTTCAAAGGAGTAATAAGGTGTATTTGAGTTTGATTATTTTTGTAATTGAGATATATTTTTGAGATTTTTAGTGTGATATTTTGTCATCTAACCATTGAAATTGGCAAAGAAGAAAATTGTGATTGAGATAGGTTTTTAAGGGCACTTCTACATCAAACAAAAAGGTATGGGCACATCTTCCTAGTGAGTGATTGTTGGATGTTGTGAATGCTAAGTTGGAGTGAAAGGGATTGTTTGATAAGCATTTATGAGTTTGGTTTTTTTGGAATGAAAGTTGATTCTAGAAACTTTGGTTGATAAGCATTGTTGGAAATATTGAGTAAAGATTTCATATGCTTGAACTAGGGTTTGTGCAAAGAACATGAGTATCATTGTTATGTGAAGTTCTAAACTATATTGAACTAGGGTTTGTGAAATATCATGAGTATCATTATTATGTGATATTGGTTGGAAATAATTAAGTGAGTGTTCATATGCTTGGACTAGGATTTGTGAGAAAGGATTATTTCATTGAGTGACTGATTGAGTAGAGTTGGTTGAGCCTAGTCAAGTGGATGTGCTGAAGTGATAGTTCAAGTTCTGTGAAACAAATTGTTCCATATTCTAAATTGATTTGAGAAAGAGGTTGATTTTTTGTGAGTGTGAAACATATTGAGTATCTAACAATTGTTTATATGTTTCTATGGTAAAAAGAGAGAGATTGAAAGTGATTGAGCATTATGGTGAATGTGAAGCATATTGAGTCTCTAAAAATTCTCTATATGTTTATGTGATATTGGACAAGTTCTAGTGAGGACTTGTTGAGCAGATTTAACGCAAGTCTTAGAGAAGACTTTTGGATAGATTTGTGTGAGTTTTTATGGAACATTACAATACATATTTGAGGACAGAGATTGTTGAGCATATTGGACAAGTTCTAGTGAGGCCTTGTTGAGCATATTTGAGGTAAGTCTTGGTGAAGACTTGTTGAGCATATTGGACAAGTTCTAGAGAGGACTTGTGGATAAATTAGTGTGAGATTTTGTGCAAGATTACAAGGAAAATTTGAGATAAGTATTTGATAAAACTTGAGAGCAGAGTTTATTGATTAATTTGTTAAAACCTTGAGTTAAGGTTTGGGACAGATCTAGTAGATTTGATTTGTGATTAAGTCAAGCTTTGTGTTAAGGATTGAGGATAGATATTGAGGATAATTTTATGCTAGATCAAAATACTATGTTTAGTGTAGATTTGAGGACAAAGTTTGGTGTAGATTTGAGGATAGGTTTGTGCCAGAACAAAGACAGAGATTGATCAGATTTGTGTTAGACCGAAGGACTGTGTTTAGTGTAGATTTAAGATAGAGCTAAGATTAAGCTTTGGAGGTGACAGAGTATATAGGATGGTAGTATCCAATGGATATAGATCCATTAGATAGGGTAGTGAGGGCAGGTCTTCTAAGTAAGGACAAGAGTCTTCAGTGGATAGATATCCATTAGCTAGTGCAGTGGAGGTAGAAGTTCTTCTAAAATATCACCAACTAGAGAAAATGAGAAAGGAGTTCTCTTGTGGATAGAGATCCAAGAACTTGATCAGGAAATTGGTGTCTCCTTTGTATAGAGGTCCATAAATATTGTAATAGGGAAAGGATTACCAAGAGATTTTTTAAGAAAATATTAGTGAAATATTTTCTCCATGAAGTAGCCCATATTGGGTGAACCACATTAAATTGGTGTCTCTATTGTGTGTGGTGATTTTTGCATTGCTTTGATTACTATTGTTGATATTACTATTGATACATTGCATAATATTGATTGGGAAAGAAAATTAAAAAGTGGTCTTATAGTGTTCACCCCCCCTCTCAGTATAAGCTTGTGTTCTTCAAGGAAGTGGAAGAATCTAATGATAAGCTAAAGCAAAATATTATGCTTGAGTAAAGCACAAAAATATTGGATGATATTACCAAAGCACAGAGATCTTTAGTTATAAATATTGGACTTGGTTTTGTAGAAAGTCAAAAGAAAAAAAAAGAGAGTCAAGCTCAAAATGAATAGAGGCATAAAAGGAAACAATTAAATAAAAGCCTAAGACCTATGCTGATGTGTTAAGAAGTGGAAGCATCAAGAAGGAAGAAAACAAAGCATCATCACGGAATAAGGTCTATCACAAAAATAGCAATGAGAGAATAATGTGGTCATATCCTCCAAGGCAATTAAACAGGTTTCAATATTTTTTTCGAGGTCATTGTTTTTCATGTAACCATTTTGGTCATAAAGCTATAGATTGTAGGGTTTGTGCTAAGAATAATTTTGGTTTCACCAAGATGAATTTCAATTCATTTGCACCTCTCATGGACTACAACATCATATGTTACAAATGTAATAATTTTAGGCATACAACTAGATGGTGTAGAATAGTGTTCCCTGAACTTCCGAAATCAAGTAATAAGGAGGATGGTAAAACTATGCAAAAGAATATGACCTCCAAATTTTGGAGAAAGAAAATAGAACAAGAAAATGAGCATAGTAATTTGGGAGTTCTATTCCCATCTCATCATTGATTGTCTTAGTTAGATCAGGTAGTTAGGGAGAATTTTCAAGTGTCTTATCATTTAGCTCCAAGAAGCCTTTGCCATTAATTTCAAAGGGGGAGAATTTTAGTAATGGGGATAAACTTGTCAGGGAGATCATCATGTGATCCTATTTCAGTAAAGGTCAGTTTCTTTGCAATGTTACCATCAATACAAAAGGGGGAGATTGTTAGAATTATTGAGTTGTCATTAAAGTCAAGGTAGATATCTTCAAGGGTGATTTAATATTGTCATTGATGTCAAGGAAAATATCATCAAGGGTGATTTAATTATATGCTTTAATATTTAAATGAAATATTTATATGTTAAAGTGCAAATTTTATATTTAAATCAAGGGATTTAAATATATTTTTAATAAAAGTTTAAATATTCAAATATTATAATATTTAAATCATAGATTGAAATATTATAATGTAAAAGATAATGGGCCGACTTGGGCACCATATAAAAGTGAATATGAAATTCAAAAGGTTAATATGCATGGGCTGACCTCCTTGGGCACAAATTTCTAAGTAAAAACATATTAATACAAGGCCAATAATTCATTTTTATGGAATGTAGACACAATCGAATATCCTTCGATATAATATGAGTGGAGAGTTAGGGATGACATCCTAGAGATGAGCACAAATTGAATATGGTGGAGGACGTTCAAGAGATGAGCACAAATTGAAGATGGTGGAGGACGTTCAAGAGATGAGCACATAGAGATAGAAGGAGTAATAGAGTATCACACCCAAGAAAGTGAGAGGCGGTGCATATGAATGAGAGTAGCGATCAGGTTCGAATGTGATCGATAGAAAATTAGAGTTTTCATGATGGTGTAGAGGCAATTTTGTGGTAGTTTAGAGTTTTCATAGTAGGGATAAATCGGTTCAAGCAAGAGAAAGGAGCACATGAAAAATGGAGATAGGCAGATAAGAGATTAATATAATGAAAGTTGAGAAAGCTTGAGTAACGAAGATTCATAGTTGGTGAAATGTTGTGCCTGCTAGTAGAAATGGGTATCCAAAATAGTCGCTATACGAAGAGGCATTAAAGATATATCTGGTGATACAGTAACTGATGAGAATAGGTCAATAATTTGTTGAAAGTATTCATAGGTTGTGAAGGTCATATTTAACTCGATGCTACCATAAGCCACTAAATACGTTATTGGGGGACTGCAGGTGGATGTTAAAATTCGATAACACCCTAAATTATCTTCAAATACTATCCATATATGCTACACCAAATCTAGAATAGAGTGTATAGTGAGGCGTAGGAGAGAAAATGTCATAACATCACTGATAGGAAAATGTCACAATCCCATTAGTGTTATGGAATGAAGCTTGCAAAATAAATTCCCATATTTGTAAGGAATAGTCCAGCACTAATCTCATGTAATGAAATATGCAGTAGTTGCACAGAAGGTTCCTAGTGGTTCCTATAAGATATTTTTGGTATGTAGCAAAGAAATAATGATTGAAACCATAGTGATAATAGCCATATATGTGAATATGAATATCGTAGGATAAGAAGACAGTGATCAAGTTTTAAAAAGGAAGTTTGGATGTAAAAATTTTGCACGCTCATTTCAGCTATAATACTCTACAAGGCAGCATAGAAGGAGGACGAGTCATAGATTCAATTGTGAGTTGGATAGGACCATATCCACATAAACACTTACACATGAAAGAGCATTATTGTGCGTGCTATATTAAGAATGCTAGTAAAGGGCATGTAGGGAGTCGAAAGAAGAATATTTGGAAGGCACATACAAAAGGAGAATCATTTTTTCAAGGTAGATTTGGAAAGCACATACAAAAATAAGATCATCATTATTGAGGCAGATTTGGAGGGCACAAATTTGAACAAGTCAAGGCATCAAATAATACAGTAAGAGGATTAATTGCACATATTCACCCAAGCATTCAATTAACAAGGACAATTCAGCCATATCAATAAGAAGAAAATGTGAACATGATAGTGAAAGAAAATCAAGGTATTAGCATCTCCAATTAAACATGCAAGTAAGTTATACAGTGCTAAACTAAGACTATTTTAAATTATGATAAATGTGAGACATGTGGAAGCGATAAAATTAATGAATGTGAAGAACATATAAGCCATTTGAATATTTCTACACTAGTGCATATCATCCTCTATATGTTCATGAATTTAAAAGAATTTTGGGTAGAATATGTCTGTATTACTTTCAATTGAAGAAATAAAACTCAAGAAAAGCGAAGAATTTAAAGAGTAAAAGCAAGGTACACCAGGGATTATAATGAATAGTTTATGATCAGATTTGGGAGCATATTTGAGCAATGTTTATGAGTAGATTTGAGTAGTGTTTTACCATGCACTTGTATAAGGAGATTAGTGTCTCTTGTGGATTTGTGTTTATAAAATTGTATAGGGGATTGGTGTCTCCTGTGGGTTTGTGACCATGAACTTGTATAGGGGATTGGTGTCTCCTGTGGGTTTGTGTCCATGAAATTTATTGAAGAAAAATATAAGCAATATTTTGTTGTGGTTTTCTCCCGATAGGTTGTTTTCACGTAAAATATTTGTCTCTTATGTATGTGGTGAGTTGTGCATTATTTCATTATTGCATTGATATTATTTCAAGTGATTGCTTTGGAAAAAAAATAATTTTTTTTTATCTTATAATATTCACCCCCCTTTTAGTATAAGCTTGTGTTCTTCACTAAAAACATGGAATTTTTAAAAGTAAGATTTGAGTTATATGAGTGGTTGTTTCACTACTATTTGAGAGAGGTTCAAGGTTTGACATTGATCTCTATGTTCCCATGGATACATGTGAGGGTCATTCTAGGTCCCTCACTCTACCACCTTATCCAAAGTGATCCTTTGTAGAAAATTACTAGGTTTTACATTCCTAATGATTGTACAATAATGGAATAGTATATGCTTAAATAGTAGGTCCCATAAAATTGATTTTCATAGTGTATACACAAAATCCTAGCCATTTTCTATATATATATATATATATATATATATATATATATATATATATATATATATATATATAGATATATCCTTACCACTTGCCAAACCCCAACCTTATCTTACCATTTAGCAATGCTAGCTCTCCACCTCCAAAAATCTAACCTTAACCTTCCAAAAGGATATAAAACCTGATTCACTTTGGGGAATGAGGAGAGCCAAAAAATTTTGGCAACACTCTACTAAAGTCACGAGAGGAAACCTTAATAAAATTTTGGATCAAACTACCAAAGTTTTAAATTGATCTCAGTAGTTCTACAACTCAGATACAGATGTGACAAAGCATCTACATAGACCCATATGTGGATCTACATCTACACATATGTAGGACTACATCTACACAGTCACAAAAATGGCTCCACATCTACACATATACAACACTGCATCTTGCCATCTCCTAGTTACAGCTCCATATTTACATAAACGTAGTATTGCATCTAGCCATATTCCATATGTGGCTCTACATTTATAAAAATTTAGCACTACATCTAGCCATATCTCATATGTGGTTTTGCATCTATGTAGATACAACACTGTATCTACCCATCTTCCAAATATGGTTCTACATCTGCACAGATCCAAAACTACATCCAACCATCTCCTATATGTGGTCATGCATCTTCCCAATGATATTTTTAGCCTTGAAAGATATAGATCAATTCAAGTGATAGCAATGTAGCTTTGATTTCATGGTTTATGTTTCCTACATTTCATTTTATAGTTCACAAACATTAGGGTTTTAGTTATGGTAGATTTCTTTCATTCGTATCAACAGGTCCTACTGATCCCATATGTTTGCAAATTCATGTGTACAAATTATAGGTCATTGGATGTTTTTGGATCAATGGATGTGTTGGCAATTTTGGGTACATTGCCTTTGCTCAAGTGTTGATGTTGTCATTGATGTCAAGAAGCGGAAAGGTTTTTTGTGAAAACCAAGGCAGACAAAATAAAAGGTTTTATTTAAAACCATGGACAACAGATTTGAAATGGGTTTTTCTTAAAACCCAAGTTGGCTCTTCGTTTCGTTGAAAAAGGTGCCCCGGTGATGAAGATATTTAATTTTAAATATTTAGTTTAAATTTTATTTTTAAAATTTAAATTAATATTTTAAAATTAAATTAATGTATTTTCCGTCGTGGTTGAAAATGCCGACGTATTTGGAAATAAAGGGCGAAATGAAAGTGCATATAAAATAAGGCAAGGGATAATAAAAAAAATGAGACAATATATTTTCGCATCCACCCAAGCACGTGAATAAAAAGGAAGAAGAATTCGTGCGCATTCCAAGGGCAACGAAAGACAAAAGTTGAAGTGCGCCATTTTTGTCTTACATGGGTGCGGAGGACTCTAGTTCAATTTGCGTAAGAAGCACGCGCAAATTGTGGCTAAGGTGTGCTTTAAATTATTCTTAAATTTTATTCTATTTTGGATGTTTATGGAAGGATGGGAAGTAATACGCGTTGTTAGGTAAGCCTACGAGTTATAAGGGTTTTTGGCTGTAATATAAAGAAGGGAAGTTAGATATTGGAGGTATAAAAAATAATATATATTTTGTTGTAATATTAAATTGTTTGGGATCTTTCTTTTTGAGTATTTAGAAAAAGAGTTAAGGTTTGGAGTAATAAGGGTGTAAGGTATTTGTTTTGTTATAGAAGTATGAAAAATTAATTTTGAGAAAAGGAAGAAAGAGTTATAAGGTTATGCATTGTTGTGATTTATTTTATTTTATAGTATAAGTGGTTTTGGGAGTTATAAGGTTATGCAATGTTATGATTTATTTTATTTTATGGTACAAGTGGTTTTAGGAGAGATAAAGGGAGTTGTGCAATTAAAGGGTTTGGTGATGATTATTGAAAGGTGGAATAATGTTGATTATTTTGCAAATCTACTAACCCTTGTGAAGATTGGCAAAAGAAAGTTGTGATGGTGGCAGATTTCCAAAGGGGTTACTTCACTTCAATAAGGTATGGGCACATTCTTCTTATGAGTATGATTGGTGTATGTTATTCCTGAAATAAGATTGGAGTGAAAAGGTTTTCAACAAGGTTTCCTTTGGTTGAGTGTAAGTCCTAGTTTTTGGTTTGTTGAAGACTACTTATGCATTGTTATCATTGATGAGAGTTTTGGTGAATGCATAATTCTGGTTTGAGGTAGTGGAAGCATTGTGCACTAGGGTTTATGATTGTGAGTCTTGCTACTTGCTTTGAGTTGGTGAAACCCTTAGTTGGCTGTTTTGATATTGATGGATGAGTGCTTCCATAGTGGTTGTGTTGATCAAGTTAATGCTTTACTTGATACATGATATTGGGCTTACTCCATTGAGTTGATTTGAACAAGTTATTCTATGCATTTGGTGATATTGTGTTGGTGGCTGTTTTGTTCAAATATCTTTGGAGGGAAAAGGATTTCTACTTGTTTCCTTTTCTTGTGATGATTGGTTGAATGCTTCAAGGTTAATGTTGAGTTGAATGATGTTGGTTAAACCTTGTCTTTAAGCATTGTTGTTGAAGCCCTAATTGGTTGAGAAAAGATATTGGTTGTTGGAAAGAACATGAGTATCATTGTTATATGAGATATTGCATGGTTGGCAATTGTTGGGTTGTATTTCATGTTCTTGAGAAAAGCATACTACATCTATCTTATTCTTTTGAGATTTGAGATTGAGTTGAGATTGAGATTGGGAGTTAAGTATAGAACATATTGAGTCTCTAACAATTCTCTTTATGCTTCTATGAGGTTGATGAATCATATTGAGTCTCTAACAATTCTCTTTATGCTTCTATGAGGTGGATGAATCACATTGGGTCTCTAACCATTCTCTTTGTGGGTTCATGCCAAGCAAGTGTTCTTGATAAACTTGTGAGCAGGTTTTGGACAGGTTCCATTGGGGACTTGTGAGCAGGTTTTGGACAGGTTCCTGTGGGGACTTGTGAGCAGATTTGGACAGGTCTTAGCAGAGGACTTGTGAAGCTGAGGTTGATAGTTCTATCAGAGAACTTGAGGACAGAGGTGCATTGGTTCTATGAGAAGAACCTGAGGACAGATTTGTGCCAGACCGAAGGACTGTGTTTGGTGCTGATCAAAGACAGAGGACGAGGACATTTGTGCTAGACCGAAGGACTGTGTTTAGTGCAAATTCGAGGACCAGCTTTGAGGTGATAGAGTTGAGGACAGAGGTCTCCAGCCAGAGCAGGGAAGACAGGTGTCTTCTGTGGATAGAGTTCCATTTGCTAAGGGCAGCGGAGGCAGAGGTCTTCTAGAGGATCACCGACCGGAGCGAGAGGTAGGGGAAGGTATCTCCTTTGAGCGAGAGGCTCATAAATTCAGATTGGGGGAAGGTTTCTCCTTTGAGCCGAGGCTCATAAACATTGTAATTGGGAAGGTTTCCCAAAGAACTTTGAGATAACTTTTAGAGAAAAGTTTTGTGGATGAACCATGTAAATTGTTGTGTCACTTTGTGGATGGTTTTGTGCATTGCTTTGATATTGCTTTGGGTATATTGCTTTACTATTTTGAAGTATAAAGGAAAAAGTAAAAAGAGGTCTTATACTTGTTCACCCCCGCCTCTCGGTATAAGCTTGTGTTCTTCAATTGGTATCAGAGCGGGTTCCTTCGAAAGGTTTAACAACTTGAAGGAAAAGCTAGTAAAGAACACAATGGATCATTCAAGTGGCAATGCAACACCTATTCTTGATGGATCAGATTTTGGTCTTTGGAGTGCAAGGATGAAGGTTCATCTAATGGCACTTGGGAATGAGGTTTGGGAAGTGATTGAAGATGAGTACACTATTCCTGAACATGGTCCTAATACTAAAGAAGAAAGGCTCCTACATCACAGCAATTCAAAAGCAATGAATGCAATCCTGAAAGGCTTACAGAAAGCAGATCTCACCAAAGTGATTCACTGCAAGACAACTAGTGAAATGTGGAATCGGTTGAAGGTGGTTCATACAGGTGATACAAATGTCAGAAAGGCCAAGTTGAGACACTTCAAAGGTATGTTTGAACAACTCAAAATGAATGATGATGAAAATATTAGTGACTACATGCTTCGTATGGATGAAGTTGTTAACTCCATGAAAGACTTAGGTTTTGAGCTTGCTGAAAATGATGTTTGTGATAAGATTTTAAGATCTCTTCCTAATAGATTTAGTGAAAATATTTCTGCTATTGAGGAAGCTAAAGATTTGGATAAGTTAAAAAAATATGAGCTCCATAGTATACTTGCAGCATTTGAGTTGAGAACTCAAGTGAAGGTTGATGTCAAGGAGGAGGCAGCTTTCAAGACTACCAAGAATTCCAAAGGTAAACAACTTCAAGAGAGTGATGAGTCTTCTGGTGATGAAGAGGCATATTACAGACAAGAAAGGCAAGTTCTTTAGAAAGCACAAAAATATGAAAAACGTGAGATGTTTCAATTGTGGAAAGTTTGGTCATTATGCTACTAAGCTGTATCTGTTGCCAAGGATGAAAGTGATGAAGTTAAAAGAGATTGTAAGAGCAAGGATTCTGAAAGGCATAGGCATCAAAGGAAGAACAAAGATGAGCACAACAATAAAGGAAAGAGGTATTCTCACAAGCACAAGAAGAGCTTCTACCTAGACAAAGCAAGTAAGTGTTCTAGCAGTGATAGTGAAAGTTCTTCAAGTGATAATGAAAATGAGATGTTGTTCATATCAGAAAAAGAGGAAGAACCGAAACATAGATTCATTATCATGAAATGTCTTAGATGTGGAAATTTTGGTCACCTTGAGGATGATTGCACAAATAATGAATTGGTTGTTAGTATGTATGAGGATGCTTCAGAAAATGATAAGGAAGATGCATGTATGGTTTTTGAAAAGGGTAGCACCTCTAGTGATAAGAAATCTGAAAAAGGCCTTGATAATTCAAAGTGCAATCAAATAGAGGATCTTGAATGTGAACTTACAAATGCTCTTAGTGTTTTGAAAAAGGAAAGAAAGAAGAATGCTAGACTCAAGGATAAGTTAGATGAATGTTGTATGGAGAGAGATGAACTTATAGAAAGTCTTGATGTCTCTATGGCTAATGCACAAGAACTCAAGAATGAGTTAGAATCTAAGGTGCTTGAGTATAGTGAATTAGAATAGAAAATGGCTTCTTTGAAAGAGGAAAATAAAAAGTACAAGGATAAGCTGTACAGGTTTCAAGAAAGCTCCAAAAAGGTTAAGTCTCTCATCCAAAGTCAAAGAAATCCAACAGATAAAACAGGTCTTGGTTTTGTTAAGCCTCACAAGAAACAAGTTGGAGAGTCTAGTAAGAGATTCCAAAAGGAAGAGAGTTCTAATGAGGAAAATATTTCAGATCATGAGTCCTTGAATGATAGATGCATAGAAACAGAAAACAGATTTCGAAATGAGAAGAAGGAGAAGTTTTCAGGACCTGAGAAGTCAAATAAAGGAAAGTTTCAAGGCAGATGTTTTGCTTGTCACAGGTTTGGTCACATGGCTGTACATTGCATGGCTCAGGTGAAGAAGGTAAATAACAGTTTCAGAAGTGGTGATTTCTTTTATGGGTATTGCTACTCTTGCAATCAGTTTGGGCACAAGGCAGTTCATTGCAAGGCAAACAATAGGAACAGGTTTAGTCGGAACAAGTGGATTCAAAGAACAGGTATGCCTCAAAGAAATAACATTGTTACTTGTTATAAGTGCAACAATGAAAGTCACATAGCTAGACAAGTGTAGAGCTGAGATTCCAGAATACAGGAACAGGAACAGTGGCATGATCAGGTCCAAGGATCAGAACAATGACAGGAACAAGAATATGGACAGAGAGTTCAAGAGAAGGCCCGGCAAGGAAGTTATAGACGCTGATGATGATCAGTGCCTAATGGGAGTTTTACTCCCACCCCAAAATTAATCACCTCAATAGGAGGTGGGGGAGGGACTAAGCTAAGAGGCTCATTCTTAGTTTCGAGCCCCAAAGGTGGCCCTTTGCCATTGATGACAAAGGGGGAGAGATATGAGTAAGGGGGAGAGCTTCAAGTGAAGAGGAAAGCTTCAAGTCAGGGGGAGCAAAACTTCAAAGGTAGATTCTCGGTTGTGGGTTTCAGTTTTGGCTCTTGAAGATGTGTTTTTAGTAAAGTTTTGCCATCAATGACAAAGGGGGAGATTGTTGGCAATTTTGGGTACATTGGGTACATTGCCTTTGCTCAAGTGTTGATGTTGTCATTGATGTCAAGAAGCAGAAAGGTTTTTTGTGAAAACCAAGGTAGACAAAATAAAAGGTTTTATTTAAAACCATGGACAACAGATTTGAAATGGGTTTTTCTTAAAACCCAAGTTGGCTCTTCGTTTCGTTGAAAAAGGTGCCCCGATGATGAAGATATTTAATTTTAAATATTTAGTTTAAATTTTATTTAAAATTTAAATTAATATTTTAAAATTAAATTAATGTATTTTCGTCGTGGTTGAAAATGCCGATGTATTTGGAAATAAAGGGCGAAATGAAAGTGCATATAAAATAAGGCAAGGGATAATAAAAAAATGAGACAATATATTTTCGCATCCACCCAAGCACGTGAATAAAAAGGAAGAAGAATTCGTGCGCATTCCAAGGGCAACAAAAGACAAAAGTTGAAGTGCGCCATTTTTGTCTTACATGGGTGCGGAGGACTCTAGTTCAATTTGCGTAAGAAGCACGCGCAAATTGTGGCTAAGGTGTGCTTTAAATTATTCTTAAATTTTATTCTATTTTGGATGTTTATGGAAGGATGGGAAGTAATACGCGTTGTTAGGTAAGCCTACGAGTTATAAGGGTTTTTGGCTGTAATATAAAGAAGGGAAGTTAGATATTGGAGGTATAAAAAATAATATATATTTTGTTGTAATATTAAATTGTTTGGGATCTTTCTTTTTGAGTATTTAGAAAAAGAGTTAAGGTTTGGAGTAATAAGGGTGTAAGGTATTTGTTTTGTTATAGAAGTATGAAAAATTAATTTTGAGAAAAGGAAGAAAGAGTTATAAGGTTATGCATTGTTGTGATTTATTTTATTTTATAGTATAAGTGGTTTTGGGAGTTATAAGGTTATGCAATGTTATGATTTATTTTATTTTATGGTACAAGTGGTTTTAGGAGAGATAAAGGGAGTTGTGCAATTAAAGGGTTTGGTGATGATTATTGAAAGGTGGAATAATGTTGATTATTTTGTAATCTACTAACCCTTGTGAAGATTGGCAAAAGAAAGTTGTGATGGTGGCAGATTTCCAAAGGGGTTCCTTCACTTCAATAAGGTATGGGCACATTCTTCTTATGAGTATGATTGGTGTATGTTATTCCTGAAATAAGATTGGAGTGAAAAGGTTTTCAACAAGGTTTCCTTTGGTTGAGTGTAAGTCCTAGTTTTTGGTTTGTTGAAGACTACTTATGCATTGTTATCATTGATGAGAGTTTTGGTGAATGCATAATTCTGGTTTGAGGTAGTGGAAGCATTGTGCACTAGGGTTTATGATTGTGAGTCTTGCTACTTGCTTTGAGTTGGTGAAACCCTTAGTTGGCTGTTTTGATATTGATGGATGAGTGCTTCCATAGTGGTTGTGTTGATCAAGTTAATGCTTTACTTGATACATGATATTGGGCTTACTCCATTGAGTTGATTTGAACAAGTTATTCTATGCATTTGGTGATATTGTGTTGGTGGTTGTTTTGTTCAAATATCTTTGGAGGGAAAAGGATTTCTACTTGTTTCCTTTTCTTGTGATGATTGGTTGAATGCTTCAAGGTTAATGTTGAGTTGAATGATGTTGGTTAAACCTTGTCTTTAAGCATTGTTGTTGAAGCCCTAATTGGTTGAGAAAAGATATTGGTTGTTGGAAAGAACATGAGTATCATTGTTATATGAGATATTGCATGGTTGGCAATTGTTGGGTTGTATTTCATGTTCTTGAGAAAAGCATACTACATCTATCTTATTCTTTTGAGATTTGAGATTGAGTTGAGATTGAGATTGGGAGTTAAGTATAGAACATATTGAGTCTCTAACAATTCTCTTTATGCTTCTATGAGGTTGATGAATCATATTGAGTCTCTAACAATTCTCTTTATGCTTCTATGAGGTGGATGAATCACATTGGGTCTCTAACCATTCTCTTTGTGGGTTCATGCCAAGCAAGTGTTCTTGATAAACTTGTGAGCGAGGTTTTGGACAGAGTTCCATTGGGGACTTGTGAGCGAGGTTTTGGACGAGGTTCCTGTGGGGACTTGTGAGCAGATTTGGACAGGTCTTAGCGAGAGGACTTGTGAAGCTGAGGTTGATAGTTCTATCGAGAGAACTTGAGGACAGAGGTGCATTGGTTCTATGAGAAGAACCCGAGGACAGATTTGTGCCGGACCGAAGGACTGTGTTTGGTGCTGATCAAAGACAGAGGACGAGGACATTTGTGCTAGACCGAAGGACTGTGTTTAGTGCAAATTCGAGGACCAGCTTTGAGGTGATAGAGTTGAGGACAGAGGTCTCCAGCCAGAGCAGGGAAGACAGGTGTCTTCTGTGGATAGAGTTCCATTTGCTAAGGGCAGCGGAGGCAGAGGTCTTCTAGAGGATCACCGGCCAAAGCAGAGATAGGGGAAGGTATCTCCTTTGAGCAAGAGGCTCATAAATTCAGATTGGGGGAAGGTTTCTCCTTTGAGCCGAGGCTCATAAACATTGTAATTGGGAAGGTTTCCCAAAGAACTTTGAGATAACTTTTAGAGAAAAGTTTTGTGGATGAACCATGTAAATTGTTGTGTCACTTTGTGGATGGTTTTGTGCATTGCTTTGATATTGCTTTGGGTATATTGCTTTACTGTTTTGAAGTATAAAGGAAAAAGTAAAAAGAGGTCTTATACTGTTCACCCCCCCCTCTCAGTATAAGCTTGTGTTCTTCAGGATGATCCACAAGGATATCTGAATCCCATCCATAAATTTATTGGAGAAAAAGTATATCAAAGACATCACCATTCATTGTATTTTCCAAATGGACTTCCCCCTCTTGGTGTCGATTGTAATGTGAAAGAAATAAATAATCATTTATTGTAATCAAGCCTCCACCATTTTGGGTCAAATTATTATGTAAAATAAAAGGATATCAAGGCTCTTAAAGATAAATACAAAATCCTTCATTTTACTTTACATTACTTATCTCTTTTTTTTAGTAAAACTTATTATACACATCCACCATGGGGATTGAACCTGGGTCACATCACCGATAATGCAAGTGGCATCCTTTATGGTAGACCACACTTTTTATTCACCACATTTGTAATTTCATTCATATTAACACATGTTATTGATCCCGTATGTTTACAAATTTATGTGTGTAGGTTACAAGTCATTGGATGTTAGTGGAGCAATGGATGGTCCACAAGTATAGTTGAAGCCCATCCATGAATTAATTAGAGAAAAATTAGATCAAAGACACCAACGTCCATTGTATTTGCCAAAGCAGCTTCCCCATTTTTGGGCATATTGTAATTTGAAACAAGCATCCATTTATTGTAATCAAGCCCCCACAATTTTAGAGCAAATCATTGTGTAAAAGAAAAGGATATCAAGGCTCTGAAAGATCAATATAAAATACTTCATTTTACTTCACATTGTTTGGTGTTATCTCTTTTTAGTTTACAAATGGTGATCATGGTGTGACCCCCAAATGGTTTTTTTATCTACTTTTCTATCTTTGATTTACTAATCTGTGTTTTTTTTGTAGGTTTTGGATCTCCATCGTACAAAAATTTAAAAATTTGATTCAGAAGTTTTGGTGCTTGTTCAGGTATGTTATGAGCCTAAGCAGACACATAACTTCATCTAGGAGACTTGAGTAGATGCCCCTCTACATTTGGGGTCCTACGAAGATACCCCTTTGCATCTAATATCTTGATCAGATACGATGCTATATTTCAAGAGCTAGTAGGAAAAAGTGAAAGACTTTCAAGTAAGCCATTTTTGAAACCCTAGCTCTATTTTTCTTTTTTTGGGAGAAAATGAAAAATAAATATCTAATTTTCCATATTTTATTTCAATTTAGGTAGTAGATCAAGAATTTTTAAAGTATTTTAGGGTTTTATTTAGGCATTTTAAGTGCTTTTGCAAAAATCCAAAATAAGATGGTATTTTTGGGTATTTCTTTGTCTTTTTAAGTTGAAAAAATCATACTAGTTGCATCTAGGGGTAAATTTCCACTCTAGAGAGCATCTTAGGTTTGATTAGGGTTTCCAAAATACCCTATAATATTTTTCACACATAATTAGAGATGCAGATCTATGTTTGGTTAAGTTAAAACATGACACTACATTTGGGCAGATGTAGATCTGCATTTGCTCAATCCCAAATGCACCTTTGCATCTATATTTGTGTTTTAGAATCATCCTAAGGCCTATTTGGGGTCTATTTATTGCATTTAAGTTAGGGTTTTATCTATTTTATCTTTCAATCTACTTCTGTTTGTTTCTTGATTATATTTGTAGGCAAAAAATTTGAATTGCATGGTAGATTTGCATCTTAGGTTAACTTTGTACTTTGCTTTTATAAAATCCTGGAAAACAAAATTGAAACATCACACACTTTGCAAAAATATTCATTTTGCATCATTGCATGAAAAGTGCAAGGAAAACCTCCTAAATGAGTTGGATTTCATAATCAACCATCAGTCAAGCCCTAGAATAAGCCTTAGTTAGTACAATAGTTTCTAGGATTTCATCACTAATAAATTGGTAACTCTTGAGGTTAGATCAGGGTAATCAAGGTTAGACACCCTCCAATTCATAGGTCTTAATAATTTATGGAAATAGGACTATCGTTTATACCCAAGCTCACATGAGGGTGAAACGAAAGCTCATATTGGTCGATAGTAAGGCACTAGATAGTGCAGCCTATTCTAGATGTATTTTTTTCCCCTAGGTTACACCAATCACCAAAACTCATCTAGTAATCTATTTTAACTATTTGTAATTCATCCTTCATTAGAAGGTTATGTGAACACACTTTTTATATTGATTCCACCACCCACCTTGCATAGTTTTCTAAGATACGATTAACATAAAACACACCCAAAAAAACTTCAAATATATATATATATATATATATATATAAATCAAATAAAAAATGCAAAAATGAAACAGAAACATATAAGATGTTTGTTTAATTATGTGTTTGTTTTCTTTTCACTCACATCACATTTTCACACACATACCCACCATTCATCACTCCATATCACCCCTAGCATATGGTAATGATCCAAAGGCAAGCCATAGCTTCAACCAATATCCAAAGACAAATACCCACATCCATGGAACATTCTACTTAGGTTTCCCATGCCCCAACCACTTCTGTGTGTGGAAAAGTTGATGTGTCATGAATTATGTATCTTGAATTATCCATTTAACCCTCTCACCTAAAATCTACCTTAGTCACAAACATGATGTAGAGGGTGGTCCACACTTTTATCCCTAATATTCCTCACACTGAACCATCCACACCTTCTAACAATCACACTACCTACATATATTTTTATGCCTTCAGAAGCTATCTTAACTTGGTTTTTCCATATTACCATAGATAATCATCCTAACTCATTCCATTCCTACTTTACAGTAGAAATCCACTTATTCATACCTTTATCATAATAGCCAAGTCATAAATAATATTCTTTTTGAAACCACATCCATACCCATGATTTAAAATCATCCAACATCATCCAACCAATACATTTTCATACCATCCACCTATAACATCATTTGTTCTAACCCACTTTACAAAGCATAGGTTAATGTTGCTTTGTGAGTGCCAACCTCCATTCTACCTACATCACTATCACATATTAACCCCATCCAACATGTCATTTCTCATTCGATTGTGAGACCCTTTGCAACCTACCTGTCATCCACATCAACCCATGTTGCAACCACTCATCATGTGCAAACCTTAGCCCCCCACTTAGCTATGTAACCTACATCAGTGATTTCCATACAGTAAGATTTACAACATCTACATAAATTTCTTGTAGATAATACTAATCAAGGTGGTCACCCCACTTCACAATAGTAATCGCTGGTGATAGATTTCAATCATCCACCCATATCCAATCAAAACACCTTCTTCACCCAATATCAATATTAGGTGTCATGACCACCCATAATAACCATACCCACTCATCCACTTCATAAAACTTATAATACTTCATCATCCCAACACACCATCATCTCCACATCAGCCATCTCCATATCATAAACAACAACAATTCCATAATCAATACCAACTTAACATACATCAACATAAAATCCCAACCAACACTAATCTATTATCCAATAAAAACATTGTTTCATCAAACCACTTCACCACACATTAAACTAAGTCAACCTACACACAACAAACAAATCAAGGCTTTCAACCACCCTTAGAAGATCCTGATTTTTAATTTTTGCAATACCATATTGAAAGCTTGGACATGTAAAAACCTGGAATGTTATATCAAAATCCCACTCTATAGTAGTTGGTCAATCAACCAATTCATTCTTTGGTACCATCACCACCTTATCCTACATATTTCATAGTACCAAATTTTGATAAATTCAAATGGGATGAGTACCTTCGAGAGCATGTAGGTGCATTCATCCATGCACACTTCAAAATATAAGAGAATGACCCTTTGATGCTTTGAACCTTCCCTCAGAAATTTGGAGGATATACCCTATAATGGTGTAGCCATTTTCTACACCATAGTGTTTACACATTTGAATAATTATTAGACCAATTTCTAGATCGGTTCTCTCTATTGTTAGAAAGAAAACCACATTGACTAACTTATTCAACTTATGTCATTTTAAAAATGAATCAGTCTATGATTATGGAAACTGATGGAGGGAATTTGTCACCAAGTTTTCATTCTCCCTCCCTATGGAATAAATCACAATAATATTTATAATAAGTTGTTCTAAACACATATTCTTGTTACTAAAATTGCAACAATATAGAACATTTGAAGAAGCTCTCGCCCAAGCCTGAGTTATAAAAGAAATCAAGATACAAGAGAGTGAGATAAAATTGAAAAAGAAATAATGGAAAAATAAGAATCAAAGGAGAAACCATTAGAACCAGTCAAAATCTAGTCAAGTGAATCAAGTGGTCTTGAGTCAACCTCAATGATAAACACAACAAGCTCAATTTCAACTTCAAAAACCCCCACAACAACAATAACTACAACAATCAACATATCAAGTGGTTCCACCCCCACAACAACTATAAAACCAAGATCCACTTGCAGAAAATTGTCAACACCAATAATATACTCAACCAACCCATAATTACACCCCACTACCCAAGCCACTCACCAATATTTTCCAATGGTTGTATGAGGCACAAATGATTACACTACCATAGATTAAACCTGAAGACCCTACCAAACATGGCAAAAACTTTAAGGAGTACCAATATTGCACCTTTCATCATTAGAAAGGTCATGATATTAGTAGTTGTTATTGTTTAAATGATATAGCCCAAGATATGATAGAAAAAGTGACTATTAATATTGATAACCCTTTGGTACAACAAAACCAAAATATTGGTTTTATCAAACACCTCTTCGTCATCATGAAGAAACACAACAAACAATAGGAGCATCAACTTCTATAGTTTCCCCTAACCAATTTAACCATATACACAATGCACAATAATACCAAGTTTTTGTGGGTCCTATCCATATAGTCACCTAAGGTCAAAGGAATTTCTACCAAACACAGAAACCAAATAAACTAACATTAGTGGTAATCCCTCCTACGATGCCATAACCCATCGTGTCTCTACAATTGAATCACACTCATCCACCACCTATAATTCATCTCCAAAACCAACAACCAAGACCAACCATAATACTAAGGAGTCAGTTAACATATAGCCTAAAGTTAACCTTGACCAAATTATCAATATATGAGCTCATACAGAAGTCTCCCCACATTGTGAATCATTGATGTATGTCCTAAAATCCATTGAACTTCAAAAATAAGATCCCAATGCTTTCATGAATTTTATGGGGAACATACAGACATGCATGGAACCATCGGTTACATTTTATGAAATCAAGATCAAAACCATACCAAATGATATGGATGATCCTTCACTTCTGATAATAGCTCATATTGATAAAAAACTCCTTTAAACAAGTGCTAGTTGACAGTGACTCCTCTATCAACATCATAACTACCCCAACACTCCAGCACCTTAAACTTTCACCTTCACATATTATCAGCTCAAATTTCACATTACAAGGCTTTAATGATGCTTTATGCTTGATATTTGGAACAGTTATCCTCTCCATAAATGTGTGAGTCAATATGATTTACACATTGTTCCACATCCTAGATATGGCCATGCAACATACTCCTTGGGCACCCTTCGATTAGAGAAATGAAGAGTGCACCCTTGATATTACATCAATACTTAAAATATGTACATGAGGGATAAATCCATTGTATACCCATAGATGAAGAACCATTCAAATTCTGCAACTTCATATCAAACCCATATGTACCATCTATACCGTCCACCCATTTATCCATTACTCCCATCACAAATCCATCAGACCCACACCAAAATACTTCATTAAAAGCACCCATCATGGAGGCTCTTACCATAGTTGATCATCCATCCACATCCTAATCTATCCATCCAAATCAGGCATCCACCTCAACCTCATATCATTTTCCAATTGTATCACAACATACTACAAATAAACCCACACGTTCATCAAGTCAAATCTCATCACATCAACCACCCAATCCAAGTCAATCAACACCCATATTTATCCCACCTTATCTTGAGCCTCAACCTATTAGCTTCTCCACTCAGCAAAATCCTCCTTTGATATCACCATTTGAGCTATAGGTTTCTCTTGGAGCCTCCACATCGACACCTGTATCATCCATGTAAACACCCACCCAATTTGTAGTCCATCTCACCAATTCTAACATTGGTGAATATATGGTTCAAAACATAGCAATTATTCCACCTAACATTAAGACTATTAGAGACTACAGTTACCCACACAACCCACCTTTAGCTATAGGTACGGTATATAACATGGGTTTAGCTTCAAACAAGATAAATTTTGTATATGGAGGAGTTGATTATTCATCTAATCAACCTCATCTTACTGAAACTCAACAAGTTTTTACCAATATTGAAAATCCATCCAATCAAAATTTCTTGATGCAATATTTTCAATAAGTTAACTAGCAAGAATATGGCTTAGGATGACACAAACATGGTATTCATGATATCATTAAACCTCACTATTGAGAGATACATGATGATTTTGGCTTAGGATACAGGCCACTCTCCTCCATCACCTCCTTCGAGCAAGAATTTCAACAACTCACTATAGGTCTCGAAGAGGATGGTGAGGAGGATGAAGGTAATAATGATAGTGAGGATGAGTATATAGACCCTATGTTTACACCTTTATTTTATGAGGTATTTCTGGAAATGCAATCTCATATCACCATGATAAATGCCATTTTTTATGTTGACTCTGATCAAGACTCATATGAGGAATACAAAGTACTATCGATAACCTCAAACAGTTCTAAAGAAAATTTAGCCCTAGTTGTGTCATTCATAGAGGGAGATCAGTTCTACCTTTAAATGTTCCCCATATATTGACCCATCTTTCGCTTACTTCTTTCGATGGAGCAAGCCGAGCAACCTATTGAACCACCACCACCACCTTAATCAACTTAAAGATATAATATTTATTTATCAGGGCACCTACTTCCTTGATACTGGAAATAAGAAAAATCACCCTCCACATCATAGCCACCATTTTTCCGCCAAGTTAACATAAAAAAATTTTACTTGATGACACCCCTTCGCAATCCATATAATTTAGCAAAACCAATTCCTATTAACATAATCTTCATTGACATGGATTGGATCTCATTGCTCCCATTCATTTATGAATTTATTATTTCATAGGAATTGTTAAGAAATTCTATTTCTTACATCCCCCTGTAGCTTTCGCCTTCACTTTCACCCTTCACTTATTTTGTCTGTCATGCTGAAATGAAAGATACTATACCAATAGAATTGGACAATGTCATTGATGACATTCATTTAATCCCAATGACCCATTAGCTAGAATAAGCTTCACACATGGCAATTGAAGACACTATAGACATGAACGTAAGTACAAATACAAACAACCCATAAATTATAAAACTTGGAAAAGGTTTGTATACCAAATAGAAAGAAAAATTCATAGACATACTCATGAGAAATAAGGGTATATTTGCATGGTCTTATAAATACATTCCTGGCCTTGACCCTAATTTGGTAGTTCACAACCTCACCATGGGTCCTAATGCTAAGCTTGTTAAGCAAAAGTTAAGAAAGTTACATCCTACCATAGCTCTCATGGTCAACGAAGAATTTCATAAGTTATTAGACGTTGGTTTCATTCAACCCATTGACAACCTTGAGTGGCTTTCAAATATGGTACCCATTCATAATTCTAATGGGATGATTCGTATTTGCATCAATTTTTAAGATCTTAATAAAGCATGTCCTAAGGATGACTTTTCTTTACCAAACATTGATACTCTCGTAGACTCTACTGTGGGCCATGCAAATACTTTCTTTAATGGATAGTTTTTAGGATATAACCAAATTTAAATTAATCCTGATGACCAACACAAAACAAAATTCACAATACCTAGGGGAAATTTTTGCTACAAGGTGATGCCATTTGGCCTCAAAAATGTAGGATCTACATACCAACATGCCATGATGTACATATTCCATTATTATATGCATAATATCATTGAAGACTATATATATGATTTGATAGATAAATCTAAAATACATCTAGATCACATCGATGTATTGGAAAAGGTCTTTGACCGACTTCTTGAGCATAAAGTGAGGTTGATCCCTAAGAAATATGTTTTTGGAGTTACGTCAAGTAAACTTCTAGGGTTCATTGTGTCCAAGTATGACATTGAAGTGGAGTCAAATAATTTCAAGGTCATTATGGAAATGCCTCCAACAAACTTGAAGGAGTTATGTAGCTTACAAGGAAATATACAATCAATCCATCACTTCATCTCTCAACTCTCAGACAAATGCAGGTCATTCAATCTCTTGCTATAAAGGGGATCAATTTTTCATAGACCAAGGAATATCAGGAGGTCTTTGACAACATCAAATTATATTTAACCTCTTTGTCAATCCTAACACGACCTCACCTAGGGGTCCCTTTTCATATTTATGTCTTAGTAACAAATTTTGTATTAGAAACAATGCTTGCACATAAGAATGAAAATAATAAGAGTAAGTAATTTTTTAAATTAGTCAAACATTGGTAAGTTATGAAACCAGATACGCGTATATCAAAAAATAATGTTTAGCAATGGTTTTCACCTCTAAGAAACTTAGATATTATATGCTAAGTCACACCACTTATGTTATAGCTCAATAAAATCCTCGATGTTATATGATGACTCGCACATACAACAACACCTGTACCATAAAATGGATAATACTTTTAACAAAATTTTACCTTGAATTCATTAGCCAAAATTCTATTAAATATCATGTGATAGCCAATCAACTTATAGAAGCTATGCTTCCTAATGATCAACCTTTATTTATTGAGATACTAGATGGTTTGATATTTAATAACAATGCACAAGAGAAATATGTCCTCCTTGAAGATGATGTTGATATCACCTTATTCTTTGATGATTACAAGTGCAAGAAAGCATAAGGTGCAAAAATCATATTTCATACGGCACAAGGGATACCCATCCCTTTATCATTCAAACTCAACTTCATATACACAAACAACAATACAAAATATGAAGCCATAATATTAGGAATTTAGGTAGCTATAGCTATGGGTATAAAGCATATAATAATATTTGGTGATTCCCAACTTATCATCTATCAAGTGAAGGGATCATACCAATGCAAAGAACCAGTCTTAAATCTTTACAATGAAGTAGCAATGAAATTGCTAGGAAAATTTGACTAGTATAAGATTGACAACTTGTCTTGTTCGACTAATATAGTTGTATATGTGATGGCCTCTCTAGGATCATTGATTCCAAGGAAATTTGTAGGGGAGGTCAAACTACTGCTTATCACAAGGATCTCTAAATTTTTAATCTCACAAATTGAGTCTAATAATGAGAAGAACATTTGTTTTATTCAAGCAAAGCCATACAAGTCTTGGCTTAATCAGGTGAAATACTTTCTCAATTTTGGTACACTCCCACCAGATCTATCGTGAACTTCCAAATTAACTTTCAAATATAATGCAGCTCATTTTACTCTCTTGAGGAACATATTTTATAGACATGGTTATGATGGAGTCCTACTTCATTATCTCGATCTTGCAGAGGCACAAAAAGCCATATATGAGGCTCATGATGGTACTTGTGATAGCCACTTTAGTAGAATGGCCATCACAAAGTGCATCTTGCACATGGGTTACTATTTGCCTGCCATAGAAAGTGACTATTGGAATTATGTTAGGAAATGTTAGAAATATCAATAGCATGCTAATATTACTCATGTACCACCGTAGGTGTTACAACCCATTCAAAGCCTTTGGCACTTCTTGCAATAGGGCCTTGATTTTATTGGTAAAATTTCACCTACCTCATCAAGGTAACACAAATTCATCATCACTTCCATTGATTAATTCATAAAGTGGACTGAAGTAATTCCTATGACCAGCACAATAGGACCTCAAATTGTGGAATTCATACTCTAACATATTATGTATCATTTTGGCATTCTCTTGAATATAATATTTGATAATGGCAATTATTTTTAAAATAAGGATGTTCGAGCACTGTGCGATAAATATAATATCCAACATAGTTTATCGTATTCTTACTACCCACAAGCAAATGGAAAATCTAAGGCAACCAATAAGACACTGATAGTTATTCTAAAGAAACCAGTCAAATAAAATCATCATGATTGGCATACTCAAATAATCATAGAATTATGGTCTTATTGAACAAGCATTTGTACACCTACAAGGTCAAATCTATTCTCATAGATCTATGGTGTCGAGGCAATCATACCTCTTGAGCTTGAATCCCTTCACTATGTATTTCATTACAAGATTTCATGGATTATGACACCGCTATACAAGCATATTTTGACCAACTCATGCTCCTTAATGAAAGGTGAATCAATGCTTTGGATCACTTGTGAGTCTATCAAGATTATCTCAAGCATGCTTACAACATAAAATTCCATCCATGCAAATTCCAAGTAGGAGATCTCATACTTAAAGAGAATCAATAAAACATCAATGCATTGTTGCATCTTTGCAATAAATTTATGACTAATTGGATGGGTCCATATATTTTCAAAAAAAATTGGGTCTAAGAACATATAGGTTTGCCAATATTGAGGGAATAGAAGAGTCTGATCTATTGAATACCATCCACTTTATAGTGTTCTATGCTTAATGCAAATTATATATGTACATATACACATGGCTCAAAAAAAATATTTTCATTATTGCTCAATCATACACATTATCTCATGTATTCATTCATGCATTCTACCTACATTGCATACATGCATTTGTATTAGTTGCATCCATTTAGGCAACTCACTGTATTAGTTTTCATTCAATCAGTTTAGATAATTCTTAGACCAAAATTTTTTTTCATCTTAATTAGGGGCACCTTCAGTCTAGCATCAATCCCATTTCACAATCTAATAATGATGTCAAAAAATTGAACATCTAGGTATTTTTGATCACTCAGCCATTCGTAGTGTTTCAAGCAACCTCCATTGAATTTCAAGTTTCCTCTTGGATCAAAACACACTTTTTAGTAAGAATATTTTGAGTTTTAGGAATTAACTCTACCATTTTTTAACCAAATGCATATCACACTTATTAATAACATCTTGTGTCAGAGAGGCATGACACCATGATTGGGTTGAACCTTGAAGAAAAAAAAAATTCTTGATTGTCCCATTATGCACATAGTCCAAAATAATAAAAATAGTGGTTTTCACCACTTTTAAACATACATCTTTGCTCAGTTTACAAAAATTATAGAAAGTGTAGTAAGGATAAGGGTAAAATTCTCATCAGGACTCAATTTGAGTGGTTGAAAATTTGAGTAGTAAGGATAGGGTAAAATTCTCATTAAGACTCGATTCGAGTGGTTGAGAATCTAATTTCCCAAAGATCTCTCTTTTAAAGCACAAAGTAATAATAATAGGCCTTCAAGTAGTAATGATAGGGTTTAATTCTCATCAAGAATCAATTTGAGTGGTTGAGAATCTTATTCCCAAAACTTGAAGACCCTAATATTGGACTATGCTCATGTGTGGTGACATGTCTCTCTTGAAGAGACCTCTAAACACACATAAGGATAAGTTAACTGTATCGTTCTCTCCATGATTGGTTTAATATCACCTTACTGAAGATGGGTAAAATGAATTCATTTGCACACACAGTGGTTCTTAATTGGCTTGAGTTATTACCATGCTAATGATTGATAAATGAGCATCCATCGCACACACAATTGGTCCTCGAGAAATTTGATGCTGCTAGGACAACCTTGGTACCTTATAGATTTTCTAGATTAATAGATGAGTTTGTTTCAAATCACTAGGATGCTTGAGTATTTAAAAATTATTTATCCTTAAGGTAAACAAAGTCATAAGTAATATTACATTCCATATCATCATTGCATCATTACATAAGTTTCATAATCCACTTCATATCTCACCATTAGATGTTGGTGTCCATGATTAAGCAATAAAGGTAAATTTGGTCAAGCAAGAGTCTAAAATCTCTATGAATGGTCATTAGATCATGATACCATCATTTCATTTACATGCATTGTTCATAATGTATTCATACCACTATATACATATGCAATCATACATACTTCCACAATAAAATGTTTACAAATAATGCAAAATTATATACAAAAAAAATCCATGTATATCTATATATATATGAATCGTGAGTACAAAGTATAAAAGTATCACATATTTCCCCTACCAATCAATCAAATCAACCAATCCAACAAAAGGCTCAATCAATCACTCAATCAAGTACTTTTGCCTCAACATCAAGACTTTGGCTTGGTTTTATTAATGCAAAAATTCAATCAACACATCAATTTCTTGGTTCAAAAGGTTACATCCTTTTGTCAAAGGTTTCACCCTTTACCTCTCTTTAAATCAACCAGAACATCATATTCTAGGCTCAAAAGGTTGCATCCTTTTGTCAAAGGTTGCACCCTTTGCCTTGTCATCTCAAAAATAAAATTACAATTCAAAAGGCTCTAAAGGTACCTAACCCCTTTGGTCAAATCAGTTCAAAAAGCTCCAAAGGTACCCAAAATCCTTTGGTCACTTTCAATTCAAAGGCTCCAAAGGTACCAAACCCCTTTGGTCAAATGATCCTCAAGAGAACCTTGTATCTAGTGATCTACTCTAGTCACATGGTGGTTGCAGTGACTGGTTATCCATGCAATCTAGTAGGATGGGTAGATTACCATAAGGACACTTGGATAGATTCCATCCACTTTCAATTCAAAGGTACCCAAACTCCTTTGGATATTTTCAATTCAAAAAACTCCAAAGGTACCCAAACTCCTTTGGTCACTTTCAATTCAAAATGTTAAAATGTCTACCCCTTTGGTCAAGAAATTCTCAATTGAACCTAATATCTGGTGATTTACTCTAGTCACCTAGTGGTTGTAGTGATTGGTTATCCATGCAATTCGATAGGATGAGTAAATTACCATAGGGTCACTCATTAAAAAATAATATTTTTACATTTTGTTATTTCTCAAAATACTGCAGAAGGTTTCAAAATGCTCCAAAATATTACAAATATTCACAAAATCATCACATAAGCTCACCCAAGCATCAATCCCATCATAATATCTCATTTTGTGGAAAATTGGATTGATTTGGGTACTTAATTTTGAAATGTGACCAAAAGTCTCAAAATGCCCCAAAACACTTCAAAACATCCCAAAATGATCCAAAATTTTACAAAACCATAAAATCAGCTCATAAATGCATCCAAAACATCATCCCATATCATCACGTTTGAAATCAAATCATTTTGGTGCCTCATTTTGGAATGTAACTATGTTCAAGAAAATTTGCCCAAGGTTTTCATCAATCCCTCTTCGTAGAGTTGTAAAGAAAAACTTTTCAAAAAAAATTAATTTGATATGCAGCACTCTAGTCACAAATGTGTCGTCTACACCCATAATAGTTGATCCATCTATCACATCGAATTGCACCTAATGCTACCAAGGGTAAAAATTTCAACAACACATATATACCTCAAACTTGGAGCAACCAACTTGATCTTGATTTTTAACATTTTCATCCATCACATCCACCACTTTTATCATTCATGTTTGGTCAATTGACTTATGGGTTTCATTATTTACCCATTTTTCAATTGAAGGGGTAATCTAAAATTATTCTTCTTTCACATTGAGGAAAGAGTTCATTTCTCCACCCAATAAAACTAGGTGTCTCTTGTTTTTGTACCACATTGTGATCTACACAACGCGATACAAAAAGGGGTATCTATAGACATCAAATCCTAGCCATTTGCTATATATATATATATATATATATATATATATTCTAGATCCTAGCCACTAGCCAAATCCTAATCCTAGTTTGGCACCTCTAAACCCTAACCTTCCAAAAGGTTATAAAACCTTATTCACTTTGGGGAAGGAGGAGAGCCAAAAATTTTATAATGACACTTTGCTAAAATTTTAATAGTAAACCCTAATAAAATTTTGAAGATCAAACCACCAAAGTCCTAAATTATTCTCGGTAGTTCAGAAAATTAGATTTAGATGTAGTAGAGCATCTACACAAATCAAGATGCAGATCTATATCTACACAAATGTAGAACTACATCTACATAGTCAAAAATATGGTTGTACATCTGCACATATGTACCACTACATCTAGCCATCTCCTAGACATGGCTCTACATATACATATATGCAACACTACATCTAGCCATCTCCTAGATGTATCTCTACATCTGCACAAATGCAACACTGCATCCAACCCTTTTCTAGGTGTGGCTCCACATTTGCATAGATACAACACTATATCTATCCATCTCCTAGATGTGGCTCCACATTTACACGGATGTAATAATGCATCCAACCATCTCCCAAATGTGGTCCCACATTTACCCAATGATATTTTAAACCCCAAAAGACATAGATCGAGTCAAGTTATAGCAAGACAACTTTGATTTCATGTTTTATGTTTCCTGCATTTTATTATATAGTTTATAAATATTTGGATTTTATAGCTTTCTTTCATTCGTATCAATAGGTGCTACTAACCCCATGAGTTTGCAAATTTATGTGTGCAAGTTACAGGTCATTGGATGTTGTTGGTGCAATAGATGGTCTACAAGGATAGCTAAAGCCCATCCACAAATTTATTGGATAAAAAGGAGATCGAAGACACCATCGTCCATTATAGTTTCCAAAGTGGCTTCCCCCTCTTGGTGACCATTGTAATATAAAAGAAACAAGCAATAATTTATTGTAATCAAGCCCCCACCATTTTGGGGTAAATCATTGTGTAAAATAAAAGGATATCAAGGCTTCGAAAGATCAATATGAAATCCTTAATTTTACTTTACATTGTTTATCTCTTTATTCGTATTGTTTGGTGTCATCTCTTTTTGGCTTACACATAGTTTAATTTAAAATCATCATTCAATTTTATTCTCCTTCAAGATATATAATATTAAATATAGCTAATGGATAGAATAGCCAACATAATATAGGAATAGCTAGAGCATATCATTATAGCATCCCATGGTGCTTCATGGGGTATAGTGACTTTGTAGAACCCTCTAAAATGGATAAAAATTGATCATGTTTCAAGAAGGGGGTTATCACATCTCTCTTCAAGAGTACAAGTTTGGGAAACCTTTTTTAATTCTAAATTTCTATGGTCCAAAACAATTTGGATAGCAATGCCTCCAATGGGAAATTTTACACGCAAGTAGGATAGTAAAGGAATATGTTAATTGGATAGTAGTTGGGAACTTAAATGCTAAGCTCTTAGCTATGGATCAGGAAAGGGGTATTCCATCTTTGGATCAAGGGGATAGATTTATGATCTATAAAATAAATCATTTTAATTTGATCAATGTCCAGTATGTGGGGCTTTCTCAAACTTGGACAAACAAACAAGCATGGTTGGAAAAGAGGAAGGTAAATTTGGATAGATTCTTGGTTTCTAGAGAGGTTTTTTTGTGATGGTTACTAAAGCTATAAATTCTCAATCATACACAATTAGACCACTTTCCAATTCTCTTTGAATGAGATATGGGTCATAAATATTTCTCTAAACCATTTTGGTTTGAGAATTTCTGGTTGGAAAAGGAGGAGATTAGAGATAAAATCCCAATTTGGTAGGAAATTTGCCTTGTACATAGGATAACATTATTTCGAGTCTTTAAACAACTCCAACATGTCAAATACCAACTCAAAATATGAAAAAGAAATAATAAATCAAACTTTTATCTTCAAAGGGTTTTTCTAGTTGCAAGGATGGAGGAGTTGGACACATTATTCTAGATTGAAACAATCATAAAAGACTTAAAACATGAAGAGTTAGTAAAAAAATAATTACAGAGTATAGATAAGTAGGATATCTATTGGAAACAAATATCTAAAAATTCTTGTCTACTAGAGGAGGACCAAAATACTAAGTTCTTTCATTGCTTGACCTCGATAAGAAGATACTCTAACACACTATCCAACCTAAAATATCTTCATGGTAATGTGATGAACACTATTCCAAGTATGTAGTAAGCTACAAATATCTATTTTGAAAATATTTTCTTTACTTTTGCCCATCATAATATTGTAATGCAACAAGGTATACTTAATTGTATCCCATAGATTATAAAAATTGAACAACACTAGGACCTCTTTATAGTTTTGGACTATAGGAGGTGAGAGACATAGTTTTAAACATGAGAACCAAAAAGCCTCCAAGCCCTAATGGGTTCCTGATTAAATTTTTACAAGAATTTTAGGATATCATAGGGGAGGATGTAACCATGGCAGTGTAAGAATCATGTGCAAATAAAAGCATGTATGGGCTATGAACCACACTTTCCTTTTAGATATCAGATTACCGTGGTTCAAACCAGATGTTTCTATTTATTTGATAGTGGAAAATTCTAGGATTTCTAAAAATCTCCTAGAATACAAAACAAAACCACCAATTCCAAAGACAAAAAAAAATCCAAAAGAAACAAGGATAAGTCCATAAGAAAATGAAGCAACTCTACAAATTAAAACCTAATTCATAAGAGAGGATATTAACAAGATAAGAGAGGAGGGGGATTTAAAATGAAAAAATAAAAATAAAAAACTACTTTGATTCTTAAAGTGGAAGAGGCTTCCAACCTTGGAGACTTTCACCTAATTGCACTTTGCAATGTAGTCTACAAGATCATTACCAAACTAATGGTAAAAAGGCTCAAGAAGGTATTGGATAGTATTATATCTCTAAAGCAGGGAGGATTTATAGGGGGTGACAAATTCTAGATGAAGTAATCTTGTCATAAGAAGAAATTCACACAATGCATCAAAAATGTTGGAGATATATGTTTATCAAATTAGACATGTGTATGGCCTATGATAGAGTCCCTTGGTAGTTTCTAGATCGAATGTTAAATAACTTTGGTTTCTCTCAGGGCTAGAGAAAGTGGATCATGAGTCGTGTCTCTTTGACATCCTTCATAGTCCTTATTAGTGGTATTTCCTTGGCTCCCTTTCAGACCTCTAGAGGAATTTTTTAAGGAGATCGTATATTCCCATACCTCTTTATTATTCCTATTGAAGGATTAGGTAGATTTCTTTGAAGGAATATGCAACAAAGGGTTATATTAGGAGTACAAGTGGAAGCGATGAATTTGACCCATTTACAATTTATGGATGACACTAGGTTGTGAGATGTGAATAGTGTTAGGGAGGCAAGAGTTTTCAAAGTTACCTTAACTACTTATTTGGAATCTATAGACCAAGAATTAAATGTAGCCAAGTCCAAGGTAGTTTTCTTTAATATCGAAAGGGGGATCCAAGATCATATTATAATAATCTTAGGATTCTTTTAGGGCTCCCTCCCACTATAATACTTGAGGATTCACTCCACTATAAGAATTTGGAGGTGAAAAAATGGAAAATACTAGTGGATAGAATCAATGAAAATGTAAATTACTAGATGCATCATTGGATTTTTTTGGAGGAATAGTGACTCTTATATAATCAATGGTTTAAGAAATGTTATTTTATAAGTTCTCTATCCTATATACACTTATTGGAATCCTAAAGGAGATAGACTTGTTCATGTAAAAATTCCTTTGGGATGGCCCAATAATGGGTATGCGATAGGCTCTAGTAAGTTGGAACAAAATCTACCAGCCTAAATCAAGTAGAGGATTAGGAATTCAAAAACCATCATTGAATAACCAAGCTCTAATAGGTAATATTTATTGGAGATGGATATTCAATAAGAAAGCATTGTTTAGCAAAGTCATTACTATTAAGTATTTGGGCATGATAAAGAAGGTCGCATCCCTATGAGTAGCCAAGGTTTTGTTTTTTGGAAGGTGCTAAAACTAGGAGAGAAAGTGGTAAAACCAACACTATTTGGAAAGTGTGTAGAGGCCATAAAGCAATTTTTTGGATTTATTCTTAGGACCAATACCCCCTTTAATTTTAAAATTTCTAGGGTTGCATCCCCTTCAATGGAGCCTTAAGGCTAGAGGTTGGATCAAGATAGCATGCTATCTACATGCAATTCATATTGATACCTTCTCTCTTATGAAACTAAAGCATGTTTGAGTGTATTACATTATTTGGTACATACTAATGTACCTTCATGGTACATTTGTAAATAATAGATTAAGATTGAGTCATAGTTTAAAGTGTGAGTTATATTTTTCCTTTTAAGTGTGAATATACAAGAAATGCTCAAGTGTCATGTAAAGTCGTAATATGAATGAAATGCATGTGTCATGTGAGTTAGAGTGCAAGTGTAAGTTGAGTCTATGTGCACAAGTGTCTTGTATGTATGAGAATAAATATGTAATGTAAATATGTGCACAAGTATCTTAGATTAGAGTGTGCAAGTTATAGAAGTGTAAGAGTCATGTATAGGTGTGCATATGTTATAGTTTCAAGTGTTCATCAAGTATGCAAGTGTCAAGTAGTCAAGCCAAGATTCATGAGACTTGGCATATGGAGATCTATATTCAAGTATCCAAAGAGTCACACTACTATGGCTATATTATGGAGATAATGCTCCATAATATATGGGATATTGAATACAAGGAGAAAAAACATTATCTTTTTTTTGTGGAAAACATCACATAAGGGATGCCACTTTTGGGTAAGACTCAAGGAGGTAGGGGTTTCTATTCCATAAAAATTTCCAAAGGCTCGAACCTGGCCTACCACATTTGACATAATCAAGGATCAAACAAACACACAATAAGATTAAAAAATAAGTAAATAAAATAATTAACATGCTCCTTGAGTGTGTCAAAAATATAAATCACAACCAAAAATACACACAATAAGATATTAAAAAAAAAACCACAACACGAACCACATAGAAAAAATACAAGAACAACAAAACAAAACACAAACATGACAAAAACAACTGAACACTACAAAGACATAACCAACAAAAACATGAAAAGAAAAAACAACTAAAACCTAAAAAATTTAAAAATAAAAATAAAAATAAAACAACAACAAACAATAAACAAAAACAAAAAACATAGAAAACACTCACACAAAAAAACATGAATTAACACAAACATACATAAACACAAGAACAAGAATAACAAAACACAATAACAATAACAAAAAATACAAAAAAACACAACACAAAAAAAACACAAGAACAACAAAAAACAACACAAAGAACACACAAAAAAACAAAACAAAAAAACACACACACCTCAAAAAACTAAACAAAAAACAAAAAGGAAAAAGAAAAAAAAATTGAACATAACATGGCCTTTCTATACCAAAAGACTTTTAAAGCAAGAATTAAGAGAGGAAACAAAAGAAAGAATAGTTTAAGCTAGGGAGTTAAAATACCCTGACCAAAAAAAAGAGAAGTATAAATAAAGCAAGAAGAAACTAGGTACCTTTAGAACTGGAGCCATCCAAATAAATGATAAAAAGAAGAGCTTCCCTTGTTTGCAAATGCCACCATTTATGAGGGTGGTCATAACAAGTAAGATCACCTTTATCCAAAGCTCAATTAGCTAAAGCATCAGCAATATTGTTTTGATATTTGACCACATGATTGTAATCAACTTTCAAAAATCCCATCTAGATTAATTGACAGTCAGACTCAACTAACACCTTTTCCCATCCAACCTTAGTAGCCTCTTAAAGGCCTTTGAGGATACCATACCCCTCAGCAATTTTATTGGAAAGAATACCCAAATTATCAGCAAAAGTAAAAACCAGGGAGCCATCTGAAAGTCTACCAATTCCTACCGCACTAGCTTTTCCAAGGTTCCCTCTAGAGGCTCCATCAGTATTGACTTTTTCAAAATCCTTAGGAGGAATTTGCCAATTGCTTGTCCTATCCATCTTACAAATATTCACATTCCCTTTAATTTGGTTTCCCTTAGAAGATTTAATCTTGAATATTTGCATCACTTGATCCCATATTTGGTGGGATTTTTGGGGGTGATTAAGGAGTTGATGGATTGATTCAACTAAGTTGCCTATGGTCTTTTGCCAAATATAGTGAATATCCTTCCTACCATGATTAAAAAATTCAGTTATTCCTTTCATTCCAGATATTCCAAAGAAGAATTGTAGAACCCATCCAACCTAACTACCTAATAAAGTGATCAAAACCCTCTTGTTTAGGCCAATCCGTCCAAAGTTGTTCAAAAGTAAAAAAATTGGACCATTGTAAGCCAATTAAAGTGGCCATTCTCCTCCATAGCTCAGAGGCTAAATTAAACTCAATAAAAATATGGTTAAGAGTTTCTACATTCTCTCCACATATTTCACATCTAAAAGAGCCATGAAAACCACACTTCATAAGTTGCTCACCAGTAAGCACCCTACAATGCAATAAAAACCAAGTAAAGAACCTCACCTTAGGCCAGATCTTGTAAGCCCACAACTAAGAAAATATGTCAAAATATTGGTTGGGATTATTATGGCATAAGGTCAAATAACCTTGAGAAACTGAATACTCACCCTTAGTAGTGTTGTTCCATCCAAAACAATATTTTTCATGGGACCAAGAGAGAGATCTCATATGAAGGATGCCTTGGATATCTTGTCTTTGCCTTTCTGGGATTTGAATAGGCCAGTCCTCAATAGGGATCCAATATCTACCAATATTTGAATTACCAATATGGTACCGATAGTAATTAGTCACCTTTATCCAGTTAGCTCGGTGAAGCTCCTCCATCCAAGGCCTCTAATAAGGAAATTGAGTTATCAAAGGCTTGTGACCATCCCAATAATATGTCAAAAAATTTACCTTTTTACCATTATGAATGATCCAAAATAAAGTTTTCTTTATCAAATCCTCACCAGTATTAAGAACTGCTAAAATAGAAGAACCTTTGGTAGGAATTTGATATCGAGCAAGGTCTTCAGGACTATCGCATGTACTATTTGATACCCTTCCACATAACCCCCTTGTCCAGGGGAAATAATATTATGCAAAATAGGCTTTGACCTTTCTGCCATGATCTTAGTAATGATTTTGAGAAGAATATTACGTAAAGCAATAGGTCTAAAAGTTGAGATATGATCAACCTCTTGAGCTTTTGGAACAAGAGTAATATAATTTTTATTGATAACCTTCAAAATTTCTTTGGATTTCCTAGATTCTTCCACCACCTCTAATAAATAGGCATGAAGGATATCCCAAAACTCTTGGTAGAACTCAATGGGAAAACCATCAGGACCTGGGGATTTTCCTTTTTGCATTTTAAAAACTACCTGTTGAAGCTCATTGATAGTAACAATAGTAGTCAAAATAGAGTTCTCCTTAGAAGTGATAAGAGAAGGGATTGCTTGAAGAACATTTTTTTGAGAATATGAGCCAAGAGGAGTAGTAGCAAAAATATTGGAAAAGTAATCGACAATAATAGAGTTCATGCCATCCCAAGTATAGACAACATCTCTAGAATCTGATTTTAGGGAAGAAATAAAGTTGTGAGAGCTTCGAGCTAGAAGAGATTTGTAGAAGAAATTTGTGTTTCGATCTCCTTCTTTGAGCTATTGAATTCTATATTTTTGCGTCCATAAGAGTTCTCTTTTTTACCATTCCTCTAACTGAGTTGCGAGTTTAATTTCATATACACTTATATTCTCTGTGAGGCCATGTAAATGGATTTTCTTATTCAAATTTTCAAGGTGAGCAATAACTTCATGTTTTTTATGAACATTCCCAAACTCCTTCCAGTTCCAAGTCTTGAGTTTGGATTTAATGTATTTAGTATTTTGGAAAAATAGAACATCTTAGTCTCATACCTAGGCTTACCTTCCTTCCACCATTGTTGCACACTAGGTCTAAAGGAACTGTCCTTGAGCCACATTAATTGAAAATGAAAAGGAGAGAAACTCACATTGGTTTTACACATTTCCACCATGACTGGCTAGTGATCTGAACCAGCATTGTTAAGAGTCTTCACTTTAGAAATGTGACCATGGATTAAGAAATTTTCAAAGATCAAAAACCTATCCAATATCTCCATTATACAAGCTAAGCCTTTCCTTCTATTAGACCAAGTTATAAGGCCATTATCTGGTTGGACGTCCACAAGATGGAGGTTTGCAATATATTCGCTCATCAGGTCAGTGATTTTTTCTAAATTTATATTTCCCCCTATTTTCTCATCTAAAGAGAGGATATTATTGAAATATCCTCCGATCAAAATCCAAGCTTTAGAAAAATGAGAGATAATATGAGTTATATCCTTCCACTGTCTTCTTTTTTCCTCTAAAGCAGTTGGAACATAAACTGTAATGCAGAGCATAAGTTGGCTGGAATGTCTACTTTGAATAGCTATAGCTAAAAGACCCCAACTACCAACCATATGGTGAATAACTACCTCTTTTGGGTACCAAAGACAATAAATGCCACTATAAATTCCTTGGGAACTGAAGGAAAACACTTTTATAGCTAGCCAAATTTTACTAGCAATTGAGTCCATATCCTCCATTGACATATTTGTTTCTTGAAGGAAAACAAGATGTGGATGATTTATCTAAATCATTCTTCTAATTTCATTTTGTGTTGAAAGACTCCATTTGAGTCCTCTAATATTCCAAGTGATGATCTTCATTAATACTAGGGCTAAACAAGTTGGGAAGGGCATTAATCTTACCTTCCTCTACAAGCTTTTCACCTTCTTTTACCATATGATATTGATTGGTCTTGTGACCTACCTTTTTATTAGAATCCATCTTCATTTTTTTTTCCTGTTTCTTGACTTAGTCCAATTGAATCTGATATGGCTTCTAACCTTGAATAATTCTCATACATAGCCAAAATATTACTAGAGGGTTCAACTGAGTCTATATTGGGACCTGTATTATTTGAATTTTTGACATTTAAAAGATTGGTTTTGTGTAAATTTTCTTCTTTTTTTCTATTGAAAACCTTTGATTTGTTGGTTTGTCTCTGAGTTCTTCCCTTCATCTTTAAATTGATTTTATAATATTTATGTTTCCATTATTTCCTCTTCCTCACTTGGGACACCATTTGTTGAAAGTATTTCAAACATATTAGTAGATGAATTTGATTGATCCTTCATAACTAGTTTATTTTTAGTGTTCTTCTTCTTAGGCATTTGGAAACTTGTTGAGTTTATATCTTCTTTCGTTTGATCAGGAATTTTATTTGGGCAAGCACTAGCCAAATGACCATACATATGGCAAAATTCTACAATGAAAAGGAATGTTCTCATAGTCCACTACTTGCTCCCAAGTGTATTCCTCAAATTGTAATGTGATATTTTTAGGTAGGGGTTTGTCAAAATCCATTAAAATACAAATTCGAGCGTAAATAATATGTTCGAAATTTTGAGTACAATCAGAAATCATCATAAAAGTTCCAAAAGAGTTTCTAATTGAAGAAAAAATAGTAGGATTCTAAAATTCAATAGAGAGGCCAAAAAGTCTAACCCACATGGCAGCTATAGAAGGCATCTCCTCTTTAGCTTTATATTTAGTATGCCAGGGCTTCATGAAAAGCCCTACCCTTCCAAAAAACTAGGGACCCCCTTGAAAAGTTTTCTCTCTATATTCATTATTAGCAAATAAAATAAGAAAATAACCATTTGGATAAATAGAGATTTGTAACTCACCTTCAGTTTTCTAGAGCTTTTTTAGCCCAGACTTTGAAAATAGATAGGCTCAGACAAAAACCCAGGAACCGATAAATTAGTCCTCTTTTTTCCAGATCTTTAATGCCAGTCTGAATGTTGCCCATATCAAGCTTAACAATAGGAGTTCCATCATCTTATGTTAGGGTCCTATCCTAACATTAATTAATAATAATAATAGTAATAATGTATTTCATATCCTATAGTTATAATAATAAAATAATATAATAATTAATAATATAATAATTAATTATTATATTATTATTATAAGATTAGGGTTAGGAAGCATTGCAACCTTTCACCTATAACCCTAGAGTGGGTATAAAATATTGTAAGAACTTATCATTCCAATATCCATGAATATGAAATATAATACAATTTATTGAAGGGACTTCCCGACAATACAAAAGGTGATTCTCTTAGTTTTAGGTCTATTTATTATTTATTTATCATTTTATGTGCTAGGAACCCTAGGTTCCTACCATCTGGTATCAGAGCCGTATGGATCCAACCATATGGGACATAAATATCAAAGGAATAAAAAATGACATTGCAGAAATTAGAAGAATGATTGAACGAAAACAAAATAAACAAATGGAACGTTCTGATCGTATTATACAATATTTAAGGGAAATGCAAGAGGATACCCTAGCCATGAAATCTCAGGTAGAGGAGGAAGAACCCATAGCCATGGAATCCCAGGTGGAGGAAGAACCCATATCCGACGAATCCCAGGTGGTAACCATTGCACTCCCCAAGAAAGAAAAAGATGATTCACACCCTAATTTTTTTTGGAAGAGCTTGAAGCCATAAATTTTCAAACAGTACATGATGTACTTCCAAAATAAAATTATGCAAACCCTAAAAATACAATTTTTTTTAAAGAAATAAATGAAAAAGAGGTCTTTTCCAGCAACAGTGCAAATTTTTCCATAGAAAAAAACCTACTGGAAATTCCACAAAAAATATTCCATGGTTTACTGCTTTATTCCCTTGCATTTTACCAGTTGAATTATAAAAAATTCTACGATAACTGTAACACCAATTGGAAAATTGAAACAGCCACCACCTGCACACAACTCTCATCCGTGCGACCTCCTCCATGGCCACCTCCTTCTCCGCTCACTCACGTGACATGTGCGTCATCCAAATAGATCCAGCAAGGTGTGAGTGTAAACTAGCATATGCATTAAATAAGATGAATACATCTGTGAATAATGCATTGCTATCATACTTATTATTACTCAAATTGTCTGACAAATCATTGCGATAGAAAGTGATTTCAGCAACCTTATAATATTAGACAGATGTAATCCTTGATAGATGAAAACAACTGCCACTTCATGATAAATTGTGGTTGACATCCAGACGATGTGGTCAAGCTTCTGCCTTTTGAGTTACCTAAAGTAGGTACCAGTTATAATACTATTATGTTCTTCCACCATTTCAATTAGTTTCTAACACTGTGGCTTGAAAATAGCTGCATTTTAATGAATATTCTGGGCTACCCAATGCTATTCCAGAGTGGAACAGGCCACTCTGCCAATGCATGGGAGCTTAGATCATGCCAAGACTTCCTTCCACTCAAAGCATAATTGTGATTATGATCACTTACAACAACTGATATCACCACTGGATGATTCACTTTACGATTGTGAGGAGAACAAAAGACAATACTGACAAAAATGGAAGACCCTTTCTTGTTCTTCCACCAACTGATGTGGTATTATAAAATACTCAAAAATTTAGAAGTTATACCACTAATAATAGTGTTTTTGTAATCTCAATATGGACATCACCATGAAATATTAACATTATTTATGGATATTAAACGTCTCGAAGATATTTGAAAAGTCACTGATGCAAAGCCAGATTGGCGCAGGGAAAATGCAATTGTATAAGGTATGCCTCGTAACATGTCATGACCTTGCACAATAGAAGGAAAGCATAAGAAACTTGAGTTCTGGCCAAATGTTATAATCACCTGAGCAACCTGGTGCCAAGTGGGAGATAGAAATGGTTGAAGAAGCAATGTCAGAAGAAAAGTACCAACACGTATCCTATAAGAAAAAGGAGCCAAGATGCAGTGCATGCATGAAGGGTTCATCTAATTTCACAACAGGTCACATGCTCGTAGGGAGACATTTTTAATATTGCTAAGGTGACCCCTCTTCAACGACCGCAGTAGGAGCCTGCACATACTAAATCAGAACACCAAAAATCAAAGTAATATGATCAATATTGAAACCTAAGAGCTATTGTAGCCTGAATTACCTGAGAAATACAATGCAATACCATGATAGATATGCATATGCGAATTCTATTATGTAGGTATCATGATAGGAAGGCTCTTATAATTCCATGACTGAAGATATTAACATATTGTAGACATTGAAGTTGCCTATCCACGCAGATAAAAATTTAAATGATCAAGCTACAAATATATATATATATATATAGAACTCGAAAAGATGACGAACTCTTGCGGGTAACGCTTGTTATCAAGAGATGATGGATTAACCAAATTTTATTACAATTAATAGAGCCCTTCCTAGAATTATATCCACCACGTTGAATTAAAAAAAAAAAAAGTGGATACAGATTTAGATTTACGTGGAAATTTCAGTTGTCCCATAGAATAGCTATCAGTCAATACAAATATCTGTCTTTATTCTGGTGAAAGAAGCCTCAACATAGAAAATGGAATAGCTATTTATGTCTTATTTGTTTTCATAATGGAACTAGTCCAATACTTGCTACTCGATGTGTGATTTTGGCCCTGCAGTTTTCACATGAGGGGGAATATGTCCACCAGTGGAAATCTTTCCATATCCCCAACTCCAATTCTGGTCCGTTCTCATTGGCTTTTGGTTCTCTTTTTTATACTTGGAAGGTGGTATTTTGCAGCAATTCTTGTCTAGAGTATTGCCACTGCAGTTTGAAGCTAAAGGGTAGCTTTGTAACTCTTTCGCTATGCTGGAAAATACATATTTATCTCCATTGTTGGCTGCATTGCGTTTGCATTAATGTCATGTCCAGTAGAGACACTGGCCACAAATATAACTTGGAGCTCACATGAAATTCTTAAGAGATGTTGCTAATCCTTTGGGCCTCAAAAATTATGCTGCCATCACTTACACCAAACAAAGTGGTCAAACACAGTACAACAGAGAAGACAACTCGAGATATGACCTAGCTCTGGAAGCATACCACAAAAAAAATATTATTGGAACTTAGGTTGAGAACAACAAGAAGACTGCAGTTCACGATACTCGATGGTATGACAATTATTTAAAATATTGAGACACCCAGAGAGTCGGGCAAAAACTCCAAACTTACACAGAAACAAATATACAGTGAAATCAAGCTGGACAAATTAACTAAAAATACGGTGGCAAACATTCCAATCCGTAACATCCAATTTAGTCAAGTTAGACAAATTACCAAAATTAATTGGCAAGCTTCTCAACACCATGCTCTCTATATTCCTCACTCCCAAATTGTAGAGTTTATATATGTTAGGAGGCACATTCCTTATGCTAGTACAAGAACAATTGAACTCTCTCAAGAATGGTTGGTTTGTGATATAATGAGGCAACGCTTGCAGTTCCTCGTAGTATGAAAAGCTCAAATACTCAAGCATTGTGATGTTTTCCAAAATATCTAAATTCTCTAACGTAAAATTGAGCCTCCTACAATTGGAAAAATCTAGATATTGCAGGCATGTCAGCTGCTTAAATGAAACAGGCAAACGCTCCATTCAAAGATAACCCACTCGCAACGATTATGAGACGAAATTGGTCGCTTTGAGGACAAAGCCGTTTTTCAAGAGGGGTGGAATGTTAGGGACAAATCTTGTTTTAAGGAGGGTGGAATGTTAGGGTCCTATCCTAACATTAATTAATAATAATAATAGTAATAATGTATTTCATATCCTATAGTTATAATAATAAAATAATATAATAATAAATAATATAATAATTAATATAATTAATTATTATATTATTATTATAAGATTAGGGTTAGGAAGCATTGCAACCTTTCACCTATAACCCTAGAGTGGGTATAAAATATTGTAAGAACTTATCATTCCAATATCCATGAATATGAAATATAATACAATTTATTGAAGGGACTTCCCGACAATACAAAAGGCGATTCTCTTAGTTTTAGGTCTATTTATTATTTATTTATCATTTTATGTGCTAGGAACCCTAGGTTCCTACCATCTTATTTAATACATCCTAACTCCATTTTCCTGGGATCAATCTTAGGCATTCTTAGAGGTTTATGGGAAGCCCTAATATTAATATTAGCATTGGGTTGAGGTTGTCCACCACGAAGGGCATCCCTAAAATTTATTTTTGGGGTTGAGTCTTCAAAATTCTTACCCTTGATAGGGGTTTTCATAGTAGATTTATTTTGTGGGTCAACCTTAGCACCAGATTCACTTGAGATCTGAGCCATTTTTTATTAGTTTCTTGAAACTTATTTTGTGATATCTTTAATTCTTGCCCTAGATACCATGGAAAGGTATGGTTTTCACTTTTATTTTGTGTAGCAAATTGGAAGTTGTTGTCACTCAAGTTCACAGCATGATATATTGAAAGATAGATTTTTAACCCATATTGGATCCCCTACACCATATCCTATTCAAATATTGAGTATAAACCATAAATATATTGGCCACTAGGGCCCTAAGGCCCTAAAAACCAACCTCTGGAGCTACTTGCACTCAGCCCAGATGAAACCCTCACACAACTGCTTGCCAAAACTCTCGTTCACACATAGGTATGTGCTAGGATCTATGTTGCTCCAAATTATCTAAAAATTGGTGGAGACGTTTTAGGTTTTTCATACATCTACCCTCAAAATTTCAGCTCAACCCAAGTTTAGATGATTGAAATATGGCCAAAACAAATTTGATAGTTTGGGCAGTCCTGCGAAAATGTCCCTCCTCCCTTTTTTTTGGAGAAAAAGTATTATAATTGTAAAATAAAGAGAACCAATAAATATTGTATATATTTTGAGCAATAAATATTATGATTTGTTCTTCATACATAGTACATGAATAATTCAGGCTATTTTCATTCCTATTTTAGCATATTCTTGATTGTTATTTGAGTTATTTTATGCCTTGAAGGCTTGATATAAATATTAATTTTCTCATAATATTCTACTCATATCATTATCTATACCTTATTATATTGTGGTTATTTATATTTGATCCTATGAGATATAACCTATGATATTTTGTGGTAGTATTAAGGCTTAAAAATCTATCAATGGTATCAGAGCTACCACCATACTCTATCTAGATTGATAGATTTTATTTTAGAAACTATATTAATTTATTTTATTCATTTTGATAAAGTCGATTAAGAGTTTTTCAAATTTAAATATAGTGAGACACGAACTCTATTCTAAGGTCATATTGAGTAGAAAATCTAGTGTCTATCTTCTAGGTTGAAGAATAACCCTTGAAGATAAGGAATCAACTATATTGATTGGTGTATTAATTCAATATTATTTGGTTATTTAGGGATATAGCCAACCCTAATATTAATATAGATATTAATATTAATATTAATTATTAATAAGGATTGAAAGGTGAATCAACTCTAAGATAATTGATCATTCAAAGTCATAGTCAATATTGACATTCATAGAAGTTTTAGGGACATTCAAAGTCACCTTGATATTATATTGGATTCTCTATTAAGGAGGAGAATCATATTGAGTTCTTAGGTGTGACCTAAGACATTATAGATTTCATAGAAATATTTGTAGGAGATATTAAGCTACAGAAGTGTGAGAAGATTCCTATAAGATATAGAGAAGATTTTTAGCTTCCAAGTGCAAAGATAATAAAGTAGAGAAAAAAACATAGAAACAAAAATAAAGAAGATAGATATATCAATCTCTGATATATCAGTCTTGAAGAAAGATAAAGAAGAATATAGCTTCAATCATGTATATTTTACAATGATTAAAGATATTTGAGTTATAAGAAGCATATTCAAGTCATAAGAGGATTGAGCTTGATATAAGAAGAAGTTTAAGGTCACAGAGATATGGAACTTGATAATATATTCAGGTTCTATGGACCTTGATATAGATTCATTAAAGAAGAAAAAATATTCAGGTTATAAAAATCTTGACATTGGCTCAAGAATCCAATACTGAAAAGTGATTAATTACAAGGAAAGAGTGTTATTTTTATTAAGGATATAGAAGCTACTTGGATACGTTTTTGGAGATAGAACAACATCAAATATTTGGAGAAAGTCTTGAAAGAAAGTAAAATAGCAAGTTATGAAGACATCATAAATAAGGCATAATGGAGTACATTGAAGGAATTTTAAAGGCATTAAAAAGAATGTTGAAGACATCATAGAGCACATTATGAGCAAAACATTAAGCGCATTATAGAGAACATTAGAGAAATTACAGAGGATATCATAGAAAATAGAGGAGGTAGAAGACATAATGGAGAATAGAGAATTAAAACACATCTTAGATAATAATAAATGCAATGTCATAGATAACAATGAAGGCAAAATCAATAGATAACAGCATACGTAACAACCCTATAAATAACAACAGAGAAAGTGGAATAAGATTAATAACAATTACAAAAGAGGAACTTGCAACTATAAATATTAAATGTATTTACAGAAGAAGTTGAGAGATCTCATTACAACAAGCCATTATAGTGTAAGTTAAAATAAACCTATAGAAAATAATTTGAAGAGTCTATAAGCCAAAGTAGAAAACCACTAACAAGAGAACAAGGAAGGAGAAGTGGAAGTTTACAATAGCTAGGAAGACATTGAGAATCAAAGAACATTGAACATGATGTAATGCTTTAGAGGAAAGGTGAATCATCAAATGTAACTCCTTGAGTGTTATACTTCAGAAGGCATTGAAACGTTTTCAAATGTTATTACATGCAAGCACCCATGTAGCAAGTAGTTGAAGCTTATGAATGGAGATCGCACAAGGAACACAACACAAGCAACATAGTACAAGGAATGTAACATGAGGAACATAGCACAAGTAATGTAGCATGAGAAACATAGTACAAAAAATGCAATAGAGGAGTGGTTTTACATCAAGTTAGACGTAAGACGAACAAGCCAAAGTAAGCTTGCATGAGTAGAGATCAGTTTGATATTAAGGTTAAAAAATTTAAATTTACTTAAAGCTTGACATAGGAGTTATAATGGTTATTTGAATTCTTTAAATTTTTTAAATATGGAGTGATAAGTGATAAGATAGGGTTAAAGATAGTTATCTTTTTTTAAAGTCTTTATTTTGAAGTGATAAGATAGTTAAGTTTTGAATTTTTTATTTTTTGGTGTGATAAAATAGTTAAGTATTTTGGAGAGATAAGATAGTTAAAGTTTTTTAATAAATTTTTTAAAGTGTTGCAAGTTTGGAGTGATAAGGAATTCAACTACATTATTTAATTTTATAATTTTTTTAAGTTTGAAGTATTTTTGAAGAATTTTAAATTTGAAAATTTTTATTTTTTGAGAAAACAAAAAAAATTAAAAGTTTTATATTTTTGCAAATTTAAATATTTGGGAGATAAAAGGATTTCAACATCAAAGGATTAGGAAAAACATAAATTTGTAAATTTCATATTATTTTCTAAACTAGGGAGACAAAAGGTTTACTACTCCATAGGAATTAAATTAGTGAACTTGAATTATTTAAACCTATGAGATATAAGGTTGTCTACTTCAAAGGAATCAAGTTGCAAACTTTGATTAATATGGATAACAATATGGAATCCATAATTAAAAAATAAAAAATAAATGTCATAAAATTTGGGATTAAGAATTTGATTCAAAATTTTGAAGGAAAGTTAGATATGATATTGCAATTCATCTATAGACAATTTGAGACATTTGAATACTATTTACATGTAAGAATTATTGACGCAATTGATAATGGAAAAGATAGTATTATGATACCTCTAGATATAGGTAGCATAATGTATATGGAATTACTTTCACTTAAGCTTCATAAAGATGAAAATTTGAAACAAAAAGAGTTAATTGAAACTCTAGAGAAGGAGGTAGAGATTTTTAGAAATGAATCAAGTGAATCATCTCTAAAAACAATGTTTCATTCTTCATGCAGTATTGACATTTCAAGTCAAGGATTTATTATGATACTTTAAGTGAATTTTTAGAAGATACTACACATAAAAATAAAGAATCATATGATTATAAGGTTAAAAGCAAATTTGAAATTCTTATGCATGAATCTGATGACAATGAGAGAGTTCAAGAAGCTCGTAAACTTGAAGACACAAAGATTGAAGAACATGAAGCTAAATTCAAAGAAGCTAAATATGAACTCAAAGTAGAAAGTAAGAAAGAAGATGACCCTGATGGATCTCAAAAAGAAGATCATGAATAGTGCAAGGTCACTTGAATATTGAAGACAAAGACGAAGACCATGATTGAAAACTAAAGTCTTCAATAACCAAATAATGTAATACAGAGGAGTATTTGAGTATATTACATTATATGGTACAACATAATATATCCCATGGTACCTTCATGGTAAATTTGTAAATAATAGATTAGGTTTGAGTCATATTTTAGAGTGTGAGTTATATTTCCCTCTTTATGTAAGTGTGAATATGCAAGAAATGCATAAGTGTCATGTAAAGTTGTAATGTGAAATAAATGCACTAGTGTCATGTGATTTAGAGTGCAAGTGTAAGTTGGGTCTATGTGCACAAGTGTCTTGTATGTATGAGAACACATATTTAATGGTAATATGTGCACAAGTATCTTAGATTAGAGTGGGCAAGTTATAGAAGTGTAAGAGTCATGTATAGGTGTGCATATGCTATACTGTCAAGTGTTCATCAAGTATTTAAGTGTCAATTAGTCAAGCCAAGAGTCATGATACTTGGCATATTGATAGCTATAGTCAAATATCCAAAGAGTCACACTAGTATGGCTATATTATGGAGACAATGCTCCATAAGATATGGGAGATTGAATACAAGGAGAACAAGCATTATCATTGTAAGAGAAAGAGAAGCAATAAAGCTTGTATACATTTTGAGACATTAATATTGTATGTTCTTCATGCTAATACATGAATGATTAAGGCTATTTACATTTCTATTTTAGCATTTGATTGATTGTTATTTGAGTTACCTTGATATACATATTAATTTGCTCATATTATTCTACTCATATCATTATATTGACCTTATTATATTGTGGCTATTTTATATTGGATCCTGTGAGATATAACCTATGATATTTTGTGGTATTATTAAGGCTTAAAAATCCATGAAAGTGGTGGGAAGAGTGGCTAGTCCCAATCTCTCCAAATTTGGTAATTTTAATAGAGATAATATTAAAGCAACACTTTACAAGAAAGGAGTAAGAGGACGATATAGCTTGGGGTTATGTGAATTTAGGCATCTAAATATTTTTGGATGGTTATAATGAATTTCTCCCTCCCCCACCAATGTTTTTGTATGTTCCATGGGATAGAGTATGGTTGGCAAAGGGCTGGCCAAAAATTATTTCTTTGCCTAAAAATTTATGCATCGAAACTTCCTCGCCTATTATAACTTATAAGAGAGGGATTTTTATGTCCCTCTAAATGTATCGTGTGCATTACCCAGGAGGAGACAATAGATAATTTTCTCTTCTAGTATGACTTCGCCTTGGAGTTGTAGAGCCAATGGGTTGATATATTCAAGGCTTGTCTCAACTGATAGTTAACACTTATTAATATATTAGAAATATGGAAAAAAGTAAGGTTAAAAAATAAATCAATTCAAATGGGTTAGTCTCTAGTATTAATTTTTATTTAGTGGCACATATGGCTAGAAAGAAATGCTAGAATTTTTAGAGGAATATACTTTGATAGAACTAGTTTGGTAGAAAATATTAAACAAGGTTATAGAAATAGTAAAATCTCTTGTGGGGGAGTAGAAAATTCTATAAGGAGAGAATATTTCCATGATGTAGACTCATGGGGATTGGTAAACCCCATCCTTAGGCTGGTAAAATATTAACATGGATGGAGTAGCCAAGGATAATCCTAGGGCAACAAGCATTGGTTTCTTTAGAAGAGACTACAAGGGGAAGGTTCATTCGGAATTGGAAGACCTAGAAGTAACATAAAATAATAAATTAGAGGCTTTAGAAATTATACAAGGCTCTCTCAATTCTTAGGAGAATGGATTTCAAAAGATCTCATTGGATTCCAACTCATAAATTTTAGTGGGGTTGCTAGAGGAGATTAGGAAATTTAGACAAAGTGCATAGTGGATTAAGAAGATAGTGAATTAGATCAAATCCATCTAGAAGTATTTTGAGGATGTTATTTTGGTTCAATTAGGTAGAGGGAAGAATGTAGTGGCTAACTTTTTAGCTTAAAAGAGAAGCAAGCATATTTTTGGTTACTTGCTGAAATATGATTTGAATAGGGATATTATAGATTGGATGGGGATGAGCCAACAAGTTTTATTACTAACCATTAGGAATTTAGGCAATGAAGTGTGTTGGATAAGGGTAGATGATTATGAAAATTAGCCTCTAATTCAACATCACACTTCTTCTTGTAGCACTCTTAATCCCAATTTGGGTTAGCTCCCGAAGTCATGTAAGGAGAGATAAACTAATTTGCGTTCTTTGGAATAGTATCAATCAAATTTGTAATATAGATAGGATTTTTTGCTCTTTGGGTCACACTAACAAATTTGTGGTCCAAGAAGATTTTAGAGTTATTTTTATTAGGATCTTGGAATTGGCCAAAACTAGTAGGCCAATTGTTATAACTTTGGACCTATCTTTTTTATAAAATTTTCACCTTTTTAAAAAAAAAAAACATAGCATTTAAAGAAAAATTAAGAATATCTCTGATTAAAAAGCAAATAAATAATATATAGCCATAAATCTTATCAAAATTTAAATTTTAGAAGGTAATTATTGTTGAGGAATATTACATTATGTGGTACATGCTAATGTACCCCCATGGTACCTTCATGGTACAAATGTAAATATGTAATAAATTAGTGTTGAGTCTTTAGTTTAGATGTGCAATTTATATTTTCCCTTTTTATGTAAGTGTCAATGTGTAGAAAATGCACAAGTGTCATATAAGATTGTAATGTGCAATAAATATAAAAGTGTCATGTAAGTTAGAGTGCAAAAGTGTATTGAGAGAATATGCACAAGTGTCATGTATTTAAGTGTGCAAATATGTAAAGATATAACGTGCACAAGTGTCTTATACTAGAAGTGCATATAGGAGAGTAAGTATCATGTACAAGTGTGCAAATATCATAGAGTCAAGTGTGCATGTAAGAATGAAAATAAAAAGAGTAAATATCCAAAGAATGAAGATAAAGGAGAACTTAGAGAAGAACTCAAGCATGAAGATGAAGAAAAATTTCAAGAAAAGGTTCATTATACAAGGTCACATGAAGATTGAAGATCAAAGACCAAGATTGAAGACTAAGTCTTCAATAACCAAATAATATAATACATGGGGGTGTTGAGGAGTATTACATTATGTGGTATATTTTAATGTATCCCCATGTTACCTTCACGGTATAAATGTAAACATTGAGTCTTTATTTTAGATGTGTGATTTATATTCCCCCTTTTTATGTAAGTGTCAATGTGTAGGAAATGCATGTGTCATGTTAGAGTGCATCTGCAAGAAATGCACAAGTGTCATATAAGTTAGAATGTAAGTGTATTGAGAGAATGTGTACAAGTGTCGTGTATGTAAGTGTTCAAAAATATAAAGAGAGCAAATGCATAATTTTTTATACTAGGAGTGCATGTAGGAGAGTATGTATCATGTAGAATTGTGCAAGTGTCATAGTCAAGTGTGCATGTAAGAAGAGAATGAGAATTCTAATATACAAGTGGCAAGATGATAAGCCAAAGGTCATGGGAGTTATCATATGGAGAGAAATTTTCAAGTACTTGAAGATTCATATTACTATGGCTATATTATGGATAAAAAGCTCCATGAAAAATAATATGATATTGTATCTGATTGTAAAAGAAAGACATAGAAAAGTGAATAAATATTGTATACAAATTTTGAGCAATTAATATTGTAAGTATTCTTCATGCATGTTCATGAATGATTTTGGTCATTTACATTTATATTTCATATTGTTAGGACCCCATCCTAACATTATTTTTGTAATTCTAATATGATTATGTAATAACCCACTTCGTTTATAATGTTATTTTGTAATACTTTGTAATGATATATGGTAAGGTACCTAGACAAGTGGGATCCTTTCATGTAATCGTTATCAAGAATGTAACCGATATTTGGTAGAATATTTTAGCTCGAGTGGCATTTTGCATGTAAGCCAACTCTTAAGATTTAGGTTAAGGTTGCATGAAGTGTTTCTTTAAAATACATGGATCCATGTACGAATGTATATTTTTGCAAATTAATGAAGTACTAAAGGAGGTTGCCCCCTCAAAGAGGTCTACAATTTTATGTTTACTGTGAAAGTATTTTATTATGCATTTACTTTCCACATTGAAGAGAATGAAAAGTGTAGTATAAAAGTGGTAAGATGATAAGCCAAAGGTCATGGGAGTTGTCATATGGAGATTAATAGTCAAGTATTTGAAGAGGCATATTCCTATGGCTATATTTTGGAGATAAAGCTTCGTGAAAAACTATATGATATTGTATCTGATTGTAAAAGGAAGACATAGAAAAGTGAATAAAACTTATATACAGATTTTAAGCATTTAATATTACAAGTATTCTTTATGCATGTTCATGAATGGTTTTGTCCATTTATATTCATATTTGATATCATAAATGAATGTTATCTCATTATTATATTGACCTTTATATACATATTAGATTGCTCATATATATAATTCTACTCTTCAATATTGATATTTTGACCTTTAATATTATGGCTTGTTTATTAAGGGACCTATGATATTTTGTGATAGTAAGGCTTAAAATCCAAAAATGGTATAAGAACCACCATCATTTAAATTTTTTGTTCTTGATAGATTTAATTTACAGTATGTCCACTTTGAAAGTAGTGAAGACTTGGACTCTATTTTAAAAGGTATTATTGAGTAGAAACTAAGGAGATAAGGATTTAGTCACCTTGATTTAGATGTTAGGGTCTTTCCATTTGATTGAAGAAAAACCAATGAAAACTAGGACTCAGTTAATATTGATAGCGAGAGCCGACTCATAAGAAATATAGATATTCAAGTACACTCAAAGTCACCTTGATTAGCTTATCAATCTATGGTGGAATATATCTCGATGGAGAGTGGGAAAGGTAGTGATCAAGCGGCATATGGAGAGCGATTGGGAAGATACGGTAGAAAGGAGGCAGGACGATCAAGCAAGTGTCCAAGAGGGACCAGTCTTGGTATGGTTGATGGGGTAGTGGCTGATACATCAAGGACCCAGGTGGACGGGTTGGACAGGCATGGAAAAGACCCTCCTAACAAGGAGGTACAAATGGGTAGGCTAAACCTAAACCAAAAATGGTCCTACGCTTAGGTCCTGAGGCCAAGATCCTAAACAAAGCAACCCTCCTAGGAACTACTTCCTTGTGGAACAAACCTGGTTATCCCGGAAGACCTAATGGATAGCTACATGGAGCTTGAGTGTTTCACTCTGATTGGCAAGTTTGTAGGAGGGAGACCAGACATGGAGACCATTCATAAATGGGCATTTTCCAAGTGGAAAACCAATGGAAACATGGAAATTGTTGCTCTCTCTGAAGGTTTCTTCACTATCAAACTCAATACTCAAGAGGACTAATACAACATCTTAGTTGGGGGACCCCGGTTCCTCGGACACAGGAGCCTCTTTCTCTAAAAGTGGGGGGATGATTTTAACCCCAAAACTCAAAACATAAATGTAGCTCCTCTATGGGTTCGGTTGCCAAACCTCCCTTTCTAGTTCTGGCATGAGGATGTCATTTGAGGGATAGTCCACTCCATAGGCGAGCTCATTGCCATAGATCCCTCCACAAAAGTCTGATCCAGGATGGTCCATGCCTGCTTTTATGTCTCCACTAACTTGGATACAGATCTACCTTCCTTCATCAATTTGTACAGAGGATCCCATATGGTCAGGAGGTAGCCCATCAAGTATAAAAACAAGCCTAACTTTTGTATTCACTATTACACCCAAGGTCATCTACCGAATCAGTGTCCTGGTTTGAGGACCTAGAACAAAAATGTGGTAGGTCCAACCAAGGGCATGCAGAGGAACCAGGGTATCCCCCCTCTCAACATGGAACCGCTGGTAGGCCTGAAACACATCATGCATAATCCTGCTCACCAAGCACCTTAGGAGGCTGGCCAGAGTGCCACTATAGAACAAAGCAAGAAAACCAGTGAGCAAGGAGAAGGATCCCTACTAGGCCAAAAGGAGCAAGAGGCACTCCCAAAATCTTCGGTTCTCACCAGTCCCATCATAGAGGATCTAGTGGCCTAGGTATAGACCCCTCCCGAAACTGTTTGTCCAAATTCTCATATGAATGAGTACCTGGTGGTGAACAATAAAAAATCCCCAAATTGCTCGAATAGTGGAGATGCACCCCCTTCTCCTTCATATGAAAAATAAGACCCTTCTCTCTCGGGAAGGATCAGCCCTAGGAACACCAGGAGCAGGAAACATGCAATAGACTATGGCAGTGAAAGGAAAAGAGGGAGACCCTCTAATAATAAGAAAATAAATAATGAAACGGTAGAGGATATGGAAAATGGGATCCAATTAATGTTTTTTTCTGATGAGTCTGACAACGACAAACAAGGAACCAAACCCCCCTTCCAGCTGGTGAATGGAGGCAGTAAAAACCCTAAACCCTTGATATGAAGGTTTCTCTCATGGAATGTGAGGGGCCTAAACGAGGTAGCCAAGCAATGGTTGGTGGCTGACCTAAGGAAAAGTATTAATCCTTCCATATTCATCATGCAAGAAACCAAAATTGATGGATTCTATTCTTGAAAGGTTTCCAAGGCCATTTGGGACAGTGGAGATTGCCTTATCAGTCCTGCTCAAGGTACGTCGGGGGGGCTTATGTGTCTTTGGGATCCTACCTTGGTCAAAGGAAGGCTTTTAATGTCCTCAAATAGGATCCTAAACATTTTTTTTAATTCCAAGACCAGGAAGCAGTCTTGGATTCTATCAAATATTTACGCCCCAAACTCACCCAGTGAGTGGGCCACGATGTGGGAAATAGTAACTCAAATGAGGACCACCTTTAACACCTTTCCTTGGATATTAGTAGGGGATTTCAATAGTCCTTTGTATCCATCTGAAAAGAGATGAGGCAATGACTCTTATAGTATAAGCATGGAGGATTTCAGAGGGTTTGTCAATACCAATGAGCTCATGGATGTTCAACTCAAATGATCCTCTTTTACTTGGAGCAACAGGAGGATTGATAGTGGACTCATCCAGGTCAAGTTGGATAAGTTCCTAATTTCTCAAGAAGTTATCCCATGGTTTTGTGATGCCACTTTGCTGGCCTTACATCAGATTATATCAGACCATAATCCCATCCTCCTTGAATCTGGTAGGCCTCCCTCCTTTAAAAATCCTTTCCATTTCAAATCCATGTGGACCCAACACAAGGATTTCAAAAATCAATTGTCCTCTTGGTGGCATCAAAGTCTCAGAGGGTCTGCCACTTCTCAGTTGGCTCAGAAGTTGAAATGGCCAAAGAAAACTTGAAAATCTGGATTAAGGAGGTCTTTGGCAACCTTTTTGCCAATAAGAAATCTATTATTGAGAAACTTCAGGAGATAGAAACGAGAATCAAAGTAGGGAACCACAAAAATCCCACTAAGGAGGAGGAAAGGAACCTCTGAGCAGAATTCCATAAAATCTTGGCCAAAGAGGAAACCTTCTGGAGGCAGAAGTCAAGATACCTATGGGTCAAGGAAGGTGATGCCAATACATGGTTCTTTCATGCCTCCACCATGCAACACAAGGCATCTAACAAGATCATGGAGATCATGTGCAGCAACGGATCATTGTCCACTAACATTATGGAGATCAGTACCAAAGCAGTGTATTTCTTCTATAACCTCTCGAGAAGTGCCTCGGAGGATGACAGTCAAGCTCAGGATACTCTCCTTGATAATATCCCCAGCATCGTTCCTCAGTACTTGAACTCTAGACTAGTGGATCCCTTCATTCATGATGAAGTTAAAGAGGCCTTATTTTCAATGCAACCCGATAAAGCCCCTGGACCGGATGGGTTCTCTCCAAGGTTATTCCAAACTATGTGGGATGTGGTGGGGAATGGTGTTTGTAAGGCTATTAGAGAAATTTAGGAAACCAAAATAGTCCCTCATAGTTTCAATTCCACTTTCTTGGCCCTCATCCTGAAAGTCTTTGCTTGCAAATCCATCTCTGATTATAGGACCATCAGCCTATGCAATGTCATCTACAAAGTTTTGACCAAGGTTATGGCCAACAGGTTTAAGTTCATACTTCTCCTCATCATTGATCAATCCCAAGGCAACTCAATTAAAGGGAGGAAAATCCTGGATAGGGTCATCTCAATCCATGAAACCCTACATTCGACCTCAATTTATAAGAAGGCTACCATGTTTCTTAAGTTGGATATGAAAAAATCCTTCGATAGGGTTGGCAGATGCTTTCTTCAGAATATCCTTCTCAATTTTTTCTTCCACCCTTGGTGGGTCAATCTCATCCAGGGCTACATTTCCTCTCCCTGGTTCTCGATCCTAGTCAATGGCTCTCCCACCGGGTTCTTTCAAATCTCAAGAGGTTTATGCCAAGGGGATCCTCTATCCCCCATCCTTTTCATTATCCTTGTAGAAGCATTGGGAAGAGCTCTCAAGGATGGCCAACATAAAAATAAGGTGATAGGTATCCTCCCTGCCTCCAAGGGTGATGTGATCACCCATCAACAGTTTGTGGATGACATGCTTCTATCCACCATTGCGTTAGTAGCTCAAGCTAAATCCATCAAATGAATCCTTGGACTCTATGAGAAGGCTGCCGGCCAAAAAGTAAATTACATCAAAAGCAAGATATTTTTCATCAACACCCCGACCAGGCATCAAGTTCATATTGCAAGGATCCTGGGATGCTTTATTGACTAAATTCCCACCACCTATCTTGGCCTCCCTCTTTTCTATGGCTGTGCAAAGGAAGGGATGTGGAATATGGTGATTTAGAGGATCCACAAAAAATTGGCATCGTGGAAAGCCAAGCTCTTGTCCCAAGCTGCCAAGGCAACCCTTACCATGGCATTCCTCCAAGGGATTTTGACTTTCTTCATGTTTGTATTCAGATTTCCTGCCTCAGTTCTTCTCAAGATGGAGCAGGCTCAATGAAATTTCCTTTGGTTAGGCAATGAAGATAAGTCTAGGATCCCTCTAGTAGCCTGGGATAGTGTGTAGAAGCAAAAAGCAAGGTGGATTAGGGCTCAGAAGAATGGCCATGATTAACCTAGCACTCATTTCCAAGCACACCTGGAGGATCCTAGTCGAAGAACCAGTTGAATGGGTTAGGATTGTTAGAAGGAAATACCTCAACAACACTCCCCTTCTTGAGGATGGAATTCCCACCGGGGGGTCAACTTTTTGGAAATCCATTGGCAAATCTAGATAGTTGATCCAAAATATCATCAAGTGGATCCTTGGGGATGGTCAAAGTATATACTTTTGGAAGGACAGGTGGGCCCTAGAGGATCCTCTATCAGAACAAACCGGGTTGGCTCAACTTAAAAGTTTCCTGGATAACAATGTTGGGCAGAAGGTTGTCGATTTCATTGAATGGAGAAATAGCTCCCTGCAGTGGAAATTCATCAATGTAGAAGGGCTAGAATCAAAGGTTGGCTTCCTATCCTCCATCCTCAAGGACATCATCATCCCCACTAGTAGAGGACCAGATAGATTGATATGGAGGGGGACTGATGATGGGGGTTTCTCTGTCAAAACTTCCTATGGTCTTCAATGCAAAGGGCTAATTTTGGACTTTCCTTACAACTTGATCTAGAGGAAAGGAGTTATCCCAAAGGAAAATTTCTTTTGTTGGATTGCTTTTCAAAACAAATACCTCACTATTGACAATCTTCACAAGAGGGGGTTTGCTTTAGCCAATAGATGTTACTTGTGTGAGTCTACCTGTGAGTCCTATGACCATATCTTCTTGCACTATGGCTACACCAGGTCAGTCCTTGGTGCCATCCTCTCCACCTTCCAGATCCAATGGGTTTCCCCCAAGACCATCAAGGAGGCTTTCTTCCAATGGGGCAATCCTTTTAAAAACCCTAAGCTTCATTTCCTGTGGAATGCTTGCCTCCACCACTTTTTGTGGTAGGTATGGTTGGAACGCAATGGTTAGATATTTTTTCACCCCCCTAGGGATCCTCCCTCAGTTGCTCATAGGGCCATCACCTTTGCCATTGATAATTCGAAGCTTATCCCCAGCCCTTGGCCCAAACATGTGTTCTAAGAAGGTTTTTCCAAATCCTTAAAGCTATCTAGGGAGAGTAAGGAGTGGGAGAATCCACGGGTCTCCAAGAAGAACGTCAAGTGGGTCAGGCCTCCTCACGGGTGGTTGAAGCTAAATTTTTATGGGGCATCTCGTGGTAACCTAGGGACGGTCGCTTTAGGTGGGGCAGTTCGAGATCACAATGGAAAGATTGTAATGGATTTCTGTGAAAACTTAGGGCATAAAACCAATCATGTCACAGAGGCTAGAGGACTACTGAGAGGACTCGAGCTCATGACGGAGGATCCCCATCCCTTGTTTGTTTAAGGGGACCCTTTGAACATCATCAACTACATGAAAACTTCCAAGGATCCAGCGTGGAAGGTTTACAATATCATCACTCAGGCCAGAAGCATCCTACATCAGAGGAAGCAGGTTCAGATCAAGCATACCTATAGGGAGGGTAATGGTCTAGCTAACCACTTAGCAAACAAAGTTTTAAAGTCCATATATCTTTTGGTGTGGCATCAGGGTTTCCCAGCAGACATTGAGAAGATCGCCAGCCAGGATATTATTAATGTCTCCATATAAGCATGATGAAAGGACCGGGCCTAGGTGGACGAGCTTGGGGAGAGCCATGACACCTGTGCCACTAGTCCCAATTGGTACATTCATCATGATGGTTTGGGGTAGGCATAACAAGAATGATCCTTTCCCAAAGGCCATCAGAAGGTGGTCAAGTAGATCCCCGATCCTGTCCCTCGTTCTTGGAAAAGTTCAAATTAGGTGGGTGTTTTTTTATCTCCCCTATAGATATTTGGATGGGTCTGACACGCCCAAGTGAAGATCACCATTGGCCCTCTACTGGGCCAACCTTGAGAGGACGCTCTGGCCCACATCTCTATACATAACTACTAAATGTGCCACTACCTTCGGCAATGCGTGGCACCTTCAAAGATTACGTATCCACCTCAGCATCAAACTTTGCCACCATGTTGGATCTAACACTATCTTTGGTAATGATGGCTCTCCCTACATGCATGTGAGGTTCATCTCCAAAGAAAATCTATTTACTTTAGTGGTGTTTTGGGCAAGCCTTGTCTTTTGGTGTAAGGTTTCCCCTAGAGTGTGGTGCAGAGTCATCTGGCTTCCCTCCTGGCATATGTTTTCCTAAATCCATGGCTTCTCCTTTTGTCGATCTGGTTGAACTTTCCCTATATGACAAAGCCATGATGTTTATGAAGGCCAAGGGTATGCTCCCTTTCCTCCAAAAATTCCAAGGCCCTAATACGATGTCACCTGTGGTTTTGTGGACTCATGGAACTGGAGTGAGGTTGTGGTGAGGGGGCTAAATTTTAAAATCTCCATTGATCTTACGAGTGAGGTCACTGGGTTTTTGGTGGTAGGTCATAACATTCAACACGATCTTCACAATTAAGAAGAGTAATTGGAGCAATTCCCTAACAAAGGGCGAAACCTTGGGTGGGATAAGTCGGCCCTCCTTCAGTCTGCCCTCCCTGAACCTTGGAATCTTTCCATCATCCCTATCCTTCAGTATATTACTTGTGATGATCCTAACAAGCCTCTGCGTAGTTTCCACATCAGTGTTGTAAACCATCTAAGGGATGCCAAGCAGGTCTATATTCCTGACTATCTTGTCTACTCCCTTGGCCTCACTATTAAAAATAGCAAGAAATTGTCATACCCTCCCATCCACTAGGGGTTAATGAGTGTCATCTTCTACCATGTCTCTATGAATCATCCTCTACCCTAGGAGGTCCTTCTTATTGCTACCCAAGCCCCGGGTAGTCCTGGTTTTGTTCAAGAGGATGGGACTTCCAGCCCTATCCAAAGTAGCCCCCCTGAGGTGGCCAATCCTGCATCCCTCCAAAGAGTTTCTCATAGCAATCCAGCCAAGAGAGGGTAGACTGACACCTCAATCCCATCCCGATCATCTCTGCGACTTAGGAATGTGAAGAAGAAGAAAGGGACTCTGTCGCAGCAAATAAACTCTAACACTGAGAGTGAAGCAGAGGGGTTGTCTCCCTAGTTCTTGTTAGACATGATAGCCAACATCCTCTCCTTTACAAATGCAATGGTGATGATCCTCAATCACTTTAAGCTGCATGAGACCTAGGAGGATCAGGAGGATTTGGACTTGTAAGGAATTTTCCTGGGATAGTTTCCTTTTTGTCGTATGGTGGCAGCGATCTATATAATGGATGCTTATGTATTTTTTATGGTTTTTTCAGTTGTTTTTTGACCTCCATTGGGAGGGTTTGATGTAGCCCTCATGGGAATCACTATGTTTTTTTTTGGGAAGTTTTCATATGGTACCTAATGTATTAGCCCAAGGGGCTCTCTCTAATGGTAAAGGCTACGACCTCTCTTGTTATAAGGTTTTGGGATCCTCTTAAAAAAACCGTTTTGTATATAAATTAATCTACTTACCAAAAAAAAAATCACCTTGATCATATTTCGGATCCTTTAGAGAAAGAGAATAATCACTATTGAATATTACATGAAATATAACTTAGAAGAAAGTTGGTCATTCAAGGATATTCATAGTCACCCTAATATTGATATTGGGTTCACAAGAAAAGGAGGAGAATCATTTTTTTATTTTAGGTATGACCTAAGACATTGAAGAAGACTTCAAATATAGAAAATCATCAAAGCTTCCAAATATAAATAAGCATAAAATATTCCAATGGTATAGAAGCATCAAATCTTCCTGAGTATATAGATTAAGCAGTAGTATATAGAGATAAGAGGAGTACTAAAAAGTACAGATAAGAAACCTCAAGAGATAAGTACATATAGATGCATATAGAAAGTATGGTTATTCAAAAAACCAGAAACATCAAGATTATTGTAGCAATATAAGTCTTGGCCTTGACATATTTGAAGAATTAAAAAAAGTATTATTCTAAACAAGTAGAGAATAGTTCTAAGCAAGCAAATAATAGCATTGTCTAGAATCTTACAAGAGATAGTAAGCAAAGGATATTGAGGTACAATAAGTGTCTATTTTGTGGAGCCATCACCCACATAACGAAAGTGGCTAGTACCCAAGTATCCAAGCATAGAAGGAGTGGCCTAAGTGGCCAAAATAAGAATATAAATATTAAGTAGCCAAGTAAATAAGGAGAGACATAATCAACCAACACATAGAAGAGGCCCAAGCGACCAACGTAGAACATTAGTCTATGTAGTTTACGTAGGGAAAATCAACATAAATAGCAAATAAAGGAAGCAACTAACGGATAGAGAATTGTAATTTTGCAATGCAAATAGAGGATTAAGAGCATTATATTTAGTAGAATAAGCAAATTATAGAGTAAGCTAGAAACAACAAAGTAAGTCAAAATCTAGCAAAGCTAGTGAAGCATATTAGAACCAATGTAGCATATTAGAGCCTATGAACATATTAAATTTAGAAAGTAGATTCAATGAATATATTGATCAAAAAAAGAGATCTACAAAAATAATCGAGCATTCATCATAGCATTGAATGTAAGCACAAGCACTACGCATTTCCTCATAGTAGTGATAGTTGAGAAGATCGAGCATGAACACAAGCATCAACCATTCCCTACAACAGAGAAGATTGAACATGAAAGTGAGCACCAAATATTTCTCACAACAAGAAGCCTAAGTGAACACTGAGCAACAATGATATCCAAGAGATACCTAATATCTCATGTAGTGTATTTTAACCTAGAATTCAATCTAGCTAACAAGTGTCAAGCCAAAAGAGTACCAAATTCTAAGGAGATTGAAACGTCTTCTATTTTTTGCATTTCACTTATCTCTAATCACAAAAGGAGGTAACACCTATATGTTAGGCATAAGGAGCATTTCCATTAAATGGCTTAATAAGAAAGGTACGTTGAATTACCTTTCATCTATTTAGCACTTGGAGAAACACAAGCTATTTGATTTTTAAAAATTTATCAAGTAGGGAGTCAAGGTTTTCCACCTTATTAAATTCAAAAGTTTAATTTTTAAGTTTCAAAAGTTTATTTAAATCCTGGAGTGATAAGGATTAATATTTTAAGGTTTGAAAGTATAATATTTATTTTAAAGCCTTAAATATTTAAGTTTTTAATATTTGAAGATTTTTGAGTGATTATAGGTTTGAAGATTAATTTCTATAAGTTTTGGGAGTTAAACATTTTTAAAATTTGAGAATTTTAGAATTTGAAGAAATTTAGATTTGAAGCTATTTTAATTTTTTTAAGATTTGAAAAATCAAAATTTTGAAATCTGAAATTTTGCAAATTTAACTTAGTACAGAGTTAAAAGGATTTCTACATCAAAAGTTAAGAAAACGTTAAAATTTAAAAATTTAATATTTGAGAATTAATAAACTTGGGAGATATAAGGTTTATAATTTCAAAGCAATTGAACTGCAAATTTTGATCATTGTGAAAAGAAATATGGATTCCATAATCAGAAAGAAAATATTAGAAGCTATAAAATTTCGCATTGAAAATTTGATTGAAAAATCTAAAGGTAAGCTAGATATAGCAATACAATTCATCTATAGAGAAACTATGGATGAAAGTTTTGACACTTCAATATTATTTATATTTAAATCTTGTTGAAGCAATTTATAATTCAAAGGATGAAATTATGATACCTATTGATATAGGTAGTATAATGTATATGGCATTGCTTTCACTTGATCTTCATAAATATGAAAATCAAAAGCAAAAAGAGTTGATTGAAACTCTAAAAAGAAAAATAGTTGTTGACCATGATCCAAATGAATCATGTGAATCATATCTAAAAATTATGTTTCATTCTTCATGCAATATTGATATTCCAAGTACTTCAAATTCATAAAATTCTTATGTTGCTCTAAATGAATGTTTAGAAGATATAGAAAAATATCAAGATTATAATAAACTAGATCAAATGAAGCACATGATCTAGAGTGTAAATAAAAATAAAAAATTCAAGCTATTCATGCACATGAAGCACATGAACCTAAAGATAGAAAATAATCTCAAGCAATTTGTGAATAAGATAATGAAGATACAAGGACTAAAGATACAAATAATGAAGATAAAGGAGAACTCGGAGCAGAACTCAAGCATGAAGTTGAAGAAAAATCTCAAGCAGAGGTTCATGAACAATACAAGGTCACATGAAGATTGAATACCAAATACCAATATTGAAGACTAAATTATTCAATAACCAAATAATGTAATACAAGGGGGTGTTGAGGAATATTACATTATTTGGTACATGTTAATGTACCCCCATGTTACCTTCATGGTACAAACGTAAACATATAAAAAATTAGGGTTGATTTTTTATTTTAGATGTGTGATTTATATTACCCCTTTTTATGTAAGTATAAATATGTAGGAAATGCACAAGTGTCATGTAAGAGTGCAATCTCCAGGAAATGCACAACTGTCATATAAGTTAGAATGTAAGAGTGTATTGAGATAATGTGCACAAGTTTCATGTATGTAAGTGTACAAAAATGTAAAGATAGCATATGCACAAGTTTCTTATACTAGGAGTGCATGTAGGAGAGTAAGTTTCATGTAGAAGTGTGCAAGTGTCATAGTCAAGTGTGCATGTAAGAAGAGAATGAAGAGTCTATTATAGAAGTGGCAAGATGATAAGCCAAAGGTTACGGGAGTTGTCATATGGATGAGCAATACTTAAGTACTTGAAGAGTAATATTACTATGGCTATATTATGGAGACAAATCTCCATGAAAAATAATATGATATTGTATTTGATTGTAAAAGGAAGACATGGAAAAGTGAATAAAGCTTGTATATAAATTTTGAGCGATTAATATTGTAAGTAATATTCATGTGTGTTCATGAATTATTTTTACCATTTATATTCATATATTTTATATTGTTAGGGCCCCATCCTAACATTATTTTTTAATTCTCATATGATTATGTCATAACCCACTTCCAACATGGGGATCCCTTTATAATGTTATTTTGTAATACTTTGTAATAGTATGTAGTAAGGTACCTAGATAAGTGGGATCCTTTCATGTAACTGTTATCAAGAATGTAACCGATGTTTAGTAGAATATTCTAGCTCGAGTGGCATTTTGCATGTAAGCCAACTCTTAAGCTTTAGGTTAGGGTTGCATGAAGTGTTTCTTTAAAATACATGGATCCATGTACGAATGTATCTTTTTGCAAATTAATGAAATATTAAAGGAGGTTGCCCCCTTGAAGAGACCTACAATTTTGCATTTATTGTGAGAGTGTTTTATTCTGCATTTACTTTCCACATTTTGATATTCTATTATTGCATGAATCTTTGTTTATTGTTTTTTGTGTGAGTGAGTTTATTTTTAATAGTAGGTTCTTAACAAGTGGTACCAAAGCACTTTCCAGGATCGAGTTTTATTGTGACGACGATAGTTCTTGCTTATCTATTTTTATTTTTAGGTATAATTTTATTGTATTTTCATTTTCTATTTATTCTTTATTAAAAAATCTAGCAAAAAAAATAGATTCCTTTCTTTTTTCTACAGTATTTGTGTAGGATAGAAATATTGGATTAAACAAATCTTTAGCCTTATGAAGGTTTTTGGCCTTGTATTATCCATAGTACATTAGACATAACATCCAAGAAGATTACCCTCTCATCCTATCAGAGAGGTAGGTAGTGTGCTCAAGGGTATGTGTGCAATACTCCTTGAGTAGTGGTCTAAAATATTGATCTGAGCACTACCTTCATCATTGTGGTATAACAGAGGGTCTATAGGTATTACATACATATTTGCCTAACATACCCTAGTTTTATCAAAAGTTTAACCTACAAAAATAGTCTTCCTATTCTACTAAATGTTTAACCTACAACCAAAATTTTATCCTACAAAAATTGAGCATATGGAGGAGACTTCCCTATCACGAAAAAATTGCATGCACAAAGGAAAGAATTGATGAACCCAATACAAAGAGTTAAGTTAGAGTCGACACATGTCTATAACAATAAGGAATTATTCCAATAATAGTCGGTTTAAAATTATAAATGGTAGTAACAGTCATCTGTAATAGTCAATAATTACAAGGTTGTTAGTGACAAAAATAGAACGAATAATGTTATTAACTGAATAACATAGGGTATTCCATAGTCAAATATCAAATAGTATTAGTTCCACAATACAGGTATTAGTATAGTGTTTGGAGTGTTCAATAGTTATAAATATATAGGGTAAATTTTGTTGACACAATACCCAACTTTTGAACCGAACCTCCAAAGCAAAAATCAACCACACCAGTAGACTCATCAAAACAACAAATAAAAAAAAAACTTTGGGTTGTCCAAAATCAGTGTTGGAATATATAGCTCATTGTGACCATATCAAGATGATAATTTTTATATATAATACCTAAGAACCTTTTTAGACTCCTTACTAAAAATAGTAACTCCTATAGTCACTTTTATTTTTAGTAATTTAGTGAAAGAGGTTCAAAACTTACCAAAATGGTTGGTGGTACTCATGGACATCCAAAAAAGGTAGAAAAAACCATGTCAATGCTAGAAATAATAAAAATCACCCTTGATAGCCTTATCCATGAAAATAACTCCATAAAGGAGATGTTCAATGGTTTAGAAGCAAATACCTTAGCTCCAAAGTCAACTTTAAAGAACACTTTGTTGAGGTTGAGTCCAAACTTGAAGGTGCCCCAAAAGTGTTTGATCATCATACTAAATAATTAGGTTGAGGAAAATTAAAGGAAGGGGGATACTCTCACCCTTTTTTTTACCATGATACTCCATTTAAGATGCTCGAATTAGACTTTTCTAAGTTCAATGGGAAAGATGCAGATGGGTGGTTATGTCATGTAGATCAATTCTTCAAACTCCACAATGTCCCTAAATATTTATGGATCCATATGACTTCTTTCAATTTTGAGTTTGAAGCCTTACAATGGTATCAATGGTTACAATATACCATTATCAACCCCTCTTGGAAAGGTTTTGAGTCCCAATTACTCAGTCACTTTGGCCATAGTGAGTATGATGACTTTCAAGGAGCTCTAACCAAGCTAATACAAACCTCTACAGTTCAATACTATCATATCCAATTTGAAAGCAAGGGGTTGAATGAAGGATTTTTAATGAGTTGTTTAATTAGTGGATTGAAGGACGATCTTTAGGTTGAGATCAAGATGTTCAGACCATAAACAATGATGTTGGCTATAAACTTGGCATGGTTGGCTGAATCCAAATTCTTAGCTCAAAGGAGGACATATAAATTTCCACAAACTAAACCCCCCTTTCCTCCCAAGTTCCCAAATAATAATGAAAATAAAATTGTTCCCTATAAATACTTGACTACAGAAGAAATGGATGCTTGTCATGCTCAAGATTTGTACTACAATTGTGATGAAAAATATATTCAATGTCATAGGTGTGCCCAAAAGAGGTTTCTCATAGATGTTGAAGATCCAATCAACAATGACCAAAGTGATGATGAAACAAAACCAATAGAATAACCACCTCAAAATGAGGAATAAATACATGAAGAAGCACAGGAAAAAATTTATGTCTATGCTCTTGCCAAGATTACTACTCCACAAACCATAAAAGTTGTGGATTTTTTCAAAGGCCAATGTCTTACAATCCTTATTGATTCTAGAAGCACACACAACTTTATTGATCCTTGAATTTCCAAGTAGACCAATTGTTATATACACACATGTAATTCCTTTGAGGTTATGATGGTCAATGGAGGGACTTTGTCTTGCAAAGGCAAATTTCATATTTTTAGATTAAAAATAGGATATTATGAGCTGAAACCCAATATGTTTACTCTATAATTAGGGGGATGTGATATTTTATTGTGAGCTTGGTGGTTAGGTACATTGGGAAGAATCGCATGGAATTGTGTAGAGCTTTGGATGTAATTTTCATACAATTGAAGATCTTACACTCTTCGGGGTTCATAAGCAGAGCCTAATATTATCATCTCAAACCATATGGAGAATTTGAAAAATATTCTCATGGGATCATCACTTAGATATTTACAATCCAACTACTTGCTTTAGAGGTGGGTCAAATTCTCAAATATTTACAACTTGTTCTTATAAAGCACAATGCAGTTTTATTGAACCATCAGACTTACCACCATGTCACTCCCATGAAATTCCATTGGTACCTAGAAGTGTACCACATAACATTAGGTTGTAGCAATATCCTCGTGTACTTAAGTCAAAAATATATAATTTAGTACAAGAATTGTTAAAATCTAGAGTCATTTGGTCTAGTAACAGTCCTTACTCCTCTCTTGTCTTATTGGTGTGAAATAAATATGGATCTTGGTAGTTATGTATTAATTTTTGTGAGCTCAATAAGCTCATCATTAAGGATAAGTTTCCTATCCCTATGGTAGTGAATTACTAGATGAGTTGCATGGGACTATGTTTTTCTCCAAATTAGATCTTCTCTTAGGGTACCATCAAATCAGGCTGAATGATGAAGATATTTCTAAAACCATATTTTGTACTCATGAGGGTCATTATGAATTCTTGGTTATGTAATTTATCTTGAACAATGCACCTTCCACATTTCAAAGCCTCATGTACAACATTTTTTCCATTCCTTTGTAAATTCATTCTAGTTTTCTTTGATAACATGTTGGTTTATAATCGTTCTTGGGAAGAGCACCTCTCCCATGTGGATCAGACTTTACAACTTTTGGCACATCAACTTTATAATAAGCAATTGAAGTATTCTTTTATATTGATAAAAGTAGAGTATTTGGAACACATTGCCAACAAATATGGAGTTAAAGTTTACACTAAGAAGATTCAAGTGGTTCAAGAATGGTCGAAACCTCACACTCTAAAAGGTCATTATGTATTTTTGGGGCTTATAGGCTATTACCACAAATTTTATCTGCAACTATGTTAAAAAATTTGCTCCCTTAACATCCATGTTCAATAATGATTTTTTTTCTTGAATTGGTATAGTTGAAGCATGCTATGACAATCACACCAGTCTTAGCAATGCCTAATTTTTTCAAGCCTCTAATAATCGAAAGTGATGCTTCATGCAATGGTATTCGAGTGGTGTTGATGTAGGAAGGATTCTCCCTATATTTCACTAGTAAAGTGCTCTCTAGTCACAATCTAGGCAAATCAACTTATGCTAAGGTAATGCTTTCAAATTTTCATGCAGTTGTACATTGGCGACCTTATCTCATTGGGAATCATTTCTCCATTAAAATAGATCATCAAAGTCTCAAATATTTCTTGGAGCAATGGGTTGCCACCCCAAACAATAATAGTGGATATCTAAGCTCATGGTATATGATTATAATATTACTTATAAAAAAATCAAGGAGAACATTATAGTGGATTCCCTCTCTCATAAATTTGAGGCTCATAGTATACTATGTGTCATTTCTTCACCCATTCCACAATGGATAAATTCTCTTCATGAGGAGGTACTTAAGAATCCAGGCTTGTAAAATTTGGTTTCCTCCCTTAAAATATGGCCTCCCTCATGTCTAGGATACACTTGGGATAGATAATATTTATGCTACCACCAGTGCTTGGTTGTTCCTCATACATCTCCACTTCGAGAACTTCTCATGAAGGAAATGCATGCTTCATCTACTACAGACCATTTTGGATTCCTCAAAACATATGAAAGGATTAAGCATACCTTTTTCTAGAAAGGTATGAAGAAGGACATTCATAATTTTATGCATCATGTGACACATGTCAACAGATGAAAGTTGAAATGACGCATTCTCTAAAAACTCTACAACCCTTGACTATTCTTGAACATGTCTAGATAGATATTTACATATAATTTATTGAAGGGTTACCTAAGTTCAAAGGTAAATCAATTATTTTGGTGGTAATGGATTATCTCTCGAAGTATGCTCATTTTTGTTTCCTCTCCCATCCTTACACGACCTCCATAGTTACCTAATTTTTTCTCAATTCTATATTTCACCTTCATGGCATGTCTACGTCCATTATGTATGATTGTGACACTAAATTCACTATTAATTTTTGGTAAGAATTGTTTAAGTTACAGAGAACTCAACTCAAAATGAGTTCAGCTTATCATCCATAAACATAAGGCTAGACTAAGATTATTAAAAAATGTTTGGAAACCTACCTTCATTTATTTGCCTTTGATCATCCTACATAATGGTAAAAGTGGATTCCCTTTATAGATGACCTCCATTCATGCTCTCTTTCTACATTCCAGGTAGCTCCAATGTCCATGCAGTTGATACTACACTCGACCAACATGTCGAAGTTCTCCATCAACTGAAGATGAATTTAGAAGTGGCCCAAAAACAGATGCACCAATAAGATGATCAACACTATTTTAAGCATAGATTTAATATAGGTGATATGGTCTTCCTTCACTTACAACCATACAAATAGTTATTCCTCAAACTTCGTAGGTGCGAGAAACTTATTACTAAATACTATGACCCCTACTAGGTTTGACAGTGGATTGGTGCCACAGCCTACAAATTGACCCTACCATCTTGTTCCAATATCCATCATGTCTTTCATGTATCCTCCCTTAAGAATGTTGTGGGAAATAAAGTATAGGTTCAATCTACCCTCTTAAAACTATATTAAAAAGGTTTTATCTTGCTTGAGCCAAAACATTTTTTGGATCGTAGGACATGCACTCTTTGCAATAGATCCATTACTAAGGTCCTTGTTCAGTGGCATGGTATACAACACAAATATGTTACATGGGAGTCTCTCCACCAGCTTCAGCACTATTTTATTCATCTATAGCTTTGGGACAAAGCTTTTTGAAGTGGAAAGTCATATTAAGACCCCATCCTAACATTATTTTTTTATTTCTTATATGAGTATGTAATGACCCACTTCCAATGTGAAGACCCCTTTATAATGTTATTTTGTAATAATTTGTAATGGTATGTGGCAAGTAAGGCACCTAGACATGTGTGGCCATTTCATGTAATCATTATCTAGAATATAACCGATTTTTGGTAGAGGATTATAGCTCGAGTGGCATTTTATATGTAAGCCAAATCTTGAGCTTCATGTTAGATATTCGTGAAGTATTTCTTTAAAAGATATGGAGCCATGTAAAAATGTATCTTTTTGCAAATTAATGAAGTATTGAAGGAGGTTGCCCCATTGAAAAGGCCTGCATATCCATGTTTCTTGTGAGAGTGTTTTATTTTGCATTTTTTTTTTGCATTGTGATATTTTGTTATTGCATGAATATTTGTTTGTTTTCAGTATTTTATTTGAAAGTTTTATTTTTAACAGTAGGTTCGTAACAGATTTTATAAATTAATGTTATATCATTATTATATTGATCTTGATAAACATATTAGATTTCTCATATATATAATTCAACTCTTCAATATCATATTTTGACCTTTAATATTGTGGCTTATTTATTAAGGGACCTATGATATTTTGTGATAGTAAGACTTAAAAGCCAACAATTATTCGAGTGATATTTTATCTCTTAATAAAAGTAAAATAATTTTTTATGTCCACAAGGCCATAGGCCATATATAAATATCCTCATAAAGGATATTATTTTCCAAGTATGTGTTTATTCAACCAAATTTTGGTTAATAAAAATGATGTCAAAAAGACAACTATGAAAACATCGCAGTTTGAGAAAAATAAAGAATATTATTGGTGAAAAGACAAACAAAGATATAATAAAAAGAAAAATTGAATGTGGTTTAGTTTCCCAAACAACAAAATTAATATTTAGTTATTTTGAATCAAATGGCATTAGCTCAACTAGTTATATTCTTCATTTTTTAAAGATGAGATCTAGGTCTGCCAACAATACAAATATCAATCTATTATAGTACTACTATGTGGTAATGATGCAATACATATGAACTATTGTAATACCACGCTATAGTCATAATGTAATACTTGTAGGATTATAACCAATTTTAATATATTAATATATTTTTATGAGTTATTTTTTATGAAAATGGTTCTGATGCCACATATAACTTATTAAAAATACATAAATACTAAAACACTCAAGTTCAAACCATACAAAGGTGGCCCTTTTGTTACCACCTAGTTATTCTTTATAGTTATCTAATTATATAATTTTAGAAATATAAAGTAAAAATGTGTGCAATATTAAAAAATAAGTTTAGTTTTGAAAATACATAATAAAAATGTATATATATAAATTAACATCTTTTTTAATTTGCTTTAGTTTTAAATGGTTTATAAGGTCCAATTAAAGTATTTTTGGGGTTTGAAAATATAATTTAGGGTTTATTTAGCATATTATATATATATATAGAAAGCATATATGTTTTTGCATTGACAAATAATTTTATTTTATAATGAATAAGATAGAATAAAAACTTTTTATTTTCCTTGAAAAAAAGTCGTAATTTCATATTAAGTAAATATGAAACTGCATTCTTCAAATGCCTCTTTGGCATTTTTTAAAATGGTGCTAATGTTAGTTGTAAAATTTTAAATTATAAAAGAACAAGAACAAATTATTTAAATATAAACAATTAAAATTTTGGTTGAGTAAGGGATATCTAGTGGTATGTCCTTGGATTTTCATTCAGAGGCCCAAGTTCAAACTTTGGCGCAAGGGGACTGGGATCCTAAGTTCAAACTTTGATGCAAGGGGACTGGGACCTTCGTAAAAACTTGTGTTTTTAATTCAAATTTTTTGTCTTATTAAAAATACCATAATGGTGTCTTTGGGTTTTCATTTAGGAGATCTAAGTTTAAACTCTAGTACAAAAGGATCGAGATCCTTTCAAAAACCCATACTTTACCCTAAAAAAAATATCTATAAGGGACACCATAATGGTAAGTCTTTATATTTTCATCTAAGAGACCCATGTTCAAAATCTGGTACAAGGGGACCCAGACCCTCATATACCCATGTTTTTAATAAAACCCATGTTTTTAACTCAAAGTTGTTATATCATGAGAGATACCCTAGTGGTATGTCTTTGGATTTTCATTAAGAGAACCCTAGTTTAATCCTCGGTATGAGGAAGCTTGGCCCCTTATAAAAACCCACATTTTTAACTCAATATTGTTTTATCTCATGAGGGATACTGTAGTAGTATCTCTCAAAGTTTTTGTCTCATGAGAGATACCCTAGTGGTATGTATTTGGATTTTCATTTGGAGAACCCAAGTTTAAACCTCAGTATGAGAAGGCTCGAACCCCTTAAAAAAACCCATATTTTTAACTCAACATTTTTTATCCTCGTGAGAGATACCGTAGTAGTATCTCTGCGGGTTTTCATTAAAGAGATACAAGTTCAAACCTTGGTACAAGGGAATTAGGACTCTTACAAAAACCCATGCTTTACCCTTATGAGGGATACAGTAGTGGTGTGTCTTTGGGTTTTCATTGAAGAGATTCAAGTTCAAACCCTAATATGAGGGGACTAGAACCCTCATAAAATCATGATTTTACTCAAAATGTTACCTAAAAAGGACAAGCTGTTTAGTAGCGACCAAGTGCTTGCTAGTGGGTTGTCTCGGTTTAATTCCCTTGAAGGTCCCTACAAATTTATTTTTATCCAATAAGCCACTATTTATAAATGTTCCCCACACAACAAAAGAAAAAGAAAATTAAAATTTTGAGTCATCAAATTATTTCAAGAAACAAGAGTTATGTGATTAATTAAATTTAATATTTTTTTTGAATAAGTTGTGTGTGGCTTCTATTGGGGCCACTTCCATTACAAAAACAAAACATTGCTTTCATTACATTTCTATCAAATTAATTAAATCATACTCAACCTACCTTTTGTATTAAAAATATTTTTCATTTTCTTTTCTTATCAAAGAGATTTGCCATCTTCCTCATTGTTTTTATCATGTCATACAAATGCCTTCCGAAATTGAAATTTTGTTGAGATAAAATTCAACATCATGATGGCTAAAATATTTGTTGATTTATTGTCCATTTTTCATATCTATAAATATAAATATATTATCTATAACAATCTAAGAGTTTCTTAATATATATTTTTAGGGTTATTATTCATACTCCTAATATTTCAAGATATTATTTTCATTGTGTTTTTATTTGTGGGTTTAACCCCACTTCTTGTTAAGAGTTGTGATATTTGCTTTGGTTTTCCCATATCAATATCCCTTTGGGTTTATTTTTCTTTTTCTTTCTTGGGTTTTTCTCTCTTTTTTCATTTCCACCAATACTTTCATCTTCATCCATATTTTCAATATTCTCACACTACTCAAAGTAAGACTTATCATATATAGGTTTTTCTTGTTGTGCAAGATTTGTAAAGCAAGGAATAACCTCAAAAGCATATTCTTCATATTTCCTTAAAAACTCTAAAGTGCAAGGATGCTCTTCTAAAGCAATTACCTTCTCATTTTACCCTAAAAAACTAAAATTATTATAGACTTCCTTCATCCCCGTTTCTTTATTAAGATGATGTTGAAATCCTAAAGTGCAAGGGATAACCTCTATACCAATTTCACTTTTATTATCAAGAGAGTATTTTATACTACTTGAGGAAAATGAAGAAGATTTACCTGGATCTATGGAACTTAAATATTAACCCCTTGGTTTTAAAATTTATTATATCACACTCAATCATCTCATCAATGATGATCACTTTAGGTGCAACATCTACTACTTGGATCAAACTTTCCATATTGATGCAGGAGCATCCGGAGGCAAAGCTGGCAATCTTGCATCAACCAAAATGTTTTTTTTTTTTTTTTTTTCTAAGTGTCAAAACTGTCGCGATATCGCGACGCTTTTTGGTGAACAGGTCAAGATGCCAAATGGTCGTGAAATCGTGACATTTCTTAAGCAGTGCAGTCGGGACGCCAAACTGTCGCAAAATCATGACATTTTTGTTGCAATGTAGTCTGGACGCAAAATGGTCATGAAATCGCGACACTTTCAAAAGCAGGGTTTGAAAGCACAGGAACATCTTTGACAAAAAGTTCTAAGGCACAAGAAACGTCACGAAATCACGACACCTTCGAAGACTAGGTTTCAGGACGTCGTGAAATCACGACACCTTCAAGATAAAGTTTAAAATACGTCACTAAATTGCGACACTTCTAGGAGGCAATACTTGGAAGCATAAAGACATCACAACGCCTTCGAAGGCAGAGCTCAAAGATGTCATGAAATCATGACATATCCGGAGGCAAGGTTCCACAATGCAAAGATGTCGTGAAATCACGACACTTCCGAGCCAAGGACGTACAAAATGCAAAGATGTCACGAAATCATGACATATCCGGGGGCAAGGTTCCATAATGCAAAGATGTAGCAAAATCGCAACATGTCACAATTTCGTGGCCCAAGGGAGGAAAACAAGTAAGGAAGGCCTAGACGTCGCGATTTCACGATGTGTAGCGGAATCGCGGCCCCAAGGAGGAGAGAGAATCCTGACGTCAAAACGTCGTGATATCGCGACCAAAGAGGAGAGAGAAAGTGTTGGGGAAAAAATGTCATGATATCGCGACAGGGCGCTCACGACGTTGACCAACCGACGACTACAGGGACCAGTGCAGAAGGACACGTGGCGTGAAGTTACATGTGGCCCGAGAATATGAAGTGGTTATAGGAAGCATGGCAACAGGACATGTGGCATCAACTGCAAATGGCCATGGCTCATTCTTAAGAATGATTGACTTGGCAGTGGATTGACAGGCAGCTGCAGGGCATATCGCCACTACAGGCATGATGTTTCGATGCATCTGACAGCATTTTCCGATGGGACAGAGCATTCGTGCGGGCGGTATGGGGAGTCTCGCATTCTAGGTAATGATGGAGAAGGAGGTGGCAGCCGAGGAGAAAAAGGCATGCATGCATTGTATCGAGGGACTCTTGGCCATTTATTTTTTTTTTGGGGGGAAACTTGTTGTGTATTGGAGGGGGAGACCTCTGATTCTAAAGAAGCTTGCTGGAATTTGCCTGTGCATTGGTTATTTTCTACATTCTTGCTGTGTGTTGTGTGTAGATCTATATTAATTGGTATCAGAGCAGGTTGGTTCTGAGAGTGCAAACCGATCACCGAACAGAGAGGCAGTTTGCACCAGGACCATGGTTGTGGGGTTGTGAAGAAGAAGCAATATGCCTCCACGAAGAGACCATGGTGGTATAAGGCACAGGCGAGAAATAAGGGAGGAGGTCGATCTAAGAGCCTTGCAAAAGCAAGTTGAGGCCCTGCAAGAGGAAATTAGAAGAGGAGTCGAGCTGAGAAGGGAAGAACCCAGTGAAGATGAAGCGTGGGAAGAAGAAGTTCCATCTGATGCGGAAGAGGCCTTGGACCCAGCATAGGCTAGGCTGTACAGGGCTATCTCCCAGATTGGGAAGAAGCTAAAATTTGACGTCTCGACTTACTCTGGAAACCTCAACCCTGAGGAATTAATAGACTAGATCAACGACATAGAGTAGTACTTCGAATACGAAGAAATCACAGATCCAAATAGTATCAGATTCGCAAAAACCAAGTTGAAGGGGCATGCTAGCATCTAGTGGAAAGGAGTGTAGTTAGAAAGGAACATGAGGGGAAAGAAAAGGATCACCAGATGGGATAGGATGGTAGAGAAACTAAAGAGGCAGTTCATCCCTGTAGATTATGAGCTGGATTTGTTGAAGAAAATGCAGAGTCTTCGACAGGCTAGTAAGTCTGTCAAGGAATATACTGAAGAGTTCTATCAAATCTCTATCAGAACTGACCATTCGAAGGCGAACAAAGAGAAGGTCGTACATTACATAAATGGATTGCGAACCAGCATTCAAGAAGAGTTGGGACTAGTTAGAATGAGCACAGTGGAGGATGCATATCAGTTTGTATTAAAAGTGGAAGAGAAACTAAATAGAAGGTTTGATGGCAAGCAGAGAGGGAAGGATAGGGGTGGAAGAGCTGGTGGAAGAGGTAGTGGTGGAAGATACAAATATTTTGGAAAAGCTGTGGAAGCTAGCAGCAACTAGAAACAAAAATAAGTGAAGGAGGAGGATGACCAACGCCCACGCAATCAGAGCAACAACTACCCAAGAGGAAGAGGTAGGTCTGGGCGAGGTTTTGGAAGAGGTGTCTTTAGAGGAACCTTCTTCAACTACGGTGAAGAAGGACATAGGGCATACAACTGCCCATAGCATCAAGAGAGGCCAAATTGAAGACCAGAGGGTCAGGCCCGAGCTGTTGTAGCAGACGAAGGTGTAGAGTCTGAGCATTCAGAGGAGGCAAAAAGAGGGGAAGCCATGATTATCAAAAGAGTCTTGCTGAATGAAGAGGAAAAGGTAGACCAAAGGAATAGCCTTTTTTGGACAAGATGCAAGTGCGCAGGAAAGGTCTGTAATATCATTATTGATAATGGAAGCACTGACAATTTGGTTTCAAAGGAAATGGTTTCCAAGCTGCGATTGGAAAGGAGAAAACACCCACACCCTTATCGAATTTCATGGTTGCAAAAGGACCATTGGGTGCTAGTGAGTGAGCAATGTCTGGTGAAGTTCAACATTGGAACTTACCAAGATGAAGTGTTATGTGACATCTTGCCCATGGATGCATGTCACCTGCTGCTTGGGAGGCCATGGTAGTTTGACTGAAGTGTTGTTCATGATGGTCGAGCCAACACATATTCTCTTTCAAAGAATGGAGTTCGCCATAAGTTAAAACCCCTGAAAGATGTGGATGAGAAAGTATGCAGCAGTGCACGAGTCTGTCTAGTTGATGGCAGAAGATTCTTGGAAGGCCTGAAGCCGGATCATGTGTGTTATGCTATAATCCCCAGAGTTAGGGAAGAAGGATGCAAGGAGATTCCAATGGAAGTCATGGGATTGTTAGAAGAATTCCCTGATATCATTTTTGAAAATGTTCCTAAAGGTTTACCACCTGTTAGGAAGATCAGTCACCACATAGATCTGGTGCCTGGATCGAGCTTGCCAAACAAGGCTGCACATCGAATGACACCGATGGAAACTGAAGAATTAAATCGGCAAGTTCAAGATCTATTGAAGAAAGGCCTGATAAGGGAGAGTCTTAGTCCATGTGTTGTACCAGCAGTATTAGCACCCAAGAAGGATGGAGAATGGAGGATGTGCACCGACTCTCGGGCAATCAACAAGATCACCATTAAATACAGGTTCCCCCTATCGAGAATGGATGATATCATGGACTGCTTGAGTGGAGCTGAGTACTTCACAAAAATTGATTTGAAAAGTGGATACCATCAGATCCGCATTAGAGAAGGGGATGAGTGGAAGACAGCCTTCAAAACCAGAGAAGGACTGTATGAGTGGCTGGTTATGCCATTTGGATTAACCAATGCACCTAGTACCTTTATGAGGTTAATGAATGAAGTTTTGAAGGAATTTTTGGGCAAATTTGTTATTGTTTACTTGGATGATATACTGATTTTTAGCAGAACCTTATAGGAGCACCTGATGCACATCAGGAAGGTTCTTGAGAAACTACGGGAGGAGCAGTTATTGATCAATCTGAAGAAGTGCAACTTTGTGAAGAAGGAGCTGGTATACCTGGGATTTGTCATATCAACAAATGGTCTCAAGATGGACCCCGAAAAGGTGAAGGCTATCTTAGAATGGCCTATCCCAAGGAGTGTGACCGAGGTTAGATCATTTCATGGTCTGGCCAGTTTCTACAAAAAAATTATTAGAAACTTCAGCAGTATTTGTGCATCTCTTACTGAGACAATGAAGGGAAACAAGAAGGAATTCCAGTGGACAGTTGGTGCAGATAAAAGCTTTGCTATGCTGAAGAAGAAGGTCACTGAGCAACCCGTTTTAGCACTTCCGGATTTCAATAAGGTGTTTCAGGTAGACTGCGATGCGAGTGGCAGTGCGATAGGAGCCGTCTTGAGCCAAGAAGGTAGGCCTATAGCTTATTTCAACGAGAAGCTCAATGATGCCAGGAGAAAGTATTCGGTATATGATCAAGAGTTCTACACCATAGTTCAAGCACTCAAGAAATGGAGGCACTATCTGTTGCTGAAAGAGTTTGTTCTCTATACCGACCATCAAGCACTGCAGTTTATTAACAGTCAGGGAAAATTGAATTAGAGACACCTGAAATGGGTAGAGTTCCTGCAGAGCTATGCCTTTGTGCTGAAGCATCGAAGTGGAAGATCCAATAGGGTGGAAGATGCATTGAGTAGGAGGCAATTTCTGATGACAAAAATGAGAGTGGAGGTTGTAGGGTTTGCTGAGCTCAAGAACTTATACCTCGTGGACCCCGATTTCGCAGAAGCTTGGAAAGCCTGCACTAGGCCTGTTGCGTTGGACAGGACTAGATGGTTGGATTACCTGATTCAAGATGGAATGCTATTTAAGGGGAACCAGTTGTGCATTCCGAAGAGCTCAATGAGATAGAACCTCATTAAATAGAAGCACAGTGGGGGTTTAGCTGGACACTTTGGTCATGACAAGACCATCTCATTGGTTAGTGAAAACTATTACTGGCCACAATTACAGCAGGATGTGGCAAAGTTTGTACAGAGTTGCAAGATTTTCCAGATGGCAAAATGTGTGAGGCAGCCTACTGGTTGGTATCAATCGCTACCTATACCTGAGCGGCCGTGGGAAGATATTAGTATGGATTTTGTGCTTGGTTTGCCTCGGACGCAGAGGGGGCATGATTCCATCTTTGTGGTAGTGGACAAATTTTTGAAAATGGCACATTTTATCCCATGCTAGAAGACTAGCGACGCGGTCCATGTAGCTGGTTTGTTCTTTAAGGAAGTGGTACGCCTTCATGGGCTGCCAAGAAGCATTGTGTTGGACAAAGATACCAAGTTTGTAGGTTATTTCTGGAAGACCCTCTGGAAGAAATTAAAGACGGAGTTAAAGTTCAGTTCTGCTTACCACCCGCAAACAGATGGCCAAAAAGAGGTGGTTAATCGAAGTTTGGTCAACCTACTACGATGCTTGGTAGGGGAAAAGCCCAAGGGATGGGATCTGGTGCTGTCGCAAGCTGAGTTTGCGTATAACAGCTCGGTCAATCGGAGTACCAATAAGTCACCATTTTAGATTATCTATGGGAGCAGCCCACAAAATGCTTCAGAGTTAAGAAGGCTGGAGACAAGGGAGAAATGCAGTGCTGAGGTAGAAGACTTTGCCGAACACTTGAAAGGAGTGCATGAGGAAGTGACAAGACACATTGCCAAGATGAATGCTCAATATAAGATGAGGGCGGATCAAAGACGCAGAGCTAAGGAATTCCAAGTAGGAGATTCGGTCATGGTCCATCTACGGAAGGAACGGTTTCCTGCCAAGACCTACAACAAACTCAAAATGAAGAAATTTGGGCCATGCAAAATCATTGGCAAACGGGATTCGGGTAATGCCTATGAGGTGGAGTTACCAAGTGAACTTAACATCTCCCCCGTGTTTAACATCTCAGATTTGGTTGAGTATCATGAAGGAGAAAGCAGTGAAGTACCCAGTCCAGATTTGTGGAGCATTCCGGCAGTCACCCCAGTTGCGGACGAGATAGAAGAAATTCTGGATACGCATGAGGGTTGCAGTACTCGAAACAGGAGTTATTCTAAGTATTTAATCAAATGGAAGGGCCGACCCATAGAAGATGCGACTTGGCTATCCAAGGCGGAGGTTGATCGTTTGGGTCTACCTCAGTCAAATCAGAAGTGAGGTCACTTCTCAAACCCACCCCGGGTGTCTGATGCAGGAGCATCCGGAGGCAAAGATGGCAATCTTGCATCAACCAAAATGTTTTTTTTTCTAAGTGTCAAAATTTTCGCGATATCGCGACGCTTTTTGGTGAACAGGTCAAGATGCCAAATGGTCACGAAATCGCGACATTTCTTAAGCAGCGCAGTCGGGACGCCAAACTGTCATGAAATCGTGACATTTATGTTGCAACGTAGTCTAGACGCAAAATGGTCACGAAATCATGACACTTTCGAAAGCAGGGTTTGAAAGCACAGGAACATCTTTGACAAAAAGTTCTAAGGCACAAGAAACATCACGAAATCGTGACACCTTCGAAGACTAGGTTTCAGGACGTCGCGAAATTGTGACACCTTCAAGATAAAGTTTAAAAGACATCATGAAATCGTGACACTTCTGGGAGGCAAGACTTGGAAGCATAAAGACATCGCAACACCTTCGAAGGCAGAGCTCAAATATGTCGCGAAATCATGACATATCCGGAGGCAAGGTTCCACAATGCAAAGATGTCACGAAATCGTGACACTTCTGAACCAAGGACGTACGGAATGCAAAGATGTCACGAAATCGCGACATATCCGGGGGCAAGGTTCCACAATGCAAAGATGTCACGAAATCGTGACATGTCACGGTTTTGTGGCCCAAGGGAGGAAAGTGAATAAGGAAGGTCTAGACGTCACGATTTCATGACGTGTAGCGAAATCGCGGCCCCAAGGAGGAGAGAGAAGCCTAACGTCAAAACATCACGATATTGCGACCAAAGAGGAGAGAGAAAGTGTTGGGGCAAAAATGTCGTGATATCACGACAGGGTGCTCACAACGTTGACCAACCGACGACTGCAGGGACCAGTGCAGAAGGACACGTGGCATGAAGTTACAGGTGGCCCAAGAATATGAAGCGATTACAGGAAGCATGGCAACAGGACATGTGGCATCAACTGCAAACGGCCATGGCACATTCTTAGGAATGATTGACTTGGTAGTGGATCGACAGGCGGCTGCAGGGCATACTGCCACTACAGGCATGATGTTTCGATGCATCTAACAGCATTTGTCGATGGGACAGAGCATTCGTGCGGGCGGTATGGGGAGTCTCGCATTCCAGGTAATGATGGAGAAGGAGGTGGCATCCAAGGAGAAAAATGCATGCATGCATTGTATCAAGGGACTCTTGGCCATTTATTTTTTTTGGGGGGGAAAATTGTTGTGTATTGGAGGGGGAGACCTCTGATTCTAATGAAGCTTGTTGGAATTTGCCTGTGCATTGGTTAGTTTCTGCATTCTTGTTGTGTGTTGTGCATAGCTCTATATCACATATATTTACTCTTCCATTTATATTCAACTTGGGCATCCTCACTTCCCATTAGGGTTTTCAAATATGATTTTCCTTCCAAACTAACCAGTGGGGTGGGGTTGGGGTTGGGTTCTTGGCTTGCACGCCCTCATGGCTCACACTCCCTCCTATCTCTTATTTCTATTGATTTTCCTTTGCTTTAGCAGTTTTTTGGAAATAATATTCACCACATTCATGTTAAGGGTTTGAAGTGTTGACACACTTCAAACTAATATGTTGCTATTCCATCATATGTGAAGATCTCAATATTGGCTTGCACTCCCTCTTAGCTCCTCTGGACTCGCACACACTCTTGAATTGCACTTTCTACTAGCTCGCATTCCCCAACTGGAACTCCCTACTAACTCACACTCTCTCTTGTATCTTCTTTCTCTTGACGTTCCTTTGCTTTGATAATTTATCAAACACAATATTTTTTGCATTCATGATAAACTTTTGAAGCATTGATGTACTCCGAACGAATCTACTACTCTTCCACCATATCTGAAGATCTCAAGATTTGATCACATTCCCTCTTGGCTCGCACTCACTCCCACACTCCTAGCTCAATATGGATAGCTATTTTTAAATTAAAATTTTATATTAGTAATATGAAATAAACTATATATTCTAAATGCATATTTTTATTCGTATTGTAGTTTAATTTTTTTAACTTATTAATATTTATTAATAAATCTTATATAGACTTTAATATTAATAATTATGAAAATTATACATATTTAATATATTATTTTATTTTTGTATTTTTGAAATAAAACAAATTATTTTTTTAATTTTAAAATAAAAAAAATTATTTTTTAATTTTAAAATTTTGTATCTAATAAATTATATGTTTTTATTGTAATTGACCTACAATATAGTATAAAATATAAAATGTAAGCAATTACATGGAACCCCTCATAAAAACTTATATTTTTTACTCAAACTGAGAATGCCTAAGATTGATCCTAGGAAAACTAAGTCGGGATGACTTAGGGCAGCTAATAGAACTCTGATTGTTAAGCTAGATATGGGCATCATTCAAACTAGCATAGAAGATCTGGAAAAAAGAAGACTAGTTTGTCATTTCTTGGGATTTTTTCCAAGCCTATTTGCTTTCAAATTTTGGGCTACAAAAATTTAGAAAACAAAAGGTGAATTAGAAATCTCTATTTATACAAATGGTTATTTTCATGTTTTTTTTCTAATAATGAAGATAGAGAGAAAACATTTCAAGGGGGTCCTTAGTTATTTGGAAGGGCAGGAAATTTCATAAAACCTTGGCATACTAAATTTAAAGTCAAAGAAGAGATGCCTTCTATAGGTCCTATGTGGGTTAGACTATTTGGCCTCCCAGTTGAATCTAGAATACAACTATTTTTCTTCAATTAGAAACTCTTTGAGCATAAACTCTTATATTATTTATGCTCATATTTGTGTTTAATGGATTTGGACAAACCCCTACCTAAAAATATCTCATTACAATCTGGGGAGGACACTTGGGAGCAAGTTGTGGACTATGAGAACATTCATTTTTGTTGCAAAATTTGCCATGAATATGGGAATTTGGCTAGTGTTTTTCCAAATAAAATTCCAAATCAAAAGAAAGAGGATACAAACTTAGCAGGTTTCCAAATGCCTAAGAATAAGAACACTCAAAAAAAATAGTTCTGAAGGATCAATCAAAGTTATCAGCTAATATGTTTGAAATTCTTTCCACAAATGATGTCCTAGGTGAAGAAGAGGAAATAATGGAGACAAAATGTTAGAAACACAATTGAAATATGTAGGTAAGGACTTAGAAAACCAGCAAATTGAAGGTTTTCAACAAGAAAAAAAAAGAAGAAAAATATACAAGAAATACAATATTTTAAATGTTGATATTCAAATAATATAGGTCCCAAGATAGACTCCGTTGAACCTTCCAGTAACACTTTGGATTTGTACATGCATTCTTTGAGGTTAGAAACCATCCCATATTCAATTGGGGTAAATCAAGAAATAAGGAAAAAAACTAAAGATGGATTCCAACCAAAAGGTAGGTCACAAGACCAATCAACATCATATGGTAAAAGAAGGTGAAAATCTTGTAGAGGAAGGTAATATTAATGCCCTTACCAATTTTTTTAGCCCTAGTATTAATGAATATTATCACTTGGAATATTAGAGGACTCAAAGGGAGTCTTTCAAAACAAAACAAAATTAGAAGAATGATTCAAACAAACCATCCACATCTTATTTTCCTTCAAGAAATGAAGATGTCAATAGAGGAAATGGATTCAATTACTAGTAAAATCTAGCCAACTGGAAAATTTACTTCCCTTAGTTCCCAGGGGACTTTTGGTGGCATTGCTTGCCTTTGGGACTCAAAAGAGGTAGTTAATCACCATATGGTTGTAATCTAGGGTATTTTGTCTATAGCTATTCAAAGTAGACATTCTAACCAAATTGTACTTTGCATAAGTATTTATGCTTTAACTACTTTGGAGGAAAAGAGGAGATAATGGAAGGATATAACTATATTATCTCTCATTTCCATAAAGCTTGGATCTTGATCAGAGGATAATTCAATACCATCCTCTCTTTGGATGAGAAAATGGAGGGAAATAGAAATTTGGACAAAATAATTGATGTCATGAGTGAATATATTGTAAACCTTCATCTTGTGGACATCCAACCATATAATGGCATTATGACTTGGTCTAACAGAAGGCAAGGCTTATCTTGTATCATGGAGATATTGGATAGGTTCTTATTCTCTAATAATTTCTTAATCCATGGTCACATTCCTAAGGTGAAGACTCTTAACAATATTGGTTCAGATCATTGGCCAGTCATGGTGGAAATTTGAAAAACCAATGTGAGTTTCTCACCTTTTCGATTTCAATTAACATGGTTTACAGACAGTTCCTTCAGAACCTTAGTGCAGCAATGGTGGAAGGAAGGTTAATCAAGGCATGGGACTAAAAAAATTTGTTTTACCAAAATGTTACAATACATTAATCCAAAATCAATATTTGGAACTAGAAGGAGTTTGGATATGTCTAGCCAAAAAACATGAAGTTATTTCTTAGCTTGATAATTTGAATAAGAAAATTCATCTGGATGGCCTCATAGAGAGTATAAGTACAGATGAAATTAGACTCATGGATCAATTAGAGGAATGGAAAAAAAGAGAAATTTATGGAAGCAAAAATCTAGGATCTAATGACTTAAAGAAGGAGATCAAAACATAGATTTCTTCCACAAATATCTTCTAGCTCGAATATCTCACAACTTTATTTCTATTCTAAAGATGTTTTCTACACTTGGGATGGAATGAACTCTATTATTACAAATTACTTTTCTAATCTATTTTTTGTTGCACCTCTTGACTCTGGTTCTCAATAGAATATTCTTCAAGAAATCCCTACTCTTATCACTTTTGAGGAGAACTCTATTTTGACTACTCTAGTTACTATCAATGACCTTCAACAAATGGTTTTCAAAATGCAAAAAGGAAAAACCCTAGGTCTTGATGGTTTTTCCATTGAGTTCTATCAAGAGTTTTGGGATATCCTTCATGTTGATGTATTAGAGGTAGTGGAAGAAGCTAGGAAAGCTAAAGAAATTTTGAAGGTTATCAAAAAAATTATATAGCTCTTGTTCTAAAAGCTTAAGAGGTAAATCATATCTCAAATTTTAGACCTATAGCTTTATGTAATGTTCTTCTCAAAATCATTACAAATATTATGGTAGAAAGGCTAAGGTCTCTTTTGCAGAAGATTATTTCCCTTGAACAAGGGGGTTATGTGGAAGGACGTCAAATAGTAGATGAAATAGTTCTTGCTCAAGAAGCCATCCATTCCATGGAAATGCAAAAATATCCATCTATGTTCATTCATTTAGACTTATCTAAAGCTTATGACAGAGTGGATTAGCACTTGTCAAAGTTTTAAGGTAATTTGTCTTCTCTCAGGATTGTATGGACTGCATTATGGGATGTATATCTTCGGTCTTGTTATATTCTTATCAATGGTAGGTCTTCTCGATTGTTCCCTACTTCTAGAGGTATTATGCAAGGTGACCCCCTCTCCCCTCATTTATTCATCATTCTTGTTGAATGCTTGGGCAGGATTAAAACCAAAAAATAGAGAAAATAGAACCCTTGAGGGAGTTACAATTACTCGTGGAGCTATGCCTATTTCTGATCTTCATTTTTTTTATGACTCTACTATGTTAGGTAAAGCTACAATTAATAAAGCTTCTAAAATTAAACAAATCATTAGTTGTTTTTCTAATGCTACCAGACAATTGATCAATGAAGACAATTATAAAGTTATTTTCTTTCACTGCTTTCCCAGACAAGAATCCATGGTCTTGGATAAATTAAGATATAAGAAGACCTCCCTTATAATCACTTATTTAGGTATTCATATCAATATTAAAATACAAAAAAAAAATACTGGAATTGGTTGTTGGATAGAGTTAAGAAAAAAATTGGAAATTGGACCAATATGTGGATTTCATTTGGAGGTAAAATTACCTTTGTAAAATCAGCCCTTCAAGCTATACTTATTTATGTTTTTATTGTGTTGAATATCCCAAAGGAAGTTCTTCAAGAATTGGATTAAATCAATCATCGGTTCCTCTATAGTGGTACTAAGGAGAAAAGAAAATGGGACTTGGTGAAATGGAAAACTTTATGCCTTCCCAAGAAAGAAGAGGGGTTAGGATTCCATTTTTCTATTAATAACAATAAGACTTTAGCTGCTAAATTATATTGAAGGGTTTTGCATAACCCCAATGCTCTTTGGGCCAAGAATCCTCATGCTAAATATGCTAAGAACAAAAGTCCTAAAGACCTTGTTCCTTATCAATTGCCTACCAAATGTTCTCTCATATTAGTGGTTATTAAGATTGGTAAGGATTTGATTAATCAAAAGTTATTTTGGATCATTCATAATGGTCAATAGGTAAATTTTTGGATAAATTTTTGGGACGGTCACCAACCTTTGATAACTCAATTTCCTAATTGGAGGCCTTGGAAGGAGGAGCTTCATCGACCTAACTAGATTTAGGTTGCTAATACTATTGATACCATATTGGTAATTCATATGTTGGTAGATGGTGGATCCCTATTGAGTATTATCCTATTCAAATGCCAGAAATGCAAATAAAAGATATCCAAAGCATCCTTCATATGATAGTTCTCTCTTGGTCCCATGATAAAGAATATTTTGGATGGAACAACACTACTAAGGGTGAGTATTCAGTTGCTCAAGGTTATTTGGTCTTATGCCATAATAATCCCAACCTATAATATGATATATTTACTCAATTGCAGGCTCTAAAGCTCTAGCTTAAGGTGAGGTTCTTCACATGGATTTCATTGCATCGCAGGGTGCTTATTGGTGAGCAACTTATGAAATGTGGTTTTCATGGCCCATTTAGATGTAAAATGTGTGGAGAGAATGTGGAAAATCTTAGCCAGTTTTTTATTGAGTGTACCTTAGCCTCTGAGATATGGAGGAGAATGGTCATCTTACTTGGCTTATAGTGGTCCAATTTTATTTTTTATTTTGAATAGCTTTGGAGGGATTGGTCTAATCAAGAGGGTGTTGATCGTTTTATTAGGCATAGTTTGGATGGGTTCTACCATTCTACCTTGGAATATATAGAAGGAAAGAAACAACTAGCTTTCAATCAAGAAAATAAGGACATTCACTATATCTATTAAAATACCATTGTCAACTTAGTTGAATCAATCCAACAACTCCTTAAACACCCCTAGAACTCCCACCAAATATGGGATCAAGTGATGCAAATATTGAATATTAACTCTTTTAAATGAAAACAACTTAAAGGGAATGTGAATAATCAAAATATGGATAGAACAAGGAATTGGTAGCCTCCTCCTAAGGATTTTAGAAAATTCCAATACCGATGAAGCCTCTAGGGGGAACCCTAGAAAATCTAGTTTGGAAGGAATTGATAGACTTTCATATGGTTACCTAGTTTTCACTTTTGCTAAAAATTGGGGTATCCTTTCCAATAACCTTGCTAATGGGCATGGTATCATTAGAGGCCTTTGAGAGGCTACTAAGATCGGATGGAAAAAGTTGTTGGTTTAATTTGACTTTCAAGTCATGATTAATTTTTTAAAGACTCCTAAGAATCATAAGGTTGATTAGAGAATAAAAAGAATTTTTGAAAAGATTCACTTAACCTATAAGGGCTTTTTGAAAGTTGAATACAATCTTGTGTTGATGCTTTAGCTAATTGGGAATTGGACAAAGGTGATCTTACTTACAATAGCCACCCTCCTAGATGGTGGGATTTTCAAATAAGGGAAGCTCTTATTTATATCCTTTCTTTGAATGGCTTCAGCACTAGAGGTACCTAGTTCCTTATTTCTTTGTTTCTGCTTCTCTTTGGTTTGGTCAGGGTATTTTAGTTTCCTTGCTCAAACTGATCATTCTTATATTTCCTTTGTTGAATATTTCCTGAACAAATAACCTTTTGGCCTAGAAATGCCAAAGTTGTGTTCTATTTTTCCTTCTTTTTAGTTTTTTGGTGTATGTTGTTTTGTATTGTTTTCGTTCTATTTTATTTGTGTTTTTTGTGTTGTTTTTGGTGTTTTTTATGTTTTTGTATTTTTTATGTTTTGTGTTTTTGTGTTTTTTGTTGGTTTTTGCATGTTGTTTTGTTGATTTTGTATTTGTTTCATGTTTTTTGTTGTCTTTTGTTATTTTTGTGTTTTTTTGTTGTTTTTTGTTGTTTTTTTTATTTGTGTTTTTGTGTTTGTTTTTTTTGTGTATTTGTTGCTTTAGGATGCTCTTTGAGTATGTCGAAAGAAGCAAGCCAGGTGCAAGCCCTGGATATTTTTTTTTATTTGTATTTTTTTGTTTGTTGTTTTAGGCATGCTCTTTGAGTATGTCAAAGGAGGCAGGTCAAGTGCGAGCCTTGGGTAATTTTGGCGTAATAGATACCCATGTCTCATTGAGACTTACCCAAAACTAACATCCCAACTGAGATGTTTTCCATAAACAAAAATATTAATTATTATGAAAATAATACATATTTAATATGTTTTTTGTATTTAAAAATAAAAACAAAATATTTTTTAAGTAAGAATTTATCGGATGAACTTTTTTTTATAATCAACCTGCAATATAATAATAATAAAAACACAAACACTCACCATATTATTTGTTTGTTTTTGTTATATTATATTTTCATTTATTTATTTTTTATTTTTTGAGAGGACATTATTACCATAACTTGAATTAATTTCATCTTACTAATTAGCTTGAATTAATTTCATTTTAATAATCAAGCAAAAAATTAAAGTTTGAAAGTGTTTTATAAGAGTAGAGTTCTTTTACAAACACATATTTTAGTGTTGATTTGTTTTAGATATTTCAATAGTTAATTTAGTTTGTGCAAATGTTTTTTCTTGTTTCTAAATAATAAATAAATTATATTTTTGAGTTTAAAATATATTTTTTTAATTTATATAAAAATTATGTGTACTTTCAAGAGATGGAGTATTTTTTAAGAAGTTGAAAAGTATGAGGTATACGATCATCCTTCTTGGATCTTCATTAACGAAATCTAATAACTTTTACCATTATAATATTCGTAATACTAAAAGATATAAAACTTTACTCTTAATTATTTTATAAAATAATACAATGTAAAATATTTTTATTTACACCCAGGTGTTGTAGGTGAGTTGGATAGGAGAGGGCAATCCTCCAAGGGAGGTCCCAGGTTCAAATCTCCACCCTACCAAAAAGCTGAATTGGGTATCCAAAATCCAATTGATAATGTTGGTGCGAGCAAGGTCGAGTGCGACTCTGGGTGACTTTGACGGTGTAGAACCCCCTGTTCATGGTCTCTCAGACCAAGGCGGTCCCCCAAGGGGTTTTTCACTTAAAATATATATATATATATATATATATATTTATTTATTTATTTATTTATTTATTTACATACTTTATAATTATTATTATTTTTAATTTTTTTAAATTCATCAACTTCTATCCATATGTTTTTAAACATACTTATCTCTTATATTTCATATCTACAAAGAATGTGTAGAAATTTAAGACTATAAAACCGGATATCATTTTACTCATTTTTAGAGTTTGGCATTGTCATATTTATCTATAGTAAAAATATTTTTAGTTATACTAAACTTTTTTTTGGTAAGTTAATGGAATTCATTAAAAAAGGGCATTTGAAAGGTGCCCCAATGCCTTGTACATCAGCAAAAATGAGAACAAAAAAGAGGAAACAATAGAGGATGCAAAAAAGGAAACACCAGAGGAACAAAAGGCATTCAACCAACAGAACCAAAAAGGACCTAAATCACCAAAATATGGAGCATTACAAAAAAGTGAAAGCTAATACTAAGCTTTCATTAGCAGAAACAACAGACACGCTAGTTGGGAACATCATTCTACATTGGTGATGCAACCACAATCTCTAGGTCAGCGTCCTTAACATCATCCTTTGGCGTATCCTTTGGGGCTTCCTTGCAAGCTTCCTTGGCAATCTCCACAACCTCCTCATCTTTGACACTGTATTTTATATCATAAAGTTCCCTCATAGCATAAGTAGCCTGAACATCCTCAAAAGAGTCACAGAAGAACAATAGGATAAGTGTTTAACGCTGCTCCTTAAGCTTCATAATAGCTTTTCCAATGGCAACATAAGTAGTTTCCAGGTGATTGATAGTAGTAGATGTGGTTTGGACAACAAGCTTATGAAGGTATTTTTCTACAATGTTAGGAGAATTAGAAAGTTCTTTCTTGGCCCTCTCAGAGGAAGGAGTGGGCATTTCAACAATCTCCTTAAATTTAAGCCTTTGGGAACAACGAACGAGCATTTTTCAATTTTGGATTTTGTCTTGATGTTGGACACAGCCTGAGACTTCTCAATCTGGTTCTTTCTCTTGGACCTAGATCCATTAGGGCTAGGAGTAGAGGAAGAGTTTTCTTCAGTAGAGTCAATGTTGGGGATATTACCTTTGGGAAACTTAAGAAGTAAAAACCTATAAATAATTTTGAATAACCCCTGGTGAGAGGGCCAACTATCATCCTTTTTGCCTTGGGTTGAAGTTATTGCATAGTCCATAGACCAGTAGAGAGTAGCAAGGATGTTCATCATTTTGGCCTCTCAAAAATGGTTGACAAAGGCTAAATGAAAACTACATAGCTGGGAATCGGGATGATCAATAGTCAAGTATTGCATAATAGGCTTAAGTAATTCTTTCCAAGGGGTGGAAAGGTGATGGCAAAACAAACCTTTTTTATGGAGCTTGCGGATCATGGATGTTTGTTCAAAGTGGGTCAGTTCAGCCTCTCAATGGTGTTTGTTCCTTCATATCACCTTGCCCTCAAGGATTTGTCCCATAAGCTTGGCCAAAATATCCATAGTTATTAGGAACTCCACGTCGTTAATGGTGACAACGCCATTGTCCCAAGTCTCAGTAAACACGGTAGTTGCCTCCCAATCGACGCTAGAGGATATTTTGAAAAAATTGATGAGGCCACCTTTAACCTTCAATATGTCATCAGCAATTGTCTCAATTTCAAATATCTCAGGCTTAGTATACTTAGGTTTCTCTTCTTTCATGATTGATAATCAAAGAAGAGTAGAAAGGAAGGAACGAAAAGGGGAAATTACAGACAGGAAAAGCCATAGGGAGACTGGGGGATAAATGAAAGGATTATGCATGAAATAATATAAAAATTTGGTGAGGTCGCAGATCCGAAACCAACAATAAAACTAGTAAAAATACCTCAAAAATTAAAAGGCCCACTTATTGGAAGAATATTGGCTAGGTCTGGGAACAGAGAGGATTTTTTGATATTGGAAACTACGACAAGTGATTGGAAAGTGCAATCTGCGGGGATAGTGTTGACTCTTTGAGATGCCAAAAAAATGGATCCAAAAGAATGAACTGGCATAGGAGACATGAAATATTGGAAACCCCCACAAAATGATCCTCGAAACAAAGCAAAAAGAAATTCGGTGGAGGATGTTTCTCGAAAGAGCCAAATAACACAATCCAAGAAAAATGGACAAGATATGATTAAATATGGTGTTGAGATTTGCATTGGGATTCCAAGAAGGAATGGTTGGTGAGAAATAAGCACAGGATGAATAAAAATACGGTGGGTAGTGTGACATCACGTTGGTAAAAGAGCAATGCGTAAAAATGTGAATAGAAATGTTAAATCTCATCATGATCACAAATATTTTTATCTAACCTGGAAATCGTAGCGACTTCTAGAGGAAGATATTATGTCCACGTCAGTAAACCATGAGCATTCACCTCGATGTTGGTCAATCTGTCAGCAATAGATTTGGCTTCTCTGAAAATATGTTGGACGATGGTTTCATTCTATTCAGAAAGGATCTTCTTACTTTCTTCAATCATGCTTCTTATCCTCCAACTAGTTGGCTTGGAATTTTTTAAAAAATTCATTATGTTTATAGAGTATCCTTCAACAATAATGTTCCCTAGAATATTTTTAATGAATTGGAGGCCTTTCCATAAAGTCTTGGCTTCAACCGAATGATTGGAAAGAATTCCCAACGGTTCAGAATAAGCAAAAATAGAATTTTCAAGGTGACCACGAAGGATATTACCAGCACCAGCACTGCCAGGGTTTTCTTTAGTAGCTCCATCAAAGTTAAGCTTGATCCATCCAACAGGAGGAGGATGCCACTTGATGTTGGTTCTTGAAGTTGAAGGGTTGACCGATCTTGGATATTCTAGGCAAATATGATAGGATTTGAGTAAATCATCCTCAAAGGACAGACGAGGAAAAGGATCAAGTTGGGCTATGAGGATGTTCTCTTTGGCACAAAGGATAATTTTATTGACAATGAGGATGGCATCCAATACCTTTTTTTCAAACACTCATCTATTGCGTTCAAGCCATATTTTCCAAAGGTAATTTTGTAAGCAAAATTTCCATAGTTATACTGAACTTTAGTAGTTGACTTCTATGGTATATTCGGTATGCTCTTTCATTGATAAGGCTAAAAAATAATAATTGAAATTAATACTTCTTATAGGTATAATTCATTATCAAATGATATTATTTTTTTGTTTTTTCAAATTAGATTTATTAAAAATGTTTAGAGAGGTTAAAGTGATTTTTTAAGTGAGATTGATCTTTAGCAAGTTATACCATCATATTAAAAGAAGTAATATGATTGTTTAACTAAAGATTCATTTTGATGTGTTATTAAAAAACTTATATATATATATATATATTTTGGTTATTGTGAGAAACCTCTATGATCGACGTACAGAGTGAGCTATACTTATCAATAGGTAATTTAACACAAATCCGTCACACATATATTTTAAATTGGGTAATATTTTCTATCAATTTTTTTCGTATATTAGAGGAATCGATTATTTGTTACATTTTTATCGATTTTTTGAGTTCTACCACTATAATTTCCAATTGTATCGGGTAAAATTTTTAACATAACTGATGGTATTTGTGTGATACACCCTCCATCTCTACAAGGCACGAGGGATTCAAACCATGGTCTCCACCCTCTCAAGAAAGTGGTTTGACTAGTGGGCCAAACCCTCCACCTATAATCCTTATTAACCTTAACATTGTGTATATCATTTGAGTAATTTTAATTAAATAGTATACTAATATATATATATATATATATATATATATATATATATATATATATATATATATATATATATATATATATTCTTATCTTTAATTTTATTTCATAATACACAAGGATTGTCTCATTCATATGTGTGTATGCACATTGAATAGATACTTTCATATTTTAAACCATGGTATCAAGAGGATCAATATGTAACTTGAGATTACCTTCTTGCTTTCTTCTACAAATAAATTCATCATAATTATTCATGGATGGTGGCAATGCAATTAGAACTTTAATATTCACTCTACCAATGTTGCTTTACAAATTTTTTGGATGATGGGTTTGAGGAATCATATAAGCTAAGCCTATTGGTTTTTTAATAGAATCAATTATTTTTTAGGATATGATGATTAATGAGTATAGGGGTAAATTGTATGGTGAAGTTGTTAAAATTTATAATATATTGCAAAAACATCCCAAAACATTCATTTACTACAATCATATGCAGAAAAAGAAAGAAGAGCATATAGATGAAAAGAGAGAATGAGATAAACAACATAATATGAGAGAAGGAAAAAGGGGTGGGTGTTAAGGGGTACCCCCATAATATGTTATAAATGATTGCTCATTAAGACTTATTTATAGTGATACCAAAACCTTAATGAGATTTTAACCTTAGGATGGCATTAAATAAACCTTGAGGTTAACCTTACAATAAAATAATAATAAATTACCTTTTAAGCAAGGTTATCCATAAAAGTGGTTTTACCAATATTACTAAGGGTGAATACACGAGGGTTCCCATAGGCTTACATGATGATTCTTAAATGCTTACATCAAAAGCACTTGTATGTACATCACCACTATTGGCCTTAGTATAATAAGTTCAGGTTTCAAATATTTCAATATCCCATTAATCTAAATTGAGGTGCCAAGAAGAGAAGATATTAGATATGATACATCTATAATAAATGCTTGTATTGACCCATTGGAACCTACTATCTTCTCTTTTCCAAAGGAACATGAACTGTATCAACCTCTCCCAAACATGTAGTCATGACTCCACCTCCTAGATCAAGATATTGATATTCCCATGATAAGATCTTCAACATGCACAACTATTACCATTATTATCCTCCAATCACAATAGAAGGTAGTTTAATCATGAAGAAATAGGAAGGTCTCTGAATAAATAATCGTAATGGAAAAAATGTATACCTTACACTCATCACCCAAACCTACTTCTCTTGCAATCCAAAATATTATCAATCATTAAAATAAAGGTTTATTATAGTTAGAGCAATCATCCATTATAATAAAAGAGAAGAAAATACAGATTTTGATAAGAAGAATTTGCACTGGAAAAATCTTATAGAAAATAATAGTAGAACCATGAACTAATATCAGCAATATATAGAGCTAAAAAACTATGTTATTTGAAAAAATGGGCCTAAAGATTTTGTATGCAAAATTTACATCATATGAAAGGTAATTTTAACGCATGAACAAGAATAAAAAACCAAATGTTAAACCATAGAAAAAAATTGTCAAACTGATAATCGTCATTTGTCACCATTGGATTGGATGATAATGTTTAACACTTTGTAGGATATGATTTGTTGGATTTTTCTTCATATATATGTATAAAAAAAATTATTTTGTAGTTTTGGATCCAATGAGGGTAAAGCCCAATATCCCCTATGAATAAACAAGGGCACTAACCAATGCATCATGTGCGCGTGTCGAAACTGAAGAAGAGAAAACATTATTTGTTGTCAATGCTTGGAGAAAGAGAGAAAAGAAAACCTATGTTGAGCTTTGAACTTGAGACATCCTACTTATGAAATAGGCATCCTACCACTATGCTACTATTTTTGATGTGATTCATAGTCAAGGACATCTTATTTTAAGATAAAACCTGTGATTTATTAAAAACAAATACATTTGGTAGACATCATCAGAGTTAAACCTTCGACCTACCTAGAGGGAGCCTTTTTGCTAGCCATGCTATATATTCTCCTATGCATGTGAATGTAACCAAGGCCCCCCTACCTACCTATTTAGATAGTTAATACCATACTCTATCCACTTTAAATGAAGAAAAAGAAACACTAGAGTGAAATGAACTCCCAACCTATATTCCAATAGAGAGCATATGGACCATTGTGTCATCATGTGCTACTAGACCTATCATCAAATCTTGTTGAGGAAATTGATGCCAAAAAGACATAGATGAAAAAATATGTATAATTATTTTAAAACACATAAAGGGTGCTATGGAGGTTCAAACTAGGGACCTCTGATTTTTCATCCAAGCATGTAACCATTGAACCACCCAATATTGATAAGTTTAAACCTACAAAATATTTGGCAACCATGCCTTTGCATCCCTTTGTCTTTTCCCACCACATAACAAAATATTCTAATTTTAAAATTTAAATTTATGGAGGGGAAGAGCATATTTTTTAGACAAAAAAAGACCATGAAATGATAAAATCTCAATAAGTGTTGAACTAGAACCCCCCTAAAATTTTGTAAGAAATCCATTAGGACTGATAGTTTATATATATCTACTATGGTTTTTCCTATATAGTCATTTTATGTGATTGAGTGAAACTACTTTGTTTTATCTCTAATAAAATGTTGGAATTTTTAATATGTTCCAAAAAAATCTTAAAACATCCATTCACCACAATTATAAGCAGAAAAATAAAAAAGAGCAAAAACAAAGAGCTGATAGATGAAAAGAGAAAAAGATATAAATAGCATAATATGAGAGAAGGAATAATAGGTGGGTGCTTGTGGGCACCCTTACAATATTTTCATGTATCATAATATGTTATAGATGATTTGTCATTGAAGGGTGTTTAGAGTGATACCAAAACCCCAATGATAAGTTAACGTCAGGCCAAAATTAACTTAACTTTGAGGTTGACCTTATAATAAACTAATAATAACTTATCCTTTAAGAAAGGTTATTTATAAAGTTGGTTTAACCAATTTTAGTAAGGGTGAATACATGAGAATACCCATAGGCTTACATAGAACTATTCTATAGGATTACATGAAGATGTCTATAGGTTTAGATAAATATGCTTGAAGGTTTACATAGCTCTAGCCTATGGGCTTACATGAATATGCCCGTAGACTTACATCAAGATGCTCGATGGCTTACACATCACTTGCCCATAGGCTTACATGAAGATGCTCATAGGCTGACACTAAGATACCCGATGGCTTACACATCAATTTTCTATAGGCTTACATGAAGATACTCATAGGCTTACATCAAGATGCTTGATGGATTACACATCACTTGTCCATAGGATTACATCAAAAGAATTTATAGGTACTTAACTTTTCTTAGCCTTGGCCTAATAAGGTTAATTTTAAATATTTTAGTAGAAATGGGAAGTATATGGAGTTAATGATACACAAAGGTTGGTACATTCTTGCATTGACATATTTTAGGTTAAATTTTTTAAAAAGAGCATGGATTATAGGATCCAAAAATTTGTTACAATCCACTTTAGGAATGTGTTGGGAATTTACTAGTGACATTCAATACAAGAAGATAAGATGTGCAAACAAGAAATACAAATAGACCATATTCATAGGTAGATAGTGACATAAAAACTAACATGGTTACTACCATTGAATTCCAAAAAGAGAGTGGTTATGAAGGATAATGTAAAAGGAATTTTACAACCTCAAGAATAGCAATGCATATAGAAAATTTTAGATATATTTTCAAAATTTTGGCTAAATGCAACCCATTTTAAGGGAGATTCCCTCATACAAAAAGTAAAAATCATAAATTTTATGAAATAATTGATATTTCAAAAGAGCAAATCACTCTTCAAGTATTAAGGTCGATAAAGTATGGCATAGGATATAAGAAAATGGCTTGGAAAATGATATTTTATCCTCATTGATAACAACGAAGAGTTAAAAGATTGTTAAAGGTATTTATGATCAATTTGGATATGTAAATTTAATTTTGTATCAATTTTTATAAAGATGCCATTAAAGTAGAGGATTTAACGGGAGTAGAAATATTTACCTCAAGTTACTCTCAGGTGAAGAATTGCTATAAACAAGAGCTAGGGTATCCATTGTAAGATCCTTTAGTCATTTGTGAAAATTAGAGCTACACTTTGTGGGACCTAATTATACTTACAAGATCACTTTACCATTTGTAGAAAGACTATGCATGAAATTTATGAATTGATTATGTCAATTGACCTTTTGATTTGTGGATGAATTGTGTTTGTGGCACTAGCCTCTCAATTTTTGTTAGTCCTTTCTTCTATTATGGAATATTATTTATAGATTGGACCACACTAATGTTATTTTATTCTCTCCAAATATGTTAATTTATCAACACTAATCTTGCTATGGTCACAGTTGTATTTCCTTTGTTGTATTTACTTTATTTCCTCACATCCATTTTTCTTCTATATTTATTTTTATGCATTTATATTTGTTCAATTTAGCTAGATTAGTTGGGATTTGACCTGAATCCTAATTTTGAAAAAATTATACCTTTACGTGAGTTTAATAATTTTTGGAATGACTAATGGAACTAATGTCTATGGGAATGAAGCCTAGTCCATTCATATTTTATTATTTATATTTACACAAATCATATTAGACTTTTATTAGAGTTGCTAAATGTTTTCTAATAGCATCAAATCAATCATAACCTATAATATTTTATTAGATATGCTTACTATGAATTTATATTTGTTTATTTTGCAATTTTGTATTTGTAGGTAATTTATGGAATGACAACTCCATTATGAAAGTCAAGAAATTATCCAAGTTCAACATTCTTCATCAAAATTACCAAAAAGTTCCATGATTAGATTATTTTTTCTCTTGTTTTTTTAGCTAATTTTATTTTGTAGGGTGATTTATCCTTTTAATATCAAAATTCCACCAAATTTTAAAAAGAGAAATTTACTCTTCTAAAATAGTGCTTTGCATTTCGACCTACTAAGAAAATTATCTTTGAACAAAAAGAGTATTCACTCATGTTTAACAAATCATTTTTGTAGGTTTTGAAAACATACAAATTTTTCAAACTTACAAAATTGTGATTCACTCCTTCCTTTTTAGAAAGAGAAATTGTTATCCATGGACAAGGATTATGATTTGCTTCCTTAGAAAAGATATGTTATTGCCCTAAAAAAATTATTCACTCTTCTTTTCTAATAAGAGAAAAAAATTGCTCATGCAGGGAGAGATGATTTATCTAGGATAGAAAATTGTGACTCACTCCTTGAAAATAATGATTTTCTCATTTACCGTAAATTTTATTTTTTTAGAATTTTCATGCTAGTTTTTCACTTTCTATAGGCATAATCAAAATAAAACATAAGCGTATGAATACAATATCAAAAAATCAATGGTGTATTAAAGAAATTTACCTATTCAAACTCCTTGTGTATCAAATAAAAGACACCAAGGAAAAAAACCAACAACTATTTGGATACAAGAGTTCAGAGAACTGATACAAAATCCTTAAAAAGAAAATTAATTAATGGTGACTTTCATTGAAAGTAATGTGAACCTTGATATTTTCCACTTGTCTTCATCACTAGTATCTGTAACTCTTTTAGGGCAAGTGAATCCTTACATTCTTGCAAGGAAACCTAGTGGTGAGGTATTATCAATTACCATGTAATCTAGCCAAATGTAGACCACCACTAGTCCTTCTATCCATACTCTCATCACAAATCCATTGGATAATATGCCACCTAGAGTGTATACCAATAAAACACTATTAGTCCAAATCCTACCTTAATAGGTCCTACTACATCATAGTCAATGTTAATATAGCCCCAAAACTAATAACCCCAAGCATAAACTAGTAAATTAATGAGTTCACCATCCTAGTAACTTCAATAAACTATGTCCAATCCATAAACTAGCCATGGTCAATCATAACCCAAACTAAATCAAAAATTTAGCATCCCAAATATACATCAATTAAGGATGCAAGGCCTACTCAATCCACTAAATTAAGGTATGGGAAATCAAAATTAATCAAATCCTAATACTATACAATATCAATTAGTCCCACTAAACCCTTAGCCAATTTTTTTTTTGGTAAATAAGATACTATAGCATTAATACCGGGTTTTATAGGTTGACCCAAAACATTTTATAAAAATCAGCCTAGGGCTATTGATGAACATATCCTTACTAAGGATCCTATATATGTAAAATCTACATGCCGCCAAATCCATTACATTCGGTAAGGCACATAGCCTGTTATCAAAAAGAAACTTCCCATACAACATTTTGGGTATACCCCGAGAAAACACACATGCATCATAATTACAAAAAAGAAACAGACACGAATCCCTTCCTTGAGACAATGGAGAAACAAAAATTTGTAGACACACATAGTAGAGTATATAAAAAACTCCCACAAGCTCTGTATTGACAGTTACTCTTAATAATTCTTTGGTAATTGATTTCTTTCGTATATGACATGCTTTGGTACCACATACTATCTTGGCCAATCAGCCTTGGAGAAGTGAACCTGCTGGCTATATTTATGGCGGTGGCTATCTGGTGGTCCACGTGGCTTTGGTTCGAAGTCTTATATTGTCATTTCTTTCCTTCCCTGTGATTATCAACCAACATCAAATTACTAAGATGACTAGGAGCCATGTTATCTAACATGTGACTATCCCCATTAGTATTTGTGGTATTTCCAAGTAGCATCCATGAATATTGACAACTCAAATAATTTTTATTATGAGTCCAATTCAAAAAAGAGACGGGAATACTCCTAGCCTTCGAACTTACAGTGCCTTCCCTGTTGGTAAATTCGACTATAATTCTTGGCATTCCTGTTGAATAATCTCCTCTACTTAACTCGGGACACCGTGTTCCCATTTGAAATGTTTGTCACCATCAACACCCAAATTGGCTAGCTTATCAGCAATTTTGTTAGCTTTTCGAAAGACATGTTGGGCTTTTATGTCCTGTCTTCCCTAGAAAAGGATCCTAGCCTCTTCAACAATTTTTTTAATCCTCCAAGGAGGTTTTTTCCAATTATTGAGGATATTTATAACGTCATAGAGTCTCCTTCTACAATCAAATTGCCTTCTAAGTCTTGAGTCATTTGAAGGCCTCTCCACATAGCTCTAGCTTCAGCTTTGTTTTTTGTCCTTGTTCCCAAATATTCAAAAAATGCAAGCATCATATTCCCATTATGATCTCACACAATACCACCAATGCCTGCTTTGCTAGGATTTTCCTTAGATGCTCCATCAAAATTAAGCTTAAACCAACCCATAGGAGGTGGAGACCACTTAACATTGGCTCTAGGGTTGACTACCCTAGGCACAGACTCATCTAACAAGGTTAAGCTTAAATATTGAGCAATCATGGTCTCCTGTAGATGAGGTTTACATCTATCAAAAGGGATAAGGTTCACATTATCATTGGCAAAGGATAGGATCTTGGCAATGATAGTTTTATGATCATGGATAGACTCATTAAAGACTCTATGGTTACTTTCTAACCACACCTACCAAATATAGTGATTGAGATAAATTTTCCACATGTATCTAAATCTTTGTCTTGAAAAGGAGCAAGGCCACTGGATGAACAAATGAAGTACGATGGCTGGTTTAACCCATGAAATATTGAAGGCCTAAAAAACCCCACTTAGGACAGTCAAGGAAAAATGGCACTCAAGGAAAATGTGATAAATGGTCTCCCAATTAGCCCTGCATAGATAACAATGATTAGTGATACAAATACCTTTACACATCATATTATCAATGGTTAGAATTCTTCCTTGGATAACCAACCATGAAAAGATTACAATTTTTGGAATTAAATTTTTTATCCAAACTAAGTCCTTTTGGAGGACAAAATCCTCGTCATCAAGCAGAAGCTTGTAAGCTAATTTAATGGTGAACTACCCATTTTTCATATGAGCCCAGGTCACTTCATCTTCCTTGGGTCTCATGGGGATAAACTATTTCCCGAGAATGTTACAAAGATCATTTTATTCCGCTTGAAATCCTTGAATTCTTATTTGTTTCCACTTCATTCTACCTCTGTCCTCAACCATATAATCGGAGACTTTTTTGCCAATGAGTTCTTATGTGATATCTCTAATTCGGGCTAAGTTATGATATTGTGTCAGTGGTTCGTCCTTAGCCCACCTGTCATTCCAGCAATTTATCCTCTCACCATTGCCTAAAACCATCTTAAACCTTTTTTGATGATTTCCTTACAATTAAGAATTGCTTTCCAAAAAGCAAAACCTCTGATGGGAACTGAGTCACTTAGAAATTCTATATTTTGAAGATACTTTCATTTTATGATAGTTGTCCATTCATTTTCTTCACCAAAAATGAGACTCCATGCCTGCTTAGCTAGTAAAGCTAAATTTATATGAGCAATTCTCCTCAGACCTAAGCCCCCATTTTCCCTGGGTCTGCATAATTTGGTCCATCCTACAAGGTGTATCCTTTTTTTCTCCTCTAATCCAGTCCATAAAAATTATTTTTGGATTTTCTCAATTTTCTAGAAAACCTTCACAAGGGCTTTGAAAACAGAGAGGAAATAGACTGGAATGCTCTAAAGAGAGGCCTTAGTGAGGGTCAACTTTCCTGCTTGAGATAGAAGATGACCTTTCCATCCAGAAAGTTTTTTTGAATTCTTTCAATAACCCTGTCCCACATTGACTCTCTCGGAGAACCAATGAAAAGAGGGAGACCAAGATACGAAGTGGGGAGTTTTGCTATATCACACCCTAAAATTTTTGTAATCCTTCCTTACCTCTGAATGGGGGTGTTCAAGAAATATAACTTACTTTAACTAAAATTAACTTTCTGACCAGCAGCGTCCTCGTAGAGTTGCAAGATGTATTTAATTATTTTGGCCTCAACCACTGATGCCTTAGTTAATATAAGGGTATCATCGATGAATTTTTGGTGAGAAACAACCCTAGTGAGAGATGTTGCCTTGATTCCTAATATTAGCCTTGAACTACAAGCATTTTTTATGGTTCTACCTAAAGCTTTTGCCACAATGATGAATAACATGGGGATGATAGGGTCCCCTTGCCAAATTCCTCTATGACTTTGAAAGTAACCAGCAGTTGTTCCATTAACTAGAATCGAGAACCATGCTTTAGAAATACATTCTTTGATCAAATTAACCCATTGGTGGTGAAAACCAAACTTAATGAGGATATCAATCAGAAAGTCCCAATTTAGCCTATCAAATGCTTTGTTCATATCAAGCTTGAGGGCAAAAAAAAACCTGTTAGTCTTATGAGTAGAGTGCAGAGCTTCATGAACTGTGATAACTCCATCCAAGATTGACCTACCCTGGATAGATCTTACATGACATGGATCTATGATGTGGGGCATAATATCTCTCATTCTATTTGCAATGGATTTAGTTAGGATCTTGTAAGAAACATTGTACAGACTGATTGGCCTGAAGTCAGCCATAGATTCAAGGGTTTGCTTCTTAGGAATTAAAGAAATAAAAGTAGATTTGATACATTTTGGGATATGATTTCTTGCTTGGAATTCTCTAATAGCAGAAATTACATCTTCACTTATGATGTCCCAAAAATCTTGATAGAAATTAGGGGGAAAGTCATCGGGTCTCGAGGCTTTGTCTGGCTCCATGCTAAAAAAGGCTTCCTTAATTTTCTCATCATAAAATGGATCTAGAAGCTTAAGGTTTATATCCTCATTTATTATGCTAGGAATGGATTGCAATAGAATATCTTTGGCCTCCTCATTGCACTACAATTCCTTACCAAGGATAGAATTGAAATAAGTTACTGCCTCCTTTTTTATTTCTATTAAGTCTTGAGTAATAGAACCATCTGCTTTTTTAAAAAAATTTATCTTGTTATTGCTTCTGTTTCTAAGTGTGGTGACATGAAAAACTTAGAATTTGAATCTCCATATTTCAACCAAAGAGCCCTTGATTTTTTCCTCCAATATATTTCCTCACTAGCCAAAATGTTATGAAACTCTGCTAGTTTTGTTCGTTCCTCTTGCCTAGTAGTTTCATCAACATCACCATGTTGGATCCTCTGATCAATTATATTCAAACTTTCAACAACCTATTTTTTATTTTCAAAGAGGTTCCCAAAGACCTCTTTGTTCCAAGTTCAAATCTTTTCCTTAACAAACTTTAATTTTCCAGCAAGTTTAAAAGTTGCACTACCCCTGACAGGTTGCTGCCACCACTGATTTAAGTTATCTCTAAAACTTGAATGTTTGATCCACATAGATTGAAATCTAAAAGGTTTCTTGAAGGACAGAGAGTTAGGGATCTCCAATAAAATGGGATTATGGTCAGAGGTAATTTTAGGAAGGGCTTGTAGGGTAGAATCACCGAAAAAATTTGTAACCTCCTTTGATAGAAAAAACCTATCAAGCATTTCTTGAATGAGATGACACCCTATCCATCGATTGGTCTAGGTATAATTCGCTCCTCTAAGTTTTACATCCATAAACATGTTGGAGTTCACAAATTCATTGAACTCATCCATGCTCCTGATAGGTGGTCCATTTCCATCCATTTTTTCTGAAGGGTAAAGAGAAGTGTTAAAATCCCTAGCCAAAATCCAAGGGACATTATGGAAGATTTCTCTCAGATTGCCTAAGTACTCCCACAGTAGAGTTCTCCCTTGAATTGAAGCCGGGGTATAAATATTTGAAAGGATCCATGACCTATTGCTATTTATTTTCTTAAATAAAACACTAAGAACCCTGTCATCTTTCTGAATAATGGTGCCTTCTACTATCCAGGTATCCCACAAAGTCATAAGACCTCTAGATTCTCCTTTGGCTGATTTGCAAACCATCTCCCCTTGATTCTATATTTTTTTTGCTATTTTTTTATTGAATCTCATCATTTTTTGTTTCTTGCAACATGATAATAGTTGGATTCACTTGATTTCTTATTGCACTGACTTCCTTGTGTTTGGGCAGGCCATTGAGGCCTCTCACTTTCCATGAGAGGAACTTCAATTAGATTGTTTGGGATTTCTTCCTCTCCCCCTCCCTTGAGGTGGTTTTCCTAATTTGTTGTCTTCAGAACCTGATATAACCTGTTGAAACAAGGTTGTCTATTTTCCATTGGCAATGTCATTATCTGTTTTAATTTTTTGATGCTCAGCATTTGATATTCTCTCTCTTATTTTTTCACTGCCAAAATCTATAGGAGACTTCACAGTTTTCCTAGTTTGTTTAGGACTAAACTGATGGGAGGTAATTTGTTGCAGAACCGGACTGCCATATTCCTCAGTCTGTAGAGTTTCACATATCTCCACCCCTACATCCAAATATTCTCCTTTTTTCCTATATTCCCCTGGTCTGCGGAATGGCCCTTTAGTAGGATTCACTTGGATCCTAGTGATGATGTTAGGGAGATGAGATTTTTTATTTTCCAATGCCTCAACTTTCTTCCTAAGTTCTTCAACATTAGATTTTGGCTTTGGGATGCCCACTGGGCTTGAAGTATTTCTAGCATTGGGGTTTAAGGATCCTGAATTGGATGTGGATTCTAGAGATCATGCATTAGGGTTTGGATTTGTGATGCCCACGGGGCTTACAATAATTTCAACATTAGGGTTTGAGGATCTTGACTTGGATGGGGATTCGAGAGATTTAGAAAGGTTGGCCTGAAGGTGTTGGTATTCCATGTCTTCTGATAATCCTCCTACTCCCATATTGGATAGAATTGAAAATTTATTTGAAACTAGAGGATTGGAACTTACCTGAGTATTTTGGTTTCCAACAACCTATTTTTTTCCTTTGTCTTGTTGGGACCCTGCACCCTCTCTTTTATTTTTTTGGTAGACATAGTTTGCCTGATTGAAATCGCCTCTACCAGGAAAACTCCTCAAATTTCCTCTATCTAGCATTCCCTACTTCTGCTTTTCTCTATTCATTGCCAAGTTAGGGCATTGATTGCATAGATGTCCTTGATTTTTACATTTTGCATAGAATGTCGGTCTGTTCTCATATTCTATCGATTATTTTCTATAGTATTCTCCATACTCTAGCTCCACAAACCTTGGCAATTCATTATTCAAATTAGAATTTACGTAGATTCATGCATGAGTCATCCTTGTCCTAGCCAAGGTCGCATGGTCAATGGATATCATGTCCCCTATAGTTCTGGCTATGACCTACAACCAATATTCATTGAAGAACTAGGCAGGTAGACTCGAGAGATGAACCCAAATAGGGGTAATGTTAATATTTTGCTTTTTAGGGTCGAAATCTTCACCCCATCATCTGATAAAAAGGCTCATTTTGCCTAGAAACCAAGGACCTCCTATTAAAATGCGGTTAGCATCCTCCATATTTTTAAAAAGGATAATGAAGAACCCTCGAGTTAGAGCTACCAACTCCAAGCTGCCTATCCAAATTAGACTATTATGTAGAAGTGGTAATTCCCACTAGTCCAACAAGGAGCTCCAATGATTCAACGCATTATCTAAAATCCTCCATTATCTCTCTATGTTCATCCTTCATAAAATATACAAATCCCATCAAATCAACCAATTTTATAGTATATTTCAAACCCATAAGTAATGTAAATTCTAACCTATAAGTCTATTGTAATTCATAGTACAAAATTTGAACCAGTAATTTTCTTCCCAACAACCATAGTCAATCAAAATTCTTAAATTCATTCAAATCAGTAGATGGTCTAATATGTTCCATAATGGCAAGCATATAGTGGCCTTCCATAATACCAAATGAAAAATGACCCATAGATGTCATACAGACATAGGCCTTAGTGTTATCAAATATATATGCAAGAAAGGTAGAAAAATCAACTTTTAGATTGAAAATACTAAGGTCATTTGAATTTTTTGGTCTATTCTCCAATTCCTATTGTTGCATTATATTAACTCCAAATATTTGATGGGAATTGTAGTAAGACTATGATGTATTATCTCAATAAATTATCAACTCTAGAATAAATTTGTTAGATCTAAGAGGAGGATGATATGGTATGGTTGTTGGTGTTCTTACTTAGATATAAAGCTACATTATGGTATATAATTTTGACAAATAACTCAATCATAAATTGGGTCTTTATTGTTGAGTCATTCATGAGATGGTTTGGAAATCTCGATAATGTGTATTTAGTACTATTTTAGTTGAATGTTAATCAAAGGCATCCAAATAAAAACGTCTATGATTATATCATGAGGTTTATGGGGGCATTGTTATTTATACCCATGAGCATGAATCCTTATGATAAATAAGCTTTAGCATACTATAGTAGAGATCTATAATTGGATCTGGCCTTAATAGTTAAAAATGCAAATTATATTATCTTAGTTGGGGCATTTTAAGAGGTAGTTCATGTTTAAGATGTGTTGATTCAAGTAGTAAAACTACCATCTACTCCACCAATGGCTTATACTACATATTAGATCAACCTTATACTCTAAAATATATAGTATATCACCACTACCATACCTATTCTAAATATGTATCATCAGTTGGTGTAAACTTACCAAAATGCATAGCCTACAACTCCTCAAATTACTTCATTATCTTCTACTACACCCATGTACTCATAAATAAATCCCCCCTACATAGTCACTTAACTATAATAACTACATTGATTTTTATCCTATTTCAACCATAATTACTAGCACTATCCACTCCATATCAATCATCTAATAAAACCATGACTCTCATACCCTAGAATCAATTTTTGTTTTGGTAATTAAAATATTTGTATTATGTGGGTTTTATCTAGATTCCAAAACCAAATATATTAGCTTTTATCAGCATACACTAGCAGTCATAACCATAGACACCATCAGGGAAACCACTTAGGGAATCCATAACTTGGAGTAAGACGAAATCCAAAAATTTTGAAGCTTACAAAACATTTATTGCATCATCATAAAAGATGAAAATCCCTCTTAATACACACCATTTTTGGAATAAGTGGGAGCACCGAATGACTACTTGGACTTCATTTTTAGATCATGGAAATGGCTTGTTCGTGTGACCTAAGAGTGAATATTTCCAAGACCAAGCAAAGTCACCTTGAAAACAGACAACTTTGAAAAAAGCACTCTCTTGGGGACCATCAAAACAAGCAATCGAGGAATGGGATTAATGGTGGTGGAAAAGCTAACTGACATTGCATTGAATAAAATTTTGTGGGCATGGCAGGCGAGATGGTGACAAGGGCCAATAAAAGGAGGAGAAGAAGGATGATCAGAACATCTCATTAGGGAGCTCATTATCCAAACAATAATTTTTAGCTTAATCGATGATTTCTTGAGGAATATTTCTATCCAAAATAGTCAGGGAATTTTGTCTAACTCCTTTGTTAGCAAGCAAGTTGAGCATTTTATTAGCTTCATGGTACACGTGTCAACAGGTGACACTGAGCTGAATTTGGATCAGATTTTTGGTCTCTTTAATGGTGTTCCTAACATTCTATAAAGGGTCTTTGTTGTTGTTGATATAATTTGTAACATTGAAGGAATCCCCTTCAATTTAAAATTTCCCTTTATAACTTTGGATGATGTGTAACCCTCTCCATAACGCATGAACTTCAACAACATGGTTTTATTGGATCCTTAAGTTTTTAGCAAAGGCAACCAAAATTTTACCCCTATGATTTCTAACAAGACCTCTAGCACCTGTCATTCCCAGATTTCCTTTGGAAGCGCCATCGTAGTTAAGCTTGAGCCATCCTTTTGGTGGAGGTTTCCTTAAGGATGAATACAATAAGTGATACAATAAAAATCTTGGTTAATGATTAGACAATAAAGAGTAGACATAATCTTGGATGGTAGTAAATAGAAAAATGATAGCAAAGGCAAACTTCTACCTCATAAAATATTGGGTCAAATATCAACCTAGTAATTAGAACACCAATCAACTATAGAAGAACATGGTAAATATAAAATTAGAAATAAACATTTTATGGTGTTTCATGTGCAATGCTAGACACAATTGTAGACATGGAAAATTGACCCACTTGAGTGAGTCATTTTCCCAATTCTCTTAGAGAGACCCTCCAACTTGTCCAGAATAATTTTGGACCTCTCTTTTCCTTGCTCCAACAAAATTGCAATCATACCTGATGGGGCACGATTTCTCCTAGTCAGGGTTTTCTCTTAGGAAACCCTAATGTTTTGCTTAGTCTTCCTTGGCGTTGGCTTTTATTTAGTTTTCTTACTCATTCTTGTTTCAAAACTCTTAAAAATATATGGTTTGAATCTTCCTTTTCTCCCTTTGAATCCCAATCAATCTAACCTAATTTTTAGATTTCTCCTTTCAAGTGAAGCAATCTACAAGTTGTTGGCAAGTGTTGATGTAAGTGCTAACAAGATTTGATTGAAGTTTTTGATTTTATGGAGATCTCTTCTGTTGCATCAGATTGTGTGTTGTTGCCCCTGGTGGATAAGTATTAGAGCCCTAAGGAGGACTCTACCATATTGGAGTTCTTCATCCTTTTTTCTATTTTTTTCTATCACTAGGTTGTTTCGCACTCTTTGCATTTTGCATTCATTGTTAGTTTATTTACATTGTTCTATTATTTTTTCTTTTGCTACAAAATTATTCCCCATAAGTACAAGGTGCGATTTTGCCTAAGGTGAGATCACGATCACCCCATACAAGGCACGATTTCCCTAAAGTTGAGCTTGGGGGTGGAAGTTCACCCCCAAACCCTAGATCCCATTTTCATGATTCATTTAGGGCATAATTAGGTAAATTGTATTATGTGTATCATTATGTTTTATTGCATTGTATTTTGTTTTTTCTTCTTCTAAAAAGGTCAACTTTCACTTTTGCATTCTAAAGGTCAACTAAAACAACCTAGGGGGCTTGACTACTACACCTCCAAGTATAGTCATACAGTGGCCTAATCAAGCTCCCAATTCTAATCATATTTTAAAGGTTTTTTTGAAGTTGTCTTGTAGGATAGAAGCTAAGGGATATTACTAGATGCAATTTAAAGCTTGGAATAACTATCAAATCAGATAAGTGCTTTAGTAGATATTTAGGTTGTTTTTTGGTTTTTTGTATCTATTTTTGTTTCAAAATATAAATCACATGTGAGGAAATCACTTGATTAAATTATTAGGTATTAGAAAAGATAAAAGCATATAGTGTGCATTTAGGGTTTTAACCTTGTTTGTGCATCTCTCTTGTACCCTTGCTTAAAGGCTTTATTTTGCAATCCTAGTATTAGAATTATTCAAGCAAAGAATTATTCTAAGGTTAGATCTTATATTTTTACATCTTGTATTTTGCATTACTCGTATTTTAATAGTATAGAATAGAAATACCAAACAAAGATGATTGTTTAAATTGATACATCAAACACATTCTACCCCGGACTTGGAGCGAGTCCTTAAATTTCTTCTGGTGAATCCTTCCCCTGGTTTCCCACTTGAGTATAGAGTTATAACATGCCTTTGCATTCCACCTTGGCTCCATGTGGATCCATCTAAGAATCGTATGTGGTAGGGCAATTTTCCCTCTCTACAACAGTCTAATAAAATTTGTAGTTGTAATTCAAAATGCTTAAACAATGATATACAACTAGTAATTTTAGGCACATTAAGTAGCAATGACAAGTCAACGAGTGGTAACTTAAATATTTATGATATACCAATCTATAAATTAACAATATGTCATGATAGAAAACTTTGGGATAGTACAATAGTTAGTTCTTGCTATATTCAATGTGAATAAAATAGTCTTTGCTAAGTTTGAGATACCTAAAGAAGAATATATATTTCCTTTTGAGGATCTAACAATATTTGCCTAATCAAAAAGGAGACACCTTAAGGAGTAAAATAAAAACAACTAAGAAATGACCTTAACCATCAACACCCCAAGTGGTTCTACAAATAGTCTAATTTATGGATAGGTACTACTATTTTAAGAAAATAATATTTTTCATGGCATCTTGAAGATAACGGTTTAGTGATTTCAAATCAACTTACTATACAAAGTGATGGTCAAGAAACTACATCAATTCAAGACTAACAAATTAACACTTCTAAAACTTATAGCAGTAGAACTAAATAAGTAAGATGATGAATGAGATAAATTATAAAGGAGTTGAAATGAAATTAAAATATCCATTTTTGGCCAATAAGGACCGCATCATTGTTATAAGACAGTTCACATAATTTACCCCATGAAATGAAAATAACATTATTGATTAAAAATTTAATATCATTGATGAACTAAGAAAAATAGCATTTAAGGTAAACATGTTACATGGGTTGTCTTTGCCTAAGAAAATAAATTTACTATAAGAAGCTCTAAATAAGTAGGAGTGGAGCTATGTTAGGACAAAATCAACTATACAAAAATAGATACAATTAAATCTAACTAAACAATAGAATATAATGGTTAAGGATCCATTTGATATTTAGGTAAATGTGATGGTCATTCTACATGCTCCAAAGCAGCGAATAATGAAAACTACCTACCACATATTTGCATAGTTGACTAAGGAGTTGTAATCATCATGCCTAAATTTATGTGTGAAGAAATCAGTTTATCGTATATCAAAGTAGATAGGGATCCAAATTAAATGGATGGGACACGAGTGGATTTTGTGTAAGTTCTCAAATACCTAATAATGATAATATCTAAACACCCAAAACTCATAATCATCCAAGAGGTATTTGTTGTGGAAACCCTTCCTTTGGAATTTATTTGTTAATGGAATGGACAAGGAAATTATCATGAGATAGGTACCTAACAATGGATTATATCCACATGAAACTTTAGATGGAAACATCATCAAGATTAAAAATGAACCTCCTTATGACCATATCTTGCATAATTTGGATGATTATGGGAGTGTGAACTATAATGAGCTACTAAAAATTGCAAATGAAAAACTAGATGAATGCAAGTTTATTTATGAAGAAACATGAACATTGGGATTATGCAAGAAGATGAGGGTGATGACCTAGGTGGCATATTTGAAGAAACTAAGCTAGGAAATTTAATGATATCTAAAGAACCAAGAAAAATTCCAACACTAATAATTCAATAGGATTGGGATCTAATTGAGTATGGAAAATTCATTTTGATTGGGCCAAACTAGAAATGAAGCTAGTGTGAGCATACATATCACAAATCCATAAGATAAGCAAATAAACTATGTATGTATATTATTTTTCAATTGCACAAATAACATAGAGAAATATGAAGCACTATGTATTGGAATGAGAAAGACATTAAAACTTAGGACTAAGAATTTGTAGGTCTTTGGTGATCCAAAGCTCATAGTTAATCAAGACGATTATGTGTATGCTACTAAGAACAAATATATGAAAGCATATAAATATTGAGTATTGAATTTACTTTTAAAAAATTACACATATGAAATTAAAATAATAGCTATGAAATAGAACATATAAGTTGATGAGTTAGTTTCTTTGGTTACAAGATATGATCCTACCAAAAATATGTGGGATAAATCAAAAGAGCTAGAAGTGGTTTTCAGACTTCTTGTTCTTGATAACTCTAATCACTAATAGGTATTTAATAATAATGCCTAAATAATTAAATAAATTATAAAGTAGGCCCAATATGCTAAGGAATAGAACAAATACAAGGATAATAAAAAACCACCCATATGCCTAGAAGATTAATCAAATTTGAATAATTTGTTTAATCTATATGAGAGTCAATAATACAAGCATCAAGGTAAAGCCTTCATCTTACTATCCCATTGTGATTGTTGAAGGTAAAAACCTATTGATCATTAAAAGAATGAACATAAGAATAAATTGTCATGTTCAAAGAGTTATGTACAAAATATGGTGATATTATTACTTAGGGATGTAAGGATCTAAAGGTTTATGACAAAAAGATGATTGAAAACATAATTGAACTTGAGCCTAGTTTTAAGCAATTTTGACAAAAGCAAAGGCTAACCAATATGGAGATAGAGACCATAATAAAACAAGGACTCTTATAAAACCTTTAAGAATATATTATGTTTCCCTTTAAGCACTCGATATGGGTGTTAATCTAGTACCTATGTACAAGAAGGATGAGGAGATTTTTTTATGTATATATTTTAGAAATATGAATAGGTCATCCCTAAAAGAACATTACTCACTTCCATCTATGAAAAAAAAATTACAAAAAGTATTACTGAAAATGCTAAAAATATCATACACCTATGCAATGAAATAAAGAACAAACTAGATAGCAAACTATGTAACCATAATGACAAAACAAGATATGAAATAATGGTACCCTTTTTATTAAGATCAATTATATCCTTAAAAAGGGTTACAATGGAATCCCGTTGAGGGATTTTCTACCAATTTTATACAAATATTTACAATAAGAAAAGTAATCTAGGTTTATCTTGTAGGATCTTTCTTGCATCCACAAATTGATTATTAACAGGTTCTTGGTACTGTTGTGATGTAGGATAATGAGGTGTGAATCTTTATGTCATTTCTTCCTTGTAAATACTTGTAATATGCACACAAGAATATATAAATATTATCAAAATGATATGAAGAGCATTTCAAGATAAGGCCTCTAATAATGACAAATAAGGAAATAAATTACGTGAAATGCAATAAATACATGCATAAAAAGAAATCAAACTATGCTAAACTATAATTAAAATGTTGTTAGAATCTAATAAAAGAAAGAAAAGAGGGAACAATTATCTGCTCAAGAGGTCATATTTGTGCGGGATGGTCTTGCCTGTTGGCCATATCTTAGAGAGACCATCATACCTATGGGTCATATTTCAGAGAGACAATCCCTAAGCTATGAGTAATTTCCTTGTGGTCGATGTGAGGCGATGCCAGGTTTTGATCCATGGATTAATCTACAAATTGGTGCATTTTGTTGGCAATTTTGGGTTTGAGATCCTATATTCTTGTCTATGAGTTGTCATTGATGTCAAAATGAAATGGCATTAATGTTAAGAGGATGTGTTGGCTTCAAAGGTGGAAGATTCCAAGAGAATATTTTTAAGAGAATCCGGAGAGATTCCATTGGCAATGGTTTTTATTAAAACCAATGGAGGTTCTCTTTATTATTTATTTAATTATTATTTAAAACCCTTCAAGGTTTTAATTAATTAATTATTTAATTAATTAAAGGAGAAATTATTTTTAATTTATTAAAAATACTTTAAGGGTTTTTAAACCCTTTAGAAAGCAAATTTCGATTAAATTCAAAATTAATTTTCTTTGCAGCCGATGTGTTCTAAAGTCCACGTATGGACTATAAATATGAGAAGGTTCCTAAGGTTAAACCCACTTGGAAAATCGAAGGCAATTAATTGGTTTGGCTGCGATCGAATGTTCTATTTAAGATGCAAAATAGGAGAGCTCGTGGTTTGAAAAGCTTTCGAAAAGCTTGACCGTTTATGTGGAAGGAAGTCTGTCTTGGACTTCGTAAGCCCCTTGTGGGCTAGTGGCAACGAAGGCTACGTTTGTGCCTTGCGTAGGCGGAGGTCTACATTTCGATCCCCGCAGAGGGAGCTGTGCATGGATTAGTCATGTTTTTATTAAAACGTTTTTTGTGCCACGAATTTCGGATTCTTCAAGGGTAGTCATTATAAGGTGTGATTATTTTCTTGATATGATTTTTGGCATTGTTTAGCATTGTTTAAAAGACATAGGAGAAATAAGGGGATATTTCTTTGGTTTTATTTTTGAGATTAGTCTTTTGCTATGCTAAATTTAAAAATGGAGATATAAGGTGTAAGTTTTGGTTGTGTTTTTTGGCTTCTTTGGTGGTTTTTTTAAAGAAGAGGAGCTAAAAGGTGTATTAAGGAAAGTTTTTATATTTTCTCATTTATCTTGGTTCTAACCCTAACTTGGTTGGATGTTTAAGGGTTGTGTGTGGTGACAAATTTAAGGATCAATTTTCTTCTACTCCAAAAAGGTATGGGCACATTTTCCTTATGAGTATGATTGGTGTATGTTTTTCTGAAATAAGGTTGGAGTGAAAAGGTTTTCAACTAGGTTTCCTTTGGTTGGGTGTAAATCCTATTTTCTGGTTTTTTGAAGACTACTTATGCATTGTTATCCTTAAGGAGAGTTTTTGGTGAATGCATAATTTCTGGTTTGAGATAGTGGAAGCTTTGTGCACTAGGGTTTATATTTGTGAGTCTAGCTACTTGCATTGAGTTGGTGGAACCCTTGGTTGGCTATTTTGAGTTTGATGGTTTAGTTGCTTCCATAGAGGTTGTTTGATCAAGTTATTGCTTTACTTGATTCATGATATTGGGCTTACTCCATTGAGTTGATTTGAGCAAGTTATTCTTTGCATTTGGTGATATTGTGTTGGTGGCTATTTTGTTCAAATATCTTTGGAGGGAAAAGGATTTCTACTTTTTTCCTTTTCTTGTGATGATTGGTTGAATGCTTCAAGGTTGATGTTGAGTTGAATGATGTTGGTTGACTAAACCTTGTTTGATGAGCATTGTTTTTGAAACCCCAATTGATGGTGAAAAGAACATGTGTATCATTGTTATGTGATTCTTTGCATAGTTGGCAATTGTTGGGGTTTCATGTTCTTGAAAGAAAACATTCTATCCTATCCATTTCAGATATTGAGTTGAGTTTTTAGATTTGAGATTGAGATTGAGTTGAGTTGATTTGAGTTGAGTTTTGAGATTGGGATTTGAGTATAGAACATATTGAGTCTCTAAAAAATTTCTTTATGCTTCTATGAGTTTGACAAATCACATTGGGTCTCTAAAAATTCACTTTGTGATTTCCTACTAAGAAAGTTTTTTTTTTGTGAGCTTGCTGAGTTTTTGGACAGGTTTCGGTGGGGACTTGTGAGCAGTTTTGGACAGGTTTCGGTGGGGACTTGTGAGCATATTTGGACAGGTCCTGGCAGAGGACTTGTGAGCTGAGTTTGATAGTTATATCATAGAACTTGAGGATAGAGGTGCATTGGTTCTATGAGAAGAACCTTAGGACAGTTGGCAAGTCTTTGAGAAGGCTTGTATGTAGAGGATTGATTTGTGCAAGAGTTGGACAGATATGATAGATAGAGGAAGACTTGTACTAGATCGACTGACTGTGTTTGGTACAAGTTGTTGAGCTACTATGGACATGATCATAGAAGGCAGAGGTCTCTTAGGCTAAGCATTGAGGACAGGAGGTCTTCGGTGGACAGGAGTTCCACGTGCTGGCAAGAGGTAGAGGCATTTGATTTTCTAAGGGATCATTTCCAGAGTAGAGGGGAAGGTATCTCCTTTGAGCAGAGGCTCATAAACTGATTGGGGGAAGGTATCTCCTTTGGGCCGAGGCTCATAAACATTGTAATTGGGAAGGATTCCCAAAGAACTTTGAGATAACTTTTAGAGAAAAGTTTTGTGGACGTAGCTCGACCATTCTGGGTGAACCACGTTAAAATTGGTGTCACTTTGTGGATGATATTGTACATTGCTTTGATATTGCTTTAGGTATATTGCTTTACTATTTTGAAGTATAAAGGAAAAATTAAAAAGAGGTCTTATACTGTTCACCCCCCCTCTCAGTATAAGCTTGTGTTCTTCACATTTGTGAGGAATGACTTAGGGACAGAATCTAACACCGAATAAAATATGTTGGATGAAAAAAGAGAGCTTGTATGTGATCTTCAACCTTCAAAATGATCCATTGGTAATCTTGGAATTTCTACAACACTTTATTGCTTTGAGAATGAGATCTTTGATTCTTTAGTTTGACAGTACTTTGGTGCATGAAAACTCCTCTATATATGTATGAAGACTAGGTGCCACAATATAGACTTCCAAATGGGAGTCCAATCATGCAAGGGAAGCTAAGTAGTGGTTAGGATCAAGAAGATTAACTACTCATTCTTGAAAACCATTGTGCAACTAACTTTGTTATACCATTTCTCTTAGCTGGAACGTGTAACAGTTTGAACCGTGGCATGGGATTTTGGGTCTTGTTTCTTCTAGCACCACTGTCTTAGTGTGAGGTGGCCATGACTATGGGTCATCTTGGGGTAATACAGTCTTGATTTGGGGCTATCTCGGGATAAGATGATCTTTGAAGGCCATCCTATGGTGGGATGATACTAGATGCAAATGGAAATTCCTTCATGTTTGAGTGGTGAAAACCACTATTGAGCCCTATGGCTACCCAAGGTGTATCATATGGCCTTAAACGAGTCCATATAGGTAGTCTCCTCAACATGACGTGTTATAGGTGTGTAAAAATACCCCTTTTTTTGATGCATTATGCGAAATCACATCGTGAGAAAAAATAGATGACCTATTAGTTAAATTGAGGGTTTATGGTATTCATTGATCTAATCAATGTTGGATACCCCAATCATGGAAAGACCATACATTTGTGAATCATTGCTTCCAAAATTTTAATGGATTTGGTTTTAGGTAAATAAATTAGTCATGGGTAGATTTCCTACAGGTGATGGATTTGGGTATACCTAAACTTGGTACTCTTACATTTTAGGTAGATGTTTTCTACAGGCTAAATTTCAGACTTACCAAGCATTTGTTGATATTTTTGCTTTTGACCCAAAAAATAGGGAGGTGTATGATAGTTTTTGGTAATGCTTCTTGAATGAATGCAATTTGCATGATTTAGTGTTTTATTATTGACTTTGATTATGAATTATATGATGTCAAGTGATAAGTCGATATAGGATATGGAAGGTGATGAAAGCGATGAGTCACTTGACCAAGATGACTTGTTTTGGGTTTTGTAGGACCTTTGCAAAAGTGGAAGGGGAAAAATATCATTATGACTTTGATTTCAACCATTGTTGGTGATTGTTTTTGTTCAAGTGGACTTATGGTAATCTACCCATCTGATAAGATTGCATGGAGAATTAGTCGTTGCAACCTCTTGATGTATAGTATAAATCACTACATACAATGATCGCTTGAGGATGAGTGGAAGAAGGAAATGTACACCTTTATCCCTTGGAGTAGTCCAGCAACATGGATTTCTTAGGGAGTTTACATGATAACAATTAGATTCTTTTGGAGCCTTTTGAAATGAATTTGACCAAAGGAACTAGGGTACCTTTGGAGTCTTAGTTTTTTGTTTCTCTTTTTTTATGTAATTTTTGTAAATTTTGGGACCGTCCCTCAGTAGGACGGTCACAAAAAAGACAATCGTCTAACCCTAAGATGGTCGGGTTGTATTGTAAATTAGAAAAGCAATTGTTTATTTTTTGATGTCATTTGTACAACTGATAGTTGGATAAAATGAGGCGTGAGGAGGAGGAGAACAATTTTCAACATGAAGCATTGGTAAAATATTTACCTACTACCATGATGGATCAACCTGAGATTACAGCAGTCGAAGGATTTCAAAGAAAAAAGGTAAGCATTATTTTCCTTCCTATGTTACTTTTCAAAGTAAAACAAACCTCACTAATAAAAGTAGGAAATAAACCTCACCTAAAATTTTAAGGCAAAGAACACACCCTAGACTAGAAAATGTAGTGTAGGTTGTTTGTATGTGCTTATGCTTATTTTTTGTTGTTTTTTTATGCGTGAAGCAAAATTTACACCTGTTTGGGGGGGTCATCTCTTGGTGGTATGATCCCTGTTGTGAGGTTGGGATCCATCTCAGGGTGGGATAGCCATATTCAAAAATGTGAATTGACCATTATGAAGGTCATCTCTACCTGAGAAGGCTATAGGGAGAGACCATATTGACCCAGGATGACCACAGGGAGAGATCATCTCTGGCCAAAATGGCCTCACTAAAAATGGATTGTGCCTTGTTTTTATTGATTTTTTTGTTTAGACTTGATTTTATAATTTTTTTCTTGTGTATTCAGCTTGTGATGGCCCGTAATAGAGTTCCCATAATTTTTGAGATGGTACGAGGATGTCTCTCTAATGATTATTGGAAATGGCTTGAGGCCATTGACCTCAAGCAAGTGACAAGGCCAGAGTTGGTTACAATGAACCAAGTCTATCTTATAGCCTTGATATATCATTGAGATAGTCAGACCAACACCTTCCAACTCTCGACTGGTGAGATGACAGTAACTTTGGAGGACATCTATCAAATTCTCTATGTTTTGATTAAGGTATGCCCTATCATCTCCACACATTTTGACTAGTAGAAGAGAGTGCTCTAGAGGATATTTTATGAGTATTGGAAGGTTTTGAAGGGAAACTTGGAGACCAGTAGATTTTTTGTTGAGGTGTGGTACATCACAGAGGTTTTTACCCATAGACATGTAGTGGTGATGTCACTCATGTCTAACATCTTACTACTTTACTCTTCAAGAGCAAGGTTCCCATGGAACCTCCTTGAGTTAGCATAGGAGTTGGTAGAGTGCAGTACTAAGGATCTATTGATCATGGCATAGGGGAGCACCCTACTCACACATCTATATGATGAGTTGTATAAGATTTGTTAGTGGTCTAGGCACTGATTGGGCTGCAAATTCCTTATTCAGGTTTGTGTATGGGAGTACATCTATGTAGATAGACCCAAGGGAATTTTGTGGTCACCACAAGTACAAATAATAGACCTTAAGATCAACTATGCAATTCAATGGAGGTAAGGTTAGGAGGTGGGTTAGATATGACCTCATTTAAGTAGGTTGGATCACTATATAGAGTCCTTTTAGGGACTGAGGCTAGGACAAGTGATATGGTGACCTTATTAGGATTGCTCACCTTGGATGGAGGCAACAAACTAGTTGAGGCATGTGAGGTACGAGTTATGGTTGATTGGGTATCATGGCATAGAGTAGAAGTACTTCCAATATTTTCATGTTACTTAATAGTTTGGGGTTCACCAATGTATTCTTGATAATCCTATCATTTACCACCATCGAGGGGTAGAGACTCGGTTGGAGTGGCCTCAATTGGAGCCATTGGAGGATGAGGTAGATCAACTGGTAGCCTATCCAAGTGTGGAGGATCTCGGTATCACTGTAGAGTATGATACTTGGTGGATCACTTGATTATGGTAGGGAGGTGGTCCTATGGGTGGACAAGCTAGAGCGATGGGAGATGAGGGCATTGTGGATGGTGATGTTGAGTGATGAGTGCATCGTTGAAAGGAGGGGAAGTAGGGCCAGATCCTAGAGGAAGTGGAGAACCTACAATAGGAGGTTAGGGATGATTATGAGGATCCTCAAGATGGTGATGGATATCTTAGAGAGTAGTTGTAGTCTCTATAGGTATAGTTGGTAGAGCGAGAGTGCTAGAGAGGTATAGAGGGAGGGGATTCTCCGAGGAGAAGGCCCTTTTGAATACATAATTGTAGAGCTCCTAGGAGGCAGTGGATAGGGTGATGGTAGAGTGGAATAGAGTGATTGTAGAGTAAAATTCTTCGCAAACATGGATGGTGACATTGACTGTAGCTTAAGGAAATGCAAGGGAAGGTATCTAGGCTATGATTGATGTGGTCACATTTTAGGCACAAGTGGCTCAATATTCATCTCATCATAGATGATATCGAGCATACATTATTAGCTTAAAGGATGAGTTAGAGCGATGTGAAGGCATACTACCTTCATGATCATCATAAAGGACATTGTAGATGCACTAATTCAGGGTAGCCATTAGTGAGGCAATGTGTTTTGTTGTTTTGAGATCCTCCTCAGAGGTTAGAGGCTAGTGGTTATTCTCAATCTCATTGGATCAGTATTGAGGGTGGAGGTGAGAGTAGTGGTGCAGGACCAACCTAACTTGTCTATATATGCTCCTATTTTTTAGAGTGTGAGGTTCGAGGACCCACTCTATTATAGCCTACAAGCATTTTTGTATCATGATGTACCAAACTTATCACATAAATATGATACTTTTATGGTGGCCTATCATGTATTTATTGCATGTTTTTATTTTATGTATGTATACGATGATAGATGTAATTTCTATATTATGTGATGTACGGATGTAGTACCTAATGTTAGATTTATGATTAGATTTGTTTATTTGATTTATGAATGTGAATTCATGTTTTTGATATGACAAATCTAATGCGTATGATTTGCACTAATTTTTGTATAGATGTTCTAATGCAAATTGTGGATGTATTTTTTAATTGCTTAAAACATAATGAATGAATCTAAATGTGTTTAACAAAATAATGGTATACACCACATAATGTATAAAATTCATGAATCAAAATGTTAACCTTGTCACAAAATTCATACATTTGGATGTGAATGTGTGAGATGAAATATGTGGGATGTGGGAGTTTTCCCTATGATATTTTATAAACTAAAAGGTGTGCGTAAAATAGTCATTGGTCATCTAAATATCATTGTTGATATTCATCCAGTATCTATCCTATATTATGAGGATCACTTAAAAATAAAAATATCATAAGAAAAATTGCAAATGATGATGAGATAGTTAGGTGCTATGAGGGAATTTTAAGATTTTCCATGAGACTCAAACACCCTAGTTGACTAGTCAAAATTTTGTATACTGGCTACACAAGACTCTTAAAGATACAAGTCTATTATGTGCAAAGTGAATGTATTAGATGATGCATAAAACTATCTTATTGTCAATCAGGTTTAATGCAACCCATTGTTGTAATAAATATCACCCTATGGTCATCTTATCTGGAGTTTACATGTAATTGAACTAGACTACTAGGTAATACAAGTCACCAAAATCTAGCTCATTTGTAATCCAACATTGGTCTATAAAAAATAAAGTCGCTAATGTGATAAGAATATCACCACGCATAAGGCTACTCCATTGCTAGGCAGGTTTCATTCAACCCATTACTGTAATGAATATGGCTTTTGAATAACTAAGGATTCTAGAGATTCAAGCTCATTACCCCCTTATTTTCTTTTGATTGCTTAGGATACTTGTTTTTTTTTTTTACTTAGTGGTGAAAACCACTCTTTTTAGGAGCAAGGGATTTTATTAGTGGTGAAAACCACTGTTTCTTTTCTTTTAGGGGGAAGTTACTCATTTGGTCGAAGAGCAAGAGGATTGCTTGGGTAGAGGGGAGATTGTCCTTTTGTCAATTATCAATGTGCTATACCATGCACATAATAGGATGATTAAGAAAAACCTTTCACTCAAGGTGGCAAGGACTATGTTGTAGTGTCATCCTTCCTTTTTCAAACTCAGATATTAAAAGTGAATGTGTGTTTGGTATTTTGACATATGTAATGTACTATCAAAGAATGACCTTACCTTCTAAAATCCAAGATAGATTTCTATAAATTTTGAAAAGAAAACTAGGAATGGTTGAATAATCAAAAACCCTAGTGAACATCCTATAACAACTTATTAGGTGTGTTAAAAAATAATGTTACTCACTAAAGGGGAATATGGATGGTAATGATATATGGTATGTGAGGATTTTCTCTATGATATTTTTAAAACTAAAAGGTGGACAAAAAATAGTCAATGGTCATCTAAATATAATTGTTGATATTCATCTAGTATCTAACCTATCTTACGAGGACCTCTTAATAAGAAAAATCTCATAAAGAAAATTGCAAATGATGATGATGAATAAGGTTGATTTAAGACTCATGAATGGCATACAAACATGGTGTTATTCATAATAATGCAAACACAACTTGTCCTAGTGCAAGTGCAATGTATGAATATGTCTAATAAAACTAATAAATTAATGCAATGAAATGTATAGTGACGTAAAGCAAATGTTTTTTGTGTGTATTTTTATATTTTGTATTGTTTTTGTGTTTTTATGTTTTTATGTTTTTTTTTAATGTATTTATGCATTGTGTTATGCATGAAATGCCCACAGATGGAGAATTTTAAGAGGTTTAGGTTTCTCAACACACTCAAGAGAATCAATACGGTAAGTCCCTGGCCCTATCTTCTATGTAATGATAAAAGGGCCTAACCAGTTTACTACAAATTTGTCATGCAAATACGGTGGTAAGTTAGAGTTTTATTGATTTTCTTTGAGCATAATATCTCCAAATTTTAAATACCTTAGGTGGAATTTTATATTGTAAGCTCACTTAAGGTGATCTTGATAAACATGGATGTGCTCAAGAGCATTAATGCGGCATTCATCAAGAATCGTCAACTGGTCAAGATGAGCTTGTCATGCAGTATCATCATCGATGAACTCTTGCAATGTTATATGCAATGAAGGGATTTCCAATTCTAAGGGTATAATGACCTCAGCACCATAGACTAGCAAAAATGAGGTTGCCCTAGTGGGTGTTCAAATGCTAGTTTGATAAGCACATAATGATAAAGGCAGTTGAAGATGCCAATCTTTGTGATTTTCTTTGAAAATTTTCTTAAGAATGGCAACTACAATATTGTTTGATGCCTCTGCTTTCCCATTGGCTTGTGGATAATAGGGTGTGGAAAATTTGTGCTGAATGTTGTACTTGGAAGTTAAAGCATGCACATATTTGTTTTTGAATGGTGTCCCATTATCCAAAATGATCTTGGATGGAATACCAAAATGACATATGATATTATGGAGTATGAATTATGCAATGTGAGATCTATTTGTAGTGATAAGAGAGATAGCTTCCACCCACTTGGTGAAGTACTCTATGGTAATTAAGATAAACGTGTGATGCCTCGAATATGGGGGCGATATTTTTCTAATTATATCAAAGTCCCACTATAAAAAATTCTATATTGATCGAATTGGTTGTAAGTCTTGAGAAGGTAAGTATGAAATATTAGCATGATACTCGTATTTCACACATTTTTTAATGTAAGAGCAATAATATTTCTCCATAGTAGGCCAATAATAACCCATTCAAAGGATGAGCTTAGCGATGACCGTATCATTGAAATAGCCACTACAAGTACCATCATGAGCTTGTGAAATTGCCCAAGCAGATTCTTGGGGCTTTAAAAAATGAAAGAGAAGACCATTGTAGCTTCGATGATAAAGGATGTCTCTTAACAAGACATATTTTGTTGCTTTTTATTTAAATATTTATTTTACGACATGCAAAAATCTTGAAGGGATACTACCAAGTTTTAGAAAATATTTTAGCTAAGTGAGTCAATCTCGATATGCTTGGATCTCAACTGAATTAATTGCTTATTCTCATTGTGACTAATCATGCATGAATATGTATTGGGAGACAACCTTAAGATGAATGGATGTGCCATTATTAGAAGTACCTTGTAGTACCAAGGAATCCTAGGATATCAAAAATGTACTTGAGAGAACCAATATTGGTTTGGTTCAATATGGATCATGTGGATAACTTCTTCATCGTTTGAAGCTTCACACAAAATCACTAATTTCAAAAGTATTTTGACATGGATGGTCATTATGAAGAGATCTACAGAAAACTTATTCCATAAATAAAGCAAAAATAAACAACTTGGAAGAAATGACACCACACAATGCACATATGACACGCCACATATACCTTGGTTCACCCGATGTGGGCTACTCCAGCAAAACAAGAGCCACTCCTCCTTGATATTATTATTCCATTTATTTCCCAAAAATGGGACATTATAATAAAATATAAAGGAAACTCATACAACCCTAAACCACTATGTGGTATTAGAATGCAATGGGTACAACATCATGGGCTAAACCACCCACAACCACCAACCACCCACCAACCATGGGAATCCTAAAAATCACTCCAAAAAAAGGAAAAAAAAATTGACTCTGTCGAAACGCCTTCGGCATGGCCGTGGGGGCTACCGCCCCCCGAACCCCCCCAGTACCGTCGAGGAGGGCTTCACCCTCATCTTGAGGAGCTCTGCTCCTCTTACCCTCTCATGCCTACTCGTACAATATTTCCTCGACAAAGGATGAGACACATCCAACATTCTCCCACTTGTTGAATACTTTGCCAAACCCATTTCAACTGTATAAAATCTAAATTTGTTTGTGCTAACTACCTTGGTTAAAGCATCTACAATATTTTCCTTTGTATCCACTTTCTCCATAAACACTTTCTTTTGTTCAATCATGTCCCTATTGAAATGGAACTTTGTATCTAGGTGCTTCATTCTAGAATGGTAAGTAAGGTTCTTTGTTAGAAATATAGCACTCTGACTGTCACAATTTATCGTCACAACTCCCTGAAAGAACCCAATTTCAGTACATAGTATTTTTAGCCATACTTCTTCCTTACTGGCATTGGTGGTTGCCATATACTCAACTTCAGTGGTTGAAGAGAAACAATAGTTTACCTTTTTCTCATCCAACTAACAACTCCTCCAAACAAATTGAATACATAAGCACTAGTAGATATTTTATTGTCTAGATATCTATCCCAATATGCATCAACAAACCCTTCTATATCTAAGGATATATCTTATTTACTTGTACCTTCATAACATATTGAAAAATTAGAAGTACCATGCAGATATCTGAAAACTCTTTTTACAACAGTCCAATGCTCTTTACCAGGTTTAGACATATATCTGCTCAAAACTCCCACTGCATGGGCAATATCAGGTCTAGTACAGACCATGGCATATATTAAACTCCCTACAACATTTGCATAAGGAACATGGGACATTTCTTATACCTCTTCTTCTATTTTTGGACATTGTTCAGTAGACAGTATTTCACCCAATGGAATAGGTACCTTCACTAGTTTGCAATCCTGCATATTGAATCTCTTCAACACTGACTCAACATATTTTTTCTGATCCAACCACAACTCTCTGTTAGAAAGATCTTTGTTTATTTTCATATCCAAAATAAAATTTGCAGGGCCAAGATCTTTTATGTCAAACTGAGATGCTAACTAAGACTTCACTTCCCTGATCATTTTCTTACTATTTCCAACTAGTAACATGTCATCAACATACAAAACTATAATGACAATTACATTACCAATTTTATTTAAATATACACAGTGATCAGCATTGCTATGAACAAAATCAATTCTTAAGATATAAGTATCAAATTTTTGATACCACATTCTAGGTGATTATTTCAGTCCGTACAGAGATTTCTTTAACTTACATACAAGATCCTCCTTTCCAGCAACAATGAAACCTTCAAGTTGCCTCATATAGATTTCTTCCTCCAAAAATCCATGAAGGAATGCATTTTTTACATCCATTTGCTCTATTTCAAGATCAAAAGCAGCAACCACAGATAACAAAAATCTAATTGAGGTTAGCTTTACAACATGAGAAAATACTTCACCATAATCAATTCCCTCTACCTAAGAATAACCTTTAGCAACCAAGCGGGCTTTGTATTTCTCCACTTTACCTTCAGCATTCTGCTTCTTATCAAAAATCCATTTGCAACCTATTTTTTTTCTTCCACCAGGTAATTTCAATAAATCTGATGTTCTATTATTTTTCATGGCCATCATTTCCTCATCCATAGCCTCTTCCCAATAGTTTACCTCTTTAGAATTAACAGCTTCTCTAATTGTTCTAGGATCTTCATCAGTAACATATAATACAAAAGAAGTAGGAAAAGTAGATGGATTGTACCTTTTAGGTTGTCTTATTTCCCGTGTTGATCTCCTTACCATAGGTGTATGAACCTCTTTTTCATCCTCATCTAGATCCTCATTTGTCTATTCCTCTTCTAGATCCTCTTCTATGTGATCTTCTTCCATGAGATCAAATTGGACCTTTCCAGGTTCTTCTTCTATTACTTCCTTCCTGTGATCACTTTTTATTTCCCTCAACACCACATCTCTACTGTAGACTGTACTTTTAGTTTTTGGATTCCAAAATTTATATCCTTTAACACCATATTTATAACCAATAAAGATACATTTAACAACCTTATTATCAAGCTTACTTCTTTTCTCCTTTGGAATATGCATGTATGCATCACAACCAAAAACTCTAATATGTGAGAGAGAGGGTTTCTTACCAAACAATGCTTCAAATGGAGTTTCATCCTACAATGTTGATGTAGGAGATCGATTTCACAAGTAGCATGTCGCACTCACTACCTTAACCCAAAATTCCTATGCCAAACCTGCACCACTTAGCATACTTATAGCCTTTTCCATGAGTGATATGTTCAATCTCTCAACAACTCCATTATGTTGGGGTGTATATGGAGTAGTCTTATATCTTGCAATACCACATTGCTTACAAAAATCCTCAAAATTATTTGAACAATACTCTCCTCCATTATCAGACCTGAACACCTTAATCTTTTTCCCGGATTGATTTTCAACAAGTGCTTTAAATTCTCTAAACTTATCAAACACTTCATATTTACTCTTAAGAAAATAAATCCATGCATATCTTGAAAAATCATCGATAAAATAAGCATAGTATCGTGACTTTCCAAGGGATGGTAGAGGAACAGGACCAAATATATCACTATGAATCAATTCTAATACCCCTATTTATCTAGCAGCACCAGATGGGAAACTCACATGATTCTGTTTGCCATAAATACAATGTTCATATAAATAAAAAACCATTGAGCAATTAGGGATACCATAAACCATACCTTCTATGTGCAGGGTATGTAATCCCTTTTCTCCAATATGTCTCATTCTTTGATTCTAGAGTGTAGAGATTTTATCTGATTCAACCTCAGGAACAGTTGAGATATTGCACTCATTCATCATAGTGATTCCAAATAAATTATACAAAGTTCCAATCTGAACTCCTCTTTCTAACACCATAAATCCACGAACCATTTTGCACGAATCCTTACTAAAACTAACATTTACTATTGCATCAGCCATTTTGCTTACAGAAATTAAATTTCTAGCAAGGCTCAAAATATGCATCACACCTGGGAGGGTTTTAACCCTACCATCCTACAACAAAATTTTCACCCTTCCATGACCAATGATTCTAAGTGGTGAATCATCTCCCAAAAATACCTCCCCTCCATCATATCTTTCATATTCACTAAACCACCCCCTATGAGAATTCATATGAAAAGAGGCACTAGTATCAATCAACCAATCATTTTTATCTGATCATGTGGAGTAGGATGCCAGATATACATACCCTCCTTCATCAATAGATTTATGTGTCTCTGTGGAAGTGGATTCATCAAACCTCTTTCCAGAATCAACATTCTTTGATCTACAGTCCTTCTTCATGTGACCAGGCTTCCCACACTTCCAACACTTTCTCTCAAACTTTCTACGAGACTTGGATCTACCACTAGACTTAGATCTATCACCAGATCTTGTTTTATCCTTTTCCTTTATACACCCTCTCACTGTTAGGGCATCCTTTGAACTGCCCTCCATGGATTTTCTCCTCATATCCTCTAATATTAAATATGCCACAATATACTCAAACTTCAATGTGGATGAAGTTGTACTACCAATTGCTACAACTAGGTTATCCCACAAATATGGTAAATAACATAGCAGAGTAATACATTTATCTTCCTCACTTAACTTAATATCAACATATGTAAGTTGACATACCACTGTATTGAATGCATTTAGGTGATATGCAACTAAATCCCCTTCATTCATCTTGAGATTGTACAGTTTCTTCTAAAGAAATAATTTGTTCACCAGGGACTTAGATTGATATAGAGATCCTTTACAATAGCTTCTCTAGAAATATTTATTAGGACTAAATTTGCAAGACACAGTTGAATCAGACTCCTTGCTTTTCGATTCATATTTTCCCAATCTTCATTTGATGTAGCTACAAGTTTTGTTTTCTCAAAAATAACGGCCCACTGATCTTTGTCCACGAGTAGATCCTTCATATTTAACTTCCATAGCTCAAAATGTTTTCCATAGAATTTCTTGATCTCGATCCTTGATTGACTTCCCATCATTTTCCTTCAAGCTCCTTCTACAAAAAACCTCACACTCTGAAATAGGTTTTCTCTAACTCCTAAAAACCCTATAAACTCTTTAGATGAAACGAAACCCTAGCAATAAAGGCATCCCCCTATGGCTAACAACTTGGCTCTGATACCAAATGAAGAGATATACAAAAAACATATTCCAAAAATAAAGCAGAAATAAATAACTTAGAAGAAATGATACCACACAATGCACATATGACACACGATATTTACCCCGGTTCACCCAATGTGGGCCACTATAGCAAAACAAGAGCCACTCCTTGATATTATTATTCTCTTTCTTGCCCAAAAATGGTACATTACAATAAAATATAAAGGAAAGTCTTACAACCCTAAACCACTATGTGGTATTAGAAAAAAATGGGCACAACACCGTGGGCTAAGCCACCCACACCCACCAACCATGGGAATCCCAAAAATTGCTCTGAAAAAAGGGAAAAAAAAATTCACTCCATCGAAAAGCCTTCGACATGGCCATGGGGGGCTACCGCCCCCCCCCGAACCCCCCGACTCCTCTTACCCTCTCGTTCCTACCGTACAGTATTTCCTCGACAAAGGATGAGACACATCTAACACATTGTAGAGGGGGAAAATTGCTATACTGGATATAATTCTTGGATGGATCTGCAAGAGAAAGTCAAGGTGACCATGTGGGTATTTTGTTCTCTACACTTGGTGTAAAATAGGAGTGAAGGGTTCACCAAGAACAACTTTAAGTACTCACTCCAAGTCCAAGGGGTTTTCAATAAATTTGGATGTATTACTTTCAAGACAATCACCTATGTTTGGCCTTTCTACATCTATGTTGTGAAAGATAAAGGACAATGCAAAAATACAAAATACAAGAAGACAAGAGCTAACCCTAGAATGATTCTTTCTTTGAATGCTTTTCTAAACCTAGGGTTTCAAGATAGAAAATCTTCATGCAAGGGTTCAAGAGAAGAACCACACACATTATTAAAACCTTAAGTGAACACTATATGCTATTTTCCTTTCAATGCCTAGAAATAAATTAAATATATTCTCTTAAAATCATATCTAGTGTTTATATAATAAATAACAAACACCCAAAAAATATCCTAAAGACTAAAATATAGCACTTATCTTATCTGGTGATTGATCCTTGCTTTATCCTTTACCCAACGATATCCAATGATTCATGTTCCTGCAAGATAACTTGGCAAACAATTTAAAAATATGATTAGCATTAGGGGGCCTACTTAGGCCACTATATAGCAAATCTTGGAGGTGCGGTAGTCAAGCCCCCTAGGTCCTTTTAGCTGACCTTTAAAAATAGAAGTGAAAATTGACCTTTGGAATATGAATAAACATGATAGAATGCAATAGAATAGAATGATAAAATAGAGTACATAATGCCCTAATATGGCCTAAATATAGTCTACAACACATATTTAGGGTTTGGAGGTAGCAGATTTCTCCCAAACATTGTTAGTGTGAAATAAAACCCCACAAGGAGTGACTACAATTTCACAAACAATCAAAATTGTGCCTCGAAATGATCAAGCGTGATTTCACAGAAGCAAGGAAAAAACTTAAAAATTGTAAATTGATAGATGTGTAATCAAAATCTAACTAATATATATAAAAAAAAAATTAAAACAACTTGGTGGTAGTGAAGAAGCAAGCAAAATTAATGGAGACCTCCAAGTAGTAGATTACTCCTTAGAGCTTCAACACATGTCCACCAAGGGTAGCAACACGCACAATCCAATTTTGTAGAAAACAAAGCTTCAACAGATCACATTTCACACTTGTGAGTTAGCTTGCTTACAAAATAAGAAGAAGGCCTCAAGAAATAGAACTTGAAAATTGATTGTTGTTGTTATTGAACTTGCTTGGTGACAAATAAAATTTCAAACCCTCCTTTTATAGTGGATTTGAAAGAAGAATGGGAAGGAAAAACTAAGAAAATCCAAACTCAAATGAAATCAACATTAAAAATTAGGATTTCTTTGAGAGAAAACCCTAAATTATGAAATTGTGCCCCGACAAGGCCGATCGTGATTTCGCATTGCAAAATCGTGCCCCTCAAAAGTGGATTGTGATTTCGCAACTGCTGGACCCCTATACAATTTTAATGCACTTTGGAGGGTTAAACAAAATCAAAATAGGACATATCGTAGACCATTGGAAATCTCTTTTTGAGCTCGATCCAACAGTATAAGATTTAAGGGGAAAGAAGAATATTTGTTAGGCTAAATGTTGACTCAAAGATGACCCAATTGTTCCAAGGATAAAACAAGGGATCTAGGTAAAATTACTCACCTTAGTGAGTCAACTTTCCATATCAACATTTTACCCCCTCTTTGATGCATTTATGGCATAGTAAATATATCAAAAAAATATGTAGACTCCTATGATAAAGAAGACAACAAACATAGAGAAGGGATGGCTAGGTTTTGATAAATGGATTGGTGCAAAGGGGGTACCAAAAATGGTACTAGACTTATGCAAATAAGGTTAACATTACTACCATTAATGCCTCTATGAACAGGGTGCCCCCTTGAGTTTTTAAAGGAATGAAAGTTCCTTAAGAAACTCAAAAAAAAATATAAATATAGAAAAATAAAAACACAAAAACACAGAGAACAAATCAAGCAGACAAAAATAGAGCAATGCTCACTGGGTATAATATAAATCTAATTGAGCTAGCATGAAATGCATGGATGAATAGAATAAAGGGGAATAAATAAAATATAAGAAGAAAGAATAAGAAGATCGACAAGAATACAAGAAGAAGAACATCTCCCAAGAAGGTCAACAAAATAGAAAGTGAGAGAAGCTAATCAAGAACCCTAAATGGAGGATGTTATGCCCAAAAGGATGGTCCAAATATGGAGTGAAACCCCACTATGGGTGTAGTACCCACTAATATGGATAGATGGACAAAAATATGGAGTGTAACCTGCTATGGTTGATTTCTCAAATAATCAAATGATGGAGCGTAACCTGCTATGGATGATTGCTTGCTAGTGACTACTATGGGACGATTACCCACTAGGATGTATGTTGAGATCGACTAAAATTGCCAGGGAGCTTATACTATAATGGGGTGTAGATCCCATTGAGTCAAAAGAAGTGTAAATCGATAGGGGTGATATTTTATTGTTGATATGTATGATGTATTAGCAAGTACTATCCAATAGGGGTGTGTAAGAATATACATATACCAAGTCACTATTATCATAACACAATGTGAATGTGTGCATGTGTTAGAAGAAAAGAGAGGAAGAAAATGAGGAGCAAATAATTGTGTGTACCCCCAGCTTGAAATTTCAACTAGTAAAAATTCAAGAGGGATAAAATGTGCAAACAAAGTAGAGAAGAATGTATATCCTTATTTGAACAAAGAAAACAGAGGATAAAAGAGAAACAAGTAAATGATAAGGATATACCAAAAGAGGATTGTATTCCTTGACTTTGGATAGAGATAATGGTCATTGTAAGAACTTTCAAAGTCGAGGAATACAAGAATAAGAAAGAGAAGAAAAGAGCAAAGGAAGAAAAGAAGAGAAGGGATTTAAATGCAGGGATCCCTAGTTTGAGGCTTCACTGTGCATTAAAGCCCTAGTGAGAGTGCAATGCATGTGAACTACGACCTAGTGAGAGTGTAAGGTACCACATAGAACAATGTATCTAAGATCTTGGGTCCAACTTTAATGGGGGGGGATATAATACCATAAGCTTCTTGGGACTCGTTGAAAGTTTTTATGATTGCATTGGATTTATTTAAATCTTCCTCTTTTAATATAAAATTTTGGAGAAATTGATATGTACATAAATTAAGGGAAGAACCATTATCAATCATAACCCTTTTGATAAAGGTTTTCCCAATAAATGCAGTAATTTAGAGAGAAGAATCCCTACGTAGGTCTGAGGAAGAAATATTGTCATCCAAAAAAGTGAAATGATGTGTCCCAAGAGAGCTTGCAATATTATCCATATCACTAGGGAGGATGTCTGGCAGGATAGATTTTTGCTTTAGAACATTTAACAAGGCTTCTCCATGAGTAGGAGAAGTTTGCAAAAGTTCTAAGAGGGAAATATTCACTGAAAAACTCATCTCCTTTTGAGATCATTGGATCTGTATTCTGCACCTGCTACTCTGAAGTAGTTTTTATCATACCAACCATATTACCATGAGGAGGTAGCACATTCTTATAAGACACTTGATTAGTTATTTGTTGACCATGCTTCGGTAATGAATCCTTGGATATTCCTGTATCTTTATTTGTTATCGATATCGACTGAGTAGAGGCTTGATTATTTTATGACTAAGAATTTCCTATATCAATACGTCATATATCGATCAAATATTGTACCACATGTTTCAACTTCTTATAAGTATTTTTCCAATGTCCTTCCACTCTATTATATGCACAATGTTGACCTACATTATACCAATTAGTTGTAGTATATGATTGCCTAATGGGAGGCAACTCGATCATATTAGCCTCAAGAAGTTTCTTTAGGACTTCTTACATAGGTATGCCAAGTCTTGTGAAATTTATTTGAGGAGGTTTTTGAAGAACCATATTTTATATGTTGTTAATAATACTATTAACAGGCCTACTATATGTTACACCATCACCTACCACATCCTTATTCTTATACAGTGACTTAATGGTTTTATTTTCTTTTACCTTGAGTTATCCTCTTTTGATAAGGTCCTATTCCACTTTCCTTGTTAACTCAATCGCTTGATCAAAATATGTGAAAATTGTTGTTTCTAATGCATAGGAAAACTGTTCTCGCAAATCTCCAATAAATATTTCTAGCGTATATCGAGGAGGTAAAGTATATCGTAAGCATCCAACTAAACTTCTCCAATGAGATAGGAATTCTAAAAATATATCTTCTCTACCTTGTTTTAAATTATAAATATTTTTCATGGTCACATCCTTTTCAATATAAGAACTAAATTTTTGACTAAATAACTTTGTTGTTTCTTCAAAATTCCTTAGAGAATAATTAGGTAACTAGTAGTACCACTCCAATGCCATACCACCAAGACTCTTAGGGAACATATTTAGTAATAACATATCATCATAGATGAGATCGTGACACGCTGTTAAAAATCTTCTTAGATATTCAATTGTATCTTCAGTTCCCTTATATATAGGTAAAATCGATATGGGAAAATGCTTAGAATAAGCTCTAGCAACAACCATAGGATCCAATGGTTGATTGCACATCTCTTTATAACTGTAAGTGAAATTGGAAGGTTGAATCATCTCCACTTTTGAAACTAATTATTTTACCATATTTGTCAAACTTTGCACCTTTGGATTATTGTTGTGCAATACCCCTAGATTCCCTAAGGGAGGGGTATAGGTAGGTCATTGAATGGGTACTTGGAACATATTGGAAGCATTAATACTATTATGATATGTGATACCTTGTTGGAGAGGATAAATAACAATTGGTGGAACAAAAACATGAATGTTGAGATTAGTAGATTGATGAGGAAATTGAAAACAATATCGATTGACACTACTGTTTGGAGGAACTTGTGGAATCCTTCCAAAATTGGTGGTTACAGTAGTGGCATAGGTTGATTGGTGGATAATATTACCATGATTCAAAGATTCAAATAAAGGGTTATCATGCACATGCCTAGGAGGGATGACTAGAGGAGGAATAAGAGTCTCACCTATTTTGAGTTGAGGTTCTTGTTCCATAAACTTAAGTAAATCCTCCTTATGGTGTTTCATGATGAAACCCAAAACATGATCAAATGATGTAAAAGTGAAGCTACCATTAGGCCCTTCAATGGGATCATAGTTTGTTTTAGTTTTAACATTTTCTTGCTCTTCTTCTATATTATGATTTTCTCTATCAATTTGATCATCTTCTTGGAAAATCTCATCAAACCTTAGAGGCCTTCACCCACTTCCAATGTTGGAAGCTATTGGAAGAAATAAAAAAGGGCTAGAGTGGAAAGAAAGGAAATGAAAACAAGTTAAAATAAGTGAAAATAAGAAAAATATATTATGTTTTTAATATTTTTTGATCTAAACACATATAATTATTTATCTTGCTTAAAATTTTAAAATAAAATGAGGTTTTCATGTTGGGTTCACCATATGTAGAGGGGTAAAATTGCCCTACCACGTAAAATTCTTGGTTGGATCCACAAGAGAAATCCAAGGTGACTATGGGGGTATGTTGTTCTCTACACTTAGTGTAAAATAGGGGGAAGGATTCACCAAGAATGGCTTTAAGGACTCGCTCCAAGTCCAAGGGGTTTTCAAGAATGTTTGATGTATTCCTTTCATTACAATCACCTATGTTTGGCCTTTGTATATCTATGTTGTGAAATATAAAGGACAATGCAGAAATACATAATGCAAGAAGACAAGAGCTAACCCTAGAATGATTCTTTCTTTGAATACTTTTCTATTCCTAGGGTTTCAAGATAGAAAACCTTCAAGCAAGGGTTCAAGAGAAGAAGCACAAATAGTACTAAAACCTTAAGTGCACACTATTGGCTATTTTTATTTCAATGCCTAGAAATAAATTAAATATATTCTCTTAAAATTAGATCTAGGGTTTGTAACAGAAATAACAAACACCCAAAAAATAGTTTAAAGACTAAGTTAGGGCATTTATCTTATCTTATGATTGATCCTTGTTTTATTCTTTATCCAACGATATCTAATGAAACCTTATCCTACAAGATAACTTGGAAAATACTTGAAAATAATAATTAGTATTAGGGGGTCTACTTAGGCCACTCTATAGAAAATCTTGGAGGTGTAGCAGTCAAGCCCCCTATGTCCTTTTAACTAACCTTTGAAAATATAAGTAAAAATTGACCTTTGGAAGATGAACAAGCATAATAGAATGTAATAGAATATAATGACAAAATAAAGTATAGAATACCCTAATATAGCCTAAATGTAGTCTAGAACATAGATCTAGGGTTTGGGGGTATCAACTTACCCCCAAAAATTATCAGTGCAAAATTGCACCCCATAAGGAGTGATCACGATTTCGCATACCAACGAAATCATTCCCCAAAATGATCGAGCGTGATTTCATAGAAGAAAGGAGAAAACTCAAAAAATAAAAATTTATAGATGTGTAATCAAAACCTAAGTAATATATAAAATATATAAGAGCGAAAATAGCAGACCCAGGGAAAATGGGCGCTTAGGTCTGAGGAGAATTGCTCATATAAATTTAGCTTTACTAGCTAAGTAGGCATGGCGTCTCATTTCTGGTGAAAAAATGAATGGACAACTATCATCAAATGAAAGTATCTTCAAAATATGGAATTTCTAAGTGACTCGGTTCCAATCAGAGGTTCTGCTTTTTGGAAAGCAATTCTTAATTGTAAGGAAATCATCAAAAAAGGTTTAAGATGGCTTTTAGACAATAGTGAGAGGATAAATTGCTGGAATGACAGGTGGGCTAAGTACGAACCACTGACGCAATATCCTAACTTAGCCCAAATCAGAGATATCATAGAAGAACTCATTAGCAGAAAAGTATTCGATTATATGGTTGAGGACAGAGGTAGAATGAAGTGGAAACAAATAAGAATTCAAGGATTTCAAGTAGAATCAAATGATCTTTGTAACATTCTCGGGTAAAATTTTATCCCCATGATACCCAAGGAAGATCAAGTGACCTAGGTTGCTATGTAAAATAGGCAGTTCACTATTAAATCAGCTTACAAGCTTCTTCTTGATGACGAGGATTTTGTCCTCCAAAAGGACTTAGTTTGGATAAAAAAATAATTCCAAAAATTACAATATTTTCATGGTTGGTTATCCAAGGAAGAATTCTAACCATTGATAATATGATGCGTAAAGGTATTTGTATCACTAATCGTTGTTATCTGTGTAGGGCTAATTGGGAGACCATTTATCACATTTTCCTTGAGTGCCCTTTTTCCTTGATTGTCCTAAGTGGGGTTTTTCAGGCCTTCAATATTTCATGGGTTAAACCAGCCACCATACTTGATTTGTTTGTCTAGTGGCCTTGCACCTTTTCAAGCCAAAGACTTAGATACATGTGGAAAATTTGTCTCAATCACTATCTTTGGCAGGTGTGGTTAGAAAGGAACCATAGATTCTTTAATGAGTCTATCCATGATCATAAAACTATCATTGCCAGGATCCTATCCTTTGCCAACGAGAATGTGAACCTTATCCCTTTTGATAGTTGTAAACCTCATCTGCAGGAGACCACGATTGCTCAATATTTAAGCTTAACCTTGTTATATGAGTCTGTTCCTATGGTAGTCAACCCTAGAGCCAATGTTAAGTGGTCTCCACCTCCTTCGGATTGGTTTAAGCTTAATTTGATGGAGCATCTAAGGATAATCCTGGCAGAGTAGGTGTTGGTGGCATTGTGCGAGATCATAATGGGAATATGATGCTTGCATTTTCCAAATATTTAGGAACAAGGACAAACAACAAAGCTAAAGCTAGAGCTATGTGGAGAGGCCTTCAAATGACTCAAGACTTAGAATGCAATTTGATCATACAAGGATACTCTATGCATATTATAAATCTACTCAATAATTGGCAAGCACATCCTTGGAGGATTAAAAAAATTGTTGAAGAGGCTAGGATCCTTTTCCAGGGAAGAAAGGATAGAAAAGCCCAACATGTCTTTCGAGAAGCTAACAAAATTGTTGATAAGTTGGCCAATTGGGTGTTGAAGGTGACGGAATTTTCAAATGGGAACATGGTGTCTTGAGTGAAGTAGAGGAGCTTATTCAACAAGAATGCCAAGAATGATAGTCGAATTTACCAATATGGAAGGCATTGTAAGTTCGAAGGCTAGGAGTATTCCCGTCTCTTTTTTGAATTGGACTCACAATAAAAATTATCTGAGTTTTCAGTCTTCGTGGATGCTGCTTGGAAATATCACAAAGACTAATGGGGACAGTCACATGTCAGATAACATGGCTCCTAATCATCTTAGTAATTTGAGGTTGGTTGATAATCACAGGGAAGGAAAGAAATGACAATATAAGACTTCAAACCAAAGCCACATGGACCACCAGATAGCCACCACCATAAATCTAGCCAGTAGGTTCACTTCTCTAAGGTTGATTGGCCAAGATAGTATGTGGTACCAAAGCATGTCATATACGGAAGAAAGCAATTACCAAATAATTATTAAGATTAACTGTCAATACAAAGCTTGTGGGAGTTTTTTCAGTACTCTGCTATGTGTGTCTGCAGCTTTTTGTTTCTCCATTGTCTCAAGGAAGGGATCCGTGTCTGTTTCTTTTTTGTAATTATGATGCATGTGTGTTTTCTCGAGGTATACCCAAAATATTGTATGGGAAGTTTCTTTTTGATAACAGGCTATGTGCCTTATCGGATGTAATGGCTTTGGCAGCATGTAGATTTTCCATATAAAGGATCCTTAGTAAGGATATGTTCATCAACAGCCTTGGGCTGATTTTTGTAAAAGGTTTTGGGTCAACCTATAAAACCTGGTATTAATGCTATAGTATCTTATATACCAAAAAAACAACCTGGTGGTAGCGAAGAAGCAAGCAAAATGGATGAATACCTCCAAGTAGTAGATTCCTCCTTAGAGCTTCAACACTTGTCCACCAATGGCAGCAACACACATAATCCAATGCAGTAGAAAATAAATCTTCATCAGATCACACTTCACACTTGTGAGTTAGCTTGCTTGTGAATGAAGAAGAAGAATACATCAAGAAATAGAACTTGAAAATTTATTGTTGTTGTTATTGAACTTACTTGGTGAAAAATATAACTTCAAACCCTCCTTTTATAATGGATTTGAAAGAAGAATGGGCAGGAAAAACTAAGAAAAGCCAACCTCAAAAGAAATCAGCTTTGAAAATTAGGGTTTCTTTGAGAGAAAACCCTAAAATACAAAATCATTCCCCACCAAGGCCAACCACAATTTTACATTACGAAATTGCACCCCTCAAAAGTGGACCACAATTTCACAATTACTGGACCTCTATGCAGTTTTAATACACTTTGGAGGATCAAAGAGTCAAAATGGAACATATCATATACCGTTGGAAATATCTTTCTAAGATCGATCCAACGGTGTATGATTTAATGGGAAAGGATATTATTTTGTAGGGTAAATGTTGACTCAAATATTACCCAACTATTCCAAGAAGAAAATAAGGGATCTAAGGAAAATGACTCACCTTAGTGGGTCAATTTTCTGTGTCTATAGTTGTGATATCATCGAAAGGGTTAAGCAGAAAATGATTAGACGAACGAGAGACTACCTCAATATTGTACAATTTAAATTTAGCCAGTAGCTTATCCACAATATCTTTGTACGATTTTAATATTAAGCACTTGCATTAATAGATTTTCTTAACTTGGTTGACAATGAGCAAGGAATCACTAAAGATATTGAGCTTTTTTATTTTCATGGTGATAGTTGTTTGAGTATCCAAAAGGAGAGCCTCGTATTCAGCATTATTATTGGTGCATTGGAATTAAATTTTAAATGAAAGGGGTATAGGAGCCCCTTGTGGTGTGAAAAATACAACTCATATGCCACCCCCTTACTTGCATCTAGAACCATCAAATAACATAGTCATGTTGGCTTGGTTTTTAGGTTCTTTTGGTTCAAGTGAATCTGATAATGCAAATACTGCATCATTAGGCAATTCAATAATGAGAATTTTATCATCCTGAAGAGGAGCCTCTGCTAGCTGATTGAAAATAAATTGACCTTTAATGGATTTTTTACTAATAAATTTGAAGTCAAATTCTATCAATAGCATGATCCACTTTACAGTTCGACTACTATGGTATGTGTAGCACCCTAAAATTGGTGCAGTAAAACCTTAATAATTACAATTACTCTAGTAAATATTCAAATTCAAATTTCAACCCCCAAAATCGCTCCCAAATCGCCGTTTAACCCGTTTCCTCCTTTCCCGTGCCATTTTTAGAGTTTGTTTTGACCGTTTGATGATATCGTCGCCGATCAGACGATATCGCCTCAGATCGAACGATTTCGTTTGGACTAGGACGTCCAGACGATCTTGTCCCAAAACTAATTTTTCATAATTAGTCTCTGTTCCAACGACGTCTCTAATCCAGGCAGAAGCGTGTCTGCGTCATTAGAGACCCTCCCCATTGGAGATCTCCCAAATTGGGATGATCTCCAACCTCCTAACCTCCCTCCTAAGCCTATTTAAACTTAGGACCTCCCCTTGGCATTCCCCTGGCTGAATTTTCCTGTAAATCGACCTTCACACGCATTAGAATAATCTGTATTACCATCTACATTTGTTGCATCCAATTTTCTTGCAGGAACCTTGTCATTTTTCAGCCGGAGCAAGCTTACATCGTCGTAGACGATCCTGTTCAGATCGGAGACGATCCTGTCAAATCAGAGATGATTTCGACTACAATCATCATTGGGGGCAATCAGTGCCCAGAGTTTGCATTTTTCTCTTCTCATCTACTGTTTTATTCTGCAACTAGTCAGTTTATTTATTATTTTCTGCTATTCTGCATCTTGGAGTTCACCCATATAGTTTAATTGCATAATAAAGTCATGATTAGCTATTAAAGTATTGCAATTCACTCGCATTTCTATTCAGGATTATTTGTTAACATCCTTATTGTCATTTTACATCATTATCCTCTATTAGCATTGCTGCATTTTTTGTATTTGGTGTCTATTTCTCTGTTTGCAGGTCTCTGACGAATTCGTCAGATCTCAGACGATCCTGCAGGTCGGAGACGATTTCGTCAAATTCTAGACGATCCTGTCTGCTTCAAGAATCAGAACCTTCATCAGACATCCGGATCAGGTATGGCTCTGTAATTTAGCTCTTTCTCTCTATTTTTGTTCATATTTGTCTGTTGTATTTCATCTAGTCTGCATTTTCATAATAGATCAACTTAGATTCATTTGGCCGAACCTAGGACCCGAATGTTTAAAGATAAAACTGAACACATTAAACACATTCCCAACCTAGGCGTGGAAACTGCCATTCAAACGTTTCCTGGTGAACCCACCATCCGTCGAAAAATCACCATAATACACCTCCCCCGAGAGGCGGGACCTTCGCAAGGCCTCTCAGTCCGAGGTACCACGCCATCCTTTTCACATCCCCCTTCCGGGCACGGATCCTATAGCCTGAAGGTAAGGGTGTGAAAAATTTGGAGTGATACATTTTGGTGAACCCGACGTGAATGCATTTAAAACCTTTTGAAAACAAAAACAAAAATAAAAACAACCAAAAACATAGATGCATTTCAAATCATTTAAAATTAATAAGTTGCATATCATGTTTAGATGGTAGCTCCTAAGAAAATATTAGCAGTTACTATAAATGTTGAAAACCAATTAGCAGCCATAGAAATCAATTCTGTGCTTAGTGTGCCTGAAACAGATAGAAATCAACTTTTGTGGGACGAACTTGATAGAAGACTAGGTGTCATTTCATCTAGGTCAACAAAACTTAAACAAATCAAGAGGCTTGTCCTAGATAGAATCCTGGATCCTCATCAACTCATCTTTTATCATGAACTTCAGAGAGCCTGCCATAGATGGTTAGCTTATAGGAGAGCTCTTGTGTCTTCAGAATTGTTCACCTTCGAGGAATACCTCGAGAACGTAGCTACTATACACCAGTTCCTAGGTCATGTAGAAGACCAAGAGGTCGTTCTTACGGATAGGGAAATATGGAAGAGAGTTCCTAGAGCTGTGTTATATCGAGAGTATTGCCATGAGCTTTACTTCTATCAACCAGAATCTGAGACAGATAATATCACTATAGCCCTTTTCATTAAATTCTTGAAAGAAAATTTCCAATTTGAAGAAGAACACTTCATGACTCCTGAAGAACTTGAGCCCATTAATGACATTTATAAATTATTTATAGAAAACTAGATCATTACTTTCATGTTATTATTTCTTGCATTTATTGTGTTGTTTGTTATCTTTACAATATTATTACAAAAACAAGAAAAACTAAAAAACATAATAAAAACCAAAACATTTCATTTTAAATATTGTAGTAGGTATATAATTAATATATACCTCTTAAGCTTGTTGCATATATATATATATATATATATATATATATTTTTTTTCTGAAATCTAAATTAAGCACAATGCCTAAACTTAGGAATGGTAAACAAACTGAAGGAGAAGAAGAAGATTGGTTAGAAGATAAAACTAGAAACCCAAATGTCCTTCCTGAGGATCCAATTCCGAAAGGAGAAACTCTAGATCAACCAGAAGATGACCTAGGTGAAGACAATGAACAAGAAGAAAATGTTAAAGAGGATGGATCCTCATCCCCTAGAGTAGCTCCAGATGGAACTATTGCTTTTGATAACTTAGATCATTTCTGGAAATTTTTCAATAATAACATTGGTGCTCTTAATATGGCGGTTCGTATTGATAAAGGGAAAATTAGTGACACTCAAGCAGCCATGGAACATATGTTTGATGTGCACACTAATCCCTTGTCTTTTATTGATCAAGAAAGTGATAAGGCTGGACCATCCAATAGAGATATGGTCACTATGATTCAAAACATGCAAAAACAATAGGTTACCCAACCTCCTAAGGAACCTGTTATTGAGCCTAAAATCATTCCCACACAAAAGAAAACTTCCTTCACTGCTTTACTTCGCCAAACTATTGATCAATATGCTTCAAGTAAACAAAAACCTAAAATGAAGCCAAACACCAATTTTCAACAATCCGGAATACAACATAATACAACTTCAAAATTCCTTCATAACACCTTTCCTACCAACAATTTACACAATAGCAATATAGCATCTAATCTCCATGTCCCTCCATCATATGCTCACAAATCCCATATCAATGCCCTACCGAACCAATATGGTGGGCAAACTAGTAATCTGGAAGCCATGGTGAAACAGTTAGCTTCGCGTATGGACCGAGATAGATCCCTACCGTCCCTCGTACAATTATCGAGAGATATGTAGTCAACCTTTGGATCCCATAGTTGTAGCACAACCGTACCCTAAGCATTTTCCCATGCCCATCCTGCCCATATATAAAGGAAATCGAAGATCCCATAGAGCATCTTCGCATGTTTAGGATAGCATGTCATGATATATCACATGATGACTTGCTATTACTAAAAATGTTCCCGAAAAGTTTAGGTGGAATGGCATTAGAGTGGTACTATCAATTGCCCACTCATTCTTTGAGAAACTTTGAAGAAACAACTGAATATTTTGTCCATCAATTTAGTGCCTACATCGAGAGGCATGTCACCATTAAAGATTTATACAACTTAAAACAAGACAAAGATGAATGTTTTGCTGATTTCTTAGCTAGATGGAGGCAGTTGACAGGAAAACTGCACTTTGTGCTACCTTATAGGGAAATGTTGGACATTTTTATTAATAATTTGCAAGAACAAATATCTTATGAGCTATCAATTGCTACTTTAACTACCTTCGATCAGGCTATAGATTTAGCTCGAAGAGTAGAAGATGCCCTCATTAGGAGAGGCCAACTTAGGAAGAAAGATGATGAGAAAACATCCAGAAATCAATATAAAAACAAACAAGTCGTAGGTGACGGAGTCACTGACAGCAGAAATGTTGCTAATATCAATGCAACAAAGACAACAGAAAAATTTATATTGAAACCTCCTGATAAACCTCCTCGAGAATTTACTAGATTGAATCAACCATTATCAACTATTTTACCTCAATTACTCGAAAGAGGTTTGATCCAATTACCAGCTATCCGGGAACCTGATCCAACCATACCCGGATACAGAGTTGACTTACACTGTGATTTCCATAGAGGACCTGGACACTCTACCAATGCTTGTAAAAGGTTGAAACATAAAATACAAGATCTGATTGATAATAATGAAATGGAGGTGCAAGCCTTCCAACCTAAACAAAATACTCCTAATAATCCTCAAAAGAACATTCCCCAAAATCAAAATCAAAATGCTAATCAATCATTAGACATATTTCAACACCCTTTACCAAGACATGGTAAAGAGGTGGCCAATCAAATCGAACATCATAATGTTCCTCCTCCTACCCGATATGTAGGAACTATTAGCGGACATTTACCTAATCATGATTTACAAAAATTTGACACAACTTTATCCATGGTCACAACCAGGCCCCTACATAATATTCAAACTCCAGATCCTAGTGATATAGAATCAGATACTGAAAGTGACATGGAAATCACTTCAAACCAATCGAATAGTTCTGAAAATGAATCAGATCCTATTCAACCCATCACAGATGCTATGGTTCTAGAAGAACCATTTCCTAGAAGAGTTACTACTCGACCCTCTTCTAATCAATTCCTCCCTAATGAACAAGCCATAAACGCTCAACCGAGACTAGTTCAGCGTCTTCAATATAACATTGTAGGTACCATTGGAGTCGTTACCCGACAATAGGCTCAAAATTCTCAACAAGAACCAAACCAGAATGATGGATCAGCTCCATTTGTTTTGAAAAATCCTAATAAAGGGAATCATGCTTCCAATGTTCAACCTAAACCCCCTTACAATATTAATGAGCAATTATCTAATACTACAGCCAGAATTTCCCTTTTGGATTTATTAAGATCTTCTCCTACCCATAGGGATGAGTTGATGCTTACATTAAGCCAAATGATGGTACCTCAAAACATTCAACCTGAAGCCATGGCCAATACTATCATCACTAGAGAAGTCGATTGTATTGACTTTCGGGATAAAGATATCCCACAACACAGTTTACATAAGGATAACCCCTTATATATTACTGCTCTAATTGGAGATGTAGCTGTTAAAAGAGTCCTGATTGATAATGGTTCATCTCTAAACATTTGCACTTTTGACTTCTACCAACGATTTGGCTTTAGAAGTGATGAAATGAAGAAAACTGACATGATTATCAAAGCTTTCAATGACGAAACACAAGAAACGTGTGGAGTTATTACCATCCCATTGCAAGTTGGTCCTCGAACTCTAGATACAACCGTGTTTATTGTACATTGCCCCGCATCGTACAATATACTCTTGGGTCGTCCTTGGATCAATGCAATGCGGGCTGTCCCATCAACTTTACACCAATGTGTTAAATTCAAATTTAAAAATCAGTTGGTCACTATCCATGGTGATCCTAGACCCTTTGATATGTGTGCTTTGGCAGAGCCTGTTGGAGTTCAATTTTGCCCTGCTCTGTCATCCACACATCCTAATTCTTATTTTCCATCTAAAACTATGAAATACACTCCCATAGCTTCACCTATTTCTCCTCCATTAATTTCACCCTCATATATAGATCAACAATCTTCTAGACAAACCACTCTAGAACCTCGAAAAGATCTTCAATCTACAACCAATCCTTCATGTTCCATCCCTATAATTTCAAAACCTATAGACCCATCTATTAACACCTCCACATTATCAACATCTATCATACCTTCCACATCTAAAGATATAGGGAATGATCCTTCTACATCTTATGCTCTTTTTGATGAACTTTTACCAGATTTATCCACAATCTTAATATCGAAAAAAACAAATGCTTTCATGCAAGATTCAATTCTTTTAAATAACTTGCCGCCATCTCCTCGTACCTTGGGCCTCCCACAACCTATGGGAAGTACTTACCAAGTCGGGAGTTGTGCCTTCATTTATAAAGGATATGATTGGGGAAGAATACCTCGAAATATCAAAACTCATCATGATGGATATGCTCGATGTTATTTTACTAATGAGTATATTAAAGCTAAACCCATAATGCTTAAAATGGGATATAAAGGGAAAGGCTTGGGACCTTTCCAAAATGGCATGAAAGAACCTTTCGAGGTAGAACCGTGGCCTGCCCACTGTGGTGTGGGCCTATTTCCTAGTAAGGGTCAACCCTTTCCTTTTGAAGATGATGATCAACTCATATGTTATCAAGATTATTTGGATAGGCGTGATGATTTGCCTCTAAAAAATCAGCCATTTACATGTAACATGCTATCCATAGCTTACCCTAAAATGATTGCTTGAATCCGATGAGGAGTTGGAAGGAGATATTTTCCATGATGTCTCCATTGAAGAGATGTTACACAATGGTTTTTATTTTGATGGTTCTATACCTACTATAGCCCAACTTGAGGCCACGACTCCTCAAGATGAATTATCCAACTTAACCTTAAAAGAATTACAAGAATTGGGCGTTTCACCCGCCCCACCTAATTTTGAAAGAGATCTACACATGGAAGTAGAAAACGTCATTAAAGTTAACATTGGAACTGAGGATAATCCTCACATAATCAATATTGGGTCAGAATTAAGTCAAGAAAAACAAGAGCAATACATTGCATTCCTTAAAGAATATGAAGATGTCTTCGCTTGGACATACGAAGATATGCCAGGTCTGGACCCTTCCGTAGTCATGCATCATCTAGTAGTCCATCCGGATGCTAAACCTGTTAAACAAAAACTTAGAAAAATGCATCCCAAAGTGGCCCTGCTAGTCAAAGGGGAGTTAGAAAAACTCCTGAATGTTGTCTTTATACAAGCTATTGATTATGCTGAATGGATCTCAAATGTAGTTCCAGTCACCAAGAAAGAAGCCACCAAAGTTAGGGTTTGCACAGATTTTAGAGATATTAACGTTGCATGCCCTAAAGATGATTTTCCTCTTCCAAACATGGATCAAATCATTGATTTTACTGTCGAGAGTGGGATGATGTCCTTAATGGATGGATTCTCCGGTTATAATCAGATCAGGATAGCTCCTGAAGATCAGGCTAAAATAGCCTTTATTACCCCTTGGGGTACCTTTTGTTGGAAAGTGATGCCATTCGGCTTAAAGAACGCAGGTGCAACCTATCAACGAGCTATGACTTATATTTTTCATGATATGATGCATGATATCCTACATGATTATGTAGATGATATTATAGCTCGCTCTATTAATGAAGATAACCATTTAGATGATTTGAGAAAAGTTTTTAATCGGTTAAGAGAATATCTTATTCGATTAAATCCAGCCAAATGCATATTCGGAGTTAAGTCCGATAAACTATTAGGGGTTATAGTTTCTTTACGTGGTATCAAAATTGACCCTCTTAAGATTGTGGCTATCACTGATATGCCCGCACCTACCAATATATCTGAATTACGAAGTTTACAAGGTAAGCTTCAAGCTATCCGTCGCTTCATCGATAAGTTGGCGAACAAAACCGGTCCCTTTCTTAAGCTCCTTAAGAAGGATGTCCCTTTTAATTGGGATGACGAATGTAAGGAAGCTTTTGAACTTCTCAAACAATACCTCCTTAACCCACCTGTGCTTTCACCACCTAGACCTGATCGCCCATTTCTCCTGTATATTTCAGCTTCAGATTCTGCCTTAGGAGCTATGTTAGCTCAGCTTGATGATGAGAAGAGAGAACGTGCTAATTATTATATTAGCCGAACCTTCATTAGTTATGAAACCCGCTACACAACGTTAGAAAAACTATGTCTAGCAGTCATGTTTGCTATGCAAAAATTATGCCATTATATGCTTAGTCAAAAAACTTATGTCATTGCTAAATATGATCCCTTGAGGTATCTCATGTGTCGACCTTATTTATCGGGTCGTACAGCCAAGTGGGTTCTCGCTCTAAGCGAGTTTGACCTCACATTCATAGGACAGAAGTCTGTTAAGGGTCAAATCATAGCAGATCAATTAGTCTGCTGCACCCTTAGAGTCTACCCATCCCCTCATCATTGAGTTTCCTGATGAATGCCTTCAATTAGAGGGAGACCATATTGAACAATGGTCCTTATACTTTGATGGAGCCCGATGCATGAGTGGGGCGAGTGCGGGTATTATTTTAATATCCCCACAAAAACATCTTATTCCTCTGTCCTTCAAATTAACATTTGCTTGCACCAACAATACTTGCTGAATATGAAGCTCTAATCCTTGGATTACGAGCTGCCTTGGCGCTAAAAATTAAACATCTGTTAGTTTTTGGTGATTCTCAACTTGTCATAAATCAAATTAATGAAGTTTATCAGACCAGAGATGATAAATTGTGCCCATATAAAGCATATGTTTTGCAACTATTATCCTTGTTTGATACAAGTTACTTTGGAAGCTATTCCTCGAACTAGCAACCGTGCGGTTGATGCTATGGCCGCAGTTGCATCTCTTCTGCCCTTGGAGTTAGATGACGAATATGCCACCATCATTATTCGTCGACTCCAGGAACCCGCTTCAAATAAGTCATGCTTAGAGCCTTTGGATGTGTTTCTAATCAATGAAACTACTCCCGAACCTTGGTATACGGATATATTTGATTTTCTTCAAAATGGGACTTTCCCTACCAATTCTAATAGAAACCAGCGTCGGTTATTACGTAGACGAGCAAGTCGATTTGTAATAATTGGCAATACTTTATATAGGAGATCTTTTGAAGGTATCCTATTGAGATGTTTGAATCTAGAAGAATCCAAATCAGCCTTGAGTGAAGCCCACGATGGATCTTGTGGAGGACACTTCTGTGGTAGTGTCATTGCTAAAAAGCTCCTTAGGATAGGATACTTTTGGCCTACCATGGAGAATGATGCACATGATTATGTGCGCCATTGCGACAAGTGCCAGAAGCATGCTGACCTTGTCCATGCCCCTGCACAAGAGCTGCAGGCTATTTCATCTCCTTGGCCCTTTTCCAAATGGGGCTTAGACATTATTGGCAAAATTAATCCTGTGTCATCTGATGGACACAAATTCATCATAACCGCCACCGAGTATTTCACGAAGTGGGTTGAAGCTATGCCTTTAGCTTCCTGCACTGGCACACAAGTCTCTAAATTTATTTTTAATCAAATCATTTGTAGGTTCAGAATTCCTGCCAAATCTCATCTCGGACAATGGAACTTGTTTCAAAAATAAAGATGTTAAAAAATTATGCCAAAAATATAAGATTCAACATCGCTGGTCCACTCCCTATTATCCTCGGGGTAATGGTCAAGCGAGAAGCATCTAACAAAACCTTAATCAAGATTCTCAAAATATTGGTCAATAAATCTGGCCATGATCGGCACATTCAATTATATCCAGCCTTGTGGGCCTATCGAACTAGTGTTCGAACCCCCACTGGAACTTCACCTTTTGTTTTGGTTTATGGTGCTTGAAGCCGTTTTTCCCTTTGAATTAGAAGTTCCTTCTTTGGCTCTACTACTTCAAGATACCGAAGTAGGAGATGAATATCGAGCTAGCAGACTCAGTCAGCTGGAACTCCTAGATGAAAAACGCATCAATGCTTTGGAGCATCTCCGTGCCTACCAAAACAAGCTTAAAAGATCATATGCTAAAAAAGTTCGTCATCGATCCTTTGAGATCGGCGACCTTGTTTTAAAAGAAAATCAAAAAAATACTAATGCAACTAAGGACCTTAAAGGTAAATTTGAGCCCAACTGGCTTGGACCCTATATTATCACTGCTAAATTTGAATCGGGAGCATACAAATTATCTACCTTGGATGGTAAAGAACTTAAAGAACCTATGAATATTATGCATCTTAAACGTTACTATGTATAAATTTGGTCATTTCATCCTTGTATATATTTGTTTAAAATATTTCAAAATCACTATCTTGTATTTCTTTCAATTTATAAATTCAAAAATACCAAAAACATTCAAAATCATCAAAATATTCAAAACTATTTGTTGTATTTATTTATGGCACTTGTTAAATCTTTCAACAAACAAAAAAAAATAACAAAAATAAAAACAACAATATTCTTGACTCTTCCGAAACCAAAACAAAATAAAGAAGAAAGAGAGAGTCAAAATTATCAAACTCCTCAAAAATATTTGTTGTATATTCTTGAAGTATTGCGAGTTATATTTTCAAATTATTTTGGATAAATTAGCATTTATTTGGAATCCCTCACTTTTGCAAACACAAAAATAAATATCTTGATTTTTATCTGGCATGATTACTAATCTCTCTTATATCAAAGTCCACAAAATTCAATTAAATAAAGTTTGAGCACGGAGAATTGATCTTGTTATTTACTTAAACCAAGCACATCCTTTCACAATAAAATGATTATATTTGTAATGTCCATGCTATGCTACATAGTAGAAGTGGTTTCTTGAGCGAAAAGTTTCCCCTGCTATCCTATCATGCACATGGTCTAGAATCTTTGAGAATTGGCAAAAGGACAAGCTCACCCCTACCCAGAATAAAAATCCCTTGCTCTACAGCTAATCCGAGCAAGTATCCCTAGCATAGAAAGAAAAAGCAAAGTTCAAGAAAAAGAGAAAAAGGAAAATGTTATTTTATATCATTACAACAATGTTCCAAGCATTATCAAGAAAAAATACAAAAGAAAGCAAAAGAAAAGAAAAGAAAGCAAAAGCAAAAGCAATAAAATCCCTTTCCCTACCCTTTGAAAAGAAAAGAAGGGTTGATGAGCTTGAATCCCTGGAATTCTCAATTATTCGAAAACTGTGAGGTAAGCCCCATAACAGGTGGTTTGTGCCCAACCTGCTTGGCCTTGGGTAACTCCTAGCATGGCGATATGTCTGTCACATTAGCGACCTTCTTTTGTACAGACCTATGTCTGCTTATGGATTAGCTAGCTCTTGATAATCCGACTTACATAGTAGTCTGGTATGGTTATATGCATCTAAATCATGGTTAATGAACACTTATTTGGTTAATTCAAATCACTTGTATCAAATTATCTTGCTCAAAACTGGTAAATGAACAAAGCAATTGCACACACATTTGTATTTGAGAGATTTTGTGTATCATTATGATAAATCAAGATTGGAAATGAACTCACATATGCACATGGGATTCCTTATAAATCTAACTTTTGTCTTCAAGATACTTTGAAATATTTTTGCAAATTGTCCGGAATAATTTCATTTTCTTATTTGAGAATAGTTGTTTAGTATAAAGACAACTACATGCATAATAGAAAAAATCAAAATTTCTTTCAAAACCATACAATCAAAACACATATATATATATATATATATATTGTCGACTTTCGCGACGATGGTATAGTTCCAAAACCAAAATTGGAATTTTATGCCTAGCGCAAGTCCTCATCTTCATATTTTCTATTTATTAAAAATCAACCATGCAATAAAACTATCTCTTTTTGGATTTTGCGATGATGGTATAAGTCTATACCTAAATATTCTATGCCTAGCGCAAACCATTGTACCAATTTTTATTCTCCATTTATTTCAAATCAATTCATCAAAAACATATGACTTAAATCATTATGTTACACAATTATGCTTTCAAAAGAACGAACATTATCACTATTTCATGTCATTTTGTCAACATGCAGAATTGCAATGATGGTATAATTCCTAGGGAATTATCCAAAAAATTTATCACACTTAGGAATTTATGCCTAGCAAAAATCATTTTAACATTATTTCATGCATACTATTTTTATGAAAATCTGAAAACAAACCATCATCATCATCATTTGCATCATCACAACAAAAGTCTTAAGACAGTCTCTTAAGCACTCTTTTACTTTTTAACAATATTTCTATACTGGGATTAGCTTGACGACCGAGTGAGCGGTGACTCCATGAAATGGTCTATAATAGCGACAATGTCCTTTGAAATTATTGTTAAAAGTCTTTTTATTTTTATCAAATCACCACATCACAAACAACCAATTTGTTCTATCAGATTATTTCATTTAAATTTTAAAGCATCTATTAAAAACCATACATATTTCCAAACGACATAATTACATGAATCATTAAATCAATCACACTTCAAACATTAAAGCATTATACAAACGCATAAGACAAGTCATATGATCAAAAAATATCTCATCTATATATATATATCAAATATATGTACATCATCTCAAAAATAGATTGGTATGCCACAATCTACATCTTGGCATACTCAATCCTCTCAAATAATATAATCAATCTATACAATGCAGTAGCCTAGCCTCGAGAACCCCTCGAGCTCTCAGCCTCATCTCCTCCCCCGCCCTGAGGTGGACGAGGTGGCCCCATCGCAGTATGTGTGGTACTGTGAGTCCTAGTTGTCGATCGAGATGAAGTCCTCGATGACCCAATCCTGATCGGGTCAGCAATGTCGACTAGCAGTTGTACCCTCTGACCCTCTGGCACCATCTGGAAGTAGATACCCTGGTAGAACGCGGTCTGAGCAATCGACCGTGCCAGCTCCTGAGTGCTCGCTCCTCCGCTCCGTGCTCTGAGGCGTGCAACCTCATCTCTGAGTTGTGTAACCTCAGCTCGATGGCGTGCAGCCTCATCCTGCAATGTCTGCACCTGTGCCTGGAGACGGACTATCTCTGCTCGGAGAGTCACTGTCTCGTTGCTCTCCCCAGTGTCAACACCCTTGCCCTTATCGGGCGATGGTGGCCTCTCTCTCTGTGGAGAAGGGGGTCTCTCCTCCCTCCTCTCCCGCTACCGTGGCCTCTGCTATGCCTGTGGTCTCCTCTGCTCTCTCCTGTTGCGACCCTGTGCCGCCTCAATGGCCGCCTGGCATCGCCTCCCCATCCGATGCACAACTACGTGAATCGGACCCTGAGCCCTCGTCATCCGAGGAGGGCGGATGCCTGTGTACCAGGCATCGTAGTCGTCGGCTACCCTAGCGTCGTCCCCATCCACTGGCTGAATGGGGGCATCATCTACGTCTTGACTCCAGAATCGTTGCATATCTGGAGCCCCGCTAACTGTAGTGTTATCCCGGACAGTCCAAGAAAACTCGTAGTCTCTCAGAGATGGAATCCCCTGTTGTAGACCGAACTGCCTCAAAACTCGGTCATACCGATGGAGCTCCACCTCTCCCCTCTCCATCCTCAGCCAGCAGACTCGCCTGATGCGAGCCAGCTCCTGTCCATCCTCGGCCCACCCTGGATGATCTCTCCAAGGCCTCCAGGTGATCTGGTCGAAGACGAGGTCATCTAGTAGTCTCCGGGACACTGGTAGATCTATCCACCGTTGTGCCCCTCTTCGGAGCCACCAGTAGAAAACTCGGGGCCTCTCCCCGTCAATCCCTGTCAGTGGGAGCCCTACCGGCCTCCGCATCGCAATGTGCTCCCAGCACCAAACCTGCAGTAGTGATGTCATAACCAGACATCGGCCGCCCTTGTATACGACCCCATGAAGGATCCTATACAATCGGCAGAGTACAAAGCTCCCCCAAGAAAATCTGTATCCGTGGTCTCTCATGTCGTAGACCACATCTGTCAGTACCCATGGTACCCTGCATCCGCTCTGGTGGCACAAAAGAAGTCCACCTACCACCCCAGCCAAAACCCGTGTGAGTCTAGATGCCCCAAGCATCTGGCGTAGTGACTCGATGTTCACTCCGCCCTTCTCCAGGGCGAAGCTCGGATCGCCACACAATCGCATCATCGCGTGGCCCTGATTGGCCATGGGAGTGATCAATCGTCCTTGTATGGGGATCCTCAAAATCCTCCATACATCCTCCAGTGTGGGAGTCATCTCCCCTATCGATAACCGAAAATAGGAAGAACCCGGATACCACCTCTCTGCTAGGGCTGCATCAATAGCCCCATGTCTGTAGAAACTTGTGGCATGTCTGCCACGTGCTGCAAGCCGACCTGTGCTAGCTGATCTCGCTCTGCCTGAGATAGGGCGGCCAAGTCATCCCTCAACCCGCCATATTTCCATTCTCTGCTCTTTAGTAATCCTCTCTGCAACATAAACAAAATCAACAATAAAAATCATTAATAAATCATTAATAAAAAAAAAATGCAAGTCAAAATAAGTTCAATTTTATAAATGATGATATCGTCCACAATTGGACGATATCGTCCCAAATTTGAGCAAATTCGTCTCCAATTTTGCCTAAGGAGAATCGTCCCCTATTGGACGAAATCGTCCCCCTATCGTCGATTTTGCCCCTGGACGAAATCGACGATATCGAGACGATTTCGATGAAATCGAGACGATTTCGTCTCGACGACGTCGACGGCCCAAAAACGGCCGCGATGCTCAAAAATCAAGCAAATCTAGTCTAAAAAGCATTAAATTCTAAAGTAAAGCATTCTAAACTAAGTTTAGACCCTTACCCATAGCCCGCGTCGGACCTCTGTCGATCTGTGCGCTGTCTCGACCATTTTTGTCTCCAGAGCTCTAAAAACCAGAAAACTAGGAAAATGAACAGTAACAATGAATTAGGGTTTTACCCTATTTTTCTTAATTTTATTCAAAAAACAATTAAAAACATTTTAAAATTTTGCTTTTCCGCGTTTTTACCTCAAACGTTCGATTTGGGTAAAAACACGGAGGGGGCACCATAGTAAGATGTCGTACGATTCGACCAAGAATCGTCGCCTAAAAATGGGAATAATTTTTGCTTTCTCGTAGATCGAGAAGAACTCATCTTTAACGCATTTTCTTCGAAAAATTTGCTAAAGAGGGGGCAAAATGTAGCACCCTAAAATTGGCGCAGTAAAACCTTAATAATTACAATTACTCTAGTAAATATTCAAATTCAAATTTCAACCCCCAAAACCGCTCCCAAACCGCCGTTTAACCTGTTTCCTCCTTTCCCGCGCCATTTTTAGAGTTTGTTTTGACCGTTTGATGATATCGTCGCCGATCAGACGATATCGCCTCAGATCGGACGATTTCGTCTGGACTAGGACGTCCAGACGATCTTGTCCCAAAACTGATTTTTCACAATTAGTCTATGTTCCAACGGCGTCTCTAATCCGGGCAGAAGCGTGTCTGCGCCGTTAGAGACCCTCCCCGTTGGAGATCTCCCAAATTGGGATGATCTCCAACCTCCTAACCTCCCTCCTAAGCCTATTTAAACTTAGGACCTCCCCTTGGCATTCCCCTGGCTGAATTTTCCTGTAAATCGACCTTCACACGCATTAGAATAATCTGTATTACCATCTACATTTGTTGCATCCAATTTTCTTGCAGGAACCTTGTCATTTTTCAGCCGGAGCAAGCTTACATCGTCGTAGACGATCCTGTTCAGATCGGAGATGATCCTGTCAAATCAGAGATGATTTCGACTGCAATCATCATTGGGGGCAATCAGTGCCCAGAGTTTGCATTTTTCTCTTCTCATATGTTGTTTTATTCTGCAACTAGTCAGTTTATTTATTATTTTTTGCTATTCTGCATCTTGGAGTTCACCCATATAGTTTAATTGCATAATAAAGTCATGATTAGCTATTAAAGTATTGCAATTCACTTGCATTTCTATTCAGGATTATTTGTTAACATCCTTATTGTCATTTTACATCATTATCCTCTATTAGCATTGCTGCATTTTTTGTATTTCGTGTCTATTTCTCTGTTTGCAGGTCTCTGACGAATTTGTCTGACGAATTCGTCAGATCTCAGACGATCCTGCAGGTCGGAGATGATTCTGTCAAATTCCAGACGATCCTGTCTGCTTCAAGAATCAGAACCTTCATCAGACATCCGGATCAGGTATGGCTCTGTAATTTAGCTCTTTCTCTCTATTTTTGTTCATATTTGTCTGCTGTATTTCATCTAGTCTGCATTTTCATAATAGATCAACTTAGATTCATTTGGCCGAACCTAGGACCCGAATGTTTAAAGATAAAACTGAACACATTAAACACATTCCCAACCTAGGCGTGGAAACTACCATTCAAACGTTTCCTGGTGAACCCACCATCCATCGAAAAATCACCATAATACACCTCCCCCGAGAGGCGGGACCTTCGCAAGGCCTCTCAGTCCGAGGTACCGCGCCATCCTTTTCACATCCCCCTTTCGGGCACGGATCCTATAGCCTGAAGGTAAGGGTGTGAAAATTTTGGAGAGATACAGTATGTGTGACTCATCATGTATTGAAAAGGCTTTTTTTAGAAATGACATACCTCGTATGATTCAACATGTAGTGTTGAAGCTTATTGGTGGTGAATACCATTACTAAGAAAAACTTCTCAATGTATGCATACTTGAGCTCATAGCTCACCAGGGTGAAACTGATATAATATATAGCATGCTCCTTATTTACCTCATTCTTTTGGGACAACATGGTCCCTAAGGCAAAATCTGTGGTTGAAATTTCTAGCAAAAATGATGCACCTGGTAGGGGAAAAGCTAAAATTGGTGGTAATTCCAGGTTTTATTTTATATCATTGAAGGCCTTTTGGCACTCATAATCCCAATGGAATGGGACTCCCTTTTGTAGCAGTCGATACATGGGTTGATATTTATCCAAAATTTGTGCTATGAAGCATCAAATAGATGCTACCTTCCCTTGTAAGTTGTAAAGCTACTTAAGGTTGGTGGGGGAGCATTTCCAGTATTACTTTAACCTTGGCAGGATCAACTTCATCCCTTGCTTGGAGACTATAAAACCTAAAAAAATTCTAGATGTAAATCCAAAGACACTTTTTGGGATTGAGTCTAACATTATGCTCAATTAGGTGATTGAATATCTTCCATAGAACATCAATGTGCTCTTGACGCAATAGAGATTTGGCTAGCAAATCGTCTATGTAATCCTTCAGTATTTTATGCATATCATCATGAAATATATATGTCATGGCCCATTGATATGTTGCATCAACATTTTTAAGGCCAAATGGAATTACCTTGTAGCATACAACCCCCCAAGGTGTGGTAAAGGTTGTCTTTGATTGGTTTTCGAGATTGACATAGATTTTATTGTAACCTAAAAATCCATCCATGAGGGACAACATCCCATGACCTACGATGGCATCGACTAACACATCAATGTTCGAAAGGGGGAATTCACCCTTAGTAGTTGCTTTGTTAAGATCTCAAAATTTTGTGCATATGTGAATCCTCCCATCAAGTTTTCCTATGGGCACCATGTTGAAAACCCATTCAAGATAGTCGATAGGTTGGATGAATCCTGCATACAACAATTTTTGTAATTCATCTTTTACCATTAATGCTATCATTAGATGTATTTTACGAAGCTTCTACTTGATCGGTTTTATTTTTTGGTCGAGTGTGAGGTTGTGCATGATCAATTTCGGTTTAAGACTCGATATGTATTTGTATGACCAAGCAAAAGCTTCTATATTTTTTATCAAGAGATTTGTGTAGATGGCTCTCTCTTCAAGGGATAAACTTTGTTCTAATTTTACATTTTTGGGAGCCTCAAGATCATTTCCAATGTCTACATCAATTGTTTCCTCTATTGACATATGGGATCCTTCCTCAAGCTAATGAGGTGTAGGGATCAAGTGGATATCATCAACTAGATTCAAATATTTGATTATGTCTGGTTCAATATTAGCTTGACAAACATCTTTGGATGGCCCTTGGAAGAAATGAAATTGTTGTATCATTTCTTCACAAGGGAAGAACTCTTCAGGTTATGGTGGTGATGCAGTGAGATCAAAATTGATGGCCTCATGGCTGAGGTACAAAGGTTTTGAGGGGTCACTGGGATTGTGAAGTGGTGTGATCAAATCATTGAAAATCATATATATTGACAAATAGTTTCCATTCGCCAATGGAAGGATCCTATCAAATATGGGAGGCTCTAGATGTGTGGAAGGTGTTTAAGGTAGGAATGAAATGACTGGATCAGGGCTAGGAGGATCTAGGATGATTGGATCTTATAGGGGCATAAGGTCTCTCCATGTGGGTTGGCATGGAGGAAAAGCCCTATGATAGAGCTTATCTATATTTATGGGGGCAAATCAAATTCTATTCTTTCATTGTTAATTTGTTGAAAGTGGAAAGGACCTAGATACATTAGTTTTGTTTCATTCTCATACTTTTTAGATGCCTCATTGATGAATTCAAGAGGTTATCGACTATGGTGAGGACTGAGGTATGTGATTTCCATATCATTCTAGTATTCTTTTGATGTCTCACTAAGGGAGTTAGAAGACTCAACAAAAACTACTCTAAAGGGAAGATGATCTCTTAATAGATGAAAATAGCCTACGTAAACATAATGATTCTCATTGATATCCTCCCCAAAGCCTATGGTTAGGCACTGAAGGGAGTCTACAAGGAGTTCATCTAGCATACGTATGAAATACCCTAAGCCAAATTTATCTATAGGATGTTGGTATTGTGGCTGATAGATTTTTTGGATACCCTGCTCGTATCAACCTAGGTTATTCCTCTGCCAATGGTCGTGGTAAAATTATCACAAGGTGAACTCTAGATTTGACATATATCCAATATTTCCTGAGAAAGGTTTATCATCATGGTCTATTATAGGAAATTGATCTGTAGATTCTTCAAAACCCCCATAGATGAATTTTTTTTGATTTGGGGGGATCCCCAAGCATACAATGGTACCAATAAATACTGACAACACATGAGGTCTACCCATATCCTGGATGAACTCGATGAGTAATGTGAATGTGATATTTTGTACCTGATACTTAGAGAGACTAGGGTTAGCCAAGTATACTGTGACTTGCGATGTGGATAATGGATATGATGAGGATGATGGAGGTGTGATGTGAGGTGGTTCATCCATCGTAACAAATGATTCTTCTTTCTCAATAGAAATTAGAATTTTTATTGTGAAGATGATAGGGATGAATGGTGGGATTTCCTCCATTAGTAGCTTCAACTTCTTCTCGCTTGGAGGACATGATGATGGACTATCAAAAGAGACCAATGGTGAGGGCTAATATGGCGATGACGATGTGGATGGATCGATTGATGGGATGATGGTTTTGAAGGGGGCTCTAGATATTTAATAGGGTCATCAAGTTAAATGTCCAAATGTATGGATGGTAAGACAAATTATTGCAAATTACTAACCAAATTAATGTATTTGAAAGGTTGAAAGTTCAAAGTGACTACACGAAATTGTCTCTCATGGACATATCTAATGCACTGGTGTATTATATATGGGACACACTTCATGTCTCTAATACAAGGTCATCCAAGCAATATATTACATTACATCACACCTTCAAAAACATGGCACAATACTAGAATCATATTTAGTCCAACCTAGATAGAAAGTACTAGTGTGCCAATTGTAGAGTAAATAGCATCGTTAAATGCTTGAAGAGTGAAGGTGGACACCACAGTATGTGACCATGGAAGACTAATATGGTTTATTACAGTTGTAAAGATGATGTTTATGGAGTAACCCATGTCAATCAATACCTACTTATAAGGAATTTTATTTATGCATGCAATGATGTGCAATGGAGGATCAGCTATATTGGTGGGTACTAGTTTGATCTCATGATCATAAAAAGTTATAATAGGTTCTTTACATTTTTTAATGTGCCCCATGAAATTGGTAAAAAAGTTGGGATCCTAGGGCTATAATTCAATAGATTTCAAAATATCCATCAAATCTTCTCTATGTCTTAGTGATTGTTGTATTAACTCATATATGGAGAGTTTGGCCGATGTCGTACATATACTTTGGGTGAGCCTACTTCTAATAATTACCACAGTTGAGGAGGTTGACCTTGGATAATATTTTGAGGTGGCAAGGGCTATGACATAGAAGGAATATTAATGGTAGTTGTAGGTGGTGCAGCTTGATTAGGATATTTTTGGTTCCTTATCACAATATTGATCATCCCTACGAACCCCTGATTGGTTGGGGCCATATGGACTTCATTAACCTATCTTATTTTGATCCTCCTTAATATCATGGGTAGGTAAGGGATATTTAAATGTGTTCATCTGTTGGTTATCGAGGGCAATAGGATTATAAATTTGTAATTTATTTATAGTGAGCATATCTTGTACTATGTTCTTAAATGAATAGCATGTCTGAATATCATGACCATTTTGTCAATGATATAGATAGTACAAGTCCTCTCTATGCCCTTTAGATTTTGGGTGATCTGGATATAGGGGGTGAATCTTTGGCAAGGTGATAGCCTTCACCTCACACAATCGATTAAAGAGTGATGCAAAAGATTCAAGCAATTGTGTATAGTTACGAGGAGGATGGGATGGTCGATTATGTGCCTGATTTTGTTGAAATTGGTTGTATTATGCAAGAGGATATTGAGCCTAATAATTGGGTTGTTAGGGAGTTTTTTATTTTCTAGGTCTAGGAACACTTAAGATAACTTGGTTGATTGAAGCTAGTTTTTGTTGTGTATTGTTACCTCCAGGGTTCTTGTTTCATTCCCTCTTTCAAATTTTTATATCCCCAACCAGGAATTTTATGTCCTCTATGACCTTGGCCTGTGCTAAAGCCTCCTTGAATGTCTAGTATTACTATAATTGTAACAAGAGCAAGATCTACTTTGAACAACTTCTAGTGAAAATTCAATTTAGTTTCGTTACGGATAGGGTGAAAGGTAATTTGATATCAACTTTCTCCACTTGTTGTCATAGTCTATAACTGGCTCATCATTGAATTATCAAAGGTTAGATAGTTCATTCAAGTTGGCTTTCTTCTTAATTCCAAATGAAAAGCATTCTAAGAAGGCGTTTATAAGTTTCTCGAAGCTATAGATGATATGCCTTGGTAAATGGTTGTACCACTCTAAGGCAGGGCCAAAAAGTGTTATCAAGAAGGTCCTAAGAAACAAGGCATCATCATCTTGAAGCTGGAAATAAATATCCACAAAACTAGTCACGTGTTCCTGTGCATCTTCATCCCCTTCAAATTTATCCAATTTGGACATTTTAAAATGCTCAATATATGGATGACATGGGACTGAAGTATAGTAGTTTATGCAATGTGGGATTTTGATAACTCATTCCTTGTTTCTCTAATGATTTGATGCATTATGTGAGCACCTTGTAAGATTGAGATGATATTATCTCATCTTCCTATATTGGTCTTCAAGGAGGGAGAGGTGGAATATTCCTATGGGGATGATGTGGTTGAATATTAACATCAACCATATCCTCACAGAGTGATTTAGGATATCCTTGGTCTTGATACTCTAATTCTAGATCATCATAGGCCTCATAGTCTAGTCAACAATTTTGTGGTTGATGTTGTTGAGACCTATGGTGATGGATGGACATACGAGGAGGTTGACTTTGAGTTAGACTAGGAGATGCATCATGGTATTGTGTAGAGAAACTTTGAGGGGTTTGTTGCATATATGTACTATGTGTGCAAACCTCATCATGTTTTGTTCTTTGTAATTGTTCCTGGTGCAACTGTTGATGATGCAACTTTTGTTGATGTACTCTTTGTTGCTTTAATTGGCTTCGTTCTAGGTGTTCTTGATCCATTCACAACTTATCCAACCATATTTGGTTTAGTTTCTTGTGTTTTTTCATGTTCTACCTAGGTATTTGGTACACTTGATCAACCATGTGAGGTTGATGAACCCTTGTATCAATACGAAGGGACTTTGATTATTCTATTGGCCTAATAGGATTGGCTACCTATTTCCTACAATTGAGGGAAGTTGTGTTGACCTGATGCTCAGGATTGAAAATAAGTTATACATACTTGGATGGGGTAGAAGTACAATATGCCTGCATAGAGCACTCTTCGTGATGAAAAATAGGATGACTTTTGTCTTCCTCTTCGTTGTCTTTAAGATAGGTGTGAGCAGATAAGGCTGCCCTATTAGGACAATGAGAGTCGTACCTATCTAATTGAGCAACTTTTTGGCTCATCCATGGATTATCAAGAAGAGTGGATCACTCATATAGGCTAGGCAATGGTGCATAATATTTCTCCTACTCAAATTGATGGATAGATCGAGTCATGATGTGAATCTGTGATACTCCCCTACTAGGCCCCTCACTAGGCAAGTTATTTCTTATAGTAGCACAGGATCATCCTCGACCAAGAAGCTCATATTATTGATCATATTGAGGACTCATAGGTGCATATTGGATAGGGACATCCTAAAGTTCAGATTCCCTAGGGTTGATTTTAGCATTACAACAAACACTAGGACACCATGGTGGAATGGTCATGTCCTTAGGATTGAATCAAAGGTGTTTTTTTCCTCCTTGCAAATTTTTAGCAGCATCAACTCGTGAATGAGCTTAGTTGCATGTGGTTACCATGATTTTGATTACATAAAATAGTAAATAAACAAACATGTAAACAATGTGATTATTGCGTTTAAGTTTTAATTGTAAGTCCCTATACTATTTTGTGCATTTTAATGTTGAAAAACCCTTATCTCCTATGAAACTAAGGATAGAAATAGAAAAATCCTAAAAGGTAGTTCAAGCTCACCTCCTATTGAGGTATGTGATTCAAATGGTAAAAAGGGACTTCCTATTGGATATTGGCTCAAGGTTACCTTAAGGGAATAAATTACCCCTTTAAAGGGGTTACACTGTCTAATTTCCTAATACCGATTAAGCCTAGATTTCCCTTAACCCTCATGTTTAAGGTATGGACGGTAAAAATAGTTGTGTCCACTGAGTATTTTAAATAACCTTGTGGTAAAATAGCTTTTCTAACCTTCCCACTCCATGTGCACCCAAGAGTAGGGGACCTTTTCGTGATGAAATCCAAAAAGCCACTTGCTTTTGACCACTAAGTTTCTAGGGTATAATCCAACGTATGGAGATGAATCCCATCGTCACTGGTCTCGATTAATGATTGGTGATGAAATATAACTCATTAATGTGAAAGTGAAACATGGTGTGTGAGGTTCATTTTATTTTATGCAAAAGAAAGTAAACTCATAGAGCATTCCATGTTTTTTCACTAATGCATAAAAATAATGTTTCAAATTCAAATTTCTAAATAATGAACATTTTAATTTTGAAAAACCTATAATATGCAGAACCCTACATGAGTATCCTTTAAACGGGCAACAAGTAATCAGACCACATTAGTATTCAAACAAATACCGTCTCTACAAGAGACGATTGCATGTAGAGGTCATCTGACAAAAAGACAGTCAAAAATAGGGGCTATCTGGGATAGAGACGTTCATAGATAGAGGTCCTCTGACCCAGGGATGGTCATAGACAAAGAGTTTTAAAAAATTAAAATATTTTAAAATTCCTTTACTTAAGCATGAATATTTTACTTTTCTTTATTGAAAACAGAGAAGGAGAAACAATATAACTCACTGTGATAGCCTAAGTCTAATGCAGATGTCATTTTTTTATGTTTCTGCTCTCTGATTTGAGGTTGTCTCTGATAGGAATAGTTGCACCTATTGGCCATCTCTAATAGGTATGGTTGTGCTTGTTGGCCATCTCGGTAAGGGACGCTCGTACCTACAATTCACAAACACCAAGAATAAACAAGAATTAGCGATGTGAATGTAAAATATAGACTAATTTTGACTAGGGTTATGCATAAGGGGTTGGACTCAAAATGTACTTGTAAAACAAATGGAAAATCCTAATTGAAATCAATGCAAAACATGGTGAATCCTAAGTAAATAAAATCAATCATCTTCACACAAACATTTGGGACATTTGAAGCCCTAAAACGTAAGATCATATTTGGGATAAATTTTTACCTATTAAATCACCTTATAACTTCATAAAAACACCACCATTAGATCAGGATCGAAAAGAGCTTTCCAAAAAGTACAAATATGCCTATGTTTGGATATATATTATGGTGAATTGACCCTAAGAAAAAATTGGTCCTAAAAATTTTAGGCGAATGGGCCGACGTTGAGGGTCCTCATATTCACCAATTTCCAATTTTGGAAATCCTAATATTCACCCAATTTGTGAATATTCACCACTATGCATATTCCTGATTCTGACCGTGATCACCACTGAAAATGCTAAAAATATTGTATACCTATGCAATAGTAAACTATGTAACCATAATGACAAAACAAGATATGAAATAATGATGCCCTTTTATTAATATCAATTTTATCCTTCAAAAGGGTTACAATGGGATCCCGTTGAGGGATTTGCTACCAATTTGATACAAATATTTAAAATAATAAAACTAATCCAAGTGTATCTCGTAGGATCTTTCTTGCACCCACAAATTGATTTTTGATAGGTTCTTGGGATTGTTGTGATGTAGGATAATGAGGTGTAAATATTTATGTCATTTCTTCCTTGTAAAGACCCGTAATCTGCACATAAGAAGATCTAAAGAGAATCAAAAGCATATAAAGAGCCTTTCAAGATAATTCCTATAATAATGGCAAATAATATGATAAAAAAAGTGAAATACGATAGATAAATGCATGAAAATGAAATCAGACTATGCTAAACAGTAATTAAAATATTGTTAGAATCTAATAAAAGAAAGAAAATAGGGAACAAATCTTTGCCCAAGAGGTCATATTTATGTGGTATGGTATTTACTACTGGTCATCTCTTGGAGAGATGATCATACCTATGGGTTATCTCTAAGAGAGATGACCATTAAGTTGTGAGTGATTTTCTTGTGGTCGATGCGAGGTGACATTTTGTTTTGATCTATGGATTGGTTGATAAATTGGTGTGTCCATGAGGAATGAATTAGGGGTAAAATATAATACCAAAACAAGGATTTTGGATGGCATAAGGGATCTTGGATATGATCTTCAACCTTTGAAATGATCCATTGGCATGCTTGGAAGCTTTGTGGTTGAATTTTGACAGCACTTCGTTGATTTGAGAATGAGTTCTTTGATTCTTTAGTTCGATAGCACTTCAATGCATGAAAACTCCTCTATATATGTATGAAGGCTAGGTGCCACTATATATAATTCCAAATGGGATTCCAAGCTTGCAATGGAAGCCAAGAAGCGGTTAGGATCAAGAAGAGTAACTGCCCATTCTTGAAAATCGTCATGCAACTGACTTCGTTATACCATTGCTCTTAGCTAGAAAGTGTAATCGTTTGAACTGTGGCACAATATTTTGGGTCTTGTTGCTTCTGGCATGACCATATTAAGGTGAGACGACCATGATTGTGGGCCATATTGGGGTAAGACAGTCTCGAGTGGGGGTCATCTTGAGGTAAGATAGTCTTTGGAGGCCATCCTCTAGTAATATGGTCCTGGATGCAAAGGGAAATTCCTTCATTTTCGAGTGATGAGAACCACTATTGATCCCTAAGGCTACCCAAGGTGAGTCATATGGATTTAAAGGAGTCCATATAGGTAGTCTCCTCAACATGACACATTTTAGGTGTCTACAATTAAAAAAGGTGGTAGGGTTAAAAACGCTATTGTTGCTTGATGAATTTTTAAACTACAACCAAACTTGGGTCAAATATGGTGATCAATATAAGATGATATTTACAACCATATAGGATATATTTTCCTACCAAAGGATGTTATTTGGACTATCCAATGCAAGGGCTACTTTTCAAAGGATAATGTATATAGGATTCATCAGCCTAATTGCTGAACTTATTATCATATATTTGTATGACTTAATTGTGTTCTCCAAATATAGGAGCAAGCATATTGAGAATCTAAAATAAATTTTCAAATGATGCAAAGAGAACATAATATCCTTAAATCCTAAAATGTTCATCTTCTTTGTCCTAAAGAAAAAACTACTAGAGAGTGGATCATAATTAACTAAGACCACATCAAGGCTATATAAGAGTTGCCATTTATATCATTAGTCAAAATAATTAGGTACTTTTTAGGTCAAATACATTTTGTAGCCAAATTAATTATCAAATTTATAGAATTGGTCAAACCTATTACCAAAATACTCAAGAAGGATGCTAGTTTGACATGGACCAAAGAGAGGAAAAAGACTTTCCAAGGAATTAAATATATAATTACTAAGGCTTATATACTAATCAACCCTTATTTATATAAGTTTTTTAGATTATATGCTCTTGGCATCAATGTAAGCATCATAGGAGTCTTTACCCAAAAGGATGATAGAGATGAAGAGCGCACCATGTCCTTCATGAGTCAAATTTTATATAATTATGAAGAGCACTATACCTTTATTGAGAAGTAGGAATTTCAAACAATGAATGCATTAAGGAAACTTACATATTACCTATCTTAAAGCAAAACAACTATTTTTGGGGTGGATCTTAATGTGACATCTATAGTATTGCAAGGAGGACTACAAGGAAAGAGAGTGGGTGGATTAATAGAACTTAAGAATTTGATATAGAGATAAAGATAACCAAGTTGGTAAGGGAAGAGATTTATGTGAGAACCTTGCCATGTCCCACTCTAGTGAACAAGAAACATTTGCAAATGAAATTCACTTAGATGAACAAACTAGTTGGGTGGTGACATCAAAAAATACATGGTGACAAGATGTGTGTTGAAAATTTTGACATTGAAAGAAAGGGTATGTTATATTTTACTTTATATTGTTCTTTTTATAAAGGGTATAATGATGTGATTCTAATATGTTTTTAAGAAGAAAGAGTGAAATATATACTATATAAGTATCATGACAAGAGTGGTCATTACTCAACTCAAAAATAAGGCATGAGATTCTAAAGGCAAGATACGATTGGCCCACCATCTTCCCAAATTATTTCCAATGGATGAATAAATGTAAACCTTATTGTATGTTTGTAGTATGGATGAGGAAATAATCCATATCACTTTAGTCTATAGTTATATATCTATTTTAGAAATGGGATAAGACTTCATAGGAAATATTAACCCATTGTGTAGTACAGGGCATGGTTGGATCCTAACAACCACTAACTTCTTTACCATATGTATAAAGGATATTCTAGTGAAGTTAACCAATCATGAAATAGTTATCCAACTCTTGGAAGATATCATCACTAGAAATAGGACCTTGTTAGTAAGAATTATAAATAATGTTATTATATTCACTAGGACAAAATTGATACAATACACTAGAACATGAATTTATTTTGAAAACTTCTTCCAATTACTATCCTTGAAGAAATGGTTTAGTTAAGTTCAGAAATAAGAAATTTATCAAATACTAAAGAGGAAAATTGTGAATTAATAGAGAAATTAGCATACAAAACTAAGAAGATCCTTTGTGAAGATAAGGTGACCCCTAAAGCTTCTATCGACACCTCAATGTACAAACTTGTTTTTGGTAGAGAAGCAATTTTGTTAGTAAATATTGAGCTCCTTTCACTCTAAATATCTTAGAAAATGAAGTTAGAAGATATATAAATTCAACCAATTGAAGTTATAATAAATAAACAACTATCCTTCTAATAAAAAATGGATAAATCATTCAAGATATTTGTTCATCATAAAATGGATGTGAAGATATGGTTTGATAAAAGATCGAAGAAGAGACCTTGTGCTCAAGTGGGATGAAGACAAAGCAAAGTCAACCAAGCATGAAAAGTTTTATTCATTAGGGAGTGGGTCTCATTATATTGACAAAGTAAAAGGTGCTAATGCTAATAAGTTTATAACTTTGGAAGGAATATTGTTGTTTGTTTTAGTAAATGAGCAACACTTAAGACTCTTGTAGACCCAAAAAGATAAAAATTATTGATCATTATTTGTTTTTTTCCCTTTTTTTTTAATTCCTACTTCTAGATTCATTTTCAAGAAAAATATGAGGAAATACCAAAAAGATAAAAAGAACAAAATAAAATTAAAATTAAAATCTCCCTTGTCCAAACAAAAAATCTTAAAAAATATAATTAGATGTTCCTCCTTTCTTCCATAATTTTCTTGTAGGAAACATTTTGGAAGCTTCAATATTTTGAGAAATTTGTAAATTATATCTTAGTAATTAAATTGTGATTCACTCATTTCCAAAAGGTGATTTGATGTAATTAAAAAAATATATTTTTTTTCCACATAATAAAGTGTGATTCACAAAATTCAAGAGTGAATTGCCATTTTAAATTAGCAAAAGAAAAAGTAATGTAGACAAAAGAGTTTGGGTAGATTTTTGAAATTTTGACTGAGTGCTCAAAATGTGACCCATTTGAAGGGGTGATTTTCTCAGACAAAAGGGATGGATTGCAATTTTTATGAAAGTACAAATCACTCTTTCAAAAGAGAAAATTACTTTTCAAGGCTTGAGGTTAGGTATGGATGGCATGGGATCCAATAAAATAACTTGGAAAATAATAGTTTGTTCATGTGGTACCAATTAATAGTTAGGAGGATACTAAAGGTCTTTAGGATCAATTTGGAGGTATGCAAATTTAACGAGGCATCAATTTTGCTAAATATGCCACTAGAATAGAGGATTTACCAAGGAGTATAATTTGTTAAGCTCAAATTACTCTAAGATGAAGAATTTGGTATAAATAGGAGCTAAGGGATCTATTTTCAAATATTTTAGTCATCTATAAGAATTAGAGCTACACATTGTGAGACCTAATTGTACTTATGAGATAACTTTATCATCAATAAAATACTATGCATGACATTTATGAATTTATTATGTCATTTGACCTTTTGATTTATGAATGAATAATGTTTATGGAACTACCCTCTCACTTTTGCTAGTCCTTTCTTTTATTATGATGGATTATTTATATATTGAATTGCAATGATATTTTCCTTCAAATTTATAGATTGATCAACTCTAATCTTGTTATGATCATGGTTGTATTTACTTTGTTGCATTTATTTTAATTCCTCATATTACTTTTCCATATAGATTTTTTTCCACCATTTATTCATTTCAATTTAGCTACATTAGTGGGGACCTAGCCTAAATTTAAAGGTTGAAAAGGGTACATCATTTCATTCCAATTGTTGAAACACAACCTCATGGGGGTATATCTTTATGTGACTTCAATAAATACATTTGATAGGAGATCATGATTTTTAAACTTTATGAATTATTGACTATCAACATGAAAACCAATGACAAGAAGTTTCCTTGATTGGTACAAAAAAGGTGAAGTTAAACCAAGTCTTTGGATACTTTGAAGTAGTAAGGACTTTGATGCTTCTTAGAAATTTTAGTGAATAGATACTAAGTCTTGATGAGATAAATACTATATTGCATAACATCATGGTTTAAGAATTCAAAATTGGATGTACATAGAGTAAAGGGAAATAGTTTATTTATAATCATAGGAATGGAGGATGGGGTCTTAACTATTAAGGTGGAGCTAGAGAGTCCATGGAGAACGTTTTTTGAGAATTCAAGGGAGAATGAATAATATATTTTTGATTCCATGACCACCATCCATGAACAAGTACAATAAACGTATTTGGATAAGGAGTTAAGAAGGTAATCTCAAGCTACCCCTATATCCTCTTGATACCATGATTGAAAATATGAAGTTATCTATTGAATATGGTAGTATGTAACACATTATAGCCTTAGATATCTCTCTAAAATATTTGCTTGCCTATGCAAGGGAAAATTTTCACAAAAGTAGGTGGATGTAAGTATTGAAATTTTTGTAACCTGGTCTTGTTTAAATTAGTGCCAAAAGTATGAATAAATGCTTATGAGCACTATCAATATAGCTTATAGGTATGTGATTATGTAAGCCTATGAGCATTCATCATTTATGTAAGCCTATGGACCCCTTTCATATTTCACCCTTAGTGGTATTGGTTAACCCATATTTATGGATAACATTTCTTAGGCTTATCCATGTGGATCAAACTTTGTAGCTTTTGGCTTAGCATCAACTTTATGCTAAGAGGTCCAAGTGTTCTTTTGGGTTGTTTGAAGTAGAGTAATTGGGACACATTACACCAAGGATGGAGTTAAAGTAGATCCTAAGAAGGATTCAAGCAATGAAAGATAGGCCAAAGCCTCACACTCTTAAGGGTCTTCATGGATTTTTAGGGCTCATAGGCTATTACCACAAATTTATCCATAATTATAGCAAAATCGTTGCTCCTTTAACAACCATATTTATAAAGAATTATTTTATGTGGACAGGTACAATTGAGCAGGTTTTCATTGATCTAAAGTATGCTATGACAACCACTCTAGTATTAGCAATGAATAATTTCTCTAAACCATTTGTAATTAAAATCAATGCTTTCTGCAATGGCATTGGAGTCATGTTGATGCAGGAAGGACGTCCCTTGACATTTACTAGTAAAGTGCTTTCAAGCTGAAATTTGGGCAATTCAACTTATGTAAAGGAGATGCTTATTATTTTGCATGTGGTTACTCACTGGTGACCCTATCTCATCAGGTGTTATTTTTCCATTAAAATAGATCACCAAAGTCTCAAGTACTTCTTGGAGTATGTCACTACCTTAAAACAACAAAAGTGGATCTTTAAACTCATGGGCTATGATTATGATATTACCTATAAAAAAGGTAAGGAGAACATTGTGGTAGATGCACTCTCTCACTTACTTCACTTCAAACAATGCCTACCTTGTGTTTGAGATACACTTGGGATGGACAAGAGTTGTGATATCTCCAATTATTTCCCACATTTCTTAACTCCAGGAACTCATCTTGAAGGAGATGCATGTTTCACCCACTGTAGGATATTCTAGGTTCCTCAAGACCTATGAAAGGATTAAATGTACTTTTTTTGAAGGGCATGAATAAGGACATTCAAACTTTTATGATAGTGTGTGACATATGCCAATGGATGAAAGGAGAAATGGTTCATTCTCTGGGAACTCTTCAGCCCTTGCCCATTCTTGAACAAGTTTGGACAACTATTTTCATGGACTTTATTGAAGAATTATCTAAGTTTGGAGGTAAATCAATTATTTTCATGGTAATGGATCATCTCATGAAGTATGCTCATTTTTGGTCTCTCTTCCATTCTTACACAGCCTTAATAGTCACCCAAATTTTCCTTGATTCTCTCTTTCACCTTCATGACATGCTTGCATCCATTGTGCCTAATCAAGACCCTACCTTCACTAGTCATTTTTGACAAGAATTGTTTAAATTATAGGGAACTCAACTTAAAATGAGTTCAACTTATCATCTATAAATAGATGGTCAAGCAAATATTGTCAACAAATGTTTAGAGACCTACCTTCATTGCTTTACCTCTGATTATTCTACACAATGAGCGAAGTGACTTCTCTTAGCTGAGTGGTGGTATAACACTTCCTATCAAACTATGACTAAGGTCACCCATTTTAAAGCAATTTATGGATAACCTCCATCAACACCCTCATCCTATATTCTAAGCATCTCCAAGGTCCATGCAGTTGACACTACACTCAACCAACATGCCGAAGTCCTCTATCAACTAAAGATGAATTTGGAAGTGGCCTAGAATTGGATGTGCCAACAAGCTTATCAACACCATTTTGAGTTTAACTTTGATGTTGGCGATATGGTCTTCCTTCACTTACAACCATATAAACAATCATCACTCCAGCTTCACAAGTGTCAAAAACTTATCATTAAATACTATGGTCCCTACTAGATCTTACAATGGATTGGTGCAACGGCCTACAAATTGGCCCTACCATCTACATCCAAGATCCACCTTGTCTTTCATGTATCCTCTCTCAAGAATGTTGTGGGCAATCAGGTATAGGTTCAATCTACTTTACCTGAATTGGATGAAGAGGGTTCTATCTTTGATTGAGCTAAAACAATTGTTGGACCGTAGGACGCACGCTCTTTACAATCAGGTAATCACTAAGGTTCTTATTCAATGGCATGGTCTACAACCAAAAGATGCTACTTAGTCTCTCCAATAGTTACAACAATAGTTTCCTCATCTACAACTTTGAGGATAAAGCTTTTTGAAGGGGAAGGGCATGTTAAGACCCCATCCTAACATTATTTTTGTAATTCTCATATGATTATGTAATGATCCACTTCCAACGCAAGGACCTCTTTATAAATGTTATTTTGTAATACTTTGTAATTGTATGTGACAAGTAAGACAACTAGACAAGTGAGGCAATTTCATGTAACCATTATCAAGAATGTAACCGATGTTTGGTAGAATATTATAGATTGAGTGACATTTTGCATGTAAGCCAACTCTTGAGCATTAGGTTACGGTTGCATGAAGTGTATCTTTAAAAGACATGGATCCATTAACGAATGTATATTTTTATAAATTAATGGAAATATTGAAGGAGGTTGCCCCCTCAAAGAGGCTTGTGATTTTGAGTTACTTTGTGATATTATTTCATTTCTACATTTAATTTTTGTATTGCAATAGTTTGTGTTTCAAGTATTTATGTTTATTTGCAATATTTGTGTAAGTGAGTTTATTTTTAATAGTAGGTTCCTAACAACATCCTTGTGACATAGTGCCAAAGTTTTTTAAAAAAAGACACATATGGGGTATTTTTTGAATTAAAAAAATGGTGCCAAAGGCCTCTCATGCATCTAATGTTGCAGTTACTCCATGGAGGATTTGATTCATTTTGAATGTAGAAAAAATAAAAAATGTTGAGAGATCCTTAATAATAACAAGGAATTGGAGTAGGCAAGATATCTCCAATAAAATTGAAAATACAATTGGAAAAAATGTGGAATAACTTCCTTGCTTCTTTTAGAGAATATCCTTATGAAGTAGTGGGAGAAATTTTACCCTAGAGTTTGAAAGAAAAATCAGAGGAACCAAATTGTCTTCTTGTGTGACCAAAAAATGCTACTCTACATCTACTTTGATACCATGTTGGAATTCTTAATATTTTTTAAAAATGAATGGAAGCAAAACATTTACTCAAATCTTATACAAAAAGAAAAAGAAGGATGAAATATAAATTTGGTGGACACCCACACACACCATAAATAATCACTATATGCATAGATAATATTGCACAACACTCTAGTTGTTAAATGAGAAGCAGGACAATGTATTTATACCTAAATCAAAATCCTAATAACATAATAAAGTTTAACCTAATTGACATAACAAGAGGGCTTTACGTTAATTACAAGTTATAAAGAGGATTTAACCATAACAGGATTAACTATGACCCATACACTTACATAATAAAATATTAAAATTAATTAATACACTAGACAATGAAATGACCTTAGGCCTGCCCAATACATCATACAATGTTGACCTTGACCATGAATTAGATTACAATTTCAAGAAAGCAATATTACAACAATTTGGCTATTATGCATGTATTGCATGACAAGATTTAAGCCTGGGTCTCCTCCTTAAAATTCGATAAATTTAATCGGTTGAGTTAATATCATTTAATCTCAATCCTATATTATTAATACACCATTGTAGTACATATTTAAAATTAATATACCCTTTATTTTCATCTTGTATCATAGGTATTTTTTTCATGGTATATATATATATATATATATATATATATATATATATATATATATATAAAAGACAAGGGCAAGTTGAATAAAATATAATCAACACTTTATTAAAATCAATCCAAATAAATTTTTAATAATAAGATAATATAATATTTATTTATAAGATTAATCAATACTAATATTACACAATAAAAACCCCAAACCTCAAAAGAAACAAGCCAAAATCTAAATCATTAAAAATAACTCCATATTGTGTAAAAATTGACATTTCCAAATGCAAAATTATATTTATTTATATATATATATATATATATATATATATATATATATATATATATATATATTTATTTATTTATTTATTATCATTGGTCAAAGACCCTTACAACATTCCAAATTGATATTTTATAGGTCACACATTATTTATTATTAACCATTAAAGTCATTTTTACATTTATAGATTTTTATACAAATAAAATTAAAGAAAATAACTAATTTTTTATTTTAAAATATAAATATATATATTTTTGGTTAAAATCATATTATTTTTTAGTAATTGATAGGTGTAGGGTTTATTCTATAAGGGTTGCTTTCATTAAACCTATTTCACCTGGTTATTGTTGATCTGGTGTGAAAAAGATCATCAATATCAAACTATTATCTTTTTCCCGATCTCTCACACAATTCAGATCAAACTATTAACTTTGCCTAAAATTTGAATGTGAATATCTTCTTAATAAATTTCTGACAAAAAATACTTACCAATCCACTAATCCACAAATATCTTTTTAATAAATATCTGACAAAAAACACTTACCAATCCACTAATCCTCAAAACTAAAAATAAGTAAAATGCTATTAGTGAAAGTTGATATAAATCTACATCATTTGTACTGCCGCTATAAACCACCGAATTCATAAAATCTCGTGCCCGTTCATCTTCGCACTCATTAAAGATGATATCAGGCACATGCACATGCACATAGGGTTGATGGCGTTCAATTGTTATGGCATTTGTGTTTTTTTTTTTTAAGGTTTTAAAATTATTATTATAGTTATTTATCTGGTTTAGGTAAAAAGTTATCATTATTTGTTTTGTTTTGGTAATTTTTTAGTTTCAGGGTTATTATTAAAAGATTTAAGTTTAAACTTGATAGAGATTTTTTCTAACTCAAAATTTTAACCACTGAGGTCAATGATTAAAACATATTGATGTTATAACTCACACCAAGATTTAAATCCCAACATCCAATAAGCTATATAACTTTATAGTTTAATGTGATGACTAAGTCGTAAAAAAAAAAATTTCAAAACCTTATTTTTAATATATTTAAAAATATATATTATACAGTGAATGTGTGAGGAGGCTGGATGTGTAGTGACTTTGTGTTAAATTCTGTAAAATATAGCTCTCGACCTTACAAAAGGTCATGAAACCCTATACATCAGGTTTCTCACAATAACTCAAAAATATATATATTATATAATCTATTAAATAGAGTTGACAATTAAACAGCCTATTGAGATTATTTAAGATGATTGAAATTTGAAATTTACCAATTTAATGCAGTTGAGATTTGAACAACTAATTAAATAACATTGCTAAGTTACTTATATATCTTAAGTATTAAAGCATAATCCTATTAACATAAATTTCCATATCTAAAATAAGAGTGCTTGTTTGAGTACATTTTATGTAGAAACGGAAATTAGGGACAATTTTTTTTAATTGCAAAACGACATTCAATGGCATCTGCAACTACTGAGTTTCATCCATGGCAAATGATTCTGGTTAGGTCGTTTGGTGGTTGAAACAAGAAGATTATGGAGGGTGCCCACCGAACAAGGATCCATAAGCCATAAAATTTCTGGTATATATTCTACCGTGAATTTTGATCCCGTTAATGGCGGTTATGAAAGTAGTTAGACGTGGCGATTTAGTAAACAAAACTCGTGATACTTATGATTTTACTGACAAAGTCCAACAATTCTACGAGATGGCATCATTCGACTCAGACCGGTGAATTTGGTATCCAAAGAAATTTTTATAATTTTTTATTTGTTGGGTAAAGATAAGTTAATATTGGTTTTTTTATTGAAAGAATCCAATTAGGTTTTTTATTCAGGAAATCAAATTAGGACATACCAGACAAGTTAATGTTGACCCCTCCTCTCAGAGAATTGAATTAGGACAAGCACCTCGATTGCTACTTGACCTATCTCACCAAAGGATTCCAACCCAGAATGCAGGGTTATGCATAAGGGGTTGGACTCGAAAAGGGGTTGGACTCGAATCCTACTCAAGATCAAAGTGAATTAAGGTGAATTCAAAGCAAATCAAATCAATCAGTATCTCATCAAAGAATTCCAACCCAGAATGCAGGGTTATGCATAAGGGGTTGGACTCGAATGCTACTCAAGATCAAAGTGAATTAAGGTGAATTCAAAGCAAATCAAATCAATCAGCTTCACACCAAAATTTGGGGCATTTGAAGCCCTAAAAATTAAGGTTATCTTTGTGTCAATTTTTAACTTATTATATCACCTTATAACTTCATAAAAACATCATCATTAGATCTGGCTAGAATCTAAAAAATTTTAGGTAAATGATCCGACGTAAAGGGTCCTCATATTCACCAATTTCCAATTTTGAAAATTTTAATATTCACCCAATTTATGAATATTCGTCACTATGCATAACCCTGCCAAAATATCAAACCAGGGCAATCCACCTGCAAGCAAGCACCTCAACTATTAACTGACCTATCTCATCAAATGAATAGAACCGGAACATCTCCGAAGATCACCTAAGTAACCTATCTCGGTTGTAACAAAGCTATCTCTTTATGAAAGGTTTTATATATATATATATATATATATATATATATATATATATAATTATATTTATATATTGGTTATATAGTGGAATCGGTGACTTCTCATAAGGAAGAGAACAAAAGCAACAACATAGGCTACAGTATCTAGGGAATCAAAATGAAACTATTCAAACATTCTAAGGAATCGAATTAGAGCAACCTAAACAATCCAAAAATTCGAACCAAAGAAATCAAAATAAAGCAACCCAAAAAATCTAGAGAATCGAAACGGAGTAACCTAAACGATAAAAAATCAAATTGGAACCAGCAACCCAACTGGCCTCGGAAGGAATTTGGTAAATACAATTGGCCAATAATCAGATTATTATAGCAAATATATATATATATATATATATATATATATATATATATATATATATAGGAGAGTTACAATTATATTATTTTTAATAATTGTTAAGTATAGAATGTTTTCATTAAATTTATGTTGATTGAGCTTGAGGAATCCGGAAGAGTTAGCGTACATTTAGAGGATTCAAATCAGACTATTATCTTTGCAAACAAACTGCCTCTAAATTTAAATCTGAATATTTTTTGAAAAAAATTAAACACCCTACAAACAATTACGAATTTACTAGCCCTCAGAGACACTATTATAGCAAATATAGCTAAGAAATTGCTTTGAGTAGATATAGTAGATGAAAGATAGCTATCCCTGCAGACTGCTTTTTGCATGTGAGAAAATAAAAAAAAGGCTGAAGAGAGAGAATGAAGGCATGTTACACCCTCAGCTAAAACACTGCCAACGTAGCGCCCACGTTCCTTTGCGTAGTCCACATGCTGTTGCAAATTCAGAAACAACGGTGACGTGCATGTGATCAATCCTCCATCCTGTCAGTGCGAATTCCCACGTCACAGGGCGAAAGGGACTAATTTACTCAAGCATCTCGTTACACTCACGTGGCCGAGGTGACTAGGTCAACACAGAAGAGCATCCGACAGATCACTCGTCTCTGCCAAAGGCACGAGGTGCCCACATAAGATACGTGGATTCCTTCGCTACCTCACTGCAACTGCACATGCATTTCCATTGGCTCTGACGTACAAGTCCTTTTTCTCCCGTTAAGTTTTTCAGCCTTTGTACTGAGATTAGCTAGTAGGTGTGAACGCACAATCAGCTCTGAAATTCTCAGACAGTCAACAGAAGACTGTTGGCGGTTAATGGTAATGGAACGAATGACAATGTAGAAGTGGTCTGATTCATACAAGGGGGAAGACATTCACCGCGACACAGCATGGGAGAACTCAAATCTATTATTATTTTTAGCAATACCCTCCATCGTAAAAGCAGCCCATCTGTCCCCACACCAACATAAATTATGTTAGATCCCTGCATTCGCATTTGTTGGGAAAGGTGAATTACTATTGTTGTCCAATGCGGAATTTCTTGCCGCCAATTTATTTAATGATAATCCACCTATGCTCTATGCATTGCTCGATGCAGAGCATTCCCTTGGAGGGAATCCTATGACCCCTTCTTCCCCTTTATAAGAAGCCCACTGGGATCACAACAAGTATTATTATCTAAACTTGGGTTTATTCTTATATCTTGTCTTTCTCTGGCTCATCTGGCCTAAGGAGAGCATTAGGTATGGGGGATTTTTTTCAGAGGGCTCAAATGTTGGCCTTGGGTGTATTAATGCTGATAATGGCATCATCCCCAGCCTTGACAGTTGTAGCAGCACGTCATGACTACAGAGACGCTCTGTCAAAGTCGATTATGTTCTTTGAAGGGCAGAGGTCGGGAAAAATCCCTGGGAATCAGCGTGTCAAATGGAGAAGGGACTCAGGTCTTACAGATGGGGCAGCAGCAAATGTAATTTCATTTCCATATGGGTTCCACATTGTGAACAAATTAATGTGAACGTATGGGTTTCTGAATGTTTTTTCTTTTTTTGCAGGTTGATTTGGTAGGAGGATACTATGATGCAGGAGATAATGTCAAGTTTGGTTTTCCCATGGCTTTCACTACCACAATGTTAGCATGGAGTGTGATAGAATTCGGGAAGCTCATGGGTGGCGAGCTCCAGAACGCCAGGGCTTCCATTCGCTGGGCCACAGATTATCTTCTAAAAACTACTGCCCACCCAGATGTCATATATGTACAGGTTGTTATTAGCATTATTATACACTCTTCCAATCTAGTTTCTTATTTGATTTTTTCTAGGGGACATGGCTTTAGTTTTAGCTTGTGCTCGGCCAGGTGGGTGAGCCTCATGCAGATCACAATTGCTGGGAGAGGCCGGAAGACATGGATACACCCAGAACAGTTTACAAGATCACCAAAGACAATCCAGGCTCCGATGTTGCTGCTGAAACTGCTGCAGCCATGGCTGCAGCGTCCATTGTGTTTAGGTCATCAGACAGGGCATATTCCCAACAGCTCCTTCAAACTGCAATTCGTGTAAGTTCATGCATAAATTCATTAAGAAAATCAAAAACTGCATACCCTTCTGCTGGCCGGCCTCTCAGCTCTAACACAATGTGATTTATTTATCCCATATCGCCCACAGGTTTTTCGGTTCGCAGACAGATACAGGGGAGCCTACAGTGACAGCCTTAAACAAGGAGTGTGTCCCTTTTACTGCGACTTTGATGGATATCAAGTGAGTATATGCTATTGTATATCTAGCACAACTGCTATATACACATAAACAAGGAAATGGGGTATTGCATCTTACATACATTTCGTTTTCATTTGCAGGATGAATTGCTGTGGGGTGCAGCATGGCTCCACAGAGCAACGAAAGATCATACTTACATTAACTACATTCAGATAAATGGCAGAACCCTGGGAGCAGACGAAAACATCAACGAATTCGGGTGGGACAACAAACATGCTGGGATAAACATTCTCGTCTCTAAGGTGATGCTTCATATAAATACATTATTCTTTTTCATGGTTTTAGGGAAATTTTTTTTATAGTACTCATGGTATTTTACTGTGCAGGAATTCTTGATGGGGAAGGTGAACTTCCTTCAAACTTACAAGGGGCATGCCGACAACTTCATCTGCTCTCTATTGCCGGATACCCACTATCGCCATGTTGCTCACACTCCAGGTATCTAGATAAATACCCAAATTCCTGTATGTATGGAATCCATGGAAGAAACTTGTTAACTTGTTTAATGGCATGACAACAGGGGGGCTTATCTACAAACAGGGAGGAAGTAACATGCAGCATGTGACTGCCATATCATTCCTGCTCTTAGCCTATGCGAATTATTTGAGCCACTCCAAGCAAGTAGTCCAGTGCGGAAACATTGCAGCTACTCCTGACATACTGCAAGCAGTAGCTAAACGACAAGTATCCTCTCTCTTCCTCTTTTTCAATTTTTTTTGAATTTAGCAAAAAAAAATCATATCAACTAGATTTGGGTTATATAATGTATATTTGATAGTAGAAATTTAAAAAATTACCCTACCCTCTTCAACTCATCTTCATCTTCATCTTCACCTTCACCTTCACCTTCACCTTCACCTTCACCTTCACCTTCACCTTCACCTTCGATACTTAAGTGCATTTTTTTTTTTTAAAGAAAAACATTTTCATGTCGTTGCATTGCATTGATTATTGCAGGTAGACTACATATTGGGCGACAATCCAATGGGAATGTCATACATGGTGGGATATGGGCCTCGCTTCCCCAAATACATTCATCACAGGGGGTCATCGTTGCCCTCCGTTGCTCGGCATCCGGGTCACATAACCTGTAATGGTGGCTCTCAATACTTCTCCAGCAGAAATCCCAATCCAAATCTTCTGGTGGGAGCAGTGGTGGGAGGTCCCAACACCAAAGATGCATACAGGGACGACCGCAAGTACTACAAGGAAGCCGAACCTACTACTTACATCAATGCACCTCTCGTGGGAGTATTGGCTTATTTCGCTAGTCATTCGTAGCTACTTAGAAAATAAATGAGCCTGTAGTTTGTTCGTTCCATCCATTAAATGCTTATATGTAATGTACTTATGCTGCACTCTGTCCTAAGAATGGCAGAGGGCAGAGAAGCCAACTTGCATCTGGCTGTATCCGTCGAAGTGCAGAGGCACAGGGGATGCAGGAAGGATGAATGCGCCCGGTTGAGGCAGCAATTAGTATTGTTATGTTTTTATAAATTGTTGTGATTTTTGTGTCATTGCCATTAATGGATATTGCAGTCAGGAGCTATGGTTGGTGGGCTACGACTAACGGTGGACCTAAGCATTCTACGGAGGGACCGTAGGCATATTGATTGAATCCACGTTGTAATAATGACGACTCTCAACGGACAAACACGAGTTAAAAAAGACGTGATGGGACAGTTTTATTGGAAATGATGAACATCATTTCCATCTGCGCTTTGCACTTTTTACTTTTATCCAAAACCAGAACACGGCAACGCTTTGCACTTTTCACCTTTTATCCATACGAGAACACGGCAATGTGACAGGTGTCAAATCATATTTAATATTAGATTTTAATAAAATGAAAGATTTTTTTTTAATTGAGGTTAGTGTGAGAAATCTTTAAAATCAGGGCATCCTCATTCTAACCATGATCCTTTAATAAAGGTGATCTTCATTCTAACCATGACCCTCTAATAAAGGTGAGAGCTAAACTTATCAATAAGCCATACACACACCCACCCCCTCACACTCGTCCACGTCTTTTTAATAAAATGAAAGCACATTTTAATGTGTACTATAATTTTTTTTACATGGGGGATCCCTATCACCTTATATTAAAGGGTTAAACTATAAATCTTAGCCAGTTGGCTATGACAAAGTCAATGGAACCTCAACCCTTCGAGGAATCATATTGAATTGGACTATAAACCCTATAAACCTTAGTTGGTTAGAAAAGATGAAGTCAATAAGACTCCAACCCTCACACTTGCCCACTTCCTTTTAATAAAATGGAAGCACAATTTAATATGTACTAATTTTTTTACATAGGAGAATCCGTATCACCTTTAATAGAGTATATTACGGGTCACCTTTAATAGAGTATATTACGGGTCACCTTTAAACCCTAGCCATTTGGTTATGACAAAGTCAATCAAACCCCAACCTTTCAAGAATCATATTGGATTTGACTATAAACCCTATAAACCTTAGTCGGTTAGATAAGATGAAGTCAATAAGACTCCAACCCTTTAGGAAATCGATCTGGTTTTTGGATAAGTTGAGATCCCAAGACGAAGTCAACAAGACCACATGCCTTCAAGAAATCAAAACAAGACCTCAAGCCTTTAGGGAATCCAAATTGGATTGAACTATAAATCCTAACCTCTTGGATAAGGCAAAATCAATGGGACCCCCAACTCTTAAAAAAAAAAAAAAAAACTATAAATCCTAGCCTCTTGGATAAAGGCAAAATCAATGGGACCCCAACTCTTTAAAAAAAAAAAAATGGATTGGACTATAAATCCTAGCCTCTTGGATAAGGCAAAATCAATGGGACCCTAACTCTTAAAAAAAGAAAAAAGAATTGGGTATGTGAGGACCCCAATGGCCCTTCAACGAATCTAGAACCCCAACCCTTCATAGAATCAAACCGATTACAAGTAATACCACCATGGTTTCAACAACCTAAATCTCCTAAAAAAACTCAAAACCCTTACCATTGAATTGCCCTTATAAACAACTATATAAACTATATATGTACAAACATAAAAAGGTGACAACTATATATAAGCTATATATGAGATATATGTACAAACCTTAGGGTAACTGGATCCTAAGGTGGATTCAATATTTTATTTAAATGATTAAGGCAGAGAGCTTTTAAAAGTTGGGACCTCAAGAAAAAGTCAACAAGACCCAAGGCCTTTAAAAAATCAAAATGGGACATCAAGCCTTCAAGGACTCTAATAGGATTGGACTATAAATCCTAGCCTCTTGGGTAAGACAAAGTTAATGGGACCCCAACTCTTCAAAGAATCAAAAGGGACCCCAAGCCTTCGAGGAATCAAAGCAGATTGGACTATTAGCCCCAAAGGCTAGGTGGATTGGTAAGTTCTAGTGTGGCTATGCACTTACCAAGAAGAGACCTAGGTTCAAACCTTGGGGTGTTATTTAGCAAAGAAAGTAGTTTCCATCTCGCGCCAGGTCAACAACAACGAGACAACTAGGCTTGTTGGAAGCAGTCCCTGTAGTTTGAACCCTACACTTACCAGTTACTATAAATAGTGGCTATAACCAACTCCCCCCTATGCAACCAAAAAAAAAAAAACCAACTCCCTTATCTAACAAAAAAAAAATAGATTGAACTATAAATCTTAGCCTGTGAGGTAAGACGAAGTCAATGAAACCCTAAACTATTCAAAGAATTGAGCTAAGTATACGGACCCCAACCTTTCAAAGAGTAAAACCCGTTTAACCATAACCCTTCAAAAAATCATATCGGGTTTAACCCTAACCCTTCAAAAAATCAAACCGGGTATACGAGGACTCCAACCTTTCAAGGAGTAAAACCCGTTTAACCCGAACCCTTCAAAAAATCAAACTGATTTTAAGTAAAACCATGATTTGAACCTAGATCTCTTACAAACCCAAACATAATATACAGGATACAATCTTTCAAAGAATAAAATCGGTTTAACTCTAACCCTTTAAAAAATCAAACCAGTTTTAAGTAAAACCATAATTTAAACCTATATCTCTTACAAACCCAAACAAACATGCGTACAAACATAAAAAGCGACTGTATATGAGATACATGTACAAACATAAAGGGGGTAACTGTATCCTAAGGTGGATTCAATCTTTTATTTAAATCATTAAAGCCGGCAAAATGATATTAGTAGAGTTAAGTAACATTTTAAAAGTAAAGGGTGTAAAGGTTTCAATCCTCTTATTTTAACATTGAATAGTATTTTTTTGAGTTTTAGATTAATTATATATTTTTTTAGTTTTAGATTAATTATATATTTAAAAAATATTGATATATATATTTTTTAAAAATTTTAATTTTATATTAAGTAAATATAAAATTATATTTTTTATATGTTTTTTTCAAAATTTTCAATAATAATTTAGAAATCATCTTATTTATACATCATAATTAACTATCTATCATATTAAAAAAATAAAAATATATATATTAATATTAAAAACATTATAAAGCTACAAATATAAGATCATATCAAATTACCATTAGTGTATATAACTTTTCCTCATATATTCAAAGTCTTAAATATATGTAGGCCTAATTTTTTTTTATTAAAAAAAATTAAAGTTTAATTATTTAAATGTATACAAAATTTATCTTTTTGTATTTTATTTTATTTTTAAAATTTCATTAACTTATATACAAGATTGAAATGGTTATGTTTATATTTGTTTAATTATAAGATATTTTTTTAAGGATGTTAAAGTTTGTTATAAATTTTTTAAATTTAATTTGGTTGGATTGATTTAAATTTTTTTTTTTTAAATTTACATGGTGGAATCGGTAGCCGCCACAAATTTGGGCAGGCTATCCAGCTTTTATGGTTGCCACAATATTCTACGATGTCTGCCTTAGAAGCCGTCACACAGATCTTCGCGTCACCCCTATAACCACCGTGCCATAATCATTTTAAACCTTTTACGCCGTTGAAAGCACCAGAAGATATAAAATTTTATTTAAATACAAATGTTTATTAATTATTAGAAGATAGAAATAAGAAAATAAATGTTTCTATTTTTATTTTATTTGAATTGTATATAAGTATGACAAATAAAAAATGTTTTATCTTTTATTTTATCATTTGAATTGCATATTTTATAATAAAAGGTATATAATTTATTTATTTTTAGGGTTTTTATATGCTTATTTGTCATTTTTTTAAGATTATATATATTGAGTCTTTAGTTTAACAATTATAATTTTCATTTAAGCACTAGTCACTTGGTCAGGATAGGTAGGATGGTTTACTTGAGAATGCTAATACTATTTTGCACAAATCATGTATATTGATTCTTTAATTTAGCAATTGAAATTTTCCTTTTAACACTGTCCACATGGCTAAGATAGGTAAAACAATTAAGTTGAGAAATATATATATATATATATATATATATATATATATATATATATATATATATATATATATATTTATTTATTTATTTATTTATTTATTTATTTATTTATTTTAATCTTAAATTTGTTGATAAGTTTTGACAAGTTTATCTTCTTTTCAAGTAATGATTCTCATACATTCTAGTAATCTTGTTAGTTATTTAAATCATTTTATAATTCTTGAAATCATTTTTCCAACCTTTCTATAATTGTGAATGAGTTATATTCGGGATATGCAAGGGATTTTACCTTATATAATTACTTCGTGTGGCTTGTTTGTATTAAAATAGTAATTGGTGCTTTGAGGCTTCACCACATTTAAATGAGGTGTATAATAAAGGTTTTGAATAGGATCTTTCCCTTTCGTTCTCTCTCTTTAATCCCAAAGTTTATATTTCAACTCTTATTTTCTAAGTTATAGAAGTTCTTCCAATTTATATAAATTTATTTTCAATGTAGTATTCCAATTCATATTGTGATTGAATTCAATGCCTAAATACTTGTAAGATTGATGCAGATATAAGCTAGAGGGTCTAAGAACAAGATGATCCAACTTAGCAACCCAAACACTCACACAAACACAAATTTGAACAAGAAATGACAACAACAAGAGATCAAATCCAAACTTGAAATTAAATCCCAATAGAGCTTGCCAAAATAACTTACAATTATTCAAAATTTGTTGGAATTACAATGCTGGAAAAAATAACATTAAAGTTCATTTAGCTGGGACAATACTTTAGAAGTCAGTTAAAACCAATACACAAGTCGATACTTCCTTTAAAATTGATGCAACTCATAATTTTTCTTCGCAACCAGCAAGACGCCTCAAGCTGGAATGTGCCCTTTGTCACCTATGTACACCACCACATCTGCAGAGAGCTCTTTAATTTGCTTATATATCTTGATCTTCAATTGTCAGGATATCTGCTTAGAGATCCTTTGGAGACCCTCGAGATATGGCTACAAGGTCATCCTTATATAGACTTGGGTTTCCCCAACTTATGAGGATAAAATTAGATCTGAATAAATTATAAAAACAAATCCAACTAGAATTAGAAATTGTCTCTTTTTTTCCTCAACGATACAAGATTGCTTGTGAATGTGGCGATGTTCTTACATCATACATGTCAGGTAAGAGAAAAAGTTTCATGAGCTCCAATTCATGGCTATTATTGCTTCTTCAACCATTATTTTTTTTAGCTTCTTCCATGTCTCAAAGTCAAAGTAAATATCCACTGGAGCCACTTTGTTATATTAAAATGTCCCATATTCATTACCTCACTATTTTATGATATTGTTCTTGGTAAATCAAAGTCCACTGTAGGTTGTGGCTTACAAAATTCTAGTGTTCTTTTCCATTCGTCAGTCAATATCTTGTTTGAAAACTTTTCCATCCCTCAAATACAACTCATTTGACTCATCTTCCAACTCTTCATATTTCTCTCCCTTTATATTTATGTATTGTTTATCCTTAGCTTCTAAATCTGTTGAATTAGCTCTAGGCTTTCATTCAAATTCATGAACTATAGATTTTTGAGTTATGATTTAAATTTGCAAATCTTTGAGTTCCATGGACTCTTCCAAATTCATGATTGTAGATTTTTGAGTAGTAATTTGACTTTGTAAATCTTCAGGTTCCATGGACTCTTCTAAAACTAAGATTGTTTCATGCTTCACCTCCTCTACCATACATAGATTTATCTTACATAAATGATCATGCTAAGGAAGATCCAAACTACTTTTATTACTCTGGCCAGCTTGGGATTCTACATTATCTTCACTATAAGACTTTGTTTCACATTGTCGCTTCCTCAATATTATGTTAGATGTAGTTGATATTGCTATTTCATCACTTTGATGTGTTAAAGCACTTTATCTAGCCTCTCGAACTTCAATTTTCAATTCATCCATTAACTTAGCTTGAATCTAGTTATTGTGTGGCTTCTACTATACTAACTTTGTACTGCTAGAGATTCCAACAAAACTCTGCTAGCTGTCTACTCAACAAAATTTTGATCACTCTGATTCAATGTTAACTTGTTACCACTCTAAAATAACATAATATTCTCTTTGTTTGTTTCCAACAACATCAACTTAGATTCATCCCTTCTATATTTTAATGGACTCAATGTGTACTTTTCATCCTTCACAATTATGTAGGTGTTCAACCTATCAACGTGCATCACTTTCCTATAAAATTACCATGGTCTATCCAACAAAACATGACATGCATCCATCGACATGATATCACATACAATTGCATCTTTGTAAGAACCTATTTGACAATTCACCATACATTGTTCACTTACCAAAATTTGATGTGAATTTTGTAACCATAATACCTTGTGAGGATTCATATGCTCAATTTTGTTCAAGCCAAGTTTCTCCATCATATTTTTTGATACTAAGTTGTTGGTGCTCTCGCTATCCATAATCACCTCACAACATTTACCTTCCAATTTATAAATGATCCTAAAAATGCTCCTTCTATGCATTGGTTCATGCATTTCCTTGGCTGGTTTTATCAATACCCTTCTCATCAAAAATGACTCTCCTTGTTTGGGCTCCTCCATATGCTTTTGTGATACAATGCTTTCTTCATTTGCTTGCACAACATGGTTTAGAGGTTCCATTTTATTATTGCCCTACTACATCAAAGGGTATTCAAAAGCCCTATGTTTTGTTTCTCCATATCTAAAGCAATTACCTAGGAAACCTCTACCTCGAACTCTACCATAACCACCTCTTCCCATTGATGACTCTCCTCTTAATTGTTTTGGATGAAATTATTAGTATGTGAAGAGCTAGCTTCTTCTTGTGTTCATTGCTCTCTTCTGCTAGGGCCTTGTTCTCTTACTCAAGAGAACTTCCATCTTCCTCTTGAGTTATTTTGTTGCCTTTTAGATAACTTCTCTTATGCTTTTAATGCACATTGGTAAGCTTCTTCTATAAATTCCAATTTAACCATTCTAAACTCATCTTGAATTGACATACAGAGTCCATTGATGTACCTTGTTATTTTATCTTTAATATCTTCAATATGGCTAGCCTAAATAGTAAGCTTGTATAACTCCTTGGTGTAATCCTTCACATGCAACTTTTTCTGCTTTTAATTTTGAAACTTCCTAAAAAGACCCAATTGGTAGTCAAATGGGAGAAATTTGGTCTTCAACTTGCCAATCATTTTATCCCAAGTTTTGATCTTTTCTTTTCCCTTTCTATGTCTTTCCATTTGGACATGAACCCACCACAAGGATGCATGCCCTTTTAACCTTGTACAAGTAAATTATGCCCTTTTAGGACCTTTCATCGATTGACATTTAAAATACTTCTCCATATCTATGATCTAATCTATGAGCTCTTTGGGATTTAAAATCTCATTGTAGCATGAGGTCTCCAACCTAGGCTTGCTACCCATTCTAGTTATAGCCTTCAAGAATCTACTTTCAGGTTCATTCGCTAGGCCTGTTTCTTCAAGCTCCCAAACCAATTATTCTTCATCATAATCACTAACATCTTCCACATATATCCCTCTTATCTATACCATCTTAATGGTGGTCATCCTAGTGGTGATCCCTCTTAGCATCTTGACTATGTCAACCTTTCTAGTATTTTGGGTCATTTCTAGTACCTATGGTCTTCCCCAATGTGCCATCTCCTTTTATAACCTACTCTAACACTAAATTGATGCATATCTAAGCAAAGGATCTAAGAATAAGACAACCCAAATTAATAGTGCAAACACTTGCACAAATACAAATTTGAACAAGAAATGGCAATAGTAAGAAATTTGATCCAAACTTGAAATAAATTCCCAATGGAACTTGCCAAAATGACTTACAATTACTTAGAATTTGTCACAATTACAATGTCAAAAAAGAATAACATTAAAATTCATCTAACTAGGAAATTACTTTAAAAGTCGACTAGAACCAATACATAGGTCTAAGACTTCCTTTGAAATTGATGCAACTCATAATTTTTTTTTGCAATTGATAAGATACCTCAAGCTAGAATGTATCCTAAGAATATCACCACATCTACATAGAGCTATTCAATTTGCCTAGAGATCTTGTTCTTCAATTGCCAGGATATCTACCAAGAGATCCTCTAAATATCTTAGAGAGATGACCCAAATGGTTACAAGGTCATACTTATATAAACCTATTTTTTCCAACTTGTGAGGATAAAATTAGATCTGAATAATTTATAAAAGCATATTTGACTAAAATTAGACATTCTTTCTCTTTTTTTCTCGACGATGCAATATTTCTTGTGAACTTGGATGCTTCTACATCAAATGTTAGACTTGTTCAAATGGGTGATTATCTTAAGATTGTGGGTAAGGTTTTTTTTTTGGATTTCACAAACATAAATTTTGTTTTAACAACATAATCATTAAGACTTGACAAATATTTTTGGAAGACTTTTTATTGTTTCTATTTACCAACATGTAAAAGTAGTACTATGGTTTATACATAAAAGCTAATACCAACTTATCTCTTCTTTAAAGTCTTCCAATTTTATCTAAGTAGATTATGAAGAAGATGAGAGACAAAGGGCATCCCGGTTTGACTCCAATGTTGCATTTGATTTCATCTAATCAACCTTGGTTGGTTTTAAGTTTAGAAATAACCCTTTCATATAATCTATACACTACCACTCTAAGATAATTAGGTATATTGATTTCCTCTATGTATTTTTAGATATTTGATAATGTCAAAAACCTTTCTACATTCAACAAAATATGAAAGTACATTCTCTTTGCTATCACAATTAATTTTTTATAATAATTTTGTGGTTAATTGTGGAATACTAGCTTCAAAATATGACTTGGCCATTGACTATTATATCATTATCATCTAATCACTAACTAATTTCATTTTTTTGGTTATAGATCTAAGAATTTTAGCTGGTAATGGATAGATCATGAAAATTATATAGTTGAAAGTGTTACTTTGCCACCATTTTTATAAATAGGTAGGATGGATATTTTTGTATATTTCTTAGGAAATCCTTATTTGTTTGTGACATTAAGTAGTTTTGAAATATGTGGGACAAGAGTGAACGATATAGAATTAAATAGTTTAGTTGGGTTTTTCTATGTCTTTTCATCTTATTGTTTTCAAGTTTTATTAATTGATCTTCTATGTCTTTAGTTCAAATAAATTTTATTTTGGTAAAGAAAGGTTTGTGATAGCATATAATGATTTAAAATGAGTGCTAATATGTAAATATTTTTAAGATAAAATTTCAAATATCTAAGTTAATTTTTTTCTACTTGATGGTGTTTTGAGGTGAAATGTATTTCAAATACTTGTTAGGATTATGGGTGGAGAATAACAAGAGTTTAGCTTTTAGACAATTAGCATTTATTTATTGTCATTTTTCTTTTCTATGATAGTTTCTAAATATTTGGTTGATAATAGGATCACAATAATTCAATAGTTGGAAGAGTTACTTTTATCCCTATTTATAGATGCAAGGGAATGTTTTCTCTATTATTAGTAACCCCTTGTTTGATTGCAATGTTAAATACATGTCAAATATGTGGGATAAAGGTGAAATATCTAGTTTAAAATAATTTAATTTGGTGCCTTCTATGTCTTTTGTCTTACATATTGCAAGTTCTAATTCATCTTTAATGTCCTTGGATGGGAATCAATTTGATTTCATGTTGGAGAAAGGTTTGTGATTAGTTATCATTTAAAAGGATTGGTAAGGTGTAGATTATTTTACAATAGAAATTCCACATAGCTAAGTCAATATATGTATGCTAGGTGGTCTTCCTAGGTGAAATGTGTTTCCAATCCTTATTAAGATAATGGAAAGAGAGTTTCAAGAGTTTTTATTCATAAATTTTAACAAAATTTATTTCTCTTTTATTAATTTTTTATATATTTTAATTTATTCTTATTTGCATTGGTTTCTTGTGATAAACCAAACATTCTTTCTATCAATTTTACAATTAATAGTATACTGAGATTTGATGTTGCATTAATTTAGTTCAACCAGGATTAAGCATAAATGCCTTTGTGCACATTAAAGAATATTAGTGGTAATTAGCTTCTAGATATCATCAAATGAAGAATAAATAATTAGATAATTGAAATTCATGGTCTTTTTGAAAAAAAATTGAGTCTCTTAGAACAAGGAGGATTTTTCTAGTTTCTGAATTGCATAAAGAGGATTTATTACTATTAGGTAGATCTATGTTTAATGTCAAAGTAATTAATATATGGTCATAATCAAGTTCATGGTTTGTTAATGTTGAATTCATATATTAAGCTAACAAGCAAAGTAGAATTGATGGCAATATATAATGTTGTTACTATTTTTAAGAATACAAGTTACTTTTTGGGATCTTGATATGTATTTTAATACATTGAATATGACTAGTTCATGACTACTACATAAATTAATTTATTTTTTACTTAAGAAGTGTATAATATGTTAAAAAATAATATTACATTTATTTAGGTGGCTTCACTATCGTGCTAATGAATAGAACAATATGAACAAAGAGACATATTACAAAAAATTGTATACTTTATTAGGAAAGTAAATAAACTATACAATGATCTCTATATAGATGCAAAATATGTGTATGTATATTTATGGAAACTATGTGCCTACAATGTCTATATGTATATCACTCTATTCAAAGTATGCATTTTACTCATTACCTGCAAGAAACATGGATAAAAGTCATGTGTATAAGAAGAACATGAAGAGGAACTAGAGGAAACAAAGAATTTCATATTCAATTATTGCAAGAAGAGATTATACAATTATAAATCTATCTATTATTCATATTTTGGTCTGCACCAATAGTTGATGCCATATACTTCTAGTACTAAGGGTGTTGGAAATGTGTTGAATATTTTCCATGTTATTATGGATGAGTTTTTGGGTTAATATATTTGAACCCATGGATTAATATATTTGAACCCATGGATTAATATATTTGGGTTAATATATTTGAACCCAAGTTTTATGGCCATGGTATTGTAAAACCCCTTCTTTTGTTCTTGGTATATAAAACAACACTTGCATGAGGGTTTGGGTAAGTGAATATTCGAACACCCCGCCAAAGGGGGGGAATGAATTTACAAATAGTGTAGCATGTGAAGAGACAGTGAGAGAAATAAGAGGAGGTTACAGTGGGTTTGTTGTAGATTGTATCCCTTCATTTTTATGGATAAAATAAAAGGCCTGGTTATTTTCTCTGTGAACGTAGCTCATATTGCGTGAACCACATATATCTGTGTATCTTGTATTATTGTATTCTTATATGTTTTATTTTTATATTGATTATTACTCATATTTTTTTATTTAATCCTAACAACTGGTATTAGAGCAAGGTTTGAAAAAAACACTTGAAAGGAGGGTTTCCTGGAACTAGTGGGACAAATGATAGAAGAAGGAGAGAGGAAGAGCTAGGTTGTAGCTTGGTTCAAGGAGAAAGGGTTTCAACCTTGGGATAAATTAATTCTTGAGTGGAAATAGTGTGTGGAAGAATTTGGGTGAAGGAAAATAATAGGAAGCACAACGATAGAGCTGGTGAACTCTAACAATGGTAGAGCTGGTGAACTCAGATGGTAGTAGAGGTAGTGAGCTATGATAGTAGTGGAGCTAGTGAGCTCCGATAGTGGTAGAGCTAGTGATCTCCAATAGTAGTGGAGTTGGTGAGATACGATAGCAGTAGAGTTGGTGAGATCTAATAGTGGTAGAGTTGGTGAGCTTCGATAGCGATAGATTTGATGAGCTTCAAAACCAATATATCCAGTGAGATTTGGTAGTGGTAGATCCGATGAGCTTTGGTAGTGGTAGATTCAATGAGCTTTGATAATAGTAGATCCGATGAGCTTCGACAATAGTAGATCTAGTGAGCTTCAACAGGGGTAGATCTAGTGAGCTTTGGTAGTGGTATATTCGATGAGATTCGATAGTGGTATATCTAGTGAGCTTCAAAAATGGTAGATATTATGAGCTTCAAAAATAGTAGATATTGTGAGCTTTTTGACAATGGTAGATTTGGTGAGATTTGATAGCTATAGCTCTGATGAGCTTCGGTAGTGGTAGATCCAGTGAGCTTTGGTAATGATATATCTTGTGAGCTTCTCGATAGTGTTAGATCTAGTGAGCTTCAACAATGGTAGATTGGGTAAGCTTTGATAGTGACAGATATTGTGAGCTTCGATAGTGGTAGGTCTGGTGAGCTTTGATAGTGGTAAATCTGGTGAGCTTCGATAGTGGTAGAGTTGGTGAGCTTTGATAGTAGTAGATCTGGTGAGCTTCGATATTGGTATATCCAATGAGATTCGACAATGGTAGATCTTGTGATCTTTGGTAGCGGCAGATCTGGTGAGCTTTGGTAGTTTTATATCTGGTGAGCTTCAATGGCGATATATCTTGTGAGCTTTAAAAATTGTAGATTTGGAGACTAAGGCTGGAATGCTTGTTCTAGTGGTCTTATTGCAAAGTTGTTGGAAAATATCTGATATGGTTTATTGGTTGTACCACAAGTTTTTGGGCAAGTATTAACTACTATAACTAGTGTAGCTTGTACCTAAAGAAGCTACTGTAACTAGTGTAGTTATGCCCAAAAAGAGACTGGTGTGGATGCTAGTGGTGGTTTCCTAGTGTAATGTTCTTAGAGTTAGCTCCAGTAATATTTGTAATGTTTTTTTAAGTGGATTTTTGGACTATTTTGTTACCTTGTTGGTATATGGTTGAGGGTAATAGGTGAAGCTAATATGTTTAGATATTACACATGCAATGGGAGTAGTTAGCAGATATATATCCAATCCAGGGAAGGAACATTGGACTACTATGATAGTTTTTGGACCCTATGGAAAGTATTCAACAAGTGGGAGATTGTTGGAAATGTGTTGAATATTTTCCATATTATTATGGTTGGGTTTTTGGGTTAATATATTTGAACCCATGGATTATATATATATATATATATATATATGGGTTAATATATTTGAACCTAGGTTTTATGGCCATGGTATTGTAAAACCCCTTCTTGTGTTCTTGGCATATAAAACAACACTTGTATGAGGATTTGGTTAAGTAAATGTTCGAACACCCCCCCAAAGGGGGGAAATGAATTTGCAAGTAGTGTAGCGCGTGAAGAGACAACGAGAGAAAGAAGAGGAGGTTGCAGTGGATTTGTTGTAGGTTGTATCCCTCATTTTTTTGGATGAAATAAAAGGCTTGGTTATTTTATCCGTGGACGTAACCCATGTTGGGTGAACCTTGTATATATGTGTCTCTTGTATTATTGTATTCTTCTATATTTTATTTTCGTATTTAATTATTGCTCGCATTTTATTATTTAATCCTAACAAAGAGGTTGGAATTACTTGATGGTGACCTTGGTTTTAGGTATTGGAGATGTAAGTAGTACCACCTCTTGGCATAAAGATATAGAATATTTAGAAGGGTTGGTGCTAAAATAAAAACTAATGGTGCTAAGTTTGATGACAACCAAAAAGACTTGGTAGTTGGCTTTGGGTGATTTCATGATCATATTTAGATAAATAAGATAAATCATTCCTTATTGGAAAGTAGTAGACCTTGTTACTTCATGATCTCAAATAAAACAAAACTTCTTAATCTAACTATAGACGAGTCATGTCCTTGGATGCATAAGCTAAACTTATTTAACAACTCAAAAGAGGTTAATGTCTTGAGTCCTTATGTATTTTATCTAAGTATAAATGATCTAGTATGTGGATACTAAAGTGGTGAAATCAAGTTTAATTTTTAAGGTTGGAGTATTTTATCATATCTAAATTTTTTAATAGAGGTGAAAAGTATAGGTGAATAAGTTCCATATTAAAAATTGGATAAAATCCCATGCATGTTAGTATACTTGGATGAAAGGATTTACTATCTAATTTTTGAAATGATCTATAGTCCATAACAAATAGGTACAATCATATGACGTGAATCTTAAGTTCACTCTTTTAAAATATGAATCCCAAATTTATCTCCAACTTGGTATTGATGTCCCCAATTCTTGTCATGGTTTTTTCATACTTGGTGTTAGTTTGCTAAAGGATGTTATAGATTTGGTATTGATTTGTTAAATATATTTAATAGGATTTTACTTTTCCAACCTCTTTATTGGAATGGGTGTTGTCCTTATCACAACTAAATAGAAAGTGAAGTTGATTAGCACTAGAACATGAGGCACAACTAAACAAGGTTATTACTAGTAGAGATGTGGAGAATCATATTATACCTATATTTATTATATGTTAGGTTCTCATCCCATATGCATATTATACCTAAAAAAAAATGTATTAATATTAATTCCTAAGGCTTATTAGGTGTAGGTAGTAAAGTATATAATCCCTACTTTTAATGGAAGGTTTTCTAGTTGCATAAGCCATGCATGATCTAATATACCTATGGATGTCACTACGAAGTGTAGGCTAATAAAAATTATTTTATAGAATAGCAAATACCTTGAGGATACCAAAATATCCCATTATTTGACTATAATATGCTCCCCAATTCATCTTTTATAATTTTATTATAGTTTTTTTTATGTGTCTAAAATAGTATAGAATGTTGTTTTGTAGATGAAATTCAAAAGTATATATACATGACAACAACGCCTTGTAGATGTTTGTAAAATTAAAATCTAACTTATACATGCAAAACCAATCAGATGTCTCATGACCATAGATATCAAGGATGGTGATGAATATAGTGACATGTGGTCAATTAAGGTATTTAATAGCTTGATTAGTGATTCCCTTCCCATGCTTAATGTTTAAATGAAGTTATTAAAAGAAAGTATACCACTTCAAGTGACATTCACTTTGCGACCTACTCTTGAGTCCATATGAAATACAAATATTTACTATATATATGTGACATAATCCTTGCTCAATAGGTAGTATTTATATTAATCGTATGCTTGAATAATATAATCGAAATTTTTATTATTTATAAGATATATCTTACTTCATTAAAGGTTCCAGTGTGGTAAGCAACTATATGTGCATGCTAAGAAATGATGGTATGAAGTACATAATCTTAGGAATTAATCTCTATTTTAAAGGGTTGTACTTGAATCCAATTGAATTTTTCTTATCTCTAGTCATTTGATTTAGTGGCCAAGTAAATATGGAGAATCCCAACACAAATTGGTGGTCAAAATTAGCAAGGTCTACAAAGTTGTGGAGATCTATTAGAATCTTCAAAGAAGGTTAATATCAAACGATCTAAATATTTTTTGGTTGGCATGAAACCCATGTTTTTCAATGATGAATCCTATATAATAAATGCATGTAGAACGAAATGTACACTTATTAGAGTTGGACTAAGATTATATTGGAATAGTATGATTAGGACTTGAACAATGTGTTTTAGGCATTCTCCTTTATTTTTTTGAACACAACAATATTGTCCATATAAACAACCATAAAATAAATAGTGAAATGATATAGTATCACATTTATAGTTTACATGATTGTTATTAGTATGATGGTGAAGCCAATGGGTATAAAAAACCATTCAGAAGAATATTCTTTAGACCTTTCAACTATCTTCTAAATATTAATTGGATCAATTGGTATATGATGATAATCCAATTTGGAGGTAAATATTGGTGAAGTATGTGGTGCCCCTTTGTTGAGGAGGTCATAAATCTACATAATAAGCTAGTAATTCCTCATTATGATTTCAGTGAGTATTCTATAGTAGATGAGAAATCATCATGAGTTGTATTTTGTATATGCTAATATATTTAGGCTTTGGCAAGGTGAATCACTTGATCAAACATGACTTTGTTATATCAATATTTTAGTTGATGCTTAATATCATTATTTATTAGAATGGAGTGGTAGTAGACTAACGTATTAGATAGAGATATTACTAGAACCAAGTGGATGAGAATTCTTGACCTAGAAATGCAACAACACCCTTGAAGATAATATGAAGAAATGTTTATATGTCAAGACCACTTGGTCAATTTGGTGCTACTATTACTATTGGGAATTTCAAATAGATTATTTAACGATAACAAAAAGGTTCTTTTATTATTAAGGTTTGATCATTAAAAGTATAAACTTTACTATCTATGTGGTAACTTTATCACATCATTTGATGCTAAACAAGGAGACCTTGGTGGCTTGTGCTAGTTATAAAATACTATAGCACTAATTTATGTGTGATGATGATGATTTAAGGTTTGAAATTTTAGACCCATGCTACTTCCACATATAAAATTTTACAAGAAGGACATCATACATATTCAATGGGATAATTTCATGGATCACCTTATCTCTAAGAGGATTAATGACATAGGGGAGGTGATAATATCTATTGTATGATCAACCTTTTCTTAGTGAGGTATTCTCACATTGTACAATTAAGTATGTGGCATATTATATAGATTCATCATTTTAACTATATTTGGAATAAAATGTTATTCTAGCTACCCTTGTACATGATGACATGTAAGAGCTCTCCTTGGACCCACATCTTAGAGTGAAAGAGGTGCTCATTTTAGTTTAAATTTTCTAAGACGTGTTTTTTTAATGATGACTTTATGATTCATGTAAATAATTTCCTTCAGTTTATATCATGTTTAAGATGAAGATGATGACATCTACTTGTATGGTACAACAATTATTTTTATTTAGTCAATAGTGATAGATAAACGTGATATTCATCCTAGTTATGAAATCATCTATTATGGTAGATACACTACTTGTATAATATATTTGGTAATTCTTTTGATGTGTATTGTTACAATTATCTCATGCTCGATAATTTGGCAACAATATTATGACCACTTTTATCTTTCTTGGATTATTACTTTTTCCTAGCTCTGGTTTCCTTTTGAGCATCTTTATTCTTGAACTTTGACTCAATCATCATCACATATTGGTATGATTGTCCTATTGTAACAATGTTGAGAAAATCCATATATATTTGTATGTATCTATAGATGTAATTACCACATTTTAAATACTTATCTATATATAAATTTGAACATATTTAGATAAATATTGAAACAAATAAAATCAAATTTTTGAATCAACAATAAATAAACTCTTTGAGTAATTGAAGAACACTATAGAGACTAACATCAAATAAATTTTAGAACATAAATATTTAGGTAGAGACCAACCATTTGGTCATATGGATGGTTGTATCTCTAGATGAAATTCTTAATCCATCATATGCAATCAAAAGATTAGTATCTTTGGTTGTATACAACTACTCAAGGTGGCATAATTCATAAATACCATATCAATATCATAGTAAGTGCATGACCATGACCATGGGATTTGAGTAAGTAAAATTAGTAAACATCATCAAATAAATATCATAAAATTATATCAATATGTCTTCTTCTACCTCCTATTTCTAGATGCTCCTAATAAAATCTATTAATCCTACAGGATCTAGAATTGTACTCCTATGGTGCAACTCTAAAGAAGCCTTCCTACCTTATATGTTTATATACTCTAAACTAATTAATTCTACAAGAATTTATGTGATCTAGGAAAATGTTCAAGGGAACACTATGGACCAAGGTCAAAACCAAAAATAGAAAATAATGCTTCATGATAACAAAAAAAAATTATTGATCTTAAATTGATTTACAAAGAAAACAATATTTGAGAAGAGATGTCTACCAACATCCTGTCAACTTCTTGCTCTTGAAATAAATTACATATATACAATAATGGTGGAAGAGGAAGAGTCATGCGGTTCAACTTTCATGATGTAGGATGTGGAATGTGAAAGGTCTAATATTACTACTAAGCATTTTGTAGTACACGTTCCATTATATTTTGTAATCCATATTCATTTGTAGTTCAATTTATTCCATAATTTATAATTTATTTGCAATCCGTAATCTGTTTGCATTTTGTAATCCATTTGCAGTCTACAATCCATCTGCAATATATAGTTTTCACTTCATCTACAGTCCACCTATACTCCACAATTTATCCATAGTTTACATTATATTAGACTCAAGTAATCCACCTAGATCAGTCAACCCTCCTTGAGAAGTAATGGTCTCCATTGCATATACTTACGACATCAACTATGAAAGATTCTTTTTTAGCCAAGTATTTATGAACCACTTGGCTTGGTGACTGAGTTGACTCGCTCAGATTACTTTGTATAGTTGCATGGACAATTTTTGAGTGGTTTTAGCCCATGTGTCAACTATTTGATCCTCCTTCACTAGTGAAAGACTTCCAATATTGAGATCCTCAATTACCAACTTCTTTGTTGCTTTTAAAGTGTTTAGCAAAGGCAGGTAATATGGCTTAAAAAGGTTAATATTAAAAATGGGATGCAAACCAAGATAACTAGGTAGATCAATCTCGAAGGCATTCTCTCCCACTTGCTTGGTAATGACATAAGGCCCATAACACAAACATTTGATTTTCCTATGTGGACTTGTAAGGCATTCTTTTTGCAATCATAGCCAAACCTTATTTCATACTTGGAAAGAGTGTAAGGTATGATGTTGGTTATGGTGTTGCTTGTAATTTGCATTCATTTGGTCTAAGGATGTCATGAACCTGTTGTTGCACATATTCTCCACAAATTTCACTACCCTTTTTATTTATTTTTCTTTATGTGACATGAAGTTTGCAAGTGAGACAAGAAAAGCCACATCCACAGGTGCCAAAGGTTGAAAACTAAAACACACATGAAAGGGGTTGTGTTTGGTAGAGTTGTGCAAAGCCTTGTTATACTTGAGTTGAATGTAGAAAATATTCTTGTTCCACATTCAAGGGTGGTTCAAACTATACATACGTAACAAGTGCATGATCAACCTGTTGATAACTTTTGTTTGTCCATCAGTGTGGGATGGAATGTTGTGGACTTGGTGAGCTTTGTGTCCATCATGTCCTAAAGAGTACTCCAGAAGGTGCTTAAGAACCTGTTGTCCATGTATGAAATGATAGACTTTGGTATACCAAATGGAACCATACCTATCTAAAATATAGTTTTGCAGTTTTTTCAATCATGGTACTCTTCTTGCAAACAATCATGAGATCCATTTTGGAAAAGCGATCAGACACCACAAAGACATAATTATTTCCACACCTAGAAATAGGTAAAGTCTAAGAGGAAATCCATGGAAATAGATTCACAAGGCTTGGAAAGAATAGACAATGATGTGTATAGGCCTAGCTTTCTATTGGTTGGCTTTGCTATTGTGCAGGGTGTGCAAGAATTGATATACTTCTCCACGTCATTTGTCATATTTGGTCAAAAAAAGTGCTTTTAAAAAAATTAAAGGCTTTTCCACACCAAAGTAACCTGCTATCCTATTGAAGTGTGCTTTCCATATCATCTTCGAATTTTAGTAGAGGGTACACTAATATGTTCCATATGATAGAGTAGATGTCCCTATATATAAAAATGAAAAAACATGCTTACCTGACTGGAGTGCTTTGTATGTTTAAGCAAATTCAAGTCTAACACCATACAAGATGGATCAATATGATGTCTCATACCCATGAGAATCAAGAATGGTAGTGAGTGTTGTGATGAGTGATCGACTCAGGCAATTTGTAGCCAAATTAGTGCTTCCCTTCTTGTATTGAAGGATTAGATGAAATACTGCAGATATGTGGTCCATTTTTATGTCTCTCAATCCTGATATTACTCTATGTTTGGATGCATTCCAAAGGTCTATGATCAACATGAATGATTGTTTCTTTACCTAGGATATAATGCTTCCATTGCTTGTAGGCTTGAACAATGGCATAGAGTTCTTTATCATATGTGGGATACTTTCTGACATCCTCATTGAAATTATAACTATGGTATACAATAGGATGGCCTTGTTATGTAAGGACAACTTCCACTACATAATCTGATGCATATATCATCAACTCAAAAGGTTACCTCAAGTCTAGAAAGGCAAGAACATGTGTTGAGCACAACTAAACTTTCAACTTCTCAATGATACTTTGTTATGTTTCTATCAATTGGAACTTGGATTTGGCTCCCCATTTTATCAGTTGGTTCAATGGCCATGTAATATGTGAGAACACCAAAATACATTTACGATAGAAATTGATAAGACCTTAAAAATTACAAAGCACCATGAGAGTCTTTGGAGTTAGTCAATTTCGGATAATTTAAATCTTTTCAGGGTCAACATGGACAACTTACTCATTGACAATGTATCATAGGTACTAGACTTACCTCATGCTAAATGTGCATTTCTCCAAGTTCAAGTACAATTTTTGCTTTCAAAGTGTTTGGAGCACTTCATGCACATGATGCAAGTGTTGTTCCCACGTCTTGCTATAAATGAGAATGTAGTCCAAATATATAACTATAAAGGAGTTGATGAAGGGTTGTATAATTTCATCCATTATTCTCATAAAATTTGATGGTGTGTTTGTCATGTCAAAAGGCGTAACCAACCATTCAAGCATACACTCTTTGGACATGAATGTCATTTTCCACACATTTGTGGGCTTAATAAAAATTTGATGATACCCAGATTTGAGGTCAATCTTGATGAAAAAATTTACACCACGTAGTTGATATAGCATCGATCCCAGGTAATGGATATTTGATTCTTTATTATGATCTTGTCTAGATCTTGGTAGTCAATGCAATTTCACCATGTGCCATATTTCTTTTGGAACCAAGATAATTATATTGTTGCAAGGAGAAAATATCTATCTGATATGGCCCTTTTTAAATAATTTTTGAATCTGTCTCTTCATCTCATCATTTTTAAGAACTGATTTGTGATGAATAATAACATTAGGCATAGGAGAACCAAGAATCAAATTGATAGAATTTCTTACCTCACAATGGAGGGGTACTCCAATGGGTGACATGAATATGTCATTGTATTCTGTAATGACCTGGTCCATTTATCGTTGTTGTTGTGATGATTGTGCAGTGATTGTGGTAGCAATAATCTTCTTGGAAGATTAAGGCTTGATCATAAAGATAACAAATTACTTTATCTTTTCAATCATCCTTTTGCATTGCTTGGCACTTATGAGGAAAATGGAGGTGGAAGAAGTTATCTTTGGTATCCTATATTATTTATCCCCAAGGGTGATGATGACATTGTAGGGCCTTGCCTCATACACGTCGTCTCTCTACCACATGTATGGTTGGTTAAGAAGCACATCATAAACATCTTGTGGAACCACATCATATAATACTTCATATTTGAAGGCTTTGATGGCATAAGAGAGAAGAAATTATTGAGTGACATGAATATTTCTCCACTAATTCAACCATTTAATATTGTATGGTAATGGGTGAGGTTTCATAGATCAATTTAAATTCTTCATAGTATCAACAAAGATAAAATTATTTTGCTCTAATTATCAACAATAAAATGTAGAGGCATCCATTTTACCCAAAATTATGAGTTAAATTATTGCTCTTTCACAAGAAATCTCTCTATTTTAATGTGTATAGTAGAGGTAGCAATAGTCACATGTTGTTCAACCTCCACAATCTACTTGTCTTTATCCTCTATTTGGAGATGTGTTGGTATTTTGGATGTAGTGCATTGTGTCTCATAAAATAGAGACTGAATTGTCTGCCACTCTTCTTTGGAATATCGGTTGTTCTTGTGGTAGTCACGCCATTTCATGATCTGGTTATTTTGGGGTTTCTTTTCTTGTGACTCTTTCTTCTACTTTTAGTTTTGATGGTGTTGTTGAACTTCTTTTCTTGGTTTCTTTTATAAATCACCCTTGCATGTCTTGGGATGGCCCTTGGTACTTTGGTTCTTGTTATTCAAATTGTCACCTTTCTTGCTCTTATGTTTGTACTTCTGGTCAATCTTGATGGTAAATATATATGCCTCACCTCGTGTCTTGATTTAAAAAAAGTCCATGTCCTCCCTTATGTACCAATGTAGCCCGCTACGGTACTTGAGAATTATATGCATCTCTATGTCTTGGATGTCAAGTTTCACAAACAATGAACAAAAAACATCAATGTAGTCATGAAATTTTTTGTTTACCCTAATGTAGTTGATTCCACCACATGTACATATCTTCATAAGCACCTATCGAGTAGTATTCATTCTTGACTACCTCCATGAATTCATACCATGTAGGGTCTTCTACATTTTCTTTATTTATTTATATGATTCCCATCAATTTTGGACTGGTATTGAAGCTTTTAGTAGGACAAAAGTGATCTCCTCTTTATCAAAGAAATGATGTACAAAAAAATATGTAAATAGTTGGTCCAACCAATTCTAAACTACTTTCACACTAATTTTTCCTTCATAGATAGGAATATCAAAGTTTGCCTAAATTTTGAATGGTGTCGAGGCACTAAATGGTCATGTTGTAATTCTAGTAGATAATAACTATTAAATAATTTTGGTAAATTGATCCAACATCTAATTCTTTTGTCTTTCAAGTGCTTCATCCATCAACTACTTGAAAGAATCTATTGTCTCGGTGTTGTTTGCCATCTGAGATCGCTTGATACAACTAGGTATATGGAATTCAAAAGCACATATACTTGAGAGCAACACATAAATATATTTGTAAAATTGAAATCTAAATTATACATGCAATGTCAATTAGATATCGCATGACCATAGATATCAAGGATGATGATGAATGTAGTGACATATGGTCAATTGAGGTAGTTTGTAGCTTGATTAGTTATTCCCTTCCCATGATTAATGTTGAAATGAAAGGAAATATACCACTTCAAATGATAATCACTTTGCAACCTACTCTTAAGTCCATATGAACTACAACTATTTACTATATATAAATGTGACATAATCCTTGTTCAACATGTATTTCTATTAACCATATGCTTGAATAATATAATAGAGCTTTTTATTATTTGTAATATATATCTTACTTCATTGAAGGTTCCAGTATGGTAAACAACTAGAAGTGCATTCTAAGAAAGGATGGTATGAAGTACATACTCTAGGTAATTAATATTTATTTCAAAGGGTTGCACTTGCATACAATTAAACTTTTCATTTGAGTTAGTAGCCAAGTAAATATGGAGAATCCCAACACAAATTGATGGTCAAAATTAGCAAGGTCTACGAAGTTGTGGAGATCTATTATGATATTCAAAGAAGATTAATATCAAATGATATAAATATTTTTTGATTGATGTGAACCCCATGTTTGTTAATGAATAATCCTATATACTTGTAGCACCCTAAAATTGGCGCAGTAAAATTATAAAATTTACATTCACCTTAGTAAATAAATTTAAATTCAAATTTAACCTCCCAAACCGCCCGTTAACCGTCGGGAAATCCGTTTCCCCTTTTTCGTGCCATTTTTAGAGGTTGTTTTGACCGTTTGACGATATCGTCGCCGATCGTACGATATCGTCCCGCATTTGACGATTTCGTCCGGACTAGGACGTCCGTACGATCTTGTCGCAAAACTGAATTTGCATAGTTGGAATCTGTTCCAACGGGTCTCCAATCTGGGCAGAAGCGTGTCTGCACCGTTGGGACCCTCCTCCGTTGGAGATCTCCCAAATTGGGATGATCTCCAACCTCCTAACTACTCCCCCTAAGCCTATTTAATCTCTAAGATTTTCCCTCCCCAACCCCTGGCTGAAATTTTTTGCAAAGTGATTCCCTCTGCGTCAAAACATCCTAATCTTGCTTTTGCACTAGTCCCATAGCAATTTTGTTGCAGGTACATTACTGATTTTCAGTCGGAGCCAGCATCCATCGTCGCCGACGAACCTGTTCAGATCGGAGGCGATCCCGTCAAATGCGAGACGATTTCGTACTGATGCGAGACGATCTCGACTGCAGTCCACATCGAGGCAATCAATGCCTGGAGTTTGCTTTTCTCAACCTTTTCTTTGTCATTTTATGCTGCAAATTAGATCATTTACTCAGTGTTTATATTATTTTGCATTTGGAGTTCACCCATTTAGCTTAGATTGCACATTAAGTTCATGATTTGTTGTTAAAATACATAAATTGGCTAGGATTGCTGTTTTAAACTATTGCTCCGTATTCATTTTATTATTTGGTGTAATTTGCCTCTGTTAGCACAGTAGAATTTCTTGTATTTTGCATCTATTTTCTGTTTTGCAGTGTCTCTAACGAATTCGTCAGATCTCAGACGATTCTATCGGCTTTAGACGATTCTCGTCGATTGCGTGCGATTCTGTCAGATTACGAGTGATCCAGATCGCTTCAAACGTCGGAATCTTCTTCGGACATCCGGATCGGTATTCTTCATTGTCATTCTAGTAAAATTCTCTATTTTTTGCTTTCAAATCTGTTTGCTGTGTTCATGAAAGTTGCATTTTCATGTAGTTTAATTTAGATTCATTCGGCCAAACCTAGGACATGAATGCTTAAGATTAAAACGAACTCATCTAAACACATTCCAAAACCTAGGCGTGGAAACTGCCGCCAAATGTTTCCCTGGTGAACCCACCATCCGTCGAAAAATCACCAAAATACACCTCCCTTGAGAGGCGGGACCTTCGCAAAGTCCTCTCAGTCCGAGGTACCGCACCATCCTTTTCCCATCCTCCTTCCGGGCGTGGATCCTATAGCCTGAAGGTAGGGATGCGAAAAATTTGGAGCGATACATTTTGGTGAACCCGACGTGAATGCATCATAACCTTTTGAAAACAAAAACAAAAAAATATATATATACAAGAAAAACAAAAACAAAATCATCATTTCAAGTTTGTATGTTTTATATTCAATCCTAAATAGTAGATGCTAAATATTACTTTTAGAAGTACTAAAGAAACCATGAGTTTTTACTCAAATCAATATGAGCCCATCAGTAATGTTGGAAGAATTCAGCCAAATACATTTGTTGATTATGACCAACCTCATCCCTATTCAACACCACCTCCATCACACTCTTCTTATTTTTCATCCATAACCCAACAAAACAATCCCTTTGCCAATCCTCTTCATAATGATATTATCTATTCTCCCATATATCCATATTATGTCTATCAATCCACATATAATCCTCCTCCACCTTTTCAATACTCTTCTTTCAATACAACACATCCATTTCAACAAGAAAATACTTATTCTTCCAATTCTACCATGCACTCACCTCCTACATCGCAATCTTCCCGTCATCATTCTACCCATAATAAAGAAAGTAGAGGTGAGAAACCATTAGGTCCTTTTATGACGAAATTCCTAAGGCATTTATCAAAAACCTCTCAAAAACCTTCATCACGTAAATTTACTAGGCTTAATCAACCAATGGATATAATTCTCAAGTATTTACTTGACACAAATATTATTGAACTCCCTTCCATAAGACAACCTGATACCACATCAGATTGGTTTAAACCTGAGCTACATTGTGAATATCATAGAGTAGATGGACATATGACACAAAATTGTAAAGATTTAAGATGTGCAATTCAAGATTTGATTGATAAGGGTCTTTTTAATATAAAGGAATTACAATCTACAACTGATTATAAATCTCCAATAAACTATCAAACTCCTACACAACAAATACCAATAATCAATCAAGACATGGGGATCTCCCAAGAACCCCTACTCAATTATCAACAACAAGAAACCAATCAAATATTGCATGTTAATGTGTCCCATCATGATGATATTATTAATATTGTAACAAAAACTACAAATGAGCAACCTCAAGTTCAATCAACTCAATCCGATATTCAAGAGATGGATTCCTCATTTGACCAACCTTCAAAACTATCTTTGGCTCTAGAGAATGATCCAAAATGGAATGTAAGCATAGAAAGCTCATCTTTAGAATCAAAATCTCAATCTGAAATCCACTTTGATAACCAACAACAAGTGATTAATCCTCAAGCAAAGATATCCCTTTTAGAAGTATTACAAATTTCTCATAAGGAAATTTTGTTCAAAATACCTAGCCAACAATTTGTTCCTCATCATATTTTCTCTAAGAACATAATTAATGGTATAAACCCTCTTGAGGTTAACCATATTTCATTCTATGATGAGGATATTCCTTCCTCTACTCCACAAGAAGACTCCTATCTTTACATTATCGGATCTAGTAAAGAAACACTTGTTAGAACTATCATGGTAGATAATGACTCCTCTCTTAATTTATGCACTTATCAATTATTCCAAAAACTCAAATCAAAGGAAGAAGATCTTAATGAATCAAATGTTCTTATAAAATCTTTTAACAATGAAATTCAAGAAGCTCAAGGTACTATAATTTTTCCCCTCAATATTGGATCCAAGATCCTGGATACTTTATTCTATGTAGGATATTGTCCTTCACCTTACAAACTACTTCTCCAGAGTCCTTGGATTCATACGATGAGGGTTTTCCCTTCCACTCTTCACCAATGTTTGAAGTTTGAACTTACAAATAAAATTGTTACCATACATGGTGACCCAACACCATTTGAAGAATATTTAACGATTGAAACATCAAGTTCTATACATTCTCTATTGTCACAATTATCTTCTATCCATCACTTTTCTTCATCCATATATGATCATCCTTGTTTACCAAATAACACTCATGCATATCTTTCACATATACTTTCTCCATCTTATCAAGACTTGGAATATAATAATAAGAATGAAGAACCTTCTTATCCTTCTGACATTTTATTTTGTAACATGATCAATTTTCCACATATAAAAGTCAAATCTTTTGCTACATTATTCTACATTATAACAAAGCTTTTGTTATCACTACCTTTTATTCATCACCTTCTATTCTTACCTTCACCTCAACCAGATTATCCTTCAAAACCTCCTTTGATTTTGAAGCAACCTTAGACATGCTATACTCAAATAACCTTGTATAGTGTATATAGATCATCTTGTATATACCACCAATTTCAATTCATAAATTAAAATCAAAATACAAAAAAATCAAAATCCTCAAAATCTTCAAAAAAATACAAATGCAACTAAGGACCTTAAAGGTAAATTTGAGCCCAACTGGCTTGGACCATACATTATTACTGCAAAATTTGAATCAGGAGCATATAAATTATCTACCTTAGATGGTAAAGAACTTAAAGAACCCATGAATATTTTGCATCTTAAACGTTACTATGCATAAACTTGGTCATTTCATCCATGTATATATTTGTTCAAAATTACTATCTTGTATTTCTTTCAATTTATTCAAAAACACCAAAAACATTCATAAATCTCCAAAAATCTTCAAAAACTATCTATTGCATTTGTTTAAGGCAGTTGTTAAATTTTTTGCTCAAAAATATAAAAACAACAATATGCTTGACTCTTTCGAAACCAAAACAATATACGTAAGAAAGAGAGAGTCAACATTCTCAAAAACTTTCTCACAAATCATTTATATATATTTTCTTACAATTATTGCGCTTATATGTTTCAACTTATTTTGGATAAATTAGCATTTATTTTGAATCCCTCACTTGCACACTCACAACAATAAATATCTTGATTTTATTTGGCATGATTACTAATCTCTCTTATATCAAAGTTCACAAAATTCAATTAAATAAAGTTTGAGCATAGAGAATTGATCTTGTTATTTACTTAAACCAAGCACATCTTTCCACAATAAAATGATTATATTTGTAATTTCCATGTTTTGCTACATAGTAGAACTGATTTCTTGAGTGAAAAGTTTCCCCTGCTATCCTATCATGCACATGGTCTAGAATCTTTGAGAATTGGCAAAAGGACAAGCTCACCCCTACCCAGAATAAAAATCCCTTGCTCTACAGCTAATCCGAGCAAGTATCCCTAGCAAAGAAAAAGAGAAGAAAAAGTTCAAGAAAGAAAAAAGAGAAAAGAAAAATGTTATTTCAGCAATGTTCCAAGCATTATCAAGCAAAAGAAATACAAAAAGAAAAATAAGCAAAGTTCAAAAGAAAGCAAGAAAGCAATAAAATCCCTTTCCCTACCCTTTGAAAAGAAAAGAAGGGTTGATGAGCTTGAATCCCTGGAATTCTCAATTATTCGAAAACCGTGAGGTAAGCCCCATAACAGGTGGTTTGTGCCCAACCTCGCTTGGCCTTGGGTAACTCCTAGTGTGGCGATATGTCTGTCACATTAGCGACCTTCTTTTGTACAGACCTATGTCTGCTTATGGATTAGCTAGCTCTTGATAATCCGACCTACATAGTAGTCTAATATGGTTATATGCATCTACATCATGGTTAATGAACACTTATTTGGTTTCTTCAAATCACTTGTATCATAGTATCTTGCTCAAAACTGGTAAATGAACAATGCAATTGCACACACATTTGTATTTGAGAGATTTTGTGTATCATTATGATAAATCAAGATCGGAAATGAATGCACATATGCACATGGGATTCCTTATAAATCTAACTTTTGTCTTCAAAATACTTTGAAATATTATTTTTGCAACTTGTTTGGAATAATCAAGTACAATTATTTTTCACAAAGACAACTATAGAATTAGAAAAATCAAAAATTTCTTCCAAATTACACAAATCAAATCATATATATCCGGTTGACTTTCGCGACGATGGTATAGTTTCAAAACCAAAATTGGAATTTTATGCCTAGCGCAAGTCCTCATTTTCATCTTTTCTGTTCATCAAAAATCAACCATGCAATAAAACTATTTTTTTTGGATTTTCGCGATGATGGTATAAGTCTATACCTACATATTCTATGCCTAGCGCAAACCATTGTAACAATTTTTATTCCCCATTTCTTCAAAATCATGAAAACCATATGACTTCATTTTACACAAATTATGCTTTTCAAAAGCAAACACATTATCACTATTTCATGTCATTATGTCAACCTTTAACTTTGCAATGATGGTATAATTCCTAAGGAATTATTCACAAATTTTATCACACTTAGGGATTTATGCCTAGCAAAAATCATTTAAAACAATATTTCATGCATAATATTTTTCATGAAAATCTGAAAACAAAACCAATCATCATCATCATCATCATTTGCACTATTGCACCAAAGTCTTAAGACAGTCTCTTAAGCACTCTTTTCCTTTTTAACAATATTTCTATAAATGGGATTAGCTTGACGACCGAGTGAGCAGCGACTCCATGAAATGGTCTATAATAGCGACAATGTCCTTTGAAATTATTGTTAGAAGTCTTTTTATTTTTATCACATTGCATCACAAACAACCACTTTGTTACATCTGATTATTTCATTTATAATGTTATAGCATGACATTCAAATTATAATATTTCCAACGACATAATTACATGAATCCTCAATGAATTATTAAATCAATCAATTAAAACATCTAAAAGCATCATAAAAATACATAACACAATATAAGTCATATGATCAAAAATATCTCATCTATATATGTCACAAATATATATGTACATCATATCAACTAGATTAGTATGCCACAATCCATATCTTGGCATACTCAATCCCCAAATACCCTCTCGTATAGTGTCTCGAGAGCCCCTCGAGCTCTCGGCCTCATCTCCTCCCCCCGAGGTGGAGGAGGTGGCCCCATCGCAGCCCGTGTGGTGCCGTGAGTCCCGAGATGCCGATCGTGATGATGTCCTAGATGACCCCATCATGACAGGCTCTGCAATGTGTGCTGGTAATGGCACCCTCTGCTCCACTGGCACCGCCTGGTAGTATAGAGCCTGATAGAAAGTGATCTAGGCGATAGCGCATGCTAAATCTCGAGTGCTCGCTCCTCCGCCCCGAGCTCTGAGCCATGTAGCCTCATCCTGTAGTGTCTGCACCTGAGCCCGCAAGCGGGCAACCTCAGCTCGGAGAGTCACTGTCTCGCTGCTCTCCCTAGTGTCTACACCCTTGCCCTTATCGGGCGATGGTGGTCTCTCTCTCTGTGGAGATGGGGGTCTCTCCTCCCTCCTCTCCCGCTACCGCGGCCTCTCCTGTGCCTGTGGCCTCCTCTGCTCCCTCCCACCGTGACCCTGGGCCGCCTCTATCACCGCCTGGCACCGCCTCCCTATCCGATGCACAACCACATGGATCGGACCCCGTGCCCTCGTCATCCGAGGAGGGCGGATGCCTATGTACGTGCATCGTAGCCATCGGCTACCCCTGCATCGTCCCCATCCACTGGCCGGATGGGGGCATCGTCCGCATCCCGGCTCCGGAAGCACCGCATGTCAGAGCCCCACTAACCATGGTGTTATCCTGGATAGTCCGAGAAAACTCGTAATCCCTCAGAGATGGGATCCCCCGCCGCAGATCGAACTGTCTCAAAACTCTATCATAGCGGTGGAGCTCCACCTCTCCTCTCTCCATCCGTAGCCGCGAGACTCGCCTGATGCGAGCCAGCTCCTGTCCATCCTCGGCCCACCCCGGGTGCCCTCTCCATGGTCTCCAGGTGATCTGGTCTGGGACCAAATCATCCAAGAGTCTCCGGGACATCGATAGGTCGATCCGCCTCTCGTGACCCTCTCCGGAGCCACCGAGAGAAGACTCGGGGCCTCTCCCCGTCAATCCCTGTCGGTGGAAGCCCTACCGACCTTCGCACCGCAATGTGCTCCCAACACCAAACCTGTAGGAGCGATGTCATCACCAGACATCGCCCGCCCTTGTACACGACCCCATACAGGATCCTGTACAACCGACATAGAACAAAGCTGCCCCAGCAAAACCTGTACCCATGGTCCCGCATATCGCAGATCACATCTACGAGCATCCATGGTACCCTGCATCCGCTCTGGTGGCACAACAGAAGTCCACCAACCACTCCAGCTAGTACTCGTGTGAGTCTGGATGCCCCAGGCATCTGGCGTAGTGCCTCGATATTCACTCCGCCCTTCTCCAGGGCGAAGCTCGGGTCACCACACAGTCGTCCCATAGCGTGGCCCTGATTGGCCGTAGGAGTGATCATCCGTCCTTGTATGGGGATTCTCGTAATCCTCCATACGTCCTCTAGTGTGGGAGCCATCTCCCCTATCGGTAACCAAAAATAGGAAGAACCCGGATACCATATCTCTGCTAGGGTTGTTAGAAGCCCCATATTTGTGGATACTTGTGGCATCTCCGCCACATGCAGTAAGCTCGACTCGTGCCGACAGATCTCGCTCCGCTCGTGTCGGAGCGGCCAAGTCATCTCTCAATCCTCCATATTTCCATTCTCCGCTTTTTAGCAATCCTCTCTCGCAACATAAGCAACATAAACAATAAACAATCATTAATCAATAATTCAAGTAATCAATAATGCAAATTAAAAATTCAATTTTGTGCAATTGATGATATCGCCCACTATTGGACGATATCGTCCCAAATTTGAGCATAATCGTCTCCGATTTCGCAGTTCGAAATCGTCTCTAATTTGACGAAATCGTCCCCTTTCGACGATTTCGCCCTCGGGCGAAATTGCCGAAATTGAGACGATTTCATCGAAATCGGGATGATTTCTTCCCGACGACGTCGACGGCCCAAAAACGGCCGCGATGCTCAAAATTCATCTAAAATCTACCTAAAAAGCATGTAAAAATCAAATTAAAGCATTCTAAACTAAGTTTAGACTCTTACCCGTAGACCGCGCCGGACTTCTGTCGATCTGTGCGTTGTCTCCACCATTTTGCTTCAGAGCTCTAAAAACAGTAAAAATGAATTAGGGTTTTACCCTATTTTTCTTAATTTTATTCAACAATAATTTTTTGCTTTTTCGCGTTTTTACCTCAAACGTTCGATTTGGGTAAAAACACGGAGGGGGCACCATAGTAAGTCGTCGTACGATTCGACCAAGAATCGTCGCCTAAAAATGGGAATAATTTTTTGCTTTCTCGTAGATCGAGAAGAACTCATCTTTAACGCATTTTCTTCAGAAAATTCGCTAAAGAGGGGGCAAAATGTAGCACCCTAAAATTGGCGCAGTAAAATTATAAAATTTACATTCACCTTAGTAAATAAATTTAAATTCAAATTTAACCTCCCAAACCGCCCGTTAACCGTCGGGAAATCCGTTTCCCCCTTTTTCGCGCCATTTTTAGAGGTTGTTTTGACCGTTTGACGATATCGTCGCCGATCAGACGATATCGTCCCAGATTTGACGATTTCGTCTGGACTAGGACGTCCAGACGATCTTGTCGCAAAACCGAATTTGCATAGTTGGAATCTGTTCCAACGGGTCTCCAATCTGGGCAGAAGCGTGTCTACGCCGTTGGGACCCTCCCCCGTTGGAGATCTCCCAAATTGGGATGATCTCCAACCTCCTAACTACTCCCCCTAAGCCTATTTAATCTCTAAGATTTTCCCTCCCCAACCCCTGGCTGAAATTTTCTGCAAAGTGATTCCCTCTGCGTCAAAACATCCTAATCTTGCTTTTGCACTAGTCCCATAGCAATTTTGTTGCAGGTACATCACTGATTTTCAGCCGGAGCCAGCATCCATCGTCGTCGACGAACCTGTTCAGATCGGAGGCGATCCCGTCAAATGCGAGACGATTTCGTACTGATGCGAGACGATCTCGACTGCAGTCCACATCGAGGCAATCAGTGCCTAGAGTTTGCTTTTCTCAACCTTTTCTTTGTCATTTTATGCTGCAAATTAGATCATTTACTCAGTGTTTATATTATTTTGCATTTGGAGTTCACCCATTTAGCTTAGATTGCACATTAAGTTCATGATTTGTTGTTAAAATACAAAAATTGGCTAGGATTGCTGTTTTAAACTATTGCTCAGTATTCATTTTATTATTTGGTGTAATTTGCCTCTGTTAGCACAATAGAATTTCTTGTATTTTGCATCTATTTTCTGTTTTGCAGGTCTCTAACAAATTCGTCTGACGAATTCTTCAGATCTCAGACGATTCTGTCAGTTTTAGACGATTCACGTCGATTACGAGCGATTCTCGTCAGATATACAGGTGATCCAGATCGCTTCAAACGTCGAATCTTCTTCGTACATCCGGATCAGGTATTCTTCGTTGTCATTTTTTAAAATTCTCTATTTTCTGTTTTCAAATCTTGTCTTGTATTCATGAAAGTTGCATTTTCATGTAGTTTAATTTAGATTCATTCGGCCAAACCTAGGACATGAATGCTTAAGATTAAAACGAACTCATCAAAACACATTCCAAAACCTAGGCGTGGAAACTGCCGCCAAATGTTTCCTGGTGAACCCACCATCCGTCGAAAAATCACCAAAATACACCTCCCTTGAGAGGCGGGACCTTCGCAAAGTCCTCTCAGTCCGAGGTACCGCACCATCCTTTTCCCATCCTCCTTCCGGGCACGGATCCTATAGCCTGAAGGTAGGGATGCAAAAAATTTGGAGCGATACAATACTAAATGCATGTATAACCAAATGGAAAATTATCCAAGTCAGACTAAGATTATATTGGAATAGTATGTTTAGGAATTGAAAAATACATTTTAAACATTATCTTTTATTTTGTTGAACAAAAAAATACCATCCACATATACAACCATAAAATAATCAACAAAAGGTCAAAATATCACATTTTTTATTTACATAATTGTTATTAGTATGGTTGTGAGGTCAAAAGGTATAAGAAACCATTCAAAAGAATATTCTTTAGACTTGTAAGTTATCTTCTAAATGTTAGTTGGCTCAATCAATATATGATGATAACCAAATTTGGAGTTCAATTTTGGTGAAGTATGTGGTGCCCCTTTGTCGAGGAGGTCATCAATCTACATAATAGGCTAGTAATTATTTATTATGATTTTAGTGAGTATTCTATAGTAGATGAAAAATTTGTTAGAGAATATTACATTATTTGGTACATGCTAATGTACCTCCTTGGTACAACCTTGTAAATATTAAATTAGGGTTGTGTCCTAGATTAGAGTGTGAGTAAATATTTTATGTAATGTAATAATATGCAGGAAATGCACAAGTGTCATGTGAGCAAGTGTGCAAGTGTTATGTGTGTATATGTGTACAAGTGTATTTAGATTAGAGTGTGTAATACAAAGAGTCATATCCAAATGTACATACAAGATAGAGTCATGTGTATGCAAGTGTCAAGTAGAGAAGCCAAGAGTCATGAGACTTGGAATAATGAAAGGAAGAGTTAAACATACAAAGAATCATCCTACAATGAATATATATTAATCCATGGAGAGGCATAGTGTGACACCACCTACATAGCCTATAGTGTCTACATAGTGAGCATAGAAAACATTTTTAATATATGAGAGTTTTATGATACATTTGTAAGAGAAAGAGGAGCAATGCATATTACATACATTTGAGCAACTAATATTGTAAGTTGTGCTATATGATTTGTACATGTATGATTCAGGCTATTACATTCATATTGCTTCTTATTAATGAATGTTAGTTGATATATTATTAGCCTTGATTTACATATTCGTTGTCTCATATTATTCTAGTTACATTATTATATTTGATCTTATTATATTATGGCTATCATATATTTGATCATGTGTGAATATTATCTTGTGAGTTTACATTAATATTAAGGCTTCAAAATCCATAAAAATCATCATGAGTTCTATTTCTTAAATGCTAACACATTTGGGATTTAACAAGATGAATCGTTGGGTCAAACATGACTTTGTTATATCAACATTTAAGTTGATGCTTAATCCCATAATTTCTTAGAATGGAGTGGTAGTAGACAAACATATTAGGTACAAATATTATTACAACCAAGTGGATGGGAATGCTTGACCTAAAAATGAAGTACACCCTTGAATATGATATTAAAATATATTTATATGTTAAGACTAGTTGGTCAATTTGGTGCTACTACCACTCTTCGAAATTTCAAATAGATTAGTTAATGGTAACAACAAGGTTGTTTTCTTTTCAAGGTTTGATTATTAAAAGTATAAACTTTAATATATATTTAGTAACTTTATCACATTATTTGATGCTAAATAAGGAGACATTGGTGGCTTGTTCTAGTTAAAAAATACTATAGCACTCATTTATGAGTGTGATGATGATGCTTTAAGGTTTGAATTTGTAGACCCATGCCACTTCCACATATAATATTTTACAAGAAGGATATCATACATATTCAATGGGATAATGTCATAGAGAACCTTATCCCTAAGGGGATTAGTGACATAGGGGATATGATCATTTCTATGGTATGAACAACCTTTTCTTAGTGAAGTATTCTCACATTATATAATTAAGGATGTGGCATATTATATAGATTCATCATTTTAACTATATTTATATTTGTAAAAAATATGTTATTCTAGCTACCCTTGTACAAGATGACATGTAAAGGCTCTCCTTGGATCCACATCTTAGAGTGAAAGATGTGCTAATTTTAGTCTGGATTGTCTAATACTTGTGTGTTGTTATTTATGAATTTATGATTCACGTTAATATTTTTCTTCATTTATATCATCTTTAAGATGAATATGATGACATCTACTTGGATTGTAGAACAATTATTTTCTTTATTCAATAGTGATAGATAGACATGATGTTCATCCTAGTTATGGAATATTCTCTTATGATAGATACACTACTTGTCTAATATCTTTGGTATTTTTTTATGTGTATTGTTGTAATTATCCCATGCTCTATAATTTAGCATCATGACCACTTTCATCTTTCTTGGATTATGATTTTTACCTAGAGTTTGTTTCCTTTGGGCATATTTATTCTTGAACTTTGATTCAATCACCATCATATATTGATATGGTTGTCCTATTGTAACAACATTGAGAAAATTTATATATATTTGGATGTACCTATAGATGTAATTACTACCTTTTAAATACTTATGTATAGAAATTTGAACATATTTAGATAAATATTCAAACAATAAAAGCATGATAAATCTTTTGAATCAACAACAAATAAACTCTTCGAGAAAATAATGAACACTATAGAGACTAACATCAAAATAAAATACCCCATCAGTGGGGCGGAGGTCCAAGGTTCAAATCTTGGGCCTCGTCGGACTGAACGCTTGTCCCTTTCCTGGTGCTTTCAGCGACGTAAAAGGTTTAAAATGATTGTGGCATGGTGGTTATAGGGGCGTATTGCATGAAGATCTATGTGGCGGATTCTGGGGCAAACAACATAGAATACTATGGCGGCCATAAAAAGCTGGACAGCCTGCCTGGATTCCTAGCGGCTACCGATTCCACCATGTGAATTCAAAAAAAAAAAACATCAAAATAAAATTAGAACATAATTATTTAGGTGGATGGCCAACCATTTGATCATTTGGATGGTTGTATTTCTAGATGGGATGCTTAATCCACCACATGCAATCAAAATATTAGTAGCTTTGGTTGTATCCAAGGTATTCACCTTCTACTCAAGGTGTCATCATTCGTAAATACCATATCAATATAATAGTAAGTGCATGACAATGACCATGGGATTTGAGTAAGTACAATTAGTAAACATCATCAAATAAATATATTAAAATTACATCAATATTATTCTTAAAGATATGTTCTTCTATGCCCCATTTCTAGATGCTCCTAATAAAACCTATTAATCCTACAAGATCTAGGATTGTACTCCTATGGTATGAAATTGAAGAAGAACCCTCCTAATTTATATTTTTAGATACTTTGAACTCATTAATGGTACAATAATCTATGTGATTTGGAAAAATGTGCAAGGGAACATTGTAGATCCAAGGTCAAAACCAAAAATATGAAAGAATGCTTCAATATAACAAACAATTTTTTTTTTTAAATATTGAATTGAATTACAAGGAAAACAATCTCTAAGAAGAGATGTTTGCTAGATTCCTATCAAATTCTTGCCAAATTATTGCTCTTGAAATAAATTATAAATTTATACACAAATTTTGTGGAAGAGGAAGAGCCATGGTAGTTAAACATCCATGATGTAGAATATGGAATGCGAAAGGTCCACTACTATTGCTAAGAATTATGTAGTCCATGTTCCTTTATGTTTTATAGTCCATATATGTCCTAGTTCATACTCTATGTTATATTTTATAGTCTATTTGTAGCCTATAGTTTTTTTGTAGTCCGCACTCCATTTGAAGTCTATGATTCATCCATGTTTTGCTCTCCATATGTAGTCCATTCGTAGTCTACACACCATCGAACTTAGGTAATCCACTTGGATTAGTTGACCCCCTTGAGAAGCAATGGTCTCATTTGTGTCCAATTTTGACATCAAGTATGGAAGCTCATTTTTTATTTGAGTCTTCATGAACCACTTGGCTTGGTGATTGAATTTACTTACTTAGACTACTTTGTATAGTTGTGGGGACTGTCTTTGGGTGGTTTTAGTCTATGTATCAACTATTTGATCCTCCTCTATTGGTGCAAGACTTCTAGGATTGAGCTCCTAAATTGTTAACTTCTCTATTGTTTCTAAAGTTTCTAGAAGAGGTGAATAACATGACTTAAGAAGCTCAATATTGAAATGGGATGCAAGCTAAGATAAGGGGTAGATTTATCTCTAAAGCATTCTCTCCCACTTTCTTGGTGATGGCATCTTGTTTATAGTGTAGAGGTTTTATTTTTCTATGTGATCTTTGAGAAGTGTTGGGGAATTGAATTATTATGTCGTAGCACAGGAATATGGCAACAACTCAATAATTTGAGAAAATTGATCCAACATCTAATTCTTTTGTCTTTCAAGGGCTTCATCTACCATTTATTTGAAAGGATTTTCTATCTCAGTGTTATCCATCATTTGAGATTATTTTAAATGGTTGGGTAGATAACCAAAGGGTTCATGCATTTAGAACCCAAGCTTCTAATAGCCTAATATCATATTTGGTATCATACACCCATAAAATAGACTAATATAGGTAAATATTTGAGGGACCACTGTGGACCCAAGGTCAAAACCATAAACAAGAAAGAATGATTCAAGATAACAAGAAAATTTTATTGATATTGAATTAAATTATAGGGAAATCAATATCTAAGAAGATATGTCTACCAGCTTCCTATCAACTTCTTTCCAAATTTGTGCTCTTAAAATAAATTACATATTTATATACAAATTTGGTGGAAGAGGAAGATTCATGGTGGTTCAATTTTTGTGATGTAGGATGATGAATACATAAATTCCACTATCGTTGATAAGTATTCCATAATATACGCTCCATTCTATTCTATAATTCATATACACCTACAGTCCGCACTCTATTATATAGTTCATAATCTGTCTGTAATTCATAGTTTATCAATAGTTTACAATATGTTTGGAGTCTATCCGTAGTTTACAATCCATCTATAGTCTGCACTCCATCCAGAATCTGTAGTTCACCCATAGTCCACACTCTATTTAATTTAGATAATCCTCATAGATCACTATGTTATATTTTTTGGTGTGTGGCTTACGAGTATCCATAACCCTCTTATTTTATGATGGATAACTTGCAAACTATGTCCTTATGTTACCCCTAACCCTATATGAATACACCCAATCCTAAACAATAAATAATAAAAATAAAAAAATCATAATGAACATCAACATATCACATAAATAATGCTTATCTCACAAAGATTCCACCAATATTCAATTCCTATGGATACTATGATAATATATATTTTTTGTAATACAACTATGTGGTTTTGAAAAATACTATAACACATTCATGATGTAATATGAGTGGGTCTTGTTTCAATCCTATTAAAAATTACATTACATAAAATAATAACCAGTTGTATATTTAAATTTCATAGTTATCATGAAGTATTTATACAAACTTCATCCGCCTTAAAAGAACCATGTTTGTATAAATACTATTAACATCTACCACCTTCTCCCTCAGTATGTGCTTGAGAGTACGTCGCCCCCTTGCTTGGTCATTCAAGAGCTAGAGGTTAACAGGGGCAAAATCACCATGACTTACATTGAGCCCAAGATGGTGGTTATGGAGCCAGCTGCGCAAGCCATTCTTACTGAGAGAAGGTTTACGCAATTTTTTGACATGTTCTCTGGTCCTGACGACAACATTACAACCGAGGTAATGGAGTCCTGGGATGAGGGCAGGATAGTGGTCCACGGGTGAGAAATTACGATCGATATTAATTTGTTGGTGACCATAACTGGGCAGACGACCAGGGGTCATTCGATCCACAGGCAAAAGCATAACTGGGAGGTTGAGCTGCACGAATTCAAGGACAATCTGAAGATTTTCAAAGAGGTGAAGAACAACTTAATGAGGGTTGATATCCCTACCCCTTGGAATTTCATAATGAAAAATGTCATGGAATTCATTACTATAGAGGATCTTGGTAAGGTCCTCCTAAGATTTCACTATGCTTTCATCAACTTTTTTCGTGACATTAACCCTATTAGCATACCTCAATTTCTCCTGAATTCCATGAATTACTCTATAAATTCATGTTGTAGTAAGAAAGGTTCAGCAATGCCCATGCACCAAAGCCTTTTTAATGTTATTTACAAGTTTTTCCTTGCTACTTCACCCCAAACCGAACCTCTAGCCTTTTCGCCCTCTGAGACCCCCTTCACTAAAATCTCTAGGGCCTGTTTGCCCAAGCCCTACTCGGGGTTCCCTGCTAAGAAATGTGACTTTGAAGCGACCACCAGAGGAGGCATGGCTAGAAAGAAGCTGAAGATTGACGAACCATAAGGACCCAAAAGATCCTCTGCTAGGTTAAGGAACAAGCTTGGACAGGAAAGCACTAAAGCCATCAGCTTAGACTCGGAGGAAGAGGGGCCTGAACTCAATGCCATGGTTCTCAAACATTTTGTTCTGACTTCCTTAGCGACTATGGCCAATCAAACCCAAGATATCCTTGATGCCCTCACCAAAGTCTTTTTAAATGAGGGCTTCCAAAGCGCTAAGGAAGCAATCGTAGAGACCAAAGACCAGGAGGACGACATGGAAGACAAGCAGAATGAGGAGGATGAAGAGGAGGAATGATGTGGACCCTCCCGGGCCTTTTTTGGGATGGGAAAATCCGAAAACCTATTGTCTGTGGTTTTGGTTTATGACTCATGGTTTTCTTCTGCTAATTTTTGCGTTTATCATCTCTGTTGATTCTAAGTCCTGTGTAGCCGTTGGTCAATATGACCCGAGGATTCTTGATTTTTTTTTGTAAGTCGTGCTTGGCTGGTTATGTTAGAAGATCGAGGATCCTCTGCTGGTGTCTAGTTTCGTTGCTCAGCTTCACGCTGATTTTATTCAAAGGTTTTGGGTCAACCTGAAAAACCCGTTTGATATATAATCTTTTACTTATAAAAAAAAAGTATTTTTACAAAAAGAATTATGTAGCAACCATCTCATAGTAATACAAAGGAATAACTATATCGACTATATTATAAAATTCACCTCTATATTGAATATAAAATAACACAAATCAATAGTAATTAATTCTTAAAAGTCATAAAATGATGTGATCAATCATTTAAATACCTCGAATTTCGAGAAGGAGACTTAGGTTCCAATATTTTCCACATATATGTACATAATTACCAAAAATCTCGTAACACTATGTGATAACAATGATATATTGGTGGGTACCACTTCAATCCCATATAACTAATTAAAGAAAATCATAAAAAATCATGTCTATAGAGAATAAAAATAATACTAATAATAAAATTATGACAACATTTTTTGCAAACCATTAATAGTCATATGCACATGACTAACAAATGGTAGAGAATTTGACTTAAATAACCCTACAATATTTCATGATCATAACATCGTCATAGAGCACGAAAATATGCATGCCTATTGTTTATTATTTATTTTAAAAGTTATGTAGACATTATTGTGCACATTTTTACACTCACATAACATTGATGTAGTTCATTAAAATAGTTTTAATGTACTATCTAATAATATGTTGACATAGCATTTTGATGATGTGCTAAAATATTGTTCAGTCATCATCAAGTTTAAGCACCAACATAGCATTGAATTTTGAAAATAACACAAACAAAATCTTGAAATTAGAGTGAGAAATAATATATTAGATTTGAAAAAACTATATGAAAGAGATTCATCATTAGATTAAATCCTCGTTTGCAAAAAGTTGATTATTAGAATTTATTATCAAATATATATTGTTGATTACAAATTTTGAATTAAGTTTATTTTTTATATAATATTTGTTGGTTTTGATATTGTTGGGAAATGATTATTAATTTGAGCCTTATATTTTATGATCATCTAATTTATCATTGTTTTTTTTCTTAATCATATATGCATGCCTCATATCTTCTTGCAGTAAGTGTAAACAAAATTATTTTTAATATAATAAAAACTTAAAAATAATTGTTTAGGGTATAAATATATACCTAGTCTTTTTTGTGGGTACTTGATTCATTTCATGTGCCTCCTTTGGGCCCTTCACATATAAAGTATTCACCTCATACATAGTTCATATAGTGGACAAATAATTTATATTAAAACTGAAAATATAAAATTTTGCTATTATGGATAAAGTAGAAAAATAGATACCACTAGGTAACTATTGAAACATGACCTCATAGGTGCATACCTTTATGTACTTATCATTTTTGATATTGGGATTTAAGTTGATCCCCCACCGATATAGTTAAATTAAACTAATTTAAGTGCATGAAACTAAATTTAGAACAAAAAGGATATGAGCATAATAAAGTGAAATAAAAGTAGATATGACTATGATCATAGTAGATTAGTGTTGATTAATACATTTAAAAGAAATAAAATAAATTTAGTGTGATTTGCTTAGAAGTAATTTACAAATAATCACCGTAATAGAAGAAAGAAGTAATATAAAATGAAATGCAGTGGCATGATAATTATTCATCCATAAATAATAGGTTAATGACATTGTCAATTTGTAAATGTCATGCACAATCTTTATCTATAACGATAGTATGAGTTCATAAGTATAATTAATATTCACAAAGAGTAGCTTTTATTTTCTTAAATGTCTAAAATATGTTTATAATGGAGGCCTTGGCTCCTATTTATAACACATTGTTCACCTAAGAGTAATTAAGGATATTGTTTTACTCATACTAAACTCTCTAGTTTAGTAGCATCTTTAGCAAAATGATGCAACACCAAACTTAGGATGCTCTAAATTATCCCTATATACATTTATTAGCTTCCTAACTTCTTATTGGTTCCATATGGAGATAAAATACCACTTTCCAAGTTTTCATGGTTCCATGCCAACCTCGTTCAATCCCAATTCTTGAATGACAAATTTTCATTTTGTGATTCACCCTTTGGTATGAAGGAATAATCCTTTGAAGTGGGTCACACTTATAGGACTAAGTCAATTTTATAATAAAAACTTAATATTTCTTATCCATATTGCTATTTTGGGGTTGCAAAAGTTAGCAAAATATGATTGGTTGAACTTGTATTTATATCTTTCAAGTGGCATACATCCTACCATATTGATCATTGTGGTCTTCCATCAACCAAATAAAAGCATGCCATGTCAACCCCTATGTCATCCCCTACATCATATATCATACCACCTTAGGATTTGTTCAATGTTAATGCCTCCATCAACTACATCACCTATACAAGCTACCATATCACCTGTACAAAATGCCATGTTGGCTACCATGTGCCACCTTAGAATTTATTCACTTACTACCAAGTCACTTGTACAAACTACCACATTATTGGTCATGAATCTATCTAATTATACAAACATGCATTTATGCACCCTAGACATGGCCAACATTGAAAGGCCGAGGAAGAGAGAAAAGTCCTTCGGGTCAATCTCCAGAGAGGGATAGCTCCCTTACTAATCTAATTTGGTTTAAATCTTAGGGTAATAGGAAAGAAATGGAAAGTAAAAGAAAGATATAGAAATATGGATGTAAGTCGAAAAAGTATGGTGGGGATAAATTAACAGTAAAAAACCAATTTCAAGTTTGAATTAGCATGAAATAGAAAATTAAGTGCATGAACCACTCACAGTTTGCAGAGATAACATCCAAGATGTATTTCATTGTTCATTCCCTTACCAGCAGTAATTAAATTTAGATGCATAATTTAAAATAAGCTAATAATGAACATAAATATAAGCAAAAATGACAAGAAGGAGGTGATCAACCACAAGACTACTCAAGGAACCATAAGCCGAATATATTTCTATTTATGTTGAAAACTTAAAGTATTTTTTTGCAGAATGTCTATCCCTCTCATTACATTGAAATGCTTAGTACTTATAGAGGATTTCACATATTTCATTTAATGAACAATACAACAAAGTGTCGATTGATCAAAAACCAACAACAACAAATCTCTCCTTGGCAAAAACAATGAACCAATTAGCAAATACATTGGAAAATGTCTACTGATTTCATCACAAGGCATATCAAGGCTTTGGCAAAAATCATCGGTCTAATTTCAAAATTTGTGATGGGGCCTTGGAAATTCATACCCACCAAAGTGGACGGTGCTTCAAAAATGAACAAGATTACACTATAGTCAAAGGCACAATACTTAAATCCAGTAGTTTTTTAGCAGTGATCCCGAATATATCTATTGTATCGCCACAGGAATTAATTTTACTAGCCTTAATTCTTTCCCAAATAAGATCTACACTGAAAATGTAGGGGCGATGGTGTTTGCTTCTAAAATGAGTTTTCACTCAAATTTTCACCCAAAATGGACCTTTATATTTATTTCATCCAAGTCACACCTGAAATGAGCTTTTGCCTAGACTTACGCTTAGAATATGCACTTGCCAATGTTTTTGTCATGGGTGAAATGGGATTTTACACCAATCTTGTCTTTTTGCTATGACTTCACATGGGAAAAGCTTACCCTGCCATAAGTAAGGCCCATATTGGAAACTAGATTTTGTTGAGAAATGAAGCGAAAAGGAATTTCACTATTAATGGGAGTGAAATTGCTGGCAAGGTGATTTCACTAGCAAAATGCCCAGGGAGTGTTTTCGCCAGTGAAATGCCCAAAAAAGGATTTTTGCTGCACTTGGGGGTGAAAAGGCATTTCGTTGTGCATGGGAGTGAAAAGGCATTTCGCTCGAATCTTACCTAAAATTACACCCATCAGACACTTAGAAAAATTTTCAACAATTTTTTTTTAATGTGTGGAAAATGATCAAAATGAATTTATGAATTTCACTGGCAAAATGCTTACATATTTCAGGAAAAAATTTACAAAATTTCAATGTGGAAAAAATGACAATATTTCTGGTGGCTCATAGGGTATTCAGCTCACCTAAATGCAATCGATACCAAGCCTTTATTCATTAGGCTTAGAGTCCCCACTATCAGCTGCATCTGTTGGCCTACTACTTGTATCAGCTTCATCCTACTTTTTAAGATGTGATGTAGTGGATTCATACACCACCACTACTTCAGCCCATGCATCCATACTAATTACCTCATGATAACTGAGTGAACCAATAATATATAGAAAAGTATCAACCTTCTCTAGATCAATATATTTGGCCCTTTGGCTAAGCTCCAGTAATCCAGACTCAATGTGAATGAATCTCCTCATTAATTGCAGTATGTGCTCTTTGGTTATGGGCTCCTCCAAGTTATCAATATCTGAAGTATCATCTATGAAAATAGCCCATAACGCATCTAGGTCCTTCTTTTCCAGAATATTCCCATGATCATCAATGAAACTGGAGAAACCATTAGCTATGATCATATCAAAATAAACCAACAAAATGCACCTCTCATGCTCAAATGTCTCTTGCCGCTTGTGGGCTTCTTTAACCAGGTCCATCTTGGAGAAATAAATGCATAGTGTTATTTGTATTGTAATATGACTCCCCTCCTCAAAAAGCTTTGTCCTCAAAGATGGAAATGTCTGAAAAATACTTTCAGGTTCCCATGTGGCATCCTCCTTTGGTAGGTCTTGCCATTTGATGAGAAATTCTTGAATCTGACGCGACCTTAGTCTTCGTGTTTTGTGTTGTAAGATTTCCTTAGGTTGGAGATGTATGCGTCCTTCCTCATCAAGTACTGGTAATTCTGATTGACTCTGCACTTTCTGACCAATTACTTTTTTGAGACACGAAACATGAAATACCGGGTGTATTCGGGATGATGAGGGTAGCTCTAACTGATAGGCTACTTCTCCAATGCGATGCACAATTTCATAAGGACCATAGAATCACGGAGCCAACTTTTGACTGGTCTTTATCTTTAACAATGATTTTTTGTAGGGTTGCAACCTTAGGAAAACCTTGTCACCTACATTAAGAGTTTGCTCGGATTGGTGCAAGTCTTGTTGTTGTTTCATGCGATTTTGTGCTTGGAATAAATTCTCTTTGAGGATGGTGAGTATAGACTGCATTTTTTGAAACCAATCATCCACTTTGGCTACTTTGGATGATCCAGGTACGTAATCCGCTACTATTGGAGGCTTGGTTCCATATAATGCTTCAAAGGGGGACATCTTAATTGAGTAATGGTAGGAAGTGTTGTACCACCATTCTGCCAATGCTAGCCATTTGCTCCATTGATATTGTTTATCTTGAACGAAACATCGTAAGTACGTACCCAAACATTTGTTAACTACTTCTGTTTGACCATTTGTTTGTGGATGGTAAGCTGAAGACATGTTCAATTTGGTACCACTAAGTCGAAATAACTCCCGCAAAAAGTTACTAGTGAAGATGGGGTCTCTATCACTTACAATATTTTTTGGTATACCATGTAGTTTGAAGATTGAATCCATAAATACTTTTACCACTTTGCTTGCGGAAAATGGATGTTGTAAAGCTTGAAAATGAGCATATTTGGATAACCGATATACTACTACAAATATTACTGTCCTGCCTTCTAATTTAGGAAGACCTTCAATAAAATACATGGATATATGTTCCCACTGACGCTCAGGGATGGGTAATGGTTGTAACAACCCTAGTGATTTGACTGTTTCTCCTTTATTGTGCTGGAAAATTTTGCATTTTGCTACCCATTGTTTGAATTCTGCTTTTAATCCTTTCCAAAAAAATGATTATTTGACCCTTAAATATGTCTTCAAAAATCCTGAATGTCCTGCTGATGGAGAAGCGTGTGATTCGTCGAGGATATTTGATTTGAGTTCTAAATTTTGTGGAATGTAAATGCGGTTCTTCTTCCAGAGGATTTTATCTTCATAATAGAATAAAGGGTTTTTAGAGGACCCTATAGATAATTCTTGAATTATCTGAGCAGTTTTGCTATTGGATAACCATTCATCTTGTAATTGATTCACCCATTGGAAGCAAGGACCCGAAATAGTGTTGATGACTACTTCATATTCATATTTCTTGGATAACGCATCAGCGGCTACATTTTCCTTCCCTTTCTTATATTTGATAACAAAATCATAACCCAATAGTTTGGTTAACCACTTATTTTGTTTCGGATAGGAAAACCTTTGCTCAAGAAAATGTTTGAGACTACTATGATCTGTTCTTATGATGAAGCGGCTATTGATTAGGTAGTGTCTCCATTTTTCTACCGTGTGAAGAATTGCCAACATTTCTTTTTCGTATGTTGATCTTCCCAAATTTTTTCTCGATAGCTGTTTACTTTCGAATGCCAATGGATGACCTTCCTGCATTAATATAGCCCCAATTCCTGTGCTTGACGCATCACATTCGATAATAAATGGTTTGTGAAAATTTGGAGTTGCTAAAAATGGAGTTGTACACATGACCTCCTTAAGAGTATTGAAGGCTTGAGTGGCCTCTTCTGACCAATGAAAAGCATCTTTCTTTGTGAGTGCTATGAGAGGTGCTGCAATCTTACCATAATTTCATACAAAATTGCGATAGTAGCCTGTGAGACCCAAAAAACCACGAAGTTTCTTGATGGTTTTAGGTAAAGGCCATTCTTGAATTGCCTTAATATTATTAGGATCAACTTTGACGCCCTCATGTGAAACTATATGACCAAGATACTCAACTTCTTGGACACCAAATGAACATTTGGAACGTTTGACAAATAACTTTTCTCTGTGTAAAATGTGAAGGGCCTTATCCACATGATGTAAATGATCCTTCCATGTTTTGCTATAGATGAGAATGTCATCAAAGAAAACTAACACAAAATTATGGAGGAATGGACGAAACACTTGGTTCATGAGACTTTGGAATGTGGATGGTGCATTGGTGAGACCAAATGGCATGACCAAAAATTTGTAATGACCTTCATGAGTACAAAAAGTAGTTTTGGGGACATCTTCCTCTTTGACACGAATCTGGTGAAATCTTGAGCAAAGGTCTAATTTTGTAAAAAAATTTGCACCATGCAACTCGTCTAGTAGGTCATCTATGACAGGGATAGGAAATTTGTCCTTGATAGTGAGTTTATTGAGGGAATGAAAATCAGGACACATACGCCACGAGTTATCTTTTCGTCTGGCCAAAACTACAGGTGAGGAATAAGGGCTAGTGCTGTGACGAATGACTCCATGATCTAGCAAATCCTGAACAATCTGCTCGATTTCTATCTTTTGTGGTTGAGGATAGCGATAAGGACGACTGTTAGGTGGAACACTCCCTGGAATCAAATGGATGGCATGGTCATGAGATTTTTTAGGTGGTAATCCTTTAGGTTCTTGGAAAATCTTGTCGTAATTTGCGACGATGCCTCGTAAATCTGGAGCAGTAATATCCGAAGTTGCTCGAGATTGTTTTTCCAAACAATTAATTTGAGCTATGAATCCATATCCACCCTTTTTTAACATCTTCTCCATACGATGCGAGCTCACCATCTGTGATGGAGGAGTAGTAATGCCTTGTAAGCGAATGACACGTTCGTTTTCCTTCCATTCCACAAATAATTTTTTGAAATTGAAACTAACCGTGTCTAGTGTTTCTAGTCATTCAACTCCCAAAATGACATCAGAGTTCCCTAAATTCATTACAAAAATAGATCCATACCAGGTATAAGTTCCCATTCGAATGGAAACTTTAGATGTTCTCCCAACACATTGAGTATTCACCCCGTTGGCTACTAGAACCTAGAATTTTTCCTTGTTGGAAGAATTAATGAATAAGTTCAAAGCTTTTACTGTTTTGATGTCGATAAAATTGTGGGTACTACAGGAATCAATTAGCACATTCACCTTTTTATGATAGAGAAATCCCGAGACCTTGATGGTATGGTGGGTTGTTAACCCTATGAGGGCATGCACGGAGATAGCCATTGTATCCTCTTCCTTCTCTTCTAGAGTACTTGGTAGTTCTTCTTGCATAGGTTCATCTTGGTGGTAAGTTTCTTCCTCTTCTCCTTCATATTGATCGCATTCAATATGAAAGTTTTGTTTTTGGGCACATGCTTGTTCCCTGGGATGATGATTGTGACATTTATAGCAAAAGTATCTTGATGGTTGATCATTTCTATGAAAGGAATTGTTGCGATACGAAGGACGACTATAAGTTTCACGTCGTGCATATAACTGAATTCTCTTCTCAGCCAGCTTGGCTATTCTTATGCAATCGTTCAGCGAGGTTGGATTTTGAATGTCCACCTCAACCCTAATATTTTCTTTCAATCCATTGTGAAAATCTCCTACCACTGTGTCGAGGCTGAGGTCTAATGTATACGGTAGTAAACTGGTGAATTTCGAGACGAACTCACTAACCGACCCTTCTTGTTTAAGAGATAACAGTCTTACTGTGTATGATGATGTAGCTCCTTCATCAAATCTTTCTAAAAAATAGGTAGTGAATTTTTTCTAGTTAATAGTAGCTCCTTTCTCCTGCTTAAGCCATACGAACCATTGGTAGGCCTCAATGCCTAATTTTGATGCAACGAAAGAGACTTTATCAAAATCCTTAATTTGGTACAAGTCTAGAATGCCTTCCATTTTGGCTATCAAACCACGAGGATCATGACCCTCAAAAGTGGGCATATCAATGCGTGGAAAATTATTAGGGCCTCTTGGTTGGTGATAAACCATATCCCTATCCTGATCTTGGTTATATCTTTGTCTATGAAAGCGATTCTCGTAATTATCCTGATTGCCTCTTTGCTGCTCCCAATCTTCATCTTGGTCGTCATGTTCTTCATTCCTTTGTTCATGGGAGTGATTTTGGGAATTAGTATTGGGATTAGGTCAGTTTTGTGTGCTCAAAAGTTTAGTTAGGTTGACATTAATTTGGCGCATACCATCTAGTAAGTGTCAAAGAGTTTCATCCGTGGTAATGGCCGAGTTGCTTGATTCTCCTTGTGTGACATTTTCGTGAGTTGGGGGAGGGTTAGTAGCCATGGGGTCGACCAGTGGATGATTCGGATTATAACTGCCAATTTTGAAAGGAGAAGGAGAATTTTTTGTACCTTGGCTTCGATGAGGTCTTCTTGCATTTTTATTGGGGGTCTCTGAGCTTGTTAGTCGACCGTCAGGTCCTTTGGTCCACTGTTTGGGCATGCACTAACCAAAATCTCCTGTATAAAAGTACTTGAGTTTTGAGTTCTACAAAAAAATTGTATTCTGCTTCAACTGTCACTCCAACTACGACGCAAATTTGATTTTGGGCAGCCTCTTTGATAGCAACTTTCAACAATTTTTTCAATTTGGATAATTTCAGCAATTTGGAGAGCAAGTTTCTAGCAACTTTTCCAACTAAACTGAGACTAACACAACCGAGGACTAAGGCTGACCGGACTAATATGACAAAGACAACGAGTATTGAAGTCAGCTAACGTAGGGACAGACACGATAGCGAGGATTAAAGTCGACTGACACAAGGAATGACACGACAGCGAGGATCGAAGTCGACTGACGTAGGAACTGACGCGATGGTGAGGATCGAAGTCAGACTGACACGATAGAGGGACTAAAATGATAGCGAGGATCGAAGTCGACTAACATAGGGACTGACGTGACAGTGAGGATCGGACTGACACAACAAAAACAATGAGGATCGAAGTCGACTGATGCAGGACTGACACTATGGAGATCAAACCACGAAAAGGATAGCAAAGCAATCACACGGACGCGATAGCTGGACCAAGACGCTAGGAAATTAGACAGACCGGGACTCAAAGAAATCATATGGATGATGAGGAGCAGATAGGATAGGACGTGATGACAGCTGGATCGAGACTCGAAGAAATTGGACGGACGACGAGGAGTGGACATGACAGGACGGACAACGAGGAGCAGATAGGACACGACATGACAACAGCTGGACTAAGAATCAAAACGGATGAACGGAGGACGACTACACACGAAGGCACTCCCGATGTGTGATCGAAGTCACAATGTATAAGAAGGGCATAAGTTATTTAAACCCTACTATACTCCAAGCACTGTAAATGTGGGATAAACCAGAAGACCGACGTGTGCAAAATTTAATTTAGCTGACATCAGCGCTGCAATTTAAAGAAAAACCTTAGAGTTGTCGATAATTTTAAATAAATCATGATTTTTTGATTGGTTGACGGTGTCAGGAGGGAGTGCAAAGTTGTTTTCATCGGATTATCGAGGGATTGGGTGATGGAACAATTTTGGGCAAGCATTTTAATTTTTGCAGTGGAACCGCGGCTGCCGGTGAACGCCTCAAGCCTGTAGTGTTGTGGCCAACAAAAAAAAAATAGGTAGTGTTGTGACCACGAACTATGTTTGAGATGGAGGAACGCCGAACGAAGATGCAAAGGATGCCTACGGATGCAATTTCTACAAGATCGAATATGGAGACTGATACCACTTGGAAGGAAATATCTTTCGGGTTACTCTATAACCATAACAATGAATTCAGATCCAACAATGTACACGATAATAATCAATTAACAAGAATTAAATAACAAGAAATATGGAACAAAATTGAGATTGGAAATAAGTGAACGGATCGCCACTTAAGGTGGGCTCACCCTGTGCGAGGAACGTAAAGGATAAATTGAGAATATAAAAAGTGATCCTCAAATCCTACACTTGGAACTATCTAAATATGAAAAAAATGAATTTAAATTTTAACAAATATTATGGTCGACTGCTCATAATATTTGTATTGTAATAGTGTGATACTAGAATTTCTCCAAGCACAAACTATTTCACTTAGTGGATAAAACCATAGATCCATTTGAGTCATTTCCTAGATCTTCATTGCCATTTCCAATTTCAGCTCTAAGTCTTGCTCTGTGAACTCCACTACATGTCTGTCGTACGAAATGACTATCTTTAATTCCTAAAGGAAAATGAGAACTAACATAGCTTTTATTGCCATATTTCTACAATCAATCAACAACTAACTATGAGATTTTTTAATTTTCTCCTTGGTGAGGGTCACCGACTACGTTGTCTTTGCTGCCAACTGATTCTATAGATTCTAGAGCTGGTCGTACAGGGCCTGGATCTATTATTGTGCTTCCTACTTTTTTACTTGGTATTGTGTAGCTACCCATTTAATTTTCTTGATTTCACCCTCCAAACACATTATCTTCTGCTACCACTATTTAGATTCAGACTACGTAGCATCCAGTTGAGCCTTTTGTGTTGTCAAAGCTTCCTCTAACTCCACTATATTTGCCTCAACCTGGAAGAAACAATCCTTATAATGCTCACTATGCAGGTATATTGAACTCATCTCCACCTGTATATTGCCCATTTTCTCAACTGCATCTATTTTTGTGAGGTTCTGGTGACAACTTGGTGTACCAATCTAAAAAGCATACACCTAATAATACATTAATTGAAATCAATCATTAAAGCAAGAAATGAAAGACAAGATTGCATATGACAAGAAAGTGAATGTTTCTTTTATTAATTTTGAATCAAATCTCGGTTAAAATCATGCCCATATTAGGGTCACCCAAATGTTGATACAATTAATATAATTTGAAAGCCCCAATGGGGTAGGTGCAATATGCATACTTTCTAAATGGACACAAACTACTCCAAGGTGTCGATGACCTTCTTCTCCATGATTAGAGGTATTTACTACCTTGCATCTCAAAACCCTATTAGTCCTACGTGCAATAAACAACAAGAAGCAATTAGCAACAAAAGAGGCCTCTCTTGATGAGGCTTTTAGGAGGTATTTGCATAAAAGGTAGCATAACTAACATGAAATCAAGAAAGCACAAGAAACATACTAAACTTATGTTAAACCTAAAAATATTGCTACAAATATATAAGCAAAAGTATATCTAGCTATCTATTGGATTAATTACAAAATTGAAAGCATGGAAGCATGAATAGAACCATTAATGTCATAATTGCAAAAGCAAAGGAAAATGACTAAAAACTCTAACTGCACTGGTTAAAGTCTCTACTAAAGCAAATTAAGATGATATATGTCTAATCTAATGCAATTAAACAAATCCTACATCTAGAAAACAAGGATATTGAAGATGACAACCTGACCATGGGTCTGATGCGCGATGAGTACTGTCCATCACAGTTAATAGCCGTGACTAAGCTTGAAATGTTCTTGCCCTCTTAATTTGGTGTCCAATATTCGATTCTCCTTGAGGAATTGATGATCAAGGGTCGCCACTGTGTCCTATGAAATATTTTGCAGTTGAATTTCTTAGTTGGTGCACGGATTGCATGAATTCACATTTCTTGAATCTCCTAGCCTCCTAGGACCTCCATGGAATGTGATCTCCAATTGGGCAGCCAAAGTGTTCCTCTCAATGCATGTAAGTGAGTATGCAATTCGACAGGGTTTCACTATGTTTCAACTCGAGACTTGTCTATATATTTCTCCAATTTGGAGGGGGTTTTATAGCATTTGCCAAGGGCTAGGGGTGGCTTCATGAGGAAGCCAAGAACAAGATTGGGTAGTTGAGCTTGTTGGATGGAAGGATCCAAAACCTTCCTCACTCAAACCTCTCTGGCCGTTGCAACCAATTTTGGGTCAGATGAAGGCCTACTAATTTTGAGGCCTGACCACAACTGGCAAGCATGGTCAGCTCTGCTAACCGTGGGTGTCAGCAATGGCTAGCACTGACTAGGTAAAGGTGCCCAAATGAGTGGTAAAAACCACTTCTATACCTTGGAATCTATCCAAGGTCTTCCATATGGTCTTCTAGCATGTCCCATATGAGTAGTCACCTTGACATGATGTATTTTAGGTGTCTACAGATGTCCCTTTTGAGATGCATTGTGAGATCGAACAACATTGAGCAAAAATAGACCTCCTAAAATGATGTTGTAGGTTGGATGATGATCATTGGTCTAATCAACATTAGATGCCCGAGTCTTGCAAAGAAGACACACATCCTAGAATCATTGCTTCCAATTGGATGGAAGGCTTAAATTTTAAAAAGCTTTGGCAAGCTCCAGCGTCGATCGATCAGCTCAAGGCTACTATAGGCTTTCGCACCATATATATTATGAAAGAATGAGAGCTAGTAACTTACTATCATATTTTATTTTTTCCTCAACAAAGGGTAAGCTTATGATAGTCTTTGACAATGATTCATAAGACGAACACAATTTTAACAAGATCTAGGGATCTACGATCAAGGGATCTTCTGTTGACTTTGATTATGATTTGATATTATGACTACCTCCTCAAGCAATGATTCGATGAGGGTAATGAAAATTAAATGAAGTGATGAGGTCGCTTGACCACTATGAATGATCTTGAACAAATTTAAATATAAAGCATTTGAAGTATTGGCAAGGCCTAATCAGCTATGATTACAACTGTTAATAGTAATTGTATATTTTTATCCCATGGAGCGGTCTAGCCATAAAGTCCTTTTTAGGGAATCGAAATGAGGATAATTGTAATTATGCTTGTGTTGAATCATATTGTCGATGATCTACTGAAAATATCATAGGGGAATTGCAATGCATATCTCGTTCCCTTGGAGTATTTTGGTTTTACGGGCCTTCCTAGGGATTGAAATGAAGCATATCAATTCAACGATGATTAATTTACCCCAAATGTCCTTATGGTAATTTACTCATCTTTTCGGATTGCATGGATCACAAGTCACTGCAACTTCCAAGTGTATAGGATAAATTACTAGATACAAGGCACATTTGGTTTTTGAATTTTATGATTTTTTTTATTAAATTTTTGAAATTATTTGATTGTTTTTGAAATTTTGATGATTTTGGACCGGTAGATGTGCATATCTGTCCATTTTGAGGCTTCTTATGATGAGCCAATGTGTGCATTTATGGGGTTGACCAAAGAACTAAGGTGTCTTTGGAGCCTTTTGGAAAGTATGACACTCATAATGCCCCAGTTGATGATTGCAAATATTTTTTTTTTGTTTTATTTTGATTTTATGTTTATGCGATGCATATGGATGCAATGCTTATATTGATTTGATGCTATATGACATGATGTATGGATGACATGCACTAGATAGCTATGTGATAGATTATTAGATGCTATGAGTTATGTATGTAGATGGACTACTTATGATGGATGCATATGAATGCCATATTTTGATGTTAAATGCATGTATACTTTGCTTCACTTGTATGCATTTAATTTATGTTGTTATGACATAGCTTATGCCTTGTATGTATTGCATAATTTTTCTATGATGATATATGGAAATGAACATGTATGCTTTAATCATTAAAACATAATGTATGAATGTAATATGGATTTAACAATCTAATGGATGACACCACATAATGTATAACAATCATGGATTGTAGTTGCTTTTTATTTTTGTGGAAGATAGTACACCCATATGTGAGATGCAATTATATATGGTTTCTATTTATAGGCTTTTGTAAATTAAAAGAATATGGATAACATAGTTAGTGGCCATTTAAATATCATTTCTGACATCCATCCGGTATCTAACTTATATTATAAATAATTCTAATAAACAACTCTCATAAAATAAATTGATGTTTTGATGATTGCATTGAAAATTGGTTGTTGCTATTTGGGAATTTTTGGGGTTTTCCATGAGACTCAAACACCTTATTTGACTTATCAAAAGTTTTATACTAACCATACTTGACTTCTAAAACATAAGGCTTTCGCTAGGATAGAACCTAAATTTTCATTATCCATATGTGCACAAATGAGTATATTATATAAGGCATAAACATACCCCGATGTCAGGTGAGATTCTTTCAGCCCATTGCTAAGATTGGGGATCCTCAAATATCTATCCAATCCTAGGTTTAGATTTCAGTTGGACTAGACTACTAGGCGATACATGACACCTAAAACTAGCTCTTCCACATTCAAACATTGGTCTACACAAAATCAAAATGTTAATGTATCAGACATATCGTCATGTGTAAGGTACAATAGTACTGATAGTTCCAGGGATTCAAGCTCACCCCCTTATATTCTTTAATTTTTCGAGATACTTGCTCATGTAAAGTGATAAGAATCACTATTTATTTTTGTACTATAGTGATAAAAATCATAGTTTATTTTGTACTTTCTTTTTGAGCAAGGGATTTGATACTGATAGGATTTCTTTGATAAAACTTGATCTTGATTTGATTTGACCTCTAAGGATTTAAATTTGGGAGTTTCACTTTGGGACATATTTTAGGTATATCATTCTGGGATATTGCTCCTTCATTTTTAAGCAAGGAATTTATTCGGGTAAGGGGTAAGCTTGTCCTTTAGCCAACTGTCAAAATTTCCCGAACCGTTCGCATAGGGGGATAAGCAAGAATAAACTTTTCACCTCAGGATACCTGGTCCCGCTTTGTAGCATTCATCTTCCCCTAGTACTAATTAAGATTGTTTAGTTTGTTGATTAGTTATGGAATTATAATATGCTAAGGGCTATACAAACTAGACCTCATCTACAAAATCAAAGCAAGCTTTATACCAAACTCCTAAGAAGACCACTAAGTATGGTTGAATGACCGAAAAACCTTAGTATATTCTTCATAGCAACAAGAGGGGTTATGTTGAAAAATATAGTTACTCACAAGGGTGATAAATGGATGAAAAAGATAATGCATAGGTGTATGATTGAAACACAAACATGGTGTCGTTTGTCAGATTGCAAACACAATGTATTCTAATGCAAGTGCGGCGAATGGATATGTCTAATGCAATGCAAAAATGAAATGCATGATGCAATTGTTTTTGGATTTTGATATTTTTCCAATTTTTTTTTAATTTTATAACTTTTTGATTTGACCAAAGGGCTTATGTTGGAACAAAATCTGCCTTCGGTTGATAGTGTTGCGCCTTAGACTTTGCCAACATTGAATAGACAGATCTTGCTTGAGATCATCTGTCTAGTCTCCAGAGAAGGCTGGTTCCTTTGAGTTTTTTAGAGAAAAGGGGAACAAGAGATAAGGGAAATATAGCCTAAGCTAGAACTTTTCTCACGGTACAGATTAGACAACAACAAACATTGATGATGCAGTTTAGACAACAGCAAAGCTAGAACTCTTCTTTATAGAAAACATGAATTTCTGAATGTGACTTTTAGATGTTCATCTAAAAAGCATGTAAATATCTGTTAATGTTCAACTCTAGAAACAAGATTCATACGTGCACAGTCCAGATTTCAGAACAGATACATTTATAAAACTCGGAGTGAATAAAAGTTAAAACACCAGATACATACAAGCACACAGAAGTTTCGGAAGCCAGAGGAAGAAATCTTTTATTGCTTGTAATCCAGTACATGCGCATCAAGCTTGTAAACGTCCAAGAGCCGACCCTTTTTTTGGAGTCGCTCACCCCTATATATACCCTAAAAGAGTATCTTTTCCTAAGTACATCTTACTTATTTTACAAGCAATAATCTACAGTTTCTAACAATACACAACGGATTTCCCATAGATTGGATAGATTGGCAATCATCCAGTAGACCTGCCAGGTTATAATCAACAGACCATTCTTCAGAAATCAGCACCTGATGTCAGTGCTCGTCTCCAGTTGCCAAAAATATACTTTATTCCTTTACAGCTGGCATGTCGCGAAATCGTGACATTCGTCTCCTGCTTTGTTCCTCTGCCGCTTCCAGCCGCGAAAATGAGACATGTCACGAAATCGTGACATTCGTCTCTTCCTTTGCTCCTTTGTTGCCTCCTGCCATGAAAATGAGACATGTCACGAAATCGCGACATTCGTCTCCTGCTTTGCTCCTCTGTCGCTTCCAGCCGCGAAAATGAGACATGTCACGAAATCGCGACATTCGTCTCTTCCTTTGCTCTTTTGCTGCTTCCCATCGCGAAAATGAGACATGTCACGAAATCACGACATTCGTCTCTTCCTTTGCTCTTTTGCTGCTTCCCGCCATGAAAATGAGACATGTCACGAAATCGTGACATTCGTCTCTTCCTTTGCTCTTTTGCTGCTTCCCATCGTGAAAATGAGACATGTCACGAAATCGTGACATTCGTCTCTTCCTTTGCTCTTTTGTTGCCTCCCGTCGAAAAATGAGACATGTCACGAAATCGTGACATTCTTCTCTTCCTTTGCTCTTTTGCTGCCTCCCGTCGTGAAAATGAGACATGTCACGAAATCGTGACATTCTTTCTTGCTTTGCTCTTCTGCCGCTTCTAGCCGTGAAAATGAGACATGTCGCGAAATCGCGACATTCTTTCTTGCTTTGCTCTTCTGCCGCTTCACCGCAAAATGAGACATGTCGCGAAATCGTGACATTCTTTCTTGCTTTGCTCTTTCCGCTTCCGAAAAGGAGACATGTCGCGATATCGTGACACTTTTCCCTCTTGGCTCTTTCTCTTGCTCTTTAGCCGTGAAAATGCAACATGTCGCGATATCGCGACACTTTTTCTCTTTTGGCCGTGACAAAGCAATATGTCGCGATATCGCGACACTTTTTCCCATTAGGCCGTGACAAAGCAATATGTCACGATATCGTGACACTTTTTCCCATTATGCCGTGACAAAGCAACATGTCGCGATATCGCGACACTTTTGCCCTTTTGCTTTTCTTTTTGCTTTGAACCGCGAAAATGCAACATGTCGCGATATCACGACACTTTTCCTCCTTGCGGTGTTTTGCATTTTCTTTGATATTTAGCATATGGGCCACTTCGGTCTTCTTGGGAAATATGCAAAAAAGGTGCATCAGCTATTTTTCTGTAGTTAGGCATTTTTTGACTAACATTCTTGGCGCCTTTCGAGGGAATTTTTGCTTGCAAAAATAGAGACCAGGCCTTTATCCATTGGGAAACGGAGTCACCAGAACAGTTGCAAAAAGTAAATTTTCGAGCAGAAAAACACAAGAAAAATCATGCACTTTGGAGAACAAGTGATCTTCACCTTATCAGAACCTTTCTTTTACCGCTTAGGTATTTAACCTTTGTCTGAAGAACACAAAAATTCAATTCTGGGAGCTGGGATTTCTTAGGTGGCTGGAACACTTCGGGAGCAGAAGAATGACCATTTCCCTTGCTTGAAAGGATTCCAACAGGGAAACTTCCTCCCAGGAGTGAGCGTCAATCCTTCTTATTGTTTTCTGGAAATATTAGGCCGTAAAAAAGGGAAATATTTACAAAACTTCAAAACTTATAACATACTGTACATATAATGGTGATCTGTAGTTTTACTGGAAATACAACTTTAGGTGAAAAGCGTTCACCGTGATGGGTAGAACCTGTCCATCTTGATCTTTTAACTGGAAAGCGTTGAATTGCTTCTCTGAAACAATTTCGAATGGCCCCTCCCAGAATGCATCAAACTTGTCATGATGTCCTGGCTTTGCTTTCTTGACATTCCATTTTAATACCAGGTCACCTGTTTTAAATTTCCTGAAAGTGGTTTTCTTATCGAACCACCCGACTGTTTTTACCATATGCCTTTGATGATGATCGTAGGCTTGTTCCCTAGATTCTTCAAGCTGCAGAAGTTGCATCAGTCGGGCGTCCATTGGATGGCCTTCATCTTCGTTGACTTGGTTTAGCATTCTCAACGCGGGTATTTCCATATGAATCGGCAGAACAACTTCTTTACCATAAACCAAAGCATATGGTGAAGTATTGATTGATTTTTTTATTGAGATTCTGTCGGCCCACAAGGCTTGATTCAGGAGTGAGTGCCAGTTCTCCTTATTGTCCTCTAATGTTCTTTTCAAAATTCTCAGAAGATTCTTATTAGTAGACTCAGCTAATCCATTACCTTGTGGGTAATAATTAGAGGAAGTCTTCAGGTAAATTCCATATCTACTCGACGAATTCGATCATCTTTGCACTAGTGAAAGGGGATCCATTGTCTGTAATCAAAGAATCTGGTATGCCAAACCTTGTGATTAGACTTTCGACGAATTCTATCACCACCTCTCGAATCAGCTTTCTTCGTAGGCACTCGCTTCGCCCACTTGGTGAAATAGTCCGTGGCGGTGAGAATGTATTTGTGGCCCGATGATGAGTTTGGCTCTATTATCCCTACGAAATCCAACCCCCACTCGCTGGAATGGTTCTTCGACTTGAATAGGCTTTAAGGGCATGGGTGCATTTCTGTTTCTTCCCACATACCTCTGACACTGTTCACACTTCTGGGTCACTCTGTACGCATCTAGGAAGATGGAAGGCCAATATCTTCCAGATCTAAGGATATTCAAAGTTGTAGTTTGACCTGCATAATGTCCCCCCGAAAAACCCCCATGAAATTCATCTAACACTTTCTGCTTTTCATTATCGGGAACGCATTTTAACAACACACCATCAATGTTAATCCTGTACAACCCCTCTGTTCGAAGGGTATATTTCAATGCTTGGGTCCTGAATCTCCTTCTCTGGGAAGCGTTCATATCTTCAGGGCATGACCCGGTCTGAAAATACCTCACAAAGTCATTGATCCAACCCGAACTCACTCTGTCTTGGTGTTGCTCTGTGTTTGCCATGACGGGGTGGTTCTCCCCATATCCACTTGCAGCTTGCTTGGCCAATTCCTGGCACAAAGCTCTCCCTCTGACTATTTTAGTAGGATGTATTTCTACATCATACTCTTGGATGCGAGTCACCCATCCAGCTCTTTTTTCACCCAATTCTCCTTGAATTATGAAGTTCCTTACATCGGGATGAATAACATACACCATCGTCCGACTCTGAGATAAGAAGTGTTTTAGCTTATTCAAGGACTTCATAATGGCGTATACTTGTTTTTCTATGAAGCTGTACCTTTCCTCATGTTTGTGCATGGTGGAACTCAGAAAGGCTATGGGTCTTTCTTCGTCATCTGCTCCCTTCTGAGTGAGAACTGCAGCATAACTATTTTGCTCTCCGACAGCATATAGTATGAAATCCCGAGAATAGTCAGGGTTGACTAGCACAGGAGCTTGAGCGATGGCTTCTAGAATTTTTTGGAAAGCTTCTTTCCTTGGCTCTGTCCATTTAAAAGGAGCGTCCTTTTTCAATAACTCAGTCATTGGTTTAACTGTTTGGGCAAAATCCGCAATGAATTTTTTGACGAAATTTATTTGCCCAAAGAAAGACTGCAAACCTTTCTTGTTAACTGGGAGAGACAACTCAAGAAGCGCCTTTACTCTATCAGGATCAATTGACAGCCCAACTTTAGAAATAACATGCCCAAGAAGTATTCCTTCTTCTACAACAAAAATAGATTTTGTAGGGTTTAGTGATATCCCAAATTCCCTACATTTCTCAAATACTTGCTTCAGATGAGTGGCATGGTCCTTTTTGTTGTGAGAAAAAACTGTCATGTCATCTAAATAGATGACAATAATTTTGTTCGCAAGCTCCCCAAAAGCTACGTCCATGGCTCTCTGGAAAGTTGCTCCTGCGTTAGATAATCCAAAGGGCATCCTTTGGTATGCAAATGTTCCCCACTTAGTGGTGAACGCAGTCTTGTATTGATCCTCATTTCTCACCCAAACCTGATTGTAACCAGAAAAGCCGTCTAACAGAGAAAACCTTTTTGCTCCCGCCACAGTATGAAGGATTGGGTCAATCTGGGGTAAAGGATAGTGATCCTTTAAAGAGGCTCTGTTCAAATTTCTGAAATCGACGCATAGTCGTATTTCTCCATTTTTCTTGCGGACTGGAACTAAATTTGCCACCCAGGTAGAGTGCTTGATTGGGTATATTATCTTCGCCTGCAAGAGTTTTAACAACTCTTGTTTCATTAAGGCTTCAATCTTGGGATTCACAGGCCTCTGCCTCTGCCTGAAAGGTTTAGCTCCTTCCTCCAGTTCAATGGTATGCTGAATGACCTCTTTCTTGTACACTTTCAGATCACTATAAGTCCAGGCTATTATATCTGGATACTCTTTACATAACTATTTTATTTCCTCTAGTTCTACTACTGTACAATCGGTCCCTACTTTGATCATTTTGCCCGGTTCTAGTTCTACTTCTTTATACCGACGTTCATCTACCTTGATCCTTCGACCTACAGCTCTGTCGCTATTGTCAAAAAGGCTCTCCAGGGTGATCAGTCCCTTGGGGATATGGTTGTTTTTCAGTTGAATAAGGCTCTCTTCGTCCTCTTCTTGTAATGCTCTATCTGTAGAGCAATTCATCTCGTGAATCAAAAAATCCAGGATCTGCTCATCGTTTTCGAATACTTGCCAGAAAATGTCTTTGTCGGGCACTGAAGGCCTGTATATAAGTCTAACTGTTTTAGACTTCTGAATAACATTGTTGACTGGGCAAAAATTTGATCCTACTGATGCTAACAGGTCTGCATGTGTGTTCTTCTCTCTGGAAATGGATTTCATGTTTAGTGCTTCAAAATTTTCCAAAAGATCTAACACTTTGTTTTTGTAAGCTCTTAGGTAATGTTGTTTACAAATGCACTTGCCAGTAACCTGTTTAACGATCAACTCTGAATCTCCATAGATCAACAGCTGTTTTACACCCAGTTTCTCAGCTTTCTTGAGTCCCAAACACAAGGCTTCGTACTCAGCTGCGTTATTGGTGCAACTCCATGTCAACCTATACGAAAAGACTTTTTCTTTTCCAGTGGGTGAAATCAGGACGATCCCAGCTCCTGCTCCATTTTTGCACCTTGACCCATCAAAGTACAACTTCCATAACTGGTTGACTGAATCATCTGTTTTAGGGACAACAATAGGGAGCTTTTTTGGTTTCTCAATGGAATAGCTTCCCATTTCTGTCTCTATCATAGCATTGAAGTCTTTCATTGAAAACTGGTCTTCAGATTGGAGTTCCTCCAGGGTTTCTTCCATTAAATCAATATTCTCAAATTCCTCGGACATCATGTTGACAGTAGTTGTTTCTTCTAGTCTTTCCACATGAAAAGTAGATGGTTTCTCATTGTAGATCTTGACTCTTTTACCTTTGAAAGGTACCTCCAAATGCGAATAATCTAGTGACAGATAACCTCCCAGTTTGGCTGTGAATTCTCTGGATAAACACATACCGAAATATGGTTCCAAGTCTACAACGACTACTTCTTGTATTACGACTACTTCTGGCATTCTGTGGAGTTGAATAGGTATATCTTTGATCACCCCGATAGTTTTTACTGGAGTACCATCCAATTGCAACACACCAGGATGACTTCGAGTATATTCCATCCCCATTATGTCACATACGGCTTTCGGCATTACCGTAGTTGCAGCCCCTGAATCAATCATGCAATTGTGAACTATCCACCCCTCCATTTGCAAAGATAAATAGAATGGGGGCGGTCTATTTTTTCCAGAGGTTGACACAACATTTGCTTGTATGACATTTGAGGAAGAGGTATTATTCTTTAAAGTTAAAGATTCTTGGAGGAGGTCAATCTGACCAGGAATTTGCAGTGCATCATACATGCTTATTTTGGAGGGGGTCCTCTTCATTTCTTCTACAATATTGAACGAAAGAGTTGCAGCTGGGGATACTTCAACACTTCTCTCCCTTCCACTAGTCGATGCGTCATATCTGTCTCTGTAGACCTGCGTAGCTTCTATTCTTTGCCTTTTTGTCAATGAAGGAAATCTGAGTCTTTCCTTCGCTTGCTCTTGAGCTTCGCTCCCTTTTCTAGGAGGAAATTCTTTTCTTGGTGTAGTTGTAGAAGTCTGAGGAGGATCAGAACGTCCTTTCTCACCGGACTGGTTTTTCTGTGGAGTTGCCCTGGGGGCAGGAGGAAAACCTTGTGGTTGGAATTCCTTAGGGTCAGTTTGCAACGACTTTTTTCCCGACCTCGTCAGGACTGAGACTTGTTCCACGGATGGCATTGCCAAATTATGGTGAACTTCTCTGATTATATTCACTTGTCCCTTGCCGGTATCCTTGGCTCTTTCATTAATAACTGCTTGCACATGGTGTTGATGAATCATGCATGAATCTTCTCCATGAGGATCATTGCAAGTGGTACACCAGTAATCAGAATTAGCGGGTTCTCCATTATCTCCTGTCTCATTTGCATACACTACATTTTTTCTTTCTTGTACCCTTCCACTTGTCGAAGCAGCTTCCTTTTGTATCTGTGGAAATCTTCTTGCTTGAATATTCCTTTTCGCCTCTCTCTTTTTCATGGATGCCATTTCATTTGACAACGTCTTCATGGTATCAATTATGGTCGTGTATTGATCATTGGGGGGAGCTGATGCAAGGGGTGTGGCTGGTAATGCACGGAATGCAGGAGGTGCAACTATAGCTGGGAGGGTCTGCATTGATGGGAGTGCAGGCAGTTTAGAGATTGATGCTTGGGAAAACTCTGGTAAAATTGGCAATAGAGTCTTTGATGGATATCTTTTTGTAGCTATGAGATCAGCTTCGCCCTTTGCTGCCTCTACATAGATCCCAAGAAAAGTGGTTACACGGGATTGCCTTATTATCATACTGAGTTCTGAATCAAAAGCCCTTAGATAATAGCATATAGCTTGTTCTTCCGTGGGCTTTAGGCCTTGCGGTACTCTATCACGAGTTCTGGTAAACCTGATATTGAAATCTTGGATTTCTTCTTGTGGATGCCTCTCAATGACAGTGAATTGATTCAACAATGTGAAAGGATCCGCATGTATATTGAATTCATCGACCAGACGACCGGCCAGTACTGCCCAAGAAGTAATGGATCCAACGGGAAGCGCTCTGTACCAATAGAGCATCTTTCCTTTCAAAGATATGATCAACAATCTGACCATTACATCTTCCTCAGTGATGTTGTAAATAGATGCTAGCGTTGAAACATCCAAACAGTGCTCATCTGTTGTTTTTCCTGTTCCATCAAAGGTCGGTAAGGCTTTTAATGCAGCTTGTGGAATTTGGTGGTGTGTTCCCAAGTTCAAAGGGCCAGTTTGATTCCATACAAGATGTGTTGGGGTAGGGGTGGCTGCCATGATTGCTAAAGGAGTTACAACTGCTATGGGATTGCTTGCAGATGCTCCTACAACGGGTTGTAAAGAGGTGCTAATGGTGCCGGGAGGATTTGATCGTGCGGCTAGCACAGGGTGTGCTTTTAGGCTTCCGAGATGTAGTTCAAAAAACTCGATAGGTTCTTCAGAGTTTCTAGCTCGGGATCTGGTTATCATATGGCTATATAACCAGAAGGCTTCTAGACAAGGTCTTTCTTTTATGGTCTAAATGCAACGGAGTCGCCAGGTGATTTTTTTTCTTGAGATTTTGCAAACAAAAGGCTCTGAAAGTAAAACACCAAAACTTATACAATACTATGGGATTGCTGGTCCCACCGGGCATGCCAAAAATTATTGGAACAAAATCTGCCTTCGGTTGATAGTGTTGCGCCTTAGACTTTGCCAACATTGAATAGACAGATCTTGCTTGAGATCATCTGTCTAGTCTCCAGAGAAGGCTGGTTCCTTTGAGTTTTTTAGAGAAAAGGGGAACAAGAGATAAGGGAAATATAGCCTAAGCTAGAACTTTTCTCATGGTACAGATTAGACAACAACAAACATTGATGATGCAGTTTAGACAACAACAAAGCTAGAACTCTTCTTTATAGAAAACATGAATTTTTGAATGTGACTTTTAGATGTTCGTCTAAAAAGCATGTAAATATCTGTTAATGTTCAACTCTAGAAACAAGATTCATACGTGCACAGTCCAGATTTTAGAACAGATACATTTATAAAACTCAGAGTGAATAAAAGTTAAAACACCAGATACATACAAGCACACAGAAGTTTCGAAAGCCAGAGGAAGAAATCTTTTATTGCTTGTAATCTAGTACATGCGCATCAAGCTTGTAAACGTCCAAGAGCCGACCCTTTTTTGGAGTCGCTCACCCCTATATATACCCTAAAAGAGTATCTTTTCCTAAGTACATCTTACTTATTTTACAAGCAATAATCTACAGTTTCTAACAATACACAACGGATTTCCCATAGATTGGATAGATTGGCAATCATCCAACAGACCTGCCAGGTTATAATCAATAGACCATTCTTCAAAAATCAGCACCTGATGTCAGTGCTCGTCTCCAATTGCCAAAAATATACTTTATTCCTTTACAGCTGGCATGTCACGAAATCGTGACATTCGTCTCCTGCTTTGTTCCTCTGTTGCCACGAAAATGAGACATGTCACGAAATCATGACATTCGTCTCTTCCTTTGCTCCTTTGTTGCCTCCTGCCACAAAAATGAGACATGTCACGAAATCGTGACTTCGTCTCTCTTTGCTCCTCTCTTCCCAAAATGAGACATGTCACGAAATCGCGACATTCGTCTCTTCCTTTGCTCTTTTGTCGTTTCCCTCTGCGAAAATGAGACATGTCACGAAATCGTGACATTCGTCTCTTCCTTTGCTCTTTTGTCGCTTTCAGCCGCAAAATGAGACATATCGCGAAATCGACATTCGTCTCTTCCCTTTGCTCTTTTGCTCCCTCGAAATGAGACATGTCGCGAAATCGGCTTCGTCTCTTCCTTTGCTCTTTTGCTGCCTCCCGTCGAAAATGAGACATGTCACGAAATCGCGACATTCGTCTCTTCCTTTGCTCTTTTGCTGCCTCCCCGCGAAAATGAGACATGTCACGAAATCGCGACATTCGTCTCTTCCTTTGCTCTTTTGCTGCCTCCCCCGTGAAAATGAGACATGTCGCGAAATCGCGACATTCTTTCTTGCTTTGCTCTTCTGTCGCTTCCAGCCGCGAAAATGAGACATGTCGCGAAATCGCGACATTCTTTCTTGCTTTGCTCTTTCTTCCATAAAGACATGTCACAAAATCCGCACATTCTTTCTTGCTTTGCTCTTCTGCCGCTTCCAAAGGAGACATGTCGCGATATCGCGACACTTTTCCCTCTTGGCTCTTTCTCTTGCTCTTTAGCCACGAAAATGCAACATGTCGCGATATCGCGACACTTTTTCTCTTTTGGCCGCGACAAAGCAATATGTCGCGATATCGCGACACTTTTTCCCATTGGGCCGCGACAAAGCAATATGTCGCGATATCGCGACACTTTTTCCCATTGGGCCGCGACAAAGCAACATGTCGCGATATCGCGACACTTTTGCCCTTTTGCTTTTCTTTTTGCTTTGAACCGCGAAAATGCAACATGTCGCGATATCGCGACACTTTTTCCTCCTTGCGGTGTTTTGCATTTTCTTTGATATTTAGCATATGGGCCACTTCGGTCTTCTTGGGAAATATGCAAAAAAGGTGCATCAGCTATTTTTCTGTAGTTAGGCATTTTTTGACTAATAGCTTACAGACACCTTTGGAGCCTTTTACTGAATGACCAAAGGGCTTATAGATGCCTTTGGGGTATTTTTGTAATTGACCAAAGAGCTTACAGATACCTTTGGAGCCTTTTTAAAAATTGACCAAAGGGCATACGGATGCCTTTGGAGTCTTTTATGGTTTTAGGTATAAAACGCTTTAAGATGAAGTATGTTGAGAGGTTCAGGCTCTTCAACCCCTTTGAGCAATGTCAAGCAATATGTCCCAAGTCCAATCTTCTCAGAGATCATATAAGGACCTAACCAGTTAGCCGTAAATTTATCTCATAGTTCTAGCAGCAAATTTGAGTTTTGTTGGTTCTCTTTCAGCACAAGATCACCAACCTCAAAGTCTCTCAGATGGACTTTGTTATTGTAAGCTTGTTTTAAGCACTCTTGATAAATGCGGAGGTGCTCAAGGACATTCACACAACATTCATCAATTAGCATCAGTTGATCTAGGTGATCTTACCGCGTAGTGTCGTCATCAATGAACTCTTTCAATGCGATGTATAGCATTGGAATCTCCAACTCTAAGGGCATAATGGCCTCTGCACCATATACTAGTGACAATGGAGTTGCCCCAATGGGTGTCCGAATACTAGTCCTATAAGCCCATAATACAAGGGGCAACTGGATGTGCCAATATTTGTGGTGCTCTTGTACCGTATTTTTCAATATGGAAACCATTGTCTTATTTGAAGCTTCAGCCTACCCGTTTGCCTACGGATAATATGGAGTAGCAAAATTGTGTTTGATTCTATACTTAGACGTCAAAGCTCTCATAGTTTTGTTTTTTAATAACATTCCATTATACAAAATTATCTTGGATGGTATCCCAAAATGACTTATGATATTAGTGAGAATGAACTCAAAAATACATGCTCCAGTTATCGTTGTTAAGGGAATGACTTCCACCCACTTAGTAAAATACTCAATAGTCATAATAATGAATGTATGTCGACCCGATGATGGAGGAGATATTTTACCAATGAGATCCAAACCCCACTGAGCAAATGGATAAGCCACTTGAATGGGTTATAAGTCCTGTGATGGTAGGTGCACAATATTAGCATGATGTTGGCATTTAACGCATTTTATGACATACACATTGCAATACTTCTCCATAGTGGGCCAATAATAACCCATGCAAAGGATGCACTTGACAATAGCCATGCCACTAAAATGGCCACCGCACGTACCATTGTGAGCTTACAAAATTTCCCAAGATGACTCTTGGGGCTCAAGACAACGAAGGAGAACTCCATCGTAGCTTCTACGGTACAAGATGTCTACTAATAATACATACTTTATCACTTTCTATTTAAATGTGCGTTTCGTGGCATGTGATAATCCTTGAGGGATTACACCAAGTCTAATGAAGTCATGTATCTGTGACGTCCAATTATGATAAGCTTTAGCTTCAACTAAAAATACAACATGTTCCCCCTGTGGTTCCATATTTGCAAATGCAGACTGGGAAACAACCTTGTGGTGAATGGTAGTACCACTTCTTGTCGGATCCTAGGAGATAAAATACCCCCAGGACACTCTCTTGATAAAGTCTCTAGCTCTATAGAACCATTCCTAGTTTGGTTCTACATGAATCATGTTGATTGAATCTTTTTTATCCAAGGCTTCACATTGCACAGTAGAATGTGACAATATTTTTACATGGATGGTAGTGAAATCGATAGAAAAATTTTGAGGGATTAAAGATCCCAAAGATGCCATTATGTCTACAAATCTATTGAATGACTGAGGGATTGCCTCGATGTCTTACCATTCCAGTTGAGCTAGATAAATTTCAACAAGATACTTGTAAGCTTTCAATACTGGACATCAACATTGAAATAATCCCTTAACTTGGTTAACAATGAGAAGGAAATCACCAAATATATTTAGCCTTTTGATCTTCATGGCAAGAACTATTTGGAGATCCAAAATTAGGGCTTCATATTTAGCATTATTATTAGTGCAAGGAAATTCCAACTTGAACGACAAGGGCATTGGAGCTCCTTGTGGCATGAACAACACTATTCCTGCACCACCACCTTGCTCACACTTTGAACCATCGAAGAACAAGGTCATGTCAGATTTTTTATCTAGTTCCTCAGGTTTGGGTGCTTCTGATAAGGCAAAGACTACATCATCAAGAAACTCTATGGTGAGGGGCCTACTATTCTTGAGAGGCACCTTAGCCAGTTGATCAGCTATGACTTTTCCCTTAATGGACCTTTGGCTTATGAATTCCAAATCGAATTATGTCAATAGCATGATCCACTTCGTAGTACGTGTATTATGATATGTCTTGCTCATCATATACTACAAAGGATTTTGTTTTGATATGACATCTATCATACGAATTAACATATAGTACTATAATTTCTTTATAGCAAACACTACCACTAAACACAATTTTTCCATGCATGCATATCCTAGCTCGTAGCTCACCAAGGTTCAACTAATGTAATATTTGGCTTGTTATTTGTCTTGCACATTATTTTGGGCTAACATGGTCCCTAGTGCAAAGTCCATCACCGATATATACAACAAGAATGAAATATCTGGTCTTGGTGGAGCTAGAACTGGAATCATCGCTAGGTATTGCTTAATATCAGCAAAGGCTACTTGATAGTCCTCATCCTAGTTGAATGGGACCCCCTTGTGCAGCAGTCGATTCATGGGTTGATATTTATCTGATAACTATGCGATAAATCATTTTATGGATGCTAATTTTCCTTAAAGGCTTCTTAATTCCTTAATATTCATGGGGGGACACATTTCTAAAATAGCATTGACCTTTGCTAGGTTGAGTTCGATTCCTCGCTTTGAAACAATGAATCCTAAGAGCTTTCTTGAAGTTATGCCAAATAGGCGCTTCTTAGGATTCAGCCTGACATTATGCTCTATCAGGTGATCAAAGACTTTTCTCAAGACCTCAGCATGCTCTTCACATAGAAATGACTTTGCCAACAATTCATTGATATAATATTCTAATAACTTATGCATGTAGTCATGAAAGATATATGTCGTAGCCCGCTGATATGTAGCACCAACATTCTTCAAGCCGAATGGCATAACCTTGTAACAGAATATCCCCCATGGCATTATGAACGTGGTTTTATGTTGGTCTTTGAGATTAATCTAAATTTGGTTATAACCAAAAAAACTATCCATTAAGGAGAGCATCTCATGACCCGCAATTGCGTCTACGAGAGCATTTATGTTTGGCAACAGAAATGAATCCTTTGGTGTTGCCCTATTTAGGTCTTTGAAATCTGTATAGATACAAATCCTTCCATCAGGTTTTTCTACAGGAACCATGTTTGATGCCCATTCTGGATAGTCGATGGAAATGACAAACTCTACATCCAACAACTTTTGTAATTTGTCCTTAACCATTAATGTTATTGTTGGATGCATCTTCCTGAGTTTCTTCTTGATTGGCTTCTTTGATAGACCTAGCGAAAGGTTATGAGTAACTACTTTTAGTACTAGACCTGGCATGTCCTTATAAGTACAAGAAAAGAGAGCAGGTCTCTCTTTCAGTATAGGAATAAGGCTGGTATGCTCATCAAGAGATAAAATTTCTCCAAATTTAACCTTCATTGGATTTGTGGGATCATCACTGATATCCACTTTGAAGGTTTCCTCTACTGACATATGGGATCCCTCCTCAAGCTGATGAGGTGTAGGGATCAAGTGGATGTCACCTACTGGGTTTATAAAATCCTCATTGGAAGCATCCTCAGCATGATAAACATCATGTGCACAACCTGGCACAAAATGGAAAGGTTGTAGTACTTCCTCATTAGGGAAGAAATATTCTAGCTCCAAAGGTGAATCAACATGATCCCAATAAATAATGTCTATATTAAGACACAATGGCTTGGAAGGATTGGCTGGATTGTGGAGTGGAGTGGTCAAATAAATGGAGATCATATTGATGGAATGGATCATGTCTCCAGGACCACATGCACATGACTCGACATTACCAAAACTTCCATCCCTAAGATGTGGTTTTAGGGGTATGGGGATCTCCAGATCCAGCCTATGAACAAATTTTTAGATAGAATTATTGGGATCATGCAGCTCCATGTATATTTGGAAGATCGGGAAACACCATGTGATAAATCACATTGAGATTCGATGGTCTTCCCCAAAGGTGAGGATGGATATTGATCTCTCTATACATATACTCAATAGTATACGGTGCATTATGATGACGCAAGTAGGGAGGTCCTAAATAGGCTCTCTCTTTTTCATCTTCATCGTCATTGTAGTAACAAGGGTCCTCACCTCTACCTAATTGAATCAGGTGATGCTCCAAATGAGGCCCCATGTAGGCTATATATTGATAGCCATCATCATCATCGAAGGGCTTTTCACTCCTAGTTAATAATTCTAAAGGTAAAATATGACGCAAGAGTGTAGGACCAAAGTAGGCTGACTTTGTTTCATCCTTGAATTGCTCATTGTTTGAGGATAACTCAGGGTCATCTGTTCCATAATCATAGTCTGGTCCATCACTTTCGATGATGGATACTATATGCACGTCCTTAGAAGCAACTTCTGATTCGGTGTCTATAGTTGTGTCTATACTTTGGATGTGCTTACCAATATCGTTGATAGCTTCGTGGATTTTATTATCCAAGTTAGCTCTTGGAATGTGTTCTAGATAGGTCTCCACAAAGATGTTTGCATGGTATCTCTCGAGTGGCTCTATAGTGACATAGGTCACTAGTCGGTTATCCCTATGAAATGTGGAAGGATTAGGGTGATAAGGATTGAAGTCAACTTCACCCCCATACTGAGGTACATGCAGTCTAAAAATACTGTGAGAAGTTCATCATGTCCTCAAATATAGTATCCTAACATGAAATTGTTAGTTTAGCAACTAATACTATGATTCATATGGCCTCCTATGCCCTTGCTAGAATAGTCCAAGACCTTAACCATGCCAATGGTAATGCTCAAATTATCACATGCCATATTTTAGGTTAGATAGATAATAAAAATTCATAGTGAATGATTCATTATCATCCTCATCCATGGGCATGGGAGATGCAAGCTGGTCTAGCCCTCCACAGATGAAGTTGGTTTGGTTAGGTGACACCCCTAATGGTGCCACCATCCCTATGGGAATATGATGGGCTCACGGTTGTCCCATGTCCTATGCAGTCTCGATAATCGATGTGAACATTACATTTTGCATGATATATTCCCCTAATATGGGATTAACCAAATGGATGGTCACCTTCAGTGCAGATGACCCTATTGAAGACATAGGCGAAGCAGGCTGAAGTGCCTCTTCAACTTCTCCTTGAATTTCCTCTACTTCTATGGGAGTAGGGGCTTCAATGATAATTGGCTTAGGCATTTGCTTTATCTCTTTTTTTCCCATATTTTCTTTCAAATTCCTATCATCTTGATGCATCATATTTGCAGACAGTTTGGTAGAAGTAGTTATTGTGTGCTTCATCATTGAGATATGGACATTGCAGGTTTAGCACACACTTATTTGATTTTACCTCCTAGATCTTTGATCGAAAATGCTAGCTGCACATCCAAGTGCATTGAGGGGAGCATGAAGTCCCCCAAAAAATCTACTACCCCCGACAAATCTACTAGATTCATGTATTTAAAGGGTTCTTCATTTGAAGGCACCATGTGAACCTGTCCCTCATGAATGTATTTGATACATTGATGTAGAATAGAAGGGATGCAATGCATTTCTCTGACCCAAGGTCTCCCTAGAAGTTGTTATATTTCAAAGCACCTTCAATTACGTGACACATCACTGGGATGGTCTTCAATCCTACCTAGATAGGTAAAACTATAGTACCGATCGTTGAGCATAATGCATAATTGAAATATCTCAATGTGAAGGTAGAAGGGATGATATGCGTCTTGGGCAACTTCAATTGAATTAATGCCTTGGTAGTTATGATATTGATTGACGATCCCGTTTCAATAAAAACCCACTTGAACAATTTGTGATTCACACACAATAATATGTAAGGGTGGGTCTACTATAACAATGGAAACCGTCTTGACTTCATGATCATAAAATTGTATGATTGGTTCCTAGCATTATTGCACGTGCCCCACGAAGTGTGTAAACACTTCGAGATCCTAAGGTTGCACTTATATGGACCTTAAGATACCCATATGCATCTCCCTGTGCCTGGAAGACTGCTGAATCAACTCATAAATTAACAACTTTTTTGGAGTCGTTTGTAGGTTTTGGACCAACCTACTCCTGATTGTCACCACCGATCTAGTTGGTGGGCCTGGAACATACTAGGCTAGCCTTGGAGGAGGCGCAGCTTGGACTCTAATGGGCATTGGAGGTTGATTTGGTCATTCATACCTCACATGTCTTATGATAGTGTTGACCATCCCTACGAACCCATGGGTTGGTGGTTGATTGGTTTACTTGGCCAAAATTTTTCCTTGGTGCCTCAAGATTTGGTAGAGGATTTTTGTAAATCCCTGTATTTTTATTGTCAGGTGCTTGTGGGTTGCCGACAAGAAGCATACCTATTTCGATCATATTTTGCACAAGATATTTGAAATACCAACATACCTCAATATCGTGGTCTTTCAATAAATTAAAGATGCATTATTGATCATCCTTGTAGCCCTTAGGCTTAGGTTGATTAGGGTCCATTAACTTGACCTCAGGTAATTGTATAGCCTTCGCCTTGCATAATTGATGAAAAATCAAAGCCAACGACTCCAATAACTGAGTGAATACATGAGGTGGGCACTGTTCCTTATTTTTACCCCTTTGATTATTATTGTGCTGCTCACATTGTGCAGGAGGAGGCCAGGCTTGATAGTTTCATTATTGTTGCCCCTTATCCCATTTATGAAGATCTAACACCACCTGATTAACGTGGGTCAGCTTGGCCTATTGTCTCTCAGTGCTTTTCTTGTTACACTCCTTTTTATTTATGAGCTTCAAGTTACCCTCCTATAACTTGATGTCCTCTATCACCTTGGCTTGCACCAAAGCCTCTTCGAATGTTTTGTATTGCTACAACTGTAACAACAACAAAATGTGCTGGCACAACTCTTCATGAATATTCAAGTTAATTCAGAGGATGGGATGGAGAGTGGTAGCTTTGCCATCATTTTTCTCCATTGTTTTCCATAATCCATCACTGGCTCATCGTCATGTGATGTTCACACAATGACACTGAGAGGGGGGGGTGAATCAGTGTAGTTATTTAATTTCGAAACAGTAGCATTCAAAGACTGAAGCACAGAAAACTTATAAAACCAAAAGAACAAAATGAGAGCACACCACAACACACAATATAACGAGGTTCACCAATTTGGCTACTCCTCAAAAATTAACTACTTGGACTTCAATCCAAATCCAGTCTTTGCAAAATTTCAATTTTACAACTTCTTTACCAACATCCACTGGAAGGAGCACCAACCCCTGTAATTTTCTGCTGCAACAGATGGAGCACCAACCCCTAGTACCAAGCACCAACTTGGACTACAATTCTGATCAATTAGAATGACATAAAAGTGTCTTCACTTCATGCACAACCCTGACTGGTCTGCAATTAATCCAACTCTGCACACTCTCACGGCTCTGCTAATTTTCTTATTCAAACCCTCTTTTCACAGCAATATTTCTCTTTCTGCAACAACTTTTCTCTAATAGCAGCAACATTATTCTGTGCTCGACTGTCCTCTTATACCCTATTTTTCTCATCGGGACTCTTTGTCTTCTCTCGCGTTTCAATTCTTCATGCAGTCGGATAACATTCTCGAGCCGTTCGAATTCTTTTCTTCTTTCCAATGCGGCTGTTCGAATCCTTCCAAATATGACTGTTCGAATGCTGCACATCCTTCTTCTCGAAAGCTTTTCGATCCTTCCTATTTTATGTTTCGAATGCTGTAAATGCGTCTATTTTAATCGGCTGTTCTAATGCATTCTTCAATCGGCTGTTCGTTTGCACTTTCAATCGACTGTTCGAATGCTGCACTTCGGCCGTTCGAATGCTTTTTTGATACAGCCTATACGACACTTAGAAAGCGTTTCAAGCATGCATCTACATCTGTTTCCATGCATGTTCGACACCTGTCCATGTGTAACTGTCTGTTTGACATCAGTTATCGTTTACGTAACAGGCTGCATGATTATGCTTTTTCGACACGTGTCATTTTGCATGCTCCTATGGCTTTTACCCGCCAAACAGTTGCTTGTCACGATATCGCGACACTTTTAATTTTTGCTGACGTCATCCTTCATAATGTCGTGAAATCATGACGCTTCCAGATTCCAGCACCTTTCCTAGCATCCTGTCGTGAAATCGTGACACTTTCTGACTTTGCTGACGTCATCATCATTCTTGTCGCGAAATCGTGACGCTTTTGACTCTTGCTGACGTCATCATCCTGCTTGTCGTGAAATCGTGACACTTTCGGCTTCCGTACACTCTTCTTTGCCAGCAGCAGCGAAAAAGGAACATGTCGCGAAATCGCGACACTTTGCTCTTCCGTACAACTCTCCTTGCCAACTCCAACAAAAATGGAACATGTCACTAAATCGCGACACTATGCTTCATGCAATGGCAAAATTTTTACATCTTTGTGCCTTGTGTTTTCACCTTGCCTCTTTTCATGAAATTTTGACTTGTAATATCATTGTTGCTTCTTTCAGTTCTACACTTTTGACTAGTAGCGAAATCGCTACACCTTAGTTTCCCTTTGTTTCAACATGTAGCGCCATCGCTACACCTTAGTTTCTCTTTGTTTCAACATGTAGCGCCATCGCTACACCTTAGTTTCTCTTTGTTTCAACATGTAGCGAAATCGCTACACCTTCTTCTTGTGAATTTTTACTTGTGTCGAAATCGTTGCAACTCAGTTTTCTTAACTTCCGATTTGTAGCGAAATCGCTACACCTTTGTTTCCATGCATTTCCAGCTGTGCTTTGAAATGCGAAACTTCAACATGCATGGAAATCGCTACTCTCTTCATTGCAAGCTCCTTTCCTCCATTTATGTCACGAAATCGCGACACATTTTCTCTCTCCTCAGAAAAAACTCGACATGTCGCGACATCGCGACATTTTGGCTTGCATTTTCTCTCTCCTACTTTTTGTCGCGAAATCGCGACACATTTTCTCTCTCCTCAGCGAAAACTCGACATGTCGCGACATCGCGACATTTTGGCGTGCATTTTCTCTCTCCTACTTTTTGTCGCGAAATCGCGACACATTTCCTCTCTCCTCGGCGAAAACTCGACATGTCGTGACATCGCGACATTTTGGCATGCATTTTCTCTCTCCTGCTTTTTGTCGCGAAATCGCGACACATTTTCTCTCTCCTCAGTGAAAACTCGACATGTCGCGACATCGCGACATTTTGGCGTGCATTTTCTCTCTCCGCTTTTTGTCGCGAAATCGCGACACATTTTCTCTCTCCTCAGCGAAAACTCGACATGTCGCGACATCGCGACATTTTGGCGTGCATTTTCTCTCTCCTACTTTTTGTCGCGAAATCGTGACACATTTTCTCTCTCCTCAGCGAAAACTCGACATGTCGCGATATCGCGACATTTTGGCTTGCATTTTCTCTCTCCTACTTTTTGTCGCGAAATGTGACAGAAAACATGTCGCGATTTCTTCCTTGTCTCTTTCTCGCCAATTTCTCGAATCGGGTCACCTCTCGTTTTGCTTGAAACTTTCTGCACTTGATCCGACCGACCTCCGAATCGCATCAATCGTATCAATCTTTCTGTGTTGACAACAATGACAATACTTTCTCAAATGCTTTTGCTGCACCTTGCTCAACAATCTCCCCCTTTGGAATTGTTGGCAACACACAACAACCTTGCTCAACTTCTTCTCCCCCTTTGCCAATAATACCAAAGGGTTGTTGCAGACTCCCCCTGAGTCTCTGTACACCATTCTCAAGAAAATATTGTTATAGTTAGCAAAAATCATAAACATAAGCAAAACTATAAGTATAGGCATGCATGCACCCATTGAGAATGTGATCCCTAATGATAGTCAGTTCTTGGGAATTGTGACCACTCCCAACTTATTCCTAAGGTACTCAAAAACATCCTTGGGCAATGGTTTTGTGAATATATCAGCTACTTGCTCTGTAGTTGGAACAAAATCCAACTTGACTTCTCCTTCTCGCAACTTTATCCTTCAAAAAATGATATCGGATTGCAATGTGTTTGGTTCTTGAATGCATAACTCGGATTCTTGGATATGTTGATAGCACTAGTGTTATCACATTTTATTGATATTGGCTCTTTGAAGTGGATACCAAGATCTTTCAAAGTTTGTCTCATCCATAATATCTCGTGTACAAGCAAGTTGTGGCTGCAATGTATTCTCGCCTCCGCAGTGGATAGAGAGACCGATTCTTGTTTCTTGTCGTGCCATGCTACCAGCCTGTCTCCAAGATAAAATGCTCCTCCACTTGTACTCTTCCGGTCATCAATGCACCCTGCCCAATCTGCATCATAATATGCAATCAAAGTGAAGTCTTTGCCTTTTGGGTACCACAACCCATAATCCATGGTACCTTTGAGGTACCCGAAGATCCTTTTTACAACTCGTGACATGAGTTTCTTTGGGACTTGCCTGAAATCTAGCAACCATGCATACCGCCCGTAGTATATCCTGGTCTAGTAGTTGTTAAATAAAGCAGGCTTCCAATCATAGACCCGTACATTGTTTGATCCACATCCGGAGATTTATCATCCTTGCTCAACTTGCGCACTCGTTGTCATGGGAGTGCTGACCGGTTTACTGTCTTCCATTGTGAACTTTTTCAGCATTTCTTTTACATATTTAACTTGAGAAATAAAAATGCCTTTTTCATTTTGATTGACCTACAGTCCTAAGAAATAAGAAAGTTCACCAATCATTGACATCTCAAATTCTTTTTTCATTTTAATTGATATGTCTTTGCAGTATTCATCCATGTCGCCGCCAAATATTATGTCATCTACATAAACAACAAGAACAATAAGATGACCCTTCTCTCGTTTTGACATATAAGTTGCTATCCACCAAACCTTTCTTAAACCCTTGTTTAATTAGATAATTATCCAGCCTTGCATACCATGCTCCGGGTGCCTGTTTTAATCCATATAAAGCTTTCTTTAACCCGCAAACAAAATCTGGATTGTCACCAAGTTGGAAGCCATCTGGTTGTTCAATGTAAACCTCTTCTTCCAGCTTTTCCATTCAAAAATGCTGATTTTACATCCATTTGATATACTTTGAAGTTTTTATGAACTCGCTAATGCCAGAAACATTCTGATTGCCTCTAGTCTCGCTACCGGTGCAAAAGTTTCTTCAAAATCAATGCCTTCAACCTGAGCATAGCCTTTACATACCAATCTTGCCTTATTTCTGACAACCTGCCCATCTTCATTCAATTTATTTCTAAAAACCCATTTAGTGCCAATTATGTTTTTATTTGTTGGTCTAGGTACTAATTCCCATGTATTGTTTTTCTCTATCTGATCTAGTTCTTCATTGATTGCCTTCATCCAACTTTCATCACTGCTTGCTTCAAGCAACATTTTTAGGTTCAATACTAGATAACAGAGAATAGTTCCTCACCGCTGTTCTTCTTGTCCGAATACCATCTGTGGGATCCCCAATAATCTGCTCACTTGGATGATTTTTCTCGCCGCTTGCTCTGTTTTAAATTTCCTGTTTTCTTCTTCTTCGATTCGGCTTTTACACCATCCGGATCAATTTTCTCGATTCTTCTCTCGTTTCTTTTTCATCATCACCTTCAATGACTTCTTCATACATAGGGTAGTTTTCTTGATAAGTAGTTTCTTGTTCTCTACCTTCATCAACTTTCACATCAGCACTTTCAACAATTTTCTTCAACCTCTTGTTGTAACATGTGTATGCCTTGCTTTTTGTTGAGTAACCAAGAAAGATACCTTCATCAGCTCTATCTTCAAATTTACCGAGGTTATCTTCAGTTTGTTTTATGTAGCACTTGCTGCCAAATACTTTGAAATGTCTTGTTGTTGCCTTTCTGCCAAACCACAACTCATAAGGTGTTTTGCTTTCATGTGGTCTCAGCATGCACCTGTTTTGAATGTAAACTGCAGTATGAACTGCCTCTTTCCAAAATCTGTCAGCTATTTTGTTTTCTGCCAACATTGTCCTTGCCATTTCCTGCACTGTTCTATTCTTCCTTTCTACAACACCATTCTCGCCGAGGTGTCCTAGCTCGCTGAAAACTGTCTTCTTATCCCATGTTTTTGACAAGATTCTACAAATTCTTCGGAGATAAACTCTCCTCCCCTGTCTGATCTTAGGCATTTAATTCTTTTTCCTGATTGATTCTCAACAAGATTTTTGAAGGTTTTAAACATCTCAAAGGCTTCTGACTTGAGTTTCAGAAATAGTACCCATGTCATTCTTGAGTAGTCATCTATACACAACATAAAATATTTGTGTCCATTTATGCTTTCAGTTCTCATGGGTCCACATAGATCAGTGTGAATTAGTTCTAATGGCTTGCTAGTGAAGTATTCTTTTGCTTTGAAAGTGGCTCTGGTTTGTTTTCCCTTTTGGCATGACTCACAAATGCTATTTACAGGTTTGCCAATGTTTGGTATATCTCTAACCGCTCTTTTTGAACTGATTTTTGCCAGATTGTCAAAACTAATATGCCCAAGCCTCTTGTGCCATAGCCAGTTTTCATCTTCCTGTCCAATCAAGCATGTTCCTTCTGTAGTTTCTGAAAGTGTATACAGATTTCCAGAAGTTCTCAGTCCAGTGGCTATTAACTTTCCATTTTTTGTCTTTCTTACTTCACAGCCCTCCTTCTTGAAGATTACATCATGGCCTCTCGTCACATATTTGACTTACACTTAGCAAGTTATGCTTCATGCCAATTACAAACAAGACTTCTTTTGATTTTATATTGCCATCACCGATCTTGACTGATCCCTTTCCAACAATCTTTGCTCCATCATTATTTCCAAATTTCACATAACCACCTTCATAATTCTGTAAATTCTCAAACTTTTGCTTGTCACCCGTCATGTGACTGGAACAACCACCGTCAAGTATCCAAGGTGCTGATTTGTTCTGAGCTTTAAAAGCAGTCTGGACAATCAAAGATTCCTTTTCTTTCCATTCTGGTTTGATAGCAGATTTTGCTACTTGTTTTGCCTTTGTCCTTTCATTAGCATGTGCCTATTTTTTAGGAAATTTCTGGTTTTGTTTCAACCCACTTGGCTGAGATTTTCTACCCTGATAATTATTTGATGCAAAAGTGCTTCTGCAGTTTCTAGCAATATGTCCAAAATTATGACAATTATAACATTCAACTGCATAATTCATTAAAGGAGAAAAAACATTTCTGCCGGTAAAATTCCTTTGAGATACATTATGCCCGCAATCTGAAATCTTATGGCCATAAGCATTGCATTTAAAACAATAACCGTAAAATGCATGATTAAACCTCGGGTGCCGGTCTTTGCCGCTTTGAAGTAGGAGCCATGACTCTTCTCCTCCTTGGATGTGTGACTTTTGTGAATCCATCTTTGTCAGTATTCTTCTTGAATCCGGCATTATTGTTTTCTTTTGCAAGATTTGGTTTTTCTCGGTTCAACCCCGATCTTTTCTTCTTTCTTTATGAGTTCTATATTCAAGTTCTTTGAATCCTTTGAAGATTCTCCTTCATCAAAGCCTAAACCAAATTTTATGCCAGAAGGCCTTTGGTTATTTAACATTTTATCCAGCTTTACAATACTTTCTTCAAACTTATGAAAACAGTTCAATTTTCTATTCATCTCCTCTAACTGCATCCTTAACTTAACAATGTCTTCCTCTAGCTTGTTGCATTCAACTGTCTTTACAGTTAATTGTTCATCAAGAACTTCAGACATTTTCTTGAATTCCTCTGTCTGTATTTTTAGATTGTTTATTATGTCTGTGGCATTCTCTAATTTCTTTGAAAATTTCTTATTCTTCTTCCTTTCTGCACTCAACTCTTCAAGTGCAGCAACCAATTCTCCTTCCAAATACACTTCAGCTTCATCCTTGGAATTTTCATCACCTTCCTGATTTTTCTCTGTTCTTTCTTCTTCAAGTGCCATGAAAAGAGCTTCACCTCCTTCTTCTTCAGACTCCTCATCTGTGCTTTCTTCAGAACTGCCGACATTCTTGGTTATGAAGCTTTTCTTCTTGAAGTTGTTCTTTCTAAAATTTTGTTTCTTCTTCAAGTCACCTTTTTCTTGGTGTGAACCTTCACCATTTTTGGTTCTCTCCTGCATTGGACATTTGGCTGCAAAATGACCGACTCCTCCATAATTGAAGCATTTAAAAGGTAGCTTCCCTCTATATTTTCCTTTTCCTTTTGTGAGTTTTCGAACAAAATTGGCTTCTGTTTCATCCATTTGTTCCTTCATCCTCAGATTCATGTTCAGCTTTTACATTCTTGTGTGCTTTAAAAGCTGCTTCTCTGTCTGTAGACTTGGTTTGTCCTATTCTCATTTCATATGTTGTCAGGGAACCATGCAACTCATCCATGCTGAAGTTGTTTAGATCTTTTGCCTCTTCTATTGTAGAGACTTTGGAGTTAAATCTTTTGTGAAGTGTTCTGAGAACCTTTTTCACAACAACCGCATCATCAATTTCTTCACCGAGTCCTCTCGATTGCATTAATAATTTCGTTGACTCTCAAGATATAAGTCTCTATGTTTTCATCTTCATTCATTTGCAGGTGCTTCGAACCGTGCTCGATGAGTTTGCGCTTTGCTTCCTTAATCTTACTCGTCTCCTTCATGGATGCTCTTCGCTTTATCCCACATGTCTTTTGCTGATTTACAACTCATGACTCTTATCGCTTCACCGTCAACAAGCCCACACATTATGGCATTCTTAGCTTTGGAGTTGTTCTCAAATTTCTTTTTCTTGACAGTATCTGTTGGAGGAGTAGTGGGTGCTGTGTATCCACTATCTACGTAATCCCAAATATCATATCCCAATGCACTCAGATATGTTTGCATTCTGAGTTTCCATAAGGTGTAATTTGTTCCATCAAATAAGGGAGCTTTGTTGGATGAAAATCCTTCACCGCCTGCCATTGTTTCTTCCAAGATCTCCTTAGCTAATTAAGCTTGTACAAGGAACCTTGCTCTGATACCAATTGATGTTCACACAATGACACCGAGAGGGGGGGTGAATCAAGTGTAGTTATTTAATTTCAAAACAGCAGCATTCAAAGACTGAAGCACGTAAAACTTATAAAACCGAAGAACAAAATGAGAGCACACCACAACACACAATATAACGAGGTTCACCAATTTGGCTACTCCTCAAAAATTAACCGCTTGGACTTCAATCCAAATCCAGTCTTTGCAAAATTTCAATTTTACAACTTCTTTACCAAAGATCCACTGGAAGGAGCACCAACCCCTATAATTTTTTGTTGCAACAGATGGAGCACCAACCCCTAGTACCAAGCACCAACTTGGACTACAATTCTGATCAATTAGAATGACATAAAAGTGTCTTCACTTCATGCACAACCCTGACTGGTCTGTAATTAATCCAACTCTACACACTCTCACGGCTCTGCTAATTTTCTTATTCAAACCCTCTTTTCACAAAGAATATTTCTCTTTCGCAACAACTTTTCTCTAACAAAGACAACATTATTCTGTGCTCGATCGTCCTCTTATACCCTATTTTTCTCATCGGGACTCTTTGTCTTCTCTCGCGTTTCAATTCTTCATGCAGTCGGATGACATTCTCGAGCCGTTCGAATTCTTTTCTTCTTTCCAATGCGGCTGTTCGAATCCTTCCAAATACGACTGTTCGAATGCTGCACATCCTTCTTCTCGAAAGCTTTTCGATCCTTCCTATTTTATGTTTCGAATGCTGTAAATGCGTCTATTTTAATCGACTGTTCTAATGCATTCTTCAATCGACTGTTCGTTTGCACTTTCAATCGACTGTTCGAATGCTGCACTTCGACCGTTCGAATGCTTTTTTGATACAACCTATACGACACTTAGAAAGCGTTTCAAGCATGCATCTACATCTGTTTCCATGCATGTTCGACACTCGTCAATGTGTAACTATCTCGTCCGACATCGCCATCGTTTACGTAACAGTCGCATGATTATGCTTTTTCGACACGTGTCATTTTGCATGCTCCTGCGGCTTTTACCCGCCAAACAGTTGTCTGTCGCGATATCGCGACACTTTTAATTTTTGTTGACGTCATCCTTCATAATGTCACGAAATCACGACGCTTCCAGATTCCAGCACCTTTCCTAGCATCCTATCGTGAAATCGTGACACTTTCTGACTTTGCTGACGTCATCATCATTCTTGTCGCGAAATCGCGACGCTTTCGACTCTTGCTGACGTCATCATCCTGCTTGTCACGAAATCGTGACACTTCCGGCTTCCGTACACTCTTCTTTGCCAGCAACCAGAAAAAGGAACATGTCGCGAAATCGTGACACTTTGCTCTTCCGTACAACTCTCCTTGCCAACTCCAATGAAAATGGAACATGTCACTAAATCGCGACACTATGCTTCATGCAATGGCAAAATTTTTACATCTTTGTGCCTTGTGTTTTCACCTTGCCTCTTTTCATGAAATTTTGACTTGTAATATCATTGCTGCTTCTTTCAGTTCTACACTTTTGACTAGTAGCGAAATCGCTACACCTTAGTTTCCCTTTGTTTCAACATGTAGCGCCATCGCTACACCTTAGTTTCTCTTTGTTTCAACATGTAGCGCCATCGCTACACCTTAGTTTCTCTTTGTTTCAACATGTAGCGAAATCGCTACACCTTCTTCTTGTGAATTTTTACTTGTGTCGAAATCGCTGCAACTCGCTTTTCTTAACTTTCGATTTGTAGCGAAATCGCTACACCTTTGTTTCCATACATTTCCAGCTGTGCTTTGAAATGCGAAACTTCAACATGCATGGAAATCGCTACTCTCTTCATTGCAAGCTCCTTTCCTCCATTTATGTCACGAAATCGCGACACATTTTCTCTCTCCTCAACGAAAACTCGACATGTCGCGACATCGCGACATTTTGGCTTGCATTTTCTCTCTCCTACTTTTTGTCGTGAAATCGCGACACATTTTCTCTCTCCTCAACGAAAACTCGACATGTCGCGACATCGCGACATTTTGGCGTGCATTTTCTCTCTCCTGCTTTTTGTCACGAAATCGCGACACATTTTCTCTCTCCTCAGCGAAAACTCGACATGTCGCGACATCGCGACATTTTGGCGTGCATTTTCTCTCTCGCTACTTTTTGTCGCGAAATCGCGACACATTTTCTCTCTCCTCAATGAAAACTCGACATGTCGCGATATCGCGACATTTTGGCTTGCATTTTCTCTCTCCTACTTTTTGTCGCGAAATCGCGACAGAAAACATGTCGCGATATCGCGACAGTTTTCTTCCTTGTCTCTTTCTGCCAATTTTTGAATCTGGGTCACCTCTGTTTTGCTTGAAACTTTCTACACTTGATCTGACTGACCTCTGAACTGCATCAACTGCATCAATCTGTCTGTGTTGACAACAATGACAATACTTTCTCAAATTCTTTTGTTGCACCTTGCTCAACATCATGTTGTGTTAAAGCAGCTAGGTTGGATAAGTTTACCTTTTATTGACGTCGAAGGAGAAGCATTCAAGAAATGCATCAGCTAGTTGTTTGAAACTAGTGATGTTATACGTCTTTAATTGTTTGAACCACTCCCATGCTGGGTCTAAGAGGGTCATAATGAATGTGCGTAGGAGAAAAGCATCGTTGTTATCAATATGAAAGAACATATCTAGAAAACTTGTCACATGCTCCTGTGTGTCTTCCTCTCCTTGAAACTTTTCTAGTGTAGGCATCTTGAAATGCTCAAGAAAGGTTAGAATAGGCACTAACGTGCATAGACGTTCATTATGGATCTTGTTCAAGGTAGGCTTTTGATAAGTTGTTCCTTGCTTCTCTATGGCTTGAAAATTCTTTGCTAAGGCCTTATAGGCCTGTGAAGAAATGAACTCCTCTTCTCGAGATTGCCTTGGAGGCACCTTCAAAGGCAGATTCCTCCTCTATTGAGGTGGTGGACTAAGGTCATCCTCCTCCTTTAATTGGGATATTTTTGGATATTCTTGTTCTAAATCCTCTCCCACTTCTCCCATTTTTGGATGTTGATCTTTGTGCTGAGCCATACAGTGAGTATGTGTGTCTATGTGCTCAAGGTGTAACTCAGGTTGTAAATCCACTTGCCTATCGACACACTCCATGGTCTCACTACGAGGAGGTAAATAAATGTTAGCCAATCTATCCTCTCTCTCAAGATGCTCCTTATGATCAAGGATACGTTGTTCATGCATGTGTTCATATAATTTTTGTCTTATGAAAATCTACCTTTGAGAGTTCTCATTTTTGAGGCTCTCTTTCTCTGTACGAACATCCTCCAATTGGTCTTGGAGAATCTGTCGTCTTTGTTTTGACACCAGTCTATGAGATCTATCAACATAATCAACCATCTAAGGCCTCTGGTGTGTGCGCTCTATTCGAACGGCTTTATGGGTATGTCCCCCAATGGACTAATTTGCCACACTTGCATTTTTTTGTAAAGATGACATTCATGTCAGGCTGTCTCATATACTCTGTGCCTGCATGAGATGCAGGAGCACGTATATCATGAGAACATTTGGAGCACTCTCCAAGTTCTCGGGTGATCCTAATGTTGCTTCTGCTACACTCACTCGCAGGTCGAGAGGGTGTAGGTGTAGGCTTATATCCTAGCTACCCTAGGACTCTGTCTAGACCATCTAATTGTCTACTACACCAAGGCTCATGAGGTGGCATACCATTAGCTTCCACTTTTGACATATATATGGTAAACATGCAAGATTCACCCCTATCGAGAGTCTTCATGGGCCAATGCTCAAAATTGATCCCATCTACTTGCCCCTGAATGGGCAGATCTAGATCCTGTCTATACTCAAATGGTGGAGTTCGTGATCCTCCCTTAGCTATAGGTTGAAGGGGTACCAATATGGATCCCTCGATGACATATTCCTCACCAAAATTTGTGGATGCATGTGGAATGCAATCATGGTAAATGCTAACATGTACGAAACCCCATGCTGGGAAGTCCCATGCTTTGATCTATGTCTAAAGGGGTGCCTAGTACTTCCTCTAATTAGGGTATTCTCAACAAAATCCCCTCATGTAGAATTATCCCCTCTAATACTCACTGAATGACATCTAGGAGGATTCTATGATTGAGGGTGTTCTACATCGTGTTGTGCATTAGGTGGAGCTTGGGCTTCGATCTCGAGTCTATGCCCGAATAGAACTCTCCGTGTTTGCACCATTGTGTTATCTTATATGTAAATTTTAAGGCAAGCAAAGTAAACAACGATGATTATCTCTTTTTAAAGTTTTAAAAAGAGCCCTAAATTATTTTATGTGTTTTGCAAATGTGTTGTATCAGTATGTAACTCTTGTCGTTTTTGCAATATGTTGATAATTTTCTTAATTGTTAAAGGGATTTCACTTGTATACTCGTAGCTCGACAACTGGAAATGAAATTCACGGTCACATAAATCCCCTAAAATGTGGAGATGAAACCCACACTCGAGCAAGGAGCACAGGTCCTCACCTAGTTTATTCATGCACAGTGATACACCCCTCCAAGGAGAAATACATGCTATTTTACATGGGCTATGACAACATTTTGGATCTGGTATTGGTCTAGTAACAAAAGGATTGAGGGAGTTGGGCGAACGAATGGAAATCATTGCCATTGTAATTGAAACCCTACTAGTGATTGGATGTGACTTCCAAATCACTAGAATTTAATGTGAATCATGGTGTGTGTTGTTCCTTTTAATTTGCATTTAAGAGAGATGCATGATACAACATTCAAATGATTCTTTTCTATATGCAATGCAAAAAAAAGAACGTTTCAAATTAAGAAAGCATGCGTGATTAGTTTTACATGATATTTTGACAATGCATACTAATTATGGTATGGCCGTTGATTAGGCCTCAAGCAAGTAAACATTATATAAAAGATGTTCTAAAATTCTAGAGACTAGGGCGGATTGCACTCAGAGGTCCGCTATTCCTAGCAGCGCCTAGTAAAGACCTAAAAAGAGAAAGACCTAAGGACTCATATGCATATTTCTAATTTTGTTGTCTTCCCTAATTGGTCTAACATTTTTGCATTTTGGAAATTTACAAAGAGTAAAAATAGAAATATAAGGTGACAGTGGCACCTACCTCAGGTCTACATATAATTGAGCTTTACTCCTCTATTTTCTAATTTTTTAGACTCTGACTGTGGCTCTGTAACGCGGTGAGCACTATTACCCGTGGGTGTCAACTGTAGTGACACATTTTGACCATGACTATCAACCACGGTGAGCACCTTTCATAAAAAATTCATAGAGGTCAGTCATTCATGGCTTGAAATGCGAAGGTCCCACCATGATCGCCTTCTATACCAATCTAAAAAGCATACACCTAATAATACATTAATTGAAATCAATCATTAAAGCAAAAAATAAAAGACAATATTGCATATGACAAGAAAGTGAATATTTCTTTTATTAATCTTGAATAAAATCTCAATTACAATCATGCCCCTCTTAGGGTCACCCAAATATTGATACAATTAATATAATTTGAAAGCCCCAACAGGGTAGGTGCAATACACAAACTTTCTAAATGGACATGAACTGCTCCAAGGTGTCGATGACCTTCTTCTCCATGATTAGAGGCATTTGTTGTCTTGCATCTCAAAACCTTGTTAGTCCTGCATGCAATAAACAACAAGAAGCAATTAACAACAAAAGAGGCATCTCTTGATGAGGCTTTTAGGAGGTATTTGCATAAAAGGTAGCATAACTAACATGAAATCAAGAAAGCACAAGAAACATACTAAAATTATGTTAAACCTAAAAATATTGCAACAAACATATAAGCAAAATCAGATCTAGCTATATATTGGATTAATTACGAAGTTGAAAGCATGGAGGCATGAATAGAACCATTAATATCATAATTGCAAAAGTGAAGGAAAATGACTAAAAACTCTAATTGCACCGGTTAAAGTATCTACTAAAGCAAATTAACATGATATATGTCTAATCTAATGCAATTAAACAAATCCTACAACTAGATAGCAAGGAAATTGAAGATAACAACCTGACCACGGGTCTAATGCGCAGTGCGCACTATCCACCATGGTTGATAGCCGCAGTTGAGCTTGAAATGTTCTTGCCCTCTTAATTTGGTGTCCAATATTCAATTCTCCTTGAGGAATTTATGATCAAGGGTCGTCACTATATCCTTTGATAGATTTAGCGGTTGAATTGCTCAGTTGGTGCACAGATTACACAAATTCATGTTTCTTGAATCTCCTAGACTCCTAGGACCTCCATGGCATGTGATCTCCAATTGGGCAGCCAAAGTGTTCCTCTCAATACATGTAAGTGAGTATGCAATTCGATAGGGCTTTGTTGCATTTCAACTCGAGACTTGTCTATATCTTTCTCCAATTTAGAGGAGGATTTTATAGCATTTTCCAAGGTCTAGGGGTGGCTTCATGAGGAAGCAAAGAACAATATTGGGTAGTTGAGCTTGTTGGATGAAAGGATCTAAAACCTTCCTCACTCAAACCACTCCAATACATAACCAATTGGTCATTGCAATCAATTTTGGGTTGTATGAAGGCCAACTGATTCTGAGGACTGACCGCAGTTGACAAGCGCAGTCAACTTTTCTAACCACGGGTGTCAGCAGCGGCTAGAACTGACCAGGCAAAGGTTCCCAAATGAGTGGTAAAAACCACTTCTATACCTTGGAATTTGTCCAAGGTCTTCTAGCATATCCCATATGAGTAGTCACCTTGACATGATGCGTTTTAGGTGTCTACACTTGGTATGAATAATCATTAGGCTCCATCTCTCCTTAAGGTTTATGGATCTAAGGAACCATCCTCATTGTGTGCGCCTCCATTACCACTGGATCAAAAGTCACTTTATTCATAGGTTTCACCGGGGCTAGTGCATCCTTTCAGTTACGATTCTTCAGCCACCATGATGAATTTTATCATGCTCTGTTGATTGTTTTTACTATAGGGTGCTCTGGTAGCAACTCCATCTCAGAAGCCAGTGGTTCCTACACTACAAAAATTGGAAAGAGCCTGTTGAGGGTTTGACTCCACCATAGGGATGAAAGTAGAGGGTGATATAGTTATGCTCACTTTGAGAGGGGCTTGTGTACTTTTAACGGTAATAGTATTGGAAGGCATGGAAGATGAAGCAAAGGATAATAGAAGGGTAAATGGGTTTAGGGCAGATGTAAATGAACTGATGGAAAGATAAAATGAGGGAATGGATAAAACTAGGGGAGCGCTAGTGACTTGCAACTATGAAACAGAGATGGGAATGAAAGAGATGGATGCGATGACTAGAGGTGAAGTAGATATGGGAAATACATATGGGAAGACGGTGGTCACCAAGTGCTTGTCAAAGAGAGAAGAGGAAAGAAAATGTATACCTATGGGCTCTAACACCATTTGAGCCAGTGGTGAAGGTTATTGTACTATGATGTATTTCTCTTCCTTTTCTCTTTCCTTCTTTGCTTCCAGATCTACTATTATCACCATTGGGCCTGATTGTCCTAGCTAAGCTAAAGAGAGTATATCTTGACAAATAGTCTACTCAACCATCTATGAAAGAAGCAGTTTTGTGCTAAGCACAAAAATGACTCCACTTCTAGGTTTCTTCACCATGCTGGGGAAAGGTACTCTTATAACCATGCTCCTCTTCCTAAGTTAAAGTTTCTCGTCTGGCAATAATTGCTCCTCTTCTTCTTCTTTAATATTTATCCTCTCTTCTATCGATGTCTCCTTTTGTCTCACCATATCTCCTTCATCAGGACTATGGATACTTCAAGGCACCAAATTAGCAAGGGAGAGGGGCTGGTACTTTTCACACTGGTCATCATAAATCAATGAAAATGCATCATACATAACCAATAAATAACTTGACTCAGGTTTACTTCGGTGGACCCTCATGACCCACCAGTTGGAAATCTTTTCATTGGACCAATAAGGTAATTTTGCTTTCATTTGATCAAACAAACCTAGAGGAGGAACTTGCTCTGGATGATTTGCAAGATCATACTCAACCTCCATCTCATAAAAATCATGCCAAGGACGAAGTGACATCATCATCTCCACATACCATTCAAGGTCACGCCCCTTGGGATTATTCCTCTATTATAAGATGTCTTCTCAAGGGCAATAATGAAAATTATTGGCCTTAATTTGACTTGTAAAAATACCCAAAGGATCGTACCACCACCGTTGAGGAAGCTCAACCAACCCGTGGTCATACAACATCTCAAAAATCAATTCATTATTTTTGCACTGCGTAATCTTTATATCGCCAAACTGGAAAGGCATAGCACATGTTCTTTCCCTTGCATGTCCCATATGTATCATTTTTTAAATCTCTTTGTTGGGCTACTTCTAGGACGAAAATATGTTCGGTGGTAAAATATGGCAACAAAAAATATTTGCCATTGAAATTAAAAATTCTAACCACCAATCCTTGTGTTAGAAAAAAAGACATCATCTCTTTTCTGGTCAACCACCTCTGCTTTTATTGTTGGAGGCACTCTGTTGCATACTCCATAAATCAACTCCAAGGCGAGACCCAAAAAAATTATGTTAAAACTATAATAGGAATCTTTTCTTGATAGGCTATTAGTCCATGAATATACTGAAAATGCCCTCCCTATTTCATTTGTCTTCCTTACTACTATAAAAGCAAAATGAGAGTGCATGTGATAGAAAAATTACCATACCAAAAGGAAGCAATGTTTGAAAGTAACATCTTCTCCGCTTTGTATCTTCTACAACTGTGAGTGTATCCTCTGTGCCAATAAATATACCCAATCAAATAAAATTGGATTTGTAGTTGTTGCCATGGCAGTTGGAGCCTAAAACTCCACTTGTAAAATGCATTGCACCAATGATGCTTGCCACTTGTGCACTGTGGAATCTGAAGATAATCCAATCAACCACGCTAGCATTGAGTATAAATTTGGGCTCTTGAAATTCTTTGGCAATGTTGGTAATTCTGGCAGCTCCCTAAAATGTGGTGTCTTCAAAAACTGGCTCTCCATAAACTGTCGCATGTGAATAATGGACTGAAACCTTTCCTTCTACTCCAAAAAATGAAGGTTTTTAAGTATGACATCGGATGTAGGTCACGCACAACATGTGAATGTGTCCCTTATGGAGCTAGTTGAAATATTGAACAGTTGTCTCCTTGGGCATTTTGAACAGTTCTTGAAGTAGAGTTATAGCACTGTGCAATCACCCAGACTAGCTCAGGATATGGGTGTAGAGGCATACACAGGCACTAGAAGAGATGAGAGTAGAATTCTATGGTACAAGAACTTTCAGCAGAAACCTTTTGCAAAGTGAACTCGACATCCTGATGCAATTTTTCCACACCCTTATTTGTGATGGTGCAATCACCGAACTGCACGAGGCAGTCATAGTAAGGTGTTAGTTCTGCTTCTTCCTCCTCTCTAGCTTTTTGTTGCCTCTTTTATGGTTCAAATCTCTTCTAAACTTTTTTGTTGCCTCTTTTATGGTTCAGACCTCTTATGAACTTTCTCCTTCTTGGATTTTGTGGTTCTCTTCCCCATATTTAGCTTTCTTTGAACATGTGGTGAATAACTGCAAACCTTGGAGCAAAAAATAATTGATAACACCTCTACATAGGAACCTTGTAATTCTTTTGATTTTTTTAAACTGAAGCATTGGCCCCTTCTATAATTTTTCACCCATACCTGCCAAGAATTAATTTTTACGACGTGGTTGCTAATTTTTGGGGGCATGTCATGCATACCAATGATTTTTTAGTTTTGCCCACCTCTTCTTCGAGTGCTCCAATTGGTTGCTTTAATTTTTTAATTGCTTTTTCCTTTGTGGGGAGTGCGAATGGTTGTTAACGGTTATTTTTGGAAACATGCATTATTGCTTTTTTGCCTTGGAAAGCGTGATGAGTGCCTCGATTGGATGACGTGGGGTGGGAAAAGGAGGTTTGCTAATTTTATGGGCAAGGCATCATGCAAAGTGGAGATTCATTGGAAAAGTAGGCTAAAAAGCCATTTTGGGGGTATTTGCTTTGAAAAGACCTTTCGCGACTATTGATGGTGAGGCAAAGTTTTGGTTCGGAAAGCAAAGGTGCATGGGCGAAAGCAATGGGCTGGGTGAAAGGGTTTTCTATTTTTGGTAAGAAATTTTCTAAGGTGGGCGACCCTCTGAAAGTGGTGTGATGGTGAAAAGTGAAGGAGCGGTTAATGCATGTGGTTTTTTTTTTCGTTTTATGGTTTTTTTATTTTAAGTAAAAAAGGGCCAAGTGTTTCAGAAGTAAAGGCGGCGAGGAGGGATTGCGGAGCAAAAAAGCAATTTCAGAACCCATCCAACGACAAGGCTTTTTCAGGGGGAACTGATGAGTGGTCATTTACCACAGATTTTTGTATCAGAATTACTTCATTTACCTGAATAATTGATATGTTTATGTAAGTTATTATTAATAAAATGCAATTTATTAGTAAAAATGATTAATTATGGTAATCTGACATTTATATTTGATTTGTATCAAATTTGTCCGAGTTCTAAGAAAAATGCAGGAAAAAGCATGGATGATTGATAAAGAAATCATAGAACCTATGGAATGCACCTCGGATGAGAAGAAGAACCATAGCAGTTCGGTAAACAATAGTAATTGATCTTACTAAAGCATATTACTGAAGCATATTACTAAAGCATATTACTAAAGTATATTACTAAAGGTAGTTACTAAAGGTAACTACTGAAGGTAACTACTAAAAGTAATTACTGAAGGTAATTACTAGAGAACAATTACTGGAGAATGTTACCAGCAATTACTATTGACCGTGGACAACACATTACAATGGACGACAACATATATCTTCACTTTTCAACATACCTTGTTTCTCGCATATTATCTACGAGAATATCTTAAGTTGACAAAGTTCTTATTTATTGTAATGAGTTTATTTTGGGACATTTGAAATGTAATCGCAAAATATTGTTAAGACTTCCTGGAATAAAGGAAATAAAGTCTTAACATCTATCTTGCGAGTTAGTTAGAATAGATAGTATCTTGATAGGATTATGTGTAGATGCCACTTGGACCAATAAGAACATTTATAAGTCCAAGTCAAAATAAGAATTATATTAGGTTTTAGATTATTGTTGATTCATGTACAGTCATCAGTCCACAAGTTACGCATGACAAATACGTGGAAGAAACTGTTCAGCATTGTATTAGTTTTAGTATAAAATTACATAGAGGACCTTGAGAGAGGTCTGGGTAGCTAGCATTGGAATAATATTGCATTACAGCTTGTTCTAAGTTAAGTTACAATTCTGAGGAAGCATGTACAGTTGAAGCTCCAGCAATAAAACAACATTTTCTTCAAATATGGTATTTTGTATCAATTTTGTAGTTTGTTTAATCTCTATTTTGTAGATTGTAGATTTATTACCTGCATTCATAAAATATGCATAAATATTAGTATGAAATATAAAACTTAGTTATTGATAAGGTAAATTAGGGGAGAAAGACTTACACTACCACTTTAGGAGGTAGGGCCCACTCCTAATAGACAGTCCCTGAGCTCTCTCGCCCCTGCATTAGATTAGGATTAGTTAGATTTGCATTCTAATTTATATAAAATAAAATAAATTGCACGAGGATCCTCATATCATAAATTAGTTCTTTACATTTAGATTAAAACATATCATAAATTAATTGCAAATAATCAGATGCATCAGTAAATTACATCATTAGTAAAAGTTAGATTGCATTTATTTACTATATCTTGCATAATTCATCCTTGCATAATTTTTATATTTCTTTTTGTACACGTGTACGCATGAATTCTGGAAAGAAAATTGAGCTAGACTTAGTATTAACTCCTACGATATAATCTATACGGGATTGCTACTTTTTAAATCTAACCTTGATTTCCCTCGGATTGATAAAATTAAATGTAAGCTTCTACAGCCGATCATTTTGGCGTCGTTGTCAGGGAAAGTAGCGTCGTAGTAGTTGGTCAGAAAAGTTGCTTGGCAGTGCAAAGCGAGTGGACTTACTTGTACGCATGAGATCATGTGGACACATGGGCCCTTGGTGTGCATACGAGTCAGAGTAGATATTTACGTAGATGGTACACATGAGACCTCCCTACTGTAGATAGGCTACAAAGAGCCCCACCTTACGACGTTGCTAGGTTCATTTTTCATAAGGATTTCATGTTTTACTGCTTTCATAGATTAAATTTCAATTCCTGCAAATTTTAATTTTTGCAAATTTCTTGCTTTGGGTAATTATTATTGTTAAACTAGTTAGGACCTATAAATAAAATTAGGAAGTAGGTGAACACCGAAAGTAACACCCTATTTTTATTCTATAGGAAGTAGTTACATTGAGTGACACAATTGTAATGAAATCCTCCTATCCAAGAAACAATAAGAAGTTACCTTTTATTTCAGCAATTTTATTTTCACCTAATTATTACTAAAGTTAGTTGTATGGATTCATAGACCGTGGATCGCACTTAATTTTAGTAGAATTAGGTCGTAGTTTTCCTAATTTTGCTAAAATAGGTTGTATGGATTCATAGACCGTGGATCACATCTTATTTTAGTAGCATTAGGTCTGTTTAAAATTATATATATTTCTTTTTTTCTTTCCATTTTGTTAAAAGTATATATAAATTCTGAATTTTATATTTAAGTAAACAGTAGGATTGAAAACAAAAAAATCAAAACCCAAAAATAAAAATAAAATAAAATAAAATTAGAAAGAGAAAATAAACAAATGGTTGAAAATAGTCAGATTGAATTCATAGACCTTAGAAAATTTTGATACAACAAGAGGTTAATCTTCTTGTTGATCAAAATTTCATAACAACCAAACCAGAATGGGAAGCACTGTGTGAACGTGTTGACTCTATCAACGAAAGATCAGAAGAACTTAAGAAGATAAAAAGGATTAATATAGCAAAAAATTTAAGGGTAAATCATCCTACACCTTATGATAATCTGGGAATAAGTTGTGAAAATTGGCTTTGGGATAGAAGAGCAATAGTAAATCCAGCAATTTATCCTTGGAATCAATACCTTGAGGATTCCCTCACTGTTCACAATTTTCTTGCAGAAATAGAGAGGAGAGAATTAGCCCTGCAATACAACAAGAGATACTATAGAATTCCTAGAGTTGTACGTTTTAGAGAATTGTGCCAAGAATTACGTTACGAACTACAGTTTGGAATTCCTAATCCTATCACAATTAAAGCTTATCTTGTTCAGCTAATTCAATTATTGATAGATTATTTTAATTTCGAAGAGGAACATTTCATGACACCAGACCAACTTGATCCAATCAACGATATACATAAATTATTCAAAGAAGATTAGACATAGTGCTTGAAAAAATAATAATAATAATAATAATAGGTTTAGAACATACATGAACAGACCTAGAGACTCTAAAGGAAGATTTATAAAAACTAATAAAATAGAAAAATCCCCAAGAGACTTTAGAGAACCTGGGATTTTTAAAATAGTAAAAACTGAGGCTACATCATCAACCAATCAAGCTGAAATCCTAGATCAAGATCCCAATACATATTTATTGTCCGATCTAGAATTTGACAACTACATAGATCCCTCTTCTATTTTTACTGAACCTATACCTGAACCAATTCTTGAATTCCTATATTCAGGAATGGCTGATGCACAAAGTGAAATAGGAGAAGAAAACCGTGGAAATGAGAGACAAAGGCAAGAGAGACAAAGACAAGATCAGGGGAAATTAGACAAAGAAAAACATTTCCTTTCCCAATCTTACATACAGAAGATGGAACAAGGGAACCTAAATCAATCTCTATTTCTGTATTGCCTACTTTTCATGGAAAACCCCATGAAGATCCTGATGCTTTTCTTTTTGAATTTGAAGTAGTATGTCAAGCTTATTTTTACACTACCAATGAGAAAAAGTTAATATTATTTCCTTCTACTCTTAAAGATGCCACTTTGAGATGGTTTATGGGTCTAGGAGAAGGAGTTTGTAATCGTTGGGATGGAGAAAATGGATTAAAACAAATATTCCTTGAAAGATATCAAGATTATTGTAGAGTTAGGGATAAGAAAGCTGAGATTTTTCGTATGAATAAAAAAGAAGATGAATCTTTGGAAGATTATCTTGAGAGATTTCAATTTGTAGGATCTAGAATAAATATAGATCTTGAAGAAGAAATCCTAAAAGAACTTTTTCTGAAAGGTTTAAAGGAAGATGTTCTTGAAATCTTAAATCTTATGGCAAAAGGAGATATTCATTCTATATCACTTGAGGAGATTATAAATATTTGTAGAAACTATTCAAGAAACAAACCTTTGAGAGGTAATAAATACATATCTACAGGAGTAGGAGTGACAAGAGCCAAAATTGGAAATATGTTGGAAGGTTTAAAAACTGATTTATTGAGTAATTTTACCTCATATTTGGATTTAATGGATAAAAATACAAAGGATAGTGAAGAAATTTACTGCCATAGATGTAGGAAAAAGCACAATTCAAGAGAATGTCCTCTCAACATAACAAATATCTCCAATATTTCTGCTTGTTGCCAAATTTGTGATAAAAATCATAAAACTAAAAAATGTAAGTATATCTCTGTTGTTAAAGCTGCCATAAAAGAACCTGAAGTAGAAGAGGCAGAAGATGTTTATTTTGTTGCTCAAATATGAAATGGTCCATTTAATGGCCCATCAAATTGGTCAAACCCTAGTTATCCCAACCAACAAAGGCCTAATCAATGGTCCAATACACCAAACTGGACTAATTGGAACTCTTACAACCAAGATTGGAACATACCCCCATGGGCTCAATTTATGGCTAACTCTTATGGAGGACAACCCCCATGGAATCAAGGAACACAAAATCAAAATATGCCTGGTTGGAATAATAGTGGCCAATATAATCAAGGTGGCACTAATTGGTCTCCAAATACAATGCAACAACAAAATTCTCAAAATCAATTTAGGGGATAAAATACTCAGAACTCACCTCAAAATAGACTTCTACCACCTCCAAACAATAATAATAATCCTCCTAAGAAATTACCTCTTCCAGCTCAACCAGTTCCTAACCCTAATAACAATAAAAATGTCCAACAAGTCTATGAAACAAATGAAACATGTTCTATATCTATAGCACCATGTCAACAAATTCAATTAAGATCAGGAAAGGTGTTGGAAGATAATGTCACTCTCACAAAATATGATGATCCTATTGAAAACTTGGTTGAAAATGAAAATGACAACAAGAAGGAAACAGAAAATCAACTAGAAAATATTCCAACCAAACAACAAGAAATCCAAACAAGTAAGGAAATAGAAGTACCATTTCCTCAAAGATTGGCAATACCAAAAGAACCATCCAAGCCAACCTTTAATTTTCTTCAAGAAATAGAAGGCGTTACTATTAAAATTCCTTTATTACAAGCTATCAAGGATATACCCATCTATTCTAAACTTATCAAAAATATATGTTCAAAGAGTAAAAAGAAGAATGAATTTCAAACTATTCAAGTCATTGGACAATTATCTGAGATGATGATAGGAGATAGGTTAGTACCCAAATATACAGATCCTGGAATACCTATACTCACTGTGCATATTGGAAACATAACATTACAAAATGTTTTGGTTGATTTAGGAGCCGCTATTAATGTTATGACCAAAGAAACAACAGAATCCTTAGGGATGCATAAACTACAATTAACTTCTATTGTGCTTCAACTCGCTGATAGATCTACTATTAAGCCTAAAGGAAAATTAGAAGACATTATGGTCTCAGTAAATTCATGGGAATACCCTGTAGACTTTATAGTCCTACAACCCAAAAATAAATTAGGGGGACATCCCTTAATTTTAGGACGACCATGGCTTGCAACAACTGATGCTTACATTAGTTGTAGATCAGGAAACATGACTATTTCTAATGGCAAGGATACAAAAGATCTTAGTTTATTCCCTAAATCACCAATAGAAGAAGAATTTCCAAAACAGTTGTGGTATGATTTTCCTCATGAATATGATGATATCCAAACTTTATCAGTTAATGTTCTAATCGAAGAACTTGAACAAGAAGTTGAGGGACCCTTACCATTATTGTTAGAAAATCAACAAGAAGAACAAGGTCAAAACAATAGTTATTTATCTGAATCTTCTATTTATGAAGCAAGCACAAGTCAATCTCAAATGGAATCATATGGCTATGATTTGAATATTTTTGAACATGAAGTAAATGGGATAGATGCAAATACAGAAAAATGTAAACAAATAGATATTATACCAGGAAGAACTCTTAACATCAATAATGAACTCCTGAGCATACAAGAGTCACAATTGGTAGATATGCTTAAAAAGCATCAATCAACATTTGCATGGAACTATGAAGACATGAAGGGTATCCACCCGAATGTATGTACTCATCGAATATTTATTCAGGAAGGTTGTAATCCTGTAAGACAACCCCAAAGACGATTAAATCCAGCTATGAAAGAAATAGTTAAAGAAGAAATCATTAAACTCTTAAATGCAGGATTTATATACCCAATTTCAGATAGCCAATGGGTATCACCTTTGGTGATAGTCCCTAAAAATAATGGTAAATGGAGAATTTGTGTTGATTATAGAGAATTGAACAAAGTAACCAAGAAAGATTATTTTCCCTTACCATTTATTGATCAAGTCCTAGATACCTTGGCTGGAAAGAAATATTTTTGTTTTCTAGATGGTTTTAGTGGGTATAATCAAATCTCCATAGTTGAGGAAGATCAAGAAAAAACAACTTTCACATGTCCTGTAGGAACTTATGCTTATAATGTTCTACCTTTTGGATTATGTAATGCACCTACAACTTTTCAAAGAGTTGTGTTAGCTATATTTGCTGATTTAACAAATGAATGCGTGGAAGTTTATATGGATGACTTCACAATATATGGTACTACTTTTGAAGAAACTTTATTAGGATTGCAAAAAGTTTTAATAAGATGTCAAGAGCAAAATATCTCTCTAAGTCATGAAAAGTGTTTTATGATGATGAGAGGTGGCATTGTTCTAGGACATTATATATCACAATATGGTGTTAAAGTAGACCCTACAAAAATACAAGTTATTCAAACTCTTCAACCTCCAAAGACACAAACCGAGGTGAGAAGTTTCTTAGGACACGCAGGATATTACCGTAGATTCATTAAATATTTCAGTAAAATTGCTACTCCTATGCTTAAGCTCTTAACTAAAGACAGTGAATTTAATTGGACAAATGCATGTCAAAAAGCCTTTGACGAAATAAAAGAAAGATTGACTACTGCTCCAATTTTAAGAGGACCAAATTGGGAATTACCATTCCACATACATTGTGATGCTTCAGGTTATGCAATAGGAGCAGTATTGCAACAAATAGAAAATAAAATACCTTATGCTATCTATTATGTAAGCAAAAATTTGCATGGAGCTAAACTTAATTACACTGTTACAGAAAAAGAATTTTTAGCTGTAGTTCATGCTCTCAATAAATTTAAACATTACATAACAGGGTATGAAGTATTTGTTCACACTGATCATTCTGCTATTAGATACTTAATGAACAAAGCAACAGTAGGTAGTAGAGTGATTAGATGGCTTCTTTTACTACAATAATTCAATGTCACAATTATAGATAAGGCAGGAAAGGATAATGTTATTGCTGATCATTTATCTCGCATGCAAATCCTTGATGACAATGAGTTAATACCTAATAATTTTCCAGATGAACATTTATTTGCTCTTTCTATTTTTACCCCTTGGTATGCTGATATTGTAAATTATTTAGTAACAGGAAGAACACCTCAACATTTTACACCTCATGAGCATAGGAAATTAATACATCAAAGTATTCCTTTTATGTGGATTCATGGAAATTTATTTAAAAGATGTCCAGATCAAATAATTAGAAGATGTGTACAAGAAAATGATGTATATGATATTATTAGGGCAGCACATGAAGAACCTTGTGGAGGTCATTATGCCACCCAAAGGATAGTTAACAAAATATTTCAAACTGGGTACTTTTGGCCTACTATGAATAAGGATGCTCATCGATTTATTGATAGATGTGATGCTTGTCAAAGAGCTAGCAAACCTACACCCTCTATGGAAATGCCTTTGGTTCCACAAATAGCTCTTGAACCATTTGAAAAATGGGGAATTGATTTTGTTGGACCTATAGACCCTCCAAGTGATGGTAATAAACACATACTTGTATGTACAGATTATGTTACCAAGTGGGCTGAAGTTAAAGCTCTTCCACGAGCTCAAGCTGAACTAGTAGCTGATTTTCTTTATGAAAACATAATGCAACGCTTTGGAGCACCAAGAGAATTAGTTTCAGATCATGGACCTCAATTTACCTCCAATGTGATTGATTATTTTGTTAACATTTATCAAATAAAACACAAGAAAACCTCACCATATCACCCTCAAGCTAATGGACAAGTAGAAGTTACAAATAGAGAGCTTGAAAAGATTATCACAAAAATTGTAACTATTAATAGGGGTGATTGGAATGAGAGATTAAAAGAAGTTGTATGGGCATATAATACAACTTGGAAAACTACCACAGGTTTATCACCATATGAAATGGTTTATGGAAAACAAGCCATCATGCCCATTGAATTTGAAATAGAAACACTCCGCACATCGGTACAACTTAATATGAATTTGGATAATGCACAAAAAGAAAGGTTGGAAAAGTTAAATATTTTGGATGAAAGAATATTAGAAGCCTTGCATAGAATAGAAATAACTCAACAACAATGAAATAAATGGCATGATAAACATATTGTACCACGTACATTTCAATCAGGAGATTGGGCCTTGTTATTTGATTCTCGTTACCAAGATTTTCAAGGTAAATTAAGAACAAGATGGCTAGGACCCTATGAAATTGAGGAAATATTTGGAAATGGTACAGTTAAGCTTAAGCCTATAGATGATTCAACAAGAAAATTATTAGTAAATGGCCATAGGCTTAAAATTTATAGGAAGCCATTATCTAAGGAAGAATTCATACATCAGTTTAGACAACATACTAATTTGCAATGTATTTCTGAACTACAATCAACTACTATTCAATAAACTCTTTCTTTGAAAAAATATACCTATATATACATATACATATATATAATAATATAATTATTATATCAAAATAAAAATGATTATGCTTCCTTTATTTCATCATGAAGTATCTACATTTCTTTTTATTTTTCAGTCTTCAAAGTTTTTCAAGAAAATTCTTTATTTCAAACTTTGTAGAGAAATGATGACCACATGATGTATAGTACCTTGTTGCTAGATGAAATCTAGGTATTTTTCAAATACTCAAATTATATCTGGTATATTGAACAAAATTCTCATTGAAAATAGAACAAATATTTTGAAATGTTATGAGTAACTTCTAGATGATTAAGTTTTCTCTTTTAACCACACACACATACACATTTAAAAAAAAAAACATTGTGAAGTTTTGGAAAATTAACTCATGTATTATATTTGCCATAAGTGAAAATTTTCCCTTGCTTATCTATTTATACGCATGGTCTAGATTACTAATGAATTGGCAAAAGGACAAGCTCGCCCTCTTCCATAAAAAAAAAGAAAAAAAAAAAAATTTTCCCTTGCTCCTCATCTAATCGAGCAAGTATCCCCATAAATTCTTGTTTCTCCTCAAAATAAACAAGAATCCTACAAAGAAAAACATATATTCTTGCTTCTCTTCAAAATAAGCAAGAACCTCAAAAAGCACTACAAAATCCCTTGCTAAGCAAGTATCCCAAATAAAGCATAATAAAAAGGGGCAAAAAGAGCTTGAATCCCTAGAATTCTTAGTATTTCAAATGCCATGGGATATTTTTATTAAAGTATCCTTACATATTAGCAATAAGTCTGGACAAGACCTATAGATGCTTATAAGATCAGCTAGCTTTTGGCATGTATAATCCTTGTTGTTTTTAATCCTTACTCATAATGGGGAATGAACCTTCACTGCACACACAATTGGTTTTGAAAGAAAACTTGAAAATACTAGGACAACTTTAACACTAAATTGATTTGTGATAGAAGTAAATGAAGTTTGTTTCAGCATTTCTAGAATGTTGTTTGACAACCTTGAAGAATCAACCTAGAAACATCATATGCAAAGATCAATAGTAAAATCTTATGACAGTACTATGATTTCAAATTCTCTACAAAAACATGGCTTATATCCATCACATTTTATCCTTTACAAATCCATATTAATATTCATTTCACTTTCAGATATCCTAGATGACTGACATCAGAAACTTCTTAATGACATACAAGAAGCACAATCTCAAAAATTATAAATAACCCCCGTATATAAAATATTATTATTACTATCCATAAAATAAATAAGTACCTTTCCCTTTGTTTTGGCTATATAGCCAAAATTAAAGTTTGGGGGGAGGATAAATAAAGATATACATAGCTTATAATATAGTTTGGGGGAAGAAGAAAAAAAAAGGTAAAGTATTCCTCTAATCCTAATAGTGGTTTTGGTAGATGCCTTTCATAAGTATCTTCCATAAGTGTCTTCCGTAAGTGCCTTTCATAAGTATTTTCTGTAAACATCTTATGTAAGTAGTTTCTGAAAGTATTTTCCATAAACATCTTATGTAAGTAGTTTATGTAAGTATCCTCCGTAGACACCTTCTATAAAATAATTGCTTTCATATAGGTTTCTGTAAAATACCATTATCAGTAATATTATTCCGTAATATTTGTAATTATCATTTGTAAAAATCTAATATATATAAATATTATTTAAATTATAATAAATAATCATAAAAATAAAAAATTTATATAACAAATATTAATATATATAACTTAATATATTTTATATAACTATATTACTTTATATATAATAAATATATATTAATATTATATTATAAATATAATTATATTTAACATATACTATAATATCCGAAATAATATAACACATAAAATATATCTTATATATCATATGTTATAAAATATATATAATAAACTATATAACATATATACTATATATTATCATATATTATAATATAATATATACGACACAATTAACAAGAAATAACCTTTATAGTTGTCGCAAACGAAGAAAGGTGGCAGAAATCAAACGTGCCATGTATCAGGTTTTAAAATACTCCAATCGCGTATACGCATGCAGAGCACAACATGAACCATTGATCCTATAACTTAATCAACGGACTATATTTATAATTTCATTTTTCTCCAACCAATAGAATACGAGGACGCGGATAAGCTCTCTCCATCGTTGATTGCACAAAAATTGGTGGTCACAATTTTTTTTTTGTTAAGTAGCGTTTGTATTTACAGCGGGTTTTAACTAGGATCCCAAAACCTGATTACATAAGAGTTGGTAATAACATGCCGATAATAAGCCATTACAACAAAATTTTGGGCCCAAGGCACCAATACCCTGAAAATGAAAAACAAACAGAAATCCCGCCCAGCGGGAACAGGTAAATTTGAACAATCCCGCCCAGCGAGAAACCACCAATTTTGAAGGAAGGTAAGTTTGAAGATCCCGCCCAGCGGGGAGCAGCTGAAAACCGCCATCGTGTAAATCCCACCCAACAAGAAGCAGCAAAAAACCATTATAATATAAATCCCGCCTAGCGGGAAGCAGTCAAAAAACCACCAAAGAGTGAATCCCGCCGAGTGGGAAGCAGCATAAATCCATCCCAGTGTAGATCTCGCCCAGTGAAAAGCAGCAAAAACCTCTACCAAGTGAATCCTGCCTCTTGAGAAAACCAGCAAGAAATGAGAAAAACCCGCCCAATGGGAAACCCAGTGGTTTTGGAGAATCCCGCCCCGCGGGAAACCATCCTGCCCAAAAAAAAGGGGGAATCCCGCCCAGTAGGAAGTAGCTAAAAACTAGAAAAGAGGAGATCCCACCCATCGGGAAGCAGCCAAAAAGCACCACCAAGAGAATCCCGCCCCCAGGACAACCAGCAGGAAAAGACAATAGGTTAAGGGACCAGGGATACAGGGACTGGGGATCCTAAGTGGGAAGAGGTAACAACCACAAAGATGGGATCCCTGGGAGCCTAGCCTAGGGGATCCAGGGTTTGCATGCATAGATCATATCCCCCAAGATTTGAAAAATGCAGCAGAACCCAGAGAACCCCAACAACAGGGGCCAAGAATCCCATCCTTGCATAGGAGAAACTTTAGGGAACTGGGACTGAGGCTGGGAATAGCCCAGGCAGAGAAAAAGCCCCCCCAAGGCCAAAAAAATGCCCAGGGTGTCCACCAAGGAGCAAAACTAGCACGAAGAAGCCTCCAAGCAAGAAATCAAAGAGGGCCATCCCCACAGGGATAGGACCAACAACAGCCACAGGATCCTAGAGAGGATTCACTAGCAAAAAGGGGAAAGAGGCCCCCCAGACCACCCCCAAAGCAGTAAGGACCTCAAAGGAAACCCTAGGAAGCCGTCAAAAACCCAACCAATCACCCCCACCACCCAAAGAACCGTAGGGAACCAGATCCATGCCAAAAACCTACAGAAAACCCCAGGGGGAAGCCTGAGGGAAAAAAAGGAAGGGATCCCAAAAACAACAAGGAACCCTGGGAAGCACCAGGCCAAAAACTCAAACAAGGGAACCCTGACCGACTGGGAGAGGTGCAGAAAGAGGAGAAGGATCTCCCTCAAGGAGATCATCTACAACAAACAATCCCAAGGAGGGATGACCTAGGAAGAGCCAGGGACTGGGTAGGAACTAGGGACCAGGGGATGGAGAGCAAGGAAGGGATTGGAACCCTCCCTTATCTACCATTTTCCCCTTAAAAAATTGGGTAGTTTAGAAGCCCCAAGAACCTAGCTCTATGGCCAATCGTAGTTGTCCCATCCAAGTATACCACATGGCATCAATCACAAGGGGGTTGAATTATTAATACATCCACAGGTTGGGCATAGGGAAAATGGAGCCTTGTCGACCTCTACCAGCACATAAGACATTTACCAGTTATGCCTACATATCCAAAAGGGTGGAGGTAGTGGAAATGGAACCTAGGTCAACCATAACCAGCACCCAGGGCATTTACCAATTGCTCTACGCATGCGGATTGATGGTCACAATTTAACTCAAACAAACACAAGGTATATTTGATTATAATTGCATTACTTTTGATTGTAGGGTTAGGTGGGTTGACGAACAACCTGCGTCGTTGATCAAGTCATGCTTAAACCACCTTTGTTTTCAATTCGTAATTAGGGTAAATCCTTCACCGACTATTAAAAGTAGAATAAACCTCCATCGTCGATCATAGCTCAGGGTAAACATCGATGAAACTTTAGGGTAAAAGGTGGCTAGAGTTCTCACCACAAAACACTTGTTTCTATTTTGCATGCGGCCATGTAGATGGAAATCACTAAAATTTTCACCAGATTCTGGCTAGAATTCTTAGGGTTTCTTGCAATTCGATTGATGTGTTTTAGTTTAACACCCTGCAATTCTCTGTATTCGGATAAACTATGGAGGCTGGTAATGAAAGGTGACTAAAATTTAATTACATAAAGGTGGCCAAACCCCTTTTTTCTCTGTGATTGCGACAGGTCAAAATAATTTCCTTTTCCTTATTACTTTTATGTTCTTTATTATTAAAAAGATATTTCCTATTTATAATTAGGTTTTTCTGAGGATTAGGCAAAACAATATTTATAATTTGGTTTTTCTGAGAAAAATTGGATATTAGGGTTTCTACGAAAGCCATAATTTAAAAAAAATATTTTTTTTTAGGGGCATAATCTCTGGTTTAGGACTGCAATTGTTTGAAAACCCTGAAATTATTTAGGAGAAAATGAAAATTTTACACTTTTAACCTGAAATTTTGTTCTTTCGCCACCGAGCATTTTTATTTTTTTCATTTCTTTAAGATTATATTTTGAAATTATTTAAGGGAAATGAACTTTCTTTATTCTGGGTAAAATTCGATTATAATTTTGGGAAATTTTTGAAAAAACGCATTAATCTGTAAGATTTTAGATTATGTGATGCACACTCTACATAATGTATTTTGTATATGTATATTTTATGTTTTGCTTTTTGTACATCTTACTTTTTTTAATATACCTTGTATTTTCACTTATGTGTTGTATTCTATACATTTTTGGTATTAGTATAAATAATAATAATAAAAAGGTTATATATATATATAGAAAATAATAAGGATTCTTGTTGGCCTCTAAAACAAACTCTGTGTACTCGAATATTGTAGGATTTTTGGGTGATTAAAACTTTCTCAATACCCAGATACCACGATGCCTAAACCTGTGTTCCAAAAGCGTAGTGAGCCATGTTTTGTTGATACACAAAGTTCAAGCAATTCCGTAATTGAATTATTCAAAAATGCTCGCTAGTGGGAGGCACTTACTAAGTTCAAAGGGCATGATATAGGGGTAGCAAGACAGTTTATTTTAAATTGTAATCCCAATACGATGATCACCCATGTTGGAGGTTTGCAATTAACATTAAACCCAAGTCTGATTTTTGAAATTCTAAATTTACCTGAGGAAGTGTCAGTCAGTTGGTAAATAAATTTGATGAGAAATGCACAATTTTAAGGGATAAAGAAGGATCAATCAAGGGAGTTGCAACCTCTACACTTCCTCTTCTTTGGCAGGAGGCAGTTTTCCTCATCATCAAATTTTTTATTCTCGAAGGATGAATGTCCATTCTGTTAGCCTATCATATTTGGATGTTGGTTAATTTGAAATATCCTAACAAAGATGATTGTGTTATTAATATTCCCTATTTCCTGTTTCAATCATTGAAATCAACAGTTCTAAGGGTTAAACCAAAAGCTCCTTAGGAAAAACCTAAGCTACACTTGATTTCTCACCATGGTCTGATTAAATTAATTATCTTGAAAAAGACTCATGAAGTAAAGGCATCTTGGAGCTGAATTGTGGAAGAATTCAATGTACCTAAATACTTAGAATCCTCTAAATCTAAAAAATAAAAACCTACAAAAGAAGAACATGACTCTAATATCCAGGATGAGGAACCTGAAAATCCGAAGAAAAAATGTAAAAATATGAAAGTCAAAATCCAACCCAGAAAGCAAAATAAAATAGTAGAAAACTATGAGGATGAACAAGGGCAAGAACTACCTGTAAGCGAGTCTGCTATAGAGACCCTGTCCTACCTTAAAGCACAAAATACAGTACTTCAAATAAAAATTGATAGGTTAAAAGAAGACTTTATAAAACAGTGTAAAATTGTTCAGTGAGCTCTTTTTGTTCAATTGAATTAATTAAATAACTTTTTGTGGATAATATTGTGAGACCTGCGGACTCCTTTAACCGATCGCCACCTGTTGAAACTTCCCCACCTAAAAGTTCTACCTTCGGGAAAAATCCTAAGAAATCGATCAATTTTAGTAAGCAAATGTCTACTAATAAAATAATTGACTTTTCTAAGGTTCTTGAAGAAGATAGCTCCCAGCATATCCATAATTTTTCTCAACTAAATCAACCTAAAAATTTGAATTCGCCAGCTAATACAGAGAATGCATTAAAAGGCCTTACCCTGAATGTAGGGATGTCTTTGGAAGTTGATCTGATGGTACATAATGAAGAACTCCATTATTCACCAGCAAATGATGTAGAGCAAAAGGGAAGTGCTCAGGAGGTCAAACATATTAAGACAATTATGGTGGAGATGCTAGTTACAACCACTACAGCAGTTGTAGACCAGAGAGCTAAGGGATAGGTACAACAAGTTAAAAAGGAACGAAAACAATCGGGAGCAAGACCCCGATCTTATAGAATTTCTTCTAGACGCTTATCGCAACAGGCTCAAAAATAGTAAAACAGTGACATAAAACTTTTATTCAGACTTATATTTTATTTTATATGGTATTGAAGACAATTTTTATTTGTATATTTGTATATAAGTGGATGGACAATTAGTATTGCAAAAAGATAAAAAAATTTTCTTTGCTATTAAAATATTTATAGATTGCATTATATTTAGTATATGATCTGTAAGAATATCATTTCATTTTTACTTTATCATTTCTGATTATTTTTGTTCTTTGTAATTATGTTTTTTTAGAAAGAAAAAAAAATTGTATCTATGCAGACTGTTACAGTTCTGATTAAAATATATTTGTTAGATTGTTACAGTTCTGATTTTTGTTAGATTGCTATAGTTTTATTTGAAATATATGTTTATATTCAGACTATTATAGTTTTGATAAAATATATCTATCTGTGTGTGAACTGTTTTGAAAATTCTGACACAAAAATGTATGTGTTATAAATTCTAATACTCATTTAGAATTCTGATTATAATGTTTTTCTGAATATGTAATGCACGATTCAAACTATTATTTCCCTTTCATTTAAATTTTTCTGTATGCATGAGGACATGCATAAAATTCAGTTTGGGGGAATGATGAGTGGTCATTTACCACAAATTTTTGTATTATAATTACTTCATTTACTTGAATAATTGATATGTTTATGTAAGTTATTATTAATAAAATGCAATTTATTAGTAAAAATGATTAATTATGATAATCTGACATTTATATTTGATTTGTATCAAATTTGTTCGAGTTCTGAGAAAAATCCAAGAAAAAGCATGCATGATTGATAAAGAAAACACAGAACCTCTAGAATGCACCTCGGACGAGAAGAAGAACCATAGCAGTTCGATAAACAACAATAATTGATCTTACAAAAGCATATTACTAAAGCATATTACTAAAGTATATTACTGAAGGTAGTTACTGAAGGTAACTACTAAAGGTAACTACTAAAAGTAATTACTGAAGGTAATTACTGGAGAACAATTATTGGAGAATGTTACCAGCAGTTACTATTGACCGTGGATGACACATTACAATGGACGACAACAAATATCTTCACTTTTCAACATACTTTGTTTTTCGTATATTATCTATGAGAATATCTTAAGTTGACAAAGTTCTTATTTATTGTAATGAGTTTATTTTAGGACATTTGAAATTTAATCGCAAAAGATTGTTAAGACTTTATGGAATAAAGGAAATAAAGCCTTAACATCTATCTTGCGAGTTAGTTAGAATAGATAGTATCTTGATAGGATTATGTGTAGATAGTTAAGCTCATTTTTTTGTTTTCCAATTCTTCAAGAACTCCCTAGTTAAGCATATTTTACATGGAGTAGTACTCAGATGGGTGACCTCCTGAGAAGTCTCGGGTTCTAACCAATTTTTCACCTCAAATATTTATTTATTTTTTTTAATTTTTTTAACCAAAAAGAAACATTAAATAAAAATATGTACATATTTACATTCATAGTCTCGATTTTCACTGGTAGTAGGCCTTCAAATGAAGACCATTGATCGAAATTGGTAATGCATGACCATCCATATCTTGCAAATAAAATTAGTTAATTTGATTGACACCTAGAATATGGAATGGACCCTCCCACATTACCTTGAACTTGTGGTTTTTACCAGGATTTGCCTTGTTTTCGTTCCACTTCAATACAAGATCACCAACCTTTAAGGTCCTTTAAAAAACATTCTTATTGAACCACTTCTTCGTCATTTGAGCATGCTCTATGAAGGCCTTGTATGATTTCTTCCTTTCTTCCTCCAACTGTAAAATTTGAGCCAACCTTGTGCTCATGGAGTCAGACTCATCGTCCTCATCATAAAGCAAATGCCAGGTTTGGAGGGTTGGCAATTCGATATGGATAGGCAAGACTGATTATTTACTATATACCAAGGAATAAGGAGACGTATTGATGGATTTTTTCACTGAGATGCAATCATCCCATAATTCTTGGTTCAAGAGTAGGTGCCAGCTTTGCTTATTATCGCCAAGGATTCTCTTCAAAATTTTGAGCAGGTTCTTGTTTGTAGACTTGGCCAGACCATTCCCTTGCGGATAGTAGTTAGATGAAGTTTTTAAATAAATTCCTTACTTACCCGTGAATTTACTGATTTTGGTTTCTATGAAGGGAGTTTCATTATCTATTATGATTGCATCTGGGACACCAAAGCAGGTGATCAACCCTTCAAGGAAATTGATGACCATGGCCTGGCCTGCTTTCTTGGTTGGGATTCCTTCAGTCCATTTGGTGAAGTAGTCAGTCATAGTCAGGATGTACTTTTATTTGGCAGATGAATTAGGATCAATGACCCCAATAAAGTCTAAGCCTCATTATTGAAATGGTGCTTCTACTTGAATCAGGTGGAGGGGCAATGATGCATTCTTGTTCCTATCGACATATCTTTGGAACTTATCATAGTTTTGAATGGCTTTGAAAGCATCTACAAAGAAAGTGAGATAGAAATATCCTACTTTAATGATATTCAATACCATGGGTCTGCTTGCATAATGACCTCCCAAAAATCCAGAATGGAATTCTTGTAGAATTTTATCCTTCTCTAATTCTTTTACACATCTGAGAAGAACTTCATCGATTTTTGTATGAAACAATCCATTTGGCAGTAAGATATACTTGAGGGCCTATAATCTAAATCTCCTTCTTTGTGAGGCATTAAGATGTGAAGGACACCTTCCTAAATTAAAATATTTGACCAGGTCCTCTGTCCAATCTTGGTCAACTGCAGAATGATTGGAAAAATTATTGTTACCCACTACATATTCATATTCATAAACTATGGATTCGAAGGTAGCACTCCTTGCAAGTTATTGGCACAATGCTCAGCCTTGAACAAGTTTGGTTGGTTGGATCTCAATATCATAATCCTGGATTTTGGAAACCCAACTAGCTCTCCTATCTCTAAGTTCTCCCTGGATGATAAAACTTCAGATGTCTGGATGAACAACATAAACTATTGTCTTGCTTTGTGAAACAAAGTATCAAAACTTCTTTAGAGACTATATTACTGCATACACCTACTTCTCAATGAAGTTATACTTCTCTTCATGTGGTTGGATGACTTGGCTTAGGAAAGCAATTGGGTGCTCATTCCTATCATCTCCTCTCTACGTGAGCACCGCTGCATAAATTTCTTGCTCACCAATAGTATACAAGATAAAATCCTTGGAATAGTCAGGGTTTACCAAGATCGAGGCTTGAGCAATTCTTTCTTTGATCTCCTTGAATGATTGCTTCCTCTGCTTAGTCCAATTAAACTCAACATTTTTCTTTAAGATCTCAGTCATTGGCTTTACCACTTGGGAAAAATAAGCAACAAATTTTCAAACAAAATTAATCTACCCAAATAATGATTTCAAATCCTTCTTATTGGCTAGTAATAGAGGCTTCAAAAGAGCTTAGGATCTAGTTGGATCAATAGCTAAACCATTTTTTGAAATGACAATTCCTAGGAGCTTTCCCTCCTTCATAGAAAAATGGACTTCTTCGGATTGATGGATATTCCAAACTCCCAACACTTTTCAAACACTTGCCTTAAATGAGAGTCATGCTCCTCCCTATTGTGAGAGAAAATAGTCATGTCATCCAAATAAATTACAATAACATGATTTAAAAACTCACCAAAAGCTACATCCATCACCCTTTGAAAGGTTTCTCAGACATTTGAGAGTCCAAATGACATTCATTGATAAGCAAAGGTTCCCCATTTTGTGGTGAACATTGTTTTATGTTGGTCCTCATACTTGATCTAAATTTGGTTATATCTAGAGAATCCATCCAACAAAGAGAATATCTGAGAACCTACGACTACGTGAAGAATCTGGTTGATCTGAGGTAAATGATAATAATCCTTCAGTGATGCTTGGTTCAAATTTTGAAAATCCATGCACAAGAGAATATCTCCATTCTTCTTTCGTACTGGGACCATATTTTCCACCCAGGTTGAATGCTTGATTGGGTAAATGATCTTAGCATCCAACATTTTTAGTAGCTTCACTTTCATCAACACTTCAATATTAGGATTGATCGATCTCTTTTTTGTCTGAAGGGTTTCACCCCATCCTATAGCTCAATGGTATGTTCTATCACATCTTTGTTATATCCCTTCAGATCATGGTAGCTCCAAGAAACAATGTCAAGAAATTTGTGGCACAAGTCCTTGGTCTGATCTAACTCTTTGGGAGTACAATTTTTTCCAATATTGATTAATTTTTGTGGGCTCAACTACATTTCAGTGTACTCCCTCTCATCCACTTTGATCCTATGCTTTTTTGCTCTATCATTTTGATCAAAGAGGCTCTCGAGTATAATCAATCCTTTTGGTATATGATTATTCCTGAGTTGAATTAACCCTTTGGCTTCCTCCTCATCAAGCGTTCTCTCTTCCACAGTACTTGTTTCCCTTATCAAAAAATTTATAATTTGCTCATCGCTTTTGAACACTTTCCAGTAGATGTTCTTGTCCGAGGCCAAGGATCTATAAACCAACCTTATGATCTTAGGTTTCCTCAATACGTGTTCAATCGAAGAGAAGTTTGCACCAAGGGATTATAGGAGATCAACATGTTTGTTCTACTCCCATGAGATTACTTGGAAATTCAACAATGTGTAAGCCTCAAACATGTCTCTGGCTTTGTTATGGTACACCTTGCGATAGTGTTGCTTGGATATGCACTTGTTCATTACTTGGTTTACAATTAATTTAGAATTGCTAAAAATCTACAACTATTTAATTTCCAACTTCTCTGCTTTCTTCAAACCTAGGCACAATGCTTCATACTCGAAAGCATTGTTGGTACAACTCCATGTCAATCGGTATGAATAATTTTTTTGTATGCCAGAGGAAGAAATGAGAACAATCCCTACTCTTGCACCATTCTTACATCTTGCACCATAAAAATACAGCTTCCATAATAAATTGATAACAGGATCTTGATCATGAGACACCTTCACTTCAACCTTTTTGGGCTTGGTAATGGTGTAACAACCAATTTTGGTCTCCATAATGGCATTAAAATCGAGCATTGAAAACTCATCTTCTAAGCGAAGCTCATCCAGAACTTCATCCATCAAATCAAGTTCTTCCAATTCCTTAATTACCATGTTGATAGAGTTTGTGGACTTTTCTTCCTCTTCAATATTCTCTATATGAAAAGTAGAAGGTTTCTCATTGTAAATTTGGATTCTTCTCCCTTTAAAAGGAATCTCTAGGTGAGAATAATCTAGAGAAAGGTAGCCTCCCAGCTTGGCAGTGAATTCTCTTAACAAACACATACTGACATATGGCTCCAAATAAACCATAACTACCTCTTGAATTACCGTGATCTAAGGTATACTATGTAGGACAATGGGTATATCCTTGATGACACCCACTATTTTTATGGGAGTTCCATCCAACTACAATACACCAGGGCTACTCCTTGTATACTCCATACCCATGACTTCGCAAACTACCTTTGGCATGATAATTATCGCAACATTAGAATCAATCATGCAATTGTGCACGATCCAACCCTCCATCCTGAGATATAAATAGAAAGGGGGTGGTCTATTATTTTCATTGGCTAAAGTAGTTAATTTTTGAGTAAAAATTGTCTGAGTAGGATTCTTTCTTTTATCTTTTACAAAATTCAACGATTATTATAACAAATCGACTTACCCATGTAACTACAATGCATCATAAAGACTAACCTTGGCTGAAATCTTCATCAATTCCTCGACAATGTTGTATGTGGATGTACTGGACTCATTTTCGTTGGTGACCTCGTATTTACTCTGATATTGTTGTATGGATTCTACCATTTGATATTTATTCAAATATGGGTACTTCAGTTTTTCTTTGGCTTGTTCCTCCATTTTAGATCTTGCCTGCAAAGTCGAGGCTTTTTCTTACAACCTTTCTTTCGCTTAAGGAGGCAAAATATATTTTAATAGGACAGGTACATCTAGCTTTGGCATTGGAGTGGGTGTTTTCACTTGTACTTGTTTCTTCTCATTTTGCACCTTTGGGTCAAATGGATCTGCCATGACTGGCTTTCTCTTAGCTCTTGTAAGAACTGAGACTAGTTCTTCAGATGGAACCATGAAGTTGTGATCCACCTCGATAAGCATGTTAACCTGACCTCTAGAAGATATTTTGTCTAGCATTTGCATATATTTTAGATAAACCATGCAAGTCTCCTTATCGTGTGAATCATTATAGGTAGAGCACCAATATGTTTTGTCTGTTGGGCCAGCTTCTTCATTTGCCAATACAGTCGGGTTCCTATCAGGTACCTTACTGGTCAAATCTGCTTGCTCTCTGGTGATCAGCAAAGGTTGAAATATCCTAGGTTGGAAATATCTCTCGACCTGTTTCCTTTTAATAACTATAATATTATTGTCCATTGCTATTATGGCCAAATTCATAGACTATAACTATTTTAGCACCTTCTCTTATGAATCAGGATTTGGGGGTGTTGGGGGAGCTGGTAATGAAAGTGGTATAGGTGGATATGGCAGTGCTGGGAGTGGAACTAGTGTTGGGAGTGGAACTAGTGCTAGAAAAATTTGGAATAGTTGGGGCATGGAGTTGGGTAACTAGAATGGGTGTGATTTGAGGTGCACCTAAGCTCCATTATGGAACGAGATACATGTAATACATAGGCTATGAAAATAAACTAGAATACAAATATTGTGGAAGGTCAGGTAGGATGGGCATTATTACCTTCAAGGGAAGATTACCTATGGTGATCAAGTTTACCTCAGCCTTATGCGCCTACATGTACAGATCTGGGAATGTATTTACATTGGCTTGTGGAACAACCATGCCAATGTCAGAGTTAAAGGCTCTGAGATAATAAAATATAGCTTACTCATGAGTGGGCCGAAGGCCATCAAGAACTCTTCGCCATATTCGAGCGAACCTGACGTTGAATTCCACTATCTCCTCCTATGGATGCCTTTGAATCATTGTAAATTGATGCAAAAAGGAAAATGGATCAGCTTATTCATGAAATTTCTTGATTAGTAATTCCACCAACTAATCCCATGTGGCGATAGTAGTGGGCGTAAAATATTGGTACCAGCATAACAGCTTCCCTCTAAGTGATAAAACTATCAACCTTACCATAATATTTGCATCTGCAATGTCATGGATTATCATCAAAGAAGCCACATATTAGATATGCTCGTATGCAATCTTACCAGTACCATCATAGGTAGGTAGGGCCTTCAAGGCTACTTGGGAGACTAGATTTTGTTCTTGTAAATTGAAGGCTCCTAAACTATTCCACGTTGGGAACTACCTTGGTGGTTGTGGCTATTGTGGTGGAGGAATCTGGGCCATATGGACTGGCGTGTGTGGTTGAGGAGGTGAAATGCTAGTAGCAGTACTAGCTAGAATCTAAGGAAAGAAAAACACACCAACTATTTATGAGGATGTTGTGGATGATGTATGTGGTGGGGTGACTAACCTAGGGTGTTCACCTAATTTTTGGGTGTCGAGTTCAAAAAACTAAATGGGGTTTTTAGAATTTTTGGCCTTCGATCTTTGTGATCATGAAGTAAAGCTTTCACTGTCTCCACATTCATAGGCTTATGGGTAGTGCTAAGTCACCATATGTTCTAATTGTACAACATGAAGGTGAACATCAAACCTCAATACTATTGAAAGTGGAACTTTCAGGTTCCCATAGGGCATGCCAAAAACTATTGGTCATGAATTTGCCTAATTATACAAACATGCATTTGTGTGCCCTAGACATGGCCAACATTGAAAGGCTGAGGGAGAGAGAAAAGTTCTTCGGGTATATCTTCGAAGAGGGTTGGCTCCCTTGCTTATCTCATTTATTTTAAAGCTTAGGGTAATAGGAAAGAAATAGGCAATAATAGAAAGACATGGAAATATGGTTGTAAGTCGAAAAAGTGCGATGGAGATAAACTAACAATAAGAAACCACATTCAAGTTCAAATTAGCATGAAATAGAAAAGTAAGCGCAGGAACCACTCACAGTTTACAGAGATAACATCCAAGACGTATTTTAGTGTTCATTCCCTTACCAACAATAATTAAATTTAGATGTAGAATTTAAATGCAGCTAATAATGAACATAAATGTAAGTAGAAATGACAAGCAGGAGGTGATCAACCATAAGACTACTTGAGGAACTAGAAGCTGAATATCTTTCTATTGATGCAGAAAACTTAAAGTATTTTTTTGCAGAATGTCTATCCCTCTCTCATTACATTGAAATTCTTAGTATTTATAGAGGATTTCGCCTCTTTCATTTAATGCACAATATAACAAAGTGTTGGTTGATCAAAAATCAACAACAAAAAATCTCTCCTTGGCAACAACAACGAACCAATTAGCAAATGCATTGGAAAATGTCTACTTATTTCATCACATGGAGTATCAGGGCTTTGGCAAAAATCATCGGTTTGATTTCAATATTTATGATGGTGCCTTGGAAATTCATACCCACCAAAGTGGACGGTGCTTTGAAAATGAATAAGATTACACCAGATTCAAAGGCGCAATACTTAAATCCAACAATTTTTTTAGTAGTGATCCCGAATATATCTTTGTATCGACACAAGAATTAATTTTACTAGCCTTAATTCTTTCCCAAAGAAGATATGCACTGAAAACATGCGGCGATGGTGTTTGCTTCTAAAATGAGCTTTCACTCAAAGTTTCACCTGAATGGACCTTTATCTTCATTTCACCCAAGTCACGCCCGAAATGAGCTTTCGCCTAGACTTGCATTTTGGAATGTGCACTTGTCAATGTTTTTATCCTGGGTGAAATGGAATTTTATCCCAATCTTGTCTTTTTGCTATGACTTCACCTGGGAAAAGCTTACGCTACCATAAGCAGATTCCATCTTGGAAACTAGATTTCATTGATAAAATAAGCGAAAAGGAATTTTGCTATTAATGGGAGCGAAACTGCCGGTAGGGTGATTTCGTCAACGAAATGCCCAGGGAGTTTTTCCGCCAGTGAAATACCCAAAAAATTATTTTCACTGCACTTGGGGGCGATAAGGTATTTCGTTGTGCATGGGATTGAAAAGGCATTTCACTCGAATCTTACCCAAAACTACACCCATCAGACACTTAGAAAAAATTTCAACAAATTTTTTTTAATGTGTGGAAAATGCTCAAAATAAATTTATGAATTTCACTGGCAAAATGCTTACATATTTCAAGTAAAAATTTATAAAATTTTGATGTGGCAAATTCCAACACACATCAATCATATGGACTATCATGTATTGCCTTGGGATTCGTGCACTCACTACCACCTTAGTTGTATGGAGTACCACATCATTTGTATGAACTACGATGTGGCATCAATATAGTCTTACCATGTCATTATTGCTATGCAAAGGGAGTTCCACATCATCATCAATCTTCATATCACCAAAAAATACCATTTCATCTTGCAATGCCATGTCATCATAGGATATCATATGTAGTTGTTGATATCATAAAAAAATTTAAGGGGAAGGGGTTTGAACATGATACCTCCTATGAGCAAGTATTTTAAGCCCTTCCAACTAGCCATTTCCCCAAGGATCAAGCTTGGGAGATGAATGTAAAAGACTAAAATTAAAATAAGTACCTTTTGCCTCTCTTCCCGATGCACTGTTGATACAAACCCATATCGTGATGACGTAGGCATGTTTGTGCACACATTTTTTGTTACCTCTTATAAAATATTCTTGATAACATTCCATTTTTAGAATTCAAAAAATTAATGGAAAGAACATAATTTTTTAAATGTAATTTAGGAGTGCCTGGAGGCAAAATGACAAAAAGTGCTAAACTATGATGCCTTAAAATTTTATAAAGAATATAGAAATGTTGATGATTTTTTTGTATTCATTATGGTTTGCCTTACAAAACCATTTTATTAAACACAATAAATTAAGCCATCCTCTAATGCCTATACATAAAAAATGTGCTTTGTAAATTTGTCGAGTGGCTTGGAGATCTTTTCTAAGAATGAAAGCCTACCCATGGGTTCTCTTGTACTAAAGATCTATCTAGAAAAATTCAACCTATTATTTTATTCTTTAATAATAGCCAATTAGTCTACAATATCAACTATACTACTATTGGACAACAAGATCCAAAAGAGAAAAAATAGATTTGTTAGAAAAATCCATAAAAAGCAAGTAAGGTTTTAAAAAAACCTATTCCTAAAACTAGGGCATCCATCTAGTAAAAAAAAGAAATAACATTGATATTCAAATGAGAGGGAAGAGAAACCTATTGGTGAATATTTCCCCTAGAACAAATCTACTGATTCTAGTGAGATCCTCATGATCCAAGTCAACCTAGGGATTTTGTTAGAAACCCTTATTTAGATAATACTGTTAATCTTCACTAAACCTTCTTTCCTAATTCCAATAGTAATTTCCCACAAGAAAAGCTAGAAGAAATAATTTCTTCTGGTGAAAGCAACTAAGTATTAAATATTCACATCTACTCTTATACCATGTTATATTTCACAGGAGTTTCCAAAAACAAATGGAATAAAAACATTATCCAGTATTACTTAACAAAAGGAATACACAAAGTGAAAAACATAGAATATGATAGGGTGCTCATATATACTAAATAATCTTCACTAAAAGAAATAAAATGACACTCCAACCATTGATAAAATAATCAATGAGAAGGGGTATTTATACTCAAGAACATAATGTCTTTAATTCAAGGTTATGGGACTGACCCTTAGGTATAAAATATTATAAAAAATTACAAAGCACCTTTTACAAGGTTTACATGGGCACAAAGGGAAAATAAGACAAATACAAGTGCCAATAGTCAGTCGTGGCCTCATGAGAAGCTCAATAAACACATATTATGATAGGTGAGATAAATGAAGGGTTCTTTAAAAGCAAGCAACAAATTAATTAAAACTATAGGGAAATACTTTACCTCGAACAAAAAATCAAAGGTTTTCTTTGTTAAAGTGGATATGAAGAATATTTGAGAGAGGTATTTTTCAAGAAACCCTACCTTAATTGTAATGATCGAGTAAAATTCAGTAACTAGGCATCCACCTTTAGAAAGGAACTTAAATACCACCATTAGTATTAATCCTCCATGCCAAAAAAAAGGTTATATTTTTCTTCAAAATTTATCAATGTAATTATACTGATGGGGTATGTTTGTATAGTTGTAGATATTTATAGAAAGGATAAAATCAAATGAGGGCTAAACTTATATTACATTAGTTTTAATGAACATCATTAATTGCATTAACCATAGGTTGTATCAGACACTAAATAACAATAATTATGTTATAGGTTATGATGGGGATTTAAATGCATCAATGATGAGGTTATGACTTGGTGGTGAATGACAATGCCATATGGAAAGAGAAACTTTATTAAAAACCTAGTGGTATTATATGCATTGGTCAACTATAGGGTCAAGCATTGCATAACCATTTAATTGGTCAAATAAAATTTTAAATTTTTATATTTAATTGATCAGACAAACTTTTAGACCTTTATTGTGGTTGGACTCTTTGCACTTACAAAGAGAGCATAACTTTACAAAACTTGCCTTAAATTATATGGAAAAATATTTATATAGGGTGCATTATATTTTGATAATGATAAAACACAAATAAATTAGAGGAGTGTCTTTCCCATAGAGAGGGGGACTTAGCATTTTTATTTTCATTGGAAGACATTCTATAACCAAAGATGATTAGACATTTTTAGAATATTTTCCCATTTTTTTAAAATTAAAACACTAATTATCTAAACATAATGAAATTCTATCTTGCTAAAATTTAGAATTTAAATGAAAAAACATAAAAGTACAAAAATACCCATCATCGCTTACCTAGATAAGGATTTCAATGGGGCCTTTAGATTTTAAAATTAGTGGATGGGAATAAAGACTTCCCTAACAATGTTTAGGGAACTTATAATTTTACAAAAGTGTTTTTGGATCCTTGTTACATAGATTAATTTTAGTGCATAGGAGACTAAGCTATTGCACATCAACATTTTTTCCTATTAACTTGATTATAACAATAATTGGGCCTTTTCCTAACAAGTCAATCCATTAGATGTTGTGATTGACAATAATATCCTAGAAGTGAATATTGATGAATGTGTTTGATGAATCAATATATGCCACCAAGTAATGCAACAAGTAAAAGAGGAGGAAGAGAAATGATGCAACACCAAGGTAACAAAGAAATCCATGTCATTTGAGTATACTCTAGTACCATGGAGGTCCAACTAAAAAACCATGATGATGATAAATCATCATCTAGCCACAAATCCACATATCATTAATATAAGTAAATTAAGGAATATAATTCAAACTTTAGTGGCATAAAAATAGTCATCACCACCATTGAGGATCCTAACTCATGGAATCCCTCCATCCTTTCCACTAGAGAGTCGAATATTAGGAAAAAATATAAGGGTGATAGAGCAATGATAAATTATATTGTTCTAAAGGTTTGAGTCAAAGATTGAGGTATACTCATATTTTATATCCCCTCCCCTGGTGCTATTAAGAGATATCCAAGGATCTACTTTGTTCAATTAAGTGGATCCCCTATTCCAAGGGTGGTGGTTGCAATGTTCATACTCATATTGCTATTTGAAAATTCCCTAAATAGGACTACTAATATTAACATAATAAGTATGTCATAAGGTCCACTCATATTAGAAAAACTACTTATTTGGTATCTTCTAATAGCAAAACTATTGCTAATCTACCAATAATTTATGGGAGCATCACCTTTAGTATCCCTATGTAGTCCCTTACATTTGAGCCAATTGCCATCTCCAAGTTTAGACAAGGTAATTTTTCACCTACAAAAGAGAAGAATAAAATTAAGAAAAATTATACTAGAACTTGAGTTGATGAATACTATAAAATCACAATTATTCATTTTGGTGGAACCATTGTTCATGATGATGCCACCTACTAGTGTGAAACAAGGAGTACAGAGATTTCCATAATAATCATTTTGAAATTATTAGTACTAGAAACAAGTACACTCAAGATTTAATTAGTGAGAAGTTTTAAGCTCTAAAGGGATAGAAGCAAACTCATTTATGACTAAATTATTGGTGTATGTTTTGATTTATGGAGTAACAGTAACTTATTTGAAGGTCATCATGGTAGACAAACAAGTTAAGCCTAGGCCATTCTCTTAATGGGTAATTATGACTATAATGACTTGCCAAAGGTAATCAATAAAGATACTAATACATAAACCATATATCTTTATCCCTTGATTTCATTAGGATACAAAGTGTCTACTTTTAGTACCATCCTAACCATTAAATCCATAACAATAAACATCATGAGGTGTCCCTCAAGAATAGTTGGTGGCATGGCTATTCCATATTATAACTAACCAAGAGCAATGTGGGTAGTACCATGGTAGGTCTACCTTTAGAAATGCATATATGGTAGGTTAAGTTACATCCAACATGTATTTCAATAAAATCCAACATGAAGGTGGAGATAAAAGATATGTTGGATGTAAGATGAATCCTAAGGATACAGTTTAAGTTCCTTGTTGTAGGAAACTGCATATAAGTACTTACTGATGGAGGTGGTATAATACCAATAGATTAGAGATGAGATAAATTTTCAAGTGTAGTTTATTATAGACAAACATGAAGCTTAGAATTATAATAAGAATCTATACATTAATGGAGGAACAACTACAACAACCATTAGTCAACTTATTATAATTATAATAGTATTAAAACATAATAGGATTGTTGAGCAAGAAGGATTGTCATTGTTGTCAACACAGGCAGTCAGATCCAAGGATGCAGTGGATAACAGACTTGAAATGGGTTTTTCTTAAAACCCAAGTTGGCTCTTCGTTTTGTTGAAAAAGATGCCCCTGTGTTGAAGATATTTAATTTTAAATATTTAGTTTAAATTTTTATTTTATTAAAAATTTAAATTAGAATATTAAATTAAATTAAAAAGGGCCGACGTGTTACTATTTCGCGGCAATAAGCTACAGGAAGGTAACGAAGGTGGAGAAGAGTTTGAGGCCGACAAAGTTAAACTGGGCCGACGGATTTTAGGGTTTGGCAGCTGACAAATTCTAGGGTTTCTCACCAACGTTCTTCTAGGGTTTGCCTCTAAAATTTCTTCTATAAAAGCAAGGGTTCTTCGAGTTTAAAAGTGGAGCGTGATGTGATATATGTGTATGAAGTTCGTGTGCAGCAGAGGTGAGTGGTGCGAAGAGAAGATAAGAACGCGGTATGCAGAAGTCGTGTTTCGAGTGTGAAATGACAGTGTGCTGGCTGTAGAAGTGATATTTCTGTGAAGTTGCAGCAGAGAACGCGGAGAGATATAGAGGAGTGGTTGAAAAAGTGTGAATCATTTTTCACAGCAGCAGTCGAATGCCGACAAGCAGCAGATCGCAGAAAAATAGCAGATCGTGATAATTGAGGTGAAAGTTTACATTCTACAATTTTTATTATTATCTTCAAGTTGTAGCTTGAAAAAGGGGTTGGTGCCTCTTTCCAGTTGGTGCTAGAAAAATTGGAGTTGGTGCTCCATTCCGTTGTAGCAGATAAAACTTAGGGGTTGGTGCCTCTTACCAGTTGGTGCTGGTGAATGATTATGTAAAGTTGGAGCTTTGCATTTGACTGGATTTGGATGGTAGTCCAAGCAATTCTTTTGAGGAGTAGCCACATCGGTGAACCTCGTTAAAATGCCGTGTTATGTGTGATGCTCTTAGTACTTTTATTATTTCTGTTTTAATCTGTTGTTGTTTATTTAAAAGTCTAAATTGCTTTTAAGTTTTTAAAGAACACACTGATTCACCCCCTCTCAGTGTCATTGTGATTATAACAATTGGTATCAGAGCCAAGTACCTGAAGAGGCTTAAACAGCTAAGGTGATCTTGGAATTTACACAATGGCAAGTGGTGAAGGATTCTCTTCGAACAAAGCACCAATGTTTGATGGGACAAACTATGCGTTCTGGAAAATTAGAATGCAGACTTATCTCAGTGCGTTGGGCTTTGACATCTGGGGTGCGGTAGTCAATGGTTACAAAGCTCCTGCCACCGCTCCAACAGACACTGTAGGTAAAAAGGCATTTGAATATGATTCAAAAGCAAGAAATGCTATTATGTGTGGACTAATTGATAGTGAGCTAGTCAAAGTCATAAGTTGTGAATCAACAAAAGAGATCTGGGATAAACTAGAGAAAATTCATGAAGGAGATGACAGGATCAAGGAGGCTAAACTTCAAGCACACCGAGCTCAATACGAATCTTTAAAGATGGACAATGATGAGAACATAGAGACTTTCATGCAAAGAGTCAATGGGATCACAAATTCAATCAGAGGTCTTGGCGAAGAATTAACCGATGCTGCTATTGTGAAAAAGGTATTGAGATCACTTCCTCCTAGATTTGATTCTAAAGTCTCTGCCATAGAAGAAGCCAAAGACTTAAATCATTTTAGTATGGATGAGATGCATGGGTCCTTGACTGCTTTTGAAATGAGAATAGGAAAGTCTAATCCCACAGATAGAGAAGCAACCTTCAAAGCTCAAAAAGGCAAAAGCACAAAACATGAATCTGAAGAAGAAAATGATTCAGATATAATGGAAGCAAATTTTGTAAGAAAGGAAAAGGAAAATACAAAGGAATGCTACCTCTTAAATGTTTCAGATGTGGAGGCATTGGACACTTTGCTACCAAATGTCCTTTCAATGACAAAAACAAAGGTGAAGAAACTCAGAATCAAGAAAGAGGAGAATGGAGGAAGAAATCAAATTTCAGAAAAGGTAAGTTTAATAAGAAAAGCTTTATCTCCCAAAATGTAGAATCTTCAGAGGACAGTTCCAATGAAGACTCTTAAGAAGGAACAGGTGAGGCTCTTTTTATGGCGTTTGAAATAGACGAATCATAGAACATAGAGGGGATGAACTCTGAAGTTGAAGAAGTTGAGGCTGAAGTTGATTTAGAGGGTGAGCTAGTGTCTGCTCTTACGAAATGGGAATCGAAGAAAAAGAAGAATGAAAAACTGACAAGGAAACTTAAGGATGCAAACGACATTATTGCCGCTTTAAAAACACAGATCGAAGAATACAAGAAAATGTCTCAAGATCTGGAAATACAGTGTTTCTATGAAGATAGACCACTCGCCGCAAATTGGAAGAAGAAAATGTGAGTCTCCGAATACAAATACAAGAGCCGGATCGAAAAATCAACTCGTCATCTAAAACGTGAAGAAAGCTCGATGAAACCGGACAAAATTTTGAGCGATCAAAGATCCACAGGCATCAAATTTGGTCTCGGCTTTACTAAAGGAGAATCATCAATTGAACCAAAAACAAGCAATGTTGAAAGTGAAAAGAACAAAGACAAGAAACAGGCTGTGGAAAGTAAAACGAATCAGGCAAAAGAAAGATATAATGCCAGACCCGAAATGACAACTCGACAATGATGGCTTTACTAAGGTCACACATCAAAAGAATAGAAGATCCAAGGCTCCAAAGAACAACCTCGGCCAAGACCATCTTTCAGGTTTACTCATTATTTCTATGGTTTTTGTTTTAAATGTAATAATTATGGGCATAAAATTGCCGATCGCAAATACAATATAGGTCCAAGAAGTTTCACTAGTAGAAATGCGTTTGCTCCTTTAATGAATTATGCAAAGAGAGTGCTTTAAGTGTCACAACTTTGGGCATATTGCCAGAAATTGCCGTAGTATGTCTGTTTCATTTCAACCTCGTAAAAGAAGAACTCAACCATATAAGGCAAAACACAATAGTAGTTCTTCTGAAGGATATATGCAAAATTCTGAAAAGGGAAAATCTCAGCTAGAACCCAACAACATAGTTAAGACATAATGGAAACAAAAGAAAAAGCTCAGGAAAGAACATGAATCCTTAATAGTGCAAAATGCTTTTAGAGCTCGTAATAAATATGTACCGTGGATTCTTGATAGTGGTCGCTCAAGTCATATGACAGTGATAGACAAAAATTTGAAAATCTTCAGAAATATGAGGGTGGTTCTGTGAAGTTCGGCAATAATGATGGAGCCAAAATAATAGGTAAAGGATCGGTCAAAATAAGTGAAGGGAAAATCAAGTCAGAAGAAGTTCTATATGTGGATGGTCTGAAACATAACCTGTTAAGTGTGAGTCGATCTCGTGACAAAGGACATGAAGTGGTGTTCAAGAAGCAGTGGTTGTGAAGTCGAAAAACAAAGAACGGGAAATTAATAGCAACCGGATCAAGGACGTCTCGGCAATCTGTACACACTATCAAAATTTTTAGAAGGTATGTGTTTCATGGGACAAGAAGAAGAGAACTGGTTGTGGCATAAGAGGCTTGGACACATAAGTTTTGATAATCTGGTAAGAGTTAGCGCTAAACAAGCAATGTGAGAGATATTCCAATCATTAAAAAACCTCGCAAATAGTATGTGTGCTTCATGTCGAAGGGTAAATGCACTGGAGTTTCATTTAAAACAAAAGAACATCACACTAGCAGGCCTTTGGAACTTATTCACACAGACTTATGCGGACCCATGAGGACTCAAAGCATAAACGACGACAAGTACTTTATGCTGTGCATTGATGATTTTTCCAAAATGACTTGGATATTCTTCTTAAAAGATAAATCCGAAGCCTTTGAAATGTTCAGAACTTTCAGACAGCTGGTAGAGAATGAAACAGGGAAAAGGATTAAATGCTTGCGGTCGTACAGAGGAGGAGAATTTATTTCGAATGAATTTTTAGAATACCGTGAAAAATATGGCATCAGGAGACAATATTCAGCAGCTAGAACTCCTCAACAGTAATGGTGTAGCAGAGAGGAAAAATAGAACAATTCAGAAATGGCACGCACCATGCTGGCAGAAAGCAAAATAGCAGATAGATTCTGGAAAGAAGCAGTTCACACAGCAGGATACATTCAGAATAGGTATATGTTAAGAACTCATGAATGCAAAACTCCGTATGAGCTGTGGTTTGGTAGGAAAGCAACAACAAAACATCTCAAAGTATTTGGCTGCAAGTGCTACATCAGAAAAATAGATGACAATCTTGGAAAGTTTGAAGATAGAGCAGATGAAGGTGTGTTTGTTGGTTATTCTCCACACAACAAAGCTTACAAATGCTACAACAAGAGACTCAAGAAAATTGTGGACAGTGCAGACGTTAAATTCGATGAAGGGAGGAAACAAATAGTTAATTTTCAAGAAAACTATCCAATCTACGAAGAAGTCATTGAAGGAGATGAAGTACATGACACAAAAAATACAGATACGGCTGATGCAGATAACTTATCGGATGGCTCATAGGTACAAGAAAACAAAAAATTCAGAATGGGCAATTGGCAGAAAAATCATCCTAGAAACCAAATAATTGGAGATCCCACAGCTGGTATTCGGACAAGAAAGAAAGTAATAAGTAATTACTCTCTTTTATCCAGGATTGAGCCCAAAAACATAGATGAAGCAAGCAAAGATGACAACTGGATGAAGGCAATAAATGAAGAGTTAGATCAGATTGAAAAGAATAGAACTTGGGAGTTAGTACCTAGACCTGCAAACAAGAATGTAATCGGCACTAAATGGATATTTCGCAACAAGTTAAATGAAAACGGTCAGGTCATTAGAAATAAAGCAAGACTGGTTTGCAAAGGCTATGCACAGGTCGAAGGGATTGACTTTGAAGAGACTTTCGCACCAGTAGCTAGATTAGAAGCTATTAGGATGTTTTTGGCACTAGCAGTTTACAAGAACTTCAGAGTTTATCATATGGATGTTAAATCTGCATTTTTAAATGGGAAACTTGAAGAAGAAGTCTATATTGAACAACCGGATGGCTTTCAAATCGATGAAGATCCTAACCTTGTCTCACAGATTAAAGAAGGCACTGTATGGATTAAAACAAGCACCACGGGCATGGTATGCTAGGCTAGATAATTATCTCTCTCAACAGGGATTCAAGAAAGGTTTAGTGGACAACAATCAGTATGTGAAAACATAAGATGGGCATCTCATTGTTCTTGTTGTCTATGTGGATGACATCATATTTGGTAGCAACAAAGATGAATCTTGTAAAGACCTAGCAAACAAGATGCAGAATGAATTTGAAATGTCAATGATTGGTGAACCTGCCTTATTTTTTGGGACTACAAAGTTAATCGTAATGAGAAAGGTATATTCATTTCCCAAATCAAATATGTGAAAGAGATGTTAAAGAAGTTCACTATGGAGGATAGTAAGCCACCAAGACTCCCATGACAACAGGTCGTAAGTTAAGTAAAGAAGACAAATCTCCACCTGTAGATCAAACCATGTATAGATCAATGATAGGAAGCTTACTATATTTAACTCGCAACTGCACTCGATATTTTGCAGGCAAGTGTGCATGGTAGCCGGATTTCAGTGCCATCCCAAAGAGACTCATGTAACAAGAAGTAAAAGGATTTTTCGGTATCTCAAAGGCACCATGGAGTATGGATTGTGGTATCCAAGAGGCAAAGATTTCACTCTTATATCATATTCAGATGCAGATTGGGCTGGATGTGTTGATGACAGGAAGAGTACCAAAGGAGGAGCATTCTATTTGGGGGACAGATTGGTTGCATGGCACAGTAAGAAGCAAGAGTCAGTGTCTTTATCTACAGCCGAGGCAGAGTATATTGCAGCATCAACATGTTGCACACAAGTTTTGTGGATGAAACAGACCTTGAAAGATCTTGGTATTAATTTTAGTGAACCAATATCAGTAAAGTGTGACAACACCAAAGGCAATCAACATTTCTAAGAATCCAAAGAATGCACTCACTGGACAAAGCATATTGCTATAAGGTATCATTTCTTGAAAGACAAAGTTGCGTAAGGAGAAGTCGATTGGACTATGTCCCAACTACGTAATAGTAGCAGACATTTTTACAAAACCTTTGCCCAAGGAAGTATTTGAGTATCTTCGAAGCAAATTAGGAGTAGTCACACTTCCTAAGAAGTGACTAGCTACATGGATCACCTTCTCAGGGGGAGCACTTGAGTGTTTGAGGATGGACTCAGGGGGAGTCAAATTGTGCTTGAGAAGTGTGAGGATGGACTCATGGGGAGTCAAACTGTGCCTGAGAAGATTGAGGATGGACACAGGGAGAGTCTGCAGCAGCCCTTTGGTATTATTGACAAAGGGGGAGAAGAGTTACAAAAATGTATACAGGTGTTGCCAACAATTCCAAAGGGGGAGATTGTTGAGCAAGAAGGATTGTCATTGTTGTCAACACAGGCAGTCGATCCAAGGATGCAAGGGATAATAGACTTGAAATGGTTTTTTCTTAAAACCCAAGTTGGCTCTTCGTTTTGTTGAAAAAGATGCCCTTATGTTGAAGATATTTAATTTTAAATATTTAGTTTAAATTTTTATTTTATTAAAAATTTAAATTAGAATATTAAATTAAATTAAAAAGGGCCGACGTGTTACTATTTCGCGGCAATAAGCTACAGGAAGGTAACGAAGGTGGAGAAGAGTTTGAGGCCGACAAAGTTAAATCTGGGCCGACGGATTTTAGGGTTTGGCAGCTGACAAATTCTAGGGTTTCTCAGTCAACGTTCTTCTAGGGTTTGCCTCTAAAATTTCTTCTATAAAAGCAAGGGTTCTTCGAGTTTAAAAGTGGAGCGTGATGTGATATATGTGTATGAAGTTCGGGTGCAGCAGTGTGAGTGGTGCGAAGAGAAGATAAGAACGCGGTATGCATAAGTCGTGTTCCGAGTGTGAAATGACAAGCTGGCTGGTTGTAGAAGTGATATTTCTGTGAAGTTGCAGCAGAGAACGCGGAGAGATATAGAGGAGTGGTTGAAAAAGTGCGAATCATTTTTCACAGCAGCAGTCGAATGCCGACAAGCAGCAGATCGTAGAAAAATAGCAGATCGTGATAATTGAGGTGAAAGTTTACATTCTGCAATTTTTATTATTATCTTCAAGTTGTAGCTTGAAAAAGGGGTTGGTGCCTCTTTCCAGTTGGTGCTAGAAAAATTGGAGTTGGTGCTCCATTCCGTTGTAGCAGATAAAACTTAGGGGTTGGTGCCTCTTACCGCTTGGTGCTGGTGAATGATTATGTAAAGTTGGAGCTTTGCATTTGACTGGATTTGGATGGTAGTCCAAGCAATCCTTTTTGAGGAGTAGCCACATCGGTGAACCTCGTTAAAATGCCGTGTTATGTGTGATGCTCTTAGTACTTTTATTATTTCTGTTTTAATCTGCTGCTGTTTATTTAAAAGTCTAAATTGCTTTTAAGTTTTTAAAGAACACACTGATTCACCCCCCCTCTCAGTGTCATTGTGATTATAACAAGGATCCCATAAAAAAATACATGGATCAACAAAAATTAGGCCATTATACAAGAACATGAAGAACTAAATCAAGTATTGCAACATTTTGAGAGGTTTCATCAATATATTTAGGCCATATTCAACATATCAATAGGTCGATAGTTATATTAGATTGTAGACTCAAGAAATAATAAATTTATAGAAATGGATTCAATGGAAATAAATATGCATCAACGTCATTAGCCTAAAGTATATAGAGGACTATAAATACATCAAATAGTTAATAGATCAGGTAGAGTATAGAACCCAATAGAGGGAGATCTTATTGGATGAGCTATGAGATCATAGATAAGTAATAACCATTCTCTTGAATGAATTAAAAAGTTGCATCTTAAAATACCATGCTTAAAGATAAGCCTTTATGGCTATAGACCTAATATTTATAACCTTATTACTAGATGGATACTCCTTTGGAAATGATGGTAAATAAATTTCCTTTCATATAGTTGAATATGTTGACCTCACATTTTTAATTTTATCAACTAGTACCATGAGGACCCCATTTGTATCTTAAATTTTTAACCCAAGATAAAAAATGTTGATGTTTTCTTAGGGTAATATGTCTACGTAAGTTAAAAGAATTTTAGGAGGGGGATATATATAGCTAGCACCACCCTCACATTAACATCATAGGATGGTGTCAAGTATTTGTATGGTGCCATAATAGTAGTTAGTGATATCAATTACTTATTAATATTGCCAAGTTAGTATGATCACTAAACAGATGCATCACCTCGTGGGGACACCTACTAACTTATATAATGTAGATACCTTTAGAATATAACTTAGACACCTATAAGTATAACTAGTAGAAACCCCACATAGCTAGTATTCTTGTTATGAATTTGGGTCATATCAAACCCCTCACCCTTGATGAAATTAAAGAGGTTATTTTCTCAATGCACCCTGATAAAACCCTAGGCCCTAATGGGTTTTCCCTTGGTTCTATCAAAATTTTTGGGACATAATTGGGCTTGATATATGTAATACAATCATTTAACTTCAACAAACTAAATCCATACCCATAAGTATCAACTCCACCTTCATTGCCTTTGTTCCAAAAGGGCTTGTGTGTAAATCCATGTCAGATTTTAGACCCATTATTCTTTGTAATGTCCTGTATAAAACTCTTACTAAAGCCATGGCTACAAGACTCAAATATATCCTTCCTCAAATCATAGATCATTTTCAATGTAGCTCTATCAAAGGAAGAAATATCACTGATGGTGTTATCACATTGCATGAAGCCCTTCATTCTACTAGTCATAACAAAAATGTTGCCATGTTTTTCAAAATTGATATGAATAAGGCTCTTGATAAAGTTAATAGAGATTTCATGATTGTTGTCCTTCTCAAATTTAGGTTTCATAGGGAGTGGGTTGATCTTGTTCATAACTGCATCTCTAATCCCTAGTTTTCAGTCCTGGTCAATGGATTTGCAACAAGATTTTTCCTTAGTAACAGGGGCCTTAGACAAGGATATCATCTAGCCCCCATGCTTTTAATCATTCTTACTTAATCCTTGGGTAGAGTGCTCAAAAATTACTGCTCCAACAATATAATTTTAGGCATTAATATTATGTCCAATTTAAAACCTTGTCTCACTAGCAGTTCGTTGATGATACCATCATTGCTACTCATGCTTTTGTGTTGGAAGCAAAAGCTATTAAGAGTATTATTGATACCTATAAGGAGGCTGTAGGGAAAAAAATAAATTACACCAAAAGCAAAACCTTCTTCATCAACACTCCCCAAGAGATACAAGCTAATATTTCATGCATCTTTCAATGTGTTATATCTTAGTTGCCTACCCAATATTTGGGCCTCCCTATTTTCACTAATGCTTTGAAGGAATCCATGTGGAGTAATGGTCTTGAGAGGATTAAAAAAAAACTTACAGATTGGAAAGGGACCCTCCTCTATCAAGCATCCAAAGCCACCCTAACAATGTCTTATCTCCAAAGTGTTCCTATTTATTTCATGTCCATATTCAAAGTTCCTATTGGTATCTACATGAAAACAGAGCAAATCCAAAAAATATTTTTATGGGTAGGTGCTAAGGACAGGAAAATATTTTATCTAGTCAGTTAGGACAAGGTGTTTTCCCCCAAAATTTAGGGGGGCTTGGGGCTTCGAAGTGTTTGTAATATGAACACATCCTTGTTATCCAAACAAGCATGAAAGGTTTTCACAAACAACAACCTTGAATGGGTCTCAATTTTCAATAGAAAATATCTTCAAATTCATTGTTTCATAGATGATAATATACCCAGAGAGGGCTCCACTTTGTAGAAATCAATTATACAAACCAGATCTCTAATTCAAAAGGGGATAAGGTGGCAATTAGGCACAAGGAGTAAAATTAACTTCTAGAATGATAGGTGGATCTCTAATAAACCTCTTTTAGATAACAATGAAATTGTTGTTCTACAACCTTTCTTGGACACTTTAATTGGTAGTAAGGTTGAAGATTTCATTGACGTTTCATCTGTTTCCAAGCATTGAAAAAAAAATCATATTCCAAATGCTAATGGCCAAATCTTTGATGCTTCAACAGTTCTCAAAACCATCCTAAATGCAACAATCATCCCCACTGGTAATTCCTCTGACTTCCATTTTTGTAAAAATACTGATTCTGGGTTGTTCACAGTTAAATATGGTTATGGTCTAACTATTGATTAAGTGGTTCAAATACCTTATGATTGAGTGTAGATTAAACATATCATTCTAAAAGTTACTCATTTCATCTGGTTGGTCATCCAAAATAATATTCTAATGATTTTTAATCTTATGATAATGGGCATGATTGTCCCTAACAGATGTTACTTGTGCATGAATGTCTGGGAATCTGTCAATCACCTCTTTCTGTAGTGCTCTTTCTCCAAGACAACTTTGGATTATCTTATGTCCACTTTTCATATCTCATGGGTTCCTCCTAATTCTTTGAGTCACCTTTTCATCCAATGTCCAGATCCATTCAAAAACCTTAGATTATCTTATTTATGGAAGGTGACCCTTCATCACATCTTATGGTAAGTGTGGCTTGAAAGAAACAATAGGGTTTTTTCTTCCTCCTCTAAGGATCCCATCTCTGTTGCCAATAAAGCTATTGCCTTTGCTGTCAAAAACTTCCAGCTCTTCCCTTGTCCCAAACCTCTTGATTCTATATTAGATTCTATTTTGTTCTCTTCCTTAAAAATTCCTTATAACTCTAATTCTAGTTTTCTAGTCCCTCATCCCAGAGTGGGTGCTCATTGAATTGCTCTCCCAAGTGAGTGGCTAAAATTTAACTTTGATGGTGCTTCCAAAGGAAAATAGGGGATGCAGGTGTTGGTGGTCTATTCAAAGATCACATGAGTCAAGTTATTATGGCTTATGCCAAGTATTTGGGGTGTCAAACTAATAATTTTTTTGAAGATTGTGCACTATGGAGAGGGCTAGATCTTCTCAAGGATTATAAAGGCAACTTTTTTATTGAGGAAGATTATTTGAATAGTATAAAAGCTCTAAAAAACAACAGGGTGTCCTCTTGGAATGTCAGAACCATTGTTCAGGAAGCTAAGAAGTTATCCCAAATTTTCAATGATATCTCTATCAATCATGTGTACTATGAAGCTAACAGGCCTGCAAATATTCTTGCCAATTAGGGAGCTATCCATAAATCACAGTCCATTTGGAAAGAAATATTTCCCCAATAAGTTTTAAATGCTACTAATAATTATTTGGTTTGAAATATGTGGTCACAGGTTTTGGCAAGTCAGCTTCTCCAATGATGACTCTAGATTTTTTAGCATGATTTATTTCTTTGGGTCCAATTATTATGGTGGAAGTTGTATGATTAGCATGAATTTTAGTCTTGCTATCAGTATTGGTGTTTGATTCTCCCTTTTCCTTTTTGTGAAGTATGCTATGTTCCAAGGTAGGCTCTATCAATGGTTTTAACTCATGGTGGTATTCTACAAGCATGTCAAGCCCCTTAGTAGGTCTAGGTAGTGTAATTGGATGTTATCAAACAAGGTCAATATGTGTCAAGTCTCTAGAGCCTCTTTTTTACGTCTTACAAATTTTTAGAAATATTTTTTTAATCAATTGACACTCCCAATCTTATCCCAGTACTATCCTTTGCATAGTCTATCTTGTGCCATGTCTGTGTTTTCCAGTATCTATTCCCTATGGATAATTACTAAGTGGTCCACCAATCACACCAACTCAGCTTTCATAAAGGTCATTTATTATGCCAACAATTTCTATATTTACAACCCTAGTCTGTGTCAATCCATTACCGTCTGGTTTTGTTTGTTGTTGTGTACCCTTAGCAGTAAGAAGCGTAGTGTCTGGTTTCTATGGTATTCCTTTTTTCTCAATCTTACCAACATGGCCCTGCTTGAGACATCTAGCCTTTAGCTTGATTCCCTATCTCAGACCTTTCTAGAATCTCATGGTATCATTCCTTTCCTCAACAAGTTCAAAGGGGTTGAGCAAGATATCACTAAAGCCTTTGTCAATTCATGGAATAATGGTTATGTTGTTGTGCGTAACCTTTATTTTAGAGTTATTATTAAGCTGATGATCGAGGTTATAGAACTATCAATGAAAGGGTGAGTGGTGTAAATATATCATCATAACTGGGAACCTGAGCTCCACGGATTTTCAAATCATTCAAATATTTTCAAGTGGAAGGGTGTTGCTATTGATTGTGAGTCACTGCCTATTTCTTAACCACAAATAGTATCCCGATCCTTTAATACCTTATTGTGGATGACCCTGCCAAGCTCTTATATAGTTTCCATGTTTCTCTAGTTAATCATGCAACATTATCAACACCATGGATAACATCAGTAAGACTCTCAAGGTTCTGCTCCTGAACTATCCTAAAGATGCTCCTACAAATGAATGTGTTACAGAGACCTAGGTCTGGGTCTGTTGAGTACTCAGTTTGTCTCATGCTAGGTATCTCTAGTTATTTTGGTCTTTTTATTCCCTACGTGGGACTTTAATTACTATTTTTGAGTTCTTTATTGCCCATGCATGGGTCTTTTTGATATCTATGTTTCATTCTGTTTAGGTGTCTATTATATTTTTTGCTAATCTTTTGTGAGCTTTCCCTATGTGGGTTTTTGTTATAGCTCCTTTACAAGATTTATAGGTAGTTACTTTTCTTCAGCAACCTCTACATGGGTATTGCTCAGGCTATATTTTTGTATTTATGACGTTAGGTGTCCACGCAACCTTCTTTGTTGTTGTTTGGCCCTTTTCATTTAGGTTACAGCTGGCCAATGTGTAGGCCTGTGTCACTTCTGCTATTGTTTTAGCTATCATTTTATGTACTTGGGTTTTGGGCCCATTTAAAACCTACACTTAAGCAATTTTACCTACCAAAAAAGTCTTTTTATGAAAAATATTCTCATTAATAGAAATCATTCACCAATATGTGGAAATGTTAAATAATTCATCCACAATAATACCCTTAATAACATCCACAATAATATCACATAATTCACCAATAATGAGATAGAGATAGATAATATCCTTAAGGTAGGGCAACACCAATAATACTCCTTAAGGAAGGAATAACTCATAAGTTCTCCCAAGATGAGAGTGCCACTTAGAGAGGGTAAAGTCTCATAAGCCACTTTGTGGGCAAAGACAATTACATATGATTGATCTCCATGATGATTACAATGAAAAATATCCCTTCTTTATATATTCATATTCTAATTCTACTTTGGGGAGATGACTACTAATATAATATTATAATATAACCAACCTTGGTTTATGTGTAGGCCATGCCAACCCTTATACAATCTAGATGAATTTTGGAACTAGTCAGAAGGGCTAGTTTGTATGTTGTTGACCCAATTCTTCAAAATACCTGATAAGGACCATAATATTTTATGGTAAATTTTTGACAACCATGAAGCTATAGAGAGGATTATTTATATGGTTGTAAGAAAATAAATATCATATCCCCAGCATCAAATCTTTGCTTAGTACAATGTTGATCAACTTGTTGTTTCATGCAATTTTTATCCAAGTCCAGATTCACCTTGAGTTGGCAAAGGATAAAATCATGTTGGTAGAGAGTAGAATCCATAGCTTGAACTCTAGAACTTCCTAGAATGTAAGAAGATTTAATTGGTGGAGGTTGACCATAGATTGCTTCAAAGGGTATCACCTTAGTGGCGGTGTGATATGTTGTGTTATACTACCCTTCAACCAAAGAAATTCACATAGCCCGATGTGTAGGATGTTTAGAGGTGAAGCAAAAAAGGTATGTTCCAAGCATTTATTCATAATTTTAGTTTAGCAATCAGTTTAAGGGTGACAGACCAAACTCATCTTGAGTTGTGTTCCTTACAAATTGAACAATTTTTACCAAAAATAACTAGTGAAGGTAGGATCCTTATCAGAGACAATGAATTTAGGTATGCCATGGAGATGAAAGATAGATTCTAGGAAGGTTTGAGCGACAATAGAGTAGTGTATGGGTAGGATAGAGAATAAAAATTAGCATACTTCATAAGACAATCCACTATCTATAGAATAATCGATTTACCTTTAGATTTAGGCAACCCTTCAATGAAATCCATAGAGATATTTATCCAAACTTGCTCAAGAATAAAAAAGGGTTGAAATGTACTAAGGGAACACAAAGTTTCACCTTTCATACATTGGCAATGATCATATTTAGCCACAATAGTATGAATATCCTTTTTTATTCCCTGCCAAAAAAGGTACACTTGATCCTTGTATAAGTTTTGAAAAACATAGAATGGCCAATTGTTGAGAAAAAATGCATCTCCTGAAGGATGAGATCATTCATTTGTGACTAATTGAGTACAACAAGATAGTCATGGTACTATAAATTGTAACCATCCCAATTATAGTTTGTGTATGAATGAGGATTTGCTTGAAATTTACGGATGAGAGTTTATAAAGAGGATTCCTTGATTAGTGCCTCACAAAGTTGATGGATCCATTGAGGGTGTGGTGAGGATATAGTGTGTAGCATAACTTATTCTTCATGTAGTTAGGACAAAGCATCTTTCACCACATTATCCTTACCCTTCATAGAGGTGATGTCATAGTCATAACCCAATAATTTTAAAACCCATTTTTGTTATTCTGGGGTGGCTGCCCTTTGTTCAAAAAAATATTTAAGACTCTGATGATAATTTTTTATGGAAAAATATCTTCCAATGATATATGGATAACAATAATCTATTTCATTTAACATGGTAAGCACTTCCTTATCATTAGCTGACTTACCCAAATTTTGGCCTGAGAGTGCCTTGCTAGTGAAATACAAAGGTCTACCTTATGGCATTAAAGTTACCCAAATGCCAATTCCTAATGCATCACTTTCAATGACAAAATATTTAGAGAATTCTACCATTGCTAATATGGGGGTAGTGGTCATTGCATGCTTCAAATTGATAAAATCCTTTTCGACCGGTTCGGTCCACATAAAAGAATTCTTCCTCAACATGGATTTCAAAGGAGATACTATCTTGCCATAATTCTTCACAAATTTCTTGTAATATCTTATGATCCCTAAGAAGATACGAAGTTCTTTAAGGTATGATACTTTGGCCAATCTTGAACAACCTGGGTTTTCTTGGGATCAACTTGAACTCCATCCTTAGTGACAATGTGCCCCATGTATTCAACCCCATGCTGGCCAAAATAACATTTGGACCTCTTTGCATGGAGTTGATGGTCAAATAAAAGTTTGAGTGTTTTATCTAAGTTCCTAAGATGTTATTCCTAGGAAGGGTTGTAAACCAATATATCATCAAAAGATACAAGAATGAATTTATGAAGGAAAGGACAAAAAATAGAATTTATTAGAATTTGGAATGTATAAGGTGCATTGGTCAATCCAAATGGCATAACCAAGAATTTTTAAATTTCCTTCATGATTTTGGAAGGCTATTTTTGGAATATCCTCATCCTTGATGTCGATTTGATAATACCATAACCACAAATCCAACTTGGAAAATATTGAGTCCCATGCAACTCATCAAGTAATTCATCAATCAGTAGAATAGGAAATTTATATTTAATAGTGATCTTATTGAGGTCCTCATAATCCACACACATATGCCAAGTACCATCATTTTTTGTACTAATAACACCGATGAAGAATAAGGACTAACACTAGAACTAATAACCCCAATAGCACAAAGCTCTTTAACAATTTTTTCAATCTTTGATTTTTTAGCATAAAGGTACTTGTACGGATGGAAATTAGGGGGAATACTACCAAGAAGAAGTTGCCTTACATGGTAATGTGGGAAATGAGGAGGGAATTCCTTGGGTTCCTTAAAACCTTGAGCATATTTGTTTATTAAACCTTGTAATTACACTAGATGGTTCTATTCCTCATATTTGGGGGTATTTATAGAAAATATTGGAATATATTATACTATTTGGTACATTCTAATGTACCACCTTGGATACATCTTTAGATTAAGAAATATTTTTCTAGAATAGAAATTGATTATTTACTTTATGCAATGTAATAAATGCACAAGTATTATTAAAGTGTGCAAAGTATTTTGGTATTGTAAATGTGTATAATAGTCCATGTGCACATGAGTCCATAGAATAGGAATATGAAGAGTCTTTAGAAGAGTGAAGGCCAAGAGTGATCCATATGAAGAGTCACATTCCATTGTATATGTATCTATTATTGGAAAATGCAAATTAATAAGCGTGAACCATTAAGGAAATATTATTGATAATGGTAGGTTTAAATAGGACAATAATAGGCTATGAATAGCCTAAGGATATTAGAAAATAATATCCTAAGTTAACGCTAACAAAACGCGCTAACCTACTAAACTATAACACTAATGTCGCTAACAACTAACAATTGACTAATGACAGATATTCACTAAATAGATATTTAGTGAATATATTTACAATGGTAGAAAACCTACTACCTAGGAAAATATACTAATTACCAAATAAGGTAATATTAGGAGTTACTAACATAGTAACTCTAGCATCCCCCTTTATTACATTATTTGGGTAATTTATATAACTGTCCCAATAAATTAAAAAAGCTGCTGATATGCTGGCTCTTACTCTGGATTGAGCTCAGTCACAATGCTCTGGCTGCTCTAAGCAAAAAATGAGTCATTCCTCACTTTGTCTTCACATCAATGAATGTCCTTATTGTAATCTTGTCATCCAACCGGATTGCATGGGTAACCAACCACTGCAACCGCTAGGTGTACTAGAGTAGATCACTACATACGAGGTTCATTCGGTTACAATATGATTTTGTAAATTTTTTTGATAAGGTAGCTAAGGTGTCGGTCGCTGCCAAAAATGCACCCTTATAAGTTTCTCCCCTTGTTGCAAAACATGTTGTAATGGAATTTCTACAAGAAGTGTGACTAAGGTGTTGGTCGCTGTTGAAAATGCACCCTTATAAGTCTTTCTCCCTTTTTACAAAAAATTGTGTGAAGTAGGAAATAAATGTTTATCCCCCCTTAATTGCAATAATATATGCAACTCATGAAGCTTATTAAGGCTTTTACAAAGATTACCTCCTAGGCAAATTTCAAAAATTACACCAGAAAATCCCCCCATTTTATTACAAGTACTTAAAAAAAAAAGAGTTTGCTATTTTATGAAGCCTAAAAAGAGGTACAATCACCCCTTTATTGCAAGTACTTCAAACAAAAAATATTTTCTATTTATGAAGCCTAAAAAAAAAAGGTTTGGAAGGGTGCTTTGCCTAGGGTGACAAATTTATTTTCCTTTACAATGTTGTATGAACCATGAGCACTTTGTGTGCTCTTTCTGAACTAGAATAAAAATAGAAATCAGACACTTCTCTAGCAGCATTACCTCTTTGTTTATTTTTCCTTTGTGATGTGCCTTTGCCATTTTTTTTTTGCTTGTTTTTAAACCAACACCGATTGGTGTCATGGTTGTCCTTTTTATAATTTGTGCAAAACTTCTTTTGAGGTTGTTTTCCCTTATATTTTGAAAATGATCCTGAAGATGATCCTCCCTTATAAAAGTTTCATTTCTTCTTTCCACCTTGATTTTTTGAGTAAAGTGCATTGCTCGACACTTCATCGCTTTGAAGTTGATTTGCTTCCTCTGTTTGAAGCAATTTTTTTTTTTTTGGTAATTAAGGTACATAAACATTACAACCGAGTTTTATAGGTTGACCCAAAACCTATTACAAAATCAACACAATGCTGAAATGGAACAAGACCTCAATAGGGATAGTCTGTTCTTAGCCCCCTACTAGGGCCACATAGCCAAAAAAGAGCAACACCCTTACAAAAGATGACACACACCTTAGAACACAAGCAGTCGACACTTTTGCTTCCTAACACTTTCTCATCTCTTTTGGTTGCAAAACTACGACATGTCGTGATATCGTGACACTTTTCCTCCCTCCTCTTTCTTTTCTCTTTTTGTCATGAAAAAGCGACATGTCACGAATTCGTGACACTTTTCCTTCTCGCTCTTTCTCTTCTCTTTTGGCCGTGAAACTACGACATGTCACAATATCACGACACTTTTTCCTCTTGCTTATTCTCTTCACTTTTGGTCGTGAAAAAGCGACATGTCACGATATCACTACACCCTTTCTTTCATTTTGAACATGTCACAAAATTGTGACACTTTTTCTTTCCTCCTCTTTCTCTTCTCTTTTGGTCGCGATAATGCGACATGTAGTGATATTGTGGCACTTTTCCTTCTCACTCTTTCTCTTCTCTTTTGGTCATGAAAGGATGACATGTCGTGAAATCATGACACTTTTTCCATCTTGCTCTTTCTATTCTCTTTTGGTCACAAAAAATTGACATTTTGCGATATCGCGACACTTTTTCCTTCTTGCTCTTTCTCCTCTCTTTTGGATGCGAAAATCCGACATGTCGCGAAATCGTGACACTTTTTCATTCATGCTCAACACATCGCCAAAAAGTAACACTAATTCCTTCTTGCTCACCATGTCGTGATATTGTGACACTCTTTCTTTCTTGCTTAACATGTCGTGATATCATGACACTTTTTCTTTCTTGCTCTTTCTCTTTTCTTTTGGTCATGAAAATGCGACATGTCACGATATCGCGACACTTTTTCCATGTCGTGATATCGCGACACTCTTTCTTTCATGCTCAACATGTCATGATATCGTGACACTTTTTCCTTCCTCCTCTTTCACTTCTTTTTTGGTCACGAGAATGCGACGTGTCGCGATATCATGCCACTTTTCCTTCTTGCTCTTAGTCTTCTCTTTTGGTCGCGAAAAGACGACATGTCCCGAAATCGCGACACTTTTTCTTTCTTGCTCTTTATCTTCTCTTTTAGTCACGAAAAAATGACATGTTGCAAAATTGCGACACTTTTTCCCACTTGCTCTTTCTCTTCTTTTTTGGTCACAAAAATGTGACATGTCGCGATATCACGACACTTCTTCCTTCATGCTCAACATATTGCCAAAAAGGTGATTGTTCTTTGAGATACATTAAGGGATGTTATTAACATCTTGTAGGATTATGGAAGAGCCCTCGATATTACTGAAGTCAAGATAGTATCTTCTACTTTTGCTCCTAAAGAATTCATCTTTGAATTCAATTATGCCACTCTATAGAGGAATAGTTCTACTAATTCTCCTGACTTCCTATGAAGTGTATGAAGTTGTGTTTGAAGGTTTAGAATAGTCAATTTATTCTTACCTTCAAAAATGGTACAAACCCAGGTGTTGTAGGTGAGTTGGAGAGGAGAGGGAAATCCTCCAAGGGAGGTCCCAGGTTCGAATCTCCACCCTACCAAAAATTTGAAGTGGGTACCCAAAATCCAATTGATAATTTTGGTGCGGGTAGGGCTGGGTGCGACCCCTGGGTGACTTTGATGGTGTAGAACCCCCTGTTCGTGGTCTCTTATACCAAGGTAGCCCGACAAAGGGTTTTTCGCTTAAAAAAAAATGGTACAAAGTGCATCCCATGCATCTTTACCATTTTTAGCTTCACTTATGTGAGGTTGGATCTCATCAGTAGTAGCTAGGAGAATCAACATGAGAATACGATTATTCTTTTTTTCCCATGCTTTATGATTTGCTCCTGTTGATGTGGGTCTTGTTTCAGTACCATCCACTAAATCCCATATTTCCTCTATAGTAAGGATATCTTTCATATTGGTTTTCCATGCTGAATAATTAGGACCTTTAAGAAATTGTGTATCATTTAGGTATTTTTTGATAGTTGCCATGATGAAGGTTCTAGAATTTGCACCAATATGATCTTTATTTTACTCTTAATTGGTATTTAATGGCACCTACCTGAAAAATATCTTTGAAGAAATATGATCAGTTTGAGGATATTTAAGCCAAACAAATAAGAAGTGAGAGAGAATTCACTCAAAAAGATATTTAATGGCACCTACCTAAAAATGCTCCTAAAGAGAAATAATTAGTTTGAGGATATTTGAGCCAAACAAATAAGAGTAAATTTTAGGATTGAATGGAGAGAATATCAATTTTTAAAAATGGCTTATATTTGTGCAATGAATTACACAAATTATTGTAAAATTTTGGGGTTTGAGTGCTCTTTAGTTTGATGACTTATAATTACAAAGAACAAGAAATTAAATGCAATAATCAATCAAAGAGTGCCCACAAAAATTTGTATCACTTAGGTGTTAGATGCAACCGAAAATGCACCTTTTTTGCCAATTTGTAATAAAGGTGTCGAGTAATATCGAAAATGCACCTTTATTATTAAATTTTACAATAAAATTTGTATTTATGTTGTGCAAAAATTTGATATATTATGTCTCCTATTGTTTTTCAATTTTGCAAAGAATGTGGCATAAAACAATTGCCTTTCCTTTTTGTGTTGCAAAATTAACAAGTTTGATTGTTAGGTGCTCCTCAATTTGTGTTACAATTTTGCAAAGAAATACAATTTATTGTCTTCCCCCATTTGATTTGCAAAATTAAAAATGTAGCACTCCTTTCAAGTCAAGTCGACACAAGACCCACGTTTGAAAGGCTTTCCAGAACTAGTCGACACATGACATGGTTTTTATGGACCTAAGGTCTTCAATTTCTTCTCATTTTTGCAAAAAAATATAATGTACAATTTCTATTGTTATATTTCTCCTTGGAGAAAAAAAATGCACAAATTTGAGCTTTTGATTTTGCAAATTTGGTGTCACCTTGTGTTACAATTTGTCAAAAAAGAATTTAAGTTTGATCCTTTATTGTTTACAAAATTAACAAGGGTTTTTGATAAATTTTTAGGGCTCCCTAATTTGCAAAAAAAAAAAAGGTGTTATTTATTTGTCTTATATTCCTCTCTTGGAGAAAAAACAAAAACACTCTTTTGTATAAGGTTTTGCAAAAGAAAATATGTTTCCAATTCTTTAATGTGAATTTGTAAAATGTAAATAAAGTTTAATCAAATACAATTTAATTAATAATAAAAATATAAATTTTGTTAAAAATCAATTCAATTTAAAAAAAAAAATTGATTTTAGAACATATTTAATATTTAAATTATTAATAAAAACATATTTAAAAAAAAAACTTTAATTAAATAAAATAAACTAAAAAAAAGAATTAAAATAAACCTTATATAAAAAAAGGTTACTGCCCACGAGGTTTGATCCCGCGACCTCATGGGTAAGAACGCCTTGGCGCTAGACCCTCAACCAACCCAACTACCACTACCGGTGAGAAGAAAGTAGGAGCTATGCGGCTTTGAAGGGGACAATGATCAAATGTTTTTTAAAAACATTGGGACTTTGTCCCACATTCATCCTACAGAGCACGAATTTCATTTTTAAAACTGTCAAAGCTTCTATTCATTATTGATTACCTTCAAGCAATTAGTATAGTTGATGCGCTCTTTTGCCACACAGGAAAACCAAGATAACCTCTCACAATCACCACGTGGATAGTTTGGAAGATCGCTCACTCGCCATGTGGACCAATTACAGTTTGACACATCAGCAGACCACTTTCATTCGATGCATCACATCAACTCTCGGAGGACCAATCGCTTGTTGATACATGTTCGTGCTAGCTCAACTACCAGTTCTACCTTAGTTCACGAGCCAAACCTCGTTAGTAATGCCACATGTCTTCCCAATCAGTGATATATTAGTAGATATGTCGACAGTCTAGGTGTTGGTGACACATCGGTAGTCCATGTGGCGGTGCCACGTCAGTAGTCCACATGGAAGTGCCACATTAGTAGGTTACATGCCTTGAAATCTACATCATCCAACTTTGATATCCCACCTTAGAGCACGTGTAATCAAAGGAGCTATCAATTGCATCAGGATTCCTTCCAGGTTAGGTCTATGAGTCTCCAAATTTTGTGTAGTTGTCACCTCTGGGACTTGTATTTAGTGCACCATGTGGACGTGTCCTGATTGGTGCGGATAGTGTGCCAATTAGCAAGGTGCGATCAGGGATCTCATGCCCTCCGATTTTGTGTGGTCAGCTTGTGTTAGCGCACCCTTGTATTGTCAGCATCTCCTCCCTACCTTAGGTCCACCATAGATGGGGGATAAACGCCTATCTACTGGTAGGAAGCAAGCTATCCATGGTAGAATATGTACCCTCAGTAGGTGGATGGCAGCACTATACTATCAGTGCTATCAGCGGTGCTTTTCATGCTCAATGGTCTGCACGAAATAAAAAAATTTATGTAGATTGGAGTATGAGCAGTGCCACGAATGAAATGAATGAAATTATGCTAAATCATGAAATTGTATACCTAAACTTAGGTCAAACAAAAAAATGGTTCAAGCCTTGTCCACCTATGATGGAACCTAAACTAGATAACTCAGAGTGGAGCTGAGATGCTAGCTCTGATGCTAGCTCTGATGCCAATGCAAATGCAAATTAATAAGTGTGAACCATTAAGGAAATATTATTGATAGTGGTAGGTTTAAATAGGACAATAATAGGCTATGAATAGCCTAAGGATATTAGAAAATAATATCCTAAGTTAACACTAACAAAACGTGCTAACCTACTAACCTATAACACTAATATCGCTAACAACTAACAATTGACTAACGACATAGATATTCACTAAATATCTATTTAGTGAATATATTTACAATAGTAGAAAAAACTACTACCTAGGTAAATATGCTAATTACCAAATAAGGTAATATTAGGAGTTACTAACATAGATTGTAGTTGGAGAGTGATTGTAAGTATGGGTACTTGATCTCTATTCAATAGAGATACAATTTTTGTGAGCATTTTTTAATGACAGTTATATGAGTTATTCTTGAAGTTATTTATGACTTTTACATATTTAGAATATTGCCATTATCATATGTTTCATGTTGCAACTTTATTTTAGATCTTGAAATTATTTTATCTTTAGTATTTATCAGAGCCACAACAAGATTTTTACTTGCATAGGTTTTAAAGTTGCAAAGGAGATTTCCACTAGTTAAGGAGAAACCAATGAAGTTAAAGAAATTACCTCTGGAAAAGAAAACCAAGGAAGTTTGAATATTTACCTATTCCAAGAGAAAATTCAGAATAGAAGGAAATTACAGGTCTTGAAGATAGACCTTGACATTGAGGAGATTAAGAGACCCAAGAAGGAGGTCCTATTGAAAATTTTGATAGATTGAAGGAGATTCCAGATTGCTATTTGGCTAGAGTCTTTCCATAGGGTTGAAGGAGAACTCGTGAAGACTAGGACTCAACATAGATTTCTTTCCACTAGTTTTGAGAATAACTAGTGAAGTTTATTCATTTTAGAATTTTGGAAATTTGAATGTATTTGGTTGCTATTATCTAAGTTTTTGTTGCAAAAAATTAGTTCTCAGAAGTTGAGAAGCTTCCTACAATAGATAGAGAAGAATTTCACCTTCGATTTCCTGAAATTCTATGTGCTTTCCTCATGCAAGGATTAGTTTTGAGTTGCAGCAAAATAGTAGACATTGCAGATTAAGGAGGTCCAAGAAAGAGGTCTCATTGAAGATTGAGGAGACCCACGTAGGAGGTCCCCATAGAATATTGAATACTACAAATTGAAGCTAGAAGAGACCCAGGAAAGAGGTCACATTGAAGAACTTCCAGATTTGGAAGATTGAATATTGGAGATTGAAGATTGAAGGACTAAGAAAAGGTCCTATTGCAGAATTGAGAAGCAACAGATTTTGGAGATCCAAGAAAGAGATCTCATTGCAGAATTCCCATAGTTGGAAGATTGAAGAGACCAAGGATAGGTCTCATTGAAGTTTTGAGAAGAGGAGTTGAGTAGCTACTGAATTAGAAGACCCAAGAGAAGAGGTCTCAAGAGAATTTGGAGAAGGAGAAGAAGGCTAGAGAAAGCCTCATTACAGAATTGAAGAAGTGGCCATTGGAGGAGTTGAGAAGAAAGCTAGAGGAAGGAGATTGTAAGCAAGGAGAAGTTTTTGATAAGAAGGATTTGGGACAATTGTCGCCATCCGACAACAAGCCCAAGAGGAAGAAGTTTTTGGCAAGAAGGTTGCCAAATTTTGGAGAAGTTTTTTGAAGACCTCAAGACATTCATATTCTTGAGGAAGAAGATAGTGGAGGAGATCAGATTTGAAGTCAGAATTTGACAAGGAGATTGAAGGATAAAGAAATATTGAAGAGGCCATAGTTTTGAGAAATTTAGGACAACCACAAATATTTTGAAGGCTGATTTGAATAGGAGAAGGTTGCTGATTTTTGAGGAAGAATTTGAAGGGTCATAGGACAGAAAATTGAAGAAGGTATAGAGCTATGATTTGGAGAATATTTGGGCAGATTTTGAAGTGCCCTTGAACAGAAAATTGAAGGAATATTTGATAGAAAAAGAAGGCAGCAATTTGGAGAATTTTGAGGCAGTTTTGGACAGTGAAACATAGGAGGAATTGACTGCAAAAATTGCAGAATTTTGGACAGCATTTGGGCAGCACTAATAGCTGCAAGTTTTAGGATTTGAGAAAACAAATTTGGAGGAGTTTTGAAGCCACAAAAATCAGATTTGTGGACAACATTAGAAGGAGAAGAAAGAGCTGCATTTTTGGAGAAATTCGGGGTAGATTTGAGAGAGTTTTTGAGCAGCGAGAAAGTTGGTATTTGAGCAGAAATTAGAGCTGCAAAATTGATAAGTTTAGAGTAGTAAAGTGAAAGGAGTTAAAGGTGCAAAATTTACAAGATTGAGATAGCAAAAGGGTGAACCAAATCACCAAGGAAATTAGCTGAAAAAGGAGATCAAAAAGGTATGCATTTTTGGTGCTATATAAGTTTATTATTGGAGTATTAAAACCAGTCTACATTAAGTATTTGAGAGCACCATATTACCTTTATTAAAATCTGAAGAAGGAAGTTGAAAAAAGAGTCTTCAAGCAAAAGGAGTTGATAGCATTTGCATCTTAAAATATGCAAGATTAAAACAACAAATATCTAAGTTAAAGATTACTTGAAAAGGAGAAATAAGAAGGAAATAACATTAATATTGAATGTTGTTTTTTAGCTCATAAAAGTGCAGATTTATTAGAGTAAAAAGAAATAGAGCAAGAGTATTTTTCTAAGAAAATTGAAGACCAAGTAAGGGTTCAAAAGTAGAGCAGATTTTTAAGTGTCTAAAGACACTAAGAAGCCACAGTCCAAAGGAGAAGTGAAAGCATCTAGTTTGGAGTAGTGAAGCGCCACCATAGCTCAAGGAAGAGCCACCACTATTCAAGTGAGAGCCACCACAAATAAAAGCTGCCATAATCCAAGGAAGTGCTACTATTTCTCAAGGAAGAGCCACCATTGTCTAAGGAAGAGCCACCACCAGAAACGTAAAGCAAAGCTATCAAAGTTGAAGGTCCAATGCCATAATTTTTCCCAAGGAGTCCAAACGAATGTAACTAAGATGTTTCTACAAAAGAAAGTGAAAGAGCATACGTAGAGAATATAGAAGGTTGAAAATTAGGGTAAACTCCAAGTGTTAAGGATTGGAGGAAACATTACATGCAATGGACATGTGTTAAGAAGACAAAGCATGTGAAAGGACAAGCTAGCAAAAATTTTGGGTGCCAAAATTGCGCTAGGGCTGAAAGGAGACGTTAAATCTTCATTGGAAGTGAGACACTTGTAAATAGTAATGCTCACAGTGTCATAATATTATCAAACAAGGCAAAGTTATGTTATAAAAGCTTGAGGAGAGTAAGGGAAGCGGATTTGGAGCATTGGAAGAGTTTGAGTGCCATGTGGCACATGTAAACTAGAAGGTCAATAGGTTAGAAGCATTTCAAGCGCCCATAGCAAGGAAGATAACGTATTTCAAGGAACCAAAGATAGAAAAGTGTAAGAGCATTTGTAGAGAAGCACTAGAAATAGGAGAATGTGCAAGAAGGTTCATTAATTGAAGACTGAGTGCAAGTAAGAAGGAGATTCACCACTTGGCATTGCAAGGGAGACATTCAAGTTACATGTAGCAAAGGGAGTCAAAGGATCAAAGACTATAAATACGTTGTAGCAACAAGGATAAGGTGTGAATTAGAGCACCTTTGTAAAGGTTGAAGTCAATTGACCAATCAAAGAGGAGAAAGAATAATCTTTCCAAGGCAAGCCAAAGTATAGCAGAGATTCCATATGTACAACATAGAAGGAAGAGCGCCTATTAGAAGATGGTCAAACACTATTGACCAAGAGAATTACCATATTCAAGGCTGAAGGTAATTCATTTTATTTGAATTTATTTATATGCTCAAGATAGGAGGTATAAGGTTGCTTACAATTATTATTTTCTAAGGTTAAAAGTGAAACTATTTATTTTGGAGGGATAAGAATTAAATTTTGAAACCTTAGAAATAAGATTAATGCTATTTGAGAATTTTATAAAGGTTTGAAATTTGGTTTGAAGGAGTTGAAGGAATAAATTTAAAGTTTTGTAATTTGATTATTTGAATTTACAAAACATTTTGAAATATTTGCAATTTGATTAGATTGGAGTAATAAGGTTTTCTACATCAAATTAAATTTATAAATTTTGCAAATATCTTTTTATGAAATTTCTAAATTTCTAAGTTTGGAGTTATAAGGAATTCAACACCAACATAGGATTGAGAAATTTAGAATTAAAAGAAATTATATTTTTTGAAATTAGGGAGTCAACCTCAAAGGTTTAGAGATTTTGAAATTGCATTCAAAATTATCTTTAGATTATTGTTCATAATTAGGGAGAAATAAGGAATTCAACTTAAAGGAAAACTTAGAAAACTAAGTAATTTTTATCAAAGCTATCTTGCTCAGAAAAACTATGGATGAAATAGTGAAGAAGGTATTTAATGAAGATAGTGAAGAAATACTACATGCATTCAGATTTTATTCACATGGGTTAATACCCAATATTTATGGAGATCGGGTTCTGCCAAACCCTATAAGGGGGACGAAGGTCCAAGGTTTAAATATTGGGTCTCATCGGACTGAACGCTTGTCCCTTTCCTAGTGCTTTTAGTAGCATAATTTTTTTAAAATGATTGTGGCATGGTGGTTATAGGGGTGGACTGCACGAAGAACTATATGGTGGCTTCTGGGGTCGACAATGTAGAATACTGTGGCGGCCATAAAATCCAGACAACCTTCCCAAATTCATGGCAGCTACCGATTCCACCATGTAAATTCAAAAAATAATAATAATAAATAAATAAAATAAAATATTTATGGAGATTAAATATTTAATGTTTTAAAATATAAATTGAGATTATTCCTCAAGGAATATAAGGAAGCAAAATTTACTACCTTTATAGGATATAATCATGAAAAACTTTTTAATTCTTGTTGGGAATTTCAAGATATCATTATATTCACTACAGAAGAGTGTTTAATGATGTATCTTTCATTAATTATTTTTGAACTCTTTCAAGGAAAGATATAGGTTGAAAGAAATGCTTCATATGATTATTTTAATGAAGAATTATAAAATCCAAGTCAATATTATTAGGATCTACTAACTTATCATATTGAAGGAGAATATTTAGTAAGAGTGCAAAAGAAAGGAAGGAACAAAAACAAAGAAAAAAGTCATATCAAGAAAGAATATATATCATCAAATAAGATACAAAATAAAAGAAAGAAAGAGAAGAATAGAAGTCACATACAAAAGGTAAAAGAGGAAATATTTTGTGCAAGTTCAGGAATCAATCTTAAAGAGGTAAATTGAAGAATCAAGATGAAGATCTATATTGAAGACTAAAGTATTCAATAACTAAATAATGTAATATAGGTGGGTGTTGGAATATATTACATTATTTGGTACATGCTAATGTACCACCTTGGATACATCTTTAGATTAGTAAAGAGTATCCTAGATTAGAAGTTGAGTATTTACTTTATGCAATGTAATAAATGCACAAGTATTATTAAAGTGTGCAAAATATTTTGGTATTGTAAATGTGCATACTAGTCCATGTGCACACAATTCCATAGAATATGCAGATGAAGAGTCTCTAGAAGAGTGAAGGCGAAGAGTGCTCCATATGAAGAGTCACATTCCATTGTATATGTATCTATGTGTGTGTGGAAGATACATGGATTGTAGTTGGAGAGTTATTGAAGTATAAGTACTTGATCTCTATTTAATAGAAATATAATTTTTGTGAGAATTTGTTAATGGTAGTTATATGAGTTATTCTTGAAGTTATTTATGATTTTTACATATTTATAATATTATCATTATCATATGTTTCATGTTGCAACTTTATTTTAGATATTGAAGTTATTTTATCTTTAGTATTTAGCTTCAAAATCTAACAAAACGTTGTGCCACCACTCCATGAGATGATATTTTTAACAACTTTTCCATATTAGATAGAAATAAACTAAAATGCACTAGCCTTGATGCCACATAAATTATATTGCTTCCCTTATTGACTAAACTTCATCCAAAACTCAAAAAAATCCCATAAAACTAGTCCTAACATTCATAACCATTGTGCTTCAAAAACTATATCACACCCACCTAAGGGTAGGGCAAACATGTTTGTATTGAGATTATAGTCCCCAATTTGAAGTTTGACATTACAAAATTTTCCTTTGCGTGATAGGGTGCCTTCATTAGCAATCATGACTTCAAAGGAATTGCATGTAGTAATGTAGTCATTTTCTTGTTTGGCCACATGTGGATCAATAAAGTTATGTAACTACTAGAGTCAATAAGAATTACAACTCGTTGTCCTTTGAAGTAGCCAATCACTTTTATTGTTTGGGGAGTGGATACTCCTGCTAAAGCATGCACACATATTTTTGGTTGGGATTCCTCTGAATATGTTGCTTGATCTGTGGTTTCTTCCTCTTGGGAATCCTCCTTATCCTCTAAATATTCTATGATTGGTGCCTCATCCATATCTAGTACATATAATTTTTTACGCACACACTTGTTCCTCAGGCCATAATTTTCATCACAATTATAACATAGCCCTTAGACCCTTCCATTATCTATCTCTTCATGAGTCATTTTTTATATTTGGGTATTTAATGGGAGGACTTATCATAGGCTTGGACAAAAAAGGTGGTCGAGATTGAGGAAATTTAGAGGTGCATCCTTGAACCTTGAATTTTTATTTTTCCAATTTAGCCAATTGAATGGCTTGTTGTAATGTTTGAGGCCTCATCATTTTAACCTCATACTTAATGTCATCCTTCAACCTATTAACAAAATAACTTTAGAATAATTTGGTACTTAAACCAATGGTATGATTGGAAAGTTTCTCAAATTGAGTTTGGTACTCTTGAACAGTTAAAGTCTATTTAAGTTTTTTAAGGGCTCCTATTAATATTCAAATTCACTAGTATTAGAGTGAGTGAGTAGATGCTTCTCAAAGTCCTACCAAGAGAGGTTGGGTTTGGCATTCCTAAGCCATTGAAACCAATGTAGTGTATTTGATTCAAAATTGAGAGATGTAATTAACAAATACATGTATCTTGGGACATTATGAAGACTAAAATATTTTTCTGCCTTACAAATCGACCCCTCAAGATCTTTTCCATCAAATTTTGGGAAGTCTAATTTGGGTAACTTAAATCCATTGTTATCTAGTACATTTTTCTAGTGATAACTTGTACCTATATCTTTTTAATCCTAATGATCCAACCTATCCTGTGAGAAGGAATCAATAGAAATATGACTATCCAATTTTACCTTCATTTTATTTTGTGCCTTGGTAACCAAATTCATGGATTCGTGGAAATTTTTGATAGTTGTCCTTATCTTGTCTAAGTTATTGAATTGAGACCCTAATTTTTTGCCCAAATGATCCACATACTTAGCAATTTGTGCCTCTAATTCTTTTTGTCGAGTACCTAAAGCCATTTTCTAAGATTTCACACTTACTAAAAATAGAAATGTGATTTCAGAGGTTACTATTTTTAGTAAGAAGCCCAAAAAATGGTTTAGGTGCTATATATCAAAATTATTAACTCAAGAAGATGATCACAATGAGCTATAAACCATAACATTGGTTTTGGGAACCCCCAAACATTTTTTTTAATATATTGCTTTGTTGTTGAGGTTGTTGGTGTGGAGGATTTTTCCCTTGGGCTTGGTTCAAAAGTTAGGTTTTGCATCGACCAACCCCTTATAACATTTTTTCCTATCTATTTTGCCTACTGACCACTCCTGACACCATGTTGGCATTTGCCTAGTTAGACTCTATCATAGATATTCCCTATCTATTTTCAATTCTAACTATCACAGGTAATTTTTATTGAAACTGATACCTAACAATCCTATAATGACTATTTCTAACATAAACCCCCTTGTTCCCACTATTTTGTACTCTGGTGGTTTCTGTCTCACTTGTTATATTCTTCTGTAATTACTTTTGATTATTTTTATGTAGGAATTCTATAATAATGATGTCTTCTTCGTATGCTCAATTTCTATAATAAGGTTATGGTAACAGGTTTGAAATTCATAGAATAAGAGTTTTTTATTTGTAGGGATTTTTGTTGTAGGTTTGATATTCAATAATATGGGGTATTCTAATCTAGGATGTATGTACTACACATAGGCCCTCTATTATACTGTAGTGATGAATAATAGTGCTTGGACCATTATTTTAGGCCATTACTTAAGGAGGATTCCATGCATACCATTGAGCAAACTATTTGCATCTCTGTCATTATGGGAGGGTAACCTTCCTGGATGTTGTGTTCAATGTACTATGAATAATACAAGGCCAAAAAAAACTTAAGGGCTAAAGGTCTCTCCTAATCCTAGGGGGTCTTCCAATATATCCAAAGATACGTGGGAGCTCAATTTTGTAGACAAGTGTTATCTGAGGCCTGTGTATTGGAGCCTGATCACCTCCCACTTCACTAGATGTTTTACGAGAACTCTAGCTTAGCCAATTAACAACAACTCATCCATGATATTTTAAAACACCTGACATAGGGTTTCTAACCTAAATAACTAATGCAAAAAAAAAAGCAGTTGATTTTTTTGTAAGGAACTAGCAAAAAATAGAAACACAAAATATTATACCTAACAATCAGAATGACTAAAACTATCACAGTCACACTATAACATGTCTTGAAAAGTGGTTTAATACCACTTGTTAGGAATATACTATTAAAAATAAACTCACTCACACAAATATTGCAAATAAACATAAATGTTCAAAACATGAACTATTGCAATATGGAATATAAATGCAGAAAGAAAAAATCTCACAAAGTAACATAGAATTATAGGCCACTTTGAGGGGGTAACCTTCTTCAATAATTTCATTTAATTATGTAAAAAATGCATACATTCGTACTCCTCATAATTTTAAAGACTTCATCTACATGCTAAATTTCACTCAAGCTAGAATCTCCTACCTATAAAATAGTTACATTCTTGATAAAAGTTACATGTAATGGTGCCACTTGTCTAGGTGCTTCTAGAGCCACAACTATTACAAAACATCATTATGGGTGTTTCCCACGTTAAAAAGACATTATAAAATATTATCATAGATGTCCCCCCCATGTTCAACAATGGAGAACTACATCATAGTGTTAGTATGAGGTCCTAAAAAGCATGGTGGGTTATTACTCTCCATAAACCCAGTCGAGGTTGTGACCCTAGACTCTGCATATAGTGTTGAGGTGTATAGTGTTCTAAGATAAACAATTATTTTCCTACAAAGAATATGTAGGAACCCAAGAAAGTAGTTGGCGCATTAAAAGTAGAAGTGATGAGAGCCATACTAGGAAAAAACCTCAAGCCAAATAGTATTAATTTCCCACACTCAAACTCAAGGAGTCCCCAAAAATGGTAGATGGCAATGATAGAGACGAGAGAGTATCCAAGGACTCAAAAAATACAATATTAATAATTTTGAACCTGAAGATCTTAAAAGGACAACAAATTTAGTCAATACATAACCTAATGCACAAAGGATAATTATTTTGAAATCTCTGAACAATTTTGGAGGGAAAATCTTCTTGATTGTAATCTGTAAATATTAGTAGCCTTAGCCTTGTAAAGGATCGACAAGTTTGCAATTGTATACATTTTTAGGCTTCCTTTCATTTCTTTCTGTAAAAATAGTTAGCTCTTGAGTGACTTGTGGGTAATCTTGAATCCCTACTTCTGGCACAATCTATGTAAAATCTTACTTGCATATATATATATATATATATATATATATATATATATATATAATAAACACACACACACACAAGAGCCTATCTCTATTTTTTGGTTTAGCCTACAAATCCATTTTTGTGCGTATGTATTTGTCTATGACCTTTTGCCTAAATATTAGACTTTACTAAGTATATGTGTGTGAGGGGCTTGCATCTATTTTTGGATCGAGTCACTTGATTGGATCTCCAATGAGAATTGCCTTCCTATGCATGCATATAACTGGTAACTCTTATGTCTAGGAGAGGAAGTGTTCACTACTGGCACATAGTGTTCAAGCTTGGTTTTACAAGATCTTAGCAGATCTCTTGGTTCATCACCCCCTTTGCTTTTGTTGAGTTCTTTAATTTTTACTTTTACTTTCTTGCATCCCTTTACCTTAGTTGAGAAAAAAACACACCTTGAATATCACATCCTAATGAGGAATCAGCCTTGTAAAAACTCTCAAAGGCCCCCAATTGATCCAAATATCACTCTCTCGATTGTAGCCCCATTATCGCCCCCCGTAAGGAATGATTATCCCAGGAAGGGACAACCGAGGACAATTTTAGACAACAACAGAAAGTAAGATGAAAATTATTATTTATTGAGGGTCACCTTCCCTTGGGCTAGGGACAACTCCCTCATATGCGACATCTTGTTGTTGTTAAAGAAATATTACATTATTGGGTAATTTTGATAATCTCATGGAATATATGGTTGGTTGTAACCACTACCTATTCTTGGATTTGGTTATAATCAAACTTTATTATGAAACTTATTATTTCATATGGTTAAAATAATTTGAATGTATAAATATCCATGTGTGATTCAATACAAAATGATCTATTATAACCCAACATTGGTATTAGAGCAATTATTGAATTATGACCTGGTTTGCTTATTTGATGTCATTGAACTTGGTGGCCATGATACTTAGTCCTTGATATTATAGGTAAGGTTAACAGGTGATGTTTGAGTACTTCATGTTGTGATTGAAAAAGGATCCTATTTATGATTGTAGTCCTTGAGATGTGGTCTCATGAGAAAATAATAAATCTACACTCCAAGTAAACACCAATGAATTGTTGTGGTGATTTGAATCTGAATAAGAACATGATCTGAGGAAGAGAGATTTGTATGATCAATGTTGATTGTTGTAACCTGGAGAAATCCATAACATAGGCTTTGTAAAATTCAAATGAGCTTAACACTTGTTTTACAAAGTTTCTAAATTTATTTTTTCAGTAATAGAAACATAACTCGTCAGATGTAGTGGTGGCTCATTAAATATTCTAGAGAGTTGTGATAGTTAAACATTGTGCAGAGGTGATGTTAAGCTGGTGTCATGGTAGCATCGACAAAAATCCACAAGTGGAGCTGCAACTACTCTTAGTTCTTCTATGTGATCTTCTAGTCAGCTTTATTGAGAAGCATACTACCTTGAAAATAAAAAATTGGGTTTGGTATTGAGGCATATCCTTTGCACCACTTGTGGTAATGATATTACACTGGTTTTATGCTACCATCCAACATTCGAATTGATTCTCATGTGTGATGGATCTAGGACGTGGCAATATCTGATTAATAGATTCATTGTGGAGCTCCTTCTCCATGAATGTGGTGAAACAAATAAACTAAGCATGAAACAAATATGATTTTCTCAAGCCCAATCTGATAAAGCTCATGTAGTCATTCCCCAGGGCCAAAGTGATGGAGAAAGGAAGCCATACGACAAGACATTAAAAAAATACATGTAGCTTCTAAATACATATTGCATGTGGCCAATCCATTTTCCATGTGTCCCGCGAGGTAAGCATATCCATCGATTAGGATCAATGTTCAAGTGTTGCTACGAACAAGCCTAAGATCCATCTATCAATTATTTTATGGTGTGGGAGTTCCTAGAATTGGTGAAAAAAAATTCCTTACCCCAAAAGGTACTAAATGTGTGAATTAATGGTTGTAGCACTATACATGTGGAGCCATCATATGGTGCATAAGGAGTAGAAACCCAAATGCAGACCCAATGATAAATCGAGTGGTAGACCTAGAGGTAGACCCAAAGGCATATCTAAAGGTAGACCCAGAGGCAAATCTAGAGCTAGAGCCAAAGCCAAAACTAAGAGCCAAATCTAGAGCCAAAGCCAAAGCATAATTTTATTGTTCTCTTCTCTAAATTAGGGGGGTAGTTATATATGTTATTCCCAAAAATGTAATAAGGGGGGTGTCAAAGAAATTTACATTATTGAGTAATTTAGATAATCTCATGGGAGATATGGTTGGTTGTAACCACAACCTATTCTTGGTTTTGGTTATAATTAAACTTGATTATGTAGCCTAATATTGCATATGGTTATAACCATCTACATGTATAAATATCCATGTGTGATTCAATACAAAATGATTTATTCTAATCCAATAGTTGTAGGTGAACAAGATTTACAATTAGAACCAGGTTCTTGGACACATCATCAAGAAGATCCACGATAGGTTTAGAATTGTGGAGCTAAACCAGGAACACATAATGAACAATGGCATCCCAAAGCTCCATTTTTGGTCGTAAAATACCTATTATGAAGGAGTAGCCTTGCAATGTTACATCCACTAAGGCAATAACCCAAACTATAAATCCACCATAATTGTTATTGGGTTGTTGTATGGAGATGTCATGACCCTCCCTAGTGGACTATTTGGCACAAAGAAACAATGTATTAACCTATGATGTGGTAATACCTAGTTTGAACAATTGAACCAACTATATGATGTTTCACTGATTTAGAAGGGCATGTTATCGCTAACATATTGCCTAGTGTGCAAGATCAGGTATGCTCATAGGTGGAGAAGGCAGAGGCATCAACCAAAAATGAGGGTACTTAAGATTAGGGGAAATGATGATAAAGGTACTTGAAGGTAACATGGATAGATACCTTCATATAGGCATGCATTATTGAAAGGGATAATCATCGACAACCGATTGCCTTGAGCCTTAGTTGATAGCCTAGTAGCTATCATAAACTCTCTGGCCAGGATAGGTGATTGGGTTGATGGAAAGATTCCCTCTTTGTTGTTGTGTAAAATTGATTGCTCATTATCACATTACTTACTACATCATGGCTCGAATATGCAATGTTGGAATTAATAGGAGAACATTTTGTATTATGTATGTGTTTGCTTAAAAAAAATCGCTATTTTGGAAATTATAATAAAATATCTTTCTTTTTTAAATAAAAGGTTGATTAAATTTAGATGATAATTGAGAAATCATTTAAATTAATGAGGTTTTAATTAAATGATAATTTAAAGCCTTTTAAATTTAAGGATAAACTTTATTTAAATAGTTAAATGAAAGTTCATTTATACTAAATAAAATAGTTATTATTTCATTAATGATAGTGAAGTTTATGCTTGTAAGCAAAATAATCATATTTTAAATATCAATGAGTTGCACCTTTTAAAGGCATGTTAAATAAAGGTTTTAATAATATTAAAACAGTTTAAAACTATTTTAAATATCTATCCTTGGCCAATTCGTTCTCGTTGCGTAAAGGAGGACTGGGTGTAATATTTTTTGGGATCTCCACTATATGAAGCTATTATCGGTTAAGGCAAATTTTGCCTTGTCGTCATGAGAAAGAAGATAAGAATGGAAAGGGGGCATTAAGGGTGGACGGAGCTCAAGGTTACACGAAATTTGAGGAAGAAAATGGTGGTGGATGGATTACCTGGAGAAAAAATAAAGGGATTACGCATATTAGACAGGAGATTAGGGATAGTAGAAGGGATATTACACAGAGAAGAGGAAGCGCGAGCGATCTATGAAGACGACAAAGTGAATTTTAGGAGTTGAAGGAACTAAGCCACCAAAGGGAACAAGGTTGGATCTATTAAATCTATGGTTATGCTTTTATTTAAACGTTGTGTAGCACTGGTTTAAATCGACTGCATGTTATGTATTGAAGCACTGTTTGAAATACATTCTTTACTGCATGTTGTATTGAAGCTTTAGTTGGAAGACATTCTTTATTGCATGTTATGTATGGAAGATTTAGTTGGAAGACATTCTTTACTACATATCATATATTGAAGCTTTTCCTTGTTGTTTGTTAGTGCTTTGTGGGGTTGTTTATAGGCTAGGACGTTGTCTTTATTTTTAGAAAAAAATGAAGTATGTTTGTGGTCAATCCATTTATATCATCCTAGTTTTAAGTGTTGGTTGTTCGGTTTAATTTGTGATCCTATGCCGAAAGACCTTGCTTTTGATAGTCCAATATATTGGGCATTGCTCGTTGGTAGCGTATTTGAACTAGACTCTTTTTTTTACTGTAGTTCTATGTAGGCTAAGAGGTGTTTGTCTACCTTGAATCACCTGGAACGATGGAGTATGACGCATGTTTTGAACCCAGTGTTGGGAGGCATGATTGAGTGGTGCTCCTCCCTCACAACTGGTGTGCAATGGTAGTTCACCATGCAAAGGGGATAGTTGCTGCTTTTAGTGCTTTGTTTTGTTTTACCAAAGTCTATCTTCCTCAAAGCGAAACCCCACCTGAGCTTTGGTTGTTATCGTACTTTTAAAAAGGTGATATTTCTCCTTGGATTTTGACCATCACCTGATGGACATGGAGTGCCATCGTGTGAGGACTCACCCCCTTCATGCATAAATCTATAATGTTATGGCTGGTGGAATTTCATTTTGAGCCATGACAGTTCTTTTTCTAAGATGTGTACCATGTGCTTTCATGGGCAGAATCATCTCAACTGCACATGGACAACTGGTTCACCAAGTCTTTTTATTTGAAAATCAACACCTTGTTATTCGATCACTAAAGAGAGAGTCAGGATTAGCTATGTGAGCTAAACCTCCTAGTCGTGGAGACTAGGGTGTCGATGGGCATCTGTGAGCTGGCCAATCCTTTGGCTGATGTTATGGGTATGTTCTAAAGGGTTTTAAATGTTATTTAACTTAAGTGATATAATTTGTTCTAAAGGGTTTTAAATGTTATTTAATTTAAGTAATATATTCTATTCTAAAGGGTTTTAAATGTTATTTAATTTAATTAATATACCCTTGTTCTCTAAGAGTTTAAACTAATTTCTATTTAAAATAATGAACCTGGTTTATGATTATTTTATTTAACTAAAGTTGTAGGGCTTAGTTAAATAAAATGCAAGAGGTGTTTTCAGGTGTTGAAATAATTATGCTCCAAGTTTTATTTTAAAGAAAAGAGAGAGAATAGTTTATACATTCAATTTTATTGAGACTTTACTTTATAACTGAAAAGGGATGATTTATTTCTAGAATTATGGTAAAGGGAAACTTTAATTTAGTAGATAAATGGAAGTTTTGTTTTAAAGGTTGAAGGTATGGGACTTTAGCTTTGTAAAATGAAAGGGAATTAAATAAGGAATTATGTTGTAATTGCTTATCAGATTCAGGTTGAAAGAAATTATAATGGTTCATTGAATTTATGTTGAGACATTTTAATTTATGAAACTATAATTGTTTTAAGGATTGAAGGTATAGGACTTTAATGCTTTAAGACACGTCTTGATTTGATGGTATTAGACCTTGATCTAAGTAGTGCATGTTGAATGGATCTCTAAAGGAACCTGGGAGGTGAAATTAAAAGTAAAGTCTCTTTTATGATATTCACTATGCATTAGATGAAAAAAAAACTAATTGAAATTGTATAGTTGCAATTTTTCAAAGTAAATGTTAAATGCATTTAGAAGCATGTCTATCCTAAACCATGAGTAATCCCCTCCTACCACCAAATAATCGGTGGAAAGCAAGGAAAGAGCAAGGATGTTGATGGAAATAAAGTAGGTAAATTTTTTATGTTGATTTACTTATTCTCAATTAGATTGAAGTTGTGGGGAGATATCCTTGATGAAATTGACGTAATATTCTTGAAGTATGGAAGATTTGCTATACAATATTATTATGAATTAACTGATTAATGGTTTAGATAAAAGTCCTTTTACTTTATTGATGCACATAGGTTACTTTATGTAATTGATTTTCAATCTTCTGATGATATTCCTTGTATTTTTACTTCCTCATATTCTTTGTATGTTTAATAATTATGATTGGATAGATTTAATTACTTAATGTATGTTTGTTTGTGTGCTAAATGAAAAAAATTAATTATGAGTTCTAGGGTGAACTTAGAGGTGACCTAAGGGAATTAAGACCCCCTTAGGGTGAACATAGATGACCTAAGGGAATTAAGACCCCCTTAGGGTGAACATAGATGGCCTAAGGGAATTGAGAACCCCTTGGTAATATTAAAGACTAAGTTTCGAAAAGACTACATTTGAGTTAAGATAGCTCATCGTGTAGACAAGATGGATAGCTTAACTCACAATACTTGTAGTGTACCTACACATAATGATTTGTGTATTGTATGGTGCTGCGTATATACCTTAGATTGAACTGGAGGTGATAAGTCTAGCTCATCAAATAAGATAATTGTTGGAAACAACTACGAACCATAATTTGTAAGCTAGAGGCTCAGAGGTTGGTCCAGATAGTGGACTAACTACAGAACAAGTACAAGCCAGAGCCTTGGCAAAAAAGGAAATAACTAGGGACATGAAAAACATTAGTATCTCCAAGTTTTATGGGGAGGGCGAAGGAGATGCAGTGGAAGCATGGCTGAGAGAAGCAGAGGTTCACTTTGCAGTAAAAGGTTATTCATCAGGAACCCAAACACTTTGGGCCACGATCAATCTAGAAGGGGCTACTCTAGAATGGTGGGAAACCCACTATGAGGAAACTAATATTGAACCTATTGACACTCCATGGGAAGAATTTATAAACATATTTAAGAAAATATTCCTAACAAAGCATTTCTACGCCTTAAAGTTTGAGGAGTTTTCTAGTCTGAGACAAGGAACCAACATAGTGGAGGTATACTACAAAAATTTGGTAATATTGTTTAAGTATGTACCTATTTATAATGAGAAAATGCGGGTTCACAAGTTCACTCATGGGTTGGAGTCTAGGATAAAGCATGATGTAGACATGCAAGAGCCTAAATCATTGCAAAAGGTGTACGACCTAGCAAAGAAAGCAGAGTCACACTTCTATTATAAATATGGCACCTTACCTGAGCAAGATCGATAGGAACTAAAGAAGAGGAATAGTGATGGGTATGTAAAATGGGAGGTTGATCAAGAACGAAAGGCTAAGAACCCCCAGAATCCTGAGAAGAAATTTAATGGAAACCAGAAGAAGTTCAAAAATAACTTTTGCAAGAAGGATAACAAACCCAATAATACTAAACCTCAACCATAGAAGTTATAGACTCCAGCTCTAGCAGTTAAGACAGGGTACCAAAAACTTGAAAAATAGCAAGGACCCAAGGAAGGGTGCTACAATTGTCGAGGACCTCATTATTATAATCAGTGTCCATATCGAGCAGAGACTAGCATAGCTAATGCAAAAGAAAAGGAACCAGAACATCGGATCTATGCCACAACCAAAAAGTAGAAGCTAGAGGGACAAGCCACCCCATTGCTTGTAAAAGGTAAGGTTTTTAATAAACAAGTAAGCATTTTGATAGATAGTGGAGCCACTGATAGTTTTATTTCTCCTAGTCTAGCAAGGACTGTGTCGAAAAGGCCAGGATATTTGGCTCAAGGGTGGAAGTTTGAGTATGGTTTTGGGTAAACCTACTCAGTGAACCAGTGTTATCCTATGGCAGAAGTCACTTTATCTAATGGGACCATGGGATGTTGTTTATATGTAGCTCCCCTACATGCCTTTGATGTGATCCTAGGGATGGATTGGCTACAAGCTCATAAAGCCTTGGTCAATTTTCAAGATCGATGGATTGAGTATTCAAAAGAAGGTGGGAGGAGACTAAATATTCATAGTGAACAAGGGACGTTTAAACCTCAAATTTTGTCGGCTATGCAATTGAAAAAGACCCTAAAGAGAGGGGGAATAGTGTATGTAGTAAAACTTAATGAAGTGGAAGATGATAAGAAAAGAGAAGTATTAATACAACATCCAATTTTGTAGGATTTTAGGGATGTATTTCCAGAGGACTTACCTGGACTACCTCTTGTATGGGAATTTGACTTCACAATTGATCTTATGATAGGAGTCGAACCTATTCATAGATCCCCGTATAGGATGAATCCTATTGAAATGCAAGAACTAAAGGTCCAATTGCAAGGGTTATTAGAGAAGGGGTTGATAAAACCAAGTGTGTCACCGTGGGGTGTGCTAGTTTTGTTCATGAAAAATAAGGACGGTTATTTAAGATTGTGTATTGATTATAGGATGCTAAATAAGGCTACAATCAAGAATCGATATCCCCTACCTAGGATTGAAGATTTGTTTGACCAACTAAAATATACCAAGGTGTTCACTAAGATCGATCTAAAATCAGGGTATCACCAGTTAAGAATACGTGAGGAAGACACTCACAAGATAACATTTAAGACTAGGTATGGGCATTATGAGTTTACAGTTCTCCCCTTTGGACTGACTAATGCCCCAACTACATTCATGAACCTAATGAATAGTGTGTTTAGAAGACACTTGGACCAGTTTTGTCCTAGTATTCCTAGATGATATCCTTATATACTTACATGGGATAGAGAAGAGTACGATAAACATCTCAGGATCGTGTTAGAATTACTGAGGAGAAATCAATTATATGGAAATCTTGCTAAGAGTGAGTTTTATGTTCCAAAGGTACGATATCTTGGACATATCATATCAGAAAAAGGAATTGTTATGGATCCAAAAAAGATAGAGGCTATCCTAAATTGGCCATCCCCTACTAATGTGACTAAAGTGCGAAGCTTCATGGGGTTAACGGGCTACTATAGACGTTATATAAAATATTACTCCAAGATAGTTGGACCAATAACTAACCTTCATAAGAAGGGAAAGGAATTCAATTGGTCAAAAAAGTGTGAAGTTGCCTTTGCATTATTAAAGCATAATCTTACTACCGCTCCAATACTAAAGGTTCCCAACCCACAAGGGGACTTTTCAGTATGCACGGATGCATCATTGGAAGGGTTAGGAGGGGTACTCTCTCAAGAGGAGTCAGTAGTAGCATATACTTCAAGGAAGCTCAAAAAGCATGAAGTTAATTATGCTATGCATGATTTAGAGCTAGAGGTAGTGGTGCATGCTTTGAAGGTTTGGCGCCACTACTTGGTGGGAAGACCCTTTGAATTAAAGACAAACCATCAAAGTCTATGGTACATATTCACCCAACCTATACTCAATGCGAGACAAAGGAGATGGGTTGAATTTCTTGCTGAGTATGATTTCGAGATTGAGTACATAAAAGGAAAGGAGAATAAAGTAGTTGATGCTTTGAGTAGAAGAAAATATATAACAGCCATAACTAAAATTCACATGGACCTGATGGATCGAGTGAGACAGGAGCAATCTCAAGATGAGTATTGCCAAGAAATTTGAGTTAAGATGAATAGAGATCCTGAAGGAAATAAGGAATTTAGTATGAAATATGACTTTCTATGTTATAAGGGAAGGGTCATCATACCAAAAATGGGTGATTTAAGGAACTTGATAATGCAAGAAGCCCATAGATCTCCTTATTCTGCTCATCCGAGAGGAGCCAAAATATGAGAAAACATGAAAAGGACCTTCTTTTGGGTAGGAATGAAGAAGGACATCATGGATTTTGTTGCTCGATGCCTCGAATGTCAGAAAGTTAAGGCAAAACGCCAACATCCTGTAGGAAAACTATATCTGCATGATATACCTACGCAAAAATGGTAGGTTATATCCATGGATTTTATAGTAGGTTTACCCAAAACTCGGTACCAACATGATGCCATATTTGTAGTGGTCGACAAATTGACTAAGGTTACCCATTTTATACCGAGGAATACCAAGGATGATGCCCAGGTGGTGGCTAGCAGATTCTTCAAAGAGGTATTTCGATTGCACGGATTTCCTGAGGTGATTATCTCAGATAGAGACTCCAAATTCACTTCTGAATTTTGGAAATCCCTACATAGTGCAGTTGGTATGAAATTGAATATGAGTTCAGCATACCACCCTAAGATAGATGGTCAAACAGAGTGGGTAAACCAAGTACTAGAAGATATGCTTTGCATGTACTGCATGGATCACAAGTCTCATTGGGAAGATTGTCTACCTTTGGTAGAGTTTACCTACAATAACGGACATCACTCCTCACTAGGGATGGCACCTTTCGATGCCTTGTATGGGTGAAAGTGTAGAACACCATTGTCTTGGGATAACCTAGAAGACCGAGTTGTGATTGGGCCATAAATGGTCAAGGTAATGGAAGATCAGCTAAAGGAAATTAGGCAAAGGCTTAAAGAAGTTGCGAATAGGCAGAAGAGTTATGCAGATCTAAAAATGACTCCAAGAGAGTATTCTATTGGAGATAAGGTGTTCTTAAGGGTTAAGCCAAATAAAAGTGCTATCAAATCCACGAAGTTGGATCCACATTTTGTGGGGCCCTTTGAGATCATAGAAAATATCAGTCCGGTTGCATACCGACTTGCATTACCACCTAATCTATCCAAAATCCATGACACCTTCCACATATCCTTGCTTAGGAAATATGTTGTTGACCCTGAACATGTGTGGGATGTTTCTAATTTGCAGATGGCAAATCCGGAGGCCATTGAAGTACTACCAGTGAAGATTCTTGAGTTTCGTTCTAAGTCCATGCGAAATCGGACTCTTGAGCAATGTAAGGTCCAGTGGGACTAGTTCTCTGAGAAAAATGCCACTTGGAAGAAAGTGGAGGTTATGCAAAAATATTTTCCCTTTTTGTTTGAAGCTATATAATGTAATAATTGTTATTTTCTATCAAAACCAAAAGAAAATGGAAACACCGAGGACGATGTTTAATTCTAGCAGGGGAGGATGTCATGACCCTCCCTAGTGGACTATTTGGCACAAAGAAACAATGTATTAACCTATGATGTGGTAATACCTAGTTTGAACAATTGAACCAACTATATGATGTTTCATTGATTTAGAAGGGTATGTTATCGCTAACATATTGCCTAGTGTGCAGGATCAGGTACACTCGTAGGTGGAGAAGGCAGAGGCATCCACCAAAAATGAGGGTACTTAAGATCATGGGAAATGATGATAAAGGTACTCGGAGGTAACATGGATAGATACCTTCATATAGGCATGCATTATCGAAAGGGATAATCATCGACAATCGATCGCCTTGAGCCTTAGTTGATAGCCTAGTAGCTATCATAAACTCTCTGGCCGAGATAGGTGATTGGGTTGATGGAAATATTCCCTCTTTGTTGTTGTGTAAAATTGATTGCTCATTATCACATTACTTACTACATCATGGCTTGAATATGCAATGTTGGAATTAATAGGAGAACATTTTGTATTATGTATGTGTTTGCTTAAAGAAAATCGCTATTTTGGAAGTGATAATAAAACATATTTTTTAAAATAAAAGGTTGATTAAATTTAGATGATAATTGAGAATTCATTTAAATTAATGAGGTTTTAATTAAATGATAATTTAAAGCCTTTTAAATTTAAGGATAAACTTTATTTAAATAGTTAAATGAAAGTTCATTTATACTAAATAAAATAGTTATTATTTCATTAATGATAGCGAAGTTTATGCTTGTAAGCAAAATAATCATATTTTAAATATCAATGAGTTGCACCTTTTAAAGGTATTTTAAATAAAGGTTTTAATAATATTAAAATAGTTTAAAACTATTTTAAATATTCATCCTTGGCCAATGTGCTCTCATTGCCTAAAGGAGGACTGTGTGCAATATTTTTTGGGATCTCCACTGTATGGAGCTATTACCAGTTAAGGCAAAGCCTGCCTTGCCATCATGAGAAAGAAGATAAGAATGGAAAGGGGGCATTAAGGGTGGATGGAGCTCGAGGTTGCACGAGCTTCGAGGAAGAAGAGGGTGGTGGATGGATTACCTGGGAGGAAAAAGAAAGGGATTACGTAGAGGAGAAGGGAGATTAGGGAGAGTAGAAGGGATATTACATAGAGAAGAGGAAGCGCAGGTGATATGTGAAGATGGTGAAGTGGATTTTAGGAGCTGAAGGAACTAAGCCACCAGAGGGAACAAGGTTGGATCTATTAAATCCGTGGTTATGCTTTTATTTAAATGTTGTGTAGCACTGGTTTAAATCGACTGCATGTTATGTATTGAAGCACTATTTGAAAGACGTTCTTTACTGCATGTTGTATTGAAGCTTTAGTTGGAAGACGTTCTTTACTGCATGTTATGTATGGAAGCTTTAGTTGGAAGATGTTCTTTACTACATGTCATGTAATGAAGCTTTTCCTTGATGTCTGTTAGTGCTTCATGGGGTTGGTTATAGGCTAGGACGTTGTCTTTGTTTTTAGAGAAAAATGAAGTATGTTTATGGTTAATCCATTTATATCATCCTAGTTTTAAGTGTTGGTTGTTTGGTTTAATTTGTGCTCCTGCATCGAAATACCTTGCTTTCGATAGTCCAATCTATTGGGCATTGCTCGTTGGTAGCGTATTTGAACTAGACTCTTTTCCTGACCGTAGTTCTGTGTAGGTTAAGAGGTGTTTGTCTGCCTTGAATCACCTGGAACGTTGGAGTATGATGCCTATTTTGAACCCAGTGTTGGGAGGCACGATTGAGTGGTGCTCCTCCCTCACGGCTGGTGCGCAATGGTAGTTCACCATGCGAAGGGGATAGTTGTTGCTTGTAGTGCTTTGTTTTGTTTTACCAAAGTCTATCTTCCTCAAAGTGAAACCCCACCCGAGCTTTGGTTGTTATCATACTTTTAAAAAGGTGATATTTCTCCCTGGGGTTTGACCATCACCCGATGGACATGGAGCGCCATCGTGTGAGGACTCACCCCCTTCATGCATCAGTCGATAATGCTATGGCCGACGGAATTTCATTTTGAGCCATGACTGTTCTTTTGTCGAGATGCGTACCATGTGCTTTCATGGGCAGAATCATCTCAACTGCGTGTGGACAACTGGTTCACCTAGTCCTTTTATTTGAAAATTAGTGCCTTGTTATTCGATCGCTAAAGAGAGAGAGTCAGGATTAGTTGTGTGAGCTAAACCTCCTAGTCATGGAGACTAGGGTGTTGATGGGCGTCTATGAGCTGGCCAATCCTTTGGCTGATGTTATGGGTATGTTCTAAAGGGTTTTAAATGTTATTTAACTTAACTAATATACTCTTTCTAAAGGGTTTTAAATTTTATTTAATTTAAGTAATATACTCTATTCTAAAGGGTTTTAAATGTTATTTAATTTAAGTAATATACCCTTGTTCTCCAAGAGTTTTAACTGATTTCTATTTAAAATAATGAACTTGGTTTATGATTGTTTTATTTAACTAAAGTTGTAGGGCTTAGTTAAAGAAAATGCAAGAGGTGTTTTCAGGTGTTGAAATAATTATGCTCCAAGTTTTATTTTAAATAAAAGAGAGAGAATAGTTTATAAATTCAAGTTTATTGAGACTTTACTTTATAACTGAAAAGGGATGATTTATTTCTAGAATTATGGTAAAGGGAAACTTTAATTTAGTAGATAAATGGAAGTTTTGTTTTAAAGGTTGAAGGTATGGGACTTTAGCTTTGTAAAATGAAAGGGAATTTAAATAAGGAATTATGTTGTAATTGCTTATCAGATTCAGGTTGAATGAAATTATAATGGTTCATTGAATTTAGGTTGAGACCTTTTAATTTATGAAACTATCATTGTTTTAAGGATTGAAGGTATGGGACTTTAATGCTTTAAGACACATCTAGATTTGATGGGGTTAGACCTTGATCTAAGTAGTGCATGTTGAATGGCTCTCTAAAGGAACCTGAGAGGTGAAAGTAAAAGTAAAGGCTCTTTTATGATATTCACTATGCATTAGATGAAAAAAAACTAATTGAAATTGTATAGTTGCAATTTGGCAAAGTAAATGTTAAATGCATTTAGAGGCATGCCTATCCTGAACCATGAGTATCCTGATCCCCTACTACCACCAAATAATCGGTGGAAAGCAAAGAAGGAGCAAGGAGGTCGATGGAACCAAAGTATAGGCAACTGTTTTTATGTTGGTTTACTTATGCTCAATTAGATTGAAGTTGTGGGGAGATATCCCTGATGAAATTGACGTAATATTCTTGAAGTATGGAGGATTTGCCATACACGATTATTATGAATTAACTGATTAATGGTTTAGATAAAAGTGCTTTTACTTTATTGATGCACATGGGTTACTTTATGTAATTGATTTTCTTTTTGTTGATGATATTCCTTGTATTGTTACTTCCTCCTTGTATTCTCTGTATGTTTAATAATTATGATTGGATAGATTTAATTACTTAATGTATGTTTGTTTGTGTGCTAAATGACAAAAATTAATTATGAGTTCTAGGGTGAACTTAGAGGTGACCTAAGGGAATTAAGACCCCTTTAGGGTGAACATAGATGACCTAAGGGAATTAAGACCCCCTTAGGGTGAACATAGATGGCCTAAGGGAATTGAGAACCCCTTGGGAAGATTAAAGACTAAGTTTTGAAAAGACTACATCTGAGTTAAGATAGCTCGTCGTGTAGACGAGATGGATAGCTTAACTCACAATACTCGTAGCATACCTACACATAATGATTTGTGTATGGTATGGTGATGCGTGTATACCTTCGATTTAACTGAAGGTGATAAGTCTAGCTCATCAAGAGTGATGAGATAGATAGACTTATTTGTAGTAACAGATGGTGCGCCTACACATATGGGACTTGTGTTAGGGTACCTTGTGAGATGTAGCTTTCAGGAAAACTTAGGGGATTCAAACCTTAGGTAAACAGTAGCTTGGTTAGGGGTTTATGAATGGTTCATGAATCTCTCTCCTTAGTTTAAAAAAAAACTTGTCCTATTTTTGTATTTTTTTTGTTTGTGTATTTTTGGGTCATTATAGGAGAGTGGTTGGTAATATGTTGGCTATTGTGTCAATTACTAAAAATAGTGTTGGCTATAACCAACTCCCATATGTATAAAAAAAATGTTGGCTATTGTTTTGTCTAGTTGTTTTTCTTATGTGTTTATATATTAATAATAATAATGTACACTGAACTATTGCTTCAAAGGATCTAATTAAGTGCACCTCATATTGCGCAACATGTCGCGATATCGCGACAACTTTCCTCCTTTGGCCGCGACGGTGCAACATGTCGCAATATTGCGACAACTTTCCCTCGACGGTCGCGACGGCGCAACATGTCGCGATATCGTGACAACTTTTCCACAGCGGCCGCGACGGTGCAACATGTCGCAAAATCGCGACAACTTTCCTCCAGCAGCCACGATGACGCAACATGTCACAAAATCGCGACAACTTTCCTCTAGCGACCGCGACGGCGCAACATGTCACGATATCGTGACAACTTTCCTCTAGCGACCACGACGGCGCAACATGTCACGATATCGCGACAACTTTCCTCCAGTGGCCGCGACGGTGCAACATGTTGCGATATCGTGACAGCTTTCCTCCAATGGCTGCGATGGCGCAACAGGTCGCGATATCATGACAAAAACCATCCTTAGCTTTTTCATTGATCATTGGCTCAAGGATCTTTCAAGGCCCTGCCTAATCACCTCATCTTCAATAGGCATGTCACTGTGCAACTACACTCCTACCTCTTTCGCAGCACCCATCTTAGCCAAAAAATTGACCGCTTTGTTTAAATCTCTGCTCACATATATTGGAATCACATCATCTAATTCCCTCCATAATTCCTTGATTTGAGAGACCATAATCCTCAACCTCCAAGCATTCAACGAAAATTTTCTCATGCAGTCTAGAGCTCCAACCAAAATTTGAGAGTCAGATTCAAGAATTATCCTCCTGTGGCCCTGAGTAACTGCCCAAATAGATGCAGATTTGATAGCAATGGCTTCTACTTCATTATTTGTGGCTCTACCCAAGCCCTGCAGTTCCCAATAGAGCACTGATCCCTCATGATTTCGGTAGACCATGCCAATTTCGATGCTACCCGGATTGCCCTTTGCAGCTCCATCAGTATTGATTTTAATCCAGCCTGCTGGGGGTGGTTTCCAACTGGTTCTGTCCTGTCCCTCTCGCTTTTCAACTCCCTCTTCCATTGGCCCAGGACCAACCCGAGTTTCCTCTTTAGCGTAGACGGCAACAGTTTCTATGACTTTGCTCCAGATGACCTGCCAAACTCCATCGAGCGAGGAAAAGGTTTCTCTAAAAATTCTAGCATTTCTCTCCAACCACACTTGCCACCAAATGAAGTATAAACCAAGCTCCCACCCAATTTGAAGAGATTTGGATTTAAATCTACCCCGCTTCCATCTTTCCCAAATATTAGTCCGATTCATGTCACCATTAACCTGTATTTTATAATGAGAGAGCCATCGCTTCCAAATCTGATGCGTGAAAGGACACTCAAACATTAGGTGATCAACTGTTTCCTCGTTCTTGTGGCATAAAACACATTGAGAAGGGTCGATGATTCCTCTACATCTGAGATTGTCAAAAGTGAGAATACCATTGTGCATAAACTGCCAAGCAAAAAAGTTTACTTTCGGCCAGCATTTTGTATATAAACTTAAACTCAAATATTTTATATTTTTATTATTTTTTTGGTCTATAATAAATTATAAACAATTTGATTTGAAAGGTCTAAAACCCTATGATTGTGCATGTTAGGTCGTTTACTATTAATATCAGTTTTAAAAAAACATAACTTTTCTTGGATTTAAAAAATTGTTAACTATTTCACCTCCAACAACCACACTAAGGCCATGCTTTAAATTGTGAATGTAACTACAATGAATAAAAAATAAGCTCGTAAATTAGCATGATAGACGGGCTTACATTACATATGCTTTGGCTTATAATGAATTGGTACTATGTACCAGCGGATATTCACATGATTTTGGGGTCAGAGTCAACCTGATGGGACCCACATGGAGGTGGACAATCCTGACAAAGGTACGACACATTATGACGTTGCCACCTTGAGTCAAACATTAGTCCTGGACGTGTTAAAAGAACCGACAATTTTTAGGAAAGCTTTTAGATGGATACTGGTTTGATTTAAAATTTATAAATTTCTTTATAAATATTTATTTTAAGGAATTTAAAGTTTATAAAGCTATTGTATACAAAGATAATTTAAAAGTAAATTTTTAATAAAAGTTTTTGAAGAAAGGAAAAATACTTTTTTAAAAATAAGAAGGAAGGTTGATTTTTTTTGTTTTTTTAACAATTTTTTTATTGAATGTTTGAATTTTTTATCAAGATTTGAATTCAAAAGTAAGTTTTATTTTTGGTCTAATAAACATAATTAAAATTATTTCATTTATTTAATATTTTATTAATATTTATAATTTTATATATAAATAAATATAATTAATTTTTTTTTTAATTTGGCTAGTTCGCATACCAGGTTGGGCATATATATTTATGAGAATATTAAATATATTTTTTAAAATTGGTTGTTGTAGAATATTAAAAGTGGTAGGTTAAAAGTGGTGGTTGTAGAATATTAATTTTTTTTAATTTGGTTAGTGTGAGAAACTCTTGCGACTGGTTTAGGGTTGGGCATTCCTATCTTACCATAACCTTTTATAAGAGTGAGAGCTGGGTTTATTTATTTATTTATTGGTTAAATATGAGAGTTGGTTACAGACATTATTTTTAGTAACTGACAAGCGTAGGGTTCAAACCATGGACTGGTCCTAACAAACCTAGTCGTATCGTTCTTGTTGACCCGACATGAAATGGAAACCACCAGTCGCTCGGGATTCGTACCGTTGTCGTTAGTCTAGCGCACAATCAAAGGATTCGGAGCAGATTACTGCCTTTCCAAAGGGTTGGCTTCCCCCCAAGGTTTGAACTTAGGTCTCTTTTTGGTAAGTGCCCAACCACACTTGCACTTACCAATCTAACTAGCCCTTGGGGGTGAGAGATGAGCTTATCAATAGGGACCAAACACAACCATACATACCCATCCCCTCACACACTCGCCAACACCACGATTTAACATTTAATAGTGGTAAGTCCGTGGGTTTTCATCCAAAAGACCCAAGTTCAAATCTCAGTATAAGGAGACTAAGAAACCCTTATAAAAACCCTAACATTTTGATACGAAGGGATCATAACCCTTCATAAAAACCTTAACATTTTGGTATGAGGGGATTGGGACCCCTCATAGAAACCTGTGATATTTTTAATCGGAGGAATATTGTAGTGATAAGTCCTTGGGTTTTCATCTAAGAAATCCAAGTTCAAATTTATTCAAAGGGATATCGTAGTCATAAGTCCTTAGGTTTTCATCTAAAGACCCAAGTTCAAACCCTAATATGAGGGCATCGCGATCCCTCATACACATGTGTTTTACCTTGAGACCCAAGTTCAAACCCTTGTACGAGGGCATTGGAACTCCTCATAAAAACCATGCTTTATCTTAATATCCTTGGTCTGCAAGGACAACACAGTGGTTTGGGCTTTAGACAAGAGAGAGACCCAGGTTCAAACCACCACATACCTAGAACCGGGTAAGTTGGATGGTTAGAAGGGGATAAGCTTATGGTAGTTGTCAAGTGTTTGTCTGTTGATTGCTCTAGGACCCCTCATAAAAACTTGTGTTTTATCTTAATATTTTTGATATGCAAGGACAACACAATGGTTTGGGCTTTGGGCTCTCTCTTGGGAGACCCAAGTTCAAACCACAAAGTACCTAAAAGGGGATAAGTTGGATGGTAGCAGTTGAGTGTTTGCTTGTTGACTGCCCCAATTCAATTCCTTGGAAGGTTTACCTAGAAGGGGATAAGTTGGATGGTAGCACTCGAGTGTTTACCTTTTGACTGACCCAATTCAATTCTTTGGAAGGTTTACCTAGAAGGGGATAAGTTGGATGGTAGTAGTCGAGTGTTTACTTGTTGACTGCCTTAATTCAATTCTTTGGAAGGTTTACATAGAAGGGGATAAGTTGGATGGTAGCACTCAAGTGTTTACCTATTGATTACCCCAATTTGATTCCTTGGAGGGCGTACCTTGAAGGGAGCATACCTAGATTGCCCTAGTTCGATTCCCTGGAGGGCATACTTTAAAAGGGAGCATACCTAGAAGGGGATAAGATGGATGGTAGTGGTTGAGTGTTTGCATGTTGATTTCTCTAGTTTGATTCTATGGAGGGTGTACCTTAATATTTTTGGTACACAAGGACTACACAATGGTTTGAGCTTTAGGTTCTTTCAAGAGACCCAAGTTTGAACGATGAAGTACCTAGAAGGGAATAAGTTGAATGGTAGCATTTGAGTGTTTACCTGTTGATTGTCTCAGTTCGATTCCTTGGAAGGTGAACCTAGAAGGGGATAAGTTGGATGGTAGCACTCGAGACAACACAATGGTTTGGGCTTAAAGGTCTCTTGAGAGACCCAAGTTCAAACCATCGATTACGTAAAAGGGGATAAGTTGGATGTTAGTAGTTGAGTGTTTACCTGTTGGATGCCCTAGTTCGATTCTTTAAAAGGTGTACTTAGAAAGGGATAAGCTAGATGGTAGCACTCAAGTATTTACATGTTGACTGCCTCAATTTGATTCCCTAGAGGGTGTACCATGAAGGGGGCATACATAGACTACCCCAGTTCGATTCTTTGGAGGGCATACCTATCTTGAAGGAGGTATACCTAGAAGGGGATAATATGGATGGAAATGGTCGAGTGTTTGCATGTTGATTACCCCAGTTCAATTCTATGGAGGGCGCACCTAGAAGGGGCTGGATGGTAGCAAGTGTTTGGTTGTTGACTACCATAATTTGATTCTTTGAAACGTTGAACCTGTGACAAAGGTGTTACCCATTCCTTATGCATAAAAAAACTTCAATTTAGACAATTCGATATTTCACTGTTGGAATAGTCGTTGGAATGAAAATAGTGGATGCCCCACAAGACATACAATTTGACAGTTATTTTTGTTGGGAATACCGTCGTCGCCATCTCTCAATAGAAAATCTCGTGATAAAAATATGAAAACTATCGTTAGGTCTCTTCAGGAATCCAATGCCCCATTGCCATCATCATCATCATCGTTCATACCTATTTATCTATATATTACGGGGATCTAATTCGAATCTCACAGTCTCTGAGATTTGCAGAGTATTGAATGTATTGAATCTTCCTGTTGTTATTCCGTCATAAGTAGAGCATGTTGTCAAACTCGATGATTTCGATTGAAAATATGGTTTAGAACAGTCGGCTACAATTACAACGCTTATCAACAATGTTGGTTCTGTTATTGCTATTAGATGGAGTGAGAGCATTTGGTGATCCGTTCTATGATGTTAGGAAGACATCAGCACGTCATGACTATGGAGATGCACTATCAAAATGTATTGTGTTCTTTGAAGGTTAGAGATCTGGAAAGCTTCCAGCAAACTAACAGATCAAATGGAGAGGAGACTTTGCTCTCATGGATGGCTCAACTGAAAATGTGAGTCAATATTTGTATTTTCTCCATTGTCAATTTACATGTATTTTAGATTATAAGTAGGAACTGATAAATCGGACTATGTGAGGATTGTAGGTCGACCTGGTGGGAGGATACTACGACGCTAGAGACAATGTGAAATTTGGTTTCCCTTTGGCTTTCATGACTACAATGCTCGCATGGAGCATCATAGAATTTGGAAGGTTCATGGGCAATGAGCTACAGAATGCCAGCATTTCAATCCGATGGGTGATAGATTATCTCCTCAAGGCCACAAAACACCTAGACACTGTATATGTGCAGGTGTTTTCCAGATTACCCTTTTTATACACATTGTTTCTAGATAATAAATGCCAAAGACTAAGGCGGCTTATGCTCCAAAATTTTAGGGCTCTTGCCCTCAACCCCAACATTGTTAGGAATCTACTATTAAAAATAAACTCAATCACACAAATATTGTAAATAAACATAAATACTTAAAATAAAAACTATTGTTATACAAAATATAAATGTAAAAAGGAAAAATTTTATAAATGTAGAATTACAAGCCACTTCAATAAGGAAACCTCCTTCAATACTTTTATTCAATTATGTAAAAAGATACATATGTTCTTGCTTCTCATAGTTTTAAAGATTTCATCTACCACCTAACTCTCAAGGTTGGCTTACATGCAAAATGCCACTCGAGCTAGAATCTCCTACCTACAAAACAATTACATTCTTGATAACAGTTACATATAATGGCACCACTTTTCTAGGCGCTTCTAGAGCCACAACTGTTACAAAACATTTTCATGGATGTTTCCCACGTTTACAAAATATTACCAAATAGTATCATGGGTGTCCCCCCAATGTTCAATAATGGAGCATTATATCATAGTGTTGGGATGGGGTCCTAACATACCCTTATTTTTCGAAATTGAAGAGGAAATTGTTATTGGATTTGTTGAAGAGGTTCCCACATAGGATATTTTGGTTGTTATGTTGAGCAAGGTGCAACGACAATATTGTCATTGTTGTCAACACACTCAGATGGACAGGTTGATGCAGTGGACAGTTGTTCGGAGGTTGTTCGGAGTATGTAAAGTGGTGTTCAATGCTTATGAGAATGTTTGTGATGTTCAGGTGAAGTTGTTACAGGTTGTTCGTGCAAATTTGCAAAAGTTGCAAAAATCGTCAGGAAGTTGTCAAAGTAGCAAAAAAGGAAGTTGTCAAAGTGGCAAAACGTCAATGGAATGTGTTGGACAGCCCAAGATACTATTTGGAGGTTTTTTTATCATTAGAAAGTGTGGTTGCAGTGTTGGAACGACCGGTTGCTTCGTCGGTGCATTGTTGGTCATGAAACTGCAGCTGTAAAATCTGCGTCGGAGGTCACTTTATGGGAGGAATATTAAGCAATCCATGAGGAATTGGACCTCAAATTTTTTACTGGAGGTATCTGGATATACTGAGAGCTTAAGTTTTAAATTTCAGCCCAAATGGAGTCCGGAGGAAGAAACGGTGAGCGCTGCAAAATGGCTCTGGAGCACTTTTTGCAGTTTATGTGACAGGTGTAAAATCAGCGTTAGAGGCCACTTTGTCGGAGGTATATTAAGCAATATGTGAGGAATAAAACTTCAAAATTTTTATTGGAGGTATTCTGATATATAGAGAGCTTATGTTTTAAATTTCAGCTTGAACGGAGACCCGAGGAAGAAACGACAGTAGTTGCAAAATGCCTCCGTAGCACTTTTTCCAGTTTTGGGCAGCCAAGTGCTTTTGCGCTCGAATACTCAAATTCATATTTTCTTGTTGTCGAATGTGTCTTTTAAGTGTTGTTTCACGTATAGCTCATCGAATTGAACATATTTGCTTTTTGGTCGGAGTAATTTTGAGGCCTCCAAGTGTGAGAACGAGTAATGTGCACAACACTTTGTCCGTGAACTGTTTGACAAAATGCCTCTCCAAAATAAAAGTGAAATTTAAAAAGGTCATAACTTTTGATCCGTAACTCCTTTTGAGTCCGTTCTTTTTCCAGCGCGTGTAAAATTTTAAAATCTAGAAGAACGTTATGTCTCCCAAGGGAGACGTTATTGAATGCTGAAATGGTCATCTTGCAACTCAAAATTTGTTAGGAAGTTGAAGTGTTGGAAGTTAAAGGTATTGCAAAAAGGTTTTTAAAAGGAGTCAGTGTGAGTACAGAGAAGGGTGTGAGATAGAGATTCAGATCATATGAGATTAGTCAGAGTGGATGTGTAGAGAGAAGCAATGAGCTAGACCACTCAGGGTCTTTTGGAATGGAGATCAGATTTTCTACTATAGTTTTTGTTTTTGTCGAGTGGGTGCTTGGCGATCGGGGTCGGTGCTCCTTGTAGTTGGTGCTGCTAAAGTCTGGGTTGGTTGGTGCCATTCCCTATAGTTGGTGCTACAAAAATATTGTAAAGACCAAACATTTTTGAGGCTGGATTTGGATGGGAGTCCAAACAGTCCATTGGCATAGTGGTTTTCCCACATCGGGTTTCCACTATAAATCTGGTGTTATGTGATGCATGTTTGTGTGATTGCTTGTTTTGATTTGATTTCATAGTTGGATTAAATTTTTAATACACACTGATTCACCCCCCTCTCAGTGTCACGCTTAGTTCTACAATTGGTATCAGAGCGAGGTTCCTGAACAGGCTTAACCGGCTAGGGTGATCTTGGAAGTGACACAATGGTAGGTGGTGAAGGGTTCTCATCAAACAAAGCACCATTGTTTGATGGAACTAATTACGCATTTTGGAGACTCAGGATGCAGACATATCTTTGTGCTTTGGGATACGACATTTGGGATTCAGTAGATAATGGATACACAATACCCACCACTTCTCCAACCGATGTTGTTGGTAAGAAACTATTTGAGAATGACTCAAAAGCAAAGAATGCTATCATGTGTGGATTAGTGGATAGCGAACTGGTAAATATTATGGGTTGTAAAATGGTAAAGGAAATATGGGATAAACTGAAGAGCATTCATGAAGGAGATGATAAGATCAAGGAGGCCAAGTTACAAACACATCGAGCTCAGTTCGAAGGATTGAAGATGAATGAGGATGAGAATATAGAGGCATATATGCTGAGAGTTAATGAAGTCATCAATGCTATCAGAGGACTTGGAGAGGAAATCAAAGACCCGGTAATCATCAAAAAGGTATTAAGATCTCTTCCTCAAAGGTTTGATTCTAAAGTTTCAGCTATAGAAGAAGCTAAAGATCTGAATTCTTTTAGTATGGATGAGATGCATGGCTCTTTGATTGCATATGAGATGAGAATAGGAAAATCTAAACCCATCGATAGAGAAGCTGCTTTTAAAGCCCAAAAAAATATGAAAGCAAAACAAGAATCCGAGGAAGAAGAGACATCAGATGAAATGGAAGCAAACTTTGTTCGAAAACTAAAAAGGGGAAAAGGAAAATACAGAGGAAAGTTACCGTTTAAATGTTTCAACTATGGAGGCATTGGGCATTTCGCAGCTAAATGTCCACTTAATGAGAAGAACATAAGTGATGAAGGATCGCACAGAGAAAGAAGTGACTGGAAGAAAAAATCAAATTTCAGAAAAGGCAACTTCAAGAAGAAAAGTTTCATCTCCAAGAATGTCAGTTCATCAGAAGACAACTCCAGTGAGGATTCTGAAAAAGAAATAGGTGAAGCTCTTTTCATGGCATTCGAAGAAGAAAAACTAGAAAAAGAATAGGAATGTGATGAAGAAGAAATTGATGCAGAAGTGAATTTGGAAGAGGAACTAATTGCAGCTTTGGATGAATTGAAGATAGAAAGAAAAAGGAATAAGAAAATTTCAAGAAAGCTTGAGGATGCAAATGAAATAATAACAAGTTTGAAAGTGTATATAGAAGAATCCAAGAAGATCTCCGAAGATCTCGAAGTGCAAATAACCATGAAAATAGATTATTGCAGCAAGTTAGAAGAAGAGGTTGTTGGTTTAAGGATGCAACTAGAAGAGATGAATAAGAAAATTAGCTCTTATCACAAACGTGAAGAGAGTTCTATGAAGCTGGATAAGATTATAAAGAACTAGAAGACTACAGGCATCAAATTTGGTTTGGGTTTTGATGAAGGAGAATCATCAAATGGATCAAAGGCCACAAATGAAGAATCCACAAAGAATGAAGAAAAGAAATAGGTTAATCAAGCAAAAATGAATCATGCAAAGGAAAGCAATAATGCAAGGCAAGAAAGGAGAATTGACAATGATGGTTTCACCAATGTCACACATCAAAGAAGAAGAAGATTTATGGCTCCTACAACAACATGGCAAAGACCACCACCCAGGTTCAATCATCCCTTTTCTGGTTACTATTTTAAATGCAATGGTTATGGACATAAGATTTCAGATTGTAAGTATAATGTAGGACCAAGGAATTTTGCCAGTAGAAATGCTTTTTCACCTTTGATGGATTATGCAGTAGAATGTTATAACTATCATAACTTTGGGCATATTGCAAGAAATTGTAGAAGTACATTTGCATCAAATCAATTTCAGGGAAGAAAATTTCAGCCAAATGGAATAAGACAAAATAGAAAATTTCTCGAAAAACATGCACAAGCTACTGAAAAAGAAAAGCCAAAACAAGAGCCCAAAACTGTAATCAAACCAGAGTGGAAAGAAAAAGAGCAACCTAAGGAAGAAAAGGAATCCTTGATCGTACATATGACATTTAAAGCGTAGAATAAATCCGCACCATGGATACTTGATAGTGGATGCTCCAGTCATATGATAGGTGACAAACAAAAATTTGAGAAGTTGCAACAATATGAAGGTGGTTCAGTGAAATTCAAAAACAATGATGGAGCTAAGATAGTTGGCAGAGGTTCAGTTAAGATCAGTGATGGAAAAATCAGATCAGAAGAAGTCTTGTTTGTGGTTGGTCTAAAGCATAACTTGTTGAGCGTAAGTCAGATTTGTGATAGAGGTCATGATGTGATCTTTAAGAAGCAGGGTTGTGAAATCAGAAAGGCAAACAATGGGAAGTTGATAGCAGCTGGATCAAGGACATCTGGCAACCTGTACACTCTCTCGAAGACTTCAGAAGGAGCTTGCTTGATTGGACAGGAAGAAGAGAATTGGTTGTGGCACAAGAGGCTTGGTCATATCAGTTTTGACAATCTAGTAAAAATCAGTTCAAAGAAAGTAGTGAGAGATATTCCCACCATTGGCAAACCATCAAATAGCATTTGTGCTTCATGTCAAAAAGGGAAGCAAACTAGAGTCTCATTTAAAACAAAAGAGTACTACACGAGCAAACCTTTGGAACTAGTACATACTGATTTATGTGGACCCATGAGAATGCAAAGCATAAACGGTGACAAATATTTCATGTTGTGTATAGATGACTATTCCAGGATGACATGGGTATTGTTTTTGAAGCATAAATCAGAAGCTTTTGAGATGTTCAAGGTTTTCAAAAACCAAGTTGAGAATCAAACAGGAAAAATGATTAAATGTTTAAGGTCAGATAGAGGAGGAGAGTTCATTTCAGAGGATTTCACAGAGTATTGTGAAAAATATGGCATCAGGAGACAGTTTTCAGTAACCAGGACACCTCAGTAGAATGGTGTGGTAGAAAGAAAGAATATGACAATGCAGGAAATGGCACGGACTATGTTGACTGAGAGCAAAGTAGCAGATAAATTTTGGAAAGAGGCAGTCCATACTACGGTATACATCCAAAATAGGTGCATGTTGAGGATGCATGAAAGCAAAACTCCTTATGAGTTGTGGTTCGGTAAAAAGGCAACAACAAGATATTTTAAAGTTTTTGGCAGCAAGTGTTACATCAAAAGAACTGAAGAAAACCTTGGTAAGTTTGAAGATAGAGCGGATGAAGGCATTTTTCTTGGCTATTCATCAAAAAGCAAAGCTTATAAATGTTACAACAAGAGGCTAAGAAAAATTGTGGAAAGTGTCGATGTTAAAGTTGATGAAGGAAGGGAACGAGTAATTAGCTATGAAGAGAACTACCCAATTTATGAAGAGGTCATTGAAGGAGATGAGGAAGAGGAAATGAAAAAGAAATCAAGAATTGACTCAGAGGATTCGAAAAGTGATTCAGAATTGGAAGAAAACAAGAAATTCAAAATAGGTAGTTGGCAGAAAGATCATCCTAGAGAGCAAATAATTGGAGACCCCACAGTTGGTGTTCAGACAAGAAGAAGATTAGTAAGTAACTACTCTTTACTATCCAACATTGAGCCCAAAAATGTTGTCGAAGCAAGCAAATATGAAAGTTGGGTAAAGGCAATAAATGAAGAATTAGATCAGATCGAGAAAAACAAGACTTGGGAGTTAGTACCAAGACCCGCAAATAAAAATGTAATCGGTACTAAATGGGTCTTTCAAAACAAATTGAATGAAGATGGATAGGTAGTCAGGAACAAAGCAAGATTGGTATGCAAAGGGTATGCGCAAGTTGAAGGTATTGACTTCGAGGAAACCTTTGCACCTGTGGCCATACTAGAGGCAATTAGAATGTTTCTTGCTTTAGCAGTTTACAAGAATTTCAAAGTTTATCAAATGGATGTGAAATCAACATTTTTGAATGGGAAACTTGAAGAAGAGGTTTATATTGAGCAGCCAGATGGTTTTCAGCTTGGTGATGATCCCAACTTGGTTTGCAAGTTGAAGAAAGTGTTATATGGCTTAAAATAGGCACCCCGGGCATGGTATGCAAGGCTAGACAATTATCTTACTCAGCAAGGGTTCAAGAAAGGTATGGTGGACAGTAATTTGTATGTCAAAATAGAAAATGGTCATCATATTGTTGTTGTTATATACGTAGATGATATCATATTTGGCAGCAACAAAGATGAGTTGTGTAAAGATTTTGCAAATAAGATGCAGAAAGAGTTTGAAATGTCAATGATTGGTGAACTTTCGTATTTTCTCGGATTGCAAGTTAATCAAAAGGAGAAGGGCATATTTATTTCTCAAATCAAATATGTGAAAGAGATGCTGAAAAATTTCACAATGGAGGATTGCAAGCCAGTTAGCACTCCCATGACGACAGGTTGCAAGTTGAGCAAGGATGACAAATCTCCACCTGTTGATCAAACTATGTACAGATCCATGATTGGGAGCTTATTGTACTTGACAACTACTAGACCGGATATTTTGTAGGCAGTATGCATGGTAGCACGATTTTAGGCTAGTCCCAAGGAGACTCATGTGACAGCAGTAAAGAGGATTTTTTGGTACCTCAAGGGTACTATGGAGTATGGGTTATGGTATCCGAAAGGTAAGGACTTCACCCTTATTGCGTATTCAGATGCAGATTGGGCAGGATGTGTAGATGACAGGAAGAGTACCAGTGGAGGTGCATTCTATCTTGGTGATAATCTTGTTGCGTGGCATAGCAAAAAGCAGGAGTCAGTCTCATTATCCATAGTAGAGGCAGAGTATATTGCAGCGACATCATGTTGTACACAGGTACTTTGGATGAAATAAACTTTGAAGGATCTTGGAATAAATTTTAGTGAGCCCATATCGATCATGTGTGACAATACAAGTGCAATCAATATCTCAAAGAATCTGGTTATGCATTCTCGCACAAAACATATTGCTATCCGGTACCATTTTTTGAAGGAGAAAGTTGCGAAAGGTGAGGTTAAGTTGGATTTTGTTCCAACAACAGAGCAAGTAGCGGACATCTTCACCAAACCATTGCCCAAGGAAGTCTTTGAGTACCTTCGCAAGAAATTGGGAGTGGTCACACTTCCCAAGCATTGACTAGCTATCGGGGTCACATTCTCAGGGGGAGCATTTGTGTCTTTGTTTATCTTTTTGCTCATGTTTGTGATTTTTGCTAAGTGTAATAATTTTTGCCTGAGAATGTTGTGCATGGACTCAGGGGGAGTTTGCAGTAGCCCTTTGGTCTTGTTGTCAAAGGGGGAGAAGAGTTACAAGAAATTGTGCGTGTGTTGCCAACAATTCCAAAGGGGGAGATTGTTGAGCAAGGTGCAATGACAGTATTGTCATTGTTGTCAACACACTCAGATGGATAGGTTGATGCAGTGGATAGTTGTTCGGAGGTTTTTCAGAGTATGTAAAGTGGTGTTCAATGCTTATGAGAATGTTTGTGATGTTCAGGTGAAGTTGTTATAGGTTGTTCATGCAAATTTGCAAAAGTTGCAAAAATCGTCAGGAAGTTGTCAAAGTAGCAAAAAAGGAAGTTGTCAAAGTGGCAAAATGTCAATGGAATGTGTTGGACAGCCCAAGATACTATTTGGAGGTTTTTTTATCATTATCAAGTGTGGTTGCAGTGTTGGAACGACCGGTTGCTTCGTCGGTGCATTGTTGGTCATGAAACTGCAGCTGTAAAATCTGCGTCGGAGGTCACTTTACGGGAGGAATATTAAGCAATCCATGAGGAATTGGACCTCAAATGTTTTACTGGAGGTATCTGGATATACTGAGAGCTTAAGTTTTAAATTTCAGCCCAAATGGAGTCTGGAGGAAGAAACGGTGAGCGCTGCAAAATGGCTCTGGAGCACTTTTTGTAGTTTGTGACAGTGTAAAATCAGCGTTAGAGGCCACTTTGTCGGAGGTATATTAAGCAATATGTGAGGAATAAAACTTTAAAATTTTTATTGGAGGTATTCTGATATATAGAGAGCTTATGTTTTAAATTTCAGCCTGAACGGAGACCCGAGGAAGAAACGGCAGCAGTTGCAAAATGCCTCCGTAGCACTTTTTCCAGTTTTGGGCAGCCAAGTGCTTTTGCGCTCGAATACTCAAATTCATATTTTCTTGTTGTCGAATGTGTCTTTTAAGTGTTGTTTCACGTATAGCTCATCGAATTGAACATATTTGCTTTTTGGTCGGAGTAATTTCGAGGCCTCCAAGTGTGAGAACGAGTAATGTGCACAACACTTTGTCCGTGAACTGTTTGACAAAATGCCTCTCCAAAATAAAAGTGAAATTTAAAAAGGTCATAACTTTTGATCCGTAACTCCTTTTGAGTCCGTTATTTTTCCAGCGCGTGCAGAATTTTAAAATCTAGAAGAACGTTATGTCTCCCAAGGGAGACGTTATTGAATGTTGAAACGGTCATCTTGCAGCTCAAAATTTGTTAGGAAGTTGAAGTGTTGGAAGTTAAAGGTATTGCAAAAAGGTTTTTAAAAGGAGTCAGTGTGAGTACAGAGAAGTGTGTGAGATAGAGATTCAGATCAGATGAGATTAGTCAGAGTGGATGTGTAGAGAGAAGCAATGAGCTAGACCACTCAGGGTCTTTTGGAACGAAGATCAGATTTTCTACTATAGTTTTTGTTTTTGTCGAGTGGGTGCTTGGCGATCGGGGTCGGTGCTCCTTGCAGTTGGTGCTGCTAAAGTCTGGGTTGGTTGGTGCCATTCCTTGTAGTTGGTGCTGCAAAAATATTGTAAAGACCAAATATTTTTGAGGTTGGATTTGGATGGGAGTCCAAACAGTCCATTGGCACAATGGTTTTCCCACATCGGGTTTCCACTATAAATCTGGTGTTATGTGATGCATGTTTGTGTGATTGCTTGTTTTGATTTGATTTCATAGTTGGATTAAATTTTTAATACACATTGATTCACCCCCCTCTCAGTGTCACGCTTAGTTCTACAATTGGTATCAGAGCGAGGTTCCTGAACAGGCTTAACCGGCTAGGGTGATCTTGGAAGTGACACAATGGCAGGTGGTGAAGGGTTCTCATCAAACAAAGCACCATTGTTTGATGAAACTAATTACGCATTTTGGAGACTCAGGATGCAGACATATCTTTGTGCTTTGGGATATGACATTTGGGATTCAGTAGATAGTGGATACACAATACCCACCACTTCTCCAACCGATGTTGTTGGTAAGAAACTGTTTGAGAATGACTCAAAAGCAAAGAATGCTATCATGTGTGGATTAGTGGATAGCGAACTGGTAAAGATTATGGGTTGTAAAATGATAAAGGAAATATGGGACAAACTAAAGAGCATTCATGAAGGAGATGATAAGATCAAGGAGGCCAAGTTACAAACACATCGAGCTCAGTTCGAAGGATTGAAGATGAATGAGGATGAGAATATAGAGGCATATATGTTGAGAGTTAATGAAGTCATCAATTCTATTAGAGGACTTGGAGAGGAAATCAAAGACCCGATAATCATCAAAAAGGTATTAAGATCTCTTCCTCAAAGGTTTGATTCTAAAGTTTCAGCTATAGAAGAAGCTAAAGATCTGAATTCTTTTAGTATGGATGAGATGCATGGCTCTTTGACTGCATATGAGATGAGAATAGGAAAATCTAAACCCACCGATAGAGAAGCTACTTTTAAAGCCCAAAAAAATATGAAAGCAAAACAAGAATCCGAGGAAGAAGAGACATCAGATGAAATGGAAGCAAACTTTGTTCGAAAACTAAAAAGGGGAAAAGGAAAATACAAAGGAAAGTTACCATTTAAATGTTTCAACTATGGAGGCATTGGGCATTTCGCAGCTAAATGTCCACTTAATGAGAAGAACAGAAGTGATGAAGGATCGCACAGAGAAAGAAGTGACTGGAAGAAAAAATCAAATTTCAGAAAAGGTAACTTCAAGAAGAAAAGTTTCATCTCCAAGAATGTCAGTTCATCAAAAGACAACTCCAGTGAGGATTCTGAAAAAGAAATAGGTGAAGCTCTTTTCATGGCATTCAAAGAAGAAAAACCAAAAAAATAACAAGAATGTGATGAAGAAGAAATTGACGCATAAGTGAATTTGGAAGAGGAACTAATTGCAGCTTTGGATGAATTGAAGACAGAAAGAAAAAGGAATAAGAAAATTTCAAGAAAGCTTGAGGATGCAAATGAAATAATAACAAGTTTGAAAGTGCAGATAGAAGAATCCAAGAAGATCTCCGAAGATCTCGAAGTGCAAATAACCATGAAAATAGATTATTGCAGCAAGTTAGAAGAAGAGGTTGTTGGTTTAAGGATGCAACTAGAAGAGATGAATAAGAAAATTAGCTCTTATCACAAACGTGAAGAGAGTTCTATGAAGTTGGATAAGATTATAAAGAACCAGAAGACTACAGGCATCAAATTTGGTTTGGGTTTTGATGAAGGAGAATCATCAAATGGATCAAAGGCCACAAATGAAGAATCCACAAAGAATGAAGAAAAGAAACAAGGTTAATCAAGCAAAAATGAATCATGCAAAGGAAAGCAATAATGCAAGGCAAGAAAGGAGAATTGACAATGATGGTTTCACCAATGTCACACATCAAAGAAGAAGAAGATTTATGGCTCCTACAACAACATGGCAAAGACCACCACCCAGGTTCAATCATCCCTTTTCTGGTTACTATTTTAAATGCAATGGTTATGGACATAAGATTTCAGATTGTAAGTATAATGTAGGACCAAGGAATTTTGCCAATAGAAATGCTTTTTCACCTTTGATGGATTATGCAGTAGAATGTTATAATTGTCATAACTTTGGGCATATTGCAAGAAATTGTAGAAGTACATTTGCATCAAATCAATTTCAAGGAAGAAAATTTCAGCCAAATGGAATAAGACAAAATAGAAAATTTCTCGAAAAACATGCACAAGCTACTGAAAAAGAAAAGCCAAAACAAGAGCCCAAAACTGTAATCAAACCGAGTGGAAAGAAAAAGAGCAACCTAAGGAAGAAAAGGAATCCTTAATCATACAGATGGCATTTAAAGCGTAGAATAAATCCGCACCATGGATACTTGATAGTGGATGCTCCAGTCATATGACAGGTGACAAACAAAAATTTGAGAAGTTGCAGCAATATGAAGGTGGTTCAGTGAAATTCAAAAATAATGATGGAGCTAAGATAGTTGGCAGAGGTTCAGTTAAGATCAGTGACAAAAAAATTAGGTCAGAAGAAGTCTTGTTTGTGGTTGGTCTAAAGCATAACTTGTTGAGCGTAAGTCAGATTTGTGATAGAGGTCATGATGTGATCTTTAAGAAGTAGGGTTGTGAAATCAGAAAGGCAAATAGTGGGAAGTTGATAGCAGTTGGATCAAGGACATCTGGCAACCTGTACACTCTCTCGGAGACTTCAGAAGGAGCTTGCTTGATTGGAAAGGAAGAAGAGAATTGGTTGTGGCACAAGAGGCTTGGTCATATCAGTTTTGACAATCTAGTAAAAATCAGTTCAAAGAAAGCAGTGAGAGATATTCCCACCATTGGCAAACCATCAAATAACATTTGTGCTTCATGTCAAAAAGGGAAGCAAACTAGAGTCTCATTTAAAACAAAAGAGTACTACATGAGCAAACCTTTGGAACTAGTACATACTGATTTATGTGGACCCATGAGAACGCAAAGCATAAACGGTGACAAATATTTCATGTTGTGTATAGATGACTATTCCAGGATGACATGGGTATTGTTTTTGAAGCATAAATCAGAAGCTTTTGAGATGTTCAAGGTTTTCAAAAACCAAGTTGAGAATCAAACAAGAAAAAGGATTAAATGTTTAAGGTCAAACAGAGGAGGAGAGTTCATTTCAGAGGATTTCACAGAGTATTGTGAAAAATATGGCATTAGGAGACAGTTTTCAGCAACCAGGACACCTCAACAGAATGGTGTGGTAGAAAGAAAGAACAGGATAGTGCAGGAAATGGCACGGACTATGTTGACTGAGAGTAAAGTAGTAGACAGATTTTGGAAAGAGGTAGTCCATACTGTGGTATACATCCAAAATAGGTGCATGTTGAGGATGCATGAAAGCAAAACTCCTTATGAGTTGTGGTTCGGTAAAAAGGCAACAACAAGATATTTTAAAGTTTTTGGTAGCAAGTGTTACATCAAAAGAACTGAAGAAAACCTTGGTAAGTTTGAAGATAGAGCGGATGAAGGCATTTTTCTTGGCTATTCATCAAAAAGCAAAGCTTATAAATGTTACAACAAGAGGCTAAGAAAAATTGTGGAAAGTGTCGATGTTAAAGTTGATGAAGGAAGGGAACGAGTAATTAGCTATGAAGAGAACTACCCAATTTATGAAGAGGTCATTGAAGGAGATGAGGAAGAGGAAATAGAAAAGAAATCAATTTTTTGTTTGTTAAAAAAAGAAATCAAGAATTGACTCAGAGGATTCGAAAAGTGATTCAAAATTGGAAGAAAACAAGAAATTCAAAATAGGTAGCTAGAAGAAAGATCATCCTAGAGAGCAAATAATTGGAGACCCCACAGTTGGTGTTCAGACAAGAAGAATATTAGTAAGTAACTACTCTTTACTATCCAGCATTGAGCCCAAAAATGTTGTCGAAGCAAGCAAAGATGAAAGTTGGGTAAAGGCAATAAATGAAGAATTAGATCAGATCGAGAAAAACAAGACTTGGGAGTTAGTACCAAGACCCGCAAATAAAAATGTAATCGGTACTAAATGGGTCTTTCGAAACAAATTGAATGAAGACGGATAGGTAGTCAGGAACAAAGCAATATTGGTATGCAAAGGGTATGTGCAAGTTGAAGGTATTGACTTCGAGGAAACCTTTGCACCTATGGCCAGACTAGAGGCAATTAGAATGTTTCTTGCTTTAGCAGTTTACAAGAATTTCAAAGTTTATCAAATGGATGTGAAATCAGCATTTTTGAATGGGAAACTTGAAGAAGAGGTTTATATTGAGCAGCCAGATGGTTTTCAGCTTGGTGATGATCCCAACTTGGTTTGCAAGTTGAAGAAAGTGTTATATGGCTTAAAACAGGCACCCCAGGCATGGTATGCAAGGCTAGACAGTTATCTTACTCAACAAGGGTTCAAGAAAGGTATGGTGGATAGTAATTTGTATGTCAAAATAGAAAATGGTCATCATATTATTGTTGTTATATACGTAGATGATATCATATTTGGTAGCAACAAAGATGAGTTGTGTAAAGATTTTGCAAATAAGATGCAGAAAGAGTTTGAAATGTCAATGATTGGTGAACTTTCATATTTTCTCGGATTGCAAGTTAATCAAAAGGAGAAGGGCATATTTATTTCTCAAATCAAATATGTGAAAGAGATGCTGAAAAAGTTCACAATGGAGGATTGCAAGCCAGTTAGCACTCCCATGACGACAGGTTGCAAGTTGAGCAAGGATGACAAATCTCCACCTGTTGATCAAACTATGTATAGATCCATGATTGGGAGCTTACTGTACTTGACAGCTACTAGACCGGATATTTTGCAGGCAGTATGCATGGTAGCATGATTTCAGGCTAGTCCCAAGGAGACTCATGTGACAACAGTAAAGAGGATTTTTCGGTACCTCAAGGGTACTATGGAGTATGGGTTATGGTATCCGAAAGGTAAGGACTTCACCCTTATTGCGTATTCAGATGCAGATTGGGCAGGATGTGTAGATGACAGGAAGAGTACCAGTGGAGGTGCATTCTATCTTGGTGATAATCTTGTTGCGTGGCATAGCAAAAAGTAGGAGTCAGTCTCATTATCCACAACAGAGGCAGAGTATATTGCAACGACATCATGTTGTACACAGGTACTTTGGATGAAACAAACTTTGAAGGATCTTGGAATAAATTTTAGTGAGCCCATATCGATCATGTGTGACAATACAAGTGCAATCAATATCTCAAAGAATTCATGGTTATGCATTCTCGCACAAAACATATTGCTATCCGATACCATTTTTTGAAGGAGAAAGTTGCGGAAGGTGAGGTTAAGTTGGATTTTGTTCCAACAACAGAGCAAGTAGCGGACATCTTCACCAAACCATTGCCCAAGGAAGTCTTTGAGTACCTTCACAAGAAATTGGGAGTGGTCACACTTCCCAAGCATTGACTAGCTATCGGGGTCACATTCTCATGGGGAGCATTTGTGTCTTTGTTTATCTTTTTGCTCATGTTTGTGATTTTTGCTAAGTGTAATAATTTTTGCCCGAGAATGTTGTGCATGGACTCAGGGGGAGTTTGCAGCAGCCCTTTGGTCTTGTTGTCAAAGGGGGAGAAGAGTTACAGGAAATTGTGCGTGTGTTGCCAACAATTCCAAAGGGGGAGATTGTTGAGCAAGGTGCAACGACAATATTGTCATTGTTGTCAACACACTCAAATGGACAGGTTGATGCAGTGGATAGTTTTTCGGAGGTTGTTCGGAGTATGTAAAGTGGTGTTCAATGCTTATGAGAATGTTTGTGATGTTCAGGTGAAGTTGTTACAGGTTGTTCGTGCAAATTTGCAAAAGTTGCAAAAATCATCAAGATGTCAAAGTAGCAAAAAAGGAAGTTGTCAAAGTGGCAAAACGTCAATGGAATGTGTTGGACAGCCCAAGATACTATTTGGAGGTTTTTTTATCATTAGAAAGTGTGGTTGCAGTGTTGGAACGACCGGTTGCTTCGCCGGTGCATTGTTGGTCATGAAACTACAGTTGTAAAATCTGCATCGGAGGTCACTTTAGGAGGAATATTAAGCAATCCATGAGGAATTGGACCTCAAATTTTTTACTGGAGGTATCTGGATATACTGAGAGATTAAGTTTTAAATTTCAGCCCAAACGGAGTCCATAGGAAGAAACGGTGAGCGCTGCAAAATGGCTCTGGAGCACTTTTTGCAGTTTGTGACAGGTGTAAAATCAGCGTCAGAGGCCACTTTGTTGGAGGTATATTAAGCAATATGTGAGGAATAAAACTTCGAAATTTTTACTGGAGGTAGTCTAATATACAAAGAGCTTATTTTTTAAATTTCAGCCCGAACGGAGACCCGAGGAAGAAACGGAAGCAGTTGCAAAATGCCTCCGTAGCACTTTTTCCAGTTTTGGGCAGCCAAGTGCTTTTGCGCTCGAATACTCAAATTCATATTTTCTTGTTGCCGAATGTGTCATTTAAGTGTTGTTTCACGTATAGCTCATCGAATTGAACATCTTTTCTTTTTGGTCGGAGTAATTTTGAGGCCTCCAAGTGTGAGAACGAGTAATGTGCACAACACTTTGTCCGTGAACTGTTTGACAAAATGCCTCTCCAAAATAAAAGTGAAATTTAAAAAGGTCATAAATTTTGATCCGTAACTCCTTTTGAGTCCGTTATTTTTCCAACGCGTGCAAAATTTTAAAATCTAGAAGAACGTTATGTCTCCCAAGGGAGACATTATTGAATGTTGAAACGGTCATCTTGCGACTCAAAATTTGTTAGGAAGTTGAAGTGTTGGAAGTTAAAGGTATTGCAAAAAGGTTTTTAAAAGGAGTCAGTGTGAGTACAGAGAAGGGTGTGAGATTGAGATTCAGATCATATGAGATTAGTCAGAGTGGATGTGTAGAGAGAAGCAATGAGCTAGACCACTCAGGGTCTTTTGGAACGAAGATCAGATTTTCTACTATAGTTTTTGTTTTTGTCGAGTGGGTGCTTGGCGATCGGGGTCGGTGCTCCTTGCAGTTGGTGCTGCTAAAGTCTAGGTTGGTTGGTGCCATTCCCTGTAGTTGGTGCTACAAAAATATTGTAAAGACCAAACATTTTTGAGGCTGGATTTGGATGGGAGTCCAAATAGTCCATTGGCACAATGGTTTTCCCACATCGGGTTTCCACTATAAATCTGGTGTTATGTGATGCATGTTTGTGTGATTGCTTGTTTTGATTTGATTTCATAGTTGGATTAAATTTTTAATACACATTGATTCACCCCCCTCCCAATGTCACACTTAGTTCTACAATTGGTATCAAAGCGAGGTTCCTGAACATGCTTAACCAGCTAGGGTGATCTTGGAAGTGACACAATGGCAAGTGGTGAAGGGTTCTCATCAAACAAAGTACCATTATTTGATGGAACTAATTTGGAATCATCATCAAGCTACTTTTCCACATTTGACAATATGATGACAATATCATTACAAAACATTTTCATGGATGTTTCCCACGTTTACAAAATATTACCAAATATTATCATGGGTGTCCCCCCAATGTTCAATAATGGGGCATTATATCATAGTGTTGGGGTGGGGTCCTAACATGCCCTTCTTTTTCAAAATTTAATAGGAAATTATTATTGGAGTTATTGAAGAGGTTCCCACGTAGCATATTTAGGTTGTTAGCCACACCATTGGACAAGAACATTGACGATGATACACTGGCAAAGGGTACGCGATTTATGGTCAATAATACATTTATATTCAAGGATGATGCAACCTTCCTCATCCAAATCTAGAAGCATAGACTGCACTTGGACCTTGTTGCCAACAACTTGCTTGAGAGAGGATACAATGAAGATTGGATAAATTTTAGAACTAGTCGAAAGGGCTATTTTGTATGTTGTCAGCCTGGTCCTTTGCAACACCTAATAAGGACCATAATATTTTACAAAAAAAATTTGGCAACCACAAAGCTATAGAGAGGATTTTGTACAATTGTAATAAAATAAAAACCATGTCTCCAACGTTAAAGCTTTGCTTAGCGTGATGCTGATCAACTTGTTGTTTCATGCGGTTATCAACCAATTCCAGATTGACCTTGAGTTGATGAAGGATAAAATCATGATGGTAAAGAGTAGAAACCACAACTTGAACTTTGGAACTACCTAGAATGTAAGAATATGGTGCTAGTGGAGGTTGACCATAAATTGTTTCAAAAGGACTCACCTTAGTGGCAGTGTGATATGTTGTGTTATACCACCATTCGACCAAAGGAATCCACTTAGCCTAGTGTGTAGGATGTTCAAAGGTGAAGCAATGAAGGTATGTTTCCAAGCATTTATTCATAATTTTAGTTTGACCATCAATTTGAGGGTGATAGGCCAAACTCATCTTGAGTTGTGTTCCTTACAACTTAAACGTTTCTTACCAAAAATAACTAGTGAAGGTAGGATCTTTATTAGAGACAATGAATTTAGGTATGCTATGGAGATGAAATATAGACTCTAGGAAGGTTTGGGTGACAATAGATGTAGTGTATGGGTGGGATAGGGAATAAAAATGAGCATACTTCATAAGACGATCCACTATCACCAGAATAATCAATTTACCTCCATATTTAAGCAACCCTTCATTGAAATCCATAGAGATATTTATCCAAACTTGCTCAAGAATCAACAAGAGTTGAAGGGTACCAAGGTAATAGACAGTTTCACCTTTCATATGTTATCAATGATCACATTCAACCATAAAAGTATGAATATATTTTTTTATTCCCTACCAAAAAAAGTTACGCTTGGTCCTTGTATAAGTTTTGAGAAACCCAAAATGTCCAATTGTTGGGGAAAAATGCATCTCCTGAAGGGTGAGGTCCTTTATTTGTGACTAATTGGATACAAAAAGACAATAATGGTACCATAAATCATGGCCATCCCAAGTATAACAGGGGTATGAAAGAGGTTATGCTTGAATTTTGCATATAAGAGTTTATAAAGAAGAGTCCTTGATCAGTTCCTCGTAGAGTTGATGAATCCATTGAGGATGTGGTGTGGATATAGTATGTAGCATAACTAATTCTTCATGTAGTTGGGATAAAGCATCTACCACCATGTTATCCTTACCGTTCTAATAGGTGATGTCATAGTCATAACCCAACAATTTTGAAACCCATTTTTATTATTTTGGGGTGGCCACCCTTTGTTTAAAAAAATATTTGAGACTTTGATGATAAGTTTTGATGGAAAAATGTCTTCCAATGAGATATGGATGCCAATGATTGACCACATGTAAAATGATAAGCATTTTCTTCTCATAAGTTGACTTACCCAAATTTTGACTTGAGAGTACCTTTCTAATGAAAGCCAAAGGTCTACTTTCTTGCATTAAAACTACCCGAATGCCAGTTCCTAATGTATCACTTTCAATAACAAAATATTTAGAGAAGTCTAGCATTGCTAATATGGGAGTAGTGGTCATATCGACAAAGCCTTTTTGACTAGTTCGATCCACATAAAAGAATTCTTCCTCAACATGGCTATCAAGGGAGCTGATATCTTGCCATAATTCTTCACAAATTTCTTGTAATATCCTATGAGCCCTAAGAAGCCATGAAGTCCTTTTAAGGTACGAGACTTAGGCCAATATTGAACAACCTATATTTTCTTGGGATCAACTTGAACTCCATCCTTCGTGACAATATGTCCCAAGTATTCAACCTCGTGTTGGTCAAAAGAATATTTGGACCTCTTTGCATAGAGTTGATGGTCAAAAAAATTTTGAGTGTTTGATCTAAGTGTTAAATATGTTCTTCCTAGGAAGGGTTGTAAACCAATATATCATCAAAAAAGACCAGAATGAATGAAAGGGAAAAAATGGAATTCATCAGACTCTAGAAGGTAGGAGGTGCATTGATTAATTCAATTGGCATAACCAAGAATTTATAATATCTTTCATGAGTTTGGAAGGCTATTATTGGAATGTACTCATCCTTGATATGGATTTGATGATACCTTGACCACAAATCCAACTTGAAAAAATATTGAGCCCCATGCAATTCATCAAGTAATTGATCAATCACTGAAATAGAAAAATTATCTTTAATAGTGATCTTGTTGAGATCCTGATAATCCACACACATATGTCAAGTGCCATCTTTTTTTATTCTAATAACACTAACAAAGAATAGAGGTTAACAATGGAACAGATAACCCCAACAACACAAAGCTCTTACACAGTTATCTCAATCTCTAATTTTTGAACATAAGGGTACCTATATGGATGGATATTAGGGGGAATACTTCTAGGAAGAAGATGTATTACATGGTCCTGTGAGCAATGAGGAGAGAATATGTGAGCAATGAGGAGAGAATCCCTTGGGTTCCTCAAAAACTTTAGCATATTTGTTCATTAAGCTTTGTAATTTCACTGGATGGTTCTATTTCCCATCCTCGGGGGCATTGATAGCAAAATTGTGTGCCATCACTCCATGAGATGATTATTTTAACAAATTTTCCATCTTACGGGTAGCAATAAACTGAACGACACCAACCTTCATGCAACATTAAGTATATTCCTTACCTTCTTGACTAAACTTCATCCACAACTCAACAAAATCCCATAAAATTGGTCCTAACATTCGTAACCATTGTGTTATCAAAACAATATCACACCCACCTAAGGGTAGGGTAAACATGTTCATCTTGAGATTATAGTCCCCAATTTGAAGTTTGACATTACAACATTTTTCTTTGCATGGTAGGGTACCTCCATTAGCAATCATGACTTCAAAGGAATTGCATGTAGTAATGTAACAATTTCCTTGTTTGGCCACACATGGATCAATAAAGTTATGTGTACTACCAAAGTCAATAAGAATGATGACCCATTGTCCTTTGAAGTAGCCAATCACTTTTATTATTTGGGGAGTGGATACTCCTGCTAAAGCATGCATAGATATTTATAGTGGGAATCCTTTGAATTTGTTTCTTGACCTGTGGTTTCTTCCTCTTGGTAATCCTCCTCATCCTTTGAAGATTCTACAATTGGTGCCTCATCCATATCTAGCAGATATAATTTTTGATGCACACACTTGTGCCTCAACACATACTTTTCATCACAATTATAACATAGCCCTTGGGACCTTCCATTATCCATCTCTTCAAAAGTTAATTTTTTGTAGTTGGGAATTTAAAGGGAGGACTCTTCGTAGGCTTGGACGAAAAAGGTGATCTAGATTGAGGAAATTTAGGGCTGCATCCTTGAACCTTGAATTTTTATTTTTCCAATTTAGCCAATTGGATGGCTTGTTGTAATGTTCGGGGTCTCATTATTTTAACCTTATACTTAATGTCATCTTTCAACCCACTCACAAAACAACTCTGGAAGAAGTCGGTACTTAAACCAATGGTATGATTGAAAAGTTTCTCATATTGAGTTTGGTTCTCTCAAACAATTGAAGTATGTTTAAGTTTTGTAAGGGATCCTATAAAATCTTCAAATTCACCAGGACCAAAGCGAGTGAGTAGATGCTTCTTAAAGTCCTATGAAGAGAGGTCGGGATTGGCCTTCCTAATCCACTGAAACCAATGTAGTGCATCTGATTCAAAATTGAAAGAGACAATTATCAAACATATGTATCTTGAGACATTATGAAGACTCAAATATTGTTCTGCCTTATAGATCCACCCCTCGAGATCTTTCCCATCAAATTTTGGGAAGTCTAATTTGGGCAACTTAAACCTATTGTTATCTAGTATATTTTGCTAGTGGAAACTTGTACCTATATCTTATTGATCCTAATGATCCAACCTATCTTATAAGAAGGAATCGATAGAGAGATGACTATCCAATTTTTCCTTCATTTTCCTTTGTGCCTTGGTAACCAAATTCATGGATTCGTGGAAATTTTTATAGTTGTCTTTATCTCATCTAAGTTGTTGAATTGAGACCCTAACTTGTTGCCTAAATTATCCACATGCTTAGCAATTTGTTCCTCTAATTCTTGTTGTCAAGTACGTGAAGACATGTTATAAGAGTTAAGATCTGTTGGTGACACTAGAAATAGAAATGTGATTTTAGGGGTTACTACTTTTAGTAAGAAGCCTAAAAAGTGGTTTGGGTGCTATATATCAAAATGATCAACTCATAAGCTAATCACAATGAGCTATATACCACAACACTTGTTTTGAGAACCCCCAAAATTTTATTTTTAATATATTGTTTTGCTGTCGAGGTTGCTGGTGTGGTTGATTTTCTCTTTGGGCTTGGTTCAAAAGTTAGGTTTTGTGTCAACCAACCCCTTATGATACTCTATCCTATCTGTTTTGACTATTGACCACTCCTAACACTATGTTGTCACCTACCTATTTTAACTTTGTCATAGATATTCCTTATATATTTTTAGTTTTGACTATCATAGGTAATTATTACTAACACTGACAACTGACGACCCTGTACTGACTGTTACTAACACTGACCCCCTTTTTTCCACTATTTTTGACTCTGGTGGTTTTTTCCCGCTTGTTATATTCTTCTATAATTTCTTTTGTTTTTTTTCATGTAGGAATTCTAGAATAGGGATGTCTTCTTCGTATGCTCATTTTCTATGATAAGGTTATGTTAATAGGTTCGAAAGTCACATAACAAGACTTCTTTTTGTTGTAGGAATTTTTTTTGCAGGTTTGATATTCAACCTAATAGGGTATTCTAAGCCAGGGTGTATGTACTGCTCATAAGCCCTCTGTTATACTGTAGTGATGAAAAATAGTGCTTGGACAAATATTTTAGGCCACTACTCAAGGAGGATTCTACGCATACCTTTGAGCACACTACCTGCCTCTCTATCAGTATGGAAGGGTAATCTTCTCAGATGTTGTGTTTGGTGTATTATGAAGAATACAAGGCCAAAAATATTCCTAAGGGCTAAAGGTCTATCCTAATCCTAGGGTGTCTCCCGATATACCTGAAGATACATGGGAGCTCAATTTCATAGACAAGTGTTGTTTGAGGCTTACGTATTCGAGCCAGATCACCCCTCACTTCACTAGACGCTTTACGGGTAATCTAGCTTAGCCAATAATAACAACTCATCCATGATAGTCTAAAACCCTGATACAGGGTTTCTACCCTAAATAACTAATGCAAAAAAATAGAGGTTGATTTTTTTGTAAGGAACTAGCAAAAAATAGAAATACAAAATCTTATGCCTAACAATTGCAATTGCTGAAATTATCACAGTCGTAGCAGAACACGACCTTGAAAAGTGCTCTAATACCAATTGTTAGGAATCTACTATTAAAAATAAACTCTCACACAAATATTGCAAATAAACATAAATGCTCAAAACATAAACTATTGCAATATGGAATATAAATGCAGAAAGGAACAATCTCACAAAGTAACATAGAATCGTAGGCCACTTCGAGAAAGAAAACTCCTTCAATAATTTCATTGAATTATGCAAAAAGATACATAAATTCTTGCTCACAATTTTAAAAATTTCATCTACCAACTAACTCTCCAGGTTGACTTACATGCAAAATGCCACCTAAGCTAGAATCTCCTACCTATAAAATAGTTATATTCTTAATAACAATTACATATAATGGTACCACTTGTTTCAGTATTTTAGAGCCACAACTATTACAAAATATTATCATGGGTGTTCCCCACATTTACAAAATATTGTGAAATATTATCATAGGTGTCCCCCCCATGTTCAACAATGGAGCATTACATCATAGTGTTAGGATGGGGTCCTAACAAGAAAGGTGGGTTATTGGCCCTCCATACCCCTTAGTTGGGGTTGTGATCTTAGACCTTGCACATAGTGTTGAGGTGTAGGAACCCAAGGAATTAGTTGGCGCATTAAAAGCAAAAGTGACGAGAGCCATACTAGAAAAAATCTCAAGCCAAATGATATTAATTTCCCATACTCAGACTCAAGGAATCTCCAAAAAGGGTAGATGATAATGATAGAGGTGAGAGAGTATCCAAGGACTCAAAAAATGCAACATTAATAATTTTGAATTTGAAGATTTAAAAGGACAACAAATTTAGTCAAGACATGACCTAGTGCATAGAGGAACAGTCATTTTGAAATCTCTACACAATTTTGGAGGGAAAATATCCTTGATTGTAATCTATAAATAGTAGTAGTCTTAGTTTTGTAAAGGATCGACAAATTTGCAATTGTATACATTTATAGGCTTTCCTTTCATTTCTTTTTATAAAAATAGTTAGCTCTTGAGCGACTTATGGGTAATCTTGAACCCCTACTTCTGGCACAATCTATGTAAAATCTTGCTTGCATATATATACATAGGAGCCTATGTCTATTTTTTGGTATAGCCTGCAAACCCGTTTTTGTGTGTATGTATTTATCTATGACCTTTTGCCTAAATATTGGGTTTTATTAAGTGTATGTGTGTGTGAGGGGCCTGTGTCTATTTTCGAACTGAGTCACTTGCTTGGCTCTCCAATGGGACCTACCTTCTTTTGTATGTGTATAACTGGTAACTTTTATTTGTGCTTCATTGTATCAAGGAGAGGAAGTGTTAACTACTGGAACATAGTGTTCAAGGCTATTTTTACAAGATTTTAGAAGATATCTTGGTCCATCACCCCCTTTGCCTTTGTTGAGTTATTTTGCTTTTACTATTACTTTCTTGCATCCCTTTCCTTTAGTTGAGTAACAAACGCGCCTTGAAGATCACATCTTAACAAGGAAATGACCTTGTAAAAACTCTCGAAGGTCCCTGATTGAGCTGAACCTAGTGCTCTCGACCGCGACCCCACTGTGTCACCCCCGACAAGGCACAATTTTCCCAGGCAGAGATAACCCAATATAATCATAGATGACAACAAAAATTAAGGTGAAATTTTTTATTTATTAAGGGCCACCTTCCCTTGGGCTAGACACAACTCCCTCATATGTGACATCTCGTTACTGTTAAAGAAATATTACATTATTGGGTAATTTTGATAATCTCATGGGAGATATGGCTGGTTGTAACCACTACCTATTCCTGGATTTGTTTATAATCAAACTTGATTATGCAACCTATTATTTCATATGGTTATAACCATTTGCATGTATAAATATCCATGTGTAATTCAATACAAAATGATCTATTATGATCCAACATTGCTATTAGAGCAATTATCAAATTGTGACCTGGTTTGCTTATTTGATGTCGTTGAGCTTGGTGGACATGATGTTTAGTCCTTGAGATTATATGTAAGGTTAACAAATGATGTTTGAGTGTTTCATGTTGTGATTGAAAGAGGATCCCATAGAAGTAGTTGAGCACAATCTATTTATGATTACAGTCATTGAGATGTGGTCTCATGAGAAAATAACAAATCTACACTGAGTAAACACCAACAAATTCTTGTGGGGATTTGAACTTGAAGGAGAACATGATATGAGGAAGAGAGATTCATATGATCTATGTTGACTATTGTAACATGGAGAAAGCCAGATCATAGGCTTTGTAAAAGTCAAAAGAGCTTAGCACTTGTTTTACAAAGTTGTTAAATATGTTAATTCAGCAATATAAACAAAACTCGTGGCAACTATGGCAAAGACATATTAGATGCAATGGTGGCTCATTAAAAAGTCTAGAGAGTTGTGATAGTTAAGCATTGTGTAAAGGTGATGCTAAGTTGGTGTCATGGTAGCACCGATAAAAATCCACAAGTAAATATGCAACTACTCTTAGTGCTTATCTGTGATCTCTAGTAAGATCTATTGAGAAGCATACTACCTTCACAATAAAAATTGGGTCTGGCATTGGAGCACGCCCTTTGCACCATTGGTGGTCATGACATATAACATTTGGTTTGATACTACCATCCAACATTCAGATCGATTCTCATGTGCGATGGATTTGGGAGGTGGTGGAATCTAATTAGCAAATTAATTGTGGAGCTCTTCTCCATGAACACGGTGAGACAAACAAATTAAGTGTAAAGCATATTTGATCTACTCAAGCCCAATCTGATAAAGCTCACAGTCATTCCCCAAGGCCAAAGTGATGGAGAAAGGAAGTCACACGACAAGACATTGAACAAATATGTGTAGCTTCTAAATCCATATTGCATGTGGCCAATCCATTTGCCATGCGTCCCACGATACAAGCATCTCCATCGAGTGGGAGCAACATTCAAGTGTTGCTACGAATAAGCCTGAGATCCATCCATCAATTGCTTTACAGTGTGGGAGTTCCTAGAATTGGCAACACAAAATTTCTTACCCCAAAAGGTACTACATGTGTGAGTCAATCATTGTAGCACTATACATGTGGAACCACTGGGTGGTGTATAAGGAGTAGAAACCCAAAGACAAACACAATGACAGATTGAGTGGTAGACCTAGAGGTAAACCTAGAGCTAGAGCCAAAGCCACAACCAAGAGCCATATCTAGAGCCAGAGCCAAAGCATAATTTTATTGTTCTCTTCTCTAAATTAAGGGGGTAGTTATATATGTTATTCCCAATAATCTAATAAGGAGGGTGTTAGAGAAATATTACATTATTGAGTAATCTAGATAATCTCATGGGAGATATGGTTGGTTGTAACCACAACCTATTCTTGGTTATGGTTATAATTAAACCTAATTATGTAGCTTAATATTGTATATGGTTATAACCATTTGCATGTATATATATCCATGTGTGATTCAATATAAAATGATCTATTCTAATCCAATAGTTGTAGGCGAACAAGGTTTACAATTAGAACTAGGTTCTTGCACACATCATCAGGAAGATCCACGATAGGTTTGGCATTGTGGAGCTAAACCAGGATCACATAATGAAAGCAATGGTACCCCAGAGCTCCATTTCTGGTTGCAAGATGCCTACTACGAAGGAGTGACCTTGCAATGTTCCATCTACTGAGACAATGACCCAAACTCTAAATCCACCATAATTGCTATTGGATTGTTGTATGGAGAGTGGTAAAATATGTTGGCTATTATGTCAATTACTAAAAATAATATGGTTGTAACTAACTTCCTTATGTAAAAAAAAACGTATGTTGGTTATTGTTTCGTCTGGTTGCTTTTCTTATATGTTTATATATTAATGGTTATAATGTACACTTAACTATTGCTTCAAGAGGCCTAGTTAAGTGCACCCTATATGGACCTATTTTGTATATAAACTTAAATATTTTATATTTTTATTATTTTTTAATATATAATAAATTAAGAACAATTTGATTTGAAAGACCTAAAGCCCTGTAATTGTACATGTTAGATCATTTACTATTAATATCAGTTTTAAAAAAACATAATTTTTCTTGGATTTAAAAAATTGTTAACTATTTCACCCACAACCACACTAAGGCCACTAAGACCATGTTGTAAATTGTAATTCGAACTGCAATGAATAAAAAATAAGTTGGCAAAATTAGCATGATAGACGGGCTTACATTACATATGCTTTGGCTTATAATGAATAGGTACTATGCACCAGCCGATATTCACATAATTTTGGGGGCAGAGTCAACCTGATGGGACCGACATGAAGGTGGAAAATCCTGACAATGCTTGGACACCATTATGAAGTTGCTACCTTGAGTCAAACATTAGTCCAGAGACTGGACACGTTAAAAGAACCGAGACTTTTTAGGAAAGCTTTTGGATGGATACTGCTTTGGTTTAAAATTTATGAATTTTTTAATAAATATTTATTTTAAATGTTTTCACAATTTATATAATTATAATTTATTAAAAAATTAATGTTTATAAAGATATTATTGTATACAAAATATTTTAAAAGTAATTTTTTAATACAACTTCTTGAAGAAAGAAAAAAATAACTTTTTATAAAAAGAGAAAAAAAAATGCTGATTTTTTTTGTTTGGTTGTACAATTTCTTTATTTAAGGTTTGAACTCAAAAATAAAACTTGTTTTTGGTCTTAGCAAACATAATTAAAATTATTTCATTCATTTAATTAAAAATTATATATATATATATATTTTCAATTAATGTGAGAAACCCTTACGATTAAGGTTCAGGGTTGGGCATCCCCATCTCACCATGACCTCTCATACGAGTGTGAGTTGAGCTTATCAATAGAGGCCAAACACAACCATATACACCCACCCCCTCACACACTCGCCAACTCCGCGATTTAACATTTTATCCAAAAGACCTAAGTTCAAACCTCGATAAAGGGGACTAAGACCCTTTAGAAAAACCCTAACATTTTGGTACGAGGGGATCATAACTCCTCGTAAAAACCCTAACATTTTGGTATGAGGGGATTGAGACCCCTCATAAAAACCCGTGATATTATTAACCATAGGAATATCATAGTGGTAAGCCCTTGGGTTTTCATCTAAGAAACTCAAGTTCATAACTATAGTCCCCTTTAGAAAAACCCTAACATTTTGGTACGAGGGGATCATAACCCCTCGTAAAAACCCTAACTTTTTGGTATAAGGGGATTGAGACACCTCATAGAAACCCGTGATATTATTAATCAGAGGAATATCATAGTGTAAGCCCTTGGGTTTTCATCTAAGAAACTCAAGTTCATAACTATTCAAAGGGATATCGTAGTCATAAGTCCTTGAGTTTTCATCTAAAGACCCAAGTTCAAACCCTGATATGAGGGCACTTGGGTCCTTCATACAAACATGTGTTTTATCTTCAGACCCAAGTTCAAACCCTTGTACGAGGCCATTGAGATTCCTCATAAAAACCATGTTTTATCTTAATATTTTTGGTCCGCAAGGACAACACAGTGGTTTAAGATTTAGGCAAAGAGAGACCTAGGTTCAAACCACGGTATACCTACAGGATAAGTTGAATGGTTAGAAGGGGATAAGTTGTTGGTAGCTATCAAATGTTTATCTGTTGACTGCTCTAAGACCCCTCATAAAAACTCGTGCTTTACCTTAATATTTTTGGTATGCAAGAACAGCATAATGGTTTGGGCTTGAAGACAAGTTCAAACCACAAAGTACCTAAAAGGGGATAAGTTGGATGATAGCAGTTGAGTGTTTGCTTGTTGACTGCCCCAACTTGATTCTTTGGAAGGTTTACCTAGAAGGGGATAAGTTGGATGGTAGCACTCATATGTTTACCTGTTGACTGCCCCAATTTGATTCCGTGGAGGGCGTACCTTGAAGGGTGCATACCTAGACTGCCCTAGTTCAATTCCTCGGAGGGCATACTTTAAAGGGGCATACCTAGAAGGGGATAAGATGGATGGTAGTGGTCGAGTGTTTGCATGTTGATTGCCCTAGTTCGATTCTATGGAGGGCATACCTTATTATTTTTGGTACACAAGGACAACACAATGGTTTGGGTTTTGGGCTCTCTCGTGGGACCCAAGCCACGTAGTACCTAGAAGGGGATTTTGGGCTCTCTCATGGGACCCAAGCCACGTAGTACCTAAAAGGGGATAAGTTGGACGGTAGCAATTGAGTGTTTGCCTATTGACTGCCCCCGTTCGATTCCTTGAAAGGTGTACCTAGAAGAAAATAAACTAGATGGTAACACTCGAGTGCTTGCCTGTTTAGATTCTGTAGAGGGTGTACCTTGAAGGGGGTATACCTAAAAGGGGAGTAGAGAGTGTACCTTGAAGGGGACATACTTAGAAGGGGAGTAGATGGATGATAGTGGTCAAGTGTTTGCATGTTGACTGTCCCAAATTCTATGGAAGGTTTACCTAAAAGAAGCTAGATGATAACATGTGTATTGCTGTTGATTACCACAATTTAATTCCTTGAAAGATCGATTACCCATTCCCTATGCATAAAAAAAACTTCAATTTCCTACTGTTGCCCTATGCTCTATATATAGACAATTCGACCTTTCAGTGTTGGACAATTCGATCTTTCACTGTTGGAATAGCCGTTGGAATGAGAACTGTGGATGCCCCCCAAGACATACATTTTGACAGTTATTTTTGTTGGGAATACCGTCGTCGCCATCTCTCAATAGAAAATCTCGTGATAAGCAGATGAAAACTATCGTTAGGTCTCTTGAGGAATCCAATGCCTCATTGCCATCATCATCATCGTTCATAACCATTTATCTATATATTACGGGGCTCTGATTCGAATCTCACAGTCTCTGAGATTTGCAGAGTATTGAATGTATTGAATCTTCCTGTTGTTATTCCGTCATAAGTAGAGGATGTTGCCGAGCTTGGTGCTTCCGACCGAAAACATGGTTCAGAACGGTCGGCTACAATTACAACGCTTATCAACAATGTTGGTTCTGTTACTGCTATTAGACGGAGTGAGAGCATTTGGCGATCCGTTCTATGATGTTAGAAAGACATCAGCACGTCATGACTATGGAGATGCACTGTCAAAATGTATTGTGTTCTTTGAAGGTCAGAGATCCGGAAAGCTGCCAGCAAACCAACGGCTCAAATGGAGAGGAGACTCTGCTCTCACGGATGGCTCAACTGAAAATGTGAGTCAATATTTCTATTTTCTCCATTGTGAATTTATATGTATTTTAGATTATAAGCAGGAACTGATAACTTGGACTATGTGAGGATTGCAGGTCGACCTGGTGGGAGGATACTACGATGCTGGAGATAATGTGAAATTTGGTTTCCCTCTGGCTTTCACGACTACAATGCTCGCATGGAGCGTCATAGAATTTGGAAGGTTCATGGGCAATGACCTACAGAACGCCAGGGTTTCAATCCGATGGGCAACAGATTATCTCCTGAAGGCCACAGCACACCCAGACATTGTATATGTGCAGGTGTTTTCTAGTCGCATATTTTTTTGTTATGTACCTTTACTTTTTAAAGAAGAATCAAAGTTTAAATATTTTCACTGTCCTCCCATATTTTACCCTGTTTTTAATAACATAAAATTTTCGTTCTGGTTCTTTCGTTTTCTCTTCTCCTGATAAGTGTAAATGCGTCTTTGCTTCAGGTAGGTAATCCTAATGCAGACCACTATTGTTGGGAAAGACCAGAAGAAATGGACACACCCAGAACAGTTTATAAGATAACCAAAGACAAGCCTGGCTCGGAAGTTGCGGCCGAAACTGCTGCAGCCTTGGCTGCTGCATCCATCGTCTTTCAAACATCAGATGCTGCTTATTCTCAACTTCTTCTCAAGACAGCAATCCGGGTACAAATCTCAAAGCTTTTACTAACTCGTTGAGTCCTCTGTCTTCAGGCTCTGACGGAAGTCCTGCAACAGGTGTTCGAATTTGCAGACAGATACAGAGGAGCTTACGGTGACAGCCTCAGGGACGGAGTCTGCCCTTTCTACTGCGGCTTCGATGGATACCAAGTACGAGTTTATGATGAAAATCGTTTCAGCCTTATTAAAAATCTCCAGGGTTTATAGATTCTAATGCATTTTTCTCCATTTTGCAGGACGAGTTGCTGTGGGGTGCGGCATGGTTGCACAAAGCAAGCATGAATCACACATACATCACCTACATTCAAGCAAATGGGAAGATACTGGGAGCCGACGAGAACATCAACGAGTTTGGATGGGACAATAAACATGCAGGAATCAACATTCTTGTATCTAAGGTCATTCATTACTTATTCAACATTTTTAAATGATTCAAACCAGGCATAGATTATAGGACAAGTAATGCTGTGCTTGTTTTTTAATGTGAACTAGCTGTTTGTGTAGGAATTCTTGTTGGGGAAGGTCTCTAACCTGCAAACATACAAAGGATACGCCGACGACTTCATCTGCTCACTTCTGCCCCAAACAACCTATGCCCATGTACCATTCACACCAGGTTGCACAAATGTCTATGCCTAATTGATATTTTTTTTATTTGGTTAGTGTGAGAAACCTCTATATACGTCTACGATTTCACCTGCTCATTTCTACCCTAAACAACCTATGCTCATGTACCATTCACACCAGATTGCACAAATACCTATGCCTAATTGATATTTTTTTGTATTTGGTTAGTGTGAAAAACCCCTACATAGGTGGAGACTTCATCTGCTCACTCCTGCCCCAAACTACCTATGCCCATGTACCATTCACAGGTTGCACAAATGCCTATGCCTAATTGATATATATATTTTAATTTGGTTAGTGTGAGAAACCCATACGAGCAACGAATAGAACTGAGCAGTCTCCTCCCAACCATGACTCCTCCTAACCATGACCCCTCTTAAAGTCGAGAGCTATGCTTATCAATAAGAAATTTAACACACACCCACCACACACTCGCCAAGTCGAGAGCTATGCTTATCAATAAGAAATTTAACACACACCCACCACACACTCGCCCACCCCGCCGTTTGAACCTTAAACCTCCGAAAAAGAACCAAAACCCAATACGTTAAACTATACTTAATTGATATTGATTCTGCTGGAACATCAACCTATTAACTATTATTTTAAGCCTTGCAGGTGGGCTAATCTACAAACCAGGAGGAAGCAACATGCAACATGTGACGGCCATATCATTTTTACTGTTAGCCTATGCTAATTACCTGGGCCGTTCTTCCCAAGTCGTTTCATGCGGAAACATACAAGTTACTTCTGCTACCCTTCGATCCACCGCCAAACGCCAGGTACCATAATTCCCGGCAACCTCAAATTTCTCATACATCCTTTTACTAGTGGTGGGAAAGTCTTGATTTTGACATTGATGTGTTTTGAATCGAATGCAGGTAGACTACATATTGGGCGACAATCCAATGGGAATGTCATACATGGTGGGATATGGGCCTCGCTTCCCCAAATACATTCATCACAGGGGCTCGTCTTTGCCCTCCGTTGCACTTCATCCGGGTCACATAACATGCAAGGGCGGAGCCCAGTACTTTTTCAGCAGAAATCCGAACCCAAATGTGTTGGTGGGGGCAGTGGTGGGAGGGCCAGACGAGAATGATGAATATCCAGATAGTCGACCCAACTTTCGACAATCGGAGCCGACCACATACATCAACGCGCCTCTCGTTGGCGCGCTCGCATTTTTCCATGCACATCCCGAGTTCTGATTTCAATTATGGCAAAACCGAAGCCCTTAATGTTTTCTTCGAGAATCTGAGATGGCATGGACAGTGTTAAGTGAATGTGATAAGGACTGTAGAATGGAGACCTACGATTAGCAGTGTCGAAGGAATTCAAATCTTGTATCTTTTTAGGAAAGAGACAACTGATGTAAAAGTCAAGCCTCTAATTAAAAACCCATAAAATAGACCAGGCCTGCATTAGAGAGCACACAATTTTTGAAAAGTTCGCCATTTTGTTGACACTAGCAAGAAAAAATCACAACTCCCTATCCGACATATCTTTCATTAAGGCATGCTATAAGACAAAAATCCATTTGCATTTTTCCCCATAAGAGTATAGCCAAACATAAATTGGGTGCACATGGAAAATTTAAATAAGACAAACATACATTCTCTAAATGTTATAGATGCCCGTGCAACTCTAGTAACGGCTAGCTCTTGCTGCTGTAAGAAGAAAAAATTCCTTTGGTTATTGAAAACAAAATTTTATATTGGAGTTTGTTTATTAGGTCAAAGGTAAAGTAATTTTGCAATTTGGAACGGCTAGTTCCTGCTGTTACAATGCTTCTTATTTAGGTTTTGTTTTTGGTTTTTTCTTTTTCAAGAGTTTGTTTATTAGTAAAAATAAGGTAATAAGGTGGTTTTCATTCAAGTATATATAATTCTATTTTTAGTTATCTAAATGTTTTTATTAGGAGTTCCAAACTTTTATCATTACTCGTATTTATATATTAGTTTTTAGTAAAATCTTCATGACAGTGGGATAGGTCATTGTCCCAGAAAAGAGACAAACAAAGATTGTCGCCTGAGCCAATTAGATAAGGGGTTGGAAGCTCCATCCGTTTACCAAGTAGCTAATTCAAAGGAAGCACCAACAAGGGACAATCTATGTCAAAGACTAATAATATGCTCGAAGCTCCCTTCATCCTGAGGCAAAATCATCTACCCAAATCAAATTAGCAAGGTATTTTCAGCCTTTTCGATGGTGACTATGCCTCATCCCATCATCAAGAGGAACCCCCGAGCCTTCTTGATGGTAACTAAAGGGGTCCCCTTAATGATGAAGCCTCCAAGATCTCGATTCACTGGACTCATTTTCTTAATTGTTGAAAGAGTCCTAAAACTGAGCCACCTTCTTTTGATAGTTGGGTTGCAACACTCCATATACCCAAGGATAATTACTCAATGCCATGAGCAACACACCCATTAGGGAGAGTCCAAGGGCCTTGGAGAGGAAGAATAACGAGGATTAGAAGAATAAAGTAAGGATTCAACAAGGCCAACACACCTTGTTGACCTTCACAAAGATCTCCCAAAGGTTCAAAGGTGGGAGGGGCGAGAAGAGCATGGAAAAGGTTAATATGGCTTTCATTTACTACCTTAAAGCAATCAATTCTAAAATAGAAATGATGGAAAAAATCTAAGGGGGCAACTCATTACCAACAACCAATGGTATATATGCTCAAGCTAAAAGAGATCTCATCTAGATTGGAAGGTTAGCCCCTAGACCACCTACATCCTTTTTTTGGATATTCAGTCGATGTACCAACCCCCTTTGATTATCCAACCAACCGAATTTTAACTAGCCTTAGTGTTTGATTAGCCTCCTTCATCACCACTATCTCCTTGGCCTCGTAATCCTTGAAAGTAAAAAAATACAAAATGCTATGAGGACATGAACAATAAAATGATATCCCTCAAGTGCCAGTACAATTTCTAAAGGTTTGACTATCAAAGTTTTCCCTGCCCCCCTTTTTATCAGAACAATCAAGGATACTGACCTCCATAGAATGGATATCAAAGATACACTCCTCCTCCTAGTAGAGAATACGATCCTTACCAAAGTCTCGAAAGGTAAATAGTACTTGTGCTTATCCCTATACAACTGGATCCTACTAATCCGATGAGAGATATGGTCCCAACTCAAAACAACTACATAGGAGATCCTTATGGCTAGCCATGCTACTAAATAGATCCCTACTACCCAAACTATAGGTATCTCTAGCAGGCCAAATATCCAATGCCTCTGGCAATAGATAAAAATGATCTAGCTAAGACATCAAGTCCACTAAGACATCAAGTCCAACCACATCAAGCCTACTACCAAAGAAACCCTTGGTACCAAAAATAAGAGCACCAAAATAAAACTTGGTAACATGGGACAAGGGTGAAATTTATGCCATTCTTAGACAAACAAGCACTCAATTGGACAACTAGGCTTAGTCTCAATTCGATGTTCTCATGAGAAGCAAGAGGAGGATGATGGAGGAGGTTTGAGAGCAACAACAATTAGAACCGAAGGTCCAAAGACATGAGAATAATCGAGCATGAGAGGTGAACCAAGATTGGACTAGGCCACCAACACCAACACAAACAACACTAGTACAACTAAATATGGGTCTAGTCCAAGCACCAAGCTTTAACATAGAATAAACCCAAGGTATAATGGATGCCAAACATCATACCAAGAGCTCAATCACTAAAGTATTTCAACGTGGTTGAGCACCTTAAGAGGTCCATGGTGTCAATGCTAATATGGGACATCCCCACTCCCCTAGAGTAAATAAAACAATTAGAGTAAACCTTGGAGAAGTAGAAAAGCATTAGGAAGTAGGAGCAAGTGGTCCTATAAATTTTTGGTCCTAGTAGGTCCAAGCCATAACCATTTTATCTAACACTCATAAGTGGTGATAAACTTATTCATAATTGCCTTGTGGACTCTAAAGCAAGCACTTTGATCATGCTCAAAAAGGTGGCTGATACCCTGGAACTGACATATGAGCTTTTCAAACTAGGGGTAGTACAACTAGATGTGACCCTGATATCGATCCTCGATCTTCTAAAGGACCTGTAAATTTATTTGTATGCTTATCCCAATGTGACAATTATCTAGGAAGTGACGGAGCTAGATCTGCTTGCATCATTTGACCTTTGCTCTCATAAGATTTCATCACAAAGATTGATGGGTACCTCTTTTTTGATTGATTATATATGTTCTTAAGAACTCACTATGGGGCCAAGATGAAGGTTCCTTCGAAACCACTCCACATGCACCACATGGATTTTAATCAGGCAAACCAAGCCAAAGAAGAATGTGATTTCCTAGTCATTTAGGATGAAACAAAGACACTTAGAGATGAAATACACACCCAAGTGTTGGATGATCTAATGGAAAAGTGGGCAAATGACACATGGGGAGCATCCTTATATGGAGGATATAAAAAAATTGGGTTGGAGATATGTCCAACATAAGAAAAGGATCTCAATATGTAAATGACCGCTAGATTCCCTAAGGTCCATCCTTCACCTAAAACAATAGTACACATCCCTTATCAACCAAGCTACCAAGATAAATAAAAGTTCAGGTTGCTATGGTGTGGGCACTATAGGTTCTAATGAAGCAACTCCACTGGAAAATAGGTTGATGTGTGCATACACATCAAGTCATGTACTATAGTGTAAATAAGCAATATTTAAATAAGGAAAGACCAAGTACTATATTCATTGGCTAATGTAAATAAGTGGTGCGATAAATAACAAAAAATTAGAACTTTTAGGTAAAGTATTTTGAAAAATTCACCAAGTGTACAAAAAAATATGCATGAGATAAGAGGATTGGGGGCATCTTGACAATTAAATACCTACTAATCCAATGATCACCGTACCTCATATTGTGCCAAAATGATATTTCCAACCAATCAATAGGAATGGTAGAGCATAATCATCTCCTGAGCTATAGTTGAAGGTCATCAAAACCACAAAAGGACATTCTCCATGGCCAACAGATGGTAACACAACAAATAACTATGCTATTCTCATTCCAGTTGCATGAGAAGGATTTAGGAGAGAGATAGGCAACACAAAAGGCTTTCCACACCTTATAATCCAAATTCTATAAAAGAAGGGCTTCTCCTCAACATATCTTCAAGGACCTAGAATTCATATCCTAAATTCTTAAGCTTCTAGAGCTTTCCCTAGAGACTTTGTACGTAATGGATAAGGCTACCGTTTGTTGGGTTCTTTCAATCCTACATGTAGAAATCCCCTATGAGTTACTAAAACTATAGTAAAATCTTCACTACAGTGGGCTAGGTCCCTATCCCAAAAAAGAGATAAGCAAAGATTATTTCTTGAGCCAATCATATGAGGGGCCCTGAAGCTCCATCCATGTACCAAGTAGTTGATTCAAAAGAAGTGCTAGCAAGGGATGGTTTATGCCAAAGACTGATAATATGCTCGAAGCTCCCCTCATTGTGATGAAAAACCATCTACCTAGATCAAACCAACAAGGTATTTTTAGCCTTTTTATTGTGACTACGCCTCATCCCATCATCAAGAGGAACCCCCGAGCCTTCTCGATGGTGACTAAAGGGGTCCCATTGATGATTAACCTCCAAGACCTAGCTTCATAAGGACTCATTTTCTTAATTGGTGAAAGAGTCCTAAAACCAAGCACCGTCCTCTAGTAGTTTGGTTGTAGCACTCCATTTACCCAAGGGTAATTTCTCAATGCTATGAGAAACATATCTATTAGGGGGTGCCCAAGGGAATTTGAGAGGAAGAATAAGAGGGATTAGAAGAATCAGGTAAGGATTCAATAATGCCAACACACCTTGTTGACCTTCACAAAGATCCCTAGAGGCTTAGAGGTGGAAGAGGTAAGAAGAGCATAGAAAATCCATTAAAGATAAAAAATGTACCCATCAAATAAGGTTTGATGGAATGGTGCATAAGAGTATTTTGAAGAATCATCCATCAAAAGAAGCAAGGCAACATCAACAATAACTCCTAGACTTGGGACTGACCAAAAGCACAAATAGAAGGTCCACTAAAGCAACCAGATCATCGAAAGGGGTGTCCAAACCTAGACCCCAATCATAATCTAAGGAGTTGATTCAATAAAAGAGGGAATCACCAATAGTGAGTTAGGAGCGAAGGAAACACTAGGCCACAATCACCAAGATAGGTCTCATCTACCTGGACCAACAACCAGGTTTGGATCTCCACAAAGGAAGGTGAACGCATAAATGCCCTCTCTAAAAATAGGACCATACCATCCATGGAAGAATTTATCGTGATTTAACTCCAAACAACTTTGAATTCCTAAAAAAATAATGCAACATAGTCTTCTTGATCCTGTAACCAGAGCTAACGTCGATGCTCCTACCCATGCTCATTTTGGAGGGAAGTTTTAATTTTAAACATGCTTACAAATATTATAAATAGTAGTCCCTATGGACAAGATAGGGAGTTTGTATTTGTTATTGTGTCAAGCATATAATCTATAACATCTTCTCTCTCCATTTTCTACTTTATTTTCTTGGTTTGGACTGCCTTGGGATAGTTGCATGTATAGATTGTCGAGCCTCTTTTGGTTATACACATATTTCATGATTGTGTAGTCAAATTTATGTTCAATTTGTCGTATTTATTGGTTCATGTGTTTATTCATTGTGCTAATTTGTAAGGTGGAAATTGTATTTCTCTTTGGTGCATCACCACCCTTAGATAGACAAGATAGGTTTGAATTTTTGCAATTTTACTTTTTGCAATTTAATTTTCATCTTATTTTATTTTCTTGCATTTTTTCTTTTCTTGAAGAGGTTAATTAGAATAGGTTAGAGTAGTAAGGGAGATACTAGCATCAAAGATCACATCCAAAAGCAAGGAGCTAGCCTTGGATAAAAACCCTAGAGATCATCTGGTGGAAACTGTGTCCCACACTTCCTTGGAATTCCTAGGAATGACACCCTCCTTATGAGGCATAGGGCGCCATATGCACCTGCTTAGTGAGATGGTGGGTGAAACTACAACCGCAAGGGGTCATGATGCCTAGGGGGTGCAAGGGGTTGCTCCTGACTCCCAACAATTTTCATAGGTAAATTTTATTTGTGTCACTTGTCAATACCATAGAAAAATCTTCTAGCCATAATGAATATTGAGTAATTTTTCTAAGTTGTAATATCCTTAAATATATCAAACTATTAATCTCTTCACTTTTCTAGTTTAGTTTTTGAAGAATATTTATATTTATATTATTTAATATACATAATAAAATTATTCAAGGTATCATGGGTTAAGTAAAAAGAAAGTAATTATATGAATGCGACCTGAGTTTAAATTTTCATATTATGATAGATATGAACCCATACTAAACCAAGAGTACTATAGTCTCTCTCTATGCACCATAAATATCATGTTGTATCATTGGAAAAACATGAATATATTGGTAGCTTACAACGATAGGACATTGGGGGGACCTCCTTGAGTTTATTATAGATACATGGTTTGGGTTACCACCAAACAGATATACATTGTATTAGATAATGGAGTTAGGAGGTTGTGGAGGTCTTCTTAACATAGATGTATAGGGTGGATATGTTATGATGGCTTTAATATGGACATGATTTGGTTGATGTTGATTATGTTGATTTGGAATGAACCTTCCATTGATGTGAGTATTTCACCTAAAAGTTCCTAGTTCTAAGTTGTATTGATATAAGAAATTCTATATCGAGGATAATATTAACTTGAAATATAAGGGCTAATGATAAAATTAGGATTAATATCTCATTTCTAATAACAACCATTAAATAAGTGAACACATGGAAACTCAAAACAAGACCAATTATATTAATACCACTTGTCGGTTCGAGGGGGCAACCTCCTTAACAATATATTATAGTCTTCTCCTATGAAGATTACATCCTTGCCTTTTATAAGGCTTACAAGCATATTTACTAACTATTCTATGATAATATTCCTTGACCATATATTCTAAGATAGTTACATGATTCTAAAACAATTACAT